>JAKSXM010000129.1:0-1382500 GCA_022575985.1 Anagrus nilaparvatae
CTCAACTTTTTCACTAATCAACATAGGAGACTCTAATATTCAAGAAAAGCACGATCTAAAAATATCAAAAACTAAGATAGCGTTGGTCCAGGCCAATAAATATTCAAAAACTAAAGTCATCATTTGTAAAGTGGAAGTGGAACGAAGAATCTCCCAGTGCATAAAAAAATGGTACAAACCTAACATGATAAACGCCCTGGATCTTACAATGGCCTCGTATTTTGAGCCCATCACCAGATCTCAATGTGAACAAATGCAGTATCACGGAAATTTACATTTCCGGAATATGATAGTAATCTGTTTAAAATAGAATATTTGTCTCTTGCGGTTCTCCTGTCTCAAGATCGACAATGGTCAAGCACGCGTAATTCGTTATTTTGACATCTTATGTAAATAATCGCGCGCATAAACCGGCGTCTTTTACCGCCCCTTCGCTGACCAAAGCCAGTCTTGCGACACGAGGAACACATTAAGCATTGTTATTATTAATTGTTCTTTAATTAATTATTCATAATTTTTAAAGTTTAATTATGTGTTTATTATAATATTATTTATCAAGTTAACGTGTCCTTCCCAATTATTTGGTGAATTTCACATTTAATTGACTTAGTTATCATCGATTATTTATGTTGTGTAGTGTTTCGTTAACTTATGAAATTATGTGAGAGAGGTAGCGTCAATAAACAGTATCATCGTTAATTCTCAATAAATTACATTTTTACCAGTTTATACAAAGTGTTAATATTCAGTGTCGCCTAATTATCCTGAACACGCGAATTATCAATGAGCCAATTAGCCAATATTTTTCATGGTCCTTCGTTAGCCAGATTGTTCAGGAGGCAAAATTACAAGTGAAAAATTAAGAATAAAGAAATCATAAAATATAAAAAAAAATTATGCAAGGTCAGTGAATAAAAGAAAAAGCGCGGTACTCAATATTTGTGACGTCACATCAAATTTCAGTTTGTATAATTTAAATATTATATTAACCACCATCTCTTTCTAACCAACGCATATCAAGAGGTCAAGAAACTATTTCTATGTATAATGTACCGGCACGTGCTCTTTCTAGAACTCGCCGCATTACTGCCTCGCTTTCAAAATTTTTTGAAAAACCTTTCATATTCAATCCAGCCGTTATTACATAATATTGTATTAATATATTAATTTGCTCAACCACCTCTAAATTTATATTATTATATTAATCTGCTCTACCACCTACTACTCCACCACCTACTTGGTAAATGCTCAACCGCCTATGAACTACGTATGGACATACAGCGCAGGCTCGTCAAGTGTAAAAATTTGTGTCATCGTCAATTCATCAAAAAAAAAAATAAAAAAATCATTCTTTTTAATTAAATTAAATATCTCGTGTCGCAGACAACTCAACCATGACTCATTTCGATGATTTAGTTCTAAGTCAAATAAGTCTATGGGAAAAATTAAAATCAGCCATTGATCGTTTCGAGAGGGCTCAAGAGGTCATCACAATAGGTGGAGTCGAAGCAAGACTATTGCTACTGGACTCTAGCTACAACAAATATAGAAGCAACCACTCTAAACTCTTGGAACTAGCCGATCAAAAGACTATAAGCCATGAGTATTTCACCAATGATAGCTTTTCTTTGGACAGCATGGAAGAAATTTATACTATTCAATATGGGAAATTCCTAGAAAAGAAGCGTATCCTTGAATTGAAGGAAGTTCCAAATCCTCTCCCAGTCAACACAAGCATTGCGACAGCATCTCAAGTCGATAGAAAACTTCCAGTCTTGCCAATTCCTGAATTTAATGGGAACTACAGAGACTGGATTGGCTTCAAAAATTTATTCACAGCCCTTCTGATAAATTCTAGCAGAACTTCAGCTGAAAAATTTTCTTATTTAAAAAATGCTCTTAAAGATGAACCTTTCTTTTTAAACAAAAATCTTACAGTTACAGAGGGAGAGTTCGAGGATCAAATCTGGAAAACGCTCACAAGCCATTATGACAACAACAAAAACATAATCTACGCTTACGTCAACTCATTTTACGCCTTAAAGAAGATGTCCAATGAGTCAGCAGCACATTTTTGGTGAATGATCAACGAGTTTACGGACAGCCTAGAGTCACAACGGGCATTAGGAGTTCCAGTCGATCAATGGGATTAATTATTAGTTCCTTTTATCTTGGACAAACTAGATTCAACCAAGGAGAGATTGGGATAAACTTAACAGCTCGTCAAAGGAACCTGCCAAGTTCACTGAATTGAAGACGTTTCTTCAGGATCGATTGCATACCTTAAGCGCCATGGAGGGATCTACGTCACAGAACTGTTCACGCAACGATAGTCAAGGTCGTAAGCCCAATATTTCTAATAATAGTCCAAATAATTCTAAGGTTGTACATACTGTCAGTACTGCTAACTTCAAAACTAACACTAATCCTAAAACGTCTAAGTTAAAATCATATAAATGTTTTCTTTGTAAAAAAGAACATATTCTAGCATTCTGTGATGATTTCAGGGGCAAGTCAGCCAAAGAACGTCACGACTTTGTCAAGGTCAACAGTTTGTGTTATAACTGTTTTGGGAAGCACCCTGTCGCTGAGTGTCGCAGCCAAAAAGCCTGTAATACATGTCACGCCAAGCATCATACTCTGATACATGAAGCAGTCTCGTCAATGGCAGCAGCTCGGCAGTCAACCAGCAGCTCACAAGCTTGAATGTCAGGCGGTCAAAACTTAGACTCTACTGCTCCAATTTCGTCTCATTCGGCTACAATGCCAGCTACGGTCAGGAGCAACGCAGTCGTCTTATTAGGCACAGCCATCGTCGAGGTCATTTCGGACAATGGTAAAACTTCTCAGGTCAGAGCAATCATCGACCCTTGTGCAGAGGCATCATTTATCAATGAATCACTCACTCAAAGACTGAGACTTCAAAGGTCAACAGGCAACTTCAGCGTTACGGCGGTTGCTGATATGTCCACACACGTCAAAGGAACTGCACAATTGAGTATAAGGTCATGTATAAATAAAAATTATATTTATAATCCTAAAGGTCTCGTTCTGAATAATGTCTCATCGTAAACTCCTAAATGCTCTAGCTTTCACCCAGCCTGGACACATCTTTCTGATATTCAATTGGCTGACCCTCGTTTTTTCGCTGACGACGAAATCGAATTAATACTTAATACTTACTTGCTCTTCTCCTCACGTTTCTCATAACAATAACTCAATATCTTCTCAGCACTTAACCTCAATTCATACTGAATACAAAGAGCTTCGTCAACAACTGCAAAAATTTTGGGAAGTCGAGTCAATTCCTGTTCCCGACAAGCTAGAACTTATGTCTTCAGAAGACGCTGCTTGTGAACGTCATTTCTCAGAAACTTTCTCTAGGGACGAATCTGGTCACTTTATTGTAAGACTCCCATTTAGAGATAATTGTCATGATTTTGGAAATTCTTTTGATGTTGCCAAAAATTATCTTATTAGACTAGAAAATAGATTTTCCAAAGATGTCTTTCTTAAGCAGGAGTATGTCAAATTTTTATTCGAATATAGTGATTTAAATCGCATGTCTTTTGTAAGTAGTTTAGCCAACGACAATTTTGTTTACGATCCTTCAGAGATATACTTTATACCTCATCACGGCATTTTTCAGCACGGTAAAAAGCTTCGCGTTGTTTTTCACGCTTCTTCTCGTGCAAAAAAGTCTGCATCTCTTAACGACGTACTTTTAACCGGTCCTGCCTTACACACTGACGTCACTTCTGTACTAATACGTTGGCGATTATATAGATACGTTTACGGTGCTGACATTGCTAAAATGTATAGGCAAATTTTAATTCATCCTGAGGACAGAAAATATCAACGAATTTTATGGCGAAATTCCTCAAACGACTGCATATCTATTTTTGACTTAAACACAGTAACGTACGGAGTAGGTCCTTCAGCCTTTCAAGCCTTAAGATGCCTTAGACAATTAGCTCAAGAGGCTCCTCAATCTGCAGCACGTAGAGTAATTGAAGATAATATGTATGTCGATGATTGTCTTTTTGGCCTTGACACAGTAAACGAAGCTGTAGATCTTTCTCGTGAAGTAATCTGCTCATGGCGGGCGGATTTCCATTGAGAAAATGGGTCGCGAATGATTGTAAATTGTTAAAACACATTCCTGCCGACTGATTAGCTGATTCTTAAGATGCAAATCATTGTTTAAACCATGATTGTCAATTATTAGGTCTTAATTGGAATCACAATTCTGACGAGTTATCATTTCATGGCGATTTTCAATTTCAGTCCAATCATCTCACAAAACGAAAGGTATTGTCAATCATAGCTAAGCTATACGATCCATTAGGTCTTGTCTCCCCGCTCATAATACGATGTAAAATTCTCATGCAACTTATTTGGAAAGAAGGGACTAATTGGGACGAATTATTAAGTGGGTCTCATTTTTCTCTGTGGGAAGAGATATATTGCGACTTAAAGCTACTCAAAGACTTCAAAATCCCAAGATGGATAGGTTATTTGTCAAGTCGTATAGTCGAAATTCAGCTTCGGAGACGCTTCCGAACAAGCACTTTGTGCTACGGTCTACTTTAGAATAATCGAGGACAGATTTTCTTCAGTCAACCTCATAATCACCAAAACTAGAGTCGCTCCTATCAAAACAGTTTCTATACCTCGTTTAGAACTTTGCGCATCTGTATTATTGTGTAATCTAGTCAAAAAAGTCGTTGACTTACATGAGTTTTCTTCAGTAAACATACATCTTTGGTCAGACGCAAAAAATAATTTAGCTTGGATTAGGTCTGAACCATACTTATAGACATCACTTGTATCTCATAGAATAGTTCAAATCAATAATGCCACTCCAAACGCTCAATGGCATTACGTCGAAGGTAAACAAAATCCAGCTGATTTAGGCACCAGAGGAATCTGCTTTGATCAATTCTCGCAATCTTATTTATGGTGGAACGGATCAGAATTTTTATTTGAAAATAATCTGCCATGGCCAACAGAACAATCTGAGAATTTTGAGGTCGCAGAAATATCAGAGGAAAAGAAAACCTGTCACGTAACGTCGAAAATTAAAAAAAGGGAAATCTTTGATTTAGTTTTTCGTTATTCTTCCTTACTTAAACTACTAAGAGTCACAGCGTGGTCCATTCGCTTCATTAACAATTTAAAATCCTCTAAAATTCACTCACGAAAATTAAAACGATCATGGTTCTCTCCTGGAGAAATCAAAAAAGCCATGATGGTATAGACTCGTCTGTCGCAATTAATTGATTTTCCTAATGAATTTCACAAGCTATCTCAAAAGCAAGTCATCGTGAATCTTAGCAATTTGCTAAACTTATATCCATATTTTGACAATATAACTGGCTATATTAGAGTAGGTGGTCGTCTCAGAAACGCTAATCTCTCCCCTGATGAGATGTTTCCATTTATTTTATCGCCCTTCTCCAATCTAGCACATCTCATTATTAGAAATTGCCATCAAAATATGCTCCATGGTGGTACACAACTTACGTTATCTGCCGTCAGAGAGTCACATTGGATAATTAATGGCAGACGACCTGTAAAAAAATTCATATCAAATTGTATTCCTTGTATTCGCTTCAGAGCATCTGTCATGACTCAAAAAATGGGTGACTTACCGGCTTCTAGAGTTACACGTTCTCATCCATTCGCTCAAGTCGGAATTGATTATTCCGGACCAATTAAAGCGCGAATGTCGTCAGGTAGAGGATGTAAGTCCTTTCCCGGTTATATAGCAGTCTTTGTATGCATGTCTACCAGAGCGGTACATTTAGAATTTGTTTCACGTTACGACACTGAGCATTTTATGGCCGCATTCAAGAGATTTATTTCTAGGCGTGGTTTGTGCACCGATGTGTACTCTGATTGCGGTACAAACTTTGTACGTGCTGATTCCGCTTTGAAAGCCATGTTTTCCGAGGGATCTTCACACGTAAAACACATCATTCATTAGTTATCTAATCAAGGTATTAATTCGCATTTCAAGCCCCCCTCTGCGCCGCATTTCGGTGGCATCTGGGAGTCTGCGGTGAAATCTGCCAAATTCCATCTAAAACGCGTCATTGGAGACTTAACTCTCAAATTTGAAGAGATGACGACACTACTGTGTTGTATCGAATCGTGTATGAACTCGCGTCCATTGTGTCCACTAACAGATAATCCTTCTGATTTCAGCTCACTAACTCCTGGTCATTTAGTCATAGGACGTGGCTTGAAGTCTTTACCTGAAACGTCTGAATTAGGTGTCAAAATTGGTCAACTACAAAGATGGCGACTTGTCAATAAGGTCAGAGACGACTTCTGGAACACGTGGCACAAACTATACCTCCAGTCAGTCCAAGTAAGAAACAAATGGCGTCATGAAAAGTCAAACATCGAAGTAGGGTCCTTGGTTCTCATCAAGAGCGACAACACGGCTCCAACTAAATGGCCATTAGCACGCGTCATAGAACTACATCCTGGTGCAGATGGTCTAATCAGAACTGTCACAGTAAAAACGTCTACCTCTCAATTTTTAAGACCGACAGTCAAATTAATACTTCTTCCTTCTGAAGAAAGTAATTTTCGTCGTTCTCACGACGAGGCTGGCGGAAATGTTTAAAATAGAATATTTGTCTCTCGCGGTTCTCTTGTCTCAAGATCGACAATGGTCAAGCACGCGTAATTCGTTATTTTGACACCTTATGTAAATAATCGCGCGCATAAACCGGCGTCTTTTACCGCCCCTTCGCTGACCAAAGCCAGTCTAACACATTAAGCATTGTTATTATTAATTGTTCTTTAATTAATTATTTAGAAATTGTCAAAGTTTAATTATGTGTTTCTTTTTAATATTATTTATCAAGTTAACGTGTCCTTCCCAATTATTTGGTGAATTTCACATTTAATTGACTTAGTTATCATCGATTATTTATGTTCATGTATTTGTGTAGTGTTTCGTTAACTTATGAAATTATATGAGAGAGGTAGCGTCAATAAACAGTATCATCGTTAATTTTCAATAAATTACATTTTTACAAGTTTATACAAAGTGTTAATATTTATTGTCGCCTAATTATCATGAACAAGCCAATTTTCAATGAGCCAATTAGCCAATATTTTTCATAATCCCATTGTTAAAACGAAACGATCAGTAGTGACTCCAGTTGAACTGGCAGGATCAAGAAATGGCAAAGGAGAAGATTGTGAAAATGGAAGGTACACCGATCCCTTTTGGTATTTATAATAAAGTAATTGTGAGCGGTTATGTGAAAGTATCTCTGGAAGATTATTACGCGACAGTAAATTTAGAAACGAATCAACTAGTACTAAGAACAGGGACCAGATGTAGATTCAACGAAGAAGAATGCTTGGATCTGTATGGAGGTTATGTATTTTGGAAGTCACTACCCATTAGCGAATGTAAGAAGAAGTATACTAAACTTTTCTCAGGAGTCGTAGACAAAATAGTTGACCCAGGGATACCGAACAACCCAGTATATGCAATAGAGGCAGACGTAACATTTACATTCACAGCACAAGGTTAAACAGAAGCTTGTAATTCAGAACTTATACGGACTTACTCTGCTGCTCATTTCATAATAGAAACCGAAAATCCGCAAGCTCTGGATATGCCAGTAGTAACAGCAGCAGAAAATATCGATCTAATAATACGTTAATACGAAAATAGTCTTTGTGCAACAACATTCAAAGAAGCAGATGAAGGAATTGTACCACGACGTTCTGATGCACAAGTGTCAGATCGAGAAGAAGGTTATTGCTAATGCCTTAAGCACAGCAATAAGTCAACCAGCCCACTTTGGGTACCAACTGACAAACAAGCCTGGTTTCATAGGAGTGGTCGCAGGAGAATCAATAAATATTGTCCAATGCCAGCCAGTCAGCGTATCGTTCAGGAGGACAAGCCAATGCTATCAAGAAATGCCAGTAGAACGAGATGGAAAACCATATTTAATGCCCCCAAGAACTCATATACTGAGGCAAGTAGGAGTTCGTTATCAATGTTCCAGTGTATTTCCTCCGATGTATTATATAGCCAACAAGTGGTACAAGCTATTTCCTGAACCAATTAAATCAAAGAAACCAGATATTATTACACCAGAGACAAGAGCTACATGGAAATATGCAGATCCAAGAAATTAGTACAAACAGGGTTGTATTCACACCAACAACTGGAATCAGTAAGGGAAGCCTTAATGTTTCAAATAGAAAGAATGGCAATATTAAACTCCATAGCGAGAGGAATGGTTAGATGCAACATCACCGGAGACAACATAAACGTTTCACATTTACTTAACGCAGAATCTATAGAAAAAATTTTTAAGACAACCTGGGAAAGGTTTTGGGGAAAATTTATTTCATTCGGAACATTTAGTGCAGGATATTTCGTCTTATTAAATTTGTACTAGATTCATCACTGCAAGGGTATGCATTATACTTAATTTATGGATTTTCAGTACACATCTTAGCGGGATTTTAGGACTCTTTAACACAACTATTATTACAATTAGGGCAGGAGATAAATAATAACGGGGACCAACTGAACCAAAATCGAAATTCGCCTCAAGCTACAATAGAAAATATCCCTGAACAACCAGTAATAATTGTCAGCCCTTTAGCACCCACGGGAAATGAACTATATCCGTTATTGGGAAGATCCACGATTGAGTTACAAGAAATGAACACTAATGATGCTAATAATCAACCAGCATCACCTCTGCCTCCTCCCAGGCACAACAGATGCCTTTCTAATTAGAATTTGCGTAAAAGGGACCTACGGTTTAGCTTTAATCCAAAATAAATTTTTTTTTTTGGTTTAACAAATAAGTTAAGTTTTTAAACAAACTAGTTGTTTAGTAAGTGAAAATTATATTCAAAAGACAAAAAATTTTTTTTCTCTTTTAGCGCAAGCATAAAATCCAAGAAACATGGCAAAGTGGGTGATAATGATTCTGTGTATTATTGGGGTGACTACAGAAGCAATCGATTCAACGAAACTTTGAGTATATAATAATATTAGAAATCCAGGTATAATATTTGAAAAGGTAAATGAGGTACAGGTACACCTGCAGGAACAGTCCCTACAACTAATATCTCTAATCAATTTGAACTATATTTACAACATTCATCCATATTACCAGAGCAAAATTAACTCAGTTCCTTAGCTTAACCAAACAATCACAGAACTAAAAGAATGGATTGTAGGTCTAAAAGAATTTGAAGGGTTCAACATAGGAATATCTAAATGGACAGTGGTGGTAAACAACGCAGGAAGAAAAGGAAACTTGGTAGACTCAAGACTAAATCAGAAATGGATAAGCCTATCTAAAGAAATGTATTCAACAGACAATCCGAAAAATTAAACTGAAAGGGTGAGAGTTTTTTTTGGAACTCTAAAAACTTTAAATATCAAGGGGACGCTGGAGGACTTTTTTACTCCTGAAATATGAAAAAATATACTAAGAACTTATCCAAACATAATTACATCAAAAAATTGCGATCCTACCTATGAATTGATCCTACGAAGAATAAGCACCGAGGTTTAAGCAATCATTATACACATTCCACGTTTACAATCCAATACATATGAAGTTTTTAAACTCCATGGACCAGCATTTTTCTCAAAAGTTGGAAAAACAAACGTGGCTAAACAAGTGAAATTCAGGAATGACCTTATGGGAATTAATAATTTTAGAAATCAAACATTTTTTAGTTCAGACACTGAAATGAATAGCTCACCGACTTGTGGAGGTAAAAAGTATTTTAGAATACCACAGATAATACTATCAAGCTCAAATTGTGAATCGGAATTATTTGTCCAATCCAAATTTAACTGCAAAGTTGAGGATTCAACAACAAAGATCTCAACCATCAGCC
Source organism: Anagrus nilaparvatae (assembly GCA_022575985.1). Lineage (NCBI taxonomy): Eukaryota > Metazoa > Arthropoda > Insecta > Hymenoptera > Mymaridae > Anagrus > Anagrus nilaparvatae. The sequence goes on from JAKSXM010000129.1 coordinate 9,913, forward strand.
AAACAAATTCAGGAATAATATTTCCTTTAGTCAGCCAATGAATATAAACATTAATTGCCCAGATTTTAAACAGAGCAGGATACTAAACGAGCTTGGTGCAGCAGACTTTCCAGTTCAATGTGAAATTAAATTAAATGAGACAATTTTCAAAGGCACCACGGCACATCCAGTATCACTTATAATCCAAGACGCTCAAATAAAAATAGGGAATATGAGTCAGTTCATTCCAAAAACAGAAATAGTAAAATCACCGCCAGTAACAGAGAAACCAAAACTAAGTCCGCAATACATTTTGGCAGCCAGTTTTCAGTATCACATAGAAATCTTATTATCAGTAATAATAATAGCCCTACTTTGCAACGTATGTTTATGGATTTATGCATGCAAAAGAAGAGGGAGTAAATACAGCAAGGTAAAAACCGATCAAGAAATAACAGAAGTAATGAATAAAACTATTGAAACAAGAATAAACTTAAAATAATATTCTTCTCTTTGTTTGAATTAATATTTTTAATAAATCTAGAGACACTTATTAAGCTAGATAAATATTTTTGCAATGTAATTAAATAAATATAAATTTATTTACCATTCAAAAAGAAAATTGAAAACTCATAAATCAAGCTGGGTTCATCCCTACAACCAGTTCACCGGTTTATACTAAATTCCCTCCTGCAATGAAATTCCAACCTCTACAAAATTTTTTTTCTAAAAGTTTGACGAAGTCAAATTTTATTCTAAAAATCCTCTTGTCCACGAATAATATTAAACCATGATTAAAAAAAAAAAAAAAAAAAGACAAACTCTAACACCAAGAATTTATCATTTCAGACAATTATTTATTCAGGAACATACAAAACGGCAGGAAAAATTACAGTACCTTAAGTATATCCAATTTCCATAGAAAAACAATTATCGATAATAAAAAAAAGGGTTACAGAGCTGAATATAGTTTCGGCGTTACATGAAATAAGAGAAAACTTTGAGTCTGAGTCTACGAGTAGATATATACCAAGGAATCCGATTGATATAATAACTTCAAGGAAGTTTATCAAACTATAGATTTTAAATTGGAAGAATGAAACGAAGGAGCGGGCGCATAGAATGATCCTGATATTAGGTTGAGCTTATATCACCTGGTTAGTCTCCAAGAAGAACATTACGGAGGCCCAGGATTTGCAATTAGAATGAGAAAAAGGAAAATTTTAGTAGCAAAACTTTGGAAAGAACTAGACAGTAAAGGACTCGCCACCTTGGAATGCAAAAACTGCATTAGTACTGAGGGCCACAGACCTCAGAAGATGAAAAACTTATCAGGAGCAATCATTCAAGGGAGTCCAAGGTGTTGGTCTTGCTCTGCGGATGGATTAGTTGGAAACTATTTCAGAAGTTCACTCACATCAGATATAGTGAAACCAAAAACTCAATTTCTAAACTGCTATCGTTCAAGCTATAATAAAGGCAGTTTTAACTTCCACTTTGAGGCAGCTACAAAACGCCTAACATGTGGAACCTGTTATTTTATACGAAATCCAGACAGAATGTATGATGATGAGTGGAATTTGAAACCAGGCTGTATGAATCATCTGGCAACAAAGTCAAAAATAAATACTAAATGTAAAAACCGCAAAGCAAGAGTGGTGTATAGAAAATTAATATGGGGATGTAGATTATGCCATATAAAAATCACTCCAAAACAAAGAAAAGTTAGTTAATAATGGATTTTTAAAAATTGATCAAACCGATATTTGGAGGGAATAATGAAAAAAAAAAAAAGAGAGTTTTAATTTTAATTTTTATTAGGTATTAAGATTGATTTAGTTAATTAGTTGTTTAGATTTGTTTCAGATAAAAAAAAAAACATATATACATTAAAATTAAATTAGATTCTTAAGTATTTTGGCAAGCTAAAAGGCGTAGACTTTGGAGGAAACCAGCGACCTTTTCCAAGGATCCAATCATGATTCCGAGCTTCCATCTAAAACAAGATTAAAAATATGAAAAAAAAAAAAAAATCTAGGATAAATATAATAAAAGTTGGAAATACCTTCTCTCGGAAAACGAGGATCATAAAAGTCCAGCTTTTGCCATCGAAATAAGCCTTGATTGTACAATAGTGCCACTAAAATAATATCAATAATCATAATAATAATATTAATAATAGTAATATCAAAAAGAAGAAACAGAAACTTACCAAGAGTTCATAATCATCATCTGTCTTAGTGTAGGTGTAGGAGCGAGCGGGATAAGTATCAAGAAATTTCCAGCGTAATCTATTCATTATGTATTTTAAGTCTGCCAACTGGGAAACAACTAAATATCGAAAATAACAAAACTCAATTTATATAGAAGAACTAATTATTTATTCACAGATATCATAAATTTTACATGAAAATTACAAAATACAGTGTTGTAATTGAGAATAAATTTATACAAATTTTTTTTTTTTTTTTATTTAGTTTTTAGTTAAACAATTTAAAAAAACTTTATTTATCAAATGTAAATATTTTTTACAATACTACGCAAAATTATTGTTTTTACAGATAAACTTTTAAATATTATAAAAAATTATAGTAGACAAATTAATAATTTACTATAGAAAATTTAGTGAGGCGGCACGGCGTGCGATTGATAAAATATCAAATGATCATCCAATGAAAATTCACTTCAAAAAATATAGATTTAAATGAAATTTTCATCTAAATTATAAAATATAAATAAATTAAAAAATTGATTTGATGATTTATTTTTAATTAAAACATTTAGTATTTTAATTTACATTAAATTTTATACTTTTTTATGCTATAATATACGTTTATAATAATATAATTTTCATAGGCATATTCGAATTCAATAATTTTATATTATAATTTAACTGTAAGTATAATAATTATAAGTCGTATATTGTGCCATATTATTAAAAATAAGTATTAAGTATATGTGATGATTTTTTTGTACGATATATATATACTAAGGATTAATAAAAAATAACATTACTTAATAGCTAAATTTAAATTTGTTTTATAAAAAGTGTGCAAGTGTGTATGTGTGTGTGAGTGTGTGTGTGTGTGTGTGTGTGTGTGTGTATATGTACTTTTCATTTGTCACATAATAATACAAAATAATACTAAATAAAGCCGTGTATAATTTTATTAGTGTATGTGTGTGTGTGTGTGTGTGTGTGTATGTGTGTGTATTGATGTGTGAATAAGTGTTACAATATGGGTGTGTATTTTTTTCCCGTATTTTAAACATTTAATACGAAATAGTTTACGTACAAGTGGAATATTGAGTTTTTAAAAAACGGTCTAAAATTAAAAAAATGGTGGGTCCTTGAAAATCGCGTAGACGAACTTGTCTGATTTTTCTGTAAGAAGAAATCGAATTTTGACTTCATTTAAAAACTTTCTGCTAAGACCGATTTTTTTGACATTTTTTTTAACCTAAGGGTGCGTTCAAGAACGGTGTGTCTAACGGGCTAAGCATTATTTAAAAACAGTTTTAATATTCATCTTTAGTCTTAGCGTCTCAAAAAACATAAGAATACATATTGAGTTTGAATTTTCCTAATAAAAATATTTTTAACCGGTTCGGGGGGGGGGGGGGGGTTTGGTCTATAGGGCCAAGCATTGGTTAAAAACATTTTTTATATGCATCTTTAACAGCGTCTCAAAAAACATAAGAATACCTCATTTCCTAATAAAAATATTTTTAACTCGTTTGGGGGGGTTAAATGGGGGCACTGGGGTGGCTTAGAGGATCAAGCATTGGTTAAACACATTTTTTTATATTCATCTTTGGTTTCAGCGCCTCAGAAAACATAATAATACACATTGAGTTTTAGTTTTTGTAATAAAAATTTTTATACCTCGTTTGGGGGGGGGGGGTGCACGGGGCCACTGAGGTGGTTTACAGGGCTAAAAATTCGTTTCGGGGGGTATGAATGGGGGCACTGGGGTCGCCTACAGGGCCAAACGTTGGCGTAAAAACATTTTTTGTATACATTTTTGGTATAAGCGTCTTAAAAAACATGAGTATATAGCTGAATTTTCATTTTTCGAAAAAAAAATTTTTTTTATTTTTGGGGGCGCTGCGGGCAAACTGGCTAGTTTAATTGCATTTCTATGGTCATATTGGGTTTTAGCACCACCAAAAACCCCCATTCCATGGGTGTACCTTCTGGCACATGACTTTTTTTTTTGTATGCCTGTGTTATACCCTAAAAAGAGGGGTACTATTATCACAATACTTCAATCACTCTGCGGGGGTTGGTGTGCGAAGCGCGCAGAGGGCGGAGCCCCCTAGTATTTATATAATTTTAATACTAATAGTATATTTACGGCTCGTGTCCAGAAAAGTAAAGAATGGCCCAAATCGCACGTTAATTACCTTCCGAGGCGAAGCCGAGGATGTTAACCTGCGGTTTGGGGCATTTTTTATTTATGGACAAAGGCTGTATAAAATTTTTCTGCGACAGTAGCGAGAAATTTTGATTTCCTTGGCCGCGCAGCGGCCAGGAAATCGTTCTTTCGTGGCTACTATACAGGAAAATTATAATTTTTCTTAAAATTTTGATTTTGAGATGCCCTGGGCTTCCCTGAGCTGCCTGTTGTTTCTAGGTCTTTTTTTTTTTTGGTAAAATTATTTTTTTTTAGTAAATTTAACGTTATAAAAGATTTTGTACATACAAAATTATTTTTTATAACTTAAAACGACTTTTATACAATCATATATTTATTATTTTCCAATTATTATCTATTATAATATCGAAATGAAATAAATAAATATAAAAATTATTAAGAAATAAAATTTCTTATTTCCTACATAGTACATAAATGGTATTTCACTCGAATACATTGAGCGAGATCATCAGTAAGAAACTCAATGTATTTTTCTTATATACCAAAACTCGCTCGATGATCTCGCTCAATGTATTCGAGTGAAATACCATTTATGTACTATGTAGGAAATAAGAAATTTTATTTCTTAATAATTTTTATATTCTTATGAATCTAGTACATGGAATCAAAATCTAATATATATTTATATATATTTTGTTTTATTTTAATTTGCTTTACGGGCATTCTTGATTAGTTTACATTCATATTCACATCTAATGCCATGAATTTGGTGCTTTGAATGTAATACATTTTACTCAGCTATAACATTTGTTGCCATACAGTGGTCCATGTTATAAATTGATTTCAAGTATACTTTCTCGCAAGGGAAATGAAGTCGGGAGAGTATATAAGAAATCAAAGACAACTCAAGCTGAGTTTTGGTATATAAGAAAAATACATTGAGTTTCTTACTGATGATCTCGCTCAATGTATTCGAGTGAAATACCATTTATGTACTATGTAGGAAATAAGAAATTTTATTTCTTAATAATATTTATATTCTTATGAATCTAGTACATGGAATCAAAATCTAATATATATTTATATATATTTTGTTTTATAATAAAATAAATAAAAACGTATTTTTAAAATTTTTTGATTTTTGTGACTCTGAACTACAAAAAAACAAATTACCATTAGAATCTCGGGGGAAATTCGCATTTTTATTTAAATTGTTTCAGGGGTACCGTGATCCTTATGTTACAAAAACATTTATAAGTTGATGCCAAATAAATGCTGAAAATGACTCATGTTGTTGAAGGTAACTTTGACGGTGCATGGAAAGTTTTTGAAAGCAGGTATGGTAATAAATGTATACTCATTAGCCATCATATGAATAGTTTATTAAACTTAACTCGAAAGTCAAATTCATCGTCTAATGAAATTAAACGAGTCATAGATTTTTTCTCACAAACCGTTCGCCCTTTTGAGGCACTAGGCATCGTCAATGATAACTGGAATCGATTTTTGGTTTTTCTGCTTTCACAAAAGTTAAATGCTGAGGTAAAAGTTAAGTGGGTAACATCTCTGGTTGACACAATGAACATCTCTGACTTTCCAAACTTTGATGCACTCAATATATTTTTGGAAAATTATGCAAGAGCTTTAGAGTCCATCGATGAAGTGGTTATGCAAAGCAGTTCAAAATTAAACAATACTGACAAATCTAAAACTGAAAAATCTCAAGCGAAAGAGCAAATCAATGCAGCCACTTCTCAATCGAGTAAAATGGGTAAAGTAAAATCTTATTTTTGCACTCTTTATAAGCTCTTCAAGGTACTGATCGCTATATTCGAGCTAAGAAATTTAGATTATGTTAAAATTGCTTAAAAAATCATTATCTCACACCTTGTCCAAGTAAATTTACTTGTAAAGTTTGTTCGGAAAAGCATAATACCTTGCTACATGGTTGTTTTCCTGTTAAAGAATCTATCGCACCTGCATCTGTTTTTTCGGCAAATCAAATGTAATGCAATGGTGCTTCTTCTTATAATTTGGTTCCTACATATCAATGCACACTACATAATAATAATAGTTCTATTCCTATAGAACTTAGAACTTCTAATGTCACTGCAATCTCAAGTTCAAACACAGTTGTACTATTGGCGAATGCTAAGGTATCGATTTGCTCAGCTGCTGGCAATTCATTATATTCACGTGTTCTTATTGATAGTTGTTCTGATACGTCCATTATATCTGAATATGCTGCCCTATCATTACATTTACGTCATCATGCTAAAGATAATTTAATTACTGGTGTAATTAAATGAAATGTAAGTCAGGTTCGGCTAACTAGGAAGTGAGTTTTACAGTAATACCAAGGAATAACAATTCCTTTTGTTTACATGTATTGGCCTTAGTCTTAAAAAAAGTCACTAATCCAATATCCTCTCAAACTTCCTCGTGTAGGCAGTGGCCTCACATAGAAAACTTAGATTTAGCTGATCCTGAATTTTATTTATCTTCTCCAATTGATTTAATTTTAGGAAGCTAGGTTTGTGACATCTTCTTTACTGGTAATTCTATCTCTAGACCTCCTAGTACAACAGCTGCTTTTAGTTTACCATTTAGATATGTCTTATTAGGTTCAGCCTCAGTTAAACCCAAACCTATCTTAAAAACATCTTGCTCAGTCTCTTCTACAAAACTCAGCACTCAAAATATTATGTTTGATTTGAGAAAATTTTGGGGGTTAGATGATATAGGTATTTGTTTATTTAGTGACCAAGGCAGTACACCCTGAGGTTGTTACATATTTGTCTACTCAAAGTTTTATTGCAGCTTTAAAAAGGTTCTTCTCCAGAAGAGGTCCTTGCTTATAGATGTACAGCGATAACGCCACTAACTTCAAAGGTACCGCAGCTGAATTAGTAAATATGTTTACAAAAGCTTCAACATTTTATAAGGAGGTGTCTCTGGCTCTCGTATTAGAAGGTACAACTTGGAACTTTATACCACCATCTTCGCCACACTTCGGAGGAATATGTGAAGCAGGAGTAAAATCGGTAAAGTAACATTTGAAAAAGATCATAGGTGAGCAAACTGTGAAAAATTTGAAAATCTGGTTCTTCTGAAACACGATTTACTACCAGCAACTAAATAGCCAATGGCTCCAGTAACTGAAGTTTTCAAGGGTCCTGACAACCTAGTTAGAGTAGTTAATGTAAAAACTTTAACTGGGGTCTACAAAAGACCTGTAGTTAAATTAGTTCCCCTGACAGTTGACACTGATATTGATAATTGGTAAAAAAATTGTAAATAAATTAATATAAAACTATTTTTTATGGCTTTTTTATGGCAGGTGGTAACACAATATTTAAATAATAAAAATTTTGTATTGTATACAGTATTTGTAAATTGTATTTAGTTATTCTTGTATTAAACCGCGTATTTATGAAATTCTATAAGCCATTATATAATTAGTATTTCACTTTATTTGATTTAATACCTTTTGTTTTTCTAAATTGATTATATTGTAAATATTTGATTCAATTACTAAATATTAATTATTTTTTATAAAAACTTTTAAAATTTTTATAGTTAGCATGATTTTTTAAAATGATTTTAATTTTTATAAAGCTTATGTAATTAATTAACACGATTCTTACATTGTAAATGTCTCTATAGCGAGGCAGGTGGTATGTTAGTGTTAAAACCTAACAGTTTTATTTCTTTATGTAAATTTTTTTTTTTTTTTTTTTTTTTTTTTTTTTAATAAGGGAAATATGTGAATCTTACATCAGCCATGGAGTGTTTGCGGGCCTTAAAGACCCGCAAATTTCCATGACCGCCCAGTTGTACAAAGTGTACAACTGGGAGACCACCGGCGATCGCGGTCGCCGGCTACGCCCCAGATTCTTACTGGATAAACACACTTTAAACCCCCCGCGCTTGTTTGTCCCAAACCGGAACTCCCTTTTCAGGTATAACTTCAGTTTGGGACGCGCAGCCTAGGCAGCTGGCTGCTGCCTTCCCCCCTGCCTAGGGACAGGAGAGCTCTCTACGATAGAAAACCCTCCCCCTTCTTCTGCAACAAGGTGGTCCTTACGTACTCTGCTACTTTGTTCTAGTTTTCGGAACTCCGTAGCATTTCCGGTACCACCGTCTCCGGCCTCCAAATCGGGAAGAGCGGGCGCCCCCCCGAGTAGCGAACACATTCGAAGAATGTGTGCTCCACTGTACCATCCAAGCCCGGACAGTGCAAGCATTCCTTTGTTGCCACCTTATGCCAGTGTTTTAACTTGACACGGAAATACCCGTGCCTGGTCAAGAATTGGGTAAGGTAGAAATCCACCTCCCCATGCTGTCGTCCCATCCATGCCTGCACATCTGGAATCAGTGTGCGTGTCCATCGACCATTATCCTTTTCGTTGTTTTCCCATCGTTCCTGCCAGGCTTCCATAGATCTGGAGCGGGCGCGAGTGGTTGCCACTTCGCGGTCCTCCACGCTTTCGTAGATGAATTTCCGCTCCAGCGCTAGCAGGTCGATGGGTATGACCGAAGCCATGACCTGGATCGCCTCTAGGGATACCGTCTGGTATGCGCAGGTGATCCTCAGTGCCGCTTGCCTCTGTACAGACGATATTTTATGTCTGTACTTGGCAGTTTCCGTGGTCTTCGCCCAGACTTCTGATCCGTAGAGCAGGACAGAGTTGACGACTGACATCAGGAGCCTTCGGTTCCCTGGTTTGGGTCCCCCGATGTTGGCCATGAGCCTTGACAGGGAGGATGCGACCGACGCTGCCCTTTCACACGACCTCTGAAATTGCTCCCAGAAGGTCAGCTTGTTATCAATCTGAACTCCCAGGTATTTCACCGATGTTCTGGTTCGGATCGTGTGAGGGTTTCCGCCGTCGTCGATAATTACTTCGAAATCGGTGGGAACCCTTCGACGGGTCAGCAATACGATCTCCGTTTTTGGGATCGCAAGCTGGAGCCCGTGCTCGCCCATCCAGAGGTTGATCCGTCTCATGACTAGATTCAACCTCTCCTGGGTCACTTCAATGTCCCTGCCCGTTATGGTCAGGGCCACATCGTCGGCGTACCCGATCAGGCAAACTCCTTCCGGGAGGTGGACGCGCAACAAGCCATCGTAAAAGGCATTCCACAGGTCCGGTCCGAGAACCGAACCTTGCGCGATGCCTGCACTTAGCACCCTTTCACGCCTGCCATCGAGCGTGTCGTAGAGCAGTCTCCGGTCCCGCAGGTAGTCCTTTAGTACGTTACCCAGATACCTAGGTATCTGGAAATCGTACTCGAGAGACCGGATCATGTCATCCCACCTAGCCGAGTTAAAAGCGTTTTTGACGTCCAGCGTTACCAGCAAGACGTCCCTGCAGTTTGCAGGCCCCCTTTTTCTCTCAGCCTCTACGGTATCCACGACGCGCCGGATGGCGTCTATCGTGGAACGCCCTTCACGAATACCATGCTGCTCCTCGGAGAGACCACCGCCCTCCTCGATTGCCTTTGTGAGCCTTGCCCGGAGCATGCTCTCCATCACCTTACCAATAGTATTTAACATACACAAAGGTCTGTAAGACGATGGAGAGTCCGGGGCTCCCCCCTTGCCCTTGTTCAAGAGCACGAGACGTGCCACCTTCCACTGCTTTGGAAACACTCCCGCCACCAAACACGCATTGAACATGCTTAACAGGATACCAGGGACCACTTTGACCGCTCTTTTGAGCACTTCCGCTGGTATCCCATCCGGCCCCGGTGCCTTGCCATTTTTCATGGCGTTTATGGCCTTGACCATCTCGCCTTTGCTGAACAGCGGCACATCCTCCCTGGGTATCACCTCAACCGGGTTTTCCCAGATGGGCCTTTCAGGGAAGAGAGCATTGACGATCCGTTCGGTCGACACATCGTCCATCATGTTGTCAGACCCCCGGTTCAACTTGCCCATTACGACTTTGTAGCCTAGGCCCCAGGGATCCTTATTTACATCTTCCCGTAATGCACGCAGACATCGAGCCTTGCTTTGGCGGATGGCCTTGGCCAGCCAGTGTTTGGCGTCCTTGTGTTCCTGCAAAAGCAAAGCAGCCTCAGGTCTGTCCCGTGCTCTTTGCGCCCTTCGTCGCGTCCTATGGTATTCCTTTCGGAGCTCAGCTATTTCGGGATTCCACCAGTACACTGGCTTTCTCCCTTTCCAGGGCCTGCGGCGAGGCATCGAAGCATCACAAGCCCCACGTAATAGAGACGTTACTTTCTTAACTAAGATTTCAGCCTCGTGGGGACTTGTAGCCCCTCCATGCCAAGCGGGGATGGACGCTGACTCGATTCGAAGATACTCCTCGAATCTGTCTTCGTCCATCCTTGAGACGTTCCAGCCCAGAGGACGCCTCCTGTACGGAGGACGTTGTGAGGCTCCTTCCAATACCCGGAAGGCGATGTAATGGTGATCACTACCATTGTATTGATTATATTGATCATCCATCACCCTCCAGTCGCCTATTTTCCCAGACGCAGCTTCTGTAGAGAAGGTTATGTCCGGGATAGAGGCACCCCACCCTGCCCTCTCGTAGGTGGGCTTGTTGCCTCTATTCTGGACCACTAGTTTGCATCTAGTGGCCATTTCGAGCACCATTCGTCCCCTGGGATTGGTCGTTGGCATGCCCCATTCCAAGGCCCTGGCGTTGAAGTCTCCACCAAGGATGACGCCACCAGTCGCCGTTCGGACCGTGCTCTCGATGCTGGCCAACTTTGTAGCCAGCTCTTGCGAGCTGTCGTTTGGGGACAGATAACAACTTATATAAGTTATCTCCCCACACTTGGCCCAAACTTGGCAATTTCCTTTTCCTTTTTGGGTAAAGGACGTTTGGGCTCTACCTCGAAGCCATATGGCGCAGCAGTCAGTGTCATCGGAAAGCCAGTACTTGTGGTTCATGTTGTAAGATTGCTCGCTTAGTAAGAGGATGTTTGAATCCTCTTCGCGAGCAATCTGATCCAACAATGCACCAGCTTCCCGAGCGTGCCTCATGTTTCCTTGGAGAACCTGAATCATTTCCGAAGACACCTGTTTCTCGCCACAGCCAGAGCCTCCCGGTAACTGGGGCAGTTTCCCTGTCCAGGATAGTGCTCCGTGGAGCACTTATCCTTTCTGGTCTTGCAGAGGAAGCACTCGGGCTTTTCCTTGCTGCACTCTGTTCTCTTATGGCCATCTTCGCCGCACTTGAGACACGCCTTACTTCTGTCTAGGCCTTTGCAGACATACTGGCTATGGCCATAGCCCAGACATTTGTAGCAACGCCTTACGTCTGCACGAAGGCGCACTCTACTCGGCGCCCAGCCAATCTGGATTTTGCCCTTTTTAGCCAGGCGTAGAGCGTCTGCTTCCAGGAGGTCAACAACGGCCATATGCCTGGTTGTCCTTTTCGTTTTGAAAATGATGACTTCAAGTAGGTCACCATTTTCCATGCCAATAGCCTTGGCAACGGCCTCCTGTATCTCCTGCTCCTTCGTGACTCCATCCAAGTCTCGAACTTCAAGCTTGAGCATTGGAATCAGATCACGAACATTCGATTCAGGGCCCGTTACCGACTCCACTGCATCTCTCAGCTTTTGGCGGTCCTCAATGGCCTCCAACTCAATGAGGACACTGCCATTTTGATTTTTTCTGATGCGGTGGACCTACGTGCCAGATTCTTTGAGGTTAACGTTTCTCTTTAAATCGAGAAGCGTTTCCTCGTAAGTTTTACCCGCCGCTGGGGTAATCTGGAAGGCTTCCTTCCTTTTTCTAAACCTGCGCCTTCCCATCTTGGAAGGAACTTTATCCTTATCGGCAGGTTCCTTTGCCTGTTGGGTCTTCTTGGCTGTGGGTTTATTCTTCCCTTTCCCCATAGTCTGCCAGTTTTCTGGTAGCTTCGGGGGTTGCGACTGCCTTTGTTGCTCTTTTCCGTCAGCCACTTGCGTTAGCTTAGTTGGCTGATCCGTCTTTTCGGGAGGGTTATTTCTCTGCTTAAGCTGCAGCCTTTTAAGTTTCTACTGCTGCTTCTTTTCCTTTGTGGATCTATGCCTAGGGTCTTTATGTAGATTATTATTTACTTTAAACTTATCCGCTTTTTTCCACAATTGACTCCGCAGTAAAGATCTTTACAGTGTCGGAACGCGTCTGTATGTATATTTGTAAATGATGTGCGCGTGACAACAATGGCTCAGATTTTGGAGTCTTCTCGTTCGAGCACTTATAACGAACGGACATGCCGATAATATTCACGCATATTGAGAATTATATTTCAATTATTTCAATAGGAATATTTTAATAAACTAATATCATATTTTCTCAAAACTAAGTAGTGTTTTATTTATTTAAGTTATACTTTAAATTTCCATTAAATCATTCAAAAATAACTTGATATAATTTACTGAATTTTTATTGAGTGGGTTTAAGGCTTCATGTCTTGTTTTGTTATTATAGAAGACTTCCTTAGAGTATTTGGATTTAAAACTTATTGTGTCGTTATTTTTGTTATAAACCGCTTCTTTAGGTTATGTGAGTTTATGGCTTGAAGAGTCTACTTTCCTAGCTTGCTTGAGTATATGGTGTGTAGTTTTATTATATTTTTTTTTGTTTACGCCAATCTTTTAAGAAATGCAAGCATAGTTTTTTTTTATTCAAAACTTTCTTAATCGTAATAGAAAAATATTATTTTAAATGTAAAATTTTTATTTAAATTTTAACGCCTGGTCGAATACGAACCATTCTAGACAAATATATAATTGTATAATTAATAAATTTTTGGAATTATTTTTAAACTTAATCACTCTATATTATAAAATTCTAAACGCTGCCAACATGGGACATTTGGGCATGGTACATTTGGGTACCTCACATTTGGGCATAGTATATTTGGGCATCTCAAAACTGGGCATGGTATATTTGGGCATCCCACAACTGGGAATTGCACATTTGGGCACCCCACATTTGGGCATGGTACATTTGAAATCCATAAATTGGGCATGGTATATTTGAGCAACCTACAATGAAGCATGGTAAATTTGGGCACCCCTTAATTAGGTACTATATTTTTACTATATGCAAATTTGCAAACTCTGTTTTTCATTTATTTGATTAACTCCTCATGATTTACTCTTCTCCTTCAGGCTTCATTAAAATATTTATAATTATAGTATTGTAACAAAATAACAAAAACATTTGAATTCATTTAAACGATACGATAAATTTAGGTAAAAAAATGTTTGGTTAGGTATACGTGTGATAAGAGAATAATTGTAGGTTTAAAAATTGACCAAATTCAGACTAAATATAGATGTTTTATTTGTTTTTCCCAATATTTCGAACAAATTTTTTGTTCCTCTTCAGGGGGCTTTTTCTAAATATATAAAAAAATATATAAAAATGTTTTTACTTGCAATAAATATAATATAAAATATCAAAAGAATTATAAAAAATTTTTTTTTTTTAAATTTAAATTTAACAATACCTTAATGTATAAAAATATCACATAATAGCTCCAAATGCAGTTATAATAATAAATAACAACTCAACATAATATGTGAAAAATTTTTAATAATACTTGATTTTGATAAATATTTAAATATAAAAAATAAAATAATTTATAATGCATAATTTTTGACAAAACACGTTATATCTTATCTTATCTTATCTTATCTTATCTTATCTTACTACTATATATATTTGAAAATTTATTTGTGTGTCTGTGTGTAAGTATTATTATCAGGATCAAACCAGTGAACGAAATTTAATAAAACTGGTGTCAAATTAAAGAAAAAAAGTCTGCGGGTGACATAGGCCATAGTTTTGCATCGCAGCTATCATACTTTTGGAGATATTCAATTTTTAGTATTTTTGAACTTAATAAAATGTTTAAAAATTTTTAAAAAAAATTGAAATATCTTGAGAATATCGAAAAATTTACCGTCACACTTTGTAGTATTCGATTTAGAACCAATTCTTACGTATTCTCCTAAATTTTTATTCAAAATGGAATATCTTTAAAATTTTATAAAATATTTTTGAAGATGGTTGAAGAATTTTTTTTAATTTTTTTATTTTTATGGTATTTTTAATCAAATATTTGTTGGGCTATGTGTGTATGTGTTTCATCATCAGGGTCTAATCAATGAAAAGTCAAAATGAAGTGTCAAAATATAGAAAAAAAGTCTGCGCATGACATAGGCGATAGTTTTGCAATTCAGCTACCGTACTTTTGGAGATATTCAATTTTTACTATTTTTGTAAAAAATAATATTTTTTGAAATTTCGATTAAAAACTAAAATATCTTCTAAATATGATAAAATTTTACGGCCGCAATTGGTATTACTTGATTCGGCACTAATTTATACGTACTTAGATAAATTTGCATAAAAAAAGGACATTTCAATAAAAATTTGTAAATAATTTCAGAGATTGGCGGCCTTAAATTTACTAGATTAAAAAATACCGAAAAAATTGGATATCCAGTGAATCACAAAAAGTTTAAATTATGAAATTACTAGCCGACTAACATGATTCATAACAGGTCTTGAAGTCTCTATATTTATATAGTACCAAAACAGTACACGAGATACTAATACTAAAATGCTAGATTCTGTTCGTTCGGGAAAAACACATTGATTCCATAAGAAAAAAATTATCTTTAGGATTACAATACCTTTTTTATTATGTTTCTGTAATTAATAATAATAACTTTACTGGGGACAGAACTAGGCTCCTCTGAAAACTATGAATGTGTTTGCATTCTTATAAATTTACAGTAAAACATGGTTTTCTTAAGTAACAAAAACAGAAATAAATGCAATACAGGGGGGGCGGACCCCCCCTCCAACTTTTGCTAGTTATATATATATATATATATATTAATTTATTTTTTATTTTTAATTATTTATTAAAAGTATTATAAGAAATTTTTTACATATTATATTGACTTGTTATCTATTATAACTGCGTTTGACGCTATTATGTCGTATTTTTATACATTAAGGTATTGTTAAAGCTAAATATTTGAAAAAATTTTTTTTTTTTTTTTTATTTTCTTGATATTTTATATTATATTTTTATGCATGAAATTTTTATATATTTTTTTGTATATTTAGAAAAAGTCTTTTAAAGAGGAACAAAATATTTGTTCGAAATATTGGGAAAAATAAATAAAACATCTATATTTTGTCTGAATTTGGACAATTTTTAAACCTACAATTAGGTAAATAAAATAATTTTTTTACAATATCATATAAAAATTTAAACACTGATCAATGGACATGGCGCTAGTCTTTACCCTTAGCGGTGGATGGCGCGCGGAGCGCGCAGGGGTCGGAGCAACCTAGTTGCATATAAATTTATATAACGTACATAATTTAAAAGTCAATGTAAATATACATAATCTGTACTTATAATTAATAAAAATTTTATTTTAATAAATCATTTTTAAAAAGTTTTTTAAAAATATAATTTATAAACACATTTATATATAGTATATATATCACTAAAACTGATTTTTAAAGTAATGCGCACGCCTAACTAAAAACATTTTACAATTTGATTTTTGTGTGTGTAAAATGTAAAATGAATATTTTTAATGAGTGAATTTTTTGGTCCGCCATCTTGTAAAATCGGAAAATATGTTGGATTGAAATTATATTTCCAAAATATCAGGTTTTTTAGGAGGGTTCATTTTCATCCTACAGGTTCTCCAGATGTAAAAGAAATATTTTTGGGTCAATATTATACCTAATGGTAAATCTCATGAGAAATCTTTATTTCTGTTTGTGCGAGTAAGCGAAAAAAAATTCCGGAGCCAAAAAAACATATGAATCTCTATTTGGATCCTCAGCATCTAACAAAAAAATAAATAGCGTTCGAATAAATTAAAATAAGTTTTAAATTATTTTACAAAGTTAATTGAAAATATTTACTGAAAATGTTGAACTGCACCAATATTTACAAATCAGGATTTGATTTTCATTCTTTACTCCAATGGGAAAATCTTGGTTACTATCCTAAAATTTTCATATACTTTGGAAATATTAATAATTTGTGGAACTTGAAAAATTATTAAAAGAGGATTAAATAAATAAGATATGTATAAGATCTTAAATTTATATGAATGTAAATAGTTTGAATAACTAAGTTAACGTCTACGTTCTTTATTATTAAGAAAATGGTGCTTTATTTTTAAAGTAAAAATGTATAATTATTTATTGATTTTAATATTTTTATATTTCAACGCAATTTACCTTTAGTGCAACGATCTCAGCATATCCAAGAGTTCCACCACGAAGCGTTGTGACTGATCTTTTTAATCCTATCCCCTGTGTATTGATCAGGAAAATTAGGCAAATAATAAATACATTTACACAGCATTTAAATTAAATTACTTTCTAAAGGCATAAGGTTTATTAAATTATTTAAAATTATTAAAAATTCTTTTTTATCGATTATAATAAAAATGTATATATATTATATTTGTTCGCCACAAGAGTCAGGTGCCTGTATATGGGTTATATTTTAATAATTAATTAATCGATAAAGTTTGTGGCCGCATCCCTCTTTAAGATGCTTAACTGCATTCACCCAGAAATAATCATTGTCTTAAACATAAGGAAATTTGTGGAAAATTCATTTTCAGTACAGCCTGGATATGGGTTGTTTCATGGTATTAAACTTTTCTTTTAAATACCATGGCAGAGACAAGGCCATAGGTTTGTATAACAATATATATTGAATATTTTCATTTATTAAATATAATATACGTTAGAGAGTAGACGCTAACCCTCGCGCTAACCGTTAAACCTAACGAATATATATATTGTGTATCGAACATTTTACCTACTAAATTGCAAAGGGATCTGAAAAAAATTCTAATAAAAAACATTCAATTATTTATGAATCATTCTGGACTAATTACGTAAAAGTTATTAAAACTTATCCTAAGGTGGATTTTAAAAAAAAGATATTTTTCAGTTTCTTGAAGCTACTTAAGACGTTCAAGAGTTATAAGCAAAGAGGGGTATATTCTTAAATTTACTAAAAAATTTCATTGAGCAATTAGACGAATTTCTGCTGTGAAATCTAGATAATAGAAAAGTTTACCTCATAAACTAAGCTTTTTTTAAATTTATTAAAATTACATTTATGTGTATGTATGTATATATTTGTTTACCCTTTAAACATAATCTTATCTAGGATTATCTTGCAGAGACTAACAACCTTCTGCACTATTTTAATGTTCTGTGTCTTAGATTATAACAATATACAAATTATTTCTTTCAACGGTTTTTTTTTAGAGAATGAAGTCACGGGAATATCTTCTATATAAATTTTATGATAATAAACTGGTATGCTTCAATAATAATAATCAATAATAATATTAATATATAGTTTATATCATATGATATTGTATAGTTTTCTCCACAGGTGTTTTTTTAAATAATAGAATAATAGTCATGATGCATGTCAAATGAAATTTCTGAGTATTTCATTGAATGATATTTTTTTTAAATTGCATGATTTGCATGAATTGCAATATTTTTTACAAACTTGTCAATTACAAATTTCAATTACGTGCTTTTATTCCTGGTCAATGATACATTTCTTAGATGTTAATATTTATATATATTTATTGTTTTTAAATATTTTTTTTTTATTAAAATTTGATTCCATGAAAATATATAGTGATAATTATAATTTTAATTTTTAATTTTTAATTTATGTAAAGTAGAAAAAATAATTAATGAATCAAATGTTTTTTGGTTTTAAATTTGAAGCTGACTTTCAAAACTAGAATTTATAGTTAATCCAAATAAATTTTTAAAAGATTGTTTAATTAATAATATATACCTATTGTTTGTCCTTTTTTCTTTTCTTTTAACTAATAGATTTCTTTATAATTAATACACAAGACTGTAAACATAAAGCTGAACTGCATTATACTTTTGAAGACTTTAATTATGAACTAAAAACTTAAATGACACAAATTATTTATTCATTGATTTTTTTTTTTTAATAATGAAGTAACCATTTCATTTTTCTCATATGACAAAATACATAAAAATTTTAAATATTATTCAAAGTTTGACGTAATAAGCTTTACTTAATATACACACCAATAGAAACATTTTCTGCACATTACAACCAATAAGGTTTTCGAGGCAGAAATACCTCTCATTGTTTAATACATGCGCTGCATTCCTATTGAGTAAAATATATTTTTCTATATTTTAAAAATAATGTAATACTTAGCCAAATAAATGGTAAAGAAACATTACATGCATTGTTACCTTTTCTCTTAAAAAATATTTAATATTATTAAAGAGGGAAGCTAAATTTTAAAAGAAAATTTGGATAATGAATGTTTGTGTACTTGTATACTTAATTACTATTATTTTCTATATATATATATAAATCTTTAATTATG
Source organism: Anagrus nilaparvatae (assembly GCA_022575985.1). Classification (NCBI taxonomy): domain Eukaryota; kingdom Metazoa; phylum Arthropoda; class Insecta; order Hymenoptera; family Mymaridae; genus Anagrus; species Anagrus nilaparvatae. The sequence goes on from JAKSXM010000129.1 coordinate 28,707, forward strand.
TATGTCCGAAAGCGATAAACGAGAACACGATATAAGCTACAGACATCGGGTTTAAGGCAAAAGACGGAAAAAATTGCGGGTCATAATATAGGCTAGGTTTTATTTCGATTGATAAAGACAAAAAATTTTAATGTTGAAAAAACTGAATTTCCAAGAAAAAAATTTTATTAAATTTAAAAAAAAAACCAAAAAAACTGAAAACCTAGGAAAAATTTTTTTATCTAAAAGAATTTCATTCGGTTCGAGCATATTTTTTACGTATACACCCAAATTTTCAAGGTAATCGGTTCAATCTATCAAAAGTTACAATAATTTTTCGAAAATTATAAAAGTTTAAGAGTCATCCTATCCTATCCTTCCGATATATATATAAATCTTTAATTATGTATGTCCGAAAGCGATAAACGAGAACACGATAAAAGCTACAGACATCGGGTATACGGAAAAAGAAGGCAAAAATTACGGGTCATACAATAGGCTAGGTTTTACTGAAAATCGAGGAAAAATGTTTTTATCTAAAAGAATTTCATTCGATTCGGGCATATTTTTTACGTATACACCTAAATTTTCAAGGTAATTGGTTCAATCTATCAAAAGTTACAATAATTTTTCGAAAATTAAAAAAGTTTAGGACTAATCCTATCCTATCCTATCCTATATATATATATAAATCTTTATTTATGTATGTCCGAAAGCGATAAACGAGAACACGATAAAAGCTACAGACATCGGGTTTACGGCAAAAGACGGCAAAAATTACGGGTCATAACATAGGCTAGGTTTTATTTTGATTGATAAAGACAAAAAATTTTAATGTTAAAAAAACTGAATTTCCAAGAAAAAAATTTTATTAAATTGAAAGAAAAAACCAGAAAACTGAAAACCGAGGAATAATTTTTTTATCTAAAAGAATTTCATTCTATTCGGGCATATTTTTTACGTATAGACCTAAATTTGCAAGGTAACTGGTACAATCTATCAAAAGTTAAAAAAATTTTTCAAAAATTATAAAAGTTTAGGACTTCATTAGAAAAAAAAAAAAAAAAAAAAAAAAAAAAAATTAATATTAATTTAGATGACTTTTAAAAATTACAATGAAATTAATTTTTTAGACATTCTCAAAATAATTTAAAGCTTATAACATCTCAATAAGAGCGTAATATAACCACTACTCAAATTTTTATTTTTTATTTGCTTATGAGTATTAGAGTGGACCTATTTTTGGACTTTGTGGAAAAACTTTGTTCCCCAGGATTTTTTGTGAAGTCTTGTTCATAAAAAGTTCCCAGTTTTATCTCAAGCATTAACATTTCCAGGGGCGCTAATAACATCGATGAAATCAATGATTTGACTTGTAGAAATTATTACAGGTAAGATTTTTCAATACTGATATCTCTATAGATATGAAAAATAATGCAAGGTTTTTTTTAACGGCATTAAACATTTTCAATGACATTTGTTAATTATCTCATTTTTGATTTATTTTTTTAATTAGTTTTTGACAATTTTAAAATTGGTTCGCATTGACATATAGTAATGCAGGAATATAAAAAACGGCTTCTGTCAGTGAAGGTTATGTCAGCCAGAACATGAGTTCGAGAACACGATGAAATATTACAAATCAACCAGAAATAAATCAAAAATTGTAAAAATAGAAAGATTAAGAAGAGATTTAGTAATTTACAATCAACTATTGACTATTAATCAAAAGAGAATCAAGGAAAAATTAACCATATGAAAGCTTTAGAAGAAACAATGCTTAATAAAAGAGGTAAATATAATTAATTTTTATACATTAATAAGTTTAAAAGTATTAATTAAACTGTAATATTTTTAGAAATTATTCAACGATTTAAAAATGGAGTATGAAATGCAGACCAACATTTTTATGAAACAAATGATAAATTGGAAAATACTTCAAAAACTTTAAAATCAACAAAATCCCAATTATATGTTACGGAATATGATAGAGATTTGCAAAAATACTTAGTTGAAAAATATTCCAAAACAGAACCAGTACTCTCAAATGATGCACTAACAATACTTAATGTTGCTGATACAGCAACAAATGATACAAAAAAATTTTATAATAAAATCAGTCGTAAAATGTAAAGTTTTAAAATTCAAGTAAATTCATTTAAGATATTGGGAAGTTAAACATCCAACGTAACATTTAGGAAATACAGAGCAGATTTAGCCAAGAACTAGCATAATGACTTTTGACATAAATATGATTTTTTTCAATTTAAGCATGAAACATGTTAAATTTATGGAAGATCAACGTGCCTTAGCGCATAATTATGCTAAAAATATTAATAATTAATTAGATGATCATAGTAACAAATCAACGAAGTGGTAAAACAAAATGTGTTTTTACAGAATACTCACAAAAAAATAAACAAATTCCTTGTAGAAGACTTAAAGTTTAATAGATAAATTTTTTTTTTTATAAATTACACTTTAATATTGGATTAATCATCTATAAATATGATTAAATATTATTTACAACTGGGATATAATATAATAAATTAAAAGAAATTTTAAGCATGCTTGCTCATAAACATTGTTTTCAGTGTTTTTAAATTGAAAATGCGAATATTTTTGTATTGCATAATAACTAATGTTGTTAAAAGTGTGATAAAAAAAATGAATAGTTAAAGCTCTTTTAAATTTTTAAAAAAATTGAATACAGAAAAAAAAGTGTTGTGTATGTGTGTACTGAAGGAAGTGTTAAAAAAAAAAAATAAATAGTCGTCTAGAGGAGACAGAGTCAAAGTGGACTTGTAAATATTGTATTTATGAAAATTAGACATCATCTATAAAATGTACCATGTGCCGAAGTACAAAAGCTTTATTGAGTAAAGACATATACCGTTTGAGAGAATTGAGCCTTCAAAGATCTGGCTCCAATGTAGCATCTGGTCTCGAAAAACCATTTGCTCGTACTGGTGATACTTATAATTTAAGTTCATTGAATTCCAGCCAAAATATACCATCTGCTGGAAAATGTTACTGTGACTCTTGCACCAATTTAAATTACTAAAATATTACTCGCTGTGTTCAGTGTGAAAATCGAAGACCGACAAATCATAATCAACATATACACTATTTAGCATCGAATTTGATGAACATTTAGATTCATTAATTCTAAGTGACCAACCTTTTAATACCACTGGTTATAATTAACAATTCAATCCTTCAGTAAATTTGAATACAGAAAGATATAGCAATATGCTAAATGAAAAAAGGTCATGCCCAATTTGTACTTATGAAAACTGGACTAAAGTCTCCAAGTGTATAATGTGCAGGTATCCAAGAAAAGAAAGAGAAAAAAAGGATAAGTTAGGAAATAATTCTACTTTAATTCTGCCAAGCCCTGAATGAGACCAACCACAGAGAGCTTTACCATCACTACCTCATTCTTTGTACAGTCATCAGGCTCATGAAAATTCAAGTATAGCTAGAAGGTATTTATTTGTTATTCAAATTCTTTATTTTTAATAGTTGCATTCATTTTAGTACGCAGGAAAAAATGTTGAAATATTGCTATTTTCCTGTTTCCAAAAAATAATAATTAAACAATATTTATTCCATTATTTTTAAAACAAGTAATTTAAAAATTACTTATACAAAAACTAAATCTCATTTTTATACTTAGAAAATGAAAACTGAAATACTCAGAAGGATTCTGAAATAATGCTACCCATTTTCATTACAATAAATATTGATTGAAAAAATATTTTTTTTAGGTGCTGAAAAAGAATTGAAAACAGAAATAATAGACTTCCTACTCTACCGTCTCCTAATATATTTGTTTACGAACGGAGAGTCAAACAGTATAGGCGCAATACAGATTGGACATGGTTAAATGTATTAATTGGTATAGATGAAGGTGATAATGGTCCAGTTGAATGTTAGATTTTTTTATTTATTTTTTTTATTTTTTCGCCTGTGGTGGTGATACAGCACGTTATTTGACACATTTTGAAGTATCATTACTTGACAGAAATAGTGCTTTTGATTTAGGACACACTCTAGTTCATTTAGTTATTAGGTAAGCTGAGTTTGATATTTGTTAAGAAAATTTTATTAAAATAAATTTAAAGTATTGAAAGAGGTTCAACCCTATGAAAAATATTTTATCAATTAGAAGAAATAGTATATTTCATAAGTATGCCTTTTTTTAAAATAATTATTTTTTATTTTAGCTGTGAAGTACGAAGGCAAAAGAATTTCCTGAACTTGCAACTTCAATTTTAATATAGTTCATCAGCTGAATGAATAAATGAAAATATTGGCTCTGCAATTAGAATATTGATATAAGTCTAAGGCATCATAAAGGTATTTGGAATAATTTTGTGTTTTTGGTATGCTACAACCGTTCTTTTAGTTATCTTTTGGAATTTTCAAAATGTACTTGCGAACATGATTAGTTATTATTTTAAAATCTTCTCTTCTTAATCAGCATAAACATATATTAATTTGTCTAAATTAATGAATAAAATTAAAAAATAAAAATTTTGAATTTGATTGATTTTTAAAAAAGACTATAGCTGCAAATTTTTGTTCAATAAACCAAAGTAAAGATTTTTATGTTCAAATATATAGATATTATTTTTGTATACAAAAATTTGATATAAAATTCAACAGTCTTTGCAGTAAATATTAATAATTAATTAAAATTTGGAAATGTCTTATCAATTATATGATGATTATTTTGATGTTACTTTTTGAAAATTTTTTTATTTTAATAAAAAATAATGAATAAGAAACTTGTAGAGATGCCTAAAATAAAAAAGACGTTAAGTAAAAATTAATTGTTGCCAAGTTTTAAACAAAATAAATGAAATATATGATTAACATTATTTTAATAATTTGAATGCTTTTTTTATATATGCTAGTTATTATAAACTTTTATAGCAGATTTTGCATAGTTATACTGAATAATTTTTGTGTTAAATTAAACATCAGATGACATATATATACATATGTATAAATTTAAAAACTCATTATTATAAATTTAAAAAGTAGGTGTCAAAGTAAACTGATAAAATAAACTATTGTGTGAAATATTCCAATTAAATGCATGGGACTATTCCAAAACGTTTAAATTTAGCACCAAAACATTAAGAATAGGGGGGTCAATTTGCAGTTCTTTAGGTTTTCTATCTATATGATTTTTTAACCTATGCCGTACATAACCTCAATGCAATGGAGACTGAGACGAACATGTCCTTAAACATAAATGCGTAAATTTATAGATTTTCAACTTCTTTGTTGTAAGTACGTAAGCTTTTGCAATAGGTATAGTAATTAATTTTCCATGGCGTTCTAGAATCATTATCTAATAGTATAAAAATATGAAAAACTATGAGATCGTGCCAATACTCGAATGAGCTATTATCTAACTTTTTTAAGCTGACAGAGAAGTATTGATCTCTGATAAAATCTTTTTTAATCCGAAAGCTGAAGATTTAGTTATAGGATTAAGAAAGTATAAGTTTGCAATATGAGCATAAACTATTCTTTTCTTGAACTCATACCTCTCTTTAAGATTATTTCAAATTATAATTAAATTTTTTGCATTAGTCTGGTACGGAGCAACTATTGTAGCTTCATCACCCTCTAAAACCGAAATTATTGGTTTGATGCAATTTTGCTAAATTTAAAAAATTTTTCCTATTAATTACAGAAAACACAAACATGCATCTAAACGATTCCCAGCTAGTATAATAATCGCTAAAATAGGATATATTTAAGGATGGTAACCTTTTATTATCAAGTGTTACTTGAGGTACTACTTGAGGTCTAACTTTATTTTATCACGAAATGTTTTATTTTAAAAAATAATATAAAAAATAAATATTTGAAAAATATGTATATAAATAATAAAGAATTTTCTGATTAATTTTGAATAATTTGGTATAATTTAAAAAATAAAAAAAATTTCTTAAAAAAATAAGACATTTTAATCTTTTAATTTAAAATTTAGCTGCTTTAACATAAACGCTTTTAGGGTACATTAACATGGACTTCTTATGGTTCCTACTTCTTATGCTTCTTAGCGCTAAAATTCAAAATTTATTTTTGTTTTTTTAAATTCTGCACCATAATATTATATTTTTTTAATTAAATAATGTATTTTTACAAAGATTAAATATTAATAACAATAAAAACATTATTTTTTTTTTAAAATTACATATAAAATCGTTTATTTACGATTGTTTGAATAACATAACCTAACTTTCTATAATACTGATAATTGCATTTAAAGCTATATAAAAATTTATTTACATGGTTTATTTGTTACTAATTAACTAAATTTAAAAAAATAAATATTTTTCGGTATGTAAATTAAGAAAATAAGAGAATTAAATAAAATTAAAAACATAAACAGATATATACTTATGTAACATTTCAAAAATTGGCGGGAAATTTGAAATTTGTAAAAAATGAGGTTTTAAAAGCTGCTATTTTTTTATCTAGAGCTCCCAAAAAGCAGTGTCCCATCGAAATTTTTTTTTCGCCAAAAAATTAAGGTTTAAGGAAAATTTTAAGCCTGGTTACAAGATTTTTCACTAATAGGAATTTGAGAAATCGACTTTTGAAAAAAAACAGCCTATTTTAGCGATTCCTCGCGCATGCGCTACTCAAAAAAATTTTTGACCCCGGGATCGGATAGCCAGGGAAATTTCCTATCTGGATCTAAAACGAAAAAATTTGTCATGCTAATGTGAGTTTTTTACAGCAATAATAAAAAAAATTATGACTCATTTTTCTTACATTTTTTACGATAGTCAAAAACACTAAAATGGCTACCAAAAATCGAGATATCGCTCTGGGAGGCTAAAAATTGGGCTGGTTACTTATTTTTGGTATTACTTTCAGAAAAAAAAAATTTTGGGGCAGTTTCGAAGACCTGACCATACAAATCGCCCTCACTTCATTTAAATCTACCCTTGTACAAAAAATAAGTTTCAAGGAATTTATTTGCATTTGAAAAACATTTACTGACCTTCAAAAAAATACTGGTTTTAAAAAAATTTCTTTACTTTTGAAAAAAAAAGAAGCTTTTATACTGTGTTTTAAAACCCCTCCTATTTTCTATTTAACCCTACCAGTGGGGGCTGAAATCGGTTACTTAAGCAGTCACAAGTATGCAATGAACCAGAATTTTTATTCGTGTTTCTTTTAAACGCTCTTTAAAAAAATGTTTAAGATTATTGATTATATTAAAATTATTAAATTGAAAAATATTCAGCTGGATCAATTTGAACTAAAAATTGTTATTGAAAATTATTCTTTGCGTCGACATAATTTCAGACAGAAACAATTTTTTGAAAGTAAAAATAAGGATTGATGCTTAAAAATCAATAGCATACAATACACGTCGTAATTTAGGATTGAAATTTACTGAAGCTCGATTTGTTTTTCTGTATAAAGTTATGACTGTATAATTAACAGACTTTGGATCAATATTTTTTGTCTAATAACAGATTTATCTAGGCTTGTATGGATGCAGATAAATAAGCATAAAACCAAAATTTTTATATGTAACCCAAAAAACCAGACAAAATATTAAAATTTAAAAATCGTCATCAAAAGTTAAATAACACAGCTGCACAAAAAAAAAGTTCTGATCCTGTAACTAGACGTACCTAAAGGTAAGTTGTTTAATGTCCTAAAACCGAATCTGAAGTCAGAATTTAGCTTAAACCCTCAGATTTTGCCCCAGCTACCCCGAGCCACCCTCTAATCCGACCCAAAAAGCAAATATTTTACAAAAGTTAAAAATAAAAGTACTTTAGTTACGTATTTTGATGTTCTAAAAACGAATTTGAAGTCAGAATTTATCTATCACCTTTAGTTTTTGCCCCAGATACCACAATCACCCTGTAAACTGCGCCAGAGGATGATTATTTTATTTTTTACAAAAGTTAAAAATAAAAGTACCTTAGTTACGTATTTTGATGTCCTAAAAACGAATTTCAAGTCAAAATTTACCCATCTCTCTTATTTCTTGTCCCAGCTACTCTAGTTACCCTCTAAAACCCACCAGAGGAAGGTTAATTAATCGCTTTAGAGTATTACAGCGATATTAGAATGTTGCTAGGAACTTTAGTTGGAAACAGTAAGCACCTATGAGCATATATGATTACGTATATTTTGTTACTTGAAATCAAGGGTATTTCCTTTGGTATTTAGAGTTCCCATCCTCAAAAGATCTTCTTACACGCTTCCTTCTATGAATATCGTCGGTCTCTCTCTTCATTGACCAACAGTAGTCTGCCTTCATATGAATATCCCATTTTTCATGGTAGATGACTCGATCATTCAGATTGTTATTTTTGTTTATCTAATATTACTAAAATAAATTTGAAGAATAAACTGGAAGCTGTTTATGCTGAAGTAGATAGTGTCACTCCTCCCATGCTTCTCAAAATTGATAAGCAGGTACCTGTTCAGGATTCTGTAGAAAGAATGGTAGAAGAAGTAGATGAAGTCTACTTTGAGCTGAATAAATTCTTAATAAATTTTAATAGATCAGTCAACTTAGGTTTTAGTATTTAGGATTTTGCTAAATATACTTTAAATATATTTCATTACGATTTTCTTTAGCCGCTTTGATTTTTTAGTTTTCAAAGGTTCCACTAATGCAAATTTATTCGATTGGAGTCTTGTATTCATTTATTCATAATAATTTGACGGGCTTTTCACCCTTTACAGTTATTTGTCATGCATCCCAAAATTAATAATATAGTACATTTGAAAAAGGGAGTACATGACTTAGTCAATATAAAATATCAGTAATAATTATATAATATACATTCGTTTTTAACAACACTTTAATATATTAAAGCTTTAAATAATATATTTCTCATTTAAATTATGAAAATAAATTTTCTATTATAAATTGCATTTAACACATTAACAATTTTAAATTATTTAAGAATAAACATTTTAATTTAAATTATAATTTAATTATCTAAGAAACAAAAAGCTAGTAATGAACAAACCATTCCTGCTATATATAAAATTATCAAAATAAGAAAGAAAATTTAATAAATTTAATAATATTGAATGGATCAATCAGTGTATCTCAATATTTCTTTTTTAACTTCAGCCTTAAAATTATCAAAGCCATCACTATCACGTATCTCCTTAGATAGATTATTCCACTCTCTCCTTAAACGAAAAAGGGGAGAATGAAACAAAAGATCACAATTTGAAGATTCTTCCTCAATAGGTCTAAGATTGCGAAGGTTACAAGGAACATTTCTTAAAATAAAGTTTTCACCCAAAAGATCTGAATAGGGTTCTTCTCAAAGTATCTTAGCCACAAATAGAACATCATTTATAAAATGCATTTATAACTATTAAAACATAATTATATCCTGAACTGAATCTACTGTATAGCTGTAAATCTTTGAAATCAGCCTTCCAAAAATCTTTCAAGCCAAGAACAACCTGTCTACGTCGAGAATTTTTTCGAGCATGTTTTTGAATTTCTTTCTAAACCCCAGCTTTTGCCATTTTTTTTTTTAGTAATATTAAAATAGTTATAAAAAATTGCACAGACACTAACAAAGCATGTATTAAAAATAATGCTATAATGTTTTGACATTATACGATGTGTTATTTTATAATAATCCTGATAAAATTTTCATGTTTTCAAATAGTCTCTTTACTTAACACAAGCTAATATCACTTTGAATTTAATATGGTGACAGAAAAAAAAAACTAAGTTAGCGACTCTTTTATTATCGATAGTTTTCCGGTTACACTAAAATGATTTTTAAACAAAAGCTTCCGTTTTTGGACACCAAAACAATTTTCCGTAAATTCAAAATGGTGGAGCAATAAACTGCACGGTTAAAGAATTCACATTTTTACTACTATTGAAAGTTTTTAAAAACACTAAAAATGACTTTATAGTCCAAATATTCAATTTGGATCCAAAAACAATTTTTCGGGAATTTAAACAAAAAGATAAAGGAATTATTTAGTCAAAACTTAATGCCAGGAATTTTCGGATTCAGTAAAAATATTTTTATTAAGATTTTTTTATTTGATTCCCAAATAAGATTTCGGTAATCTAAGGTGGCGAGCTAAATTATCTAAATAATTTAAAGTATAACTGAGGAGGAATTGCAATACCAACTAAACTCCCCACCCTCCTGCATTTATGACAATATCATAGAATCCGGACCGGGACTCCCTGTTTAGGTATTATTTCGGTCCGGAAACAATGCAGCCAAGGCATTTCTTCGCCATACCCTGGCGATAAAGGAGGAGATTTTCCTACGAGAGGTAACCTTCCTCCTTTTTTTAATCAGTGTCGCCCGTAAGTAATCTGCCACACTGTACCAGTTACCGGTACTGCGCAGCATTTCCGGGACGACTCCTTGCGGCCTCCATTCATCGAAGAGAGGTCACCCTTCAGCGAAGCGAGGACACCCAAAAAAGGTGTGCTCAGCGGTATCCAGCTCGCCCGGGCAATGCAAGCATTCCAGAGATGTCACCTTTGCCACTTGAAAAGCATATCGCGGAAATAACCATGACCAGTTAGGAACTGTGTGAGGTAGAAGTCTACCTCCCCATAATCACGGTTCATCCAGCTTTCCAAATAGATGATAAGGCGGTGCGTCCAACGTCCCCTCGTTCACCATTCCATCTATACTGCTAGCATTCCATTGTGTGGGAGCGAGCGCGAACGGAAGCTACATCGCGCTCATCTTCCCACGGTTATAGATCGCCTGCTTTTCCAAGGCAAGCAGATCGATGGGAATCACCCGAGCCACAACCTGGATCGCTGGCTCTGATGCAGTCTTGTACAAGCAAGCGATTCGAAGTGAACCCTGCCTCTGCACTGCCTTTAGTTTCTTGCAGTACTTTTTTATGCGGACATTGTCCGCCTACATCTCTGCATCGTAGAGCAAGATGGAGATGACTGTCGTCATCAACAGCCTCCTCTTCTCTGATCTGGGACCGCCGATGTTCGTCATCAGCTACGAGAGGGACTTTCTCACCCGGCCAGCCTTTTCACAGGCCTCCTGGAATTGTCTATTGTAGGTCAACTTATTATCCAAGAAGACCCCCAAATATTTGACCAATGGTTTGGTCTGGATCATAAGGGGATTGCCTCCGTCATCAAAGCTGACGCCGAATATAGTATCAACCCTTCTCCGGGTCAGAAGGATCATCTCCATTTTCGGAACTGCCAGTCTGAGTCCGTGATCCGACTTCCAGCTATTGATAAGGCACATGGCCTCATCCAAGGTATTCTGCTGGTCCTCTGTCTCTCGAGCTGTTATGGTTAGAGCAACATCATCCGCGTACCCGATCATGGATCATCCATCCGGAAGCTCACTCTTTAGCAAGCCGTCGTAAAAGGCAATCCACAGATCGGGGCCCAGAACTGAACCCTGCGCTATGTCTGCGCTTAATACTTTACCTCTTGTGCCATCGAGCGTGTCCAAGCGCAGGTATCAGTCCCGGAGGTATTCTCTGAGTATATTTCTAAGATAATCCGGAACTCTGAATACCTGCTCGAGGGAAGGCAACATATCGTCCCACTTAGCCGAGTTAAATGCGTTTATGACATCCAATGTGACAAGCAAGACGTCCGGTTCAATATCCGGCTGCACTTGTCTGGCCCTCATAACCACCTTCACGACCTGTTCGATGGCACTGATCGTGGAACGCCCCTCACGAAAACCGTGTTGATCGTCGCTAAGATCACTCGCTTCCCTAATTGCCTGCTGCAATCTTCCTCTGACCATGCTCTCCATCGACTTGCCAATGGTATTTAACGTACACAATGGTGTGTAATATGATGGAGATCCTGGTTCACCCTTTCCCTTGCTTATCAGAGCCAGACGGGCCAGTTTCCAGTCCCTTGGAAAGGCGCCTGCCACAAGGCACGCATTAAACATGCCAAGCTGGAGACCAGGGATTACCTTTGCAGCCGCCTTTAAGCTTCCGCGGGTATTCCGTCTGGTACTGGCGCTTTCCCATTTTTCATTGACCTAATTACCTGAAGCATCTCCGCCTCAATTAATAGCGGAACTTGCTCCCTCGGGACATCCAAAGCAGGGTGTTGTTGGTTTGGATGATCCGGAAAGAGAGCGTTCACTATTCTTTTGATCGCTGAATCATCCATCGTGTTGTCACATCCGGAATTAAGTTTGCCCATAACAACCTTATATCCCAGGCCCCACGGGTCACTGTTGATATCATCTCTTAGGGACCGAAGACAGCGCGCCTTGCTGAGGCGGATAGCTTCCGCCAGCCTATGCTTGGCTTCCTTGTACTCTTCAGAGCACGTAGTCAGCTCTGGGCGACCATACGCGACAGCCTATGCTTGGCTTCCTTGTACTCTTCAGAGCACGTAGTCAGCTCTGGGCGACCATACGCTCTTTGCCATCTTCTGCGTGCACCGTAATAGACTCGTCTAAGCTCCGTAATATCTTCATTCCACCAGTACATGCTTCTTTTACCCTTCCAGGGCCGTTTACGCGGCATAGAGGCATCGCAAGCTCCCCTCATAAGAGCAGCTACACTCTTGACAAGAGTCTCTGCCTCTCGCGGGGTGGTCGTTCCTCCATGCCAAGCTGGGATAGACGAGAACTCTTCGCGAAGATAATCCACAAATCTGTCCTCGTCCTTCTTTGACACATTCCAGCCTAGTGGGCGCTTTTTGTACGGGGGCTGATTAACGACCCTATCACGCACTTTGAAGGTGATGTAATTATGGTCGCTGCCATTGGCTCCATCTATCACCCTCCAACCGCCCACTCTTCCTGCCAGCCCGGCCGAGGCAAAAATGACGTCAAGGATCGATTCGCCATAGCCTGGCCTTACGTAGGTTGGATTGTTCCCAGAGTTCATGACCACCAGATCACTTCTAGCGGCCAACTCTAGCATCAACGTTCCCCTACGGTTCGTGGTTGGCATTCCCCATTCCACGGCCTTGTCATTTAAGTTCCTAGCAAATAATGAGGCCAGCTTTGCGGTGAACACCCCAATAGTGTCATTGGGTGACAAATAACAACTAATGAAAGTTGTATCACCGCACTTTGCCCAGATGTGGCAGTTGGCTTTTCCATGTCGGGACATAGACGTCTGAGAACGACCTCCTAGCCATATAGCGCACCGGCTTGTGTCATCGGTTAACCAGAATTGCTGGTTCCTATTGCGAAGCGGCTTGGATAGCAAGACGACGCTAGAGTCTGTCTCGCCCGCGAGCTTATCGAGCAAAAGTTTAGCAAGAATGGCTTTGTTCATATTCCCTTGCAGGACTCCGAACATTACCAATGACACTTTATCTTCCTTGCCGTAAGTGCCTCCCGATAACACTTACATGCTCCGCATCCTGGAAGGTGGTCGGTCTTGGCCTTGTCAGCTCTTTCCCTGCAGAGGAAGCATTCTGCTTTTTCCACAGGACATTTTTCTGACTTGTGGCCTTGAACGCCACATTTAAAACACGCAAATTTTCGGTCCATGCCCTTACATGACCACTGGTTGTGGCCGAAACCAAGACACTTAAAGCACCGTGTAAATTCGGCTCTTAAGCGCACTTGCCAATTAGACCAACCATTATTTAGTCGGCCTTTTTTGGTCAATTTTAGTGCGGCGGCTTCTGGTATGTCTACGACCGCCATTAGTGCCCTTAACCTTGAAGATGGCGACTTTTATGTCGTCATCGTTCTGCAGCTTGGTTGCCTCCTTTATCACCTGCCTCACTTCGTCACTACCAGTAGTACCATCTAGGCTTCTGATCTCTACGGTTAGGTGGGGAATCAGTTCCTTGACTGTATTTTCTGGGCCTGCGACCGTCTTGATAGCGTCTAATAGTTTTTGCCGGTCTTTCGACGAGCTGAGCTCTATTAGAACGCTTTTCGGGTTTTCTGGATTCAATGAACCTCAGTCCCCGAATCCTTTAGTTGGACACCTCTTTTGATCTCCAGCAGGGCTGTTGCATAAGACTTCCCTTCAGGAGGCTTTATTATTAGAGCCTCCTTACGCTTAGAGATCCTTATGCGCTGGTTCTGGCGCTTCTTTCTCCTGCCTTTATAATTATATATATATTATTAACATGGAACATGTTCATTGGATGGGGTATTTGAAAAAGTTTGGCTTGGCAGGGGGGGGGTCAAAAATTGACGCTTTTAGGGGGGGGGTCAAAAATTGACGCTTTCAGGGGGGGGTCAAAAATTGACGCTTTCAGGGGGGGGGTCAAAAATTGACGCTTTTAGGGGGGGGGGGTCAAAAATTGACGCTTTTAGGGGGGGGGGTCAAAAATTGACGCTTTCAGGGGGGGGTCAAAAATTGACGCTTTTAGGGGGGGGGTCAAAAATTGACGCTTTTAGGGGGGGTCAAAAATTGACGATTTTGGGGGGGGATGAAATGAACTTCGATTTAGGAACTTAGAATAATTTGAAGTTGGAGTCAGGCCTTGATAACAACAAAAACTTAGAATACTTTAAGTTTATCGACATAGAATAATTTATATTTCAGGATTTATTGTAATTTAGGTTTTTGGATTTATTACTGTTATGAGTGAACATGTTCCATGCTCGTTGGTTGTGTAGTTACACAAACCGGTTATAAATTTTTATTTTTGACTTTGTAGAAATTTTATTTCATAAATCAAAAAATTCAGATTTCTTATAAAAAAATAATGCAACAGATAAATGATACTTTTATTAATGAATAATGATAAAAGTAATTTCATTTTCTATGTACACATATCTTAAAATAGAAATAATTTTAACGTTTATGCTTCTTGTCGAAACTCCTCGAAAAATTTGTTCATAACCAGGTGGTTTGCTTTTTAATTAAATGCAAAATATTAGACCCATACCAAATAGGCTTTGGTAAACACCACAGTAGTCCACCGGCTCAGATCTAGCTCACCGATGATATACGTAAGGGTAAAGAAAAGAAGCTAGCCACTCTGTTACTGCAATTTGATTTCTCGAAGGACAATGTCTCTCTATCTAAGCTACTTAGAAACCTACAGGCTGTTGGCTTCTCCAAGTCATCTATCTACTGGTTCTGGTCGTATCTCTGTGGTCGGTCGGTTTAAGTCTGTCGTAAGTTTTTGCGATTTCATAGTGACCTGTAAAAGGTTCGTGGTGTACCTCATGTAATAATCTTTGTCGCGACTCCAAAGGCAAAACTAACTTCCAATTATTGTCTTCGCCACTTACTGGGTCTAGAAGGAAGAATTTTTTCGGTGTATATACATTCTGTTGTCGTGGATTTGCCAATCAGGGAATTTCCAGGGCCCAGTTTTTATTTCTTCTATTCTACGTAAATACCATTTGTCATTGATTTCTTCTAGTATGGTTAAGAAGTCTAATTTGTCTACTTTACACTGGTCTCTCAATTTTTTATATGAAATTCGAGATAAGACGTCGGGGACATAATATAAGCAACCTTTCCGATATTGAATGTCGAAATCCCATTGTTGCAGTTCTAGGGCACAACGCGCTAAGCGTTCTGTAGGTTCTTTTAATTTATCCCAAATTCATGCTAAACATTCTCTTTCGGTGGCAGTATAATTTTTTTCCGCGTCACTTAATACTCGACTTATATAGGTAATTGGGTGTTCTCCGTGATCATGTTGTTGTGTTAAAACAGCACCCAAAGATTCGTCGCTGGTGTCAGTTTATACTGTAAATTTTTTTGAAAAATCTGGTCTAACTAACAGGTGTACTTACTAAGGCCATTTTTAATTTCTCAAAAGATTCTTGTTGCTCTTCGCCCCAGGTTAATTTAACATCTTTGTGTAATAATTTTACTAAGGGTAATTTTAACTTTGTCGATAAATCTTGAATACCACCCTACCATACCCAAGAATCATCTGAGTTCCTTTAAGTTTGTGGGGGCTTGTTATTCTAAAACTGGTCTTATTTTCTCTTTATCTGGTCTTAGCCTGTTTGCATCTAAAATAAATCCTAAATATAAAATTTCTTTGCAACCAAAATCGCATTTATCGGGGTTAATTGAAAGTCCAGCTTCCACCAACTTTTTCAAGACTATTCTTAGATATTGCAGGTGCTGTTCAAAATTTTCTGTCGTCATAACTACGTCATCTTGATATGTCAATACAAGGTTAGGTGTATTGATGCGATCCATCAATCTTTGGAAAGTTTTGGGTCCATCAGTAACTCTTAACGGTATTCTTGTGAATTGGAGTAAGCCAAGCCCTGGGAGTGGGAGTGTTAGAGTGAAAGCGAGTGAGTGAGAGTGTTATTATTTTCTTGCCCCTAGTTCAAAGTATATTTATTTTACTCATATATAAAAAATTAAAAGTTTCGTTTTCAGGTTATATAATACTAAAAATAACGATTTGTCTATATTTAGCATTTAATAATTTTTTTGAACTTTATTGTATCAATATCTAATATATATGAAATCAGTATTATATATGAAAATAAAAAGCAAGAAACAAGAGTTATTAAAAAACTATACATAAAAATATTAGCGTAGAAAGCAAACAAACAATTTTTTTTAGCTATGACTTTGTATTTTAATCTCATTCTTTAAAGCATTGTGTATACTTTTAATTTTCGTTAAAAAATTTATAAAAAAAAATTAATTAAAAAAAAAAAATTTTTTTATATATTAAATTAAATATCTTAATTGAATTTTTTAATATGAAAATTCTAAATTTATTATCATAAAATTTAGAAAAAATATATTTATTGGATTGGAAAATAACAAAATCTAAAAATTGACAACTTTCATTGAGTTCGTAAAAACTATCAAAGGTTAATGATTCTAAAAAAAAAACAGATTTATTAAATTTATAAAAATAAGGTTAACAAAATAAACTTACTTTTAACGCATCTGTTCTTATGATAAAATTTATTTAAGGGATTGGTCGCTCGGACAATAAAATTGCTATAAAATAAAGTATATTTTAAGAATTAAAAAATCTTGTTCATTATAATATTCTCAAAAAAATAATAATATAGTAGAAATTCCTTTGGCACGCATTATTTGTACTTGAAGCTCATACGTCCAATAAAAGTTTTGTCATAAAGCATAATATCTTTAGACTTAAATTAAGAACAATATGTTAATTAATTAAATTTATCGTTATTTATGAACTAATTTAATACATATTTTAAGAATAAATAACTTTCTTTAATATAATTATTTATAATAAAAGTGTTAGTATTTTAATTATTATTAATTAGGATAATAGATATTATTTGCGAAAATTAAAAGAGATTTCATGAAATAAATGAAGTCCTTTGGTAGAGTATAGGTGAAATATCGTTTTTTAATGAAAAAATTATGAGAAAAACATAAAAAAGACCATAAAAAAGCTAATTTTAGATTTAAAATAAAATATTAGATGGTATGATAAAATAAGCAAAAAATAAAACACGATTTCTTTTACATAATCGTCAATTGCGAGTGACGCACCGTAAAAGTTGCCATTTTTCCGACGGAATTTTGAAAAGTAGTCTTAGACAAAGTTCCCCTGAGCGCGAAAAAAAGGAGTTTTTCCTCTATCCTGAGATATTTCAATTTTTAGACCGTCATAAAAGCCAAAAATGACGTTTTTCGAACTTTTGAACCTCAAAATGAGTTCGAAAATAAAAAAAAAATTTTTTTTGGTGTATTTTTTCAAAACGAAAATTTTGATACCAACCAAGCCCCAATTGGATGATTCGTCCCGGAGATATTAATTTTTAGTGAAAAACACGTTTCAACCCCCCAGTGGTAACGCAGGGGGGGGGGGTGGGGGGTGCCGACCCTTGGAATCTTATTTTTTATCATATATTATCAAATTGAGCCAAAAAAAATGCGAAAAATATGCTGGGGCCGGAAACCATACCTTATTCCGCAGTAGTCTTTATGATTTTTAAATAAGATTAACAATTTATCTAATATCACCGCTTCATATGCTTTAATAAAAAGAGATGACAATGAGCAACCGCATATAAAAAGTGGTAGTGATGAGTTTGTAAATTTGTTTGATATTGTGTACTCAAAAAAAGATCAACAAAAATATTATTGATTAAAAATTAGTAACAAAAATTATTTTTGACTATAAAATATGCAATTTGAATTAAAAAAATCAATAAACGACGGTTTTTTTCTTTCTTATTTTAAATATTTTATAATGAAGGTAAAAGAGTTATAAAATATATTTTGTGAATTTTTTATTTTTATATGTACCTTGTAATTTCATAATTTTTATATTTGAAATAAACAATTCAGATAAATCTAAATATTTATTTTAAAACTTAGTTCAACGTTTATGAAAAAATTTGGGTTTTTCTACACATAGGTTATTTTTTTAAATTTTTTCATGTTCAAATTTGAGATCAGTAACCAAAAAGCCTTTCATAACTTTTTTTTTGCTATGAAATTAAATTTGTCTTAAAAGTAAAATATTGAAATTAAAATATTCACTTGTTCCAACCACTAACTAATAAGGTTTTATACCCCAAGGCTAATTTTGCTAATTTTTGCATATTCAAAATTGAGATTATCAACCACAAAAAAAAGCCTTAGTAATTTATTTGGTTATCAAGTTATTTAAACTACAACCTTTCAATTATTCCAATCCTTATATTTTAAAATTTTCTACCCTTAAATTAAATTTTATTGTTTATTTCAAATATAAAATTTATGAAAATACTTTTTACTTCTTTAAACTCTTAGATTTTATAATTTTCTACCTCTAGATTTAACTTTATTATTTGTTTATGTTCATATTTGAAATCAGCAACTTTAAAAACCTTTACCATGTAATGATAAAATTTTCCCCATATTAAATTTATTTTTATTCTCACATTGACTCCAAAAGGTATACATTTTTTTTCTCGTTTCATTCCCATAATTAAAAATTACAAAAAAAAAAATTAATATTAAGAATTTTATTTATATTATTCTTTTCTTGATTTTACGACTTCCAAAAAAGTGAAATCATAAAAAGATATTAAACCTAACCGTACTCGTCATTTTTGTGTGTCCGAGTTACGAATTTTATTGAAGAAATTCGATCAGTTTTTGAAATTCGTTGAACCTCCCCCATAAATAGATTTAGTATATATAGGACATCAAAAGAGGCCCACGGACAGTCCAATTTTTGGAATCATGGCTAGTAGGCTAGTCATTTGGCTAGCCTACACACTAGATTTTGGAACTTCATAGCACTTAAATTACGACTCGCGGTCTTTTAAATTTTTATAAAAGTATTTTATTTTTGTTTCACTTTAAAGTTTTCCTTTGTTAATAAATCTTGAGTGTTTAAATTTCTTTCTTTCGTCCATTAGCCTTTCAAGGTCTATAAGAAAGAACTAGAAACAGGAAAAATTAAAGGTAAGCAAACCAATTGCATAAAAAGGAATAGCAAAAATAAGAGCCATAATACATAGAAGTCCCCAAGGGTCCACGGGACCGGCCTTCTAAAAATTCAAACAATTTGCACTGAAACGCAGGAATTATTTATAAAATTCACGCCAGCGTTCGGGCTATAGCATAAACATAAAGCCTTTAAGAGAATAAAGTAATTAATTTTTCATCGGTTTTTGCACTAATTTTGCATCCCTAGATGAAGTTATATGTTTTATTTTATAGTCTTATTTGAAATTAGCAACTTCAAAAACCCTCTGATACAATTTTCCTAGCAAATATAAAGCTTTTTATAAAAATTAATTTTGCACACCTTTTTACCCTAATTTTCCATGTCTAGATGAATTATTAGAATCTTTTTATAGTTATATTTTAAATTCGCAACTTAAAAAGCCCCTTATACAGTTTTGTAAGTAATAATAAAGCCTTTTATGAAAGTAGATTTTCTACCCATTTTCAATTTTTTTTTCCACCCCTATATGAAATTTTATAATTTGTTTAGTTCATGTTTGAAATCAGGAACCTTAAAAACCCCCGGATTTAGATTTTCCAGAAACAATAAAGACTTTTATAAAGAAAAATAAAGAATTTTTTTAAAAATTTATTTTTCACCCCTTTCCACCTAAATTCCACCCCTAGATGAAATTAAATTATTTTTTTTGAGTTCACGTTTGAAATTAATAGCTTTGAAAACTTGCAGATGTAAATTTAGAGCTAATAATACTAAGAAGTTTCAGAATTATAATAAAGTGGCATGTTTTGGCCGTAAAATAGGGTAAAAAAGGCAATGTTTGATGTTTCTACACTTTGTAAGATTTTGTATCAGAAACTATTTTTATTTTTTTTTATACAAATTTAATATGAAAAAACTCAAAGGCACGTTTCAGCCGCACCGGTGATAGAGTGGTAATAAGCCGCAGTGATAAGTTCAAAGCTTTTCTTCAACACCAACTTAAACTAACTTAAATCATACTACTATATATATTTGAAAAATTATTTGTCTGTCTATCATAAAAGTTTGTCCATTTATAACTAAAGATCCGCCAAACCAATTTCCATAAATCCAGTGTGACAATGAAGAAAAAAAGTATGCATGTGACATAAGCCAGTTTTGAGACTCTACTATTGTTTTATTGGAGATATTCTATTTTTATTATTTTTGGGAAAACTAAAATTTTTTGAAAATTTCGTTAAAAAGTGAAATTTTTGAAAAATATTATAAAGCTAACGGTCGCAATTAGTAATAATTGAATTGGCACTAATTTTTACATACTTAGTTAAATTTTTATTCAAATCAGACGTATCCTCGAAGTGCTATATCATTTTCTTAGAGAATATTACACAGTAAAACGAATCAAAAATCTTTTTTTATACACTAAAATTAATATATATTTTATAGACATCGTATTATAAATCTAAAAAAAAAACGATTATCAATTGATTTTGCTTTGGAAGAATAAACCAGGACATAATTGAGTTGCTTACGTTATCGCCCGGGAATGCCGTTGCCGTCGTAAGAACTGCTTGGACACTGCTCGCATCGCGAGTTAAGGCTTTGGCATAATTAAATAACAAATATTTTGATAAGGATCTGAAATGAAGTAAAAAGTCAATGATTTAAATAAATGGTTCCTTTGCTAATATTTTCATTTATTTATTATCTAATATCATCCAATATACTTTTAGCCCTTGAGCCGGTAACACAAAAAAATGGTATGATCGATTACAGCTTGTAAGGAAAAGAACTAAGCTATTTTATACCTATAGAACTTGAATTTAATAATGCCGACCAAATTATTTGGTTACTAAGGGCTTTTCCAGCCTAATTAAATTGTATTAGAATACCGATTTTCTGGGTAAATTTAATATGGTCGGCATATGCCTAGATGTACTTTAAATTTAAAAAAAATCAAATACTTTTGGTAATTTACCAAAGGGAAAATAAGTCATTTATTTTTGGTCGGCTTTTTGCTTATTCATTCATTAACTATTTAAATTCAACATTTTTTATTACGCCGTCCTTTTTTGAAAGTTTTACTAATCTTTATGCACATGCACTTTTGTAAAATGCATTCATGAGAAATGAAGTCATTTTTTACCGCTTTAAAATAATGTAGTTTTTTGTACAAAGTACATAGAAAATTTAATAATGCCGACCAAATTATTTGGTTGCTAAGGAATTTTCCGGCATTATTAATTTACATTAGAAAATCGATTTTCCGGGTGAATTTAATATGGTCGGCACATGTCTAGATATACTTAAAATTTTAAAAAAAGCCATCGGAAAACAA
This sequence comes from Anagrus nilaparvatae, assembly GCA_022575985.1. Lineage (NCBI taxonomy): Eukaryota > Metazoa > Arthropoda > Insecta > Hymenoptera > Mymaridae > Anagrus > Anagrus nilaparvatae. Next base: position 50,384 of record JAKSXM010000129.1, read on the forward strand.
ACGCCGACCACGTACCGTGGATAGAAAATGCAGAAAAACCAGATAATTTTACTAATTTTCTGAAGGGAAAATAAGTCATTTATTTCTGGTCGGCTTTTTGCTTAGTCATTCATTAACTATTTAAATTCAACATTTTTAATAATGCCATCCTTTTTTAGTGGATATTTATTTATTACTTAAATCCACATTTGGCCATTTATAATCATATTTATTAAAACTAGAAGTTATTTTTTCCGCTTTAAATTAATAATGAAAACTTTCTATATAAATTTATAAGTAAGACTTATACACGTTATCATATTTTTCTTTGTTAATATAGATATAATTTTTTCGAAAAATAATAAAATGTATTATTTTTAATTTTATGACAATTATTGTTAAGCTTATTAAAGTTAAGCATGCGCACTTACTTGAAACAATCTATAATATTATTCTATGCTATAAATTAGATACTATTTCACTTTTTTTTCTTCAAGTATGTCATCATCAATTCGGTAAGAAAAAAAGGTTTTTTTTCACGATTTCGTAATTTAATTTTAATGTATCCTTATAGAAACAATTTTTATTTGAATTAAAAAAGGTCAAAGCAATAAAGTTGAATACACTATAGAGTCCAGAGTCAATAACAAATTTATGCATTCTTATATACATGCAAAAACGGCCCTTAAACGTTTTAAGACTTTGATTCAAAGAGTTAAATTAGTTCTGCAATACCATTGTTGCAATTTTATCGATAAAAAGGATGAAATAAGTAGTCGTCGAACAGTAAACTTTAGTAAAGTAAATCACTTAAATCTTTTATAAATATTCTTATCATTTTTGTCTTAAATTTTAAGTTTATGTATTCATAATAATTTTTATTTACACCTTTTGTAGACAATAATTTTGTTCGGCAACGTTTTTTGCAACGCACCAAAATATTTTAAATACATGCCGAACAGAAAATAATGGTTTGCAAATTATGTCAAATATGCACAAAATGGCGTACTTGCAACTCCATCAGTAAAAAAAAAAAAAAAATAATGGTCGGCTTGTAAAAATTTTTATTTCGTAAGGGTTAAATAGTAATATGAAATTATAAATTTGAACATTTTTACTTAATAATTTATTAAAAAGTCAACTTTAAATTATGCGTTACTATAGAAATTGCAATATAAATTTAAAATGTTAAAGTATCCAATTTTTTATCATTTTATCCATACTTTTTTTACGGCATATATTTTTTACTATATAGTTATATCATAATTAATAAGAAAAGAAAGTGCTGATCAAATAAAAACAATTTTTGCAAAAAATAAAATTTTTCTAAACTTTTCTATTTCTGTAAAAAATTGTTGCGAGATTAAGAAAATTATAACTGATTTATTTGTTCGGCCTAGATTTAAAATATATAATATTACTTTATTAATCATAAAAACAAAATTGCCGACCAAAATAAATAACTTCATTTCCCATGAATGCATTTTACAAAAGTGCATGTGCATAAAGATTAGTAAAACTTTTAAAAAAGGACGGCGTAATTAAAAATGTTGAATTTAAATAGTTAGTGAATGACTAAGAAAAAAGCCGACCAAAAATAAATGACTTATTTTCCCTTTGGAAAATTAGCAAATGTATTTGATTTTTCTGCATTTTCTATCCATGCTACGTGGTCAGCGTTTGTTTTCCGATGGATTTTTTTTAAATTTTAAGTATATCTAGGCATATCTAGGAAAAGCCCTTAGTAACCAAATAATTTGGTCGGCATTATTAAATTTAGGTCCTATAGGTACAAAATAGCTTAGTTCTTTTCCTTACAAGCGGTAATCGCATACCATTTTTTTGTGTTAACGGCTCAAGTGCTATTTGAATTTTTTGGTATTTTAGAGAAAATTTACAGCCAGTTGATATTCTTTAAAGATCAAATCCAAAAACAGAATTTAGGTTGGTGTTCAGCGTCTTTAAAACATACAGTTTTGGTTTTACGATTCAAGTTTTTAAAAGTAAGCTGACAACAACTTGACAACTGTCAAGTGTCAATATTACGAAATAGACTGGATTTTAATCCAATTTTTTACTGCTGTTCAAATATTTAAGAAATGTCTTGTTTTTTCATTGCCCTTTATGGGTTTTCTATAAAAATTTGATTTGTCTAATTATACTTGGCTAACTATAAATTTAAAATATTAAATACCATTTTAGCATTTCATATTGTGGATAATTTATGGCTAACTCTTCTTAAAACTGAATTTATTATTTCACGTATTTTTGCCGTTAGAATCATTTGTATCATTTACGAGAGACTAAAATGCTATTATAACAAATTATTATAGAGCGAAGCTCTACCTTAATTGATGCAAAAATCGACACCTTGTGGGCACGATATCTCAACAACGATACATCGGATTCCTTTCATTTTTTAAATCTGGGTTTCTTTTATCGAGTTGATGGAACCTATAGTTTTTGAGCCCAATCCGGCATTTTTAAAGGCATGTTTGTTCTTGTATTTTTGCTTCACAGAGGTGAAAAACCTTCTTAATGTCAACTGCGTAATAAATTTCATAGCTTTTGTATAAACTTTGCATCGATGTGATATCATAGAAATGCAAAATAACACAAGATGTATGCAATACATAGATGAAATCGTGCCTTATAAGTTTGTCAGGTTAAAAAAGGGAAAAGTTTCTAAATTATCAAATTCGTGGAGAAATTTGGCCCCTAGGTCATTCCGATGCCTCTAAATGCTTATATTGCCTTGGTGTGTGTAGGGATATATGTTTTAGAATGTGTAGCCTCAAGATCTCAGAACCTACTCGATGAATGAACAATTCCTTAGACCAAATTTTTTGAAATAAGATCTAGTTGCAGGGTTTTCAGTTTCAAGTTATTTCAAGAGTCCTTGTAGAGAAATGCCCAACAAACTGATTTGAGATATTTAAAAAAAATTATGAAAAAATGATAAAAATAGTGAAAAATGGATTGGTTTTGTATTTAATACATCCAAAATGTGGTTAATGATTTAAAATAACCAGAAAATAACTAAATTAATTGAAATTTATTTTTTAGGCACGATCACCCTATGCATGTAATACATAAATAAAATCGTGCCTTAAAAGTTCATCAGGTTAAAAAATGAAAAAGTCTTCAAATTGTCCAATCAATAAGGAATTTGGTCCCCAGGTCATTCCGATACCTCTAATGCTTATATTGCCTTTGTGTGTGTTAATAAATAATAGTTTTCAATTTACGAGGGTGTAGATACCATCAACGTTATTAAAGAGAAAATATTCAATAAATATGTGATCGTGCCTGAAATAAAAAAGCCTTAGCTTTTTTATAAATCTTTACGATTTTTATTATTTATTAATTAATCCGAATTTTATTGAATTAAACATTTAACGCCCAAGAGCCTATCTACGAGTTCTAAATTAATTTTAACACAAAAGTTTATTTTTCTTAAAATGTATCCCAAAGTTAGAAAGTCTCTATTATCAGAATTTGATTTCAAACTTACTATAAAATTAACCGGAAACCCATTATTTAGGGTAAAAGTTAAATACTAAAAGAAATCGACACGTCGCTTATCAGTATTGTAATTAGCATAAAAAAAGGTATATTTAATGAAGATTTATAAAATTTTCATTTTTTGTGTGTTTTAAAACATTTAAGATAATTTCAAAATGGCGGATGGAGAATTGCAAAAAAATGACTAAAAACAAGGAGCAGTAGATTATTTGTTTTTAGGAATATTTTTTGGAATTTTACATAATTATTAGTTTTAAAATTAATTTAGTATTCAAAAAGGCTGCGTGTTCTGAAAAAAGTTATGGATCCACAAAAATAGCCAATTTTTGAAAAAAAATTAAAAGTATGAAACCCCGGAATAGTCTAGGTTTTTAACTAAGACCAAAATATACTTAATTTATATTTTAAATTTTTCACTATTTTAATTCTGGAAAGGCATATGTCGGGCCATTGAAGGTATTTATCAGAGCTCAAAACATGTATACTATAAACACTAAGAGCGTGGGTAAACGGCAGGTCTTCAATGGCCCGACATGCCCCTCCAGAGCCAAAATACCAAAAAATTTAAAATATAAATTAAGTATGTTTTTGCCTAATCTAAAAATTTAGTCTATTCCGGGGTGTCATAATTTCAGTTTTTTTTTTCAAAAATTGGTTAACTTTTTTTAGAACATGCGACCAAAAAAATTAAATTACAAAAGTATAGGTATGCTTTGATTCTGAAATACTCAATCTTGGGTGCAAAGTGGTTGAGAAGTAGAGGTCATGAAATTTGCAAAAACCACCCCATTTTAAGGTTTTTTTGCAATATTTTGGAAGCAGAGCTAAAATTATCTAATTAACTGCCTTTTTTGAAGAAAGGGTAAGAAAATATTGGGATTCAATAATTACAAGCTCTAATTGGGCTATAAGACTAATTATAGAACATGAAAACTAAACCATTAAAAAGGACTAGCTATAATACATAAATGCTAAATAAGTTAAAACTGTTATAAGTGAACATGTTCTATGATCATTGGTTGTGTGAAAACACAAACCAGTTATAAGTTTTTTTCATTTTTCGTTAAATTAAGGGGTAGCTTTATCCATTTTCGCCCCCGTATAGGAGTCAGTAAATTAAATAAACGTTAAAAAAAGATAAAACTTTTTCAAATGCAAGATTAAAAGAAAAATAAAGAAAAAAACTCACGTTTGTATTTTTTCGATTTTATCTTACTCTGGAGATAGTTTTCAACCGCAATAATTTGCTCTAATATTCCTTTATTGATACAGAATAAAATAATAAATTAAATATTTTGTTAATTACTCTTAAAACGTGACAATTATTAATTTGATCATTATTTCCAAAATATTGTGAAAAAACCCATAAGATGGAAAGTTTCTTCTGTATCTTCCTATTTTCTAACCCAGTAGGACCCCAAATCCGGATTCAGCGACATACAAAACCTGCAGAAGACTTTTTCTAATGCTGGTTGTCGAATCCGGAAACCCTTACAACGCATTCTGACTTGAGTATAATATTAATTTGGTAATTAAGTGAATTGAGGAGTATTAGAGTTCAGAGAAATTTTTTTTTTTTATGAATTATAGAAAAAGTACGTAATAACAAAGTTCCACAAACACAAGTTTGGTTGAAATCTTTTCAGCAAACCAATAACAAGGTTAAAAAATAAGGGGCGGATTTTTGGTGTCCTTTTTGGTCAATACTTAAAAATTCTAACTATGCTTAGCATTGTTTTACGTATTATTTAAACATTATTATTGAACTCATTCCAATCAAAACTTTTAAAATTCCAAAACTAAAAAATTACTGAAACTCTTTTCTTCCTTTTTTCTAAAATGATCAGCTTCGCTCTACCCGTCTTTGACGGTATCTAGTAGGGATATGAACACGCAATATTACAAGAAATTTTTAAGAACGGTTATTAAATTTTAAAAGGGACTTAAAAGCAAAGTATCTAATAGTAAAATTTATTACTAGCAAGGATTTTCATTACGCAACTTTATATATTAAATTTTTAATTACCTTCACTGCTGAGAAAACGTCAAATCCTCCACTACCAGAGTCTCCTTTTTGTCCTTTTTCTCCTGTTCGTCCCTGTTAAAAATAAAAATAAATCTGTTAATAGCGTTTTATATTTTTTTTCTAAATATTTCAAAAAGGATTTATCATCTAATTAGTATTAAGTACCTAGGGAGCAAAACTTTTGATTCTAATGTGATCACTATCTCACATGTGTTTAGGCTAATTATTAAAGTTATTTGCCCCCGGCATTTATAATATTTTTCCCGCGGTTGTAAAATGAGAGCCGAAGATTCCATTTTAAGTTTTATGCACGAGTTTGACAAAGGTAACGCTCAGTTATATTCTCATAACTCAAGTTTAGAATTTTTTTCACGCATTCTATGCTTAGAAGGGCAACAAACGCAAGAATAATGGAAAAATATTGTAAATACTTTAATTGTTTTTAATTGTTTTTTGTAATGTATTTATTATATAACTGTTGAATTTACAGAGGGGTAGAATTTTCTGAAAATCAAAGTCAAAGAATATTTTTTTCTGTTTTTTTTTTTTTTTTTTTTATGTCTTAAATTGTTGATGATAGAAAAAAAAATCCGATGGCTTTAATAAAATTTATAAAATTCCGCATCCAATGAGTCATTGATAATTTAAATAGAACTCGGTAAAAATTAAAGCAAAGATTTTAACGCGGACGCCTTGACTATACATATATATGAAGCCTTTTAAAAAACCAGCTCCACTTGACAAAAATTTTAGAAATAGTGTTTTTTGTTGATCAAAATTAAATATAAAAAAACTTATAACCGGTTTTTGTAAACTCAACCTAAATGCATGTAACATGTTTACTTCCAGCTGAGGAATAATACAAATGTTACTGAACATTATAGTACAATTTTCTAATTTTATAATTTGAAATTATCACCTTACTAGCTGTTAAAATTCTACACCCAAACTATTTTGATTCTCTAAACTTTAAATATTAAGTTCCTTAATGGATATTATTCCAAATCCCTAAACCTGAATTATTCCAAGTCCCTAAATCGATATTATTCTAAATGCATAAACCTGTATTATCCTAAGTCCTTAAGCCCAGATTTTCTAAAGTCTCCTAATTATTCTAAGTTTCATTTGACCCCCCCCCCCCCCCATCAATAGGACAAAGAGCATCCCGGCATATTAGGGGAAAATCTGCACGAAGATGATATGTAAAAAACCTTTTACAGATTGCTTATACATAAAAAAATAATAAAAAATTTTGGTTTTTTTGAAATTCTGACAGTTTCCGCGGCTTAAATTTTCTGTAACCGTGCTCATTTTGAGGGTACATTTACATGATCTTCTTATGGTTCTTTCTTCTTATGCTTCTTAGCGCAAATTCAAATTAATTTTATTTAATTCTCTTATTTTCTTAATTTACATACCGAAAATTATTTATTTTTTTAAATTTAGTTAATTAGTAACAAATAAACCATGTAAATAAGTTTTTATATAACTTTAGATGCAATTATCAGTATTATAGAAAGTTAGGTTATGTTATTCAATCAATCGTAAATAAACGATTTTATATGTAATTTTTAATTAAAAATAATGTTTTTATTGTTATTAATATTTAATCTTTGTAAAAATACATTATTTAATTAAAAAAATATAAAAAGTAAGAACCATAAGAAGACCATGTAAATGTACTCTGAAGGGCTTTGATAGATAAAAAACATAATTTTTCCAGAGAGGTAATTTTTGATATAGCAATTAATTGAATTTTAAATTTGTAAATTTTTTGATGTTAGTCTTCAGTATTTTTGAATGTAAGGGTTCCTAAAGTGGGCATAATTATTTTTTGACTGTTTTATGTGAAAAAAGTATCAAAGACGAATCTTTGAAGATCATACAGACCTATTTTGGTACTAAAGAACCTGAGATATGAATTTTTGACAGATTTTTGAAAAAAAAGAGAAAAAAACACGTTTTTGACCCCCCTGCCCCACGAAGTGCAGCTGGGGGCAAATGTCCAACGGGGAACTTATTATTTTTTTATGTATAAATATTCTGTAAAAGGTTCTTTACATATCAATCTGGTGCAGATTTCCCCATAATATTCCGGGATGCTTTTTGACCCCCCCCCCTTAAATAGGACAAATTTGACCCATTCCCTTAATTTTCAAGTTCTAAAGTAACCCCTCCCTATAAACATGTTCCATGTTAATATAATAACCTTTATAGATGATAATAACGGTTAATTTTTTTTTTCTTTTAATTGGCTATTGGTTATCAGAAGACTTAAATGTGTTGATTTCTTTTTCTTAATCAAAATCTATTATCATTATTAGCTTAAATGAAACATTTTTGTCAAAACAATAGCATACGGTTATAGGAGAGCAATCTGTCTAAATTATATCTTGCCTTGGTCATATTATTTTTATTAACCTAATTTAAAACAAAGCTGCCAGTAAATTAACCCACTCAAAGTTAATATTTTAAATAAACCGTAATAGAGGTAAAGTAGTAGCTATATAGTTTGAATCGTTTTCTCCTTGCAGCATTGATTATAAAATATTTAAGATTAGCGGTAATTGCTCAATTATCTGAGAGTATCACTGAATTGTGTATAAGGATTATGGCCTTTATGCAATTTGTCAATATACTTAGTACATTAAATGCTTTATTTACTTTATTTCAATATACTTTTAGTTTTCATGACCATATTACTACACACAGAGTCTGCTTCCGAGTTTTGAAACATAAAAATAGTATGTTTCAGGTTTTCATTTCTCTTTACGCTTAGAAATAAGTTTCAAAACTCGGAATAACGCTAAAACCGAGTTTTGTTTTTAAAATTTCTGGGTTTACGGCTCTGTGTGTAGAGATTTGAAGTCTATTTACCATTTTTCTGTCAAAGAAATTTATTTGTGATAAAGAGTTTAATTTAATATGTAAATAACTAGCCTTTGAGTCATTTATCTATAATTAGTGCCAATATGTATTAAAATCGTTGTACTTTATTTCTGATTTTGCAGCAGACTCTTTAGGCAAAAACACACATACTTATTGCAATATCTATATTTGTTTTTTTATTGATTTCATTGTAACCTTATTAGCTTATAATTTTATTTTTTAAGCTTTTTGAAACTTTAATGATTTCATATATTTTTCTGTACAGTAGCCACGAAAGTACGATTTCCTGGCCGCTGCGCGGCCAAGGAAATCTGAATTTCTCGCTACTGTCACAGAAAAATTTTATACAGCCCTTGTCCATAAATAAAGAATGCCCCAAATCGCAGTTTACCATCCTCGGCTTCGCCTCGGAAGGTAATTTACGTGCGATTTGGGCCATTCTTTACTTTTCTGGACACGAGCCGTAAATATACTATTTTGGTATTAATCTTCTTAATTTTAAATATTTCTACCTTAATTGATGATATAGATTATTGTATGTAAAAGCTACACTGTGAAAATTCTTGTGCGGAAATTTACTATAAAAAACTTATTCAGTATATTCACTTTTAATATGCACTTATTACTAATTTAATTGAGTTTAGCTAAACCCAATTTTATATTAAACAAGAATGACGAAAATCATGGTTACCTGGAAGCGTTTTATTATGCGATCAAAATGACAACAAAAAACTGTATGGTGGGGTCTTTTCTACACTAAAAAATGTCTACGAATTTTTTATTCGGGCCTTCTATCTAGCTACTCTAAGCTTTTGCTGTAAATAATTTAGAGAATTTTATTTAAAACATTTTTTTTTTAAATTATTTATTTATATATGTATGTGCATATATGTATATGTGTGTGTATTGTAATATTTTTTTTTTGGTGTAATACCTCATTTAATTTTATGAAAGTAATAATATCTGTAAATATTTTAACCGATGATATTTCACAACCATTATGAATTTATGACCTAATTTTTTTTCAAAATTTTTTTATTAAAAAATCTCAAACTATTTTTTTTTTTTTAATTTGGATGTAATATCTCATTTGTTTCCATGAAACTACTTATATTTGAAAGTACAATTCTTACTCAATATCTCGAATCTGATAATTAGTTTGGGATGCGCAGCCTAGGCAACTGGCCACTGCCTTCCCCCAGCCTAGTGACAGGAGAGCTTTCTACGATAGAAAGCCCCCCTCCTTTTCCTTCAACAATGACTCCATGTCGGAAAGGGCGGGCGCCCCTCCGAGTAGCTCACACATCCGAAGAATGGCATTACCTCACCAGGTCAGTGTAGACACTGTCGTGTTAACACCTTGTGCCACTTCCTCAACATGTCATTGAAGTATCCGTGACCTGTTAAGAACTGGGTGAGATAGAAATCCACCTCCCCATGTTCGCGTTCCGTCCAAGCCTCCAGGTCCGGAATTAGTCTGCGCGTCCACCGGCCATACTTTTCACTGTCCCATCGTCCCTGTCTCTATTTATAGCATTAGAGAGTTCGCGGGTGGAAGCAACATCGCGCTCCTCTACATTTTCGTATATGAATTTTCGCTCCCATGCTAGCAGGTCAACAGGAAGGACACTAGCTACCATCTGAATCACCGATAGCGATACTGAATGTTACGCGCTGGTGATCCTGAGTGCCACTTGCTTCTGTACAGAGCAGATCTTATGCCTGTACTTCTTAATTCGGGCGGCTTTCGCCCAAAACTTCCGAGCCGTATAGCAGAACAGATTTCAACACGGACATCAGAAGTCTTCGCTTTCCTAGTTTGGGACCCCTATGTTGGTCATTAGCCTTGACAGGAAATCTTTTGAAATTGTTTCCAGAAGCTCAGATTGTTGTCAAGCAAAACTCCCAGATACTTCACCGATGTTCTGGTTTGGATCGAGTGAGGATTTTCACGACGTTTAAGTTAAATATAGTTGGAATCCTTCGACAGGTCAGCAGTACGATCTCCGTTTATGGGATCGCAAGCTGAAGCCCTTGCTGGCCCATCCAGAGGTTAATCTGTCTCATGATTTTATTTAGTTTCTGCTAAGCCACTTCCTTCCCTCTAATCGATAGGGTTATTTTGCACCTGTATAAAAAACATTTCAGAGATTGTTCGTTTATGATATAATGGTTCCTTATTTAAGATTTTAAAATTTTGAAAATTAAAATTATGCTTATTTTCAATATAATGTTTAGTAAATACAGGAAGGTTTTGTTTATTTATATCAAAATTTTTGTGATTATCATCAGTATTATTATTTTTAGTAACGTTGACTATATTTAATTCACTTTTTCTGAAATTAAAATTTTCGTCATGAAGTCTTTGGCCAATTTGTAGGCTATTGTTAAGAATGTTATTATTGTCAGCTTCTTTTTGTTTTTTTTCTTTTTCAATAATGTTGACTGGGGCATGCTCTACACTGACTTAAAAGAAGTGACGACCCTTGAAATCGTATCCAAGCTGAGAATTGTTGTCTTGAATATAAGTAACACCTACTACCTTCAGAAGGGCCAGCTAAAATGAGACAATAATTGACGTGTCTTTTGCAACTGAAGGCCTGAGCATAAGAGTGAATAACTGGCACGTCATGGAAGATTTTACAGTGAGCGACCACCAACATATTTCGTTTCCAGCACGAAAGACAGTCCCTTGACAAGGCATATAGGCCAAAACCAAGAGGTTTGAACCTCAATTAGCTGACTTAAGAACGATTTATACAAGTTTTATCGATGGGACAATTCTAGGGAGTCTTCGCAGAGTAGGAAGTAAAGAAGATGCGGAGAAACTAGTATCCGATGTAATGACGCTGCTTAAGAAAGCCTGTGATGCTTCCATGCCTCGAAGAAGGTTCAACGGAAAGAACCCACCTGTGTACTAGTGGAACCCAGATATTGCAGAGCTCCGCAGACAAAGCCACATGACGCGAAGAAGGCTGACTAGAGCCAAATCCCGCAAAAAAGCAAGGTAACTTATGAACCTTCACAAAGAAGTTAAGCGATCCCTAAGGTAGGCGATCAACGCAAGCAAAATTCGCTGTGAAAGGAAGCTATGTCTTGAAGTCTACAACGACCCCTTTGGACTTGGTTTCAAGATATTTACAAAGAAGCTCAGAGGCTTCGCGGCCAGCTCGCTAATGGACAAAGAAGAGGCAAAAACAGCCGTTGATGCCCTATTGCCGACGCACCTGACAAGAATGGACCAAGAGGATGACATTAATGTAGACGATATCGCGGACTTTCCGCAAAAAGAGCTGTTCGCTGCCGTGGGCTCCGTTAGAAACAAGAAAGCTCCCGGCCCCGATGGTATACCAGTTGAGATTATAAAAATAGCTGCACACGAGCGTCCCTCATTGATGCTAAGGATTTAAAATACATGCATCCGAACAGGAGTCTTTAGCAGGTGATGGAAAAAGGAACAGCGGGAAAAACTTTTAAAAAGATGCTGCAACCTCGTATCTTAAATGCAGTAGAAGCAGCAGGGGATTTATCTCCTCTTTTGGTTACCCTTGATGTCAAGAATGCATATAACTTGGCAAAATGGTCAGACTTCCTGCAACGACTAACTGACATTGCAGTACCCAAATATTTTATGCGGATAGCAAAGAGCTACCTAAGTGACCGAGTACTCTTGTATGAGACTCTACAAGAAAAAATGAGTAGGGAAATGACAGCGGGCGCGGTTCAGGGTTCGGTACTGGGACCTGACTTACGGAACATTTCTTATGATGATATCCTGAGACTGGAGCTAGCGGATGGCTGCTTCATGATATTATATGCGGATAATATTGCTCTTGTGATCGTAACAAGGAACGTACAACAGGCTCAAAGCAGCTTGAGCGTCTGCATATTAAATATAAATGTATGGATGGAAGAGCATGGATTAAGTCTTGCAGCTGCTAAGACAGAGATCGTAATGTTTACAAGGAAGCAAATCCAAACAGTCATCCCAATACGAATCGACGAGGATACTGTCATAGAGACGAAAATAATCGTTAAATATTTTGGGATAACTCTTGACACGAAGCTGACTTATTAAGAGCACATCTCTCAAAGGGTACCTCGACAACAGCCCTGAGCAGGCTGATGTTAAATATGAACAGCCCGGAGTCCAGCAAAAGGAATCTACTAATGTCCGTAACCATCATATTGTATGGAGCATAAATTTGGGGGGAGGCGCTAGACCAGGATATGTATGCAAAAGGCATGATAAGAGTTCAGATGCAAGGTGCTCTGAGGGTTTCTTGCGCGTACAGGACTGTCTCGGAAGCGGCAGTTTTTGTTATTGCCGGAATAATTCCTATTACGCTCCTTGCCAGAGAACGCAAACTCATACATGACAGGAAGAATTATGAAGACTTTGACCAGTTCAAAGCGGATTGTAGGAGAGATATGACGCACTGACGCTCTGGAAAAACTGCGCAGATAGCGCATGGACCAGGCGCCTCATAAAATTAGTCGTGCCATGGCTTGATAGAGAACACGGGGAAGTGGTTTGTCTCAGATAGTTTGCTCTTTTTTGGAGTTTAAAAAAATACGTAATAATAGGAGGTAACTCAATAAAAAGAAGCTACTAATTTTAAGACAAATGCAATTGAAAAATAGGGGTCTACTCAATAAATTGTTGACAAAAAAAAAATCAAACCGTTCTTGCTAGATGAGGCCAGAATTATATTTGAATAATTTGAATAATCATGGTAACTTTTGCCAGGTAAAAGCATTAAATTAAATAATTATTACTGAACGAATGATTAACTATTTTTTTATTTTAAATTATAATTGTAGATGAACGGTTTTTCCAAAAATTCAGGACCTCGAGAGATGAATTTAAAGTGATATGTGATGCTATTTGTCCATTCATTGAAATGAAAGATACTAATTTTCGTAAATCTATTCCTGTTGTTAGAAGAGTAGCTGTTGCTATAACAATTTTAAAAGGTTGTACAGATTTTAACGTAGTATCTGATTTATACAGTATAGGACACAGCAAAGTTCCAAAACTTCTAATTCAATTTTGCGATGCTATACAAATTGCATTAAAATCATATGTAAAATTTTCTCATACAGAAGAAGAAAGAGCTTATATAGCTTCTAAATTTTTATCAAGATCGCGATTTCCCAATGTTTTTGGGGCTATTGATGGTACTCATATAACAATTGTACCTCCATTTGGTAAAAAAACAGATTATTATAATTATAAATCCTATTACTCCATCATTGTCATAGCTTACGAGCGTGCAGAGGCAAGGAGCCCTGCGATTCTCCTGTGCCTATCGAACAGTGTCGTTGGAGACAGCTCTAGTCATTGCTGGGGTAATCCCGATAGATCTGCTGGCTCTTGAGAGACAGTATATCTATCTGAACAAAGAGAGGGAAGGTATTGACCGCGCGAAAGCTACTACGCGCCAGATCAGCCTAAGCGATTGGCAGGAACGCTGGACCGACTACACGGAGAGCAAATGGACCAAAAGGTTGATAGGAGAGATATCACCTTGGATAAATAGAGGGCATGGTGACATTAATTATTTTTTGACCCAATTCCTAAGCGGACATGGACTTTTTTGCTCCTACCTCTTTCGGATCCAGAAGATGAATAGTGCTGAATGTATATACTGTCCTGGCAAAGATGACACGCCGGAACACACATTCTTCAAATGCGATAGGTGGGCTGCTAAAAAGTTTCAATTAGAAGCTAACATCGGTCATATCACACCTGAGAATGTAGTTACCCTGATGCTTTAAAATGAAGAAGTATGGTCCGAAATTGGCCAGTATGTGGAGTACATACTCCGCGCCAAAAAACCTGAAGTCCAAGGTATAGGCTAATATTAAGACGTATTGCGGCTATCCGGATGACTGCAGCTGTTGTACTAACATACTATCATCCTTGCAGTTACTCTTGATACCGCAAGCAATAGTAGATGGTAGGATAATATTTATTTATTTATTTATTTTTCTATTTATATATATATATATATTTATTTATTCATTTATTTATTTATTTATCTATTTATATATATATATATATATATGTATATTTATTTATTTATTTATTTATTTATCTATTTATATATGGGCACGTCCAGGGAAGCACGACCAGCTGAAAAATAAAAAAAAAAAAAAATATTTTTTTTGGGTCATTTTTTACCTGGGATTTGTGAAATCACTCATACTTTACACTTCCTGATGCATTATTTTGAGATACGGCTGCTCCAAAGGTGAATTTTTCAATTTTTTTGATTTCAGCTGTCCAGTTCAACCTGAAATAACTCAGGACCATTCAACTTTTTATATATACATATGATTGGGAAAAACTTTTATTTTTACCTGAACTACCTAAAAAAAAAAAAAATTTTCCATTTTGACTTATTTCACTTTTTTTTCTCCTCGACGGTAGCTTTCAAACATCCAGAAAATTTGTTTCGCCATGATTTTTTTCCCTTTTTTTTTTCTTAAAATTTCCTCCAAAGTGTCCCATTTATGCCCTGAAAATCCTGGGATGTGATATGCCATGATCGGTCCACAATCTTAAAACTTGGTTCTTCCGTTTACCTAAAAATCCATAAAAATGTTAAATATTAGAGTGTAAAATTATTAAAATACTAAATTTAACCTTACCAAATTGTTTCTTCTGTTAAATCTTCACTTTCAGGACCACATAAACATGTTGTAACATATAAATAAGATCTTCTAACATTTCTGATGCTAAAACACCCAAGATCAGCCTCGCGTCAGCATCCAAAAATAGAAAAAAACTGGAAAAAAAATGATTTTGGTTAAAAATAACTACAAAAATAATTATAAACTATTAAAAAAGACTGAAAAATACTTAAATTAACTTACCAAATATGTTTATAAGCAAATTAGAACTTTAAAACTCCATACTGACAAAATCTGGAACCTGGAAAAAAAGTAAAAAAAAGAGAATAATTCTTAAATTTTTAAAAAAAGTTACATAAAAAAGTTTTATACTTATCTGATCTCTATTTTCCTGGTGCAACTTCATCTTCTTCATATAAATTAGTACCTAAAAAAAATAATTAACAATAATTAACAAAAACATGTGTACCTTATACCAATTGCGATAGCAGACCAAAAAAAATATTACAATAAAAGTGTCCTCATCATGAGAATAATGCATCATAGAAAAAAAAATATGAAACCAACAAATGATAAAGTAGTTTCTGGTAGTTTCTTTTTGGTTTCTTTCAGCATGCCCATGATGAGGACACTTTTATTGTAATATTTTTTTTGGTCTGCTATCATCACTTTTATAAACAATTGGTATAAGGTACACATGTTTTTGTTGATTATTGTTAATTATTTTTTTTAGGTACTAATTTATATGAAGAAGATGAAGTTGCACCAGGAAAATAGAGATCAGATAAGTATAAAACTTTTTTATGTAACTTTTTTTAAAAATTTAAGAATTATTCTCTTTTTTTTACTTTTTTTCCAGGTTCCAGATTTTGTCAGTATGGAGTTTTAAAGTTCTAATTTGCTTATAAACATATTTGGTAAGTTAATTTAAGTATTTTTCAGTCTTTTTTAATAGTTTATAATTATTTTTGTAGTTATTTTTAACCAAAATCATTTTTTTTTCCAGTTTTTTTCTATTTTTGGATGCTGACGCGAGGCTGATCTTGGGTGTTTTAGCATCAGAAATGTTAGAAGATCTTATTTATATGTTACAACATGTTTATGTGGTCCTGAAAGTGAAGATTTAACAGAAGAAACAATTTGGTAAGGTTAAATTTAGTATTTTAATAATTTTACACTCTAATATTTAACATTTTTATGGATTTTTAGGTAAACGGAAGAACCAAGTTTTAAGATTGTGGACCGATCATGGCATATCACATCCCAGGATTTTCAGGGCATAAATGGGACACTTTGGAGGAAATTTTAAGAAAAAAAAAAGGGAAAAAAATCATGGCGAAACAAATTTTCTGGATGTTTGAAAGCTACCGTCGAGGAGAAAAAAAAGTGAAATAAGTCAAAATGGAAAATTTTTTTTTTTTTAGGTAGTTCAGGTAAAAATAAAAGTTTTTCCCAATCATATGTATATATAAAAAGTTGAATGGTTCTGAGTTATTTCAGGTTGAACTGGACAGCTGAAATCAAAAAAATTGAAAAATTCAACTTTGGAGCAGCCGTATCTCAAAATAATGCATCAGGAAGTGTAAAGTATGAGTGATTTCACAAATCCCAGGTAAAAAATGACCCAAAAAAAATATTTTTTTTTTTTTTTATTTTTCAGCTGGTCGTGCTTCCCTGGACGTGCCCATATATATATATATATATATATATTTATTTATTTATTTATTTATCTATTAACCTTCTTTTTTGATGATAATGAGAAATAACGTATATTTTTAGCTAACATATATTTTATTAAAGATGACAGTACATAAAGACGAAATTTCAAACAGATAGAATGACGGAGTCCTTAACCAGACTGGCGAGTCAGTGGATGCAAGTCAAAAGATTCAGTTCATGAATAGAACTAAATGGCCATGAACCTGTCCTGAAGTAATGTGAAAACGGTCCCGGGATAGGCTCGCATAAGGTAGGAAGGGAGTGGAGTTTTAGTGGGTATAGGCAAGGTAGGTCAAGCCCCACATAACTGTCAGTTCGGATGCTGATCAGTATGCGTAATGCATTTCTCCACTTCCTACGCAAAAAAAAAAAAAAAAAAAAAACTTTATCATTGTCTTAGCTATTTTTAACCATAAATAAAAATTAATGTAAGTCAAAATTTTCGATTTATGGTAAATGCTTAATAGTTTCAATGTTTATAATTAAATATTCTTTTCTTCAGTTATTGGAGCTCCTGGTCGTTATCATGATGCTTCAATAAAAATAATTAAAGCATGTTTCTTATTGCATAATTTTTGTGAAGAAAAAGAAATTGTTGTTCTTGACGAGTGGCTCACATCAGCTCAAAAGGAAGAAGAAGATTTTAATAATTTTTTTAAAGAAAATTTACAGCGAGAAGATGAAGGAATTTTTGAACAAATAGCAGAAGATAGCCATCCTTCTGCAAAATTGAAAAGATTTATAATTTTGTAAGCAAATAATGAATGATGGGTTCTGTTCCGTACTGTAAATTATTGTAAATATACCTTTATTGTAAATATGTAAACAGGCCTTAATATATATATTAGAAAGAGACAGGTAATGTTAAGCGCTACCTCTCATTAGACAGTACGCACTGAGCCATATACCAGTACACACGTTTTATAAATCATATTAGCTATATATTAATTACACAGTATCTATTACTATTACATTATCCACTAGCATCCATTCCAATATTTCACCAACCTCTAATTTATGATAATTCCGTTCAGGTTCTCAATACACAAAAAAATATAATATTTGTAAAAAATTCCTACGATATCTATATTTTATTATTGATATGCGAACAAAAAATACAAAATTGATGAATTTAAATTTTAAAAAAGTAAACCGTTGCTTTAGTATTTTTTAATACAATTTTTGAATTTTGTGTTTACCAAATCGTGTATAGTTTTTTTGTTAACCGAATTGTGTATAGTTTTGTGTATAGATGGAAGAAGTACATTTGATATAGCTGGAGCATCTGAAAATCCAGATTAAAACACTGAAGACTATCTGTAAATTAAATTTATTTGTTTTAATAGTCAAGTAATTGAAAAGATCGATCAATCAGAATTTGAAGGTTTTGAATATGAGAATCCGTTGCTAATGTCCTTAGAAGATTGGGTATGACAAGAAAAAAAGAAAATCAATTAGCTGTGATTCAGCCACATCATCATCACCACCATCACCATCATCATCAACGTTACCGAAAATTTCAAGAAGAAAAAATCAGGAATTAGCTGTTATTCAGCATAGTCATCCATATAATCAACATTACATGTATGAGCTGCAGAATAGGCTCTAGATGCTAAATTTTAATTATATTTTTTAATTTTTAATAATTTAATAATATTTATATTTTTTTTTATTTTTTAATATTAATTTTTAATATTTACAATTATTATGTTTTAAAAAAATAAGAAGTTATTAATATACTATTTAATTTTTAAGAAAAATCATTGTAAAATAATAATAAAAAATTTCATAAAAATAAAAATTATATTTTTAAATAAAGCAATTAATTTTATTTTTAATTTTCAAACTTTTGATTATCTTTATCATTTAAAGGTTTTTTTTTTGAAAAGGAAAAAAGAAAAGGTTTTTAAAAATTACACATTTTTTTTATATTATAAATATTGTTATTTATATTAATAAAAAATGTTTCTCTTAATCTATATTTTTAAATTTTACTTTACATTTTACCACTCTACAACAGTCTTTTTAAAATCAGTCTTATAAGATCATTACATTTTTATGACAACTTATTTATTTTTACAGTTAAACAATAAGTTTTTGATATTTTTATAAATAAAAAAAATTGATATTTTACTTTTACATACACTTTAATATTTTTAAATACTTATTTTTTTTATTCATTTTTATTTTTTACTTTACCTTATT
Source organism: Anagrus nilaparvatae (assembly GCA_022575985.1). Taxonomy (NCBI): domain Eukaryota; kingdom Metazoa; phylum Arthropoda; class Insecta; order Hymenoptera; family Mymaridae; genus Anagrus; species Anagrus nilaparvatae. The sequence continues at coordinate 69,366 of JAKSXM010000129.1, forward strand.
ATAATCAGAACATTTAAATTTTTTCATATATTTTTTTGTTACAAAGCGAAACTAAAATTAAATTTGCAACATTTTAATTTATTATTTTTTTTACTTAAAATAATAAATTAGACAGTTGCAAAAACATTTTAGCTGTAACCAAAAATATATGAAATATTTTAAATGTTCTGTTTTAAGGAAAAAATGTTGCAGATTTTTTTAATTAAAAAAAAAAATTAAATTTTTGTATCTGAAAAAAAAAGACAAAACAGTAAGTATCTAACTACCGGTTAGATGGATACCACCTGTTTTGCCCCTTTTTTTGGTAATTTAGTGAAAAAAATATTAAACAGGAATTTTTAATAAGAAACAGTATTGCAAAAAAGGACAAGACAAAAGTAACTAACAACCGGTTATTATGTCACTTTTGCCCTCCTTTAAAACACTGTTAAAAGATTTGTAAAATTAATAAAAAATGTAACAGAGATAACTTTACCGGTAAAGGATCTTTTTTTATGCCAATGATTAAAAACTTTTCTTTTTTTTATAGAATAAATAAAATATATGGCACGTGCAAATTTTTAAGATGAAAAAACTTGGAAACGCTCAAAAAAAGAAAAGAATTTAAACTTTAGCATGAAATGAGACCAAAGTTATCTCTATTACATTTTTTTTTCTTATTGTCTTGAAAGTATAAAAAATATAAAAATGATTTATTGCCAAAAACCGGTTATTTGTTAACTAATCTTTTTTCACTTAAATATACAAAAAATTTGCTTAAGGTACCGGATCGAATTGGAAAGGCGTTTTTGAAAACATTTTTATTTATTTAATTTCTCAGCCCCTTTATTAGTTATAAGTTTAAAATTTTTTTTATGCATTAATGAGGTATTTATATACATAAAAAATTTTTTTTTTAATTTTTATAATTAATTATATTTATAGAGGGCGCCAAAGTACAGGTGCTGAAAATCCATGTGGTCCATTGCGGATAGTTAATCTCAGGATTGGCATGTCCGAAACAAAAAATCAAAAAGATTCTTAATAAGTGATGAGTCTCATAGAGCAATCCACCTAAAATAGAAAAAAAAACCAAAAAATAAAAATATGTAAAAGCCGGAAAAAAAAATTGTAAAAATGGACGTTTTTTTTACCCTGTTAAGCTTGGTAAAGACATATTTAAATTAATTTTTTTATTATTTTATGGTAGATTGCCCTGTAATATACTTTAATAAAGACAACGCACTTAAGTTTTTGAAAATCGGCCCAGCCAATCCGGAGATTAACTATCCGCAGATTGAAAAAAGGTAGTTTCGAGATAATCGCGTTTGAAATTTTTTTTTTGTATTATTTCTTAAGTATTTCGAGCATTTAGAGTCGTGTAACATCGTTATAAAGCAGAATTTTGCCTAAATATTTTAGGAGGGAATTTTTCATGTTATAAAGAGTTAGAAAAAAAATTTAAAAAAATTTTGAGTTTTTAAAAAATCCAATTCGATCCGTTACCTTAAAAAGATCTACAACATTATAAATCCTGATTAGCAGGTAAAAGTAAAATAAACTTTACATATAAACACTTAAATTTGCACTCATTTAATTTCTCCAAATTAACTTTATGAATAAAAAGATTAGGATGGAAAATAACTGGCTAAATATTTTTGTCACCATCAGCAGCATTGGATGGTTTACCCATGACTCTTTTTGGAGTTCTACATCCTCAAATGAGTTCTGTAATTGGCATTCTGGGCTGCTCCTCCAGAACCTCAACATTATGAAAACTTTTCACCTGCAAGATGAGAGATCCTAAAACAAAAGAAGAAAAATATAGTTAGTTATAGTCAAAATAAAATAGGAAAATCTTAAATTTTAAATATAAGATTAAAGAAATATAAAATTACATAATTACCAGCAGAAGAAGTATTCATTTTTCCAGTGATCCTAACCATGGTGCTCTTATCAAAAAAATTCTCTTCGAACTGTGTTACATGTACAGTAACTTTAAACTTCCCATCTGTAATGGCACCAGTGGTATACTTACTGGTGTTATTATGGAGAAACGCCTGCACAAAAAAAGTTCTTATATAACCGCAAACACCTAAAAATAAATTCAAAAATTTTAAATTAATATACAAATATATTTATGTATGGTATATTCTTATATTACTACCTACTTACAACTCCTTCAGCATCAGCTACTTTTGAGAAATTCGACGTCTTTGATTTCTTCATTAACACATGTAATTTTTGAAACGTACTATGGAAACTTAACACCGTGTGATTTTGGATATTCATTTCCAAGTCAATGTAACTATCTTCTCTGACATATGTCTTCGACTGCTTCAACCTAGCTCCTTCTATCAGTATTTTATGAAAAATAAAAACAAATAATTAATTTTTTTTTTTTTTAGTACAAAAAGTAAAAGATATTATTTTTTCTTGCTTGATTAATCACTATGTCTTTTTGATATTTCTTAATAAACTCCTCTCCACAGATTAAACAGCTAATTTTTGTTTATCCATTAGTCAGGACAAACTTTTTCCCACTGTTTTTGGGATTTCCACTTGATAAATGTATCCGAAAATGACTCTGTAATTAAAAATAAAATAAAATTTTAAAATTATAAATTAGAATTATTAAATTATTAAATATTTAAAATAAATATTAACTTACAAGGACTGGTCTCCATCTTCAAATTCACATAAATCTTTGTCCGGTGTTTACTCCATTTATTTTTTAAATTCCAAAGAGTAACTAGAAAAAAATTATCTAATCAATAAATTATTTAAAATTTTTATATAAAACAAAACACGTGCTTTTAATTATTATATATCAATTTAGCTATAAATTTTGATATTTAATAATTAAGGGCACGTGTTTTTTTTAACAATTTTTATATAATTATAATAATTATAATTTTATTATCTTCAATTATGAAATAATTATTTAAATAATTTCAACGGTTTTTTTGCACGCGTTTTGAGAAATTTAATTTTACATGGCTTTATTAAATAATTAATTCAAATATAATTTTTTTTTTATTAAAACTAAATTCGACTATTCTTGATATTTAAAATTATATTAGTTATTTTAAAATTTATGCTTACGTGATATTTATAAGATGACTTCGAAATTAATTTATCTTGATGATTAAATTATGCAGGCCTGCCGTAATAATCAATCAATTGATTTTTAAACTTCGATTTTCCTTTCATCGACTAATCCATCGATTGAAAAAGCCCACGATATTTATAGAGTTTACACCCCTTCGCAAATTTCCCTACTCTTTGAGATATTTTAAATTCCAGAAACTTCTATAAAACCAACTATAAAATCTTAATTATAAGCTAATAAAAAAATTTATAACCGGTTTGTGTAACTACACAACCAACGAGCATGGAACATGTTCACTAATAACAGTAATAAATCCAAAAACCGAAATTACAATAAATTCTGAAATATAAATTATGCTAAGTCCATAAACTTAAAGTTTTTGTTGTTATCAAGACCTGACTCCCACTTCAAATTATTCTAAGTCCCTAAATCGAAAATATTCTAAGTCCATTTCACCCCCCCCTAAAAGCGTCAATTTTTTACCCCCCCCCCCCCTAAAAACGTCAATTTTTTACCCCCCCCTACTGAGCCAAAATTTTTCAAATAGCCCATCCAATGAACATGTTCCATTTTATTAACTATAAAAATACTATGATAAACGCGCTCATTTTAATAAATTTATTTTTTTACAATTAAGAAAAGAACCGCAATTTAAAATTTCATTATCATTTACAAATATTTTTTATTAGCATAAAACGTAAAATCTTTGATATTTTTAATTAATTAAATCAAAACATATTTATTTTATTACTTTTTGATTTTATTGACCTGTACTGGGCATAATTGTTAAATGAATCATATTAAATTAAATTGTCCTATCTTGATATGTGTATGTTTTTAAATAACATCCCTTTTTTTATTAAGACATATCAAGCGGCAATATTATATAATTTTTAAATTCATTTAAAAATTATTTTTCAAAAATACGCGGTTGTTAATGTAGGTACAGAAGGTACCTGCAGCGTTTCGATCAGCACCAACACATAGATCTCCTCAGTGTGGCTGAGTGTATTGGTGCCACAGACGCTGGTGTATTACGTCTCTTATTTTTCTTATATAGTGAACGAATGCCTATTTTATCACTTGCGAGATACTATAGCCATTCGTTCCCTATATATGAGATGAATGGAATGACCGGTTGCGGGTCCACGGTCTATTTAATATTAAATTTTTAGTTATTTCTAAAATATTATTAAAATATTATTAAACTTTTAGTTATTTTTAGTTATTTTAGAAAATATGGGCGATTAATAGTACCTTCTGTACCTACATTAACAACCGCGTATTTTTGAAAAATAATTTTTAAATGAATTTAAAAATTATATAATATTGCCGCTTGATATGTCTTAATAAAAAAAAGGGATGTTATTTAAAAACATACACATATCAAGATAGGACAATTTAATTTAATATGATTCATTTAACAATTATACCCAGTACAGGTCAATAAAATCAAAAAATAATAATATATATACTTAGAAAATATGGGTGATTAATAGAAATAACTAAAAATTTAATATTTATTTTAATTTATTTATTGATCCTTCTTTTTACAACTTGTTTTTGTATAATAATTAGACGACTAGTTTCAGGAATAAATTCCCATCATCAGGTCTGTATTATAATTAAACTAAATTTATTTAAAACATTTGAATATGATATTGTTACTTTAGATTATGTCTACATAGACTCACAATTATTTTATGAATAAATAAAAAAATTTTTTTTTGATTATTTATTTTGTATACATATGAAGATTTTATATTATGAAGATTTTTAAATTATTTCTAGTTTTATAATGTAATACAGAATTTAAAAAAATTTTTTTTATAAGTGTTTGAAATCACATCTGTTTTTTCTAATGTGCAAGTGCTCCATAGGAGGCAGTTAATATATAAAATATGTTTTTTAATTCGTTTATTCTATTTCCAATTCTTTTTATTTTTTATTTTTTATTTTCGCTTTTTCTTATTTTTTATTATATAATATGTTTTTTTATTATTTTATCAAATAATACGTTTTTTTTATTTAGTAACTTATCATTAATAAATCAATTTGCATTTATTTGTGTATTTTTATAAATTTCAAATTCCTCTAGTGTATCCAAAATTTTACCTTTAATGCAAAAGTATATCGGTTTTTATGTATATTGTTAATTTTGTCATCTGTGTAGTCATGGTTATTATTAATTAAATGTAATCCGTATTTGATGTTTACTTTTTCTAATTGTTGTGTAGAATTTATATTTTGTGTTTTTGGAATATGGTCGTTAAAAGTTTTTCATTTTAAAATTTATAGCATTACGCGCGCGTTTATTATAGTTTTTTTATAGTTATTTTTATTAACTTATCTCTATAACCATATAATTATATACTAAACAACTATACTTCTATGTCTATTAACATGAAGACTAGATTAGAAGGAGTAACAAGTACATAGAATATAAAGAGATAATGTTGAGTCGACTGTTTATGCATGGCACGGTAAGTTTCCACGGTAATAGAGTCTGGTTTTTTGTTCGTAAGTACTTGGTATTCTTTCGGAGTTGATCGTGTAAGCGCATAATATTTAAGATTTTAATTCTCTTTATCATATAACCTTAAGAGCAGATGCAGTAACTTTTTCTTTAAGATGTGAAAATCCTAACCGCCAATTAGCTCTCTAATTTTTTTAATATTGATTAGTCAAATAATTTTAAACCTGGTTTTCAGATATAAACTGTAAAAAGTAACTTTCTTTCATAAGTACTGTAAAAAGAAATAGCCATATAATGTTATTATTCTAATTATAAAAATATTATTGCTAATGAGTCATTCTTAGTGAATTCAGCAAAAGTTTCCAGGTCGGGTCGCTGAAACCGGCTAAAAAGTTTTTTTTTGCCAATTACATATCCAAAATGCACTATGTCCCAAAATTTTAGCCCTTAATATTGAAAACTAAGTCCAAGGCGAATTTTTGAAAAAAAAACACGTTTTCATCTTTCCTCAATTGTGAAAAAAGAGGTAAAATTTCCTCAAAATTCCAGTCCTGCCATTAGTTTTTGAAAATTCCTACACAGGGAGTCTTAAAATCGATAAATTCACAGGGTATTTTATGGAAGCTAGAGAAAAATTGTGCATCCGAGTTTTTTATTAAGCTTCTCAGAAAAAGCATGTTTTTATATATGTTAGCGTGAAAGTATATAATTCCGGGATTATATATAATCCCTAGTGGTTATATATAACCCCGATAGCTTTTAGTGGATGTGAATAATTCAAAATAAATCATTCTAAATTATATACATTCCCTAGTGATTATATATAATCCCGTACCATTCTATCGAATTATATAAATTCACGGGGACTTACCCGTGGATGTATAAAATAAAATTAATTATTCAAATTCCCGTACACTTGCATCACAGTGAATGTAAATAAAATAAAAAATGAGTTAAATTATGATAAAAAAAAGTAAATATTTATTATTTAAAAATAAAAGGCTTTTTTTTAGTCAATTTTAACATATTCTTAAAAATTTTTTAAAGATATTTTTAGTCAATTTTAACATATTTTTATAAATTTTTTAAAGATTTTTTTATTTATTACAGCATGTATTGCTATGATGGCACCTTGATGTACACCGTTGAACCTTTTACAGCCTCACCAAATTTTTGATCCGACGCAAGCTTCATTTTTTTGGCTTGCTTATTCAAAGATTCTAGAGAATCTTCTCGTTCTCTGGTAATCTTAGTTTTACTTTTACATAAATTACATAAAATTTGATTTTGACAAACGTCGGAGCAATTTTCATGTACAATCAAATTACATTTGTTGCACTTATAATTCAAATCAGTAAGTTCTTTGTCACATAAATGACAAAGAAAAGTTTCTGGCTCCACAAATATTTCTATATTATTGACTGTACCCAAAGAAATTAATTTATTTTCCGCTGAATTTTCTTGCAAATTTGGTGTTAATACTGAGTTTTCCACTGAATTTTCTTGCAAATTTGATGTTAATACTGAGTTTTCCACTGAATTACAATCAAATATTTAAAATCAAAACAATGTATAAACCTATCTATTTGTTTACAAATTTAAAAATAATAAATAAAAATTTTGAGCGTTGATACTTTTATTCAAAATAATGTTAAATAACTAAATTAAATAATTCAGATTATATTATTTACTTTCACGGCCTTGAAAATTGAATTATTTAAATTCACGGGTGCCTACCTGTGATTATATATGAACCCTAGGGAAAGTAAATAATTCAACTTTATTTTACTTTCTTATTTAAACTCACGGCTCACGATTGTGATTATATATAACCACTAGGGATTATATATAACACCGAATTATATACTTTCACGCTAACATATATATTTTTGGAAGCTATATGAACCTAGATGCGATCGAACTTCCTGGACCCTAAAATAATCGAAAAATCGTAAATTTTCCTCCATTTTTCTCATTTTTTTTTCAGTTTTTTGAATTTTCCCACTCTAAATGACTCCGAATGATTTAAATAAGGGAAAATTCGGATTCCCAGGGAAATTTTACATACTTTCTTCATTTAAATATTTTTTAGGCTTTAATATAAATGAGCTCACACCAAATGCCTCAAATACAAAAGTCGGATTTTTATCATTTTCAACAGTTTTTCTGAATTTTCCCGCACTAAATGACCTTGTACGAGTCAAATAAGTTTAGATTTGAATTCTCCAGGAAAAATCATATAACTCCTATACTATGAAAATCTTTAGGCTTTATTATAAACGAGTTCATAGCAATGGATTTAAAAATTATGATTTTTCTTGTTTTTTTACATTTTTTTGTATTTGTACGGCTAATCTAACAAACATAACCAGTAGCACTACTCTCTGGCTCAGAAAGTTATAACTCCCTAAATCAAGGAACTTTCTACATTACCTGGGAGTTTTTGAGGCTGAGAAAATCATTTTTATAAACGAAATTTTCTCATTATTAGACTCACTATATTTTCCAAATTTTCTGATATGGCGGAACGAAAAACATAAGAAGGAACTTTCTATATTTCTTGGAGATTTTCGAGCTTAAGAAAAACGTTTAATACATTTTTGGACTAATGAAATTGATTATCTGTCTAAAGATAGGAAAATTCTGAAAAACTTGTTATCGACTCGCTAATCTTGAATATTTTTTATTGGAGCAGAGGTGCAATTTTACTTAAACATTTTTCATGCTATTTTAATGTATTGGTAGCAAAAAAGTGTGCTATATTCGTTAATAGCACAGCTGATTATCAAGATAATACCAAATTAGTTCTTTATACTGGTAAGAGAAATATTTAAGAAAAGGGGCACTGTCTGCTGCAAGAGAGATGCAAAATTTATGCATATCAACTTCAACAATATGATACATTTTCGTAAAAAAATTAATTGCTTGGCTAAAGATAGAAAAATTTAAAAACTTGTAATAGTCATGATAATCTTGCAAATTACTTATTGTTGCAGAAAGTGCATTTTAATAAAATTTTTTTGTGCATATGCACTGTGTTATCAGAATAAAAAGTGAACTAGTCTTGAATAGTTCAGCTAATTATCGAGAAACTTAGTTCATCATACTGCTATGAGAAAAGTTTCAGAAAAAAAACACCATCTGCTCCAGCAAGTAATATGCAATAATTATGAAACTGAATTTAAGCATCTGTTACATTTTTGTGCATAAACTTGATTGTCTGTCTAAAGATAGAGAAATTGTATAAAACTTGTAATCAACTTGCTAAACTTGCATATTACGAATTGGAGCAGAAGGTGCATTTTAACAAAACATTTCTTCGTGCCTATGCACTGTGTTACCAGCATGAAAAGTGAACTAGTATGAAAAGATCAGATGATTATCATGTAATTTAGAATAAATTAAAGACAATAAAAATTTTTTTTTATAATAAAAGAAAATTTATTTTTTCCGTCTAATAGTGACAAGTCAATTATAAACTGACGCGTTTCGAGATATGTAATCTCATTTTCAAAGATTTAAGAAAATTTTTTTATTTTCGTGTCATCTCTTTGATACAACGAAGTATACTGAATATAAATTTTGTTATATTTATATTTTTCAATTTTAAATTTTAAATTTTATTTGTATCAACATATATTATTATTATTATTTACAATTATTATTATTGTTATGAATTATTTTGATTATTATTGTGATTTAAATATTTTATTGCTGTGTCATATAAATAATTAGAATTAAAAATTAATTGGTCATTTAATAACAAATGTGGATTTTTTTGATATTCTATATAATTTCTCCTTAAAATAAATCTTAAATTTTTTTTCTATAAATTAACCTAGGTAATATATATAATAACGAGTGCTGGTAGGTAAAATATTAAACTAAAACTGAATTTAATATATTAACGTGTGCCACTTAGGTAATATATTAAAAAAAACGATATTATATATAAAACCTAGGTAATATATTAAATTCAGTTTTAGTTTAACCCATTAGCGCCGGCGCAACCATATCACTGACGCTTGGATTTTTGCTTAGAAAACGGGTAAAAAAATGATTTTTTTTTAAACTGAAAGTCTTTTTTTACTAAAAACGACTTGCTTTACAAGATTCTGGGGTCAGATTTTTAATATTATTGACCGTTATTTAAATATGGCAGCCCCAAAAAAGACAAAAAATCGATTATCGATACAAAATAAAAAATCTGACCCCGGAATCTCGTAAAGCAAGTCCTATTTAGTAAGGAAATACTTTAAGTTTAAAAAAAAATTATTTTTTTACCCGTTTTCTAAGCGAAATCCGAGCGTCAGTGGTATGGTCGCGCCGGCGCTAATGGGTTAATATTTTACCTACCAGCACTCATTATTATATATATTACCTAGGTTTTATATATAATAACTGAATTCAGTGCTTTAGCGGTAACATATATAAAAAAAAAATAACTAAATATCTTCATATTAGTATTGTATTCTATTATTTTAAATTGTGAAGATACAAATCTATAATTATGCATATAAATTATTCGACTTTTTAAAAACACATAATAATGTTATTTAAAAAAAAAACATGTGCATAAGCAATAAAAAAGATTTAGTAAAAATGCACCTTGTGCTTCAATTTGTAATATGCAAATTTAGCGAGTTGATTACAAGTTTTATAAAATTTCTCCATCTTTAGACAGACAATAAATTTTATGTACGTAAATGAAACAGAAGCCTAAATTCGAATTTATAAATATTGCATATATTATATCTCACTTTTTGGAGCAGATGGTGCACTTTTTCCAAATTATTTCGCAGTATAATGAACTAAGTTGGTTTTGACTCGATAATCAGCTGAGCTATTAATGAGTAGTTTACTTTTTTTTCCGAAAACACAGTACAAAATGCATGAAAAATATTTAAGTAAAAATGCACCTTCTGCTTCAACAATAAATATTCAAGATAAGCATGTCCATTACAAGTTTTTTAAAATTTTTCTATTTTTAGACAGACAATAATATTCATAATATTCATAATATGCATAATTATTCCATGTAACTTATTGGTGCAGATGGTGCACTTTTTCTACAACATTTCTCATAGCAGTATGATAAACTAAATTACATAAGTAAAACATTTTATTTTATGTGTCCGTTCACTATATAATTTAAAATAAATTAAAGACAATAAAAATTTTTTTTTATAATAAAAGAAAATTTATTTTTTCCGTCTAATAGTGACAAGTCAATTATAAACTGACGCGTTTCGAGATATGTAATCTCATTTTCAAAGATTTAAGAAAATTTTTTTTATTTTCGTGTCATCTCTTTGATACAACGAAGTATACTGAATATAAATTTTGTTATATTTATATTTTTCAATTTTAAATTTTAAATTTTATTTGTATCAACATATATTATTATTATTATTTACAATTATTATTATTGTTATGAATTATTTTGATTATTATTGTGATTTAAATATTTTATTGCTGTGTCATATAAATAATTAGAATTAAAAATTAATTGGTCATTTAATAACAAATGTGGATTTTTTTGATATTCTATATATATAAAAAATTCTTCAACAGCATTCATGTATTTACCTTTTTTACAGTAATATAATGCTTCTAAATTTGTATTGATATCAGTATAATTATGATTATTGTCTGTAATATGTTTTGCATAATTAGATTTTATTTTTTGATTTTTATCGTTATTATTGTTATTCTTATCATTATTGTTCATTATTTTTAATAGATTCTTTCTTGTTGGTAGATGTTCAATAAAACGATCTTTAAATGGTCTACCTGTTTGACCTATGTAAAACATATTACAGTCATTACAATTTATTTTATAAATTCCTGTACAATTATCAATATTAATTTTATTTTTATTTTTTAATAAGTTAAATGTATTATTGTTTGTCTTAAATCCAATACAAATATTTAATTTATTTAGTTCTGTTTTTAAAATGTTTGGTAATAAATTTGAATATTTAGCACTTGTATATATTATATTATTATTTTCTGTAGAGTTTATTGAACTATTATTATTATTATTGTTATTTTTATTTTTATGTTTTATTATTAATTTATCTATTAATTCGGATTTATATCCGTTTGAATGTGCAATTTGTTTAATAATTCTAATTTCTTTATTATAATTTTCAATACTTAATGGTATATTTAATGCTCTATGTATTAGGCTATTATATGCTGCTAATTTTTGAGTATATGGATGATATGAATTTATATTTATTGTTGAATCTGTAGTAATGTTTTTTCTGTAAATATCAAAACTGAGTTTATTATTTTCTTTTATTATTTTTAAATCTAAGAAATTTAAAGTATTATCTGTTTCAAATTCAACTGTAAATTTTATGTTTTTATGTATACTATTTATATAATTTAAAAAATTATTAATTTGTCTATTAGTACCATTAAATATTAAAAATGTATCATCTACATATCTATTGTAATGTATAATATTGTTTAAAAATTTATTTTGATTTGTAAATATAAATTCATTTTCAAAATTATTTAGATAAATATCACTTAATAAACCAGAAAGTGGTGAACCCATGGCTAAACCTTCTTTTTGATAAAATATTTCATTATTAAATTCAAAATAATTTTGCTGTAATATAATTGTTAACATTTTAATTTATTCATTTATTTGTGTTTGTAAATAAAATATATTAATTAAAAAAAAGGAAGGAAAAGGAAGAGGAATTTAGGGTTATTTTATTGAACTTTATTTATTTAAAAAACTTTGACTTGAGTCTGTTTTGTTTGAGCAGCGCCCTTACGTTTTATTTATTTGTGCCTGCCCTGAAAAGGGCAGGGCTTATGAGGTTTTGCTGTCGCTGCTCAGTATACAGAAATATTAAAAAAAATTAACTTTCACACATACACACACACAATCACACAAATAATTCAAAAGATACCTGGATTTAAAACACTGACTGGACCACGTCCAGTCACGGCTTATCAGCCCACTGTTTGCACGCTGCAGGTGCGTTGTCCCTTGGCCAAGTACAATATCAAATACAATTCTCACCAGGTATTTCCTATTTCCAATCCTACTTCACAGATCACAGACACACTTAAACGACGTTGAAAACCAAAAATGAACAGCTCTAGCTTCCTCAGGAAAAATATTCTCTAGGTGGACCAGCAAAAACTATATGCGCACAGCACAACCTCTAAAAAGAGAATGAACGCTTGGAGCAACCGAAGTCTAAAGGGACGCCACCTCTCTCTATCTCTTTCCACGCGCGCGTTCATTGGCCGAAAATAAAGTTACTATACTAGGGACTTATTCTTGTAAAACACTAATTCATTATTTTTTTTAAAATTTAATAAATAAATAGACGCGAATATTAAATATTTTTTAACTTGAATCGCGAAATAAAGAAATTATACTATGATTAATTGTAATCATACAATTCATGTTATTTTTATTGTTATAATTTGGTATAATTCTTATGACATTACCGGTCGGTGACGCCATCTTCCCGATTCAACGAGAACTCGTCTTCCCCTACCGCTCTTTGCAATAGGAAAATACGTGCTCTCGAAAATCGGGGTATATTTTGAACGAAAATTAGAAATATTTGTTAACAATTCTCCACCCGGTGCGAGAATTCGAAATTGGAGCACCTAATTATGAGACGTCTGAAGCTAAGTCTAATTTTATTATTTTGGCAACTGAACGTTCTAATTCACCTAACTGAGTTTTAAGAATCACGCGTCTTATTCTACCATCAGAACCTGGTATCAATTTGTGAACTATCCCCTTTTTCCACTGATTACGAGGAGCTAAATTGTCACATATAAGTACTACATCGCCGACTTTAACAGGGGAACTCTCGGAGGTCCATTTCATTCTAGGGAGCAAAGAAGGTAGATATTCTTTAATCCAGCGTGTCCAAAATTCGTCAGCTAATTGTTGAGCATAAACCCATTGTTTCCGATAACTACCACTTATCATTTCATATCTACGAGGAGTTGAAAATTTTGAAGAAGCACCGAAGAGTAAATGATTGGGAGTTAAAGCTTCTTGATCGTCTAATTCAGGAGATACAAAGGTAATAGGTCGTGAATTTACAGTATGTTCTGCTTCGGCAAAGAGGGTTCGAAGAACTTCTTCGCGAGGAGTTTTGGTTAATAAGGTTGCAGTTATAGCACGTTTCACGCTTTTAATTAATGATTCCCAGACTCCACCCATATGGGGTGTAGCCGGAGGGATGAAATACCACTTTGAACCCATACTAGTGCCATAATCAGTCAATTTTTGAAAATTTAAATTTGCTAAAGCTTGTTTTAGCTCTTCATGAGCTCCACGTAGATTCGTGCCATTATCCGAATAGAAGACTGACGGTTGACCACGTCTTGCCGTCATCCTCTGTATCGCCATAATGCACGAATCAGCAGATAAAGTATCTGCTATTTCAAGATGAATTGCCCGCATAGTTAGGCAAGTAAACAAAACACCCCAACGTTTTTCTCTTTTTCTACCTATGGCTACTGTAAAAGGTCCAAAGTAGTCAATTCCACAATGAGAAAAAGGATTAGAACCGTGAGCTAATCTTCCAGCAGGAAGATCACTCATTCTGGGTATTGCTGGTTTATTAAATCTTAGCTGACATTTCGCGCAATGAGTGGTTATACTTCGCAATGCCCCCCGCAATCTTGTTATCCAGTATTTTTGTCTTATTTCATTTACTACCGTTTGAGTATTAGCGTGATTAAATAAATTATGATAATGGGCAACAAGTAAGCGAACAACTGGATGATTTCCTTTCAAAATTACGGGGTCATTGCAAAATTCAACCGCGTTTTGAATTTTAGAAGCACGACCTTGAACTCTCAAAAGTCCGCCGTTGTCCAAATAAGGTGTAAGTTTTAAAATGTGACTATTAAAGGGTAATGGCTTATTCGATTTTAAAGCTTTGGATTCCATGCTAAAATCTTGGGCTTGAGCTTCTATCAACCAAAGATTTTCAGCTTCTATTAAATCCTCCACTTCAACATCGATACGATTCCAACCTCTAAATTTATCCATAGCAACTGAAACACGAGCTGTTGATCCAAGTAAACGAGACCATTTACTGAATCTTAAGGGGTCTGGTAATCGAGAATTACGCTCATAAACTACCATACAAGATGCTTTTGCTTCTAAGCGCGATTTTTGCTTATATTCTTCCTTTGATATAAGAGGTTGGACGGGCCATAATTGCTCCTTTTTGCTTAAAAATTCAGGACCTCTTTGCCAAAATCCATTAGAACCCAAATCTAAATTTTTTGACTTAGTTGCAAGATCAGCAGGATTATCAGAAGAAGAAATCCAACGCCACGAATTTACGTCACTTAATTCATCAATTTCCCCTAATCTATTAGCTACATACATTTGATAATTACGAGGATCTGATTTAATCCAACACAATACTGTCCGAGAATCAGACCAAAATATTTTCCGATCAAATTTTATTTGAGAATCTTTAACAATTGAATCTGCAAGTCTAGCGCCAACTAGAGCGGCTTGTAATTCTAATCTTGGTATAGAATGTGCTTTTAAAGGAGTGACGTAACTTTTACTAGCTATTATTCGCGTACTGATTTTACCGTTATTATATAAAGCGCGAGAATAAGCCACTGCGGCATAAGCCTTTTCATTTGAGTCACAAAACGTGTGTAATTCTATAAAAATGGGCTTGTAATCAAATTCAAACAAACAACGAGGTATTTTACAATCGTTAGTTTTAGGAAGATCAGAAATCCAAGCCTGCCACTCGTTAGCGCTATCCTCGCTTATGGGTTCGTCCCAATCCGTTCCACGTCTCCAAACATCTTGTAATATAATTTTAGCACGTATAGTAAAAGGATTTAAAAAACCGAGAGGATCATATAAGGACATCACTGATCTCAAAATTTCACGCTTAGTAGGTACTTTATGAGATTTTTCATTAACGCGAGCCACTTTTTCCATACGAAGTGCGAAATTCAAAGTATCTGTAAATGTGTCCCATTGCATTCCTAAAGCTTTATCGACACCTGAACCCTCTAAATTTATTTGATTAGTATTTTTCCCAATTTCTTTAGCATTACTGACCCATTCATGCATTTGAAAATTAGCATGAGAATTTATAAAAGTGACTTCTTTAATACGTTTTTGAGCTTCTTCAACCGAATCTAAAGACTCTAAATAGTCATCCATATAAGTACAATTAATCAAAGCATTTGCCGAATCAGGATGACTGTCTAAAAACATTTCTGCATTACGATTTTTAACATACAAAGCACTACAAGGGGAACTTTTTGAACCAAAAATTAAAGAAGTCATTTTATAGATTTTAGGGGGAGAAGAACGGTCTTGACCACGCCAGAGAAAACACTGATATTTTTGATCTGATTCTTTGACTTTAACGCGCAAAAACATATCTTTTATATCACCTTTAATGGACACGCGGCCTTTTCTAAATGATAATAAAATTCCAAACAAAGATTTTAGTAAATCTGGACCAGCTAATAAAGAATTATTATAACTAACACCAGCGTATTCATAAGCGGCATCAAGAACTACTCGTACCTTATCTAAATTCTCAGATTTTTGAACTCCGAAATGAGGAAGAAACCATGAATTGCGAGGAACTGAATCACATAAAACAGCATAACCTTCGGAAATAAGCCTATTTATTTCCTTACAATACAAGGCTGCATAAGCCGGGTCTCGATCTAACTTGCGTTCCACTGCTTTTAAACGGGATAAAGCTCCCTCAAAATTATTGGGTAAACGCAAATTATCTCGAGCCCATAATAAACCTGTTTCCCAGTATCCATCACAATAGCGAGTCGTTTTTTCAAGAATATTTAAGGCTCGTTCATCTGATTTAGATTTTCGAGCGACCTTTCCTACACCTAAGCTTTCTAAAGCAAAGTATTGTTTCACTAACTCATGCAAATTTTCATCGGAGTTACTACCCGCCTTCTCAGTCACAGAAAAAGAAGAAGCTTTTGATATGTGAAATAAACTACGTTTTGCCGGTTGAATTGATTTCATATTTCCATGAACCACCCACCCCAAATGAGTAAGTGAGGCAACTGGTTCATTTTTGTTCCCTTCGCGTAATTTACGAGAAACTATCAAATCCCAATTATCTTGCCCCAATAATATTCTAGGCCTTTCATATTCAAAGGTACTCAATTCTAAATCGCGTAAATGACTATAATTTTCTATAGTTTCCTTGTTTAAAGAGCGAGGAGGTAATTTAAGACTTTCAATAACATAAATCCCGTTTAAATCATGAAATTTAGAATTGAGCACGTTTGAGACAGAACAATTTACCCTAGCAGTAATTCTTGTATCTAGAGGAGTTTCATTTAAACCATCTAAATGAAGGGTCGCGCGAGCTCCTTTTAGGCCTATGGATAAAGCTGTATCACGATCAATTAGAGAAACTGAAGAACCTTCATCAAGAAACGCCAAAATTTTTGTTTTTTCACGAGAGCCTTTTAAATTAACCGGCAAGACTTTGAGAAGCGGGTATGATTCTAGTCAAGTTGATTTTGCATTACCTTGAGTGGTATTTACTGAAGAAGTGGGATGTTTAGAGGATTTTTCTTTACTAGAATGCAATAAAAAGTGATGAGGGCTACCACATGGTTTTCCTGATTCACCTAATCTTTTGCATGATGTAGCTTTACAGTCTCTAGCATGATTTTCAAGAAATTTACCTAAACACTTATAACAACGCTTAGCATTAGGAGTTTTCGTCCAACGCCATCTATCATCAATTGATAGTTTTAAAAATTTTTTACAATTTCTAATTATATGATCTTTATCAGCACAGTAATAACACGAGGAATTTCGAGGTTTAGAAGAACTGCTTTCACCAACTAAGAATACGCGCCTGCTCGAACTTTGATTATTGTCACGATTATCATGACGTCTATTTGAATGACGAGTGTCAGACTTATTTGAATCGCGGCTGGTATTACCGAACATTGAAACCGTACCAGCAATGCTAGCTATTGAAGCTTCTTTATCCAAAAAATCCCCTAAAATTTCTAAAGATGGGGGCCCACCTGAATTCGTGACATAATCAGTATATCGCGTTATCATTACTAAGGGTAATTTACTTACTGTCTCCCTAATCAAATCTATATTATAAAGGTAACCTTTATTACCGAGATTTTTCATAGCGGCAACATTATTTTTAACAGTGGCTGCAAAAGGCACAATATTCATTTTATTTGAAGTCAATTTAGGCAAGTCTCTTATAGCAGCAACTAATTTAAGGATGACTTCCTCAGTATTACCGAATTGCCTTTCAAGGGCGTTCATGATCTCGCGACCACTAGTACTCGTCATCATTAAAGTTTGTACAGCTTGAAGAGCCTTGCCCTTAAGGCACCTATGAAGCCTAATAGCGTTATCCGAATCACTATAGGCCCCAGCTTTGGTCGTTTGTTCAAAGCTGTTTTTGAAATGCAGCCAATTAAAAATATCCCCATCAAAACTTAAATCCCTCTTCTCAATAGCTAATCTATTTAAGAGAGCATGGTTATTGTCAGAAGAACCAGAGGAAGTGGAAGGGTTTGAAGAATTAAAGGCTTGAATAACGGCTCTAGAAATTGCAGCAGATAAATCATTATTGATAAAAGAAGGAGGGATCTCATTGAAAACTGTTCGAGTAGTTGTGGCCGTAGCCAATTGTAATTCGATTTGCCGTTTTTCGGCTTCAATGATTCTAAGTTTTGCTTGATTTTCCTCAATGTCAAGCTCAGCTTTGCGCTTGCGCAAGTTGACTTAGTCAAGAAGGACAGGCTGGGCATCAACATTGTCTAAAGCAGGCTCGTTTTGAAGATCCCTATTATCAAATTCCTCTCCTCGATTTAAATTTAAAGGCTCGACATCATCGAATACAAGACCCTCACCTACGGCGTCGTGCTCTCGTGGAGGAGGTTGATAACGGCCTCTACCTTGGGCGGCATCGCCCCGCCCTCGGTTGAGTCCGCGAACCATTCCACGACCACGATTAAAATCTTGATTTGCGGGCATTAAAACATCAATTTCAGGAATAGAACTATTAGGAGAATCAGGGCGAGGAACGACTGGCAATCGTCTCAAATTATAATTATTATTCCTTGCATTGGGTACAAGATCAAACTCCTGTACCCGTTGCAAGCCGCCACGACCGGGTGCGCCGCGCGGTGGTCTACCAGCTCTATGACCGCCGGGGGCACCCCGATTTCCGTCACGAGCTTCTACTCCTCCTCGCGCACCACGTCCTCTACCACGAACTCGCTGTCTTCCAGCACGTCTGTGACGAGCCATTTAATTAATTAAAAATTAAATCAAATCAAATTTGTATGAAAATCGTCGAAAACCTTAATTTACTATGATTATATAATTAAATTAAATGTAAAACCTGAATAAAGGGAAAAAATATTGTTGAAAAACCTTAATTTGGGCTATTTTAAAATTTCGGAGTCGATTAAAATTAGTTAAAATTAAACAGAGAAAAAATTTTATTATGAGGGCCAACTTCCTGAATTTTCGTTTCAAAATAAATTATTAATCTAATTCTAATTGTAATCCTAAATTAAATTTGAAAACAAATAAGTACAAGAAATTATTTTATTATTATTATAATTTTTATATGTGGGTCAACTTCCTGATTTTTAATAAAATTAAATCAAATTCTAATACCAATTAAAATTTAAAAATAATGACAAAAAATATTTTTTTTTTTTGAAAACGCAAGAGCCACCTTAATTATCAAAATTTTAAAATATTAATTTAATGTTAATTAAGGGAAGATAACAAATTTAAAATTAATATTAATAACTCAAATATTAAAATTTGCAATCTAAAATTATTGTTATATTAAGCCAAAATTTATCCAAAATCTAAATTATTAAATTCACTGAAAAAATATTAATTACTTAACTAATTAAATCGCTATAATATAATTAAAGATATAACAAATTATTAAATTAACGGGCGCTCAAAAAAAAAACGCAACTTTGTATTGTATTTGTATTGTTTACCTCTTTGCACATAGCACGCCAAATGTTGGCAGAGGCCTTCAACAATAACATATGTTGTTTTATTTCTTATAAGAAGTCAATATAAACATTTATGCATATATTGATGTACTTACAGAAAATAGAAAGATCGAGTTTAGTATAAACAAATAGTATAAAGTATAGTGGATACACATGCAATTGTTGAAGGAGGATGATTAGGAATTTGGAAGGTAATTGCGTTGGTAGAACGTCTTTTGAAATTGGGAACTGTGCTGGCATGCGCCGGTACTGAAGAAAACTACCAAAACTTCCGAGAGCACAGTTGATCACGCAGTATTCAAATTCTGCTTTACCCTTAAGAATAAATATTTAATAAATTAAATATTTTATTTTTAAGAAAATAAAAACAGAATGGGTGCTTCGAGTCTCGAACCCGGCCTGCTCGGACGACAGGCACGAATGCTAGCTCTGAGCTACTGCGCTCACATTGGACTTATGTTTTAAAAGAAACTTATGTTTTAAAAGAAATGTGTACAAAATGGACGCCGCGATGCACGCCTGGAAAGAGATCGAGGTATAGCTATAATGGGAAAAATTAAAGGGAGATAGAAAATGAAATTTATAAATTTTTAAGATAAAAAGAGACTAATTTTATGTTTTTAAAATTCAAACAAAATCTTTCAAAATTAAAGGTTACACATACATATATATACGTCTATATATACATATGTGTACCAAATTTTAAAATTGAAATTCATACACATATATGTGTATACGTCTACACACATATATGTATATTTAAAATTTATAAAAAACTAACTTTATGTCTTCAAAATTTCAAAAAACTAATTATATATATATGTATATTAAAAATTAAAGCTAAAAATTAAATTTAAGTTAACAATAAAAATCGAGAGGGGCGACGCCGTCTCTCGTCTCTCGCCGCGCTTGAGAGAAACTCAAGAATTAAAAAAGAGAGAGAGAGAGAGAGAGATGATGCAAATAAAGCTTTTTTTTTTTTTTTTTTTTTTTTTTTTTTTTGAAAAATTATTATTATTATTATTATTATTATTATATTAATTAACTAAATTTAAGTCAGAAATAAAATTAAAATTAAGATTAAAAATAAAATACAAACACACGAGGGGGACCGCGTGGGAGCGCCCGCTCAAACACACACTCAAGTCAAGTTTTTTACCGGTAATAATTTCCCGGGTTTTTCGGCACCAATTTGTAAATAATATATATTAATTAAAAAAAAAGGAAGGAAAAGGAAGAGGAATTTAGGGTTATTTTATTGAACTTTATTTATTTAAAAAACTTTGACTTGAGTCTGTTCTGTTTGAGCAGCGCCCTTACGTTTTATTTATTTGTGCCTGCCCTGAAAAGGGCAGGGCTTATGAGGTTTTGCTGTCGCTGCTCAGTATACAGAAATATTAAAAAAAATTAACTTTCACACATACACACACACAATCACACAAATAATTCAAAAGATACCTGGATTTAAAACACTGACTGGACCACGTCCAGTCACGGCTTATCAGCCCACTGTTTGCACGCTGCAGGTGCGTTGTCCCTTGGCCAAGTACAATATCAAATACAATTCTCACCAGGTATTTCCTATTTCCAATCCTACTTCACAGATCACAGACACACTTAAACGACGTTGAAAACCAAAAATGAACAGCTCTAGCTTCCTCAGGAAAAATATTCTCTAGGTGGACCAGCAAAAACTATATGCGCACAGCACAACCTCTAAAAAGAGAATGAACGCTTGGAGCAACCGAAGTCTAAAGGGACGCCACCTCTCTCTATCTCTTTCCACGCGCGCGTTCATTGGCCGAAAATAAAGTTACTATACTAGGGACTTATTCTTGTAAAACACTAATTTATTATTTTTTTTAAAATTTAATAAATAAATAGACGCGAATATTAAATATTTTTTAACTTGAATCGCGAAATAAAGAAATTATACTATGATTAATTGTAATCATACAATTCATGTTATTTTTATTGTTATAATTTGGTATAATTCTTATGACATTACCGGTCGGTGACGCCATCTTCCCGATTCAACGAGAACTCGTCTTCCCCTACCGCTCTTTGCAATAGGAAAATACGTGCTCTCGAAAATCGGGGTATATTTTGAACGAAAATTAGAAATATTTGTTAACAGTGTTTTATTTAATTTTTTATTTATTTCTAAATTTTGTTTTAATATTTTAATAGTTTCATCTATTGGTATGTTGGTATACATATTTTCTATATCAAATGATACTAATTTATATTGATTTTTTATTTCAAGATTTTTTGTTTTTTCTATAAACTCATATATATTTTTTACACTATGGTTATTTTTTAATATTATACTGTCTTTTATTATTTTAACTAACGCTTTTGCAGGTTTGTATCCAGGTGCTGTTTTATAGTTGTTTACTGGTCTTGTTGGTATATCTTTTTTGTGCATTTTAGGTTGACTTGTTAATTTTGGTGCTTTAAGATTCATATTTTTTAATAATCTTTTTTCTTTTTCGTTAAATAAATTTGTAGATTCATTGATAACACTATTTATTTTTTTATTATAATCTGCTGTTGGATCTTCGTTTAATTTTTCTATTGAGTTTTTGTTTATAAAATCATAGCTTTTATTATTATATTCTGTTTGTGTCATTATTACTATTGCATTTGTTTTATCTGCTTTTACTGCTATTGAATTATTATCATTAAGTTTCTTATTTATTGTTTTCAAATTTTTACTATCTTGTTTATACATGGCTGTCAATTTATTTTGTGTTGTTTTATTTAATTTTTTATTAAGTTTTTTATTGATTATAATCCTAGTTTCATTTCTAACTTTTGTATCTTTAATTATACTAATTACTGCTTCAGCGTTTGTCACTTCTTCTTGAATTATTTGATTTTTATTTTTGTTTAAATTTGGTAGATTATACTTTAAACCTTTATTTAATGTAGCTATTTCATTTTTAGTGAATTTAATATTTGTCAAATTATGTATTTTTGGATAAAATATATGTTCATTAATTATTATTTCTTGTTTTTCTTGTTGTTCACTTAATAATTTTTTATATTTTTTATTGTGTTTATTACAGATTTTTATTGCACATAATTTTAATTTTTCTTTAATGTAGGTATTTATATTATGCATGTGTATTATATTAATATTGTTGAGCATTTCTAGGTGTGATTTATAAAGCAATTTATTTAATTTTTCTTTTTTTTCATATAGGTATTTTATTTCATTTTTTATCCATAACTTTTGTGCTTGGTTTTTCACTTTTTTTGCTGTTTTTGATGTGTTTTTAATTTTAATTTCTGCGAATTTAGGCACTATATTATTTTGTATACATTTTTTATTAAATTTGATGTTTAAATTTATTTTCAATATTTTCGTTTTTATTCTTTTGTATTTATACACACTTTTTGCTTGACTAGCTTCTAATAAGTAAAACATTTTATTTTATGTGTCCAAAAAAAAAATGAATTTATATTTACAAATCAAAATAAATTTTTAAACAATATTATACATTACAATAGATATGTAGATGATACATTTTTAATATTTAATGGTACTAATAGACAAATTAATAATTTTTTAAATTATATAAATAGTATACATAAAAACATAAAATTTACAGTTGAATTTGAAACAGATAATACTTTAAATTTCTTAGATTTAAAAATAATAAAAGAAAATAATAAACTCAGTTTTGATATTTACAGAAAAAACATTACTACAGATTCAACAATAAATATAAATTCATATCATCCATATACTCAAAAATTAGCAGCATATAATAGCCTAATACATAGAGCATTAAATATACCATTAAGTATTGAAAATTATAATAAAGAAATTAGAATTATTAAACAAATTGCACATTCAAACGGATATAAATCCGAATTAATAGATAAATTAACCCTCCGTGGGGTCACTGTAACGATTTCGTCATCTAAGGAATTGCACCTTCTTCGTATCTCAGACATGCACAATGGTTGGCAGTTGGTAACCCCTCCTAAAAAAACTTGACACCATTATATGAACATCTGCCAAGCCGCGTCAGTATCGATTTAGCCGTTTAGTCGTAGCGTCAGTGCAAAGTTGGACCGTTGACGATATCGTGACAGTGACCCCAGGACGTGATTTTTTTTGCTACTTTTGGTAAGTAAAAAATTTATTTATTTTTGCTCTAAATAAAGTTATTTGATAAAATATTTAACTTATTTTCGCGTACAAATTAATTACACATGATAACCACGTGTTTTTTACCAAAAAAGTGCCCGAAATTCTTGTTTTTCTCAAATAAAAAGTTTTTTTACCTGCAGATTACGTTCTGAGAGAACTATTTTGTGACCAGAGTCAGTAAAAGGTGGCCAATGAGACTATTTTATGGAATGCTACATCAGGCTGGAGTCAATTCAAACATAATTTTAAATTTTAAAGAAGAACTTGAACTGCCAAAAAAAGATTTCCTAATGAAACTTGGTTTAGATCTTATAAAACCTCATTTATCGACTCGTTTGGAAGTTTCGACCTTATAAGCCTCAAGAACACGAGAGGAAGTTGATTTAATTCGAATATGGTAAAAGACATTTGTGTTCCTGCTGTCCTCCTACTCAGTTCCCGATTCACCATGTAGGCACTGTAGGCACGGCCTACGGGCCCCCACAAATTGAGCCATTAGAAAGGGCCCCAAAAATTATTTTTTTAACATTGGGTGCCTACAGGCCCCCACAAGCCTAAATCCGGCACTGCTCCTACTGATAAGAAGAGAACAATTTTTTGCTGTTCTAACTGTGGAAGAGCAGCGTGCGATGATCGTATCAATATTTATTAAAATGTAGAACATAAAATTTTTAAATTTTGTACTTAATTTTTTGTATTTTTTATAATATAGTGTTTGAAATAAAAAAAAAAATAATAAAAATAATGATAATATATTTTTTTTTAATTTTTCCCAAAAAAAACATAATTTTTTTTCTGATTATTACAGCTTATCCGGTTTTTGCGGCCAACACCTTAATTTTTTTTGGGCATTTTTTTTTTTATTTATTCATATAAATGTTGAAGTTCATCTACAAATAATTTTTTCGACATTTAATGCCCCTGGGGTGGTGTTTAACCCATAAAACCTTCAATTTTTTGAAATTTTTGAAATCGAAAAAACACCATTTTTCAGATTGCAAAATAAATATGGTTTTTGCAACGGAGCCAAATCTGGGCTTTCTTTTTTTGAAGATATATATCTGAAGATTATATCCCTAGAATATTCCCCCTTAATATCAATTAGGGCCGGAGATATAAATTTTGGACCGAAAGTTAAAAAAATACTCGTTTTCCGTCATTCTGGAATTTTTTGCCCAAAACTGAGCGGACAATTTGGCCTAAAACCTTTTTTATACTTTAATTGAAATATTTATCTAAAACCTTAAAAAAAAAATTTGGCCAAAAATTATTTTTAAAGGAGCCAAAAATTGGCATTGTCGATATCGTTACAGTGACCCCAAACGCGAGGGTAAAAATATAGTGACCCCACGGAGGGTTAATAATAAAACATAAAAATAAAAATAACAATAATAATAATAATAGTTCAATAAACTCTACAGAAAATAATAATATAATATATACAAGTGCTAAATATTCAAATTTATTACCAAACATTTTAAAAACAGAACTAAATAAATTAAATATTTGTATTGGATTTAAGACAAACAATAATACATTTAACTTATTAAAAAATAAAAATAAAATTAATATTGATAATTGTACAGGAATTTATAAAATAAATTGTAATGACTGTAATATGTTTTACATAGGTCAAACAGGTAGACCATTTAAAGATCGTTTTATTGAACATCTACCAACAAGAAAGAATCTATTAAAAATAATGAACAATAATGATAAGAATAACAATAATAACGATAAAAATCAAAAAATAAAATCTAATTATGCAAAACATATTACAGACAATAATCATAATTATACTGATATCAATACAAATTTAGAAGCATTATATTACTGTAAAAAAGGTAAATACATGAATGCTGTTGAAGAATTTTTTATATATATAGAATATCAAAAAAATCCACATTTGTTATTAAATGACCAATTAATTTTTAATTCTAATTATTTATATGACACAGCAATAAAATATTTAAATCACAATAATAATCAAAATAATTCATAACAATAATAATAATTGTAAATAATAATAATAATATATGTTGATACAAATAAAATTTAAAATTTAAAATTGAAAAATATAAATATAACAAAATTTATATTCAGTATACTTCGTTGTACCAAAGAGATGACACGAAAATAAAAAAAATTTTCTTAAATCTTTGAAAATGAGATTACATATCTCGAAACGCGTCAGTTTATAATTGACTTGTCACTATTAGACGGAAAAAATAAATTTTCTTTTATTATAAAAAAAAATTTTTATTGTCTTTAATTTATTTTAAATTATATAGTGAACGGACACATAAAATAAAATGTTTTACTTATGTAATTTAGTTTATCATACTGCTATGAGAAATGTTGTAGAAAAAGTGCACCATCTGCACCAATAAGTTACATGGAATAATTATGCATATTATGAATATTATGAATATTATTGTCTGTCTAAAAATAGAAAAATTTTAAAAAACTTGTAATGGACATGCTTATCTTGAATATTTATTGTTGAAGCAGAAGGTGCATTTTTACTTAAATATTTTTCATGCATTTTGTACTGTGTTTTCGGAAAAAAAAGTAAACTACTCATTAATAGCTCAGCTGATTAT
This sequence comes from Anagrus nilaparvatae, assembly GCA_022575985.1. Classification (NCBI taxonomy): domain Eukaryota; kingdom Metazoa; phylum Arthropoda; class Insecta; order Hymenoptera; family Mymaridae; genus Anagrus; species Anagrus nilaparvatae. The sequence goes on from JAKSXM010000129.1 coordinate 95,759, forward strand.
CGAGTCAAAACCAACTTAGTTCATTATACTGCGAAATAATTTGGAAAAAGTGCACCATCTGCTCCAAAAAGTGAGATATAATATATGCAATATTTATAAATTCGAATTTAGGCTTCTGTTTCATTTACGTACATAAAATTTATTGTCTGTCTAAAGATGGAGAAATTTTATAAAACTTGTAATCAACTCGCTAAATTTGCATATTACAAATTGAAGCACAAGGTGCATTTTTACTAAATCTTTTTTATTGCTTATGCACATGTTTTTTTTTTAAATAACATTATTATGTGTTTTTAAAAAGTCGAATAATTTATATGCATAATTATAGATTTGTATCTTCACAATTTAAAATAATAGAATACAATACTAATATGAAGATATTTAGTTATTTTTTTTTTATATATGTTACCGCTAAAGCACTGAATTCAGTTATTATATATAAAACCTAGGTAATATATATAATAATGAGTGCTGGTAGGTAAAATATTAACCCATTAGCGCCGGCGCGACCATACCACTGACGCTCGGATTTCGCTTAGAAAACGGGTAAAAAAATAATTTTTTTTTAAACTTAAAGTATTTCCTTACTAAATAGGACTTGCTTTACGAGATTCCGGGGTCAGATTTTTTATTTTGTATCGATAATCGATTTTTTGTCTTTTTTGGGGCTGCCATATTTAAATAACGGTCAATAATATTAAAAATCTGACCCCAGAATCTTGTAAAGCAAGTCGTTTTTAGTAAAAAAAGACTTTCAGTTTAAAAAAAAATCATTTTTTTACCCGTTTTCTAAGCAAAAATCCAAGCGTCAGTGATATGGTTGCGCCGGCGCTAATGGGTTAAACTAAAACTGAATTTAATATATTACCTAGGTTTTATATATAATATCGTTTTTTTTAATATATTACCTAAGTGGCACACGTTAATATATTAAATTCAGTTTTAGTTTAATATTTTACCTACCAGCACTCGTTATTATATATATTACCTAGGTTAATTTATAGAAAAAAAATTTAAGATTTATTTTAAGGAGAAATTATAGGCTTTACAACCAATCCTTTTTTCACGCACCCTTTTTTTTTCTGTCAAACTTCGCATAAATTTAAAAATAAATTAATTTCTTTTTGTTTGATATTTTTGTATTGCCTTTTTAATTCTTTTATCATTCGATCACGTACAATTCATACAATTTGTTAAAAAGATCTTCTACTGAACAATAATATTTTATGTCAGGATTCTTGTCAGAAAGAGGAAGTATTAATTTTTCTACTCCATTTGAACTTAAAACATCATAATGTTGTAACAAATAATAATCAGAAGGCTGTTCCTTATAATCGCTAATTTTACATTCTTTAACTTTATTGATTATTTCTTCAGTTTTACTTTTTGAAAAATAATACGTATTTTTTGAATTTTTATCAATTAAATTATCAAGCTTTTCGTATAATCTTTCTTTGAAAATTATTTTTTTATCAACGTCCATAGCACTCATTATTTTTGAAATATTATAAATCAAAATTTTCAAATATGTATCACTTTTATAAAAACAAACAATAATAAATACTTGAAAAATTCATTTATTCAATAAATTAGCGGGTAATAAACTCGAGTTTAATATATTACCTAACGCTGTCTCGATATTATATATAAAACCTAGGTAATATATTAAATTGAGTTTTTTTTAGTAAATTAACGTATCAGTTTTGGAGTTTTTCGTTAATATATATATTACCTAGGTATTATATATAGTAACATTTTCAGTACTTTAGCGGTAACATATACAATGACAATGAATAAAATAGGAATGAACTTATAATATTGATTTACATCAAGATGATTATCAATAACTGTTGCTAATCAAAACGATCCTAGCAATCAATAAGAGTATCTAGGACTATGATTTGTGATTAACAATAAAAGTATTAATTTAAGAAATCATTTGAGGACTAAGTTCAAGAAGTATAGTTTATAACTGGTCAGCTAATATACTTTTTGGGAAACTCACTCTAACCTTCTTAAAGCGGAATTGAAAGTAATAATACCTCATTAAATGATTTAGTTTTATTTTGAAATAATTTTTACAATTTTATCTGATCTTGTAGTTCAGTATTCCTCCCCACTTAATTTTACATCACAGATGAAAAATTATTAAATTATAAATTTAGATAAAACTGTAAAATTATAGTATGAATGATATTTAAGATTATATTTAAGTGTATTGTAAAGATGTGATTCAAAAATAATTTTTAAATTTAAAATTAGAATAAATTTTGTCATAATGTTAATTGGAATAAGCTAAATTTATTAGAGTTAAGGTTGAGAAATGTCAAAAAAGGAATTAAGCGGTTCAATTGATATCTAACACTCACCTATCTTTAGAAAAGTACGGTTTATTTAGTTTAGTTGAGAAATATCAAAAAGCAAATTAAACATATTTGCTTGAAACATGAAATTTAAGTAAGTAAGCTTATTTAGATTATTTTTTTATAACAAAATTTACCAAGTTTTTATGAAAATTTAAAATTATTTAATTATATAATGTCAAAATTTAAGCTAAAAAAGTTAAACCTTGCTTCCCGAGAACAATGATATATGTTATAGATTTTTAAATTTGTAAAAAAGTAAAATAGTAAATTATAAAAATCTAATATAATTTTAAACGTAGTCCTTATGACAAAGAAAATTATATCTTGATTGATGAGATCTGCAAATGATGTCCAGATACTCCCACTGATTGACAAAAAAGTCCGAATAGCTACAGCCTAAATAGACCTAGATAACATCAATTGAGTTAGAATTTTGTATCATAAATAATTGTTAAGAGAAGCTAACAAGATCAAAAGTGCTTTAGATAAAAAAGGAAAAATTTTTTTTTATAATGATTCTAAGTACAAGTCAAGAGACAGAGATATAGACACTGGTATTACAAAATTTTTCTTTTCTTTTTTTTTATAATACACCAATTTTCGTGATATACAATTAACTTTATTTTAATTTAAATTAATTAACAAAAAATCAATTAAAATTAAATTAATTAAAAAAAGAAAATAAAAGAATGAAAAAATATCGTTATTATATATTATTACGAACACTTTTAAATTGCACTTTTAAGAATTTAAATATTTAAATGACATTTCAGTTTAGTAAATTTTATCGAAAAATTATTATTTGTAATGCAATAATTTGCATTATAAAAGTAAAGTATTATGACAATTTGATATTTAAACATTTTGTGATTTCGTGCGTCTTTTCTAATTAAGAAACAGCGAATTTAACTACGCTAGACGCCGGGAACACAGGAAAAGTATGAAGAAGCGGGAGTAAGACATTCTCGTCTCGGCCGCTGAACAGTAAACAGCTATTATCAAAGTGCTCTCTTAGAGAGGGAGAGAGCATGGGCTCTCCCCTCAGTGTAATATAGTGTGTGTTTATGAACCAGGAAGTATGGCTTCAAGTGCAGCTCAAAAGATTAGAAGCTCCAGCCAAACCAGAAAGTTAATAGTTAGAAACCAGGCCAAGTGACCAGAAGTCCAGGAAAGAAGATTTCAGCCAGGCCTGACCAGGAACAAGATTCAAGGTTTCAAGAAAAGGTACCTTGCGTTATTATTATTTCGTTATTAATTTTCATTTAATAAAATTATTTTCATGCGGTTACGCGTATGTATGAGTAAAATTTATGTGTATGAGTGTGTGAAAAATCATCTATGTGTGAGTGCGCATGGCGAGAATATTCGTGTTAATTTTAGATAATTTTATTTTATGTTTTACATACACGAGTATAATCGACACCCGTGCGCGCACATACGATTCAATAAAATATGGCGTCCATCAAAATTAATTAAGACCCACGAGGTCGATCAAATATTACTTTTATTTTTTAAAATGGCCAAATCTAGCTATAAGTTTCTTTGTAAATAAAACATTAAATATTAATCTTTTTTATTATTAAATTCATTTTTGTTTTGTTAATTAAATAAGACTTATTATTGACTTAGCTTCCCCCTTCCCCCCTTTCCTAAACATTATTATTATATATTATATAATCTTGGAGCGTCGCTGGCACTTACACAGAACAGCGCCACACCGGTGAAGAACCATATAAATGTAATTGTCGACGATGCAAATAATATCACAATACATTTGTATGTCTTACGCACAGGCGAAAGACCATACAAATGTACAGTAACTTAAATATATTTTATTATTTGTTCTTTACTTTTTTATCATAAATATTAATAAAATTTATTAAAATAATCACTATATATTTTTTAAAATATTATTTTTAATTAATAATTTTTATTTTAAGATTGAAAGATTTTTTAAATGTATTTAACAACAACAATTTTTATACACGAGTGAAAGAGAAAGCTTATTTTTATAAAATTTGTATAATATTTATAATAACACAAAATTTGATTATAATTTTATGCTATTCATAATTATATTTTTTTAGAATATTTATAATAATAATAATGACTCATACTAATAATTATGTTTATAATAATATTAATAATATTATTTTTATTGATTGCATATGATAGTATTAATAATTAAAAAACAATATTTACGCATCTTTTTTATAAAATGTAGAAGAAGAGAAGAAATTCATATTGACGGATGAGGCATGACCCATACATGTTCAGCAGCAGACAAAGATGAGTAAAAGAAAAATAACTTTGCATATGTCCGCTGACTGAGCTGCTAGGTGATTACGATGATAATATAGTAGACGAGTTGGAACCACGTGACATTGGCTTGTTAAAATTTATTACAGGAACTGCGCCGTGAATTTTTGGATAAGAAACACGTGATGTAAAAATTAATCCGCCATTAAAATCTTTGCTCACTTTGAAAAATGAAAATTTGTAGTAGAAAAAATTCGCCAATATTGGAACCCCTCGATAATCTTTTTTTTTCTATTTTACTAAAATTCCAGCTGCTGAACCGGTTTTTTTTTGAGTAGGGGAACATTCTATAATATATTTAACATACAAAAAAAAAATTCGAATACGTTTTTTCGCACGTGATTAATTTAAATTTTTTCTAACAAAACTTCTTGGCAGACGAACGATCCGATGAAATCATGCGTGCTCGTTAATGAAAAATAACTGCCCTTTTACTTTCATAAACTTAAAAATATTTTAATTTTATCATAAAGCACTTCAATTATGATGACGGCTTCATTTGACCAAATGTTAATTATCACAGTTTTTATAAGCTTTTCACGCGCGCACGTACTGGCTTTTTGCGCGTGTATGTAAAAAAGAAAATGTTAACTTATTTCCTTTGACGGCTCGAATGACCAAATGTTAAGGATGGGTGGAGGGATATTAACTTTATTATAATAAATGGCAACACACACAATTTATATTTTTAAAGCATATATTTATTAAACTGCTTTTAGCAAAGGCCGTGCAGACACTGAAGGTGCCGGCCGGCAGCTACTCTCTCCCTTCTTACAATACACACTAACATATTTACATATATACATCGATACGGAACAATATTTAAAGCTATATTTACAACATATATTTATAATAAATTAAAATAATTTAAAATAAAATTTTCTAACAATTTATTACTCTAATAAAAAAAAAATATAGGTATAAAACATAAAAATTTCCAAAAACAATGAATATACAGCATTGAAATCTAGTAATCGACATAGATAATTTGCATCACTTTGCTGGAACAGAAACAGAACACATTTTCAGTTTCCATAGCAGTATAATTAATATATTTGTTAAAATTTCATTAATGACTGATTTAAGTGATTAGTGTACAATTTTCACTGATAATGCAGAGTGTATGCATAAATGATTCATAATTAAAAGTGCTCCTACTACTCCGATAAGAGATATTCAAAATTAGAACGTCAATTACAAGTTTTTGAAGCTTAAATTCTACTTTATAAATATTGCATATCACTTGTTGGTGCAGATGGTGCACTTTTTCTAAAACATTTCTCATAGCAGTAGGATAAACTAAGTTTCTAGATAATCAGCTGAGCTATTCATACCAGTTCACTTCTTATCCTGGTAACACAGTGCATAAGCACGAATAAAGATTTAGTAAAAATGCACCTTCTGCTTCAATTTTTAATATGCAATTTTAGCAAGTCTATTACAAGTTTTATAGAATTTCTCTATCTTTAGACAGAGAATCAAGTTTACGTACAAAAATGAAATAGAAGCTTGAATTGGATTTTAAGAATATTACCTATAACTTGCTGGAGCAGATGGTGCACTTTTTCTAAAACTTTTCTTATAGCAGTATGATAAACTAAGTTTCTCGATAATCAGCTGGGCTAAGTATACTAGTTCACTTTTTATTCTGGTAACGCAGTGCATATGCTCGAAGAAAGATTTAGTAAAAATGAACCTTTTGCTCCAATTTGTAATATGCAAGTTTTGCCAGTCGATTACAAGTTTTATAGAATTTCTCCATCTTTAGACAGACAATAAAGTTTATGTACATAAATGAAACAGAAGCTTTAAATCGTATTCATAAATATTGCTCCTCACTTGTTGGAGCAGATGGTGCACTTTTTCTAAAATATTTCTCTTAAGGCTCACACATAAACTCATGAACACGAGCAAAAAGCATACGAGCACGAGCAAAAGTAGTATATAGTGGGAGTTAGAATGAAGGGGCTAAAGAGGAGAATTTAAAAATATTAATCCCACTTTGTTTAATATTGCTCGTGCTCGTATGCTTTTTTGCTCGTGCCCATGAGTTTGTGTGTAAGCATTTAGCAGTATAATGAACTAAGTTGGTTTTGACTCTATAATCAGCTGAGCTATTAATGAGTAGTTTACTTTTTTTGCCGAGAAAACGGTACAAAAGCATGAAAAATATTTAAGTAAAAATGCACCTTCTGCTCCAATAATAAATATTCAATATTAGCATTTCCATTACAAGTTTTTTAAAATTTTCCTATCCTTAGACAGACAATCAATTTCAAGTACAAAAATGTAGTAGAAACTTTAATTCGATATGCATAACTATTGTATCTAACTTATTGGTGCAGATGGTGCACTTTTTCTAAAACATTTCTCATAGCAGTATGATAAACTAAATTTCATGATAATCATCTGATCTTTTCATACAAGTTCACTTTTTATGCTGGTAACATAGGCACGAAGAAAGTTTAGTAAAAATGCACTTTCTTATACAATAAGTTATATGCAAGATTAGCATGACTATTACAAGTGGCTAAAATTTTCCTATCCTTAGACAGACAATCAATTTCAAGTACAAAAATGTAACAGAAACTTTAGTTGGATATGCATAATTATTGCATCTAACTTATTGGAAGAGATGGTGCAATTTACCCAACACATTTCTCAAAGTATTAAGATTAAGTTTATATTGCCTTGATAATTAGCTGTGCTATTGACGAGTATAGAACATTTTTTTACTACCAAAAATTTTTAAGAAAAAATGCACCTTCTGCTCCAATAATAAATATTCAAGATTAGCATGTATATTGAGAGACTTTAGAATTTCTCTATCTTTAGTCACGCAATAGCTTTAATATACAAAATGTTATCTGAATCTTGAATTTAATATTTTATCTCTCTTGTTGGAACAGATGGTGCACTTTTTATAAAACATTTTTCATAGCATTAAGATGAACTAAGTTGGTATTGCCTCAATAATCAGCTGAGCAATTAACGAGTTGCACAGTTTCTTACTAACAACACTTTACGAATGCATGAAAAATGTTTAAGTAAAAATGCACCTTCTGCTCCAATAAGTGATATGCAAAATTTGCATGATGATTACAAGTTTATTTAATTTCTGTCTCTTTAAGCAGACAATTAATATTATGTACAAAAATGTATCATAATCTTGAAATCGACAATAATATTTGCATCTCACTTGTTGGAGCAGAAAGTGCCTTTTTTCTAAAATATTTCTCTTAGCAGTATAATGAACTAAGTTTCTACTGTCTTGATAATCAGCTGAGCTGCTAAGCAGTAGTTTACTTTTTCTCTTGATAACACCGTGCTTATGCATGAAAATTATTTAAGTAAAATTGCACCTTCTGCTCTGATAAGAAATATTTATTATTTTTAATCTTGCTGATTCTATTCTAAATTTTTTAAATTTATTTTGAAGATAATAAATACTTAAAAAACAGAAACAAATACTTAAAATTAGTAAATAAATATTTTATTTTTTTTATTTAATGTTTAAAGTTAAAGCTTATGGTAGTATTGCCCTTTCTGATATTCTGTCAACTCCTTCTATCATTTCAACATAATTTTAACGAAGCTAGTAGATTAGAGTTAGCCAAAACTATAAATAGTTTAAAATTGCTGGATACATTAGAATGTGTCTTGCGAGATGAATTTTTTTGGACTAAGGCAATCTTTAGTTGATCAGGATGAGACGATAAGCTAAAGGGCTTTTTAATTTTGCTCTAAATTCAAGTGAAGATTGTAACGTGGTTACAAATGCTAAAATTAAGTTTATTTTAATTTACATAAAATATTTAAAATTTATGGAAACCCGCGAGATTCTTAAATATAGGTTATAGTTTGATTAAATATATAGGTGACATTAGGGACACACGCACACACAAGTATTTAATAAAGGATGCAAAGAACTAGATAAGAAAAGGAGAAGGGAGAGAAGCCGATGGACTACGCGGATTTGAGTGACCAGCGAGGACGATATTCGGCGACTGACTCTTCTAAAACTAGGTCACGTTTTTAATAACTCACGAAAACGCATGTCGCCGGCTATTGATGAATAGTTTATTTCTATCACACATTTACGTAAGTTTGATAAAGTTTTGAAATTGAATGTTATTAGGAAGTTAGATATCCTAGGAAAGATAAGTATCTTTGGAATCCAATTTCAGAAAGAAAGACATTAAGTGAATTAAAAATACAAAAAGAATTGCGAATCCGCGCCGGCATATTATTGGTCACATTTCCATATTATAGCACCTAGATTTTGTGACGACAAAAGGTAAGCCCGAAACTCCTCATGTGTTTAAAAATACGTGCGTGTATCGCGAGCGAAATTGATATCTGATTCAGAAGATGAAGTACAACGTCGTAAGTCGAAACCTAACAATATTGGCGAAGACAACGAGAGAGTTCAAACATTGAAAGTGATAGTTTTTAATTTAATATTGTAAAATTTAATTAATAAAAGTTTCATTTGAGTGTTTGAAATAAATAAAATGTGCTTAATTTTCCCCTGTGTTTAAATCATAAATATCTCTAACTCTTTTTCTCTATAATATTACCCCGACCCCGATTTTAAAGTATATTACTCTCTTTCTCTTTTCAGCTTATATGATATAGATTGGTAATTCCCGCGTACATGTGAAGTTAAAAAATGATAAAAATCACATAATTACAATAATGTGTCTATTTCCGCAAAGCCAGAAATAGCCACATAACAAGATTAACGCATAATAAGTTAATTTTAATTTAAAAAATAAATTTTAAAAAATCTTACCTTTATGAAGCGTCCTTTAAGTTTTTTTTTAATTCAACGCGTTTCCAAAACTTTATTATTCAAACATATTTTTTTAAAAAATTGGGCTCTTAAAGTTTCTTGAATAAATTTTTGATGGTTAAGCTTGAAAGCACCAAAAAAAATATTTTTGAATGAAAATCCCTGTTAAGACCCTATGTTTTTTTTATTAACATAATTACCATTGTCGGTAATAAAGAAACTTCACTTTTTCTTCATCATAATTTTTGTCATTTTGAAAACTTGCCTTAAAAAATTTAAAGGGCTTTTTTGTTATTGTTTACGGTACATCAAAATAACACGTATTGGGTAAATCCCTGTATTTTACCAAGTATTGCATCATTATAATATTTTCATTCATAAATTAAATTATTTATTAAAATTTTCTGAATTAATTTATTTATGAATTTTTTTATTTAAAAAAAAACTGCAAATTGTTCTATTTTTTTTTAATAATTAAGTTCAAGGAGTTTTATTTGATGTTTGCATCTGAGAAAGTAAATTGCTATGCAAATTTGATCCAGGTAAACAAGAATTTTTATTGTTAAAATTAATTCTTACAATTACTTATTGCACCGAATCGACATTGCACAGATAAAAGGTAAATATAATTTTAATTTAGATATAAGATACATTATATAAGCATTTTTTATTTTAAAAAAATTCCAAAAAAAGTCGTTTAGGCTAGTATTGCTCAAAAAAATAACATGATGATGCTTGATAAAGCATGCAGATTTTTCAAAATAATATCCCATCTTGAATGACATGTTATAACTATATATTATGCAGCTCTCATATTCTGTTAGATTCAATATCATATTCAACATCATAGCGAATGAGAGCGTTAATTCAGAAATGTTTTTTAAAGGAATGTCAGTTAAAGGTTTATCAGAAACTTTCATAATATCAACACATTTATTTATTTTTGTTACTCCAGGAACATTTTGAAAACTACAAACTTCAATTGAATCTAAAACAATAGCATAAAAGACTTTGTAAATTTGTTTAGTAAATAAATAAAGTAATTATTTTTAAATTAGAAAAAAAGTAATGATGTATACATACCACTGTTATTATTCATATTCGGAGCAAGTTTATATTTTTAGGTTAAGTTGACGGACTACTTTATATTTTATATTACTAAAAGTAATTTTTTTATAATATAAATAAAAAGCTAACTAAATGGCAGAAGTAGAAAAATTTTTAGTTTAACAAATTAGATTTAAGAAAGAAATATAGAAGGTATAAAAAAAATAAAAACATAAAAATGAAAAATATTTGCTAGTAAAAATGCAAAACTAAGTATAACTGATACTGTGTATATTACAGGTACTTTTTAAAATGGCGGTAAAATTTAAAAATTTTAAGAAACAATAAGCACCCGTAAATAAATTTAATAAATTAATCACCATTTAATTAATAAATATGTATAAGAATAAAAGAGGCCAAAAGAATTAATAATTATGTATATCGTTTGAGAAATTCAAATGAAAGTCAAAATATTCAATCAAAAAATTAAATTTAAATTAAAAAAAAAAATAAAACTTATAAGTATTTTGCTATTTCTTTTCTTCCTGCAGCGTTACGGAAACATCCAAAATTTTTCCGAAAAGAAGGACTTTAGTAAAATTTCTCGAGGAATCTGAAAATTTGGTCAAAATTTCCATTAAGTTAAAGGAAAATCCGTAAAATTGAAAAAGAAAAATTTCGTAAAAATTGAAAATTTTAAAAATTCGTTTTTCGGATTTTTAAGTACTTCAAAGGCAAATCTCTGAAAAATTTTTTTTTATAGTAAAAAGTACATATAAAAAAAAAAAATTTAAGACCGGTTAGGAAAAAAAAAAGTTACGACTGTATGAAAAATCTGCGTTTGAAAAAAAATGAGTTTTTTTAATTTTTCCAATTTTCCGATTTTCCTTGAGGTTTTTTTGAAAAACTGGTGGCATATTTGGATTCAGCGGGAAATTTTACACAAGACATAGTCAAGAAAACCATTTTTCAGCTTTATTCAGAGAGTAGAAAAAATGAAATCGAAAATTTTTATTTTTAAAAATGATTTTTTTTAAACCATATAAGACCGAAAAATAGCCGCCATTTTGTACCCTTTGAACCTAAAACCTTAAAATTTGGTATGGTATCATATGAACGTATACCAAACCCAACCCAATTAGTTTTTTTCAAATCCCTGACTTTGACCTTTCTATTAGTAAAGTTTCACTCAGAATTACTCATATCTTAAAACAAAAAATTTGTCATACTATTTTTGAGTAAATTAAAATTCATATTAAATTATCAAAATGGGCCGCCCAAAATTAAACTGAACTCCTGAAGAGAATAAAGTTTCAAAGATCTCGACGCGAACGTAACACTTTAGCCCAGCGTCGTCGCAGAGCAAATGCCGTGTTAAATAGTCTACCCAAAGAAGAAATTCAACCTCAAGCTACTAATTTAAAGAAACGTCGTTCAAATTTATTACAGAGAAGAGAAAACTTGCAATTCGAAGAAAAATTTTTAATTGATCAAGAAATAAATTTTTCAAACTTAAATGTTACTCAGCATTACCTTGGTCCCATGAATGTTGTGTGTATTCATTGTAAAGCTCTGCATTTTGAGTCAGAAAGTTACGAATAAAGGATGCTCATTTAATGACTGTTGCTCTCATGGTGCTGTAAAATTATAACCCATGCCTGAATTCGCCGAATTCTTAAAATCTTTATTTATCCACTTTAGCCCTGGAAAGTATACATTAAATGCACCTATACTATGCTGGAATAACTAAAATTATTAAAGTACTTTCATGCGTATGTCTTAGTGTCTCGATTTATACAAAATGTGCGTACAACTATGGCTTATCCAAACTGTAAAGTAATATCTCTATTACGTATCTCTTGAATAAGCATAATTTGATACAATATTTGAGGGATACTAGTTTTTCCAATCACTGTTTTTTCGTGTTCAACATATAACTGCTAGATGGCAGGTACTTATACTATATGTTTTCCAAGGGAGTCTAGCTTCCATGAAAAGTTCTTTAAAAATTTTAATTCTTCCAGCATGCAGGTGTATTTTGCATATTTTCCAAGGCTAAAAGTGGATAAAAAATATTAATACACACGAGACAGAATGTACCCATCATCCGACACTTATTTATATAGAGTTTTTTATAAGTCGGCGTTAGACAACTCTATATAAATATATAAATAAGCGTTCTGTCTCTAGTATATTAATATATTATTCTAACTCATTTCTTTGTTGTTTAATGTCGATTTTGAAGTTATTTAATGTTTAATTTGAAAATTTTATTATGTCATCTAAAGAAACTTTCTTTGAAGATTTTCATTATACATTAAGATGCGCTTCTATCTTTTTTAAGTGTAAAAATTATGACTAAATACTATAATGAATTTCTTCAAAAGGATATTAATCAAATTATCGAAACTGTCGATTACTAGGCGAATTTTATAAAGTGAATTTTACAAGAAACAACAATTTGTTCCATTATGACTAAATAAAGGCTATGACCGGATCTATATACTGAATCGGCCCACAAAAGATATTTAAAAACTAATTGTATTAGGTCAAAGTATACCTAAAAAAAATAGGATCCTGAAGTTTTCAGACCTCCAGATGCCTTCAGCTCAGATTGGCAGCCTATTAATGACAAAAAAAAAAGTAAATTTTTAGTCGTCATTCTGATACTCCCGTGGTAAAACGATTCCGTCAAAATGATCTTGGGACCTCTCATTCAAAAGGTTAGACGATAAAATTACATTTGAAAGTGATTTTAGTGCATCCTTTTGATTGGTAGGCCATAAACCGTCCTAAATAAATTTTTTTTCTTCTTAAATTTCAACTTTGGCAGCGATTTAAAAAAAATTGAAAGATATACCCATTCTATTTTTTTTCAACTAATGAAAAATAAAACGAATTTTCATTTGCGATCATCCGCGCTCAAAAATATTTAGGGCAACATGGTCAAATAGCTTGAAAGCTCCATAGCTCTATTACACAGGCACACAAAAAAAAATCATGTACCAGAGGGTAGACCCCCTGGTATGGGGGTTTTTAGTAGTGCTAAAACCGAAGATGGCTAAAGAAATGCAATAAAATAAGCCAATTATTAAACAAGGGGAATAAATACTGCTTTAAACCCTGAAATTAATGAAAACCCCACTTTCGGGCAACTCTTTATTACAGATCCAGACGAAGCTGCAACATGCTGAATCAACCAAAACTCTGAATCAGAATTAGAAGAAAATTAGATCGTAAACTTATGCTTACATTAGACAATTTTATTAGAAAGCATAATATTTTTGCTAAATCATATCAAATGATGAAACAAGAAATTGAAGAACAACAGAAAATTTTATCAAAGAGTAACAATGGTGGTCTTAATTCTATACCTGAAATACAGCTACTATTTACATTAAAACCAGGAACAGACCAAAGACGTTTTAATTTTCAAAGATGCAATGAATTTGCTGCAGTTTTTACAACTACAGCTGATGGCGAAATTCCTGAATCGTACGTAGCAATTAGTAATGTTCATTCAAAAAAATTGAAATACGTAAGTTTAATGGATCTAAATGTTGAACCTTGGGTTTATCCTGTATTTTATCCTTATGGAAATCGAGGTAGGCATAGAAACATAAAACGTTTAAATAGTAATCGCAGGGTATCTCGCTGTGCATATGTTAAATATAAATTAGCAATCCGACCTCATGAATTTAACCCCATTATTCTTACCCGTAGATTAACTCAACAATACATTGCCGATAACTTTATTAAAATAGAACATGATAAAACTGAATTCATTAGAACAAATAAAAAAAAACTTAGAGCTGAAACTTATCAAGGCTTAAAAGAATATTTAGAAAAGAAAGCTTTAAATTTTAATGGCTATGTTGGAAAAGTTGTTATTTTACCGTCCACTTTTATAGATTCTCCGCGATACATGACACAGTGCTATCAGGATAGTATGAGTATTGTCAGATAATATGGAAAACTGGGCATTTTTCTGACAATGACTTGTAATACAAATTGGCCAGAAATACAAGAAATTTTATCACCCGGAAAAACGGCTGTAGATCGACCAGATCTGGAAGCAAGAGTTTTCAACGAAAAGAAAGAGGAACTTTTTCGTATAATTATAAAAGAATTTTTCTTTGGTGGAATTTTTGCTTATGTGCACGTAATTGAGTTTCAAAAACGTGGATTGCCACATATTCATTTAATAATAACACTTAAACGACAGATTAAATTAGCGGCACCTGCTATTGTTAATAAATTTATTTGTGCTGGAATTCCGACTCCTGAAGAAAACTTACGATTACATAACGCAGTATTAACTCATATGATTCATGGTCCTTGCGGGTATTGGTGCCGAGTCAACGGGATATGTTCACAACACTATCCAATGGATTTCCAAAATGAAACTATAATCGATACAAATGGATATCCTTTATATAGACGTCGAAATACTAAAATAACTTATCAAAAACGAAATAATTATGTTGTAGATAACAGACATGATGTGCCATACAATCCAAAATCATTACTAAGGTTTGACTGCCATATAAATTTTATAGCAGTTCCAAGTGTTAAATCTGTAGAATATGTACACAAATATTTTTATAAGGGTCATGATGCAGCATCTATCAATCTTACAGCTTAAAAATACCAATGATAACATAATCGAAAATAATGAAGTTCATGACTTTATTTAAACCAGATACGTTGGTCCTACTGAAGCATGCTGGTGTATTTTAAACAAATCTCTATAAGAAAAAACCCATAGTATAATTTGGTTACCAGTCCATTTGCCTAACTGCCAAAATATAATTATAATTGATTATTTTGCACTCAATAAAAGAGATCCAAACGCTAGGCAATATTTATAACCTGATATTCCAGATCATTATATTTTTAAAAAATCAAATGATAGTAATATAAGCAGATGGGAAAAACTAAAACAAAATATTAATGGCATAGGAAAAATGTATTCCAAAAGCCCAACACAAATTGAGTTATTTCATTTAAGAATCTCATTATTGCATGTCAGAGATAAAAGAAGTTTTGATGATCTAAGAACCGTTAATGGAGTTGTATACCCTACTTTTGTATCTACTTGCTAAGCATTAGGACTTATTGCTGACGACAAAGAAGGGCGAAAGGCTTTGCAAGAAGCAAATAATTGGATGATGCCAAAAAGCCTTTAAAAACTTTTTGGAAACTTGAAGCTTGTAAAAAATTATTAAGTCCTTAAAAACTTAATTTAGTCAAAATTTACAATTTTGGCAGCAAGTTAAATAAATTTAAAAATTGGTCGTTTCGGGTCAAAAATTACCAGTAGGTTAATTGATTATGGCGCTAAGAGAAACAGTGATAAAAACTTATAACCGGTTTGTGTAAACACAACCTAAATGCATGGAACATGTTTACTTCCAAATGAGTACTAGGTATAATACAAATGTTACTCAACATTACAATATAATTTTCTATTGTTGTAATTTGTAATTATCACCTTACTAGTGTTAAGATTCTAAACCCAAACTATTTTGATTCCCTAAACCTGCATTATTATAAGTCCCTGAATCTGAATTATTCAAATTCCCTAAATCGATATTATTCTAAGTCCATAAACCTGTATTATCCTAAGTCCTTAAGCCCAGATTTTTCAAAGTCTTTTAAAAGTATTTTATTTATTTATGTATACTTAATTAATATACTTACATAATTATTCTAAGTCTTATTTGACCCCCCCCCCCTTAAATAGGACAAATTTGACCTCCCACCCCTTAAGAAGGACAAATTTGACCCCCCCCCCCTTAAATAGGACAAATCTGACCCCCCCCCCCCTTAATTTTCAAGTTATGAAGTACCCCCTCCCTATAAACATGTTCCATGTTAAAATATACGGCTTACGTCGTTTGAAAGGTGACACTTATACCAAAAAAAGTGGACCAACCAGAAGCGTTTTGGTTAATTTTTGAGATTGTAGCTTTTTATCGAAAATTACCGAAAAACCCTGTTTTATTAGATTGAGCCAACATGTAAATTTGCGTTTCTAGCCCCAAAATTCCCTTTGGAATGAATGCAGGGCGGTTTGTATGTCTTTACAACATATAAAAGTATGTTTCCAGTAAAAATTAGCATTTTAAAACGCTTTTTGGCTTTTGTGAAAATTTGTATAGCTAAAAACTTAAAATTCCCATGTTATTTAAATGAGAAAATTGATGTGGTTACAGGCACGTGTTTTTGTAAAGCTAAAGCAAAATCCTTGGAGCTGGGAACTGTTTATGACCAAAACTTCACAAAAAAACCCGGGGAGCAAAGTTTTTCCAGAAAGTCCAAAAATAGGTCCACTGTAATATATATATATATATATATTTTGAATTCTATAATAAAATTTAATTGGATATATTAAGGTGGGTGGTAACATTTACATGTGGATTTTAAATTAATATTAATTAATTTATTGATATGTTGCCTTCACTTTGGTTTATAAAGAACTTGGTAATTTTATAAAAATGTCAAAATGTAAAATCAATTATTTTTATGAAATTAATCAGTCTTATTTGTATGGTCGATTTAGGGGTTCCTTTTATGCTTCCTCATATAATTGGTATAATTTATTAGTAAAAATAAAAAATAAAATTAGCATTATATTATAATTACTTTTTTATAATATAAAATTTTGGTTGTTATTATTTATATAATTGGCTAAAAATATCATTTTGGTATTGTATTTTTTAATTTTAGACTTTTAGCCCAATTGAAAGGTAAAATATTATCTCATTTTGGACTTTTAGCCCACTTGAAGGGTAAAGTATTTTCTAATCAAGTACATTATCATCCCCCCAAGTAACACTTGGTCTTCTTTGGCATTTTAATTTCATTAAAATGGGTGGGTGGTAATTTTGTGTTACATGTGATTGTATATATGTAAATATGTATATGTGTGTGCGCCTCACATTTTAAATCTTGCTCATGGTCATCGCGGTAGTGTCTTTGTAACTCCCGCTTGACCAAGACGCTGGCTATAATAAAAGTATAGTAGTAGTTATTTGTATCATATTTATTTAACACCCATTATTAACCATCCTAATTAATTAACCCTGCGTCTTCACATTCCAATTTTCTGACATTTGGTATGATTCGAGTTAAAATACAAAAAAAGATTAGAATTTAAAGGTTTTCTATGCCAATTGTGTATTAAGGTTATTAGGGATTTACTGAACACCCTAAAATAGACACCACTCTAATATATAAAATAAATTCCACCCTCGACCTTTTCAGAATAGCCTATAAAAATTTATCGCAAAGAGCTACAGGAATATTTTGACTATTGATTAATAATATTTGAAGAGAGATAAATACCCTCTTTTATTATTTACAACCACCCTTTTTCGCCTGACTAAAGAGGAAGCTCCAGCCTTTCGCTATAGGGGAAAAGCAAACCTAAGTAGGGTTAATGGTTCAGATAAGTTAGAGGGTAAACTAAAATAAGTACAGACCCCTCCCTTGATGGTCTACAGGACTACTGTAAAATGGTCTACAGGACTTGAGGGATAAGGAGAGTTATTTCCTCCCAGGGGGGGGTTACCACCCACAACAACTATTTAAGTCTTTGCTATCGCTAAGATAAGGCAGTCAGACGTCTATACTTACACATCATTTAGTAGTCCTTACTCAGTCAACATCAATAGTTAAGTAGATATATATATTTTTGGTTACAAAGTTCAGAGAACAGTAAACTCTTAATAAAAAAGAAATATTATAAACCTCTAAGTGTACAGTTATTCTGCCCTACAAATTAAAAACCTCAATATCTACATTTTAACGATTTCGAGATATTGAACGAAACGCGTTTCTATTAATTTTTTAATATTTTTAAATATTTTAAAAAAATGTTAACTTGTTTTTTTACTAATGAAGGTATGTTCTTTTTAATGGTGATAAAAATTTTCCCGATTTTCCACTCCTTATGTGAAAAACTGCAGATGTGCCATTTCGAGACTAAAATTCGATGGAAAATACAGATTAAAAAACATCAATATGTACATATGCCATTTCTTCCTGTAAGCAACGGTCGCCGCGCGGACATTTTTGACATTCTTTACATAGGAAGAATGTCAATAACTACAATAAATTTGATATTTTATATAATTTATTAATATCCATCCTTTTTTAAATTTTTTAAAATTTTATTATATATTTTCATTATTTTCTTTATTCAATTAATGATTAAAGCAATTTTTTTTTCAAGTAAGCATTACTGAAAGTAGGTAATAATAATAATAATCATAATGCTGATAATTTATCTAGCATTCAAATATAAAATTTATTTAATAGCATTTTTTAATTATTATACCATATTAAATTATTAATAAATTATATAGTACGTAAATTACATAATAGTATTTATTAAATCGTTACAATATTTTCATGATATAATTATAAATATTTTTTTGCCCTCCCGGGCGTAAAACTCGTGTGTAAAGAATTTTCTGAACTCGTTTTACGCTTAGGTGGGCAAAAAATAGTGTAAGCACCATATGCGAAATACTTTAAAAACGAGCGTGAACACATACACTTTTGTGAGCTAGTGCTCACGCTAGTGCCGAAGCTTTTACGCCCTTGATACTTAATATACTATAAGTTATAATAAATTAATGTAAAATTTTAATTCTTTCGAGTTTCCCAAAAAAAAAAAAAACGTAGATCTGCCAAAATTGAAGTATGGAGTCTCAAAATACTCGATGCATTACTTACGAAAAACAGCATATGTACATACGCCATTCCTCAGGTATTAACGAGACAGCGCGAGATGGCATTGCAGGAGAAAAACCTCAATATCTACAAAAACGTGTAGATATGCCATTTTTTCCTATATTCTTTTTTTTTATCCATATAAATTTTTTTTCAATACCTGGGACCCTGTAGATGTGCCATCGAATTTCGCAAATGATAAGTGATAAGAGAGTAATTTTTGCACCATCTAATAGAGAATTTTATTACGATTACGCCCATATAAAAAACTCATTTTTCATAAAAATGTAGATATTGAGGTTTTTAATCTGTAAATTTATTATCAGATTATAATGAAAAAAGCGAAACATTATATAGTTTTTGTAAATCATGAAACTAAAAGGACGTGCAAGTCAAGTTTTTGAGGATTCGGTCTACAGTTACAGTTCAGTTGGCCATTTAATCTACGCATTGAAGTTACAATTCGGAGCAACACAGGAAGGAGAAACAGTCTGCTTAAAATTAAGAAACATCCACCAAAATACGAATGAACCTGTCGAGGACTACGCGTTACGAATCCAGACCTTAGAACAAAAACTAATAACAATTTATGAGATAGCGGATGCATTAGGTCAGCAAGAACAAATAAAAAATAAAAAAAGAATAAAATAAGAAGCGCTTGAATGCTTTATATTCGGGTTAAGAGACCCACCAGAATATCGTATCAGCCAAAAACCCAAAGACTCTAGCTGAAGCTCTAAATATAGAAATAAAATTAGAGGGACGAGAAGGAACGGTTAGATTTAATGAAGATTGTGAACAAGAAAAGCCTAAGAAATCAATTTTTACTAAACGAAGAAGTTATAACGACGACTCTGATTCGGATAATGAATTAAAAGAATATATAGTCAGAACGGCTGCAGCTACAAAAGTTAGCTGTACTTTCTGCAAGTCAGTACACGAACCTAAAGCATGCCCAAGTATACCAAGAATTATTGAATTTATGCAATCAATGATGAAAAAAAATGATGATTCTAAAGAAAGAAAAGTTGAAAATAATAGAAAAAGATTTAATGAAAATAATTTTCAAATGAGGAAATTTCGATTACCAAAATAATGAAAATATTTTTTTTAACAGAAATCCTAATTTAATAGAAAATATTGATTCTAGAATCAATAATAGAAATTTTTACAATGATACTATTGAATCTAACTAATTCAGAAGATATAACCCCAACAGAGATTTTTTCCGACAATACGATAATTGAAATTATAGACCATGATTTAATGAGAATAATATAGGATATCAAAACTATAATCGAAATAATTTTAATAGAAATTATAATAGTCATCCAAATACGTTTAGATCAATGAAAAGTGGAAATTATAGTTATAGTTATCAACCGCCAAATTTAAATAGAAATAACCATATTAATAGATATAATAATTTTTCTAATGTAAATCGTAATTTCAATCAAAACATAAATGAACCAAGAATGTCAAACGGAGCACATACGGAAAGAAACCGAAATTTGCAAAAAGAAAACAAAAATTAAAAATAAGAATGTGCTCAACTTCGAGTGGAGTTGAGCCTTGTTACTATTAGACGATGGATGAAGTAGCGACCAAAAGAATAGTGGACGCTCTGTTTCCGGATCATCTAAACCAAAAACACCCGGTTTTGGATGTCCCGAGGGAGCAAGTTCCGCTATTTAGCGAGGCGGAGATGCTTCAGGCAATTAGGTCAATGAAAAATGGGAAAGCGCCAGGACCAGACGGAATACCCGCGGAAGCTCTTAAGGTGGCTGCAAAGGTATAGATGCATAAGAAAGGAAAAAATTGGTAAAAACCGTTTATGATATGTTGTACAAAAAAGATTTAAATGAAGAAGAGTTACAACAAATACAAGGTTTAGTAGACGAATATGCAGAATTATTTTATATTGAAGGACGACATTCACTTGTACGAATTTAATCGAGCATAAAATCTGACTTTCATCAAACATACCGTTCAAATCTAATTAATTTCATCATTCTTACGCCGCGAAATAAGCCCTTAAAAAAAAATATCCAATAATACTTAAAATTAGGGATTATTGAAAAAACAGAGAGCCCTTGGAGCTCGCCTATATGGGCGATTCTACGAAAATCAACCAAAGATGGAGAAAAACGCTGGAGAATTGTTTCAGATTTTAGGAATTTTAATAAAATAACTCTACATGATGCCTACCTATTAACACAGCCTTACGAAATATTAGATGCGGTTTCTGACGCCTTTTATTGCACTACTTTGGATATTTGTCATGCTTACTATCAAGTGCCCATTGAGGAGTCTAGCAGGCCCTATACAGCATATATAGATCCTACGAAGAAATTGATACAAATGATAAAAATATGAAAGTCCAAAAATGTCTCCCAGAGAGAAAAACAGGAGTCTAAGCCTCCATATGCTAAAAAAAATGTGATTAGCCCTATATGATGTATGACAATTTCAAATGATCACTCATTTTTAAGTTGCAACAATTTAATATTTTGTATAACAGCAGATTTAAATCTAAGCGAAGTATTAATGACTTTAATAGAAAGAAAAATTGTTAGCTTACAATATTTAAAGTCTTAAAAAGAAAAAGTAGGAGAAGTAATTGTAGTATCCTACAAAAATAAAAAATTATTTGCTCTTGCCATAAAACCATACCTAGACGCAAATAATAATCTAGATATAGACAAATATCTCATAACTTTGGCAAAACTAGTCGATAAATTTAAAATAATTGAAGTAGCAATAATAAAAGACTTAGAAATGATGACACAAATGCAATTTATGAAATATATTCAATCGTGAAATAAAACTTTTGAGGGTTAAAGAATCAAAGCTACTTTTTATCATGATAATACTCCTGTGCCACCAGTACATCAGAGGTAAAGGTTAATCAAAGAATTTCATGAAAATACTGTAAGTGGACATTATGGATCTACAAAAACTTATCACAGATTAGAAGATGAAATTTATTGGAAGAATATGAGGTTAAAAATAAAACATTTTGTGAAATGCTGTGAAGGGTGCCAACGAACCAAAACCCCAAAACCTAAGATTCACATGCCATTAATTATAACAAACACCCAATTAAGAGAAATGAAGAAACTGAGTATAGATCTTCATTGTGGCCAATATGTGGGAAATAATAGAAATTGGAGTGATTATCTAAAACTAGCAAGCCATGCCCACAATACCACTAAGCATTCTTCAACGGGATTTTCCCCTTTTCTTTTATGGCGAGGTTACAACGTATGAACACCTTCTATGTTTCCACCTAGAGATAAACTATTAACATTTAGCGTATATTTTGCAGATTTAGCAGAAAATTTAATTGAAGCACAATCAATAGCTGGTATGAACTCAATTTAAAGTAAATTTAAAAGCAAAAGACAGAAAAGTGAATGCAATCCGTTTTCACGAGGGACAAATGGTATATAGAGTGAACAGAAAGAAGGCAAATAAGCATGAGCGGGATTCTTACATTGAACCGCTGGAGATGCTAAAAGTACATCCTAATAGCCACATAGTTTTAATCCAAAATAGAAAAAAGATTAAAGCCGTACACATGGACGAATTAAGGAGAGCTCATGAGTTTATATCAGAGGATAATGTGGAAATGAATTTGAAGAAATAAATAATATTGAAATCTTAAGTTTTATAGTCTAAAATTTCATAAGACCGAATAACGTAATATATTATTCAAATAGTAACTTAAAAAAAGTATAAAATTTCATTACAAAAACATTTCTTTTTTCATATGAACGAATGACAAATTATATTACTTAAATAAAAACTAATTTATGGTCAAAAATCTCATAAGACCGAATAACGAATTAAATTACTTAAATAAATAAGTTTAGAAACTAAAAAAAAAAAAAAAAAAAAAAAATAATGTTAGATAAAAATGCATAAAAATAATAAAATATTCAAATAAATTTTTCTAAAAGTTTTTAAGCTTTATCTGAAAATATTATAAGTCCAGATAACAAATCCGAGTATTATAACAATTTTGTTTATTTATAAATCATAAAATGTCTAAAAATCAACTGTTACAGAATATTTTTATAAAAAAATATGTAATTGATATATCTATTTAAAATATATGAAATAAATCATGATTCTTAATGTAATAAAAGTAACCAATAAAAAGAACAAGATTTCATATGGTGCTTAGATTTTAGCGCGAATTAGTCAATCATATTGGTCAGATATATAAAAATAGTAATGCTATTTTAATTAATTAGAAAAAAAAGTGAAGATTTAACTTACCGTAAATAAAACTAGATGAGAATCAGACGTAAATTGCTGGTCGACAATAAAATTATAAAAATATAAAATATAATATAGTAATAAAATGGTATATAATAAAAAAGATGAATAATAAATAATATAATAATTTTGAGATAAATTTATAATTATCCATTATAATAATTTAAAGTAATAATTTACCTATTAAGTAAACGTGATTTGCATCAATTTTTAAATTTTTTTTCTCTTAGAAATATTACTAAAGTTAATACTATATAATAATATAATTTAAAAAAAAAAGTAAAACTAAATTAATTAGTCTTTCAAATTAGATATATATTAATCATATTAGAAATTCGTCATTATTTTAATCAGTCTTGAGTGTTATGTTCCACCAGGTATTTAATGAAATTATCGAACTAGTATTAAAAGCTTAATCTTTGAAGTCTAAAAATGTAGACTCCCAAGTATCAGCCATGGAAACATGGGGTAAATATAAAAAAATAATTGAAAGACTCTTGTTGTATAAATAAAATCAATAATTACAATCCATAATGAGAATTGATTTTTAAAATAACTTCCACGAGTGTATTTACGTGAACGATAAAAGTTTCACCAAATAAATAAAAAGTATCTAAATTTAAATGAATGAAATGTTCATGAAGCCACGTGTGATAATCAGCAGCAACAGAATTTAAATGTAAAATTCGCAGACTACATCAGTAACATATGATAATATTTAAAAGTTGAAAGACCAATGTCTATTTAAATTAAATTTGGGATATTTTGTAATGCAAGTATGAGTACCTTACTCCAAAGGGTTGAATGACAGCTAGTATTAAAAATAATGGTATTAATATTATTAGAAAAGAAACAAAAGAATTCTGTAAAAAGAATTTCTAAGTACATAGAAAATGGATAAGATAATATTCATAAGCCGATATCATTTGGTAAAAGGGAAAAGCTAGGTACACCTTCAGAGAATACTAGTCTTGAAGCGAAAATAGGCGATGTCAAAAATTCCATCATATAATCTATAAAAATAAAATACAACATTCAAAAATAAAAATTCCAAAAAGTATAACTTAGTAAACTATTATAATATTGTAATAGGATAAGATTAGTATAAATGGATTTAATATTATAGTTTTATCTAAAATAAATTTTATAAATTCTATTCTTGAGTAGGTACGACTAAATACTTCAGAAAAGAAAAATCTTCGGTAGAAGAATCCAATTATCACGGAGTAATAGCATGTGAGAATTGATCCTGTGTAATCAATTAAATACTTTTGGACTAGATACGTTTATATTTTCTTACAATAATAAAATAGATCAGACAAAGAAAAAGTCTAATCAAAGCATATGGTTTTCTTATCCACATATTAGTTAACAGTTTTAAAAGTTTCAACTCTTTTTCGATGTTCAGCCAGATGTTGAGCAAGATGCCAAGAGAAAAATCTGTCTTGAGTAGACAAAATTTTTGGTTTAATGAGATTAAAAAGAGATAATAACCCGTACAAGACTAGGCTACAATAAAAATCGATATCGTGAATCAAACTATTATTTATTTTTAAATATTTTTAAATATATACTTATGAAGCCATCAGTATATTGGTTTTTAAGTAGACTGCCCTCATTCAATACAGTTTCTAATAAAGTCAAGTCAATAAATAAATTAAAAAGTTTTATTTTGTCTATGCTTACATAAGAAACATCTAAGAATTTTAAGAAACATAAATCTTTTAAACAATCATAATTAATATCTAGAAAAGCAACACACAATTTTCTTAAATAAAACAATAAACTTAAGGACATAAGCCCTCTAACTGTTAAATTTAAACAAGCGCTAACATCAAGAGTATCAAGTACTATAAAAGAAGTACAAACTTTAGCGAAATCTTCATTAGTAATAGATGAATTTTGAATTTAAGAATTTGTAAATGTTGATAAGTTAGTAACGTATTGATACATGCAGGTAAAAAATAATAGGCATCAATCTCTGGAAATATACTAAAAGATCGAAGATTTGTATTCTATGGGTTAAAACTAAAATTGCCAATGCGGCCTCGTTCATAAAACACTTCTGAATCACGACATGAAATATCCAGTTTTTGATTTATTAATATACCATTCAAGTTGAGAATTTTTAAATTTGTTACTGTCAAGTGACTAAGAGATTGCGCAGAGGCAGGGGCACTTCGAATCGCTTGCTCGTACAAGACTGTATCAGAGCCAGCGATTCAGGTAGTGGCTCGGGTGATTCCTATCGATCTGCTTGCCTTGGAAAAGCAGGCGATCTATAACCGTGGGAAGAAAAGCGCGATGTAGCTTTCGTTCGCACTCGCTCCCGCACAATGGAATGTTGGCAGTATAGGTGGAATGGCGACCCGAGGGGACGATGGACGCACCGCCTTATTATCGACTTAGAAAGCTGGATGAACCGTGATCATGGGGAGGTAGACTTCCACCTCGCACAGTTCCTAACTGGTCACGGTTATTTCCGCGATATGCTTTTCAAGTGGCGCAAGGTGGCATCTCCAGACTGCTTGCATTGCCCGGGCGAGCAGGATACCGCTGAGCACACCTTTTTTAGGTGTCCTCACTTCGCTGAAGGGCGACCGCCTTTTGATGAATGGAGGCCAGAAGAAGTCGTCCCGGAAATGCTGCGCAGTACCGTGAACTGGTACAGTGTGACAGAGTACGTACGGGCGACACTGATTAGAAAAAAGGAGGAAGGTTTCCTCTCTTAGAAAGATCTCCTCCTTTATTGACAGGGTATGGCAAAGAAATGTCTTGGCTGCATTGTTTCCGGACCGAAGTAATACCTAAACACGGAGTCCCGGTCCGGATTCTATGATATTTTCATAAATGCAGGAGGGTGGGGAGTTTAGTGGGTATTGTAATTCCTCCTCAGTTATACAGAGTATCTGGGCAACCATAAATTTGAGGTTGAGTCCCACATAACCATACAGTACATGGTGTATGGTATGCGTAAAAGCATTCTCCTCGTCCTATGAAAAAGGCCGCTTCTCTGAAGGCGCCCAAAAAAAAAAAAAAGAGATAATTATAATTATAATTATACTTCCAATTTTCTAGGTTTTGGTATGATTCTAGTTAAAATTTAAATTAAAATTTAGAATTTAAAAGTTTTCTATACCAATTGTGTATTAAGGTTCCGTTTTTTCTTATTATTATTATATCCAAAAAATTAATAGAGTTATGTAATTCCACTTCATGAGTAAATTGTATTCTAGATTTATAAGAGTTAAATTTATTTTAACTTTAGGAACACAGGTTAAAATTTCATCAACACATCCATAAAAAAGGCAGGTTTATAATCTAATAAATTTAGACAGTACACTTCAAGGTCTTCAAGAAATATACCAGCAAAAATTGATGATATAGGTGAGCCCATAGGGGTCTCATGGACCTGTTTATAAAATTTATTATTAAATTGTAAAAACGTATTATTATTAAATAATCTCTTGCATCATGAAATTTATGTAGTGGAATAATGGAATGTTTTCTAATTTGGTTGTATCGTTTATCTATTTCCAATTTTACCTGCACTGTTGAGACATTTGTAAATATACTATTAGCATCAAGGCTAACCCATATATTATTGTCAGGGATATTAATGTTTTTTATTAAATATAAAACATTGTTTAATTAAAA
This sequence comes from Anagrus nilaparvatae, assembly GCA_022575985.1. Classification (NCBI taxonomy): domain Eukaryota; kingdom Metazoa; phylum Arthropoda; class Insecta; order Hymenoptera; family Mymaridae; genus Anagrus; species Anagrus nilaparvatae. The sequence continues at coordinate 122,969 of JAKSXM010000129.1, forward strand.
AAAAATTTATTTTATATGCATTTATTTTTTTTAAACTCATAAATCTAATAAATAAAAATAATAGCAATAATTGTTTCTTTTTTTTCCATTTTCTTTATCAATTACTTAATCATAGCTATTTATTATCGTCAAAGAGCATTTACATTATTGTATTTTATAATCTAATACTTTACGCGCATTTTAACACTTCAATACACACATATACACTCATGCATACACGTACCCACACACACACTAATAAAAATATATACAGTTTCTGTTTTTTCTTGAGATAAATCTGTTATCTTGATGGTAAGATGATTCAGGGATGACTATAATAATTTAAAAAATTCCTTTGATCTCGACAAAAATTATCTTCTTAGATTAGAGAATATTTTCTAAAAACAACTTTTTTAAGCATATTTAATTTTTCTTTGAATATGTTACTTTAAATCACATGTCCTTTACAAATAGTTTATCTAATGTCAATTTTGATCACGATCCCTCATCTCATACCTCTTCACGATATTTTTCAGCATGATAAAAAACTTCTCGTTGCCTTTAACGCTCCTTTTCGTAGAAAAAAATTTGCATCTTTTAACGACTTACTCTTAACCGGTCCACCCTTACAAACTGATATCACTTCGGTATTAATACGTTGGCAATTATACAGATGCGTTTACGGTACGGATGTAGCTAATATATATAGGCAAATTTTGATTCACCCTGATGACAAAAAATACCAAAGAACTTTATGGCAAAATTCTTCAAACGACTATTTATCTATCTTAAATTAAAACTAATTTAAACTAATTTAAATATAAGTTCATTGACTACTACATAAATAAAAGAATAAACACTCTTAAATATAGAGCTGAGGATGAAAACAACAAGGAAATGGAGCTATGACATAGAAAAGTAATAGTAATCTAGTCATCAAGTCCAAAGACAAACTTAAAAAGGCTGAAAATACTAATGTGATATATAAGATGGAGTGTAACAAGTATGATGCAACATATGTAGATCAAACCAAATATGAAGTAACTATACGCGTAGGTGAACACAAGGCTGGTGTTGATACAGAGATCAAAATCGAAATAGCTTTAGCCAAATTAAAAGAAAAAGAAAAACAGTAAGCCAGTAATAAAAGGGTTCTCAGAAGCGACATAAATAAGAAAGTTGAACCACCAAAAAATACACATACGTCCGTATGTTTATTGATTATCTATATATAAATCTATACTTCAGTGATCAATATCTCATAGATGTCGTTAGTAATAAGACTTAAGAAATTATTGCAAATTGTTATATTTACTTTACCAATACTAACATTAATACTACATATATACAATTGTATATAGTGCAAGTTATATTTACTTTACCAATACTATCATTACTACTACGTATATACAATTGTTTAAAAGTTTTCATATATTTAATTTAAAACTATTAATTTCCAAACAATTAAAACTCTGTGATAATAGTTTATTTAAAATAATTAATTTTAATTAATACATTAAATAAATTTCTGTGATATTATGTATATATATTTTTTTAATTTTAAACAATGACGTATGGTAAATATTCATAATAAATTCACAATTATTAATGTATCTGTGAAATAGCTTAATTTTTTACACATTTTTTATAGATTCTTTAATCAGAAATATTAAAATTTTATATTATGACTCGACTCTTTACATCCTAATATTCATGTAATTATAATTTAATAATGTAAAAAATTTAAACTATCAAATATTTTTCTCTAATTTTTATGTATTTTTATGTAATATTATTAATTGTAAAAATTTTTCTAAATAGATTTATAAAAGGACCCTGAACCAGGGGTAGAAACGTCAATAAATAAATAAATAAAACTGTACTCGAAAAAAGGTCAAATTATGATTAATTTCTATACACTAAACTCTAGTAAAGCTAAAAAAATCATTTAATTTTTTAAATTTTTGTCGCATTTTTTAATTACTTTATATTTTTTTTCTAACGCATATAAACATGGCATATTTATATATTTATTAGCACCTGAAAATTTTTGTCGCTTATTTCTAAGGTAAATACTACGAATTTCACTTACAGTCATGATTGAAAAAATTTTTTATTTGTTTAAATTAATTAATAACTTTACTGATTTATAGTGAATTTTTTCTAATTTTTTTAATCAAATTCAACCCCCAAAAAAGTTTAAAAAAAATTTTTATTTTTCAGTAGCCTATCATTTAGAATACATGCCTGCGGAAGATTTTCCCCAGCCAGAATTCTTACAACCTTTTTGGCAATCACTTAAAAATATAGTCTTACGAGCTGGTATATTCTTTCCTGTACCTTTTGTGTATGCTTCTCCTTTATTTCTTTTTATTTTTCGGGAAAGTCGATTTTCTTAATCTTTTATTGGTAATAGTACTAAATCTTCATTTTCTGGCGTTTTGAAGCATTTTAGGGTAATACCAACCAAAAAATCGAATTAACCGGAAAATTTTCCATAGGGATATCTATTAAAAATATTTTTTTTTGCATCTTTTCGGTTTTATAAATTAATTGCTAAAAAAATTATGAGTAATTTGAAAACTTCCTAAAAAATTCAAATGGGCCCAATGTGGGCACTTTTGCACCTAGAGGGCTAAATAATTGGGAGGAATCATGCTCCATATATATAAAAACATCTGCCAAATTTGGGGTCAATCGGTGAAGGTCATTTTGCAAGACGACTTCATTCAGCTGGATTTAACCCTATTTTTTTTTTTTTTTTATTTAATTGTGCTAAATTAATCGACATTAATTGGGAAATTCTTTCAAATTTTGCTGTCTCAAATATATATTTCTGTAAATACATGAAAAGATATATCCTTATGTAAAATTTCCCGCGGAATCCAAATTTTTGGTCAGATTTTTGATTAATCACGTGACTTGGCAAGAAATTTAAAATTTTTAAAAAAAGAAACTTTTGGAATCAGTTTTTTCGCTCTAGTTTTTTAAGGAAGCCAAAAAACAAAACAAAAATTTTACCATAAAAAATATACATAAAGACAAAAATGTTGGCTATTTCAAAATGAAAATTGGTTTGTCAGCAGGGGAGTTATAAATGCTAGAAGTTGAAACGTATTTACTCGATTTCTCGCGCATGCGCCGCTCGAAAAATATTTTTACCTACAAAATCGGATAGCCAGGAAAATTTCCTATCCGGGTCTCAAAGGAAAAGTTTTTTTGCGATAAAATAAGCGTTTGAGAGAAATTTTAGTAATTTTTGTGCTCTTAAAATTTAAAAAAATAAAAAGCACCAAAAAAAACTAATACGGCTGTAAAAAATCAAGGAGAAGACCTAGGAGGCTAAAAATTGAGGAGTTAATTTGTTTTCGATAGTACTTTGAGGGAAAAATATTTTGGGACCGATTTGAAGACCCAAGATTTAGGACCTCATACACTTGAGGAATATCAACCCATATATAATTTTTTCTAAAAAGCGCATTTAAGCCCCTTTTGATACTAAAAATAAAAACATAATAAGGCCTTTTAAAGAATGATGAACACAACTAAATACTTCATTTATTAAAATTTTATTTGATTCAAAAAATTACAAAACAATTAATTATTTGAATTATTATAAAAAGGACAATTCGTATTATTCATAATATTAAACAAAAGAGCACTGTCTTTTCCGTTTGAGTCTTGAATTTTTATATTCACCACTTCTTGGTTGTTTTGTTTTAGATATTTTTCGTAATGTCCTTACCTTACTTTTGTTTTTTGAGTGTAGTAATGTCAGCGCCTGCATTTGAAAGTACAGTTGCCGACGTGCGACGAAAAGAATGTCCGGTATAATTTTCTGGATTTTCAAACTTTCAAAATGTAGCAATTTCTTTTGGCGTGGCACCAATTTTGTTTATACCACCACCTGTTTTGTTCATTTACCTTTTTGGTAATTTAAAAACAAATTAATATTTGAATTTACTGCACGTGGTCGAGGCGTAACATATTTTTTATAAGTATTATAAAAATTATCCTCGGTAATGACAAAAGTACGAGGTTCGTAAGATTTGTTTAGGGAATTCTCACTAACAGCACGTCATTATTTTTATCTTCCGCGTCACTTAGTTTCATTTTATAGAGTTTTTCACGCCTACTACATAAACCAAAGATAAGCATAACTATAATGGTTAAATATTGAGCGACAGGAGTTCCCTTCAAAAATTTATTTATATCTTCTTCAGATAGAGTTGCTGATTTTTTAGAATGATAAGCAGTTGTTGAATTTTTTAAAAATAATACAATTCTAAAAATTTTTGTTTATTTATGTAATGCTGGTTTTTCATGGTACTTTGTAGCATTGAATATACCGTCCAAAGAGATGATGTTTTTTGATGGTTGAAACTAACTTGAAATACCCTAATAAAGATGTTTCATTTATTTCCAGAATATTGTTTTTTTTTCCAAAAAATAAACTTTTTATACTCTTTGAAATATAATCGTCTTGGTTTTTCAGGTATAATGTTATTTCTAGCAGCTTCAGCTAATTATTATTATTATTATTATTATTTATTGCCCAAAAATATATACATCATCTTACATATAATTTTATGGAGATATTACAAATTATCACTCACAAAAATAATATAAAAATAATGCTATACCCTAGAGATTTTCAAGAAAATCTGTGCAGGGATAGGCAGTATAATTTAATTATAAATATAAAATAAAAATTAAACTAAAAAATTAAACTAAAAAATTATACAATCGAAAACAGAACTAAAACTAAATAAAAATATAAGCATTATAATTTGTGAAATAATTTAAATTAATTTAAATTTTCAACCAACCAAACGAATCAAAATAATGTTAGGAACGTGCCCCAGCGTTAGGTAGACCAGTACTAAGCAAACAACTGAATTTTTAATCATTTTTTAAGATTATTTTGTGTTTTATTTTGGCATATCTTTAAGGTTTTAGGTAGGCTATTGAAGGTATTCATAGCAACTATTAGTGAGCTATTTCTAAAGACCGACATTTTTTTATTTAGGCAAGATTATGATTTTATTTCTTGATTTGGAAGATGATTTAATGTATCTTTGTTGAAAATCATCATAATAATAAATTAATGAATTTAATACGAAATGTTGTTTGATATTTAAGAAGTTTAAAAGATCACTGTTGGTTCCTATAAATTTAGTTACTTTATTTTGATATGATTTAAGTATTCTTAGACTGTTATTGTAAGGACTACCCCAGACAGAAATTCCGTAGGAGGCAATACTTAGAAATAAAGAGTCATATATCATTTTAAGAATGAAATTATCAAGGTATCTCATTTTTTGAAAACAAAAGTTAGGTATTTTATTCTACTAACAGCAAAATTAACATGGGAGTCCCACTTCAAGAACTGGTCCAGATATATTTCCAAGTATTTACTAAAACTAATTTTTTTTCTCAGAATCTAAGGGGTTTTTTGAAATAAGCTTTAGTGCAAATTATTCTTTGAAGAAAATGCTATCGATTTGACCTTTTTTTTTTTAATTTGAGCTTTCGGTTCAGAGTTAAAAGTGTTTGAAGTTAAGAAGTTTAAATTTAAAAACTCAAAAAGTTGTCATTTTCGCCACTTAATAACTTAAAATTGTTTGTTTTTAAAATGTAAAAACCAAATTGCTTTGTATTTATTAAGCACTTTTCTAAAACTACTTTGTTTGGTTTTTTATTTAATGCATTCATTAAAGAGAAATAGCAAGAAAACGACTTAAAGTCAAATTTTTTGAATTTTTGGGTTTTTCAAGTTTGGGACAGCCGATATCCGTTTTCTTATTTCGTGAAATTTTTTGAGTTTTTTCATATATAAAACACCCAACAATATAGATTAAAATTTTTTATAAAGTTTTTTCATATATTATTTTATAAAAAAAATTTTCAATGTTAACATTGCATAAAAATATTTGAAATTTCAACTTTTGTATAAAATAGAAAACTATTAAAAAAAAATTCAAATTGACGTACAGTATCTGCTAAAGTCAATAATAATATTTCAATGCAATCATTGCATCAAAATATTTGAAATATTTTCATGTTCTAGACAGGCAATATGACTTTTTCTATAGAATGAAGTTTTTTAAAATTTTTATTTTTTCATGTTTGAGACAGCCGATATCTAATTTCTTATTCGATGAAATTTTTTGAGTTTTTTCATATATTATTTTATAAAAAAATATTTCAACGTAAACATTGCATAATAGTACATTTTTAACCAAGGGAGCAAAAAAAAAGAATGGCCCAGATCGCACGTAAATTAGCATCCGAGGCGAAGCCGAGGATGGTAAACTGCGATCTGGGGTATTTTTTTTTTGTTCCCATGGACAAAACGAAATTTTTTTTTCTCAGTGGGGTGAAAACGCGTTTTTTTCGACTGTCGTCTCATGCCGTAGCTTAGTTGGCTAAAGCGTCTATCCGGCAAATAGAAGATCACGAGTTCGATTCTCGTTGGCACTGATGAGACATTTATTTTTTCTCAAAGATTTTTTTCTTAACATCTAAGAAACAAAATAAAAATTAAATTAAAAATTTATTTTTAATTTAGAAAAATTTATTAAACTGCTGTTAATGCGATACACGCTATGAGCGAATCATTAACAATAAAGCAGTTTAAATATTATTCATCAATTACATTCATTTGTATTGATGAATAATAATACTAGTCCGTAAAGACCGATAAATACTATTTATCATTAATATAAAATAATTATAGATTTTACTTTTCTTTTTTAATGATTTGACAACGGACGTTATTAATTGTATACTTTTAATACTTACGCGTACTGTTAATATATATATATATATATATATAATTATATTTATTTATATTTTATATTCGTAACTTTTTAACTGTATGTGAAGTTGGATATCCTAGGAAAGTATCTTTGGAATCCAATTTTAAAAATAAAGAAATTAAGTGATTAGAAAATATAAAAAGAATTGTGAATTCACGCCGGCATATTATTGGTCACGTTTCCATATTAGAATTTATGGAAAGAGAAGAATTTTGAGCAGTACCAGATATCATCGAAAATGGCAGCCATAGATTATATCTTCAGCAGTTTAATTTCGACGATAAAGGTAAGCCCGGAACTCCTCGTGTGTATTATATGTGTGTGTCGCGACGGGAAAAGTTTATAAATTTATGATAAAGGACAGTGAATTTAATGATTATTTTAGATACTGTGAATTTATGATTATGATAAAGACAGTGATAAATAAATATTGTTGTTAGAAAATAAGTATTTTTTTTTTGTAATAATTAATTGAATAAAAGTATGAATTTTGATTTTGTGTTAAGTTAAATAAAATGTGTTTCATTTCCCCTTGTGTTTAAATCATATATATCTCTATCTCTTTTTCTCTATAATATTCCCCCGACCCCGATTATTAAGTATATTACTCTCTTTCTCTTTTCAGCTTATATGATACAGATTGGTAAGTCCCGCGAACACGCGAAGTTATATAAAATAACAAAAATTCGACATTTACAGTAATGTCTATTTCTATTTCTATTTCCGCAAAGCCGGAAATAGCCACATTACAACTTAATTTTTAATTTTTTAATTTTTCTTACTAGCTAATACATTTTTATACAAAAAAAAAATTACTTTTGAGTAAAATTCTCCTAATTATACTTTTATCCTATATTCCCTTCTCCTTATAAAAAAATGCTGCAAGCATTTTTCAAAAAAAAATTTTTTTATTCGTTTAAAAAATTTTATCTAACTTATCTAATTTTATCTAGGTGTTCTAATCTATTTATTAATTTTTTTGATATTGAATTTTTATGATAACAACTCATTTTGTCCTATTTTACTTTTTATGTTACAATTATTTTTACTATTGACTACCGGTTATGATTAAACTATATTTAAAAAAAAAATTTCTTAGTTTTCTTAATAATTTACTTTTTGTTTTTCATAGGGGTCTGCGACTTTGTTTTCCAATGGTCAATTGAGGAGAATTCCTGGTCTTAATTTAGGTGAATTACCTAATTTTTTGTGTCGAGAAAAAGCTATTTTGCAATATGAATCTTGCATCTTGGTGAGTTTCTTTTACTATTCCTAAAAAATCCTATATATATTAATATAAAGGAATTGCTATATGGGTATATTTTATAACTGGGACCTTGAGTTTAGGTAATAATAGAAAATAATATAATGACAAATTTACCTTTAATTTACTTAAAAAATATATAAAATATAAAATTATTGATATAAATACACAATTTTAAATTCTTCACTTAAAGTTTACTATTTTTATCTTAAAGTTCACTATTATCTTAAAGTTCACTATTTTTAACTTAAAGTTCACTATTTTTATTTTACACTATTAATATAATATATTATAAATATAATAACTGCTTAATATTAACTATTATTAAAACTATAGCCTATATGCGACTCTCCGAGATCTACTCTAATTGAGATCCGGGAGAAGAAGATCGAACTTGACATAAATCAGCGGTCCCAAACTTCTCCTCTTCTCATTTATTAGAGGCCCGAGATTAGGCATGCGTACTAATTATACACATCACTATATATATTTCTATATAAATGAGTGTATTTACCAAACTATTTTTACATATTAAATTCTAATAAGGCGGGAATATAAACCGCATTACACCCTCCCCCTTAAGCCAGGTCAACTAGCTGTTGACATGGTCAAAGCAGTTTCTCCTAACTAAGAGTTATAGATGCAAGCCTTACTTACATAACTATTATGATATCTTTTAGTCATGCAGGAGTACCTATTTTCTCTTCAAAAATATATAAAAATATTTTATTTAAATCTTTTAACTATCAATATATAATATTTGCGAAAAATTTTTTTATCTTGTTGTCTGCTTCCTTCTTCTTTTAAGCACTTTAAAGCATATTTGCCTAAGCATGGCCAGATTTTCTTTTGAGAAGATTGTCAGAGATCTAGTCCCCGTTCGGCGTATCTGAGATAGTCGAGATCTTCGTAATATGAAATGTTGATCATGTAAGGTTAATAGCTCAAAATCTCTAAAAAGTAGGCTTTTTCATGTCCTATCATACCTTGTCTTGTAGAAGTTGTCCAGGATCAAAACCTTGGTTAGCAGAAAAGTATGCCAACGACTTCCTTTTGCAAAGACTTTAGTAATGGTTGGACACTACTTCATAAATGCTGGTGAATCCATAGTGCTTCAGTAGCGTGCCTTCTTCTATTTAGAAAGCATCTACCATCTACCTTGTTTTATAAATCAATAAACTGGTCTCAAAAATATGAGAATATAACTAATCCGATATATTGCAATCGGAAAAACTGGTTCCAAGATAAAATCAATTGGAATAAATATATTTAAACTGTTCTCAAAAATATGAGAATATAACTAATCCGATATATTGCAATCAGAAAAACTGGTTCCAAGATAAAATCGATTGGAATAAATAAATGTAAACTAGTCTCAAAATATGAGAATATAAATAATCCAATATATTGCAATTGGAAAACTGATTCCATGATATAATCAATTGGAATAAATCTATGGCACCTTTCCTAGTAGTTTTAAGCTACTCTGTTTTCTATTAAGTAAATGCTTAGACCTATTGCAAAAACTTAATTGAAAAAACTAGTTTAACTATATTAACTTGTAACCCGAAGCTACTATAGAGCCAAACCGGGACAATAAATATAAGTAATTGAAAAAATTTAACCTCACGACATTATAAGTGAGTTAGAAGCTGGTTAGTACTTGTAATATTTAAGATAAGCTAGAATAAATAAAGCTGCTTTACTATTGGAGTCAGGCTTTCGTTAACTAATCGATTGCCGCCTCTCATAGGTATATTCAGATCTAATAATGCTAACTTAGTAAAAATCTAAATCTGTTTCTTCTATAACTGAATGTAAGTGCGGAATTTAAATTTAACATTGATATATCACTAACCGACCATGTCAAATGACCTTTAGCCAACAGCAAAGGCTAATTGCCCAGGAACAATGAAGTCTACTGCAGCGCTCTTTGCATTAAGTTGACTCGTGAATATCATATGTAAATTCAGAATCTACAGCTAGTGGCTAGACTAAGCCTATATTCTTTAAATAGTCATAATAAAATATTATCCATTTATAACAAACTTAAATTTCCTGTCAAACTACTAATCAATTGGTTCTTTAAACCAATTAATCCCCACCCCCCTAGCGTGAACCCATTTGGGTGAACTTAACGCTCGGAGGTACTTCTAGTTTAAGTAAAATCTTGTTCATCTTTATTATAATTGCATAAAACATAAAATAATTTAATAATAAAAATTTCATATTAACTACTGATTTTTCCTTTTAAAATAATAAATACTATATTGCTGTAGGTACTCCCTATGACCAAAATATTTAGAAGTTAAAATATAACTTTAAAATTACAATTAAATATATAATAACTGAAATATAGTTTACATCATTGCTTATTGATACTAATTTAATTGAGTAACCGAATTCTGCAACCATATTTTCCATATATACTACTATGTGACAATCGTTATGCACATTGGAAATGATTCTATTTATACATAATCTAATTTCAAAAAACTATTTATGCAACTCGGTTTCTTAATTAAATTTATATAGAATTAAAATATAGTAAATACTAGCTGATTTTAATTTAACAAAAAAAAAAATATAAACATTTCTACTCTAATATTGGCCTAAACTCAAGGGTTGCTAGAGGATGCCACTTTATTTTTTAAAGAAAAAAAATAAAGAAAAACAGAACTATTGAGTGATTATCCATTATCTAACATTGGGTCAAACTCCTGTTTCACTTCCATATTATATAAATAAAAATATGAAAGATATAAATAAAAATATGAATAAAAATATGACCTGTGTGCACTTCCATATTTAAATTTTTTATCTAGGGCTGGGTTATACTACAATCTGCTTCCGTATTTTAAAATATAAAAAAAATTATCTAAATGGACCGCGCGCGCTTCCATATACAATTAAAAAAAATTTTTGAATATGGGCGTGTCCCCTCTCCGCGCGCTTTCTCTTTTTTTACTTGAGACTTGGGAAGGAAGTTACTGCGTTGCTTTTTTTTTCTATATGTGTATTTTATATGTATACAATATTTTACTAGTTTCAAAATTAAAAATTTTTCTTTAAAAAAGATCAAAAATCAATAATTTTTAATTAACCATCCAAAGGGTAGATTCGACTTATTTAAGGGATGCCATATAAAGGAATTGCTATATGGGTATATTTTATAACTGGGACCTTGAGTTTAGGTAATAATAGAAAATAATACAATGACAAATTTACCTTTAATTTACTTAAAAAATATATAAAATATAAAATTATTGATATAAATACACAATTTTAAATTGTTTACTTAAAGTTTACTATTTTTATCTTAAAGTTCACTATTATCTTAAAGTTCACTATTTTTAACTTAAAGTTCACTATTTTTATTTTACACTATTAATATAATATATTATAAATATAATAACTGCTTAATATTAACTATTATTAAAACTATAGCCTATATGCGACTCTCCGAGATCTACTCTAATTGAGATCCGGGAGAAGAAGATCGAACTTGACATAAGTCAGCGGTCCCAAACTTCTCCTCTTCTCATTTATTAGAGGCCCGAGATTAGGCATGCGTACTAATTATACACATCACTATATATATTTCTATATAAATGAGTGTATTTTACCAAACTATTTTTACATATTAAATTCTAATAAGGCGGGAATATAAACCGCATTACATTAAAATGAAATAATTTAAAAAATTTAATATTTATGATTTTCTTACAAATCAATTTCTAAAATTTTGAATGGACGAAAACACCTGAAAAAGGTTTTAAAGTAATCTTTAAATAAATATCTACACGACTCTTCTTATATTTTTAAAAAATATTCAATAGATTCCAAAATATTAAGCTCCGAAGTTAGTGGTTGAAAACGTAAAAAATATTTTTATTTTTTCACAAAAACTGATTTTTCTCAGGATCTAAGAGGTCTTTTGAGACGTGCTTTAGTGCAAATTTATCCTTGTCAAAAATTCTATCGATTTGACGTTTTTTTTTTTTTTTAATCGGAGCTCATGATTCAGAGTTATAACTGTTTGAAGCCAAAAAAATCAAAATTTAAACACTAAAAAAGTTGTCACTCTAATCACTTCGTAACTCAAAATCCTTATAACCAAAACGATCAAACTAAAGTGCTATGTATTTGTTAATGCGTTATCTAAAACAAGTTTTTTTGATTTTTAATTTAACCCTTTCATTAGAGAGAAATCTCTAGAAAACCAATTTACATTAAATTACAAAAAAATTTATCATTAAAAAATTTTTTTTAATATCTGAGACAAAATATATATATTATTATATTATTTTATATAACAAGAAATATATATTGAAAATTTTTTGACTTTTATCAAGTTGTGAACAATCAATATGACTTTTGCAATAAAAGATTTTTTTTTGATATTTTTATATTTTTATGTTTAAGACAGACGAATGAAATTTTATGAACTTTTCATATATAAAACGAAGTAAAATATACATTCGAAATTTATAAAGTTTTGGACAATCCATATGACTTTTGCAATAAAATATTTTTTTTGAAAATTTTTATTATTTCATATTTAAAACAAACGAATGAAATTTCATGATATTTTCATAGAAAAAACTAAATAAAATAAACAATTACAATTTATAAAGTTATGAACAATCAATATGACTTTTACAATAAAATATTTTTTTAGTAAATTTCTTTAATTCGTGTTTAAAACAGACAGATAAAATTTTATGAAATTTTCATTAATTTTTGGACAATCAATATGACTTTTGCAATAAAATATTTTTTTTGAAAATTTTTATTATTTCCTATTGAAAACAAAAGAATGAAATGTTAAGATATTTTCATAAAATTTTTGACAATCAATATTACTTTTGCAATAAAATATTTTATTTAAAAATTTTTATTATTTCATATTTAAAACAAACGAATGAAATTTTATGAAATTTTCATACATAAAACTTTCATAAGTTTTGGACAATCAATATGACTTTTGCAATAAAATATTTTTTTTGAAAATTTTTATTATTTCAAAATTAAAACAAACAAATGAAATTTTATGAAATTTTCATTTATAAAACGAAGTAAAATATAAATTAGAAATTTATAAAGTTTTCAACAATCAATATGAGTTTTGCAATAAAATATTTTTTTTGAAAATTTTTATTAACCTATATATAATAAGATGAAAGATTGCTAAAAATTGAAAAATTTTGATTTTTTTGCAGATGACATTATGAAGTATTGAATGGATGAAAATCCATAAAACTGGTTTTAAAGTAATCTTTAAATAAATATCTCCAGGGATTTTTTTATTTTTAAAAAATATTTAATAGATTCCGAAATATTAATCTCAGAAGTTAGTGGTTGAAAGCGTAAAAATTTTTTTTATTTTTTCACTAAAACTGATTTTTCTCAGGATCTAATAGGTCTTTTGAGACGTGCTTTAGTGCAAATTTTTTTTAATCCGAGCTCATGATGCGAAAAAAATCAAAATTTAAAAACTCTAAAAGTTGTCACTTTCATCACTTCGTAAGTCAAAATCTATATCACCAAAACAATCAAACTAAAGTGCTATGTATTTGTTAAAGCGTTACCAAAAACGAATTGTTTTGGTTTTTAATTTAACCCTTTCATTAAAGAAAAATGTCAAGAAAACCACTTTACCTAAAATTACAAAAAAATTTATTATATATAAAAAATTTTTTTAATATCTGAAACAAAATATATATATTATTATATTATTTTATATTACAAGAAATATATATTGAAAATTTTCAACTTTTATTAAGTTGTTAACAATCAATACGACTTTGGCAATAAAAGATTTTTTTTTGAAAATTTTATTACTTCATGTTAAAGACAGACGAATGAAATTTTATGATATTTTCATAAAAAAACAAAATAAAATATTAAAATTAACCGAAAGTTGCCTATTGCGGGCAACTGGACCATTTTCGGTAACAATCGATATCATATTCGTGTTCAACGACCCGAGAACATAAGTAACCCTTGAGAAAATAAGAAACTCTCTGAAAATTAACCGAAAGTTGCCTATTGCGGGCAACTGGACCATTTTCGGTAAAAACTGATACCATATTCGGGTTCAGCGACCCAAAAAACATAAAATACCCGTTCGAAAATTTCATCGACCTATCAAAGATAAAATTTGTCTACGAAACGGGGCTCTACGTCAGGTCTAATAAAAGAGGCCAATATTTGAAAAAATTTAAGTGGGGAATATTCTGCTAAATTCAATACTAATATTTCAATGCTATCATTGCTTAAAAATAATTGAAATTACAACTTTTCTATAAAACAGGAAAGTTTTCGAGAACATTTAAGTGGGGAATATTCTGCTAAATTGAATACTAATATTTCAATGCTACGATTGCATAAAAATATTTGAAATTACAAAATTTCTATAAAAGAGGACCGTATTCGAAAACATTTAAGTGGGGTATATTTTACTAAATTCAATACTAATAATTCAATGCTATCATTGCATAAAAATATTTTACATCACAAAATTTCTATAAAAGAGGACAGTATTCGAAAACATTTAAGTGGGGTATATTCTGCTAAATTAAATACTAATATTTCAATGCTATTATTGCATAAAAACAATTGAAATTACAACTTTTCTATAAAACAGGGAAAAAAATTTAAAGTAGTGTTTATTTTGCTTAATTCAATACTAATATTTTAATGCTATCATTGCATAAAAATATTTTACATTACAAAATTTCTATAAAAGAGGAGAGTATTCGAAAACATTTAATTGGGGCATATTCTGCTAAATTAAATACTAATATTTCAATACTATCATAATGATAGTATCATTGCATAACAATATTTTATATTACAAAATTTCTATAAAAGAGGACAGTATTCGAAAACATTTAAGTGGGGCATATTCTGCTAAATTAAATACTAATAATTCAATGCTATTATTGCATAAAAACAATTGAAATTACAACATTTCTATAAAAGAGGACAATATTCGAAAACATTTAAGTGGTGTTTATTTTGCTAAATTCAATACTAATATTTTAATGCTATCATTGCTTAAAAACATTGAAATTCAACTTTTCTATAAAACAGGGGAAAAAAATTTAAAGTGGGTTATATTTTGCTAAATTGAATACTAATAACACAGCTGCACAAAAAAAAAAAGTTCTGATCCTGTAACTAGACCTACCTACAGGTAAGTTTTTCGATGTCCTTAAGCCGAATCTGAAGTCAGAATTTAGCCTACACCCTCAGATTTTGCCCCAGCTACCCCCAGCCACCCTCTAAACCGCCCAAAAAGCAAATAGTTTACTATGTCCGAAAGTTAAAAATAAAAGTACTTTAGTTACGTATTTTGATGTCCTAAAACCGAATCTAAAGTCAGAATTTAGCCTACACCCTCAGATTTTGCCTCAGCTACCCCCAGCCACCCTCTAAACCACCCCAAAAATCAAATATTTTACTATGTTCAAAAGTTAAAAATAAAACAACTTAAGTTACGTATTTTGATGTTCTAAAACCGAATCTGAAGTCAGATTTTAGCCTACAACCTCAGATTTTGTATCAGCTACCCCCAGCTACCCTAATTTATAACTTTTGCACAAAGTAAAATATTCACCCTCTGGGGCAGTTTTGAGGGTGATTGGGGTAGCTGGGGCAAAAACTAACGGTGATAGGTAAATTCTGACTTGAAATTCGTTTTTAGAACATCAAAATACGTAAATAAGGTACTTTTATTTTTAACTTTTGGACATAGTAATATATTTGCTTTTTGGGGCGGTTTAGAGGGTGGCTGGCGGTAGCCGGGGCAAAATCTGCGGGTGTAGGCTGAATTCTGACTTCAGATTCGGTTTTAGGATCAGAACTTTTATTTAATTTGTGCAGCTGTGTTATTCAATGCTATTATTGCATAAAAACAATTAAAAGTACAACATTTCTATAAAAGAGAACAATATTCGAAAATATTTAAGTGGGGTATATTTTACTAATTTCAACACTTATAATTCAATGTTATAAAACAGGACAGTATTCGGAAACACTTAAGTGGGGCAAATTTGCTAAATTCAATACTAAAATTTCAATGCTATCATTGCTTAAAAACATTGAAATTACAACTTTACTATAAAACAG
Organism: Anagrus nilaparvatae; assembly: GCA_022575985.1. Classification (NCBI taxonomy): domain Eukaryota; kingdom Metazoa; phylum Arthropoda; class Insecta; order Hymenoptera; family Mymaridae; genus Anagrus; species Anagrus nilaparvatae. The sequence continues at coordinate 139,169 of JAKSXM010000129.1, forward strand.
GGAAAAAAATTCAAAATGGTGTTTATTTTGCTTAATTCAATACTAATATTTCAATGCTATAATTGCAAAAAATAATTGAAATTACAACATTTCTATAAAACAGGACCGTATTCGAAAACATTTAAGTGGGGTATATTTTACTAAATTCAATACTAATAATTCAATGCTATTATTGCATAAAAACAATTGAAATTACAAAATTTCTATAAAAAAGGACAGTAATCGAGAACATTTAAGTGGGGAATATTCTGCTAAATTCAATGTGGGTTATATTTTGCAAAAATTAAAAGTGGGTTATATTTTGCTAAATTGAATATTAATAATTCAATGCTATTATTGCATAAAAACCATTAAAATTACAACATTTCTATAAAACAGGACAGTATTCGAAAACATTAAATTGGGGCATATTCTGCTAAATTCAATACTAATATTTCAATGCTATCATTGCTTAAAAATATTTTACATTACAAAATTTCTATAAAAGAGTTCAATATTTGAAAACATTTAAGAGAGGTATATTTTGATAAATTCAATACTAAAAATTCAATGCTATTATTGCATAAAAACCATTAAATTTACAACGTTTCTATAAAACAGGGCAGTATTCGAAAACAATTAGGTGGGGCATATTCTGCTAAATTGAATACTAATAATTCAATGCTATTATTGCATAAAAACAATTGAAATTACAACTTTTCTATAAAGCAGGGAAAAAAATTTTAAGTGGTGTTTATTTTGCTTAATTCAATACTAATATTTCAATGCTATCATTGCATAAAAATATTTTACATTACAAAATTTCTATAAAAGAGGTCAATATTTGAAAACATTTAAGTGGGGTATATTTCGCTAAATTCAAAACTAATATTTCAATGCTAAAATTGCATAAAAATAATTTACATTAAAAAATTCCTATAAAAGAGGTCAATATTTGAAAACTTTAAGTGGGGTTTATTTTGATAAATTCAATACTAATAATTCAATGCTATTATTGCATAAAAACCATTAAAATTACAACATTTCTATAAAACAGGACAGTATTAGAAAACATTTAAGTGGGGTATATTTTGCTAAATACAATACTAATATTTCAATGCTATCATTGCATAAAAATATTTTACATTACAAAATTTCTATAAAAGAGGTCAATATTTGAAAACATTTAAGCAGGGTATATTTTGATAAATTCAATACTAATAATTCAATGGTATTATTGCATAAAAACCATTAAAATTACTACATTTCTATAAAACAGGACAGTATTCGAAAACATTTAAGTGGGGCATATTCTGCTAAATTGAATACTAATATTTCAATGCTATTAATGCATAAAAACAATTGAAATTACAACATTTCTGTAAAAGAGGAGAATATTTAAAAACATTTAAGTGAGAATATATTTTGCTAAATTCAATAGTAATAATTCAATGATATTGTTGCATAAAAACAATTGAAATTACAACATTTCTATAAAACAGGTCAGTATTCGAGAACATTTAAGTGGGGAATAATCTGCTAAATTGAATACTAATAATTCAATGCTATTATTGCATAGAAACTATTGAAATTACAACTTTTCTATAAAACAGGGAAAAAAATTTAAAATAGTGTTTATTTTGCCTAAGTCAATACTAATATTTCAATGCTATCATTGCATAAAAATATTTTACATTACAAAATTTCTATAAAAGAGGTCAATATTTGAAAACATTTAAGTGTGGTATATTTTGCTAAATTCGATACTTATAACCCAATGCTATTATTGCATAAAAACCATTAAAATTACAACATTTCTATAAAACAGGACGTTATTCGAAAACATTTAAGTGGGGCATATTCTGCTAAATTGAATACCAATCATTCAATGCTATTATTGCATAAAAACAATTAAAATTACAACATTTCTGTAAAAGAGGAGAATATTCAAAAACATTTTAGTGAGAATATATTTTGCTAAATTCAATTGTAATAATTCAATGATGTTGTTGCATAAAAACAATTGAAATTACAACATTTCTATAAAGTAGGTCAGTATTCGAGAACATTTAAGTGGGGAATAATCTGCTAAATTTAATACTAATAGTTCAATGCTATCATTGCATAAAAATAAATGAAATTACAATTTTTCTATAAAACAGGACAATATTTTAAAAATTTAAGTGGGGTATTGAGTATTGAATTTAGCAGTATATGTACTTATAAATTCAATACTAATATTTCAAGCTATCATTGCTTAAAAACATTGAAATTCAAGTTTTCTATAAAACAGGGCAATATTTGAAAACATTTAAGTGGGGCAAATTTGCTAAATACAATACTAAAATTTCAATGCTATAATTGCATAAAAATAATTGAAATTACAACATTTCTATAAAACAGGACAGTATTCGAAAACATTTAAGTGGGGTATATTTTGCTAAATTCAATATTAATAATTCAATGCTATTACTGCATAAAAACAATTGAAATTACAACATTTCTATAAAACAGGTCAGTATTCGAGAACATTTAAGTTGGGAATAATCTGCTAATTTCAATACTAATATTTCAATGCTATTATTGCATAAAAATAATTGAAATTACATTTCATGTCTACAACATGAAAATATTTTAAATATTTCAATCTATGTTGTCGGGCGTTTTATATATGAAAAAATTCGAAAAATTTCATCGAATAAGAAATTGGATATCGGCTGTCTTAAACATGAAAAACCCGAAAATTCAAAAAATTTGTCTTTAAGTCGTTTTTTTGCTATTTCTCTTTAATGAATGCATTAAATAAAAAACAAAAAAAAGTGGTTTTAGAAAAGTGCTTAATAAATACAAAGCAATTTGGTTTTTACATTTGGATACAAACTATTTTAAGTTATCAAGTGGCAAATATGACAACTTTTTGAGTTTTTAAATTTAATCTTCTTAGCTTCAAAAAGTTGTAACTCTGAACCAAGAGCTTAAATTAAAAAAAACAAACGGACATTTATAGCATTTTTTCCAAGGATTAATCTGAACTTAAGTTCGTTTCAAACGACCTCTTAGATCTTGAAAAAAATTAGTTTTAGTGAAAAAAATGAAATTTTTTTATGTTTACGACCACTAACTTCTGAGTTTGGTATCTCAAAATCTTTTGAATATTTTTTAAAAATTAAAAAAATTGCTGGGGATATTTCTTTAAAAATTAATTTAAAACAACTCTCATGTATTTTCGTCCATACAGCTCTTCATAAATTAGTGCTGAATAATATTAAAAATAATTAATTTTTTCGATTATTTCATTTTAATATATATATATATAGGATAGGATTTTATGATTAAAATATTTTTTTAAACAATTTTTAAATGAAAAACAAAAATTATTTTAATTTCGCGCAGCAATACTTTTTATTTTTAGACATCAACGGATAGTGTGATAGTTAAATGTTCAAAATTACTGTCACATTCTGCCGAGCGTAGCGAGGCCAATCAGCTAGTTTTAATTATAAAAAGAAAACTGTTTCATACTTATTTTTCAATTTTCTTTTTAGTTTCCTGATGCGATGAATGACCTTCCTGCTGATGACCAATTTAACAGAATGTCCAATTATTTGGCTGATGTTGATCCAGATGCCTTCTATAAAGAGAAATTTGATGATCCTGTCTTTAACTAGCTCTGGAACAGAGAATTTCTTTGTGAGATGGGTCTTCACCATTGGATGCCCCCTGCTCCTGAGCCTGACTATCCTGAAGATGAAATGAACAAGGTGGAATAAAGCTTGTGAAAATTATTGTTGTTGTTGTTGTTTGTGTACTATTGACAATAAAAAGAAACTTTTATTTTCCTTTTAAATAAAGTTTGTTATTATTTATTTGATTTTTCTCAAACTTTGAATTCTTATTACTTATCAATAACTTTAAAAATTTTATTTGTATTTTTTTTTTTTTGATAGTTCTTGACTACTTTATCGCAAATGCGGTAACTGCTTGAGTTAACGCTTTCGGAATCTTACTTTTATTTTAATTTTGCGTTATCCAATAACTTAACGCAAATGCGTTATTTTGTATATTATTATTTTTATTTTGCGTTAAATACTATTTTAACGCAAATGCGCTAACCGCTTGAATTATCTCTTTCGGTATCTTACTTTTATTTTCATCTTGCGTTATCGCTGAACTTAACGCAAATGCGTTATTTGTTTTTAATAACGCGTTTTGTTAACTCTAATAACTTTAACATTTACAACTTATACTATAAACTATACTTATAATTACTTTCTCTATTTAATACTCTTCTAGTGGAAATTTAGGTTTTATATATGAATGCTGTAACCTATTTCCATTAACTACGCTAAATTTATTTTTACCAGTTTTTATTTTTATATTTCAATTTTTACAATTGTTGATTACAGCATATGGCCCTTTATATTGATCCTTTAACTTACGTATTTTACCTCCTTGCAATAAGAAAACACTTTCGCCAATTTTGAAAATATGCTCTAACAAGTTTTGATCATAGCGCTCTTTCGATTTTTCTTTGGCTTTTATTACATTTTCTTTTGCAATTTGTTGTACCTTGTTCAAAGTTGTTATTAGATTAGTTAAATATGCATCTACAGTGTTTTCATTTTTGATTGGTTCCTTGATTTCAGAAGGTGTTCTTGCTAACCGTCCAAACATTAATTCAAAAGGAGTCGCTTTTGTGGACTCGTGCACCATGGAATTGTAGGAAAAAGTTGCCAATTCTACATAATCATCCCAGTCATCCTCATTGTTATTTACAAATACTTTTAAGAACTGACCAAGGGTATGATGCATCCGTTCCACGGGATTTGACCTTGGTGTATATGCACACGTTCTTATTTGCTTGATTTTGAACTGCTTAGCTACTGCCGCGAACAGTTTTGACATAAAGTTTGCACCCCTGTCTGAAACCAAGGTCTGCGGAGCCCCAAAAACAGTTATATACCTCTTCACAAATGCATCGGCTACCGTACTGGCTTGTAAATCAGGCAATGGTACTGCAACACTGTATTTAGTCAATGTATGCTGCATAGTAAAAATAACGGTATTTAATTTTTTTGTTGTGGTTAAAGGTCCTACTATATCGATACTCAATTTCTGCCCTGCTTGTGTAGGAGTGTCGGTAATCTGCATTTTATTTTTAACTTTTAGCCTTACCAATTTCTTTAATTGACAGGTTAAACACTGCCTGATATAGTCTTGTACTTCATCCCTCATATTTTCCCAGCTGTATTTGGTTCTTAGACGTTTGTAAGTTTTCAAAAATGCACTATGACCAGAGACTAAGGTGTCATGAGCGTCCTTAATTAATGCTTCTGTTTCTGATGGATGTGGGACTCTTACCTCTCCTAAACAAACTATGATTTTTGTATCTTCATTGCCTTGTAGACTTTTCTTCAATTTTCTGAGAATTTCAAGCCATTCTATAAAATTAATTCTGTTCGACTTAGATATGCTGAATGACTTGATTCCATATTCCTTTTACAGAGTTTTTAAATTATTAAACAATTTTGACATATTTTCACTTACCTCTATCATAGAAATAGGATCACTTTCTCTAATAGGTAGTAAAATATGATACCTACTACCTATTTTAATAACTTTTGGTTCACCAACTATTAAATTTAAATTTATCGGTATTTTGTTTACAGCATCAATCTCTAAAGCGCCAGTGCAAACAGGTTTTTTGGAAGATGTTACGAAGTAGGCCCAGTTGTCCTTTCGCATGAAAATTTTGTCCCTGTTATAGACAAAATTATCCGCCTTCACTAACTCCCTAAAATTATTTAATTCCGTAGTATTTAGGTCAGCATTTGCAAACGGCAAATCTTCCAGTACTTCAGGATTATTTAATTCAGTTCCTACTACGTCCGAATTGAAATCGAAAGTATTATTTAAGAGTTCATTGGTACCTACTTCTCCTTCCTCTCTGTCTTCACTTTTGCTTTTAGCTTGGTTTTTACTTTCTTTTACATATTGCTCTCTTTTCCTTCTTCTGTTTGGAATTAATGCTTGGATTCCCTCTTGATATTTCAAACTCTGACCCCCTCCTCTAGTCTGCATTCTAGTTCTGAGTGTTAGTAAACGCTTTTTCCTATGTTGCTGTATTTCGTCTTCCTGAAAGGTATATATATGTGCTACTCTTACCGGTATAGCTTCGAAAAACATTACTGGGTTTCTAGATAGTGCATCTGCGTTTACGTTGCTTGCTCCACCTTTAAAAATGAACTCATATTCATAATCTGCTATCCTTAACCTCCATCGAGCCACTCTTGAGTTCGGATCCTTTTTTGATTGTTTGAAACTTAAGGCTCTATGATCACTAACTAAATAAAATTTCTTACCATATAAATAGGGTCTAAAATATTCCACACCCCATACAACAGCAAGTGCCTCTTGGTCAGTTACTGAATATTTTCGCTCAGCATCAATTAAGGACCCTTGAAGCATATGCTTCTGGCAAGTCTTTTCCTATTTCACCTTGAGAAAGCACTGCACCCAAAGCTACCCCGCTAGCATCTGTCGTAAGGATGAAGTCACGCAGTAAGGATACTGCAATATTGGAGCTTCACATAATTTTTTCTTCAATATTTCAAAGGCTTCTTGTGCCTCATTGCTCCAAATAAATTCTTGGTCCTTCTTAAGCAGTGATGTAAGTGGCTTAGCGATTTTAGCAAATTGAGGTATATGTCTCCTGTTATAAGATGTTATTCCTAAAAATTGTTTAATATTTTTAGGTGTAGTTGGTACTGGAAACTTTTCAACTGCCTCAAGTTTCTTAGGATTTGGTCTTACTTGTAACGCCCAGACATTAAAATTTTTTTTTCCGTGTACATGAAATTTACTTTACATGTATACATGATGAAATTTTGAGGGGAATTTAAAATGTCATGACTTGGTAATTTTTAAACAAATTAATTTTTAAACTTTATTTTTAATAATAAATAATTTTTCGAATTTTTCCTAGTTTTAAAAATCGCCAAGTCAGAAATCGTTTTCCTTGCGAGTTTCTTTTTCAAACCTGTTTTTAAAACAGAAAAGGAAACTCATAAATGTATTATTATCATGTTTTTAATAGGTTTAAAAAAAATATTAAATTTAGCTAATAAATTACGGACTTAAGGTCATAAAAGTTTATTGAGAGGAAATTTATTAGTTGGGAAAACATTTTACTCTTATAGTAGAAATTAGACTTAACTAATAAATAAAATTGAAAAGCTCAATGGATGTTTATTAGTAGTTTATTAGCTAAGAAAAAGTTATTTAAAAGAATAAGCGAGAGTTATATTCTCATAGTTAAAATATTGTTATTTTAGTTAATAATAAAGAGAGTTATACTTGGGTAATCAATAAATATTATATATTTTCGTTTTTCAAGTAGAAAAACTCTCATACTTTAATATTATTTATAAGAAAATAATGATGAGAGGAAACTCTCGAAAATCTAACTAATCATAACATTTTTGTTCTGAAATATTTGGTCAAATTATTTTCAAATTAATTTCTAAAGTAAAACTTTTAGTTTAGAATTGTTTATAACAATGATTGAATTTTCAGAATTTAAATAGTTGTATTGTTAGTGTTCAATATTTAATGAGAAAATTAAAGTATAAAATAATTTAGGTTTTTCCATAATTGGAAACTGTAATATAGTTAATTATAATAGAAAAAAAAATGGAATTCAAAGTTAAGGTTTCAGTTTAAATTTTTACAGTGTACATGATATTCAAATGAGCTCTTTTGTTTTAAAAATACATAAATTAACTCTAATCAGTCCAGGGGACATCGGAAGATCTTCCGAGTCATCATATTTCCCACTCTAATTTTTATGGGAGAAGTGAATATTGATAATAATAGTGAAATTTCTCTAGGAGGGAATTTTTGACTATTGGGGAAAACTTATCAACCAATAGAGTATTGACATATCGGGACTAGCGCGTGGGAGATTTTGAAGAGTAGGGAACTAAACTATTATTATCAATTTTCATAAATACCCAAGTTTAAGCTGAAAAAGGCCTTCTATTTTTTATTGAGCTCAAGAAAACACGTATTACTCACGTTTAAATTAAAAACTTTAACTTTGAATTTTATTAAGTTCATGTAAAATTTTATTAATTATACTTAAACATTTTTATTAACAATTTTTAGTAATTAAAGTTTGTGTAATTCCTCACTTTTAAAAAATATTTTGATTTGATTTTTTAAATAAATAATAATTTAACTTTAATTCGTGTCATCAATTTATTAAAAAAAAAAAGGATTATACAATCCATAAATATATTTTGAAAGCTGACAATTATTTTTCATCAAGAAATATCAAAAGTAAGTAATCATTTTATTATTTTATTCATTTTATAATTTGTTAACTTTATTTAACAACATCTAAAGATCAAAGTAGTCAGTACGGCCCTGGAGGAAATTCAGGGACAGTCCTCCTAAAAATAGAATCCAAATAAATGCTTGAATATTCTTCAAGTTAAAAATTTATTTTTCAAACTTTAGATTTAAATATTTTTGTAAGACTCCGTTTAAGAGTACTTTACATACTCCATCCTTGGAAATAACATGGCCTAAATAAGTCACTTCAGTTTGTAGAAAAAAGCATTTTTCTGGTTGCAACTTTAAGTTGGCTTCTCTTAAACGTCGCATTACTTCTTTTACCAGTTCTAATAGTTTTTCTAATGTCTTAGCATGTATCAGGAAATCATCAATATATGTTATTACTCCTTCTAGGTCTCTAAATAGCATTTGGATCAGCCACATAAAACTACTTGGACTATTCTTTGCACCGAATGGTACCCTATTGTACTCATATAGTCCATACATGGTGGCAAATGCAGTTTTATGCCTGTCCTTTTTGTGGATTAGGATTTGATGAAAGCCAGAACTCAAATTGAGTGAACAGAAGTACTTTGAGCCATTTATGATGTCCAGTAGGTCCAATAAATTTGGTAAAGGATACTGGTCAGAGATAGTTTTATCATTTATTGGCCTCAAATCCAAAACTAAACGATGTTTTACTATCCCCTGGATGTTTGGTTTTTTTGGTACTGACATTATTGGATGGCTATAAGATGAGTGTGAGTTTGTTTAATTGTTCCTTTAACTCTTCTGCTAGAAAAGGTGAAATTCTATACATTCTAGACGTAATTGGTACCTCATCAACAGTAAAAATTCAATGCTGAAAAACATTTGTAAACAATAACGGTTCTCCTGGTATATGAAATACATCTGCATTTTCTTTCAGAATTTTCTCCACAATTTTCTTATCCTCATCACTTAAATGGCCTAGATTTGATAATTCCTTAACCTTTTCGACTCTTTGCTCAGACGTTAGTTCCATGTACAGGATCCTTTCATTATTATTCAATTCTTTTCTGACCTCATTTATTAGTACCTTGATTTGATCTAAAAATTGCATGTTATTTGATAAATTATCCATTTCAATAATAGTACTTAAATTATCAAATGGCTCAATAAATTCATATAAATTACACTGATTTACCTCGTTTACTAATTTATTAATAATTGCCAAAAAATCACTTTTACAAAATACCATTTACCAAGCCCTCTAATATCTCAAGATGCTCCATACATAAGTCCTCATCTTTTTCGACTTCTTGCTCCACTGATTTTTCAATGCTGTTTTCATTTGTGTCCTTACTTGATCTATAAGCACCTGCATAGCCTCCCTGATACAAATTTTTATTTATTGGAGGCTTAAAATTATTTTTTTCATGAAATTTCAACTGTATATCATCATATTTTGCTTTACTATTTTCACTACTTTTATTTTCAACTGCTTTATTTTTATTTACTTTCACTTATTTGGTATATAAAAAAATAAAATATCCACCATATTATAAAATTCATTGATTTTACCATTACTACCAAATTAATTGCAAGAAAATTTATACATTCTATTATCTCTACATTATTTCTATCATTTACTGCAGGATTTTCAATGACCTCAATAATGGAAAAATTTTCCAAACTATTATTTGTAACCTCATCTGTAGTATTTTTATCAACCACTACAGGAGCCCTACAGGAAAATTCCTCTAACATGGGTATATTTTTATCAACCACATCTGTAGCACTATTACCAGCTACTACAGGAGCCCTGCTAGAAAAATTTTCCAAATTATTAATTATAACCTCAACTGTAGTATTTTTAGTAACTACTACAGGAGCTCTACAGGAAAATTCCTCTATAAATTGGTATATTTTTATCAACCACATCTCTAGCACTATTACCAGCTACTACAGGAGCCCTGCTAGAAAAATTTTCCAAATTATTAATTATATCCTCATCTGTAGTATTTTTAGTAACTACTACAGGAGCCCTACAGGAAAATTCCTCTAACATGGGTAAATTTTTATCAACCACATCTGTAGCACTATTACCAGCTACTACAGGAGCCCTGCTAGAAAAATTTTCCAAATTATTAATTATAACCTCATCTGTAGTATTTTTAGTAACTACTACAGGAACCCTGCCAGAAAATTTTTCCAATATATTATTTATAATCTCGTCTGTAGTATTTTTACCAACCACTACAGGAGCCATACCGAAAAAATTTTCTAACACTGGTCTATTTTCTTGCAAAATATTTGTCTTACTTAACTTTATATATGCATCCTTTAATGCTACCAATATTTTTTTTTTTAAAGTTTCATCCGTACTTATTACTTGCTTAGCATTTTTGAAGCGTTTACTAAACCTATAAACGCTAAGGCGTTTACTATGCCTGTAAACGCCAACGCGTTTATTCTCTCTGTAAACGCTTCCAATATAACTTTTCTGATTTCTTATATTATTAACATTTACTTTTAGAATAGGAGAATTTTTCTTAACCTGTTCTCCCATCCTTTCTACCTGAATTATACAGTCATCCTTTTCTTCTCCAGCCTCTACTTCTTTCGATGTAAATTTTAATACCTCGTTTTTTGACTGGAAGGGGTATTTTTGTCCTTGAAGCATTAAACAGCGTTCGTGAAAATATAGTCTTGTCTTGTTGCCATCTAAAAACTTGTTTCCTATCAGCCCTGTTTCATCAATTAGAAAATTATTTTCTACAACATAAAATTTTGTTAAAATTCCGCAAATTTTTATTTCTATACTTCCCAATGACTTAACTGAAGGATCTTAAATTCCAATTAACTTAACTATTTCATTTTTACGAATTTTTACCTCATCTGGCACTGCTTTTTGCTTCAATAAATTCGCGCTGGCTCCTGAATCCAAGAGGTAGTCAAATTCTTTACCTAAACTGGCAGAAGATAAGACGACTGTTGGCGCGTTGCTATTTCGACTAAGACAGATTGTGTGTTCGATGTACTTGGAGCCTCCCGATTCGTGCCCATTGGTTGGCTGCTGCCGTTTCCCTGATTATTTTCCTCTGCCCTTCCTGTATTGGCAAGCCTCGAACTGCAAAAACGAGCTGTGTGTCCTTTTCTCTTACAGTTATAGCATTCCATTTGCTGACGCTTAACTATCCACTCCGGTTTGTTCGGATTACCAGGATTGGTCCAACAATTCTCCTTGACATGACCATTCTTTGAATAATGGCTGCAGTTTAATTGCCCTCTATTGTCCTTTTCAACAGCCTGTTGTTTTCTACCCTCTATGAATTTTGGCAATTCCGGGCATAAAAGAGTCGTGTGGTCTTGTCTAAGGCATAAAAAACAGTAATTATTGTTTGGTGAGGTGTGCGTACTTACGACTTTTATTTCTTCGGTTTTCGATGTTTTTGCCTCTTCATACGAACAAGATTCCCTCTCTACCACTATAGCCTCGTTGAGAGTATCTGCGAATGTAGCATATGGCATTAACCTTGTTCTTATCTCCGTTCTCATACCTTTCAAAAAGAACCTAAGCATGTCTCTATCTAACATGGCGTCTTCCAATGGTCTCTTCTCCAGCATCGCCGCCTTTTTTATTTTTTTTCCCAGCTCTTTTATTTTGTTGGAAAATAATACGACCTTCTCTTTCTCTCCTTGTCGTACCTTCGCTAGATCCCCTCCTAGCTCGTGCGACGTTTTGGGATTTCCAAAGGAGAATTCTACAAAGTCAATGACCTCTTGTATGGAGCGGAAATTGTGTCCAATGGCTGCCTTCGCTGCCTCTCCTTTTAGCCTTAACAATATTAACGGTGCTACCTCGCTTTCGTTTTCTGGGGGTATCATTCCTTTCGCCCTGCCACACCCGATTACGAAATTTTCCACCTCTTCTTGCGAACCGGTGAATTCTGGAATGGTGTTGATTGTATCCTTTATCGAGAATGGCCTTATCTTTGATAACGATGAATTTTGTGAATACGTTGCCCCAGTATATTCATTTGTGTCGCATGTATTTCTTCTGAGACAATTACCATTATGGTAAGTCCCACACCTTCTGCATACCTCTGGCTGCCTTGTTTGTTCTGCCGTATGGTACATCGTGGAGTAAGGCGTATAATGATTAGCCATTTGTGGAACCGGTCTATAATTTGTACTGCTTTCCAAGCCTGAAAAATTATTATTAATAGTTTGTTGGCCTAACTCTTGTATATGAGCTGTGACGCCCACGGTATGAGGATTTTCCGTTACTTCGTGGTAAAAAATAGGTTTTCTTATACTTTTTACCCCTGAAGTTATTGGAGTTATGACACTATTGTCGTCTAATAAACAAAGCGTATATTCTGCACACAGCTCCTCCAAGAAGAATTCAGGACCTAAATCGGCATTATATAAATCAATTAAAATTTTTAGCGTCTCTTTATTTCTTAGCGCCTTGTCCAGTACATCTTTATTTTCTTTTGGCAAATAATTTTGTAGTTCAGTTGCGCTTTCTGTTAGTGCTGCGCTCGCATCAGTTTCCATCAGCTTGTAGGCTAAACATTTTAAAATTTTCTTAACAGATGGTTTTTCTTTTGCTTCTGTAAATTTACAATGTTGTTTTAATATATTATATATTCTATTATCAAAATATACCGCTAAAGAAGAATCTTCTGCTTTTACCCCCGTAATAATGTCAATTATTTCGGCTGGGTGTATTTTACTTGCCAATAATTCGCTTAACATAGCCGCCAAAGTAGCGTCTTTTAATAAATCATTTCATACTTGCTTATCAACTCGACTTTCTAATTGTGCTGTTAATTCTTCTCTTTCTCCTCTCGTTGATGTTGCTTCTTTGTCTCTTGTATCTTTATAGTGTTTACTATACCAGTCCAAGACTGCATCTACTGTTGTGTCATCATTTATTTCCACATGATCCTTTGCAAATTTGCATAATATATCGTATACTTTTATAGCGTTTGTATCGCCTTCTAGTATTTTCTCACTGAATGCTTGTTAGGCTCATTGTATATATTTTTGATAGTATTAGTTAAGAAAGAATAGAAAAAATAGAAATTTTAAAATTGTAGAATTATTTGCTTTTTTACTAATTAAAAACTCCCTAAAACGAGCCCCCAATTTTGTTACGAATTTTTAAATTATAAATTTTATAAATTTGTTTAATTAATTTAATATAAAATAATTATGGATTTTACTTTCCTTTTTTAATGATTTGACTACGGACGTTATTAATTGTATACATTTAATACTTACGCGTACTGTTAATATATATATATATATATATAATTATATGTATTTATATTTTATATTCGTAACTTTTTAACTGTATGTGCCTACTTCTGTACTCGTAACTAATAAAGTTACTCGTACCCGGGAAGGCGTGCTTTTAATTATTGAATCAGCAAATATATTGTTATTGGATAGTTGAGATAAGATTTATAGATTTGGATAGATCCGAGGTAGAAATAAGAACACAGTTAATTTAAATACCAATAAACTCGAAAGACGAATATTATTTATTGGTAAACACAAATGTAAAAGCTTAATAAACTAATTACAATTATTACAAAAACTATAATATAAGTATATTGCAAGTTCATAATACTAACCGTGATACTATTAAATAACTTTATAACGTTAATATAAAAATATAGCGTTTATAATGTCGTTGCTAAATTATTTAACAAAGTATTCAATTCTTTATTAAATTCTGAATTCTTAAAAGTTTGAACTTGAAAAACGGATTCTTGATTGCTGATTCACGATTAACGAATACTTGTTGACGATTGACGATTACTTATTAACGATCCCTGATTCTAGATTCAATTACCCTGTTTTTACAATTTTGGCCCTTATTTATATCATTGACTTCAACAACGCGTTGATCTAGCCTTTTTTTGAGAGAGGGGTGTTATTTGCCTGGTTATCTTGAGGCGTCTCTTTTCATCTTTTTTTAGTCAATAATAAACTTTTGTTATAATAGTCAAGGCCAAAAATTATTACTTATCTAAAACGTTAATAACGTTGAGTAATAATCAAGGCCGATAAACATTATAACTTATCTAAATCGTTTGTGAAATAGCCAAGGCCAAAAAAGACTATTTCTTATCTAAAATGATAAGAGCATTGTGAAATAGCCAAGGCTAAATAAAACGTTATTAATTAACTAAAAAATGTTAATAACGAGCTCAATGCGTTCAACCAAAGTTTATCGCATTTGCGTTAACATGCCTGTTAACGCTTTTGCTGCTATATTTTTTATCTCGCTCATTTTCCTGGGTTTTTCAGAGTTATTTCCGAAAAATAAATGGCAAGAACAATTTCAGGAGGCAATTTTACTAAAAATCTTTACCAAAAAAATGCTTTTAAAGCTTCTCTGTGTGTTTCCAATAGGTTTCTTTAAAACATGACTTAACAAAAATAAGAGACGTCAAATAAGTTTGATTGGACATAAATCAAGCAGATTGAGCTACGGAGCTAAAATTTAGTTAAAGTTTATATTTTAGATGTGTAAACCCCTTGTAAATCCACGAATAAAATTTGAGAGGTGAAACTGGCAAGTGGTGGCCGTTTCACGAATTTCGACTCTTAAAATAGTTTAAAATTTTATTATATTCCTGCTTACCACTTCACCTTTTGGACCATCCATACCAATAGGACCCTAAAACAAAATATTTGTTAAAAAAATACATCTAAATGATATTAGAATTAACTTTGTATGCATATTGTGTAAATTTAAAAATTTTCTCTTCCTTATAAATTTTCTAATTTTGTTTAAAATTTCTTTCAAAAGATATTTGATACCTTTAGGTTATCCCTATTTATTCGATAAAAAATCTGTCAATTATGATTGAATTAAAATATTTTACGCTAAACATTTTTAATATTATTAAGTTAAGATTAATTTTTTTCTATAGTAATACTAGTTTTAGAAATTTCGTTTATAGTGAATTTTTGGATCTGATACGTAATTTTTAAAAAAATTTTTTCTTAAAATTTTTTCCGTTAAAAAGTAAAAAAAATAAAAATATTTTTTTTCTCCTTGGACGTAGTACTTCATATTTTTCTAGGAAAGTACTAACATCCAGAATTATCGTTTCTACTCGATATCTCTAATCTAATATTTTTAAAAAAATTTTTCGCATTCTTAAAGTAAAAATTTTTGTTCTTTTTGAACGAAAAAATCTAATTTTTTTTATATGAAAGTATTAGTTTTAGAAATATCTTTTTAACACCAATATTTTTTGCATAATTACTTATTTTAAAAATAGTATAAATTTTTATAATTATTTAAATAAAAAAATAAAAATAGAATGGTAAAATATTATTTTGATAAGTACGAAAAATGCTTACCAATCAAAATACTGTTTAAGTATATTTATATTTCTGTCTACGTGTGTTTGGATTGATTCGCTCTTTAATTTATATACACTTCCGCAAGCGTTGTTTGCCTAAAACTTAAGCCAACCACTGCACACTAATAAAACAGTTATTTTATTTATCCAATGTGTTTCCTTTATTTTTCGAAAACAATTTTATTTAAAAAGTGCTGTAAAGTTTACAGACCCCTCTGTGACTAGCAGTTCAACTTTACGCATGATGTAAGATAAAATAAAATTAAGGATTATTATATATTTAAAGAACTTTAATGGTCTTATACTTAGGATAGATCTTACTATCTTATCTTATTATCTTATTGTGTCAAATTATATGTTATCTTATCTTATCTTAGATCTTATAGTTGATATTTTGTGTTTTTAACGCTGTTATTTCGGTATTCGGTCATAATTCCGGCAGTATATGTCCTATTTGGCTCAAAATTTAATCAGTTCATCTTTGACTCAGTATCAACGTTAAGATAAATTTTGAACCATATCGGATATTACTGTGACCTTATCCAGCGCAAACAAAATCGACATTTTGTCGCAAGTATAGATTATAGCTTATAGTAATTATAATTATAGCTTTTATAATTATAGCTTATTATAATCATAGCTTTTTTTAAATTAATTTTTTTATTATTAAGATGGAAAAGTAAATATCGAAATTTAAGAAGTTAGTTTTGATCGTCGTATATTTTCTATAACTCTAAAAGAGAAATATCATCAGAATTGGTTCCTCGATTTATTCGTGTTTTGATTGGTCGCGTTGATTTTGTCATGCGCGTGAAGTATATTTTTTATTGTTCGCTGGCGCTGTAAAATACAAGAAATTTTCAGTCACATACACTCTCGCGCTTTATTTAATTTTGATAATTATTTATCTTTTTAAAATACCGTATAGGAGCCGGTTTTCGATCAGAAGTCACTTTCTTATACCTAGCTGTATCTTTATTTGTTGAAAAATATACTTTAAAATTAATATTTGGTGTTAAATATTGTTGCATTTGATCAGGGAAATCCTATATTTTACTATCCCAATTAAAAAAATGTCAAATTTATTGATGGATAATTTATAATTTACATTTATTACAAGTGTGCAAGGTAAGGTATTTTCGATAATGCGAATTTAATTTTGATAATAGTATCATTTTGATCGAATTAATTTTCGATAATTTGAAAATCGCTAAAACTAAGTTAAAATCGTGCGCGTTTTAATAGAATTCTTATAGGTATAACTATACCTATTTCTTAATTCCCTCTTCACTTCTTTTTTCTTGTTTTTTTAATATAAAATACCTATAATAAGAGTAAAATATAGTAAACAATAGATGAACTACACACTTGTATAAGCATGTATTTTAAACATTTATTTATTAAAATTTGCTTTTTAATTTTAATTAACGAAAGATAATAGTTGATATAATGTTTTTAAAACTCAAGGAAACAAAATAGGCGCCTTATGTAAGCAACCTGCTGTATATGTTCAGTTTGCGCGCGACTTTATTAGGGGTCGTTTACCTGTTTAATTATTTGTGTATTTAAAAGTAAAAACGACATAAATTTTATGAAAAAAGTGTTGGAATATAGTTTTTATATATTTATAATATTAAAATAAAGTTTTTTTTTCATTTCAAAGCGTGTATACGTAATTTTTATTAAAATCAAAGCATTTACGAGCATTTATTGTGTTATAAACAAAGTGATACATAAGTATATAAGTACTTTAAATTGTGTTTATGTGTGTTAGTTTATTAAATATTCTATTAATTATTATAAAATATAGTATAAATAATGTAATTATGACAAATTTAGTGTATTATTATTAAATAAATATCATTTAAATTAAAAAAAGTGTAATGTAAATTGAAAATATCGAAAATACCCATACGTGTAAAAAAGTTCGGATTCGATTATCGATATACCTATTTAAAATAAAATTGCAATAAATAAGTGAATATAACCCTTTCCCTTCATTTATTAAAGCATCACAACGTAATTAAAAGCATTTTTAGTAATCGGCATAGAGTAGGTATTCCTAAAACTCGATTTTAATAACACACGAGATTTGGTGAAAACGATGAGAAAAATCTCCTAAGGTTGTACAAGAGAGCATTTTTCTTATTTTTTTTATTAATTTAAGTTGTTTTTTAATATCGGTAACGTAGAAATTAGTTCTTTAGGGTTTATAGTTTCATAATAAAACTCGGTTTTAGATAAATTATGCATACTTTTTTATATAAAAGCTAATTTGTGTGTATTTGATCGAAAGCCAATACGTTCGAAAACTGGCTCCTATAATGTACCTAATTATTAATCAAATTTTGGGTATTTATAATGAAATATATTTTAAAATATACGGAAATAAGAAATAAATAGTTTTCTCATTTTATTATACAATCTTTAAAAATTTCGTCTTTGATTTTATCTAATTAATCGATTTATTTTTGCTCTGCAGTGCAGACCGCGCGCTGTATAAAAAATTTGTAAAACAATTTTAAATATTAATTTTATAATTTATTATTATAAACTGTAAAAATAATTATAAATTTTAATAAATAATGTTTAAACTATAGTAAGACATTACATCTGTAGATGCGACTTATAATATATGAAAACTCTATCGGGTATTTCTTCATCTTATTATAAAATTTTGCTGTCCACGACAAATGAAAAATTTATTTTGAGTGATGAAAAGGGTTCTGGCCCGAGGTGCGTAGCTCCGAGGGACCGTAATCAATATTTGCATTCAGATGCGTGAAATATATTTATTTCTTGAAATAAATTTTGAAAATAAAAATAATATTCTTTTTTACTATAATAATTAAAAATAATATTCATCTTTTTTTCTGTTATTTTTGAAAACTTGCTGGAGTATTACGTCATTCAATTCTAAAATTTCGTCGTCTAGGACAAAAGAAAAATTTATTTCGAGGGATATTAAACAGTATTTGCATTCAGATACGATATTAAATATTTTTTTCTTGAGGTGAATTTTTCTTTCTCTAAAAAACTCATGTGACATAATATTTCGTCTAATTTATTCGTGTTTTGATTGGTTGCGCTAATTTTTTCATTATTTATTTCATTAGTTTTAATTATCTTTTAAAATACTTAATTATTAATACAATTTTGTGTAAAAAAATACAGAAATAAGAAATAAAATAATTATTATACTATACAATCTCTTACAAATTTTGTCATCTTTATCTAATTGGTCTTTTCATTGATGCTCTGTAGTGTTAGCGGCGAACGGTGTACAAATTTATGGATAATTTCAAATGTTAATTTTTTAATTTATAATAATGTAAACTGTAAAAATAATTATAAATTTTATGAAAAATGTTTAAGCTAATAGAAAATTAATAATATTTGTAGATACAACACATAACATATGAAAATTAATTCGAGTACTTCGTCATCCTATTAAAAAATTTTGTCGTCCAAAAAAAAAAAAAATTTATTTTGAGAAATGAGAAGATTTTGGCCCGAGGTAAGTAGCACAGAGAGACACTAATGCAATATGTTTTTCTTGAGCTAAAATAAAAATAATAATGGTTTATTAAAATTATGAAAAAAGTTCATTATTTGAAATTGACATCTCACTGTACAAATATTTTAATTTATGAATTAAACCACAGTTTTATTTCCAATAAACATGAAATATGATATGAGGGGGTTGGCGTGCTTCAGCGCGCAGGGGGCTTGCCCCCTAGTTATAATAAAATTAACAAATTTTACTCTACTCGCCGTGGTAATAAGTTAGTGTGGAGTAAAGTACAAGGGACTACTATTTTTCATAAAAAGAAAGATTTGACAAAAATTAAATTATTTTTCTTTGTTTAGATATACGTCTGATGAGAGACTTGTAGGTTTAAAAATTGACCAAATTTAGACAAAATTTAGATGTTTTATTCTTTCCCAGTATTTCGAACAAATATTTTGTTCCTCTTCAGGGGATTAAGAAAATCCGTTAAAACATAAATTTTGTCTGAATTTGGTCAATTCTCAAACCTAAATTATTTTTATAATAACTTTGTGTAACACGATAATCAACACATTTGTATAAACATTACAATAAAATATTTTAAATGGCGCACATGTTCCGTAGGACTCTGAAAAGTAAAATTTTTTGTGTTTGAGCCACATAAAATTTAGCGTGTGAGACAAATTAAGTGAATGTAGCTCAGCCGCATAAGATTATTTGGCGTTACCACCGAATTGATTTCCATTGTATCTCAACAAAGGGAGGGAAGGCATTTACTGAGCAAAGCCTACTTTGCGCGAGATCAGCCTAAGCAAATGGCAGGATTGGTAGACTGGAGAATTAATAGGAGAGATACCACCTTGGATAACTAGAGGACACCCGGACATTAATTATTTTTTGACTCAATTCTTAAGAGGACATGGCCTCTTTTGCTCCTACCTCTTTTGGATTCAAAAGATGAACAAGGATGAATGTATATACTATCTTGGCAAACAATACACGCCAGAACAAAGATTCTTCGAATGCGACAGAGGGGTAGTTAAACAGTTTCAACTAGAAACTAATATTTCCCAAACCACACTTCACAAAGTGGTTACACTGATGCTTTGATATAAAAAAGTATGGTACGAAATTAGCCAGTATGTGTAGTACATCATTCACACCAAAAACCTGACGTCTAAGGTGTAGACAAAAACAGAGACATTTTGCGGTGATCCGAATAGAAAGCAAGGTTGGCTGCATTTACAAACAATTAGTTTATCACCTGAAGGCGACACCTCCCCGAACCGCAGATGATAAGATAATTTTTTTGAATTTATGTATTTATTTATTTATTCAACTTTTTATTTATTTATTTATATACCTATTTATTAACCTTCTTTTTGAAGATATTATGAAATTACGTATATTTTTAGCTAAAATATATTTTCCTTAAAGATTACAGCACATAAAGATGGAAATTTTGATTTTTTTTAAGCCAAAAAATTTATAAAATATATTTATAAAATAAATTTTTTTTTATTTTTTTCATTTTTTTTTGTTGGAACTCTAAATTAAACTTTATTTTTTATTTTTTTTTTTAACTAATCCTTTATTAAAATGGATAATAATAATACAAATAAAACAAAGAAAGTAAATAAATATTATCAAGTAGATGCAAAATTTTGCTTATTTTGTGATAATGTTAATCATGAGGTTCATTTGTGAAGAAATTGCACGGATATGACCAAAGCCATTGAAGAGCAGATTTGGGGAAACCAATATCTTGTAGTTTTTTCAGCAGCCTGGATGAAGAGACATTATCAAAGGCCTTGGAAAAGTCGAACCAAAATAACAGCGTAGCCAGCTTCTTATCTTTAGCCATACGAATATCATCTATAAGTTTTATTAAAGCTGTTTGTGTACTATGATTTTTTTTAAAACAGACCTGAAAGTTATCAAGTACATTTGACTTATTTAAGAAGAACTATCTGATCATGAGCCAGCTTCTCCAAAACCTTTGAGAGAAAGCATAATAATGCTATTGGGAAAAAATCACCAGACGATGGTATGGAAACTAGTTTAAGTGCTAAAATAAGCGATCTCTTCTAAGCTACGGGAAATACTCCTTCCTTTAGAGAAGTATTAAATAATTTGGTGAGGTTTTGAGCAATGGATGGTAATGTATTGGCAATAAGACTTTGAGGAATGCCATCTTCACCCTTAACCTGAGAGTTAAAGTGAGAGACAGCTAATATGACATCATAAACTGTAACCTCTTTAAATTTAAAACCATATGGTATAGCGGATGATATAATATTATAAGAAGAGGCCAAAGAAGAAAAATCTTCCAAAGAAGAAAAAGAGATGTTTGAAAAATATGCTTTCAATTTTTTAGGTGAAAACCCATGAAGAGCATCACTTACTTTGGGAATAAGACCTAGATTTCTAATTTCCAACCAAAAGTTTTTATAAGTGTCAAGGGCATTGGGTATTCTATTGTAAATATAAGCACTACGAGCAACCTAAGTTTTTTCTTCAACCTCAGCAGCTAGGGCTAAAAATTTGTTAAATAGATGACGGGATCCTGTCCTTTGATACCGTCTGCTGTTAGCGTTTCGTTTGGATATGAGCAATTTCAGTTGAGTTTTAATCTAAGGACTTAATCTCTTTTTAGGGTTGACTGTCTTATCAGGGGCCAGTGAATCTAGTGAGTTTTGCAGATGAGTTGTTAATATTGTGAGGCCGCCATTAACATCAAACGTACTATTGTTTGATACGAAAGCAGTCCAATCTTGTTTTCACAGAAATGAGTTAAGTTCTTGAGGAGTGATTTTGTTAATACATTTGTAAGTGTAGTTGTTATTTATTTTCGAGGAATGAAAAACTTTAATTGTGACTGTTATGATGTCATGTCTACTCGAAAATGTTGGTAACATACGATCATAGTTAACCATAGTATTACACTCATAAACGAAAATGGTATCTATCCAAGTGTCTTTATCATTATGATGTGAGGGACCTGTATTTACAAGCTGAAGAGATAGCTCATTCATGAAGTTACATTTAAGATAAGATGTTATTTTGAGAGATATTTCTATTACTACCTATATCAGTGCTATTATTATAACCATTTTTAGTTTTTTGATATGATTATTATTATTAGTAGTGTTAGTATTTACATATTTATTGTGTTTAATATAATTATAATGATGATAATCAGGAGTAATAAACTTGTTATTCATATTATTAAAATTCATATTTGTATTAGTATTATTGCTATTGTCAGTTTTATATAAATAATTATTGTTACTTTCTTGCATGGTGAAATAGCTGCTGTGACTGCTGTGATGTTCAGACCCATTTGATTACCATTGTAACGTACCTGTAGATAATTTCGATTAATGACTTATTTTTTGCAGATCATTGACAACAGCAGAAAGAGGTTGGTTCTCCTTTTTCAGAGAATTAATAATAGTATTACTGTTCTTATGCAAGATTCTTAACTCATTTGATGATTGATCCAGTCGCTGTATTTCTTTCTCGAGATGACTATGAGAAACTACATCACATCCAGATAGTACTGTATTGCAGGCAGGGCTTGAAAGAATAGAGTTACGCTCTGTGCTACGCCCCTTAGTATGTAATGGCATTGTAGTAGTGGACGTGGTTATATAAGGGGTGGAGCGACGTCCAAAAACTGTTCTTGATTGGATGCTTCGATGATTGAGGGCATTGCATGTGGAATATATAAATTTTATGCTATTATTATCTGAGACTGTAGTACAAGAACTTTTGGAGTGCACTAAAGGATAACCATTTTTACCTTTAAGATTACAGACTCGACAGAGTGTGAATATTCATTCTTTTGATTGCTTAACAGTATTAGGTGACATCTTGAGAGTATGGTATTTACTATGCTGTTTACCTTATGTTGATAAGTCTGTTTATAGAAATTATTTGATGGTAATAGAATTTAATGGTAAATAATATATGGAAAGATAAACAAACTTTCCCTCCAAATCACAATAATGTCATATATAAAAATCACTAATTACAATAAATTGCACTTATAAATGACTCATAATTGATAATAAAGTGATATTGATGAGAATGTACACAATGAGAATGCGACAATAATTATTGTGTTGTTGACTTGAGTCAGTTTTTAGCACAGGAATTTGCATTCGAACTAGTGTTTATCTTGATGGCGGCAGGAGGAAACATAAATGCAATACAATAAATGAAAAAAACCTTGATTAAATTTTATATATCACACTTGAAAATTATTTTACTTTTGAAAAAGATGCAGAATTAATTAATTGGTAAACTTTTTAAGTAATTTAATACTTTTTTTATAAAGATATTTATAAAAATACACACAGCACACTTTTATACGTTTAACCTGCGCCGCGCCTGCGCTATCATATCTAAATCTAAAATAAGATTATTTTCAAAAATAAAAACAGAATTTATTTTTTTCATAAAAATGTAAATTCTTTATTTAATTAAATCTTTCTTTCAAAATAGATATTAATACTAATTTTTTTTCTCTCCTCATTATAAAAATCATACAAATAAAAAAATTGGTAATTTTACTAGTAAAAAATTGAATAGAATGGGTTATTGTTAATTTTAATCATTGATTCAGTATTGTTTAATAATTTTATCTGTACTTTTTTAATTTTTCTCATTTTTTTTAATAAGAAAATATAATTAATTTTTATAAGGGGGTTTTGTTTTGAAATGCCTCAATAAAACTTGATTTGAAAAATGATTTAAAAAATACCCTGCTAAATAGCTGGCATTAAAGTTCCTCAAACAATGAGCTTAATACTTCAATATGCAATAGATACCACTGATTACAAGCATGCAATCATATTTCTATTAAATTTAAAAAGTTTTTTTTATTAATCAAAAATTATAGAACAAATTTTCAAAAAATTAATTACCAGATTCGAAATATTGAGTAAAAAACATATTTTCAAATGTAAGTACTTTCATATAACTAAACTAAGTATTATACACAAAAATTTGCAGTTTTTATAATGTTTTTTTTTTTCAATTTTGAGAAAAAAATTTTGAAAAAATTCAGTATCAGATCCAAAAAATTACTATAAACTAACTTTCTAAAACTAGTACTCTCATAGAAATAAATTAGAAACTACGCCAAAAAAGAAAAAAGATTTGGTGTTTTTTGTATTTTTTTTTGTAAGGAAAATAAAAAAAAAAATTTTTATATATCAATCATCAGATTCGAGATATCGAGTAGAAATCATACTTTTATATATAAGTACTTTCATGGAAATAAATGAGTTATTACATCCAAATTCAAAAAAAAAAAAATAGTTAGAGATTTTTTGTTGAAAAAATTTTTGAAAAAAAAATTAGGACTTAATTCCATAATGTTTGTGAAATATCACCGATTACATACATACACACACACATAAACGCACACACATACAGACTTTTTGTTGAACCCGGTTTTTTAGCTTCTTGAGGTCTCAAAACGTGCAAAAAAAAATCTACTGGATGCAATGACATAATTTTTTTTTTATTATTTTTGTACGTTATTAAACATTAAATTTTTATGCTAATTTTTTTGACCTTGAATAAGTACTTGAAAGATGGCGCCAAAGTGATAAAGTTTTGGCAACCAGCGCCTATAGCTCCTATATACAACATGATTGTATTGGTAATACATGTATGTATGTATTTCATCCCGCGTACATACTACGCGAGCTCAAGCAGTAAAACTGTACATGTGGCTTGACACACACCTATTATTACACACGAATAAATATATTGTTACTGTTACGTCCTTAGTGCATTTTATTTCCCCACATTTCCTACAAGTTAAAAACAGTTGTTTTCACGTTTACAAAAAAACTACTCGCTCAATTTGAATTCTCTTTTTTTTTTATTTTGTTTAAGATTTGTGTAAAAGGCACTTACCTATGGAAAAGTTGATTAGAATATAAATAAATTTTTTTTTTAGGGGGGAGAATGCCAAAAATAAGGTTTGTTTTCGACCATTTTCGTTTTTTACGAGTAATTTTTTTATTATTCAAGAATTTTCTTTCTCCGTAGGTAAACGCCATCTTAAATAAATATTAAACAAAATAAAAAAAAGAAAATTAAAAACGAGTGAGTAGATTTTTTGTAATCGTATGGACAAGTTTTTTGTTTTGACTTCATTACTTTGGCGCCATCATTAAATTACTTATTTATGGCCAAAGAAAAAATATTTATAAAAATTTAAAATTCAATAATCTACAAAAATAATAAAGAAAAATTATATCATTACGTATAGTAGATTTTTTTCATAAAATCCCTAAAGATTCCTTGAAGTTAAGGCATTTTAAAATGAAACCCCCCTTAATGCTAATGAAACAAAAAATGCAAACATTTCTCTACCATTCAAAATTAAATATTAATATAATACAAGCTATTAAAGTTCTCAGACTGCTAGTAAAATACCGAAAACACTAACGTGCGTACAATTTATTTACAATGAAAATATAATTAATGATATACAGTGGAACCTCGATAATCCGAAATCCTCGCTTGAATTTCATATGCTTAAACATGTAAAAATTTCTTCTATAATTTGAAATTTTTCCTCGATAACTCAAAGTTTTGATTCATATTTTATTTAAAATTTTTTTATATATTTACAATTTTAAATCTAATTTTAGTAATAAATAAGTAATTTAAAATATTTTTTATTTAAGTTTCATTAAGCATCTTATTTTTAAATTGTACATTTAATTTTTCTT
This sequence comes from Anagrus nilaparvatae, assembly GCA_022575985.1. Classification (NCBI taxonomy): domain Eukaryota; kingdom Metazoa; phylum Arthropoda; class Insecta; order Hymenoptera; family Mymaridae; genus Anagrus; species Anagrus nilaparvatae. The sequence goes on from JAKSXM010000129.1 coordinate 165,130, forward strand.
TGTCTTTGAATAAACTTATTTTAAATCCCTCTTTTTTAAAATATTTTAAAGAGAAGGCTTCCAAGAAAATTTATTATGATTCGCGCGCAATACAAAATTTTTGTTAATGTTTATTTTAATTATAACTATTTGAATGTCATTAATTTTAAAATTTAATATATTGTTACGTATCCTAAGGTTTTGCCGAGATACTTAAATATAAATATCAATAATATAAGTTTATCCACTTTAGCCCTGGAAAGTATACATTAAATGCACCTATACTATGCTGGAATAACTAAAATTATTAAAGTACTTTCATGCGTATGTCTTAGTGTCTCGATTTATACAAAATGTGCGTACAACTACGGCTTATCCAAACCAAGTAATATCTCTATTACGTATCTCTTGAATAAGGATAAGTTGATACAATATTTGAGGGATACTAATTTTTCCAATCACTGTTTTTTCACGTTCAACTTATAACCGCTAGATGGCAGATACTTATACTATATGTTTTCCAAGCTTCCATGAAAAGTTCTTTAAAAATTTTAATTCTTCCAGCATGCAGGTGCATTTTGCATATTTTCCAAGGCTAAAAGTGGATAAAAAATATTAAAACACACGAGACTCTTGTGTATTGATATATTATTACTCTTGAAATATGAGTGCCCCAGGTTATTAAAATTAGCTGGATGAACTTAATCTGAGGCTAAGTTCGTAATTACAGATGATTTGTCACTTACTTGAAATAACTGATAACTAATATGATGATTTATTATAACTTCACTTTATTGATTATAATTATAAAAGTATAAATCAACAAGTCAAGTAATTAATAAAAGCAAGTACTATAATGAGTGGTAATACTTTAAATAAAAGATGGTTCTCTAATAAGTGGTGGTACTCTAATGATCACTTTGGGCGCCAATAATATAATCTAATTTGAAGCTGCCCATATTGCGGGATTTTTGGGGATATTTCCAATACAAAAAAGTGTCATTCTCGTCACGTCCAATTAGCGAAAGCATTTTTACTTATTTCTGAAAATCGCGGGGTGGGATCCATGCAACTTACGTTGCATAAATCTTTCCTACACTACGTCATAGTTGACTTTAGGTCTCACGCTATTGTGCTAGATCTTACCATACGTAAGATCTTCTTCTACCCATTCCAATCGTCCTGATTTGTTTAGGTAGGGAATATAGGGAGACGGCACGGCTGCAAAGGGGGTGACAAATATAATTTTTATATTTTCTGTCCATAGTCTGTGTTAATACATAAAGTTATACAATATAAGTACATAAAAATATTTTTAATTATTGCTAGTGATTATATATAATTTTAAGATACATATTTTATGATTATTCAAGGTATAAAAGTTTGATAAACTAAAAAAAAAAATTATAAGGGTATATAAGAAAAATTAAAAAAATTTAAAAAAATTTAATTATTATAAGGTACTTAGAGATTATTAATTAAAATGTAAGATATGTAAAACAGAATATTATTAAAGGTTCCAGTTTAGTTCATTTATTGTTCTTTGGCCTCTGCTGTATTGTACCAATTATTCGGCAGGCATGATAATAATTGGATTTCTGGGCACTTGAATAGGTTGTCTGATTGGTACCTTTGGAATGATCTCAGAAATCATTGGAGTTTGACTTATTTTGTTATGTTGATTGTTTGAACTTGGAATCAGTCTAGAGATAATTTTTAAAACCCCGAGATAATATATTTCCAGAATACCGATACTAAGTAAACTATGGTCATGATAATTATTGTTAAAATTAAAAAGATGTTTAAAGAGTTTAGGTCAAATTTTAATTCAAGTTCCTTATATTCAGTTAATTGCTTAGCTTTTTTAATAATATCTCTTAGATCAAATCCTGATTGTAGGGAGGTGCTTCTAAGAAAAATTAATGAATTTGTTAATAGTTTTGTACATACTTGGTAAATATTTTTCATCAGTTTTGATTGTACTATTTGTGTGGTTTGAAAATTCCAAGAAAAATTCAGATCTTTCTAGGCTAGGCTCTTTTCAATGTTTCAAAAATATTTTTAGTAATTTGAAAATTACGAGTAATTTCTTTGACAAGAACTTGTTCTTGAATTGGGAAACTTATTTATTCTATTGTTTGTTCGCTGTAACTTGCTTTTAGGAGTTTGGAAAATATTATTAAGTTTTTTAAAATTATGTAATAATTTTCAAGCTTTCGATCATCGTGTTTCATAATATCCATATTAACTTGTTTTGTTAGTTCAATAATATTCTTTTGTTAATTACTTTGTATTATGTAATACCTATTAGTAGCATATTGATATAAATTTTAAAACTACTATAGGTAACTAATTTTTTTTTTTTTTTTCAAATTTTGATAAGATCTTATTAACTTAATATGTTTTAAATAATATATTTAATTAACTAACTAAATATAAAAAAAAAAAATTAAAAAAATCTTATTAAAATATTTAAAAAGAAGTAAACATACTTTAAGTTGGTGCTGTTTGTATAAAACAAAATTAAAATTAAATCTTCTTTGCATAATAAGTTGCGCGAATTAATTGTATAGCAGAAACTTTTTCTTTTTAAATATGTATATTTTTGTATATTCATACGTATGTATAATATATATAAATTTAATATATATATATAAGATTTACGTGAGTATAAGTAAGTGTTAGTAAAGTTATAAATCAAAGCTATATTCAGGGAGATATTTATTTTATAGATTTATATTAATATAGAAAGAAATAAAAATTATTAATTAAAATAGGCTTACCTATATATGATTGTTTTTAACCTCAAACATCCAATTTACTATAGAAGCTGAAGAAAACAACAACATAAAATTTCTAGATTTATCAATTACAAGAAACTCAACATCATTAGATTTCAATATTTATAGAAAACCCACAACAAATAAAGTCACAATCCATGCAACATCTTATCATCCTATGCAACAAAAATTAGCTGCATATCAAAGCTTTGTACATAGATTAATTACATTACCATTAAACCCAGAAAATTATAATAAAGAAAAACAAATAATAAAACAAATTGCAATAGCTAATGGATACCAAGAACAAATAATAGATAAATTAATACAAAAACACAAAAAACGCCTTAAAAATAAAAATAACAATATTCATCTTATTAATAGTTCAGATAAAGATATTATTTACATAGCTGCTGAATATCCTAAATTTACACCACATTTACTTAACAATATCACAAGAAACACTAGATACAAAATAGCATTTAAAACCACAAATAAATTAAAATATGCATTAACAGATAAAAAAGACCATGAAATTAACAATGAACTAAAATGTGGAATTTATAAAATAAAATGTGGCACTTGCAATAAAATCTATATAGGTCAAACAGGTCGATCATTTAAAAAACGTTACGTAGAACATGTTCCTCCTTCACATATAGAAACATCTAAATTTGCATCACATATATGGGAAGAAAAACATGAATATTATGGCTTTAATACAGACCTTGAAATTATGCATAATTGTAACAAAAACAATAAAATGAATGTTTTGGAGGAGTATGAGATATATAAAGTTTTTAAATATGATCAAGACCTACTACTAAATGATAAATTAATATATAAAAGTAATAGTTTATTTAATACAGCTATAAATATAATAAACGAAAACATTTTTTAAACAAAAACGAAAATAATTTCTAAATAATAAATAGTGTTAAAGTTTTACTTATAAAATAAAACAAATATAACAGTAATGCAATAAATAAATTTTATCCCGCTTATACGACGGGCAAAATAGCAGACATGAGGGCTTAACCCCCTTCAATCTGTAGGACTTTTAACGGTCTCCCCCCCCTGTGCTTCGCACTGAGGGTGACGGCTGTTGCAGGTCTGACTCCTGTCTTGCGACGGGCTAGAATATCGCGAGCTGGATAGCAACCAGAGTGGTACGAACCCGCTAAATCTGCAGGACTGACATTGATCAACCCCCTGGGACTAGTACCCGGGGTGTTGAACGATGAAAGACCGAACAATTAATCCACTAAACACACTTTTCTTTTTTATCTTAATTCTTACAGATACACCAGAAATAGCCTTTTTTTCAGATTAAAAACCAAGCGGCGTGATGCTGCCAATCATCGCGGCTCGCGGTGGTTGGCCCCCCGGATTGGGATGGCAACCTCCGTAGAGGGTACAGATCAAAAACTGGGAACTGCACCTCCAGGCCGCCGGTTAGTACAGGAGCCCGGAGCCGTCTAGCTAACGGGTCTGGCTGCTCTATCAGCCGGCGCATAATCTTGTTTTCTGTAGTAGTGCCGGGTAGCGCCCGGATAGGGCCCTGCTGCAGTGAGCGGGAGGCTTTTCACAAGGCCACTACGCTAGGGGACACCCAGTTCGGGGGGCCGACCACTGCGAGATCACCGTGCTGATTGGCTGCATCATGTACCGCATTCAACCACACAAGACAGCAAAGGTTAGAAGGAGGGAAAGTCAAAACATAATGATGGAGCAAAACAAAGATAATAAGGTTCAAAGCGTGCAGGAACCGCCAAAGAACAATAACGAACAGGGCTCCCTAGCCCTGACAAGTTCAAACGCAGCTGGCCAAGGAGAACAAGTAGAACTAATGCAGGTAGAATCTACTCAGGGGATGGCAGATGCAAAACGAGAGAGCTATGCTGACCAATTTAAACGCATAGCAGGCAGCGATGGCAGCCTTCATGAAGGTTTCGAAGCAGCGCTGGAAAAGCCAGCCGCCTTTCTTCACCACATAGCTGTGATGAAGGAAGCCGTCCAGGCAATGGAAAAACACCACGCTGAAATGAAGGATGCATATGAGAGCATGTCGCAGCAAACAACGAAACAAAAGAACTGCGGCATGCCACTAAAAAATGGCGTCACTCTATTTGGTAACGTCCTAGTACAGCTTGAGCTGATAAGGGAGAGACTGGAAGGAGAAACCAAAGTGATGGAGTCTGCTATCAAAAAGGTAGCCGACAGAAATTCGGCAAAGAGAGTCCGATCGTCTTCTTTTTCGGATAGCTCTCCAGAATTGAGGCATGCTACCAAAAAAACTCCCCATGATCGGGAAGTATCAGAACGGGAAGTCGACGAAGCCTGAAAAGATACTAGTGCTCTCAATAGAGAAATCTAAAGAGGCAGAAAGTAGGCTGCGTCAAAGGCAGGAAAAACAACGTCAGGAAAAGGGGCAGCAGCTGCTGCAACAAGTGACAGCGCAGAGCCAACAGCGCAAGGACATGCAGCAGCCAAAGCCTCAGCTGCCGGACGGGGAGAAGTCGGACAATCCCAAAGACAGGAGCAAAAGGCGCAAGAATAAGGCGGAAAAGAAAAGGCAGAAGAAAGAAAGGTTAGCGGCTGCCAAATCACAGCAAACAAGGGGGCCGCAAACCGGCCAAGTTGTTCAGACTGAAAAGTCTGACCAGCAGGTGGTACAGCAGCAGCAGCAGCAGCAGGAACAGGGAAAACCCCAAGAGAAATGGGAAGAAGCCAAGAAGAAGGCAAAGAGGAAAAAGCCGAAAGCGAAGCAGCAGAGCGAAAAGCTCAAAGTGGAGGAACTTCAAAAACCGAGGCGGAAACGCAGGGTTAGGAGAAGGAAGGAAGCCTTCCAGATTACTCCGGCGGCGGGAAAAAGCTACGAGGAAACGCTCCTTGAATTAAAGAGGAGCGTGAACCTCGAAGAGTCCGGCACAAGGTTCCACCGGATAAGGAAAACGCAGAACGGCAGCGTCCTTATAGAACTGGAGGCCATTGAGGACAGGCAAAAGCTTGAAGAAGCAGTTAAGGCAGTCACGGGCCCTGAGTCAAATGTTCGTGACATGATACCCACTCTAAAACTCGAAATTCGAGATTTGGATAGGGTCACTAATGAGCAAGAGATTCAGGCAGCTGTCGCCAAGGCTGTAGGTCTTGAAAATGGCGACCTATTCCAGGTCACCATTTTCAAAACCAAAGGTACAGCAAGCCAGATGGCTGTGGTAGACCTGCTTGAGGCCGACGCTTTGCGCCTGGCCAAAAAGGGCAAAATCCAGATTTGCTGGGCATCAAGCAGAGTGCGCCTCCGTGCGGATGCTCGACGCTGCTTCAAATGTCTGGGCTATGGGCATAGTCAATATGTCTGTAAAGGCCCAGACAGAAGTAAGGCGTGCTTTAAATGCGGCGAAAATGGCCACAAAAGGACGGAATATGACAAAGAGAAGCCCAAGTGCTTCCTTTGCACGTCCAGAAAGGATAAGTGCTCGACGGAGCACTATCCTGGTGAGGGAAACTGCCCCAACTACCGGGAGGCTCTGGCTGTGGCGAGAAGCAGGTGTCATCGGAAATGATCAAGGTTCTCCAAGGGAACATGCGACACGCACGGGAAGCTGGTGCATTGTTGGATCAAATTGCTCGCGAAGAGGATGCAAATATCCTCTTACTAAGCGAGCAATATTACAACATGAACCACAAGTACTGGCTTTCCGATGACACTGGCTGCTGCGCCTTATGGCTTCGAGGCAGAGCCCAAACGTCCCTTACCCAACAAGGGAAAGGGAATTGCCACGTCTGGGCCAAGTGCGGGGAGACAACTTATATAAGTTGCTATCTCTCCCCAAACGACAACTCGGCAGAGCTGGCTACAAAGCTGGCCAGCATCGAGAACACGGTCCGAACGGTGACTGGTCGCGTCATCCTTGGTGGAGACTTCAACGCCAGGGCTCTGGAATGGGGGATGCCAACGACTAATCCCAGGGGACGAATGGTGCTTGAAATGGCCACTAGGTACAAACTAGTGGTCCAGAATAGAGGCAACAGGCCTACTTACGAGAGGCCGGGTTGGGGTGTCTCTATACCGGACATAACCTTCGCTACAGAAGCTGCGTCCGGGAGAATAGACGACTGGAGGGTGATGGATGATCAATACAATGGTAGTGATCATCATTACATCGCCTTCCGGGTATTGGAAGCAAACTCACAACGACCTCCGTACAGGAGACGCCCCCTGGGTTGGAACGTTCCAAAAATGGACGAAGATAGATTCGAGGAGTATCTTCGAATCGAGTCACCGTCCATCCCTGCTTGGCATGGAGGGGCCACAAGTCCCCATGAGGCTGTAATCTTAGTTAAGAAAGTAACGTCTCTATTATGCGGGGCTTGTGATGCCTCGATGCCTCGCCGCAGGCCCTGGAAAGGGAGAAAGCCAGTGTACTGGTGGACTCGCCTTTAGCTTGTTCATTCAGCAACTCTAATTGATGTATATAGGCATCTTTTTCTCGTAATTGTTGATCCATTGTTGATTATTGAAAATTTTGGTATATATTCGTAGCATTTGAGGGTTGTATGAAATTAAATGAATTCTTAATTTCTGTATCTTGTAGTATTGTAGATTGATTGTTTTCAGTAAATGTATCAATGTTATAATTATAATTATAATATAATTATATCATAATTATTATATTATAACTATCAATTATTAATGAAACTTCTAGAAGAGTTAGAAAAATTTTCTTTGTGTGGAATATTTTGTCCTTCATTTATAATTAAATTTAATTAATCATTAATATTGTTACTTTCTCTTCCAAAATCAATTAATTCTATTTTTTTGCATATATTATTTTCTGATTGTATCCACTGCTGCTCTTCATTTAAAATGGTTATTTCTTGTGTTACTTTTTGGTTTTCATTTGTTTTTATTTCAAGTGATGTTTTTCTAACATTATTAGGATTTCCGTAAGTTATTGGTCTGCCTAGACGTCTTAATGCAATTGGATTTTGAAATGATTGAGCTGGTTCATTGTAATATTTCTTTTTTTTTTCTATGTGCTTATTTTATTTTCGAATTGGTTCTATAGGGATGTTATTTATTTTAATTCTTAAAACGTATTAAAAGTTTGTTAAATAATGATGACAAAAATATTATATAAAGGATGGTCAGTGAGAAGAAAATATTAATCTACATATATTATAACTATATATAGTATATATATATTTTTGCCCTCCCGGGCGTAAAACTCGTGTGTAAAGAATTTTCTGAACTCGTTTTACGCCTCGGTGGGCAAAAAATAGTGTAAGCATCATGGGCGAAATACTTTAGACACGAGCGTGAACGAGCTAGTGCTCACGCTAGTGCCGAAACTTTTACGCCCTTGATACTTAATATACTATTATTCTTATCTTCATAATTTTTCTTAAATAATGAATTAAGATATTATATTTTTAAAATTTACTAAAAAAAAACAAAATTACCTTTAATTAGATGTTCTAATTCATTCAAAGTTTTAGCGTTGCCTCGCGAGTTATGAATTATCGAGGTTCCACTGTACTTAAAGACGCGCAAATATGCAAGCCATGCACACAAATAACACAGCTGCACAAAAAAAAAAAAGTAACTAGAACTACCTACAAGTAAGTTTTTTGATGTCCTAAAACTGAATGTGAAGTCAGAATTTAGCCTACGCCCTCAGATTTTGCCACAGCTACCCCCAGTTACCCTCTAAACCGATCCAGAAAGCAAATATTTTACTATGTCCAAATGTTAAAAATAAAAGTACATTAGTTACGTATTATAATGTTCATAAAACGAATTTGAAGTCAGATTTTACCTATCACGCTAAACTGCCCCATTGGGTGAATATTTTACTTTGTGCAAAAGTTATAAATGAAAGTATCTAAGTAATATTTTTTGATGTTCTAAAAACGTATTTTAAGTCAAAAATTATCCATCATCCTTAGTATTTGTCCCAGCTAGCCTAGTTACCCTTTAAAACCCACCAAAGGAAGGTTAAGGGTACTGTCTGCCAGTTTTGAGTAAAAATCACGGTTTTTTTCTAAATAGTTTTCTCAAAAAGTTTATTGCGTAATAAAAAATTTTTTTTACAGCTATTTTATACATTCATAATGAACACAAAAATTTTTTTTTTTTTTATTATCTCTTTTTTTACATAAATGAGATGGCGCTGTATTTGGTGCCTAAAAAAAAAGTTCCAAATTGGCCCACATCATAACTCGGTTTAAAATCATCTGAAATAAAAAAAAAAATACCATAAAGTACATGAGTTTATGCTTTTAGTAATCTACAATCAATAAAAAATATTAAAAATTAAAAAAGTTATGAAGGTAAATAGAAAAAAATCAAAATTTGACAATATTTTTAGCCACAGAACAGAGCCTAGAGATCAAAAAAATTTACCGATCAGGTTGATTGTGGATCAAAAAATGTAGAATTTCATAACAAATCGATTAAAAAAAAAAATTTGAAATCGGACCAATAGTTTTTTTTTTATCGTGTGGGCCATTTTCAAAGAGTTCGTTTCGAGAAAAACGCATTTAAAGTTTCGGATCTTGTATTCTTGCATAGTAATAATTTCACTTGCCACAACACCCAAGGAGTAGATTTCATAATCATCAGGTACTATATTGTTTTTCAATAAGTCTAAAATTTTATTGCTGTTTTTTTATCGAAGAATTGGGTTTTTTTAGATGTTTTTTAAGAAACTTAGTGAAACTATAATTCTGATAAGAAACCCTTCTTTATGATTTTTAAACAAAGCATATAATCTAGGGAGGTTAGTTTTTTTTACATTTAATTTAATGTCTTAAAAGACGATGTCACAATCGAAAACTCCACAATGATACCAAAAGTTTAAAAAGTTCTCAGTAGCATTAATTAAGCTATTCAAAGGATTTTTTTCAATTGAGTTATACAAGCTAGAGTTTTTTAACTCATATTTGATTTTTATGTTACATTTACCATGCCTATCCCTTTTTTATAAATGTTTTCAACATTTTTTTCAACTTTTCAACGTAATTGTTGTTGTAAATAGAATGTTGAATACATTTAAATATTTCAAAAAAGTCTGATATTTGGAGATGTGTATTGAAATTAAAATTTTTACCTAAAGACAAAATATCTATAACGTCTTGAGGAATTTGTACGTTAGTCAGATTTTTCAACCATTTTCCTCGGATCTCGGTAGTTTCATGGTCATTATTATTGTTATTGTTAACATTATTCAAATCTATATTATTATGATTATTATTATAATCGTTAATATTGTTATTATCGATTAGGTTTTTATTAATTTGGTTATTGCAGTTTAAATTAAGTGCATGCAAATTTTTTATTTGAATTCGGGTTATTTTGTGTTTTAGCTGGAGATTTATCTTAATTAAAATTTGGTAAAATTTGTGTAAAACAGTATTCAATATTGACACTTAAAAATAATTTTAGTTTTTTAATTTTATTATTGAGAAATAGGTTATATGAGTGTGCATCAGAAATTAAAAAGTTTAGAAATTTGGAGCTAATTGTTAGAAAAAAACTGTTAAGATCAAGTTTTATTTTATAATTATGTACAGAAAGACTCTTAAACTTCTTGACTATATTAAAAATGTGCTTTGGAAAAAAATCATAAGTGCGGCAATTAAGTAAAAACTTTTTTTTAAAGTGTTAGAAAGCAGTTTTTTAAATATTTTGGTTACCTGTACACAAGCCTCTAAAATAGTGTTATCTAAAAATGATGTTTGTGTTTTTGTAAATTTGTAATAATTAAAATTTATATAAAAAAAGTATGAAATACTTTTTATGTTCCCAAATTGTAAATATAATTAAAAATTATTTTTTATTATTGTTTTAAATAAATAATTTTAGTTCCTATCAGATCAAATAGAAAAGTTTTTATTAAATTAATTTCTTTTCTAATAATTTTTTAATTAAATTTGTAATAATAATTTAAATAAAAATTTAAAATTTCTTTTACCTATTAACTAATAATTCATTCATAGCAATTCAGTAAAAATTACACAGCTGCAGAAAAAAAAGTTCTGATCCTGTAACTAGAACTATCTACAGGTATGTTTATCGATGTCCTAAAACCGAATCTAAAGTAAGAATTTAGCTTACAACCTCAGATTTTGCCCCAGCTACCCCCAGCCACCCAAACCGACCCAAAAAGCAAATATTTTACTATGTCCAAAATTTAAAAATAAAAGTACTTTAGTTACGTATTTGATGTTCTTAAACCGAATCTTATGTCAGAATTTAGATTACACCCTCAGATTTTGCCCCAGCTACCCCCAGCCACCCTCTAAACCGACCCATAAAGCAAATATTTTACTATGTTCAAAAGTCAAAATAAAAGTACTTAAGTTACGTATTTCGATGTTTTAAAAACGAATTGGAAGTCAGAATTTACCTACCACACTTAGATTTTGCCCCAGCTACCCAAATCACACTCTAAACTACGCCAGATGGTACATATTTTACTTGGTGCAAAAGTTATAAATAAAAGTATCTAAGTAACGTTTTTTGATGTTCTAAAAACGAATTTTAAGTCAGAAATTATCCATCATCCTTAGTTTTTGTTCTAGCTAGCTTAGTTACCCTCTAAAATCCACCAAAGAATTAATCGCTTTAGAGTATTAGAGCGATATCAGGATGATGCTGTAACATTAGTTGGAAACAGTAAGTACCTACGAGCATATATGATTAAATATGTTTTGTTACTTGAAATCAAGGTTGTTTCTTTTGGTATCTAAATTTCGCATCCTCAAAAGATCTTCTTACACGCTTCCTTCTATGGATATCGTCTGTCTCCCTCTTCATTTATCAACAGTAGTCTGCCATTATATGAATATCCCATCTTACTTGGTATCACTATTCCGGTACCTCTCACCCTTCTTCCAAGCATTCCACTCAACTTGGTTTTAGAGGCTTTAGATAGAAACTGGGTTTCTTCAGAAAATAATATCCCCTTAACAAAGTTAGAATTTCTTAATAGCATCCAATTTCTTTTCAATTCTACCTACCTATAGTTTAAATTCCAATATTATAAACAAAATAAAGGTCTTCCAATAGGATATTTTATGTGAACTTATTATGGATCATCTTGAAAAAACTTGTCTTTATAAATTACGTAGCTCTATAATTTTAAACAATTATACTAACTTTGTTTCTAACTTTCCAAAAGACTGCAAATTTCCGGTTCTCTTTTACAAAAGATATGTTGATGACTGATTTTTAATTTGCAACAAAAAAGATAAAGAAAGATCCTTGCCACTTTCAACAATCACCACACTGACTAAAAATTTACCTTAGAAGAAAAATCCCAAAAAAACAGTGGCATTAACTTCCTTGATATGATAATTTTTAGAAATAAAAACTCTTTTGTTTCTACAAATTGGTACAAGAAAAAAACTTATTCCGGCAGATATCTAAATTTTAACTCCCATCACATTGAAAAACAAAAATAGCAATAATTTATCGCCCGGATCGATATAGTGAATCGGTCCACGAAAGATATTTAAAAACTAATTGTATTAGGTCAAAGTACACCTAAAAAAAATAGGATCCAGAAGTTTTCAGACCTCTAGATGCCTTCAGGTCTGATTGGCAGCCTATTAATGACAAAAAAAAAGTAAATTTTTAGCGACTTTTTAGTTGTCTTTCTGATTTTCCCGTGATAAAACAATTCTGTCAAAATGATCTTGCGACCTCTCATTCAAAAGTTTAGACGATATAATTTTAGATAAAATTACTTTTGGAAGTGATTTTAGTGCATCCTTTTGATGGGTAGACCATAAACCGTCCAAAATAAATTTTTTTTCTTCTAAAATTACAACTTTAGCAGCGATTTAAAAAAAATTGAGAGATAAGCTCATTCTACTTTTTTTTTTAACTAATGAAAAATAAAACAAATTTTCACTTGTGACCATCCACGCTCAAAAATATGTGGGGCAACATGGTCAAATACTTAAAAAACTGAAATATCTTTTGTTTTTAATTTTGCGATTTTTCGAAAACTGACCCCGCACAAATGAATAGGAAATGGCCGTTCGATCAAATAAGGTGAATTTTTTGTATTTTTTATATTTCATTATTCTGAAAAAATGTCTCCATGGATACAAAGCTCCAAAGTCTCAACTTTGGCTGCTACGGAGCTTTCAAGCTCCATAGCTGTATTACTGTCGAGTATTAAAAATATTATTAACTTTCATATTGAGCTTGGATCTAATAACGCTCTGAGTTATAACATTCAACTCTTATAATAAAAATATATATAGCATCATTTCCTATATACTGAACAGATGGCTGAAGCATTGTGAGTTGACCTCACAAGTGCTAAAAACGCCATTTGGAATGTATATAAGAAAAATAAGGACGTGTTTACATCAGCGTCTATGGCACATGCACTAACACACACAGCCATATTGTTGAGATCTATGTGTTAGTGTTGATCGAATCGCTAGGTGCCTTCTGTACCGACATTAAAAACCGCGTAAATTTAAAAATTTTTAAATAAGTTTAAAAATTTTTCTAAAATAACCACTTTGTATGCTTTAAGAAAAAAAGAGATGACAATTAGCATCCGCATATAAAAGTACACTCAAAACCAAAGTGTGTAAATTTGAGCAAGAATTTAATCGCTACTCTAATTAAATTCAAATATTTAAAGAAAGTCGCGATTTAAATTAACAATTTACACAAATATAATAAGTAAAACATAAAAATTACACACTAATAAACATTAAACTGAAAGTTTAATCAAAAGTAGTGTTTAAATTGATATATTTAATACGTAATATATATTAAATAAGTTAAATAATAAAATTTAATCAAAAGTAGTAATTAAACTACTGATTTTAAATTATTACCAAAAATAAAGATTTGTTTATAACCTATAATAGGTTATAAGTAAAAAATCTTAAATAATATTAATTCTTAAAGAAATCTTAAATATTATTCTTTCTACTTCTTATTGGCGAATACTAAACTGTATTTTAATTTAAAGCCAGCATTTGAAGAGAGTCAGCTTATGTAAACATAAAAAATTATTGTGAATTCATCGATATGGTATATTACCAAGTTCTGGATGTTTGTACGAGTAAGAATCATGAGCAATAAATATACCCTGTTTGCATAATTGAAAATTATTTGATAAATCAACTACAAACTAGAATATATAATCAAATTTGGACCTAAAAAAATATAAAATCCATGTAATTAGTATTTTACAAGTACAGTTCCATTGATGCGTTCTCAAAAAGCCTTGGAAAGCAATTACTGGATTTGATATGCAGTTTGGGTCCAAATTTTATAAAATACTAATATAAATCTACTTTATCAAGTAGATTTCATTAATTTAAGCAGGCTTAATGCATTGCTTCTGATTCTTACACATAAAAACATCCAGGATTTTAGAAAAAGCCACTACGATGAGTTCCCAAAAAAACTGTACAAGTGATTACTGTTTTTTTTACTTCTTTATTGGTGAATACCAAATTGAATATTTATTTAAAATCAGCTTGTAAAGAGGGTCTAACTTATATAAACATAAAAGTTTATTGGAAATTCATCCATATGGCTTCTTACCAAGTTCTGGATGTTTGTACGAGTAAGAATGATGAGCCATGAATACATCCTGTTTGAATAATTGAAAATTAATTGATAAATAAACTACAAAATAAAATAGTTATCAAAATTGGGCCTATTAAAATATAAAATCCATTTCATTATTATTATAAAAGCATAGTTTTATTTATGCGCTCTCAAAAAGCCTTGGAAAGTAATTACTATATTTTATATACTGTTAAGGTCCAAATTTTATAAAATTCTAATTTGTAAGAAAAAATTAATATTTTTTAAAATTTCCTGTAAAAATGTCAATTTAAGAATTAAATCAGACATTAAGAGATAAATTAAAAAAGAAAAAAATATTTTTAGCAGCTCAGAAGTACAGTGAACTTTTGGTACTTTTGCGTACTTCTACCAAAAAAAAAAAAAAAAATTAAACCAAGAGGTTTTAAGAGTGAATCTGAGGGTTTTAGGGTGTGCTAAAACCGAATCTGAAACTAAAATTTCGAAATTCCAAATGACGGACTCAACATTGGCCAATTTTCGATATTTTTAAAAATAGAAACAGAAGTTTTAAAAAAAGTACCCTGGGGTTTCCGGGGGTGCTAAAACTGAATCTGGAACTCAAATTTCGAAATTCAAAATAGCAGACTCAAAATTGATCAATTTTCGAAAAAAATTGGCAAATTTTTAAAAATAAAAAAAAATGTTTTAAAAAGTATACCTGAGGCTTTTTGGGTGTGTAAAAACCAAATCTAAAACTCAAATTTCGAAATTCAAAATGGTGGACTCTACATTTGCCAATTTTTAAAAAAAAAATTTGCTAATTTTTAAAAATAGAAACAAAAGATTTAAAGAGTGTACCCGAGGGTTTTTGGGTGTCCTAAAACTGAATCTGGAACTGAAATTTCGAAATTCATAATGGCAGACTCATAATTGGCCAATTTTTGAATTCACAACGTTAAACCTTCTATAACCTACCTACACATTAGACCTAAACCCTAAAATAAACTACCTACAAGTTAGACTTTAAAACCTACAATAAGCTACCTACATGTTAGACGTTAAGCCTACCATAACCTACCAACACGTTAGACCTTGAACCTACAATAACCTACCTACACGTTAGACGTTAAACCTACAATAACCTACCTATACGTTAAACGTTAAACCTACTATAACCTACCTACACGTTAAACGTTAAACCTACAATAAGCTACCTACACATTAGACCTTCAACCTATAGTAGCCTACTTACACGTTAGACCTTAATCCTACTACAACCTACCTAAACGTTAGACGTTAAACCTACTATAACCTACCTACACGTTAGACTTTAAACCTACAATAACCTACCTACACGTTAGACGTTAAATTTACAATAACCTACCTACAGATTAGACCAGAGCTGGGCAACGGCTGCACGCTAAAATCCTTATATACGGTATACGGCATACGGTTCAATGACATTTTATCCTTATATAAGGTAAAATTCATACGGCATCCGTATGTAAGGCAAAAGTCATAAGGCATCCGTATGGAAATGTCATTATGTACGGCAAAAATTCATACGGATCCTTATAAAATTTTGCCTTATATAAGGATATTTTCATACGGATGCCGTATGAATTTTACCGTATGTACGGGTAACTTCATACGGATGCCTTATGAGTTTTGCCGTACATACGGGTAATTTCATACGGATCACTTATGAATTTTTGCCGTATACATTTTCATATGGTTAATAATCCGTATGCCTCCTTAGCCGTATGATTTTTTATATGGCAAAATTTCGTACGGTATCCGTATGAATTTACCCGTATGTACGGCAAAACTCATAAGGTATCCGTATGAAATTACCCGTATGCACGGCAAAACTCATAAGGCATCCGTATGAAATTATCCGTATGTACGGCAAAACTCATAAGGCATCCGTATAAAATTACCCGTATGTACGGCAAAACTCATAAGGCATCCGTATGAATTTACCCGTACATACGGTAAAATTCATACGGCATCCGTATGAAAATATCCTTATATAAGGCAAAATTTTATAAGGATCCGTATGAATTTTTACCGTACATAATGACATTTCCATACGGATGCCTTATTAGATTTTGCCGTACATACGGATAATTTCATACGGATGCCTTTGAATAAAGTAATGAACTTTTTTAATGACTTTTTTATGTTACATTTAAATTGTTACTTATTAAAAATTTATATAGTGTAAGCAATTTATGTAAATCAAATGTACTTCTAAATTTTGTACAATCCTGTACGATAATCTATTTAATAAAAAAAAAAAAAAAAATCTAAAGTACAAAAGGCATGTCGATGAATTCAAAGAGTTTACAGTAGCTGACATAAATTATTTAAAAATATTTATTAATGTAATGAAACCTGTTGCTATCGCTCTTGATTCATTACAAGGCGAGAAAACCCATTACTATGGAATTTTGTTGCCTACTCTATTTAGGCTACGATCACAAATGAATGAAACAATTACCAGTTTATCCAATCGGTATAAAAAAATTGCCAAACTACTACTGGAATCAATCGAGAGTCGATTTTAAAATTTTTTTAATTTTGCTGATGAAACTCAAGATGCAATTTTAGCAACGTGCTTCCACCCAAAATACAAGCTACAGTTTTTTGAAAAACATTGTAACAAAGAGCAAGTTTCAAAATTTTTGAATCTTAGCATAAAAGCTATAAAAAACGAGCACACTTTCATAAAAGCGAAACTTGATAAAAATTCTGAACTTGATGATGAAGAACCCTGTTTAAAATTACCTAAATCAGATGAAAATTTTTTAATACCAATGTTTAAAAAACAAATGGATCTTTTTATAAAAGATAAAGACGTTTCATTGTTAACGCTTGATAAATATGCTAGCATTGAATCATGTTTCATTCGCTACAATACACATCTGTCAACATCAGGACCAATCGAAAGGATTTTTTCTTTAACTAATTACATCTTAAATAACAAAAGATCATCATTGACTGATTCATTGTTTAAAAAGCTAATTTTCCTTAAGGAAAATAAAAAATATATTCAATATTAATTTTTAGAAAAATGTATGCAATAAAAATTGTTCTTTACTCATTCAATAGAATTCTAAAATGAAAATAAAAGATTTTTTGATTGTATTTTTCCTGTTATAAATAATAATTTTATTTTTAATGCTTTCTATAAACAGTTGTTTAACTTTTTTTTAATATCTTCTTCATTTTAATACATATTTATTAGACTGTTTTTTTTTTTCGAATTATCCGGGATTCTTATCGCGCCGGCAGAATTCGAAAATATGAGTAAAAAAAATAAGTTTCTCGTTGGATTTAGATCAAAACATCGACTTTTGAGCCCACGATAGCTCTCGAAAGTTTTTTTTTTGGCCTCCTTAAAATTGGGATTATCTTAAAACTTTCAGTTTTTCTAGTGGATTCAAATCGCGTTTAAGATTATATTCCAATTAATATTCCTTAGTATTTTTCCCCAGAAATCCGATGAAACCATTTATTTTAGTTTTTGACCACGTTTTATAGGAGAAAAATCGATTTTCGTTTCCTTTTAGGGTCCAAATTTTAAAGAAATCTATTATAAAAAGTTAGTAGTTTTCAAAATAAGGTTTTCTGATTATTATTTAAAAGAAAATCTGGTATACTTTTTCCTCAGGAATCCGATGAAACCATTTATTTTAGCTTTTGACCACTTCTTATATGAGAAAAATCGACTTTTGTCGTGTTTCAAGGTCCCAATTTTAGGGGAATTAATCATTTAAGTTTAATAATTTACAAAACAAATTTTTCT
This sequence comes from Anagrus nilaparvatae, assembly GCA_022575985.1. Lineage (NCBI taxonomy): Eukaryota > Metazoa > Arthropoda > Insecta > Hymenoptera > Mymaridae > Anagrus > Anagrus nilaparvatae. Next base: position 183,278 of record JAKSXM010000129.1, read on the forward strand.
GTATATTATTAAAATGAGGGACTTGTCTATTTTTTTCCTAAGAATCCGATGAAACCATTTATTTTTGCTTTTGACCTCGTTTTATACGAGAAAAATCGATTTTTATAGTTTTTCAAAGTCATAATTTTAAGGAAATCAATTATAAGAGTTTTTTACTTATTTCAGAATATATTTTTCTGAATATTATTTACTAATGATACTGGTGTATTTTTTCCTGAGGAGTTCTATGGAACAAATTAATTTTTTATCTGTAGTTCAAAAAGCTTTTTGTTTTTTTATCTGTAATTCATAAGTAATTCAAAAAGCATAATGCAAATATAATATGGAAAAATCAGTAAATTTTAGAAAAATAGATTTTCTCGCAAAAGAAATGCCCAGATAAAAAATTAAATTCTTCCATCAAATTCCTCAGGAAAAAATATTTAAGTATCATTAGTAAATAATATTCAGAAAAATTTTTTTTTATGAGCTATTAAACTTTAATGATTGATTCCCTTAAAATTGGGACCTTGAAAAACGACAAAAATCGATTTTCTCGTATAAAACAAGGTCAAAAGCAAAAATAAATAGTTTCATCGGATTTCTGGGAAAAAATACATAAGCCCCTTTAGTAAAATGATATTCAGAAAAATTTATTTTGTAAATTATTAAACTTTAATGATTAATTCCCTTAAAATTGGGACCCTGAAACACGACAAAAATCGATTTTTCTCATATAAGACGTAGTCAAAGGCTAAAATAAATGGTTTCATCGGATTCCTGGGGAAAAATACTAAGGAATGTTAATTGGAAGATAATCTTAAACGCGATTTGAATCCACTAGAAAAACTAAAAGTTTTAAGATAATCCCAATTTTGGGGAGGCCAAAAAAAAAAACTTTCGAGAGCTATCGTGGGCTCAAAAATCGATGTTTTGATCTAAATCCAACGAAAAGCTTATTTTTTTTACTTATATTTTCGAATTCTGCCGGCGCGTTAGGAATCCCGGATACTTCGAAAAAAAAAAAACAGTCTAATATTTATAGTTAGAAAATAGAAGCAAAAGAATTTTTTATTATTGGGTAAGTCTTATAATACCTATTTTAAGAATGCAATTTTTTGCCTATTTAAACAATATCGAACTTTATTCCAATTTCTTTATAAAAGTCAAATATTTACTTAGGTAATGTCCTTATAAAAGCTTACAATTGTTTCATATGGATCCTTATGCAGAGCAATGTATATATTTTAATAATATACTCTCCTTTTTGATGTTAAATAGCATACGGGCCCTTATACTCTCGAACCGTATATACGGTTAAACAGCATACGGAGCCGTATACTCTCTAACCGTACATACGGTTAAACAGCATACGGGCCCGTATACTCTCGAACCGTACGTACGGTTAAACAGCATACGGGCCCGTATACTCTCTAACCGCACATACGGTTCAACAGCATATGGACCCGTATACTCTGTAACCGTACATACGGTTCAACAGCATACGGAGCCGTATACTCTCTAACCGTACATACGGTTAAACAGCATACGGGCCCGTATACTCTCGAACCGTACGTACGGTTAAACAGCATACGGGCCCGTATACTCTCTAACCGCACATACGGTTCAACAGCATATGGACCCGTATACTCTGTAACCGTACATACGGTTCAACAGCATACGGACCCGTATACTCTGTAACCGTACATACGGTTCAACAGCATACGGACCCGTATACTCTGTAACCGTACATACGGTTCAACAGCATACGGACCCGTATGCCGTTTTTGATTAAGCCTAAGCAAACGGTATACGGGTCCGTATGCTATTAAACATTATATACGGCTCAAGTGTATACGGGTCCGTATCCTGTTGAACCGTATGTACGGTTCAAGTGTCTACGGGTCCGTATGCTTTTGAACCGTATGTACGGTTAGAGAGTATACGGGCCCTTATGACATTAAACATTATATACGGCTGAGTTGCATAAGGCTCCCGTATAGTGTTAACCGTATATACTGCTAGGGTGCATACGGTCCCGTATGCTGGTTATCGTATATACAGTTCAAGTAACACACGGGTCCTTATGCACAAAAACCGTCTATACGGCATACGGTTACAGCGTGCCAAAATTGCCGTATATGCCCAGCTCTGGATTAGACCATCAACCTACAGTAGCCTACTTACACATTAGACGTTAAACCTACAATAACCTACCTACACATTAGACCTTCAACCTATAGTAGCCTACTTACACGTTAGACCTTAATCCTACTACAACCTACCTACACGTTAGACTTTAAACCTACAATAACCTACCTACACGTTAGACGTTAAACCTACAATAACCTACCTATACGTTAAACGTTAAACCTACTATAACCTACCTACACGTTAAACCTTAAACCTAGAATAACCTACCTACATGATAGTCGTTGAACCTATTATAACTTACCTACACGTTAGACGTTAAACCTACTATAACCTACCTACACGTTAGACGTTAAACCTACAATAACCTACCTACACATTAAACCTTCAACCTAGAGTAGCCTACTTACACATTAGACATTAAACCTACTACAACCTACCTACACGTTAGACTTTAAACCTACAATAACCTACCTACACATTAGACCTTAAGCCTACAGTAGCCTACTTACACGTTAGACGTTAAACCTACTCTAACCTACCTACACGTTGGACGTTATTCCGGCAATAATTTACCTACTTGTCACACGTGAAACCTACTATAACCTACCTAGGTAGGTTAAAATAGGTTCTACGACTATCCTGTAGGTAGATTATTTTAGGTGTAAGATCTAACGTGAAGGCAGGTTATGGTAGGTTTAACGTCTAACGTGTAGGTAGGTTATTGTAGGTTTAAAGTCTAACGTGTAGGCAGGTTATTGTAGGTTTAAGATCTAACGTGTAGGTAGGTTATAGTCGGTCTAACGTCTGACGTGTAGGTAGGTTATTGTAGGTTTAAGGTTTAACGTGTAGGTAGGTTATTTTAGGGTGAAGGTCTAACGTGTAGGTTATAGTTGGTTTAACTTGTCATAAGTTGGTAAATTATAGCAGGAATATCGTCCAACGAATAGGTAGGTTAGAGTAGGTTTAACGTCTAACGTGTAAGTAGGCTACTGTAGGTTTAAGGTCTAACGCGTACGTAGATTATAATAGGTTCAACGGCTATCCTGTAGGTAGGTTATTATAGGTTTAAAGTCTAACGTATAGGTAGGTTATAGTCAGTCTAACGTCTGATGTGTAGGTTGGTTATAGCAGCTATAACGCCTTAAGTATAGGTAGGTTACTGAAGGTTAAAGGTCTATCGTGTTGGTAGGTTATTGTAGGGTTAAGATCTAACGTGTAGGTAGGTTATAGTAGGGTTAACGTCTAATGCGTAGGTTATAGGTTTTAGCCGGTATAACGTCTTACGTGTAGGTAGGTTATAATAGGTTTAACGTCTAACGTGAAGGTAGGTTATAGTAGGTTTAACGTCTAACGTGTAGGTAACTTATACATGAAATATACTTCGAACTGGAAGCAATGGCTAGAGATAAGCTGTCACTGCAGGCTACGTCCGTAGGTGTATAACGCCTTTTTTCAAACGCAGCCTTAACTGATCAACCAAAAAGAAGATAGCTTAAAGATGATGCTTCAACAGCATTGTTGATTATCAGTGCATGGTCTAAGTCTGATCTTGTCACAGAAAGATGAGTATACAATCCTGATTCTTTATGTGCGTAATGCAGTTTATAAATGTTTATGTGTTATAATAAATTTTTTCAATAATTGGCCAATTATGAGTCTGCCATTATAAATTTCGAAATTTTAGTTCCAGATTCAGTTTTAGAACACCCAAAAACCCTCGGGTACACTCGTTAAATCTTTTTTTTCTATTTTTAAAAATTTGCAAATTTTTTTTTGAAAATTGGCAAATGTAGAGTCCGCCTTTTTGAATTTCGCAATTTGAGTTTCAGATGCGATTTTAAAACACCCAAAAAGCCTCAGGTACACTCTTTAAAACTTTTTTTTCTATTTCTAAAAACTTGCCAATTTTTTTTCAAAAATTGGCCAATTTTGTATCTGCCATTTTGAATTTCGAAATTTTAGTTCCAGATTATGTTTTAGCACCCCCGGAAACCCTAGGGTACACTCTTTAAAACTTTTGTTTCTATTTTTAAAAATATCGAAAATAGGCCAATGTTGAGTCCACCAAATGGAATTTCGAAATTTGAGTTTCAGATTCGGTTTTAGCACACCCTAAAATACTAATTACCTGCTTTTAAAACGAATGGGGCATCAATATGGCGGAAAAGAAAAACTAAATTTCGTTATTTTTTGGTCAAAATTTGTGTAAAGGGTATTTTTGGGTTGCTCATTACGAGGGTCTATCTATTTTTCAAAAACTCATAATGGCGGACTTAATGTGGCTACTGAAAAATGCGAAATTTTGAGATTTTTGACGAATTTGAGCCTGAGCAGAAACTGTAAGTTATATAACCATAAAACTGGTTTCATTTAGGGCATTTAAACATTGTATGTGAAAAAATAAAATTTTTTCGAAAAAAATTCAAAATGGGGGATCATTATGGCGAACACGAAAAACTAAATTTAGTTATTTTTTGGTCAAAATTTGTGTACAGGGTATTTTTGGGATGCTCATTACAAAGATTTATCTATTTTTCAAACATTGACGCATCTAATGTGGCTACTGAAAAATGCGAAATTTCGAGATTTTTGACGATTTTGAGCCTGAGAATAAACTGTAAATAGCATAACCGTAAATCCGGTTTTATTTAGGGCATTTAAACATGTTATATGAAAAAATGAAAAATATTTATTAAAATTCAAAATGTCAGATCAATATGGCGGACTCAGAAGAAACTTACAGTTTTTTTATTAGACTCGCCGTTTTGAGTTTTTGAAAAATAGATCGATAAATAAATATTTTTTCACATAAGATGCTTAAAAACCCTAAATAAAACCGGTTTTATGGTTATATAACTTTTAGTTTCTGCTTAGGCTCAAAATCGTCAAAAATCTCGAAATTTCGAGTTTTTCAACGGCCATATTGGTTCCGCTATTTAAAATTTTTGAACAATAACTATATATTCGTAATTAGCACCCAAAAAATACCATTAACACAAATTTTTATCAAAAAATATAAAAATTTAATTTTTTCTGACGACCATATTGGTCCGCCATTTTGAAATCTTTTTTTCTTTAATTTTACTGATATGAGTCAAATGTTCTAAATGGAATAGGTTTTACAGCTTGTCAAATGCAGTTTGTTCTTAGGAATTAATGGGTTAATCGTGTAAGGGCAAAGAAACGCGTTTTTTGAGTTTTGAAGGAACGGGAATGTGCTTCCACACCAGGACAAGACTGATATCGTTGAAAAATAGTTTTCTTTGCCTTTATAGTCGAATTTAAAAGAATTCAAGGCAGGTATAATTTTTTAATTTCAAAAAACTGATTTTTCGAAAATGTAAAATCACTTTTTGGGCTCTTAAGGTGGTCTTAAATGGTCTTAAGGGTCTAAAACCAATAATTAATGAAATATATTTTAGTTAAAACGTAAAAATAGATGCTCTAAAAGATTAAGGGAGGTTCCAAAACGAATTTTCGCAATTCTATTGCATTTTAATCGTGTAGAGACAAAAAAACCCGTTTTTTGAGTTTTGAAGGTGTGGAGATGTGCTCCCCCTCCAGAACAAGACTGATATCAGTAATATATACTTTTTTTTCAACTTTTTAGGTCAGCTTGAAGAAATTTAACGCTGGTAATTTTTTTTTATGCTCAAAAAACCGATTTTTCGAAAATTAAAAATAAATTTTCAGGGTCTTAAATGGTCTTAAGGGTCTAAAACCAATGAAGTTTGAAAAAACACTCTGTGCCTTTTTTTTCTATGCATTTTTCAGATTAATAGCTCAACACAGTGTGGAGAAACAAAAAAAAACGCAAAAATCACAATTTTTAAGGTTTTTTTAAGGTTTAAGGGCACATATGGGCTAGGAAGTTAATTCCAACGGCGATCGGCTAGTTTTTATAATAATTTTGGTTACAGATAATTTTTTTGAGGTTGGGGAGTGGGGCCAAATCACTATATTTATCCGGCAATAGCCTTTATTGATAGTCTCAATTATTTTCATATGCCTCTTAGCGCGTTACCCAAGGCATTCGGCTTACCTGATCTGATTAAAGGTGATTTTCCTCACATATTTAATACCCCGGAAAATCAAAATTACACGGGACCTTTACCCGATATTAGCTATTATTCGATTGACAGTATGTCGTGCGAAAAATGAGAAACATTTTTGTTTGGTACGAAGAATTGAAAAATTCAGGTTATATTTTTATCTTTCAAAAGGATATTGAAATGTACTGCAAAAACGACGTTCATATCTTTAAATGTTTAAAATTTAGAAAATCTTTTTTAGAAATTAGTTGAGTATGTCCATTTCTTGAAGCTACTACAATTGCTAGTACTTGTATAAAGGTGTATAGAAAAAATTTTCTCAAATTAGATACCATAGCAATTTTACCTCCTAGGGGGTATCGGTTTAGCGATAATCAGTCTTTTATTGCTCTCCAGTGGTTTGTCTGGATGAAAAGAGAATTAGGTCGTCAAATTTTACATGCTGGTCGATGCAGAGAAATAAGGTTACCGATTAAAGTGAAGGTAGATGGTTTCTGCGCGCCAAACTCAGATGAAACACATAACGGTATATGTTTGCAAATGTGCTATTGGCACGGTTGTATTCTTTGCTATCAAAGAAATAGGGATCAGCCTTTGTCTGAAAAAAGTAGCGATACCATGGAGAATCGTTTAAGTAGAACCATGGCCATCTGTAATCGAATTCGGGCAAACAATTACAGACTCATCGTAAAGTGTGAATGCGTATTTAGGACTGAATTAAAGGGAGATGTCATAATAAGAGATTATATTGATAATCATAGCCTTACGAGAGAACCACCATTAAATCCGAGAAATGCTTTTTACGGCGGGAGAACGAAAAACTATGTCAAATTTTACGAAACTAGAAAAGATGAAAAAATAAAATACGTGGACGTAACATTTTTGTACCCCTACATATGTAAAACTGGTAAATTCCCTCTCCGTCATCTGGTTTTGTATGTAGGTGAGAGCGAATGCCGTGATTTCACTGGTCAGAATTATGAAAATTTTACAACAAAAGTCGAGGGTATTGTTTATTGTAAAATATTACCACCTAGAAATTTATTTCATCTGGTTTTACCGATAAAAATGAACGGAAAACTCTTGTTTGGTTTTTGCAGAACTTGCTGTGAAGAGATGTGCAAAATCGACTGTATTCACGTAAATGAGTATTTACGATGTTTGAAAGGCATCTGGGTATCTCTGGAATTGAAAAAAGCACTTGAATTGGGTTACGTGATCAAAACTATTTATGAAATTTGGCAGTATCAAATGACCCAATACGATTCTGTATCCAAAAATGGTGGCTTATTTGCAGAATATATAGATACGTTTTACAAACTGAAGACTGAGACTATCGGTTTACTCGAAGAATTTGCAACCACAGATGAATGCGTCAAATATATAAAAGAAAAGGGAGGTATTGAATTAGATGGGTCACGAATCGAAAAAAATCCATCTTTCAGAGTCGTAGCGAAAACATGTTTAAACTCTTTATGGGGATTTTTCGGTCAACAAGAAAACAAAACTCAGACAAGTATTGTTGATAACCCTTCCGATCTCCATGCGCTTTTGACTAGCCCAATGACTGAAGTGTGCGGTATAGTCCCAGTAAACGATAACACCCTATACGTGAGCACATGCTTTAAAGAAGATACCTTCATCCCTTTGATTACAGTTAACGTCGTAATCGCGGCTTTTGTAACAGCACAGGCTAGACTAAAATTGTACAGTTACCTCGAAAAATTAGGTGAATCCACGATTTATTGTGATACCGACTCAGCGATCTACATTACCGACAGCAAGCTTCCGGACTTACCGCTACTCGGTGATTTGACCAACGATTTAGCCGTTTTCGGTTCGAACGCGTACATTACATCGTTTGTCTCCACAGCCCCCAAATTTTACGCGTTTGAAGTGAAAAAAGATGATGGGTTATTTGTACAGATATGTAAAGTCAAAGGTATAAAGTTCAATTATCAAAATAGTCAAAAAGTCAATTTCGATGCGTGGGGGGGTCCCCATGCCGCTGCTTCGCTAGCAAATCTTTGCTTTTGCAGCGTTATTGTGACTTTGTCGTAACAATAATGGATGATGAGTGTCGGGCTTGGAGACATCCTTGGACCTGTATGGTTAACGGTGCAACAGGTAGGTATTTTTTTTCTGATTGCGTCGTCGGTGAGATAGTATAAATTGTGAATAAATATTGAATTTTAATAGGTTCCGGTAAGACAGTTTTTATAAAAAATTTCCTAAACAATGTGGATAAAATGAGTGATAGGGCGTTTGATCGTATCTTACTGTACTATTCAATGTTGCAAGACACATTCAAGTCGCTTGGAGATAACATTGAATTTTACGAAGGATTGCCAAATCCAACTGATTATTCAAATGACAAAGATCGAGCAAAACTTTTGATTCTCGATGATCTTTTAATCGAGGCCTCGGATTGCAATGATATTTTAAATCTGTTTACAAAAGTAGTCATCATGGCAATTCGAGTGTCTTTTACACCACACAAAATTTATTTCATAAAGATAAAAATCATCGCGACATTTCATTGAATTCAAACTACTTGTTGTTACTTAAAAACATGAGAGATAAGTCACAGATACGACTTTTGGCGCATTAGTTATCCCCCGAAAAACCGCTTTATGTACAAGAAACTTATATAGATGCTACTAATAAACCTCATGGTTATCTCCTTATTGATCTTAAACAGTCGACTCCTGAAGTTTTACGCAATCGAATAAATATTTTTCCGCACGAAGCTCTGCATCAGACGGTATACCTACCTTAATTAATGGTAAAACCTCCAAGCTAAAGCAGAACAGTAGCTCTCGACAACGACGCCAGCAGGTAATTTATGTATAATGGCGGGAAAAAGAATCAGCAACATCAACGCGACAACTCGTCTTTGCAACAGTAGTAGTAGTAGTAGTAGTAGTAGCAGTTGTATTCGGAAATATCCAATATCCAAGAAACATGCAAATTTTTTACTCGCTTTACTGTACCTGGAGGGTAAGCAGAGAATCGCGCTCCTGAACAGTGTTAATCGAGACTTTATCAAGTGTATTTGCAAATGCGCGTTAAACATACTAAAAGGAAACGTGGTGCTGAAACCGAGTGAAAAAAACTGACTCAAAAAACATGTACGTCTAATGAGATTATTGGTTTACAAAAGAAAAAATAACAATAAAAAAAAAATTAAACAAAGAGTAGACATCTTTAAGGGTAAAAAAAAGCTACTTGTACAGCACGGACGTGGTGTTTTTTTACCCGCTCTTTTGGCACCAATAATTGCCGCTGTATTAAATAAATTTTTGTAAAAAACAAAAAATGGATTTTGCGCGTAAAATGCTTCTTGTTTCAGAAGATTTATCTACAGTCGCATCGCTCGCTGAAAAAACTGTCCAAACACCTGGTACTGTGCAGAGTAGACTGGATGCCGAGATGAGAGATATATTAGAGTCCAATAAAGACGATCGCGAAAAAAGTATCGTATATCAACAGACTCTGCAGCGTTTTTTGAAACTTGCATCAAAAAGACAAAGTAATTTAAACTCCGAAATTACAGATATGCAAGATAATTTAGAAGCTGGTGACAAAAAAAAATAAAAAAATTGACGAAGAAATTGTGAATTCAGTACCCGATAAATTTTGTAAAAAAGCTGAAAATTTTTTAGCGTATTCACGTAAAATTAATACAGTTACTTGGGATCATACAGGTAGAGTACGCCTGCGTAGTATTTTACTCCCAGACTCAAATATCGTAGACTTGGTAAACGACGCGATGCGATCAAGAAAAACAGCTGTTGGTAGACATCAGTTTTGTTCCGCGCCTCGAGCTGAAGGTTTACCAGAATCTTTTGTTGGAAATAAATATTTTCGAGAGAAGGTGAAACATTGGAGGAGCATCAAAATTCATCGTCTCCGCATTCGTCACTAGCGTCGTCTTCCCACCAACCTATAGTAAGTGCACCGCTGGCTAGTAAAGAAAATAAAAAAAAGGACAATCGATCTGTACAGTTATCGGAACATAGTTTAACGTTTCAAGACGCCTCTAACGGATATAACGACAGCGAAGCGACTCCTAAGAAAAAAAATAGACGGAATTCAATTCACAGATCTAGGGTATTTCGAGCGAAACCTAATTCAACGTTTCCAGGAGGATGGAGTCGTTATTAAATATGGACTCACAAACAGCAAACGACGCGGAAAAAATAATTATTCCTGTTGCTGAACATTTTGAAAATGATCCATTCAAAAACAAAAACGATAACGCTACCACTATGGAGCTATTGCCAAAGACGACGTACAAAATAATAGCGTTATTGATTCTATGATTGATTTATTACCTTTTGAAATGAATTTTCCTGGTCTTGAGTTTTGTGGCCCTGGCAGTCATCTGGAAGAGCGTTTAAAACGGGGCGAACAAGGTAAGAACCAGTTAGACAAGGCCTGTTTGCAGCAAGATTTGGTATATGCTGCTATAGACAAGGACAGACGTAAAGCCGATCGTATTTTAGCTGATAAAGCATTCTCACGTATGTTGTCATTTGACGCAGAACCTGATGAAAGGACAGCTGCATTAGTGACCGCTTATTGTATGATTTCCAAAATTACATTTGAATAGTTTTTCGAGCGCATACAAAAAGCTATTGGTTTGAATAAGAAAAAAAAGAATAAAATTCCCGCCGAAGAAAAAAACAAATAAAAGTGGTGCATAAGGAGAGGAGTAAGCAGCAAAAAAAAATATAACTAAGAAAAATAAGAAAAAAAAATGAAAAGAACATGGAATAAACTGTATTATGAACCCGAACAAAGTTCTGCATATGCTGGTGCACGTCATTTATTAAATAAGGTAAAAAATAATTACAGTAAATATAAAGTAATTAATTGGTTATCGAAAAAAAATGCATTTACTATGCACAAGATGGTTACAAAAAATTTTCCCTGACGCACATATAATGTATCCAATATATATGACTGTTTTTAAGTTGATTTGGCTGATTTCCGCTCGATAAAAACCTATAATGACAATTACACGTATGTTTTATTTGTAATCGATGTGATGAGTGAGTTTTTATGGGTCTAACCATTAAAAGATAAATCTGGTGACAGTGTGGCCCAAGCTCTGCGTGAAATATTCAACAAAAATCAAGAAATATTGCCAATTATGGTTCAATCGGATCGTGGTGCCGAATTTAAAGCTAAAGACGTTCAAAATGTTTTTAAAGATTTTAATATCGAGTTTTGTTTGATTCGCAATCCGGATGCCAAAGCTGCATATGTGGAACGCGTGATTCAAACGATTGAACATCGTATATGGCGTTATTTTACTCACAAAAATACACGCAGATATATCGATATACTTGAACCTATAGTTCAGTCCTACAATAACACGGTACATTCTGGTACAAAAATGACACCTGCAAGTGTCAATTTGCAAAATGCAGACATAGCTCGATACAACTTGTCAAAAAGATACACGCATGGAAGAAGAATCAATTTGAAACTCAAATACAAAGTTGGTAAACTAGTCCGAATCAGTCATGCACCAGAAGTTTTCCGAAAAGGTTACGAGAGTGGTTGGACATTAGAATTATTTAAAATTGCACACGTTTCAACCGCGAGACAGCCACCTATATACATTCTCCAAGATTTAAATGACGAGATTATAGATGGTATCTATTACGAGCAAGAACTTTGTCCAGTTAAAAAGAATCTCTCGGAAGAAGTTTTTGAAATTGAAGAGTTATTACAGACAAAAGGTCGGGGCAAATCAAAGAAATATTTCGTATCTTGGAGAGGATATCCTGCAAAATTTAACTCTTGGGTTCTAGCGAGTGATTTAGTTGACATATAATCAGTATATACAACAACAACATGAAGAAGGATCAATTTTTTGTGGTACTACCAAGTAACAGTAGCATTCTTGTATATCCTGAAAATACGACGATTCATTTCGCTACATACTTACCTCGACAAATTGAATTAGATGGTGAGTGAGAGGTTGCATTAACTGAAATTCAAATAACTATGACTATGTATCATTTAAAAAAAAATAAAAATTCCCTCGATCAAAGAATATTTGTTAAAATTTTGAGAAATGACAAGCAAAAGGAGGCTTTGCTGGATAAAGTTATTCCGAGAGAGGTCACCAAAACATCGAGTCCTAAGGAACCACCAGTGAGTAAAACATCGGTGTCACACGTCTGCTCGGAAATATACAACAGTGTAGAATCCTTTTTAGAAGAGTTAAATCAGCTTTCGGCGATTCAAAATCATTTCAAATTTTTACGCAACCGCAGTGGTTTTGTTTTCGTAAAACTGATTTGTGAAAATTCATGTAAAAACACCGCCTTGCATTGTTTAGATATTTCGGAAAAAATTAGAAATATCTTGGGTTTCAAACAACAGCAGGAAATTTTTGAATTACGTGGTCCTGAAAAAGAACAAATAGTTGCAAAAAAACTACCTGATATCACCGCCAATATACCAAATACAATTATGGTATATACATATATACTCGAACCTTGTACAGACAATTGATGTAGTATTAGATACACAGTTTGTAATAGGTCCAGATAAAAAATATTTACCAAAAGAAGTTGCTATATTAGCACTCGAAAATGAATTTCTAACTCATTGGGTTATTACACCAACATATAAATTTGAAAAAATCTCACCTGACGTACGTCGTCAGAATAAATGGTTGACACATCATCATCACGGTTTTGGCTATCATGAAGGAGATATAACCGAAAAAACTTTAACTAAAAATTTACGAAAACTCGCAAGAGATATTAGAAAAGTATACGTGCGAGGGATTGACAAATCTACTTATCTACAGAGCGTTATACCTACAAAGATAATTAACTTGGAAGATTATGGTCAGTGTTGTCCAATATTTCAAAATTTACCAACGAAAGATTTATATTGTTTATGGCATTCTGTGAAATTCGATTATCAAAGGTATAAATGTGCGTTAAATAACGCATTGCGTTTAAAAGATTGGTTAAACAAAAATAGAAAAAAAACTCCAAGCAAAATGAATAGTTTAGAGATTTTAAAATTACTATCACGATTCCATCTCACACAGTTGGTGTGAGTGCAGTGATTCGTGAAGCAGCAATTAAAGCAGACCCAAGCTTAGAACAGGCTGATCTATCTTGTTCGCATGTATTTTTGAAAGAATACATAATTATATACATAATTTCGATTTTACATTAAAAAACATATGTAATCAGTATATATATAATGTTTTATTCAATAAATATAAAAAAAAGAAAAAATTTAAAAATTGTGTCTCTTTTCATTTTTCTAAAACAAAAACAATCCGATATCCATACCAACCCATATAAATTTCGTTGCATTCACGTTTTGATTAGCAGTATCGATATACCATTGAGTAAGTTAACATACAATTTACAACCTATTATCAAATAAAAAATGAATATTTTAAAAAGATAGTTATGTTACCTGTGGCCCATTTGGAATGTTAACAAACGACATAAAACCTCAATATACGGACAGAAAGGTAGATTCAGAGAGTTTTGAAAAAATCGGAAATCAAATTTCACAAATCAAATAAAAAGATCCTAAAGGGTCAGGGTTTCATTTATGCAACGAAAATATCATAGAGTGTCAGCTGTGTGGGGGTAAATTTGAATCAAAATATAAGTCAGTATCGACCCAGACATAAAAATTGACACCTGAGTATTTAAATAATTGTACCATCTCTTAAACAAAAAAAATCAAATCTTAGTACACTCTAGGATTCAGGCCTGTATACATGGTTTTAATTAAAAAAAGAATCTATTACAGTTACTACATCAAGTAAATATGGGTAACAAACAAGGAAAGACTGAAAAATCTTGCAACATTAAATATAATCGACTAGAAAATGAGAAAAATGACCAAAAAAAAGCTTCACGAAAGAACAACACTAATAGTTACAACTACTTCAAAAATCTCAATTTTTCTAAAAAGAATACAAAAAATCATTATAAATCATCGGATATAGATAAAACACACCTGTTTAAAGAAAAATAGTAACTTCAAAAAGCTTAATTTAAATAAGGCATTATTTCACCTTTATATTTGATTATATAGGGTGATCGTGCCTCAAAAATATTTTTTTTATAATATAATTTAGTTATATAAAAATAATTTAAATAAGGTACAATTTCGCCTTAATATTTGAATATAGGGTGATCGTGCCTAAAAATGAGCATGTTAATACAAATCCAAAAAAATAAAAAATAATTTAATCGTTTATATATGTATTTCAAAGTTAAGATAAAAATAAAGCATATTAAAAAAAATTAAAAATTTATTATTTGTCTCCATATATCTTATATCATTTCCAGATAAAAATTTTATTGCAATCCAACTATACAAAATATACGTCTTTAAAAAAATGTTCATATATGTAACAATAAATTTGCTGATTTTTTGCTGACTGATACTTTCATAACTATACCAAGGTTATTTCCGGTATGTATAATTTAATTAAATACAAAGTTTTTTTTCCAAGGTTTTTTGTCTGTTGTCCCATAGTGACTATTAGACTACTTACGTTTTATTATCCTAAATGCCTAAATGTCTCTAGAATACCCATTGGAGTTGTACAAATTTGGGGCTATTTAGGACTGCATGAAAATAGCTATTTATAATTCTTGAAATGATATTTTACTAAATTTTCAAGCATCTCATAAATCAGCGTGTAAAATTATTGTACGAATTCTGCAAAAGGAACTCAAGAATTGTAATTCATAATTAAACTTAATCTCTAATTTCTATATGCAAGGGACTTAAAAGATTTTTGTACATATTCGTTAATTTAAAACGGAAAAATAACAGATAAAATGCTTAAAAAGTTTGCCTTAATTTATTAAATATATAAGATAAGCAAATACAGATTAGAGAAATTTATATACCGGAAACCCGCTCATGCCTTGCGGCCCTGCTTCACCCTGTAAAATAAAAAATTTAATTAGATCTACTGACTTATATATACTTTATAAATGAAGCCTTTTTTTTTTTAATTTTTTTACAAGTTCTACAAATTTTTATAAAACGTTTTTTAAAAATGCTTAAACTTTGAAAATTTACAAAAGATTTATAAAGGCTCTCACATATTATTAAAGATTTACAGCGTCCTTTAGTTACATATTTTTGACATCGCTTAAAAATTAGTTTGAGTTAAGCTTCTAGACTCTATGACTAAAGTTGTGATAAATTAATTGATTATGCAACAGGACGTTATTACATTTTACGCAATATATTTACATTATTTAAATTCTGTTTTATTATTGTTCTCTGAGGAATCTATTGTTGAAAATTTCATTTTGTATGATTTCCCTAAAAACTATTATTGCAACCTACAAATCATTACTATATGGTTATTTGCATTGAAAGGTTAATTTCATTAGTAAAAAACTTCCAGCTATTATTTTTTTCATAGCCTAAATAGATTTTATTTAAGTAGAAAACCTATTAGTTTATATATGTGTGTATGATCCTATACTATACATATTATAATCAAAGATTCAAGAGATTCAAAATTCATTATTTTTGATTTCTTTGAGATGCAATTTATGCAACACTAAATGGACGAAAGTTCATGAAAGTTAATTTAAATTAAACATTCAAGAAATACCCTTAGAAGTTTTTTTTATTTTGTAAACTTTAATCGTTTAAAAATATTGACTTCAGAAGTCAGTGATCGAAAGCACCAAATCAATTTATATTTTTTCACTAAAATTGGTTTTTCTCAGGATCTAAGGGGTTTTTTGACACAAGCTTTAGTGCAAATAATTGCTTTGAAAAATTCTATTGATTTTACGTTTTTTTTCTTAATTCGAGGTCATGGTCCAGAGTTACAACTGTTTAAAGCTAAGAATATCAAAATTTAAAAGCTGAAAAAGTTGTCACTGCAATCGCTTTGTAACTCAAAAAAAAAGATTACCGAAACGTTAAAACTAAATTGCTATGTATTTGTTTAACAGTTCTCTAAAACAAGTTTTTTTTAGTTTAGTCCTTTAATAAAGAAAAATCTTAAATCATTTTGAGGCCATAATGGTATACAAAATTTTACGCCTAGGTCAACCCCAATATTTAACAGAATTGTTTACGAAATATACTTCCCAGAGTAGTGCTCGTGGTCAACTGAAAACCAAAGAATTTGTGCTACCTTAATTGAAAACTTGTTGTGCGCAATCCTTCGATTATCATAGCACTGCTTTTTGGAATACGATTCCATATAATATAATATAAGATTTCTACCATCTCTTATAGTGGAAGCGGATTATACATAAAAATCACTGAAAAGTTATGTAAAAGGAATTTGTAATTCTTTTTTGTGTGTTTAATATACATATGTAAGAAGGAATCTGGCGCTAATTTCAAAATTGCTCAATTTTTGCGAAAAAATTTGATTTTTGGCTAAAAAAATAAAAATTTTTTCACAAAAATTTAACTTCATGGTCCCGTCATTAAAATACATATTTCCTGCGATTTTCATAAAAATATAATAATTTTTGCTCAAGTTATTAAACTAAATTAAAAAATTGGACAAAATTGGATTTTTGGAGGTTAGGATGTATTTTAAGGGCGCTCTGTCCATCACTGGGTGTTTTTTGCGCAGCATATTTGTAACTAAAATATTTTAACCATATATTTATTTATAATAATTTTTTAATGAAAGAATCAATGCTTTTCAGTATTTAGTACAAGAATATGAAAAAAAAAAAATTAAAAAAGTTTATTTGTTTAAACAAATACGACCTTTTAAATTTTTGAAATTTTCGGGTCATAAAAGCCTGAGTTCCCAGATCTGGGCTACTCGGATCAAAATTCTGCTTGGCTCATATTGAAGATCATTCAAAAAAAAGTTTAAAATGATGAAAATTTTATAAACAATTAGCTGTAACTCATTACTGAAGAGGTTTAGCGAAAAATTTCCCACGATACCTCCACCTAGAATTGAATGATCTTCAATATGAGCCAAGCAGAATTTTTATCCGAGTAGCCCAGATCTGGGAACTCAGGCTTTTATGACCCGAAAATTTCAAAAATTTAACAGGTCGTATTTGTTTAAACAAATAAACATTTTTAATTTTTTTTTTAATATTCTTGTACTAAATACTGAAAAGCATTGATTCTTTCATTAAAAAATTATTATAAATAAATATATGGTTAAAATATTTTAGTTACAAATATGCTGCGCAAAAAACACCCAGTGGTGGACAGAGCGTCCTTAATATAAGCGTCCAAAAATTAAGAAAATTTTCTATTTTTTTCTTTATGACCATTTTAACCAGAGATATGACAAAATCCGATAGCAACCTTCTTAAAATCTAGCAAAAAAGTAGTTTTTGCC
This sequence comes from Anagrus nilaparvatae, assembly GCA_022575985.1. Taxonomy (NCBI): domain Eukaryota; kingdom Metazoa; phylum Arthropoda; class Insecta; order Hymenoptera; family Mymaridae; genus Anagrus; species Anagrus nilaparvatae. The sequence continues at coordinate 200,831 of JAKSXM010000129.1, forward strand.
ATATGTCTGGCCAAGTGTTCCTTTGGGATACATACGAAATTAGATTCCTTCTTACATATGTATATTAAACACACAAAAAAATTACACTTCCCTTTTACATCACTATTAAATGATAATTCGCTTTAAGACTGGAATATATAAATATTTTTCAACATTAGACCCCTAAATGAGGATTCATTTATCTGTAACCAAATTGAAACATTTTATATACTTATTATAAACAATACTTATATCTCATATAAATGCTCTATTTTACTTAAATATTTGCTATTGCACTACTACTCATTACTTATTATTTTAATATTTATACGTTCATTTATTAAATTATTTAATAAATTATTTGATACGACCTTGATGAACAAACAAAGCCTTAGATTCGAAAAACTCACATTTTTGATACGTGTTTGATATACTTTTGAAAACGCATCAAGTAGTTTTGCTTATTTTTTTTTTAATCAAGAAATTTTTTTGATTAAATATTTTTTTTAAAATATAATTTTTGCAAATTAAATTTTTAAGTAATGAGTTGATGTTAAGAATAATATTTTTTATGAAAAAACATTGAAAAAAAGTTTGTGAAAAAAATGTCTCAATGTGAAGTCGGTTGGACTCCACGTATCAAAAATGTGAGTTTTTCGAATCTAAGGATTTGTTTGTTCATCAAGGTCGTATCAATTAATTAATTAATTATTATTTTATTTACAATGAATTATTATTTAAGTAGCTGAACTTTAATGATTATTATATACTTAAAAGACTGTGATAAACCTTTATCAAAAGATAAGATTATATTTACTAAATGTACAAAAGACATAAATATATTTATATACATATATATACAAAATTGTTATTAATTATTTAAATTTTTATAATTCTTTTTATTTTAATTACTTATAAATATTTTGTACGTATATTTTGTTTTATTACTTATATTTTACTGCATACTTTTTTTGGCAACAAATAAATAAATATTGATAATAATAATAATAATTAATAATATTAACTTAAACATTCCATTTTCGACATCTTTGATTAAATGTTTTTATTAAAAAATTGTATATAATTATTTACACATTTTAATAATTTTTTATTATTATCATAACTTATCTAAAATTACATATACTACCAATTTTTGAGTACATTTATGTGTTAATTATTTATCAAAAAAGAATTTAAAACTTATATAACGGGGGTAATTTGTTTAAATAAATAATTTTTAATAATATACATACATATATATTTATTAATATATTTATACTTTAAGAGCGCCTTTCAATAAATATATGTACGTATAAATATTTAGTATTATTATACATGGTTGTATACAGTGTAAAGATGTGTTAGTCAACATTTGCAATTTAGTCAAAAAATTAAAAAAAAAATGAAAAATTTGTTTTTTTTTATTTTAACTTATATTTTAAACTTAAATAAAGTATTTTTTTTAATATTTTTATATAATTTATATTTTTTATACATTATTTAAGTTGAAAATATAAGTAAAAATAGAAAAATCAAATTTTTTTTTTTTCAATTTAAAACTATAAATATTTTACCTTTTTATGGTAAAAAATAGATTTTTTTTTTCATTCAGCAGCTAAAAAAAAATTTTTTAAAAAAGAATTTTTTAAAAAAGAATTTTTTTTCATTAGAAATTGCGTTGAAGCCGATTTTTTGCCACTTTTTTTTTTACTACACTGTGTGGCATGGTCTTATTTTACAGCACCGTGCGGCTGATACTATAAATCATTATCAGTCAATATGAAAATCTATAACTTTTATTGTTCGGTGCTGCTTTTTATTAATCTTAAGTAAATATATTTGAAATTTGATTGTTGCTATGCGTAAATCTTCTGTCTTAAAGACTTGAGGCGCGCGAATATGTGTGTATGTGTGTTTGCAAATATTAAATAATTTAATTTTTAATATTTGCTTGTAACGGGCAAAAATGCCTCGTTACACTTAATGTTCATAAATTACGGTTGGACTAAGTCGAACATTGCGAGGCAAATCTGCTTTTATGATTTATATCAATATTGCCACCAGTTACAAAAAGAAGAGTACCAATTCATTTTTGGACTAACAGTCCACTAGGAAAAAGTCAGCAAATAATATGTGTAAATTTTTTATAGTTTTCAGCAAATATTGGTTATAACTTATTTTTTAAAAATTTTAAACTTCTTTTTTTGAACCTTTCACAAATTTAAATTAAAAATATATTACGTTAGTTAATAGGGAACATGAAACTACAATATAATTTGCTGAAAATAATTAATTAATTAATGCATAAAAACTAATGGAATTTTTTGTCAGTTTTTATTGGCCTAAAATATTTAAAATAGTTTATTTCAGCCGTGCATAATAGTAGCAGCCATAATCAATAAATTATGCTACCATACTTCTTTACATTAACTAATAGATGTTAAACGATTCTTAAAATACGTTTATAAACCTTTAGTATATCATTTCTCTTTCGAGAGAAATTTTGTATATTGTATATTGTAAATATATTGTGTACAGTAAGCTAGTCACATCTTATCAGTAATTAAACTTTTAGCTGACTAACTATATGTATATATATGTATATATTAATCTTAACCTTAATCTTAATCTTAATACTATATATATTTAAAAATTTATTTGTTTGTTTGTCTGTCTGTACGCTAATGACTCATGAACTGCCGAACTGATTGTCGGTGTCAAAATAATGAAAAAAAGTCTGCAAGTGACATGGGCCATAGATTTTTTGCTCAGCTATCGCAGTTTTTGAGACATTTAATTTTTAGTGTTTTGGAACTTTATAAAATTTTTTTAAATTTTTAACAAAAATTGAAATATCTCGAGATTAAAATTTTTTGATAATATCGCACTTTCTAGTATTTGATTTGGCACTAATTTTTACGTATTCTCTCAAATTTTTATTCAAAACGGAGGTATCTTTAAAATTTTATCAAATATTTTTGAAGCTGGTAAGAAAAATTTTTTTTATTTCCTTATTTTTTATTGTATTTTTAATAATTTATTTGTGTGTCTATGTCTTTTATCATGAGGTTTGATTTGATTTGAACGAAATTACATAACACAAGTGTCAAAATAAAGTTAAAATAAAAAAATTTTTATTTCTTTTGAAAAAAATTAAAGTTTTTGGAAATTTGGTTAAAAAGTGAAATATCTGTAAAATATGATAAAATTTTAGTGTAGCTATTTGTACGTACTTATTCAATTTTTATTAAAAACGGACGTTTCTTCAAAATTAAACAAAAATTTTTTGATAAAGTTGAAACAATGTTTGATTTTTAAAAATAATTTATTAGATGATTTGATCATCTGATTAAATTAATCAAGAGCAAAATAAAATATTATTTTTCTTTTTCTTATTTTAAAAAAATGCAATTAACTGTGCCTATTTCATTTACGCTTCCCCCACCTAATAAATCTAGTAAGTTCATACAGTTGTAATGTATATGTGTTAGTTATAAAGCACATATATATTGTATGAATATATGTTGGTATAGTTATTTAGTAACTTCTATTTGAAATCGTTAAAACGGCAAAAGACGTGAATTAACTTCAAATTAATTCAAGTAATTCTATAATCAAGTAAGGTATACAAAATCTTATTATATTGGGATCATAAGACTCGATGCTTATACGCCCTACAATTTTTCAACAATATTTATGTAGAATATTATAAAACGTTGCCTAAAGTATTAAACACAAATAAAAATAATGTTAAAGTTACATGAGAGTATTTTAATGAACAAAATTATATTATAAACAAATCTTTAAATGAAATTTATATCTAAATGCTATGTATGAGAATTTCCGGCAACGATCCAAATCAACGTTCCAGCTGCAAGCACTTGACTTTCCATTAAAGATTAAGAAGGGAGAATTCCGGGGACATCGCAGATGCCATCCACGCAACGAACTTTCACTTGGTATCTAGCTTCCAAACATCTTACATTAAAAATTGAATAAATAGTAACTTGCTTTTTTTAACATACAATACGAAGTCTTCTCATTATATACAAATACCTAAATCCCTATCCCGTGCATTATAGAGTTGTAATTTTTATAATTAATCGTGAATTGAACTTACGCGCTTTTGCAAAATAACTTAATAAAAACTAGCCAAAATACCGAACATTACACAGTAAAGATCCCAAGGTACGTTAGGCTCCCTACCATACCATCTCAGTACATTATAAATCTTGGACAAATAATTACGTCATAAAAATTATATATATTAAAAATTTTTGAGCAAATAATAATTTCTTACGTATCAAATTTAATTATTGTGATATGTTAAAAATAAAATTTTCAAACAAAAAAACATATATATAATAGATAACACGTTACCAAGTATATTCATAAATTAAATGATTTAAAAAGAACTTTATTAAATAGATAAGAATTATCGAACAGATAAAATTATAATTCTATATAATACATTGATAAACTTAGACGATTAAAGTTTAAAAAATTACACTGTATAACCTAATTATTTATATCAAACTTTTTTGTAATTTTTTTTTACACTGATATACTAACACAATTAAAATTAAAAATATACTATTTAACCCGAGCAATAAAATTTTTATTAAACTGGACGATATTAATAGCAATATATCGAGCTTAAGAATGTCACGACCTGACACACCCGAAAATCATTTAGAAAATGCTTTAAATGAAATTATTAAAAAACTTGAAATAATAAATAGCGAAATTAAATAGCATAGGCAAGCAATATCAATATTAGATGAAGATATCAGGATAGAGCAAATGCTAAAGGCGTGATTCTCATTGACACTGATACTATTAGCTCAAGTAAATTAAAATCAAGGCAAATATTAATTCCATCTAAAAACGATGAATTAAAAGATTCGGATGATAGCAAAATATCAGATAATGAAATAAAAGAAAGTAGCCCACCTCAAAATTTTAATCGAACCCAATTACAAGAACCCGGTAAAATTGTTAAAATTATAAAACCGTTGAAAGATAAAGATGATCAAGGAGTAGAAGATAAATACAAGAAAACAGGACGTGCTCCAAACAATTGCCCTGACAACAGAAATTTTCGGTCAATACAAACTTCACAGAAACCCTTACGAAGAATTAATCTATTGGAGGAAGAAATAGACTCAGAAGAGGAAGGAGTACAAGAAGAAATACATAAGACAGAATATAAACATCACTGGAATCCTTAACTCCATCTACCTCAAAGGCGACGCGACGGAAGAAGAAATCCAGGCTTACAACTTACTTTTATGACTTACTTTTAGCCATAGTTTTGGTATTCAAAGATTAATTCAATATTTATCAGGCAAAAAATTTACCTAACTGACCATAAAGCCTTAAAACGGCTATTAATTGTAAAAGAACCATCATCTTGATTACTAAAATGGAGATTATGTTTGCAAGAGTATCAATACGAAATCAAATTCAAAAAAAGCTGTGAGAATAAAGCAGCCGATGCTTTATTGAGAAAAATCTTTATAACTAATACTGAGCCGCAAGATAAAGAATTAAAAATAAATTTAGAAGAATAAAGAAAGAAAGAAATCGCAAGAGTTCATGTTACCTATTCGCCAGAATCAGAAGAATCATTAAGCTCTGCATTAAGACAAACATGAGACTTAGATAACAAACAATTACAAGAAAATGAAAATTTAAACATAGACCAATTAGAAAATGAACTACTTGATGAATTATTAAATAATACTCTAGTTTAAAATTAAAATAATTTAAATGTAGAAGAAATACTTCAAGACTCAGCTGAAATCACAGATATAGGATACAAACACAAAATTAACAAATAAATCCACCACCAATAGTTAATCCAGATCAACTAATTTAACAACCACAAAATCAAAAAGAAATGGACCCGTTATATAACAGTTATTTACAATGGATAATGAATAACGAAACTAAGACAAATGTTATCAATAAATCCAACGCTAGCAGCAAATTATACGTTAAATTATAAAGAGTAGAGAACTAGTTCAAGGTCAACACATAGTATCACCGGAATTTAATGAAAAAAATGATTAAAAATCTTATAAAAACATCGTGTAACAATGTTAAGAGATAGAGGTCTAAGTCAAATAAGAATTCAGGTATCAGACCCTACGAAAACACCTTTAGAAAAAATAAAAATCAAAGATTTTTCTAATTTAAAAATCAAAGATCCTATGAACCTGTATATATATTAAAATGAAAGATTGCGAAAAATTCAAATATTTTGATTTTATTACAGATCAAATTATGAAGTATTGGATGGATAAAAATTCATAAAAATTGTTTTAAATTAATCCTTAAAGAAATACCCCCAGCCAATTTTTTTATTCTTAAAAAATAGTAACATGATTTCAAGAAATCAATCTCAGAAGTTAGTGTCGAGAAGGCAAAAAATTTTAATTTTTTTTCACTAAAACTGATTTTTCTCAGGATCTAAGGGGTATTTTGAGATAAGCTTTAGTGCAAATTATCCCTTGGAAAAAATCCTATTGATTTGACATTTTTTTTTTAATTCGAGCTCATGGTTTAGAGTTATAACTGTTTAAAGTCAAGTAGATCAAAATTTAAAACCTGAAAAAGTTGTCACACTCATCACTCGATAACTGAAAATAGTTATTACCGATTCATTAAAACTCTATGGCTATATATTTGTTAAACGGTTGTCTAAAATAAGTTTCATTGGTTTTAAGTTTAATCTTTTAGAGAAATCTTAGAAATATTACTTGATAAATTATTTTCAATTTTTAACTTTTTCATACTTAGGACAGCCAACATCTAATTTTACTAAAAAGTGTTTTTTTTTATATATAAAAGCACTGAAATTCTAAGATAAATATATTTAGATTTTTCATATTATAGACGGCTACAATATATTTAACGACGGAATGAAATTCTAATTATTTACTTTTTTATACTTGGGACAGCTAACATCTAATTTTACTACAAACTCAATTAATATATATAATTAAAATATAAAATAATAATTAAAATTTTTTTTATCTTACTCGCATTTTTTTCGATTAAATTTTTTATATCTTATTTTTCAAAGTAGATTTAAATAATTTATTAACATATACACACATAGGTATACATTAATATAACTATATGAATTTATAATCATAATAAAAATTATACATGAATTGTAAAATAAATATATTTTTATAAACTCAGAGCAGAACTACTTTAAAAAATATTTTATAACAAAAATTATTATAAAATATTTAACATTTATAAATGCTTAGAAGTTATTTAGAACATATAATATACTGATAAAATTCAGACCATTGACTGTAATTACAGAAATTAAACTGTGGTACAGGTTATATTTTTGAAATTACTATTCCAACAAGCATTAAATATGCATGGACACGGTATCTTGTTGAGGTCATTTTAATATGATATACGTGTACGATCGACTTCTGGAGGGAATCTTCACTGTGTTCGTGATTTTTAACTTCAGATGGGCACATATATTATTATTGGCATGATTAAAACATGATACTGATTTTTTAAATAAATTTGAAAATCGTGGTTCGTTTTTCAAAGTTATATGGAAATTTTCTCAATACAAAACAGGAAGCTGTTGTTTGGTAATCAGATTTTTTTTAATTAACTAGACTCGAATATCTGCTGAGAATTGTCAATTGGGAAGTTGAGTCAATTATGTCAGAAGTTGTAAAAGTGAAATCTACTGAATCCAGGGACATAGATCCAAACTCAGAAATCAATACTAGTGATGCCACTGGTGGTGCTAGTAGAAGAATAGGTATTTTTCCTTAACTTTTATTTCGATTACATTACTTTAGGAAAATAAAAAAAAATAAAAATATTGTTTGTTTGTAAATATTCTGAATTATAATACTCAGACTCAGATGGATCCAAATTTATTTTAATAACTAATAAATATAATAAGATAAACAATATTTAGAGCAAATATAGAAAAATGGTTAAGAATACCAAAACTCAGATTAAATAAATAATTATTTTCAGACAAAACTCAGAAAAAAGTGACTGACTATTTTCAAAGGTCAAAAAGACTCATGAAAACAGTAATATAGAATATTCTGAAGTAACAATGCAACTAGAACGCTTAAAAGAAATATCAAGCTTATTATGCAGGACTATGGAAGCAGCCCAGAAAATCGTAAGCAACTGTTTAGAAATAAAAAATAACAGCAAGAGCTTATCAGTAAACAATAATCAATTTTTGAATTTAACAATGATTAATAACGATACAATAGGCAAAAATGATCAGAAAACTATTTTAAACTCTGATACAAGCGCAAACTCGGATAATTTAAATAATATAATGTTGAACAACACTTTAAAATGTCTACAGGAAACTATTAAACAAATAAACGAAGTAAAAATTGAGATAAACAGAATGACATAAATACAAACTAGCGAATAAAATGTCCTTCAGTTTATGGTAAGATTTTCTGAAATCATAATTAAAATCATTTGAATTATTTGATATGATAGATCCTGCTGCTACAACATGTACATATCCGTATGAAGAAAAAGAGAGACGAAACATTAAAGTTAGAGACATAATTATAAACAGAATTCACAATTATTATCACAAGCAAATAGTGGATATAACAGATCCCAAGAAAATCATTGAATTCTTAAAAGAATATAAGAAGATAGAATCAAATACTTCGAATTCAGAAATAAGGCAACGCTTACAGAATATACGAATGCACCCAAAAGAAAAAGCTGTAGAATTCATAAACAAGTTTGAATCAATTTTAAGAGATGGAGCAACGAATGATGGCGCTGATCCCATTACTACAGGAGAAAAGCGATCCTATTTTTAAAACGCAATTAAAGTCGTTGTTAAAAATTTAAACAATTTATGTCTCCTATACAAGCTTTACGATAAAGAACGGAATGAAATGCGATATAAAGAATTGAAAAACACGTTACTATCGTTTGAAGCTGAAAAATCATTAGAGAACGAAAGCTAATGCTAAACAGCTTCAAAACAAGCTCAACATTGAAAAATGCTTTAGATGCTCCAAATATGGACACTTAGACACCGTTTGCCCTCTAATAGAAAAAGGACATTATTTTTGTTACATCTGCAAGAAAATTGGAAATCACAAGGGCAAATTAAAATGCAGATTAAACCCTGATTATAATCCAAGACATGATCCAAATCTCAAGCCTAACAGCAATAATAAGGGTGAAAAGACATTAAAAAAACAATGACAAGGTGGTGGTAAAGTAAACCAAAAATCTAATGGACGTCATCATCCGTACAATAGAAGCAATAACCTGGAGTCACGTACACCTAAGTCTAATATTCAAATAATATTACTTTTATTGCGGACTCAGGTGCCACAGAGCACATTATTAATAAAGGGTTCATTTTATCCAATTTTGAAAAATGTGAAGGCAAAATTATTCAAAGTGCAAATAAAAATAAAAAAGCGGATATTAAAATTGATGGCAAAGGAAATCTATTTTTATAGTCAAACTTTGACTCAAATCAAAACATAGAATTAACTAACGTTATAGCCGCTAAAGATATTGCCAATAATTTACTATCCCTTAGAAAATTTGCAGACATTGGATTAAGTATTTATTTAGATAATAAAATTTTAAAAATATATGATAAAGAAACAAATCAAGAATATCTCTCGGGTATCTATGAAAAACCAAATGTGTTGTTAGAATTTACAGCTCAAACCTCAGAGAATTCTTTCTTAGATCCGAATTATGAAAATTATTCTTGTACAGCGCAGATAGTGACTCTTGTTGAGTTCTTACAACAATCTCAGACAGATATACAAGATTTTTCACGAACAATTTCAGAGGGCTCAAATAATATACAAAATTCAGATTGTTATCCATCTGATCTTGGGAGGGAAAATGAGCAAGAACCCAATCAAGAAATTTTAAACTCAGATTATTTTTTAGATTCAGATTTCGATAAAAACACGATAAATAGAAAAATTTTAAATTTTAATAAAATAAACCCCGAGGGATTGTCAAATGATATGTTTCTAAATCAAAACTCAATAAGTCAGAATCCTAATATAAAGAAAATATCAGAAGAAATGCTATGGCATATAAGGTTAGGCCATGCATCCATTAATTATTTTAAATGTCTACAAAAGAATCATAATGAATTAAAAAATGTTATGTTTGAAGAATCTATAAAAGATTTTGAAGTATGCAAACTGGCAAAAATGACAAAATAGCCTTGTATAGAAATTAGAACAAGAGCAGATAAACCATTACAAAGAATACATAGTGATATGATAGGACGTATTAAACCAATTTCATTCCCGGGAGGAAATAAATATATTATTACCTTCATTGATGATTTTTCTAGATATGAAAATTTATTCAATTAAAAAGAAAAATCAAGCAGGTGAACGTTTAGAAAAATCATGAATAGAGAGAAAATTGATAATGATTTTGCTCCTGCATATACGCCAGAACTCAATGGAACGTTTTAATTTGACGTTAAAATGGAAAATTGCATCCTTTTTACTAGACTCAGGTTTACCTCAAAGTATGTGGATATTAGCAGCTGAAACTTCTACATATATTTACAATAAAACCCCTCATAAATCAAATAACTTCATCACTCCAATAGAAAAATTTGTTCCTAAACAAAAACTACACCTTGATAAAATCAAAAGATTTGGATGTATCGCGTATGTTATAACCAAAAAAACATTTACATGTAAAGTTACGCAAGTGACTTTAAGTGTCGTCACTGCTTATTTATTTTATCTAGTATTTTATTAGGTAAACATTCTATTATCACTACTATTAAAAACTGCGAAAGTTTTGAGATCTAAAACAAAACTTTACGAAAGTTATGTGGGCTGATTAATAAAAAAAGAAAATAATATTACTTATTAAGTAATTGATTTATTATAGATATAATGGAATTTAAAGTATCGGATTAAACATTCTATTATCACCAATTTTTAACACTACGAAAGTTTTGAGATCTAAAACAAAACTTCACGCAAGTTATGGAGGCTGATTAATTAAAAACAAAAAATATTAATTATAAAATTTTAAGATCTCATAAAAAAAAAAAAAAAAAAAAATTTCACTTGCCAGGTCTACATAAATAGCCGCTTCCAATTATACCTGGCAAGTGAAATTTTTTTTTTTTTTTATGAGATCTTAAAATTTTATAATTAATATTTTTTGTTTTTAATTAATCAGCCTCCATAACTTGCGTGAAGTTTAGTTTTAGATCTCAAAACTTTCGTAGTGTTTAATAGTAGTGATAATAGAATGTTTACCTAATAAAATACTAGATAAATAAATAAGCAGTGACAACACTTAAAGGCACTTGCGTAACTTTACATGTAAATGTTTTTTTGGGAGATCTCATTCATTTCCCATAAGTATATTTCAATAACATAAAAAAAATTTTATTATAATTTTTGAAAAGTTATTAGCAAAAAAAATTTTTAAAGAAGATCTTAATTATTTCAGTTAAGCATATCTAAATTGTTAATTTTAATTGACTCTCAATAAATAAATTTTAAAATAGTAGCTTTCCCTTTTACGGATTTTTTTTTCATTTTTAATTTTAATTTTAAATAGTATTGTGTCCGGGCTGTAAAAAAAAATGTTTAATTTAATTTTAATGTACACATTGAATTATTAAATTTAAATTCAATTTATTAATATTTTCACATATTTTATTAAAAAAATAGAGAAGTGACTAAAAGTTGCATCTGATGTGTGTCTTCTACTAACAACTATGCCTTTTTGTTGATATTTAAGTATTGAAAGAATTTATTGTTAAAAACTATTTAAAAAATTTTTTATTTGCTATACTTTACCAATACAAACAAATATTTTATCTCTAAAATATAGTAAAATAGCCTGAGAAGTAAATATACATTGAATCATGTGAAAAAATTTCATTATCCAAAAATAATGAAATTTCATTGAATAAAATATTTTTAACCATAAAATGTATTATTTATTTTCTATTTTAAGCCTTGTAAAATATTACCCTCTTCTTTTTGTCTTAAAAGTTTTTATTTGAATTATTATTTAAATTTCAATATACTTAAATTATTACATCTCTTGTACCGGTATAAAAAGTTTATAACGAAGGAAAATTCTTGGTATCTCTAATATTAATAACCAAAGGTTCCAATGATGGCTTACAAGAAGTAAAACTAGTCCACATTTTTTATCTACTCCATTTTAAAATTTTTGCCAGCAAATAATAATGATATAAAAACATTTGTTATCTACCAATATAGAGAAAATGAAATCTCTAATATTTTAATAACCAAATGAGATAAAAGCTTGAAATTTTCTCAAAAGATTTTAATGACTTGCAAGAAGTAAATCTAGTCCTCATATTTTATCTGATTCAGTTTATAATTTCAACAGAAAAAAGTTCGGTTTTAAAAGAATTTTTTACCTACCGATATAGAGAAAGCGAAGAAAATGAAATCTCTAATATTTTAATAACCAAATGAGATAAAAGCTTGAAATTTTCTTAAAAGATTCTAATGATGACTTGCAAGAAGTAAATCTAGTCCTACTATTTTGTCTGCTCCAATTTATAAATTCACAAGAAAAAAATTCTATTTTAAAAACATTGTTACCTAACGATACAGAGAAAGCGAAAAAAATAAAATCTAATAATTATAATAACTTAATGAGATAAAAGCTTGAAAATTTTAGAAGTATTTAACTGTAGCGGGTAGAAAAACAAGGACTACTTTTTCTTCTTCATAGCCATTATAATAATCATTTGAGAAAATTGAAAGCTTTTTTTTTGATTTGGTTCTTAAAATATTATACAGTATTCATTTTCTTCAGTCTTATAATATTAGTAGTGTTTTTGAAACAAAATTTTTTTCTACTAAAGTAATGAACTGTAGAAAATAAAAACTAAGGACTAGTTTAAGTTCTAGTAACTCATGCTCGAACTCATCTTTAGAATCTTTTGTAAAAATTTAAAGTTCTTATCTCATTTGGTTATTAAAGTAGCAAATAAAACAAATTTTTTAAATATATTTTAAAAAATAAATATTTCCAAATTTTGAAAATCATAGAATACACACATCAGATACATAATCAGATACAACTTTTAGTCACTTCACTATATATATTTAAACAATATATTTTTACGTAACATTTTTTTTAATTAGGAAATATCAAAATATTAATAAATTTAATTTACACTAAATAATCCATAGTAAAAAAATTAAATCAAACATTTTTTTATTTTTATGAATCATATAAACATTAAGCACTGGGGTTTCATTAGGTTAGTTTTCTATCTTAATATAATACACCGTGACGGCCCGTGACTGGACGCATATAATGAATTTCCATTTCGAAGTTTAATTTAATTAAATTAAAATACGATAATAAAAAGGAAAAAAGGCATATAATTTTATTTTGTATAATAAAGAAAAAGGAAAACATATTTATTATATATAACAACTAAAACGAAACAATTTATTAAATAAAATCGAACTATCGAACGTCAAAAAATTCGATAAAAAAATCGAACTATAAAAAATTTGATTTCGATTTTCGATATATATTATAATATTAGAGAGAGATAGAGGAAAATTGGCGTATATCTAGAGTCACACGGGCACTTGCGTCCCGTGGCGACCGCCCCTGTAGATACCAATTTCAGAAACTAAATTTTCGGCAAATGCTGTAAAAACAGTATTAGTAGGTTTTTCAAATACAGGCTACGTTTTATGGCATCCTCCTTCTGGAAAATTTCTATGTTCTAGACATGTTAGATGTAATGAAAAATTAGTATACAAAGACGAATACAAAAATCAGAAAATAGTCCAAAACGCAGAAAATGGTGAATGTGAGAATATTATAGATTCGGAATTGATCTCCTTTGAAAACTCTGATTCAGAAACTGAAATAGAAAATGATTCAGATTCTGAATAACAAAGTTTGATAAACGAAAATGAGCAAAATAAAAGAAAAAGAGGAAGGCCAAAGAAACGAACTGCCAAAATTAATATTGCTGAAAACTCAGACATAGTCAGAAAACAACCTAACAGAAAAGCAAAAGTAGGTAGAGACTTTACAATATATGCAAGAGAAACTGTTTCGGAAAATTTAGTTCCAGATACAAGTTTTGCCTATTTCACGACAAGCTGTATAGATAAAAATAAAGTTATTTTCGATGACGATAATCCAGATATTCACAAAACAAAAAAAAAAAACAGTATAATTACATAATATCAGTAATAACCTTGAACAAGATGAAATTAGATATTCGCTATTAGCAACAATTAAGAAAGGTTGAAAGAATTTGATTGTTTACACGTGTAGTTGTGTATAAATAATGATGTAATTCTTTGCCTAAAATGTATAAAATGGAATAAATATGTGGACGGGTTTGATCCACAAAGTAATGTATTAACTAAAATGCAAGTAGCAAGTACAAGGGTACCTCTGCGCCAGAAAAATCAAGTACCAAACTTGGTAACTGGACAAAGACCAATGCATAAAAGTGATAGCGGCAGCTTAGCTAGTGCAAAAGAAAATGAATACAGCTGTTCGGAAATTTCCTTACCTGAAACCCAAACAGCTGTTCAAAAAGTATTGGCCTTTTTAAAAAAGCAAAGAGAAGCTTTACGAAAAGAGGTAGTGCTGGCAAAAGAAGTTATGCAAGAGCTCCGTAAAGAGAGAACCATAAGCCAACGAGGCAGCTCAGCGAGCTCTCTCAAATCACATACGTCAATTTCCAGCAAAAGTTCCCGAGAAAGGGAACACACAAAAGCAGAAAATGAAAAGCTGCATAAAGAACAAGAGTCTATAGAAAAACAAAGGTTAGAAATAGAAAAATACAATAACCTTAGCAGCAAGAAATCAAAAAGAAAAGCATAAAAGCAAAATCTCACAAAACCGCGCAAAACGAAAAACGTGAGAAAAACATTTTTATGAATTCAGCTTTAGAAGAGACCGAAGAATCTGAAATTAAAATTATATCCAGTACAAAGAAGTCCTTCAATTTGAGCCTATCCAAGCGCACAGAAGCTGGAAAAATGCTCAAGATGTGGAACTTGAAATTTAATGGCGATACTAAAAAGGCCGAAGAATTTCTGTTTAAGCTGAAAGATCGCTACGAAACTTCAGGCCTATCTTTTATACAAATGAAATACGGCCTAACGTCAATGTTCGAAGATCACGCCATCTGATGGTACAGAACGGATCGAGATAGCCTCGATACGTGGGAAGATTTTGAAACAGCCTTCCGTAACCGTTTTGTCCCATATATGGAAGACGAGGATTATCTTGAAGACCTAAGAACCAGGACACAAGGCAAGGGTGAAAATATGGCCTTATTTTTTGTGCCTTCAGAGCAATAGCGGATAAGTTGTCAAAACGCCCGAGTGAAAGGAAATTGATGACAATGACCCTAACAGTACTCCACCCGAAATATCAGCGAAGCTTAGAATCGTACAGGCTGACCAATAATATCACCAGCTTCATTGAATTATTGTACTTGAGCCATAAACACGAAAAATTGTCCAAGTAAGAAATAAGTATTCTGCCCCAAGAGGCAAAGAAAAATCAAAAGTACCGGATTTGGCTGATGACGAAAAAGTAATAAAAGCTAAAATAGCAGCTGTTACAGAAACAGTAAACGCTTCAGTAAATACGTCTCAAACCGACGAAGTACTTTAAAATACACCTACAAAAGGCAAACGCAAGCCCAGAGGGCGCGGTAAACAGGTAAAAACGGAAAAGCTGGCAACATTAACTACCCCTGGGGAGAATAATAAACAGCCCAAGCTGAAGTAGCAACAAGGATCTCAGCAGCAGCGTCAGACACAGCAACAACGCGTGGGTCAACAACTGCAGCCTCAACAGCATACTCACCCTGTGATGCAGCCTATGTCTTCTTCGCCTTATCCATGGTTCCCCCATATGTTTCCGGAGGCCAAGTATTTTGCACAAATGATGCCACAATGGAAACAATGTTCAATTCCAAGCATTTTTCAATATTGCAAAATAATAATAATAACGTAAATAACACACAAAATTCACAAAATAACGCACGTAGACCCAAAAGTAATAAGCCGCGATTTCCTGCTCAATGCGTTCTGTGCCAAGACACAAACCACAGAACTCTGCAATGTCCACAGTTAAATAAACGGGATATTTGCCTACTATGCGGCAAAATAGGAGTCAGGTATACCAACTGTTCCTGCCCAGTATCAACACAATATAGAGTAGGAAACGCTCAGCTGGAGACGAGACAGGCCTCCAGCTAAATAGTGGTGTCGCTAGTGTAACGACAGAAACAAATAGCAAAAATCATTTGTCAACAGAAACCATCAACAAGAAAATTGTCGACCTTGCCCAAAGACGCGTATTAGCTGATGCAATCGTTGCAAATGATCAAAAGGCTATAAAAACTGAAGAAACTCCTAATAATAATGACTTAGTTAAAAATCAAGAAAGTTCACAAGAAATTTTTCAACCAACCGAAAATGTACAAGAAAAACCGGAAAATCGCGATGCCTGCCACGTATATAACCGACTTTTCTTTGACATAATTAGAGCCGGCGCACAGTGGGGAAAAATAAAAAAAAGGGGACAAAAAAAAGATCAGTCTGTGGTTACATCTAAAATAAACTCTGTTTTAGTAGAAATTTGTCAAAATATGTAATCTTCAAATAAAGTGGTAGTAGAAGTATTAAAAAAAATTTCTTAAAAAAGTTCACCGGCCTGGTACGGTGGCTCCGAGTTCAAACAAATTAAAAATCATTACAATCAAAAAAAATATATGTATAAATAAGTTTATATGTTTAAAAAAACGTTATTTAAAGTATTTTTTATGTTTGCTAAGGTTTTTGAAAATCTACACACACATATATGGCTCATTATCGTTTTTTTTGCAAAAGTGACGTACAGCACATTTCCAACTACCAGATGCATTAATTAAAAAAATTTTTTTTTTTTAATTTTTCATTTCAATAAGTTTTTGATGGTACACCATAAAAATCAACATAATTTAATGTTTTAACTACTATAAAACATAAAAATATAGCAAAAAAGCCTTTACCGTTCCCTGTCACAAAAGAGATTCCTATAATTTGAGTGTCTGTCACTCACATCTATCAATTAATTTTCAAAAATTTTTATCTGGGGATTACTTGCTTTATCATAAGGTTAAACTTTTTCCATAAATTTAAACTTACTTTTCCTAATTATTACAAGGGTGAGAAGGTGTGTCACACGATTTTACAAAATGTGTACGTAAAACGTATTTTATTTATATTAAATTTGATATCTCTTCATAAAAACATTTTTAAAACCTCTAAATCGCATAAATGACAACTTAAATACATAAAAAATAAATTCTTACACCAAGAGCACTTTAAGAGGTCGTTAAATAGGAAAACAAAATCAGTTTAAGTTCAGAAATCACGAAGGGACAAAAACAAAAGCCTTTACCGTACCCCAATGGATCTCCGATTAAGAAGCGTTGTAATTAAAAGATAAAAAACTTGGCAAGTTTCAATCATAAAAATACTTTACTTTCCAAACGGAAAAGTTTTTTTGTTCATTTGTCTACGAATTATTTTGATTTTTCTATAAAAAAGCCTTTACCGTTCCTGCCTTTACCGTCCCTCATTTTTTTTTAAATTATTAAATATTTTTAAAATTTACCTCCAAAACTCGTTTTTTTGGTAAGAATTATTCAAAAATATATGTTATTGTTCTCTAAAACACATAAAGCCTAGAAAAATTCATATATTAAGGCCGTATGTAACGATTTTGGTTTTCAATGGTTTTAAGCGGTTTTTACCTTATAATTATCAATAAACGTAATAAATTGATGTAAAAGGTTCGTTATGGTGATTTTTATGCAATACTGAATAACTATTGGTGAAAAAAGTCTAAAAAGCCTTGTATGAACTTTAAAAAAGGAATTTTTTATTTTTATTTTTTGAAAGCTATTTTTTCAAAAAAAATGAAAACGAGCCATATACTAGCAGTACATGCATATGAGCAATTTGCAAATTTCTGTCACTATATATGAATTATATAGATTTTTATACTACAATTGTTTTATTTTATGTTTTTTAAGTGATGAAAATCAAATTTCAGTATATTTTTACACATATGCATGCGTGTGAGTGTGTGTGCGTGTATATATGTACAATAAATCTTATTTATGATTAAATAAATCAATGAAACTGAAAGATATTAGTTTCAAAACTAAACACACACACACACTGACACGCATGCATATGTATAAAAATATACTGAAATTTGATTTTCATCACTTAATTAACATAAAATAAAATAATTGTTGTATAAAAATCTATATAATTCATATTTAGTGACAGAAATTTGCAAATTGCTCATATGCATGTACTGCTAGTATATATGTGTATGTAGATTTTCAGAAACCTTAGCAAACATAAAAAATACTTTAAATAATGTCTTTTTAATCATATAAACTTATTTATATATATATTTTTTAATTTTAATGATTTTTAATTTTTTTGAACTCGGAGCCACCGTACCAGCCGGTGAACTTTTTTGAAAAATTTTTTTTAATACTTCTGCTACCATTTTATTTGAAGATTACATATTTTGAGAAATTTCTACTAAAACGGATTTAATTTTAGATGTAACCACGGACTGATCTTTTTTTTGTCCCCTTTTTTTTTATTTTTCCCCACTGTGCGGCGTAAACTTTAAAGATCTTTGTGACTCAGGTTTTATGGCTTCCTATTTAGGTCCAAAATACATGGAAAAATTTAAAGACAGGTTAAAGCCAATTGGGTGAGCATCATTAATTGACGCCACGGGAAATATCTCCCCGGTTAACGAAGTCTTGAAAGTATGGTTCGACGTAGATGGACAAGTGGAACCTATATACCTGAAAGTTTCTTAAAGCCTACAATATGACATGGTATTGGGCATAGAATTTGAAAAAGCTATTGGCCTAGAAATTTGTGCAATTGAAGGCGAATGGAGGCGAAGGCATGGCAGACAATGGCATAAATTTAACGTACATAAAAGTAAAAATGATCCACAGCTTTACGGAGAGTGCGCGGTAATCGAAGAAATTTCGGCGTCACAAAAGGACATAATTATGCAAGTGGTAAAAGAAGCCCCCCCGCAGCCACAGCCCTATAGAAGAACGCATCTTATCAAGCACAAAATAAGGATCAAACCAGATTCCATACCAGTAAGGTATAAATTAAGAAGAATGTCACCAAAAGTTTTAAATCTCGCCATAGAAGAAGCTAAAAAGTGGCTTAAACTAGAGATAATCGAGTTTTCAAATAGCTCGTGGTGTAGCGCTCCTGTTATGGTGCCACGCAACGACACCTACCGGATGTGCGTGGATTTTCGCGACTTAAATAAAGTGACCGAAAAGGACGCCTACCCCCTCCCTAATCTTGATTCTGCATTAGATAAGCTAAGAAGGGCAAAATACTTGTCAAAAATCAACCTCAGCAAAGCTTTTTTACAAGTTCCGTTAGAAGACGATTCTAAGCCGTACACGGCATTTGCGCTACCAGGACTAGGCCTTCTGCAGTTCACAAGACTGTCTTTTGGAGTCAGAGATGGGCCTAAAACTTTTCAAAGGTTGATGGACAAAATAATAACGCCTGATCTCGAGCATTGATAAAACGACTGGGATAAACATTTGTACGAATTCCGGCACGCAGCAAACACAGCTATGCAGCAGACGCTAAAAACATCGCCAGCGTAAATGAATTGCGGCCGACATTTTAAACTAGTAAAAAGTCTTAGAAGATAAATCGAACAGCCTACAGAAGGCGAAATTACACCAGTACAAAAAATAGACCTAGAAGTTTGGAAAGACAGACTTAAAAGACTAGAGTTACTACGCGACTTAGTAGCTAAACACATAGACGACGCAACGAACGAGACAAACAGAAGCAGCGCTATGATAAGGGTCGACTGGACGCATCCTTTAAGGAAGGGGATGTGGTCCTCAGAAGGACTCAGCCACAATCTTCAGCCGAAAAACACTTCTCAGCAAAGCTCGCGCCCAAGCGAGAAGAACCCATTGTAATAGCTAAAGTCCTATCGCCAACAGTGTATGAATTGAAAAATTCTCCGGGAAGAATACCCAAAGTACACGTGGTAGACTAAATAAGACTGAAAACTCCTTCTTAGAATCCTACTTTCCAACAAAATAATACAGAAAATTTAAAAATTAATATCTCTTCCAGCCAAGACAACAATGAGGGGAAGCTTCCGCGGACGCCGGCAGATCAGTTTTAAAGTGTCAAGAAAAGAGGAAGACCTCGAAAACAGTCAAGAGGCACAAGCCGAAGAGCTGCCAACTACGCCAGCAACGAAGCAAGAAGAGGTCGCTACAATCTCCGCCCCCGTAGTAAATAGAATAACGTACATCAACGGGGTTTACGCTCCAGTTCCAGTCGATGGACCACCGCCATCGACCGGAGCCACGAAAAAATCGGTATCAGCCCAAAACGCAATTCCTGCAGCCAATGTAGCCCCGTCACCACCAAGCCACTTTGAGCCCCTATCGTCCCAATCGTTCCCTCACGCAATCCTCCTCTGCTCATGGACCAGTGAATCGAAGCGCCCGTAACGCCTAGACCGTCCGCAGATGCCAAACCCAAAAAGCCCCTTGTCAATTACAGATTAATAGCTTTAGTTTTAAGGCAATGAGAAGGCTTCCCGTTATTCCCTTTTAACCATAGAACGACAGGGGTAAGGTACCATGACCTTGAGCCGGTTGAATTTGACCCGCGCGTCGACCCACAGTCCGGCTAATGTTTTAAATGCCGCCGTGAAGAACACTCGCGAAAGAAATGCAAATCAGAGCCCCACTTAGCCCCGATTTGTGCTAATTGTGGTAGGAAAGAAGTACACATTTCGGAGTGTCTCAGGTGTAAAAAGGCTTATTTTAGGTTCCTCCACCGTCAAGAATTAAGTAGAGAAAAACGGGAAGGAAAATGGCAGGAAGCTAGCTCGCATTTCGATTTCCTCCACCAGCCAGCTATAGCAAATGAAGAGGGAAGAGGAATTCACCCGATCTCTCTTTGGGAGGTTCTTTTTTTTAAAAACTTACCCCAGTAAATGTTTAAACAGTTTTAATTTGTTTATAAGCCAGAATATCTTGCATTCCACTAACCCAAGACTTTTATTTATTATGTGATTTTAACGTTTAAATTATGGAGTTAATTTTTGGAAAAAAGAACCTGAAAATCCTGATCCGAAGGTTAAAAAATACGTTAACAAAGGTGTCACACGTAATTTTCGAAAAAATTTTGTTTAAACAATTTATTAACAATTAAATATTGTTTAAAATTCATCATACGACATTATAAATTAGAAATTTGGAAGTGAGTGTGAGTCAAAATATATATAATAAAATCAGGGACTTATCAAAATTTTTAATTAATTTAGCTACAAGATATTTAGCATTTAGATTTTTGGCCAATTTTAGAATAAATTGTTAATAACAAATGATTGACCACGAATTTTGCTAAATAGACCCCGGATTCGTGTTGAGTGAGTCAAAAATATGTATACAATCCATTTTTTCCATGGAGTTCTAATGGCGTTAAATAGCTGCTATTTAATTTTTTTTTTTTTTTTGGAGTAGAAAGTGGTGAAATTCGTTACGCATACTTCAGCATAGTTGAGCATCCAAACTGTCAGTTATGTGGAACTCGCCCTTACCTGGGCATACTCTCTAAAACTCCACTCTTTTCCTACCTTAAGCGAGCCTATCCCGGGACCGTTTTCATATAGAATCCGGACAGGTTCTAGGCCATTTAATTCTATTCTTGATCCCATCTTTTGACTTGCATCCAGTGACTCGCCAGTTTGTTTAAGGACTCCGTCATTCCATCTGATGAAAATTCCATCTTTAGTGGTCAATAAAATGTTATCTTCTATAAAATATATTTTAGCTGAAAAATATACGTTTATCGCCAATATCATCAAAAGCAAAGGTTTATAAATATGTAAATAAATAAATTAGTAAAAAATAAATAAATATTATCCTACCACCTTCGATTTATTGCGGTATCAAGAGTTAGTGCAGGAATGATTGTTAGTGCAACACCTGCAAACGTCCGGATAACCGCTGTACATCTTAATATTAGCCTATACCTTGGACTTCAGGTTTCTTGGTACGGAGTATGTACTCCACATACTGGCTAATTTCGGACCGTACTTCCACACCCAGCTTGAACGAGCGAAAAGTCGAAAAAAAAATGACGACAAAATCTGATACAGCAAAGTTTTCGGAAATAGTTTGTTATTTTCATATTTCCATAGCAGTAAGTTGGAGCTGATCGTCTAAAAAATTTTTAGTCAATTTTGTGGGTGGCTGAGAGATCAAAATCCGAAAATTTGATTTTTAACAATAAATCTTTATTAAATTTAAAGAAATAGATAAAAAATTTGGATTGCCAGGGAAAAACCACTTCAGAAGAAAAAAAAACTTTTCTTTTTACGATGAAATTTAGCCAAGTTATCGTCAATTTAAGATTTTGCTTAAATTCGCCTTAAAAAAGATTGAAATTTTATTGAAAAAGCCTGTTTCTGAACTTTGAACATGCATTACTCGCTTGATTTTCATCGTAAAATAATAATTTTTTTTTTTTAAATCGATTAATTTTTCCCTAGCAATTCATTTCTTTAAGAAAAAAATCATTTTTATGTACCGAATTTCAATTTTCATGTCAAAAGCCTTTGAAAACTGTAAGTAGCGAGATTTACTTAACACAATTTTTGACCTAAAAATTGAAATTGTTCAATAAAAATGATTTTTTTCTTAAAGAAATGAATTGCTAGGGAAAAATTAATTGATTTAAAAAAAAAAAATTATTATTTTACGATGAAAATCAAGCGAGTAATGCATGTTCAAAGTTCAGAAACAGGCTTTTTCAATAAAATTTCAATCTTTTTTAAGGCGAATTTAAGCAAAATCTTAAATTGACGATAACTTGGCTAAATTTCATCCTAAAAAGAAAAGTTTTTTTTTCTGCTGGAGTGGTTTTTCCCTGGCAATCCAAATTTTTCATCTATTTCTTTAAATTTAATAAAGATTTATTGTTAAAAATCAAATTTTCGGATTTTGATCTCTCAGCCACCCACAAAATTGACTAAAAATTTTTTAGACGATCAGCTCCAACTTACTGCTATGTAAATATGAAAATAACAAACTATTTCCGAAAACTTTGCTGTATCAGATTTTGTCGTCTTTTTTTTTCGACTTTTCGCTCGTTCAAGCTGGGTGTGCTTCATTTCGAAGCATTAGGCTAACCACATTCTCAGGTGTAATTTGGCCAATGTTAGTTTTTAATTTATTTTTTTAAGGGCCCATCTGTCGCATTGAAAGAATGTATGTTCCAGTGTTTGCCCGGACAATATATACATTCAGCGCTATTCATCTTCTGAATCCGAAACAGGTAGGAGTAGTAAAGCCCATGCCCACTTAAGAATTGAGCTAAAAAATAATTAATGTCCCCGTGCCCTCTATTTATCCAAGGTTATATCTCTCCTATTAACCTCTTGGTCAATTTACTCTCCAAGTAGTGGGTCCAACGGTCTTGCCACCTACTTAGGCTGATCTGACGCGAAGTGGCCTTGGTCAATACCTTTCCTTTCTTTCTTCAGATAGATATATTGTCACTCAAGAACCAGCAGATCGGGATTACCCCAGCGATGACTAGAGCTGCCTCCAAATATACTTTGTGATAGGCAAGGAGATTCGCATGACTCCTTGCCTTTGGATGCTCGTAAGCTTAGACTCATAAGTGATCTTCTTTATGGCGCTAGCCCATACTTTTGCACGATACAGGAGTATGGAGTGGGTACCAACCTTAAAAGCCTGCGCTTTCCAGTCTTAGGTCCGCACGTGTTTCTCATTAGCCTGCTCAACGCAGTAGTGAGCTTGGCAGCCTTCTCCGTGCAACTTCGAAACTGCACCATGAAGGTAAATTTCGTGTCCAACAGCACTCCCAAGTATTTTAAATTATCCTTCGTTTCTATCCTATCCTTCCCAATACATATTGGGATCATGGTCTCAATATGTTTACGGGTGAATCTCAGTTTTCGCCGTTACAAGCTGTAGGCCGTGGTCTTCCATCCAGTAATTGACAATATTCATTGCCTGATTAAATTTCTCCTCAGCAATTTTTTCATCTTTTTACGTGATGACTAGAACCAGCTCATCTGCATTTCCTACAGTAAAAGTATCAATCGGCATTGGAAGTCTAAGTATCTGGTCGTACATGATGTTCCATAGGTCCATTTCAAGTACCGATCCTTGAACTGCACCTGCAGTTACTTTCTCACTCTTTTTCCTTGTGCAGTTTCAAAGATTATTTCTCGATCACTCAGGTAGCTGCTGATGATTCTTCGCAGGTGTTTTGGCACCTGGAAGTTCCTTAGCCCTTCAATGAAATTACTCCATCATGCTGAGTTAAAGGCATTCTTCACATCGAGTAGTAATTGCCTGTCTGTGCATTATCGATGACCTGAAGGATACCACTTACGGCATCGATTGTTGACTTCCCCCGACGAAATCCGTATTGTCGGGGAGAAAGATCTTCCGCTGTTTCTACGGCCCTCAGTATCCTTGGCTGTAGCATCTTCTAGTAGTTTTTGTCGGCTGTGTCCAATAATCCAAGAAGACGCCAAAAGTTTGGCAGTCTAGGGTCCCCCTTGCCCTTACTGATAAGAACCAGTCTGGCTCTTTTTCAAAGTTTACTGAAGACACCCGCACGTGCACAAGTATTGTACATACATAAGATGAGTTTTGGCAGCTATCTTCAGTATCTCGGTAGGTATCCCATCAGGTCCTAGAGCCTTACCGTTCTTGAGTCCACCGCTGTGAAGGACTCCTCAGTTAATTCGGGAATAGCCTCGTCATCTTCACCTAAGTCATTTGCCTTTGCCCTCTCTGGGTGGGTAGGGAAATCTCCGTCATCTATACGCCTAACTGCCTCTTCGTTCATAACGCCACTTGCGGAAATAGCACCAATCCTCTTGGTGACTATCTTGTATCCAAGACCCCATGGGTCATTATCCACCTAGTTACACAGTGCCATCTCGCTTGCTCTTTTGCTTCTTCGAATAGCAGGCTTTTCTTTACTAGCTTATGCTCTGCCATCAGCTCAGCAGCTTCTGTTCTGGTCCTTGTACTTGTAGCCCTCCTTCTCTTAGTGAAGCTCGCACTCCTTGGAATGTCTATTTCTGGATTACACCAGTAGGCTGGTGGTCTTCCATCACGGGTCCGTTTTTTTGCCATGGCTTGGTAAAATACTTTTTCCAGCAGCGTCATGATCCATTAACTATTTCCTCCGCGTCGTGAATATTTTCTGCTATTTAAATAGCATGGCTGGTGATAGGACTAATATATTATTGAATCATACATAATTAAACAGTATTGCACATAAATGTTGATTAATTATAATACCAATTTCAATTTATAATAAATAAATAAATAAATATTTAAAGCCTCATGGAGCCTGATGCGCCATCGATATTTTTTCGAACGCGCAACCGCGGTGTTTTATAGTATGAAATCTATAAAACTCTTATTTATACTTTTAAAAGTAGAAAGGAGTTTATTAAAAATTTATTAAAAATTTATTAGAAAATCTTTCGCTACACTATTTATAGTATAGAGAACGCTTTATTACTCTTTCTATAGCTTAAAATATACATTGTTTATACTTTTCAGCCTGATATCGTATACTATATGGTTAATTGGGCATCAAAATACGAAGGAACCTGCTATACATCCTTTTAACTCACTTCTGGAAGAGAGACTAATATTAATAGAGTGAAATAAGATTTTAATAGTGATGTAATGAGATCTTACATTTTATTTTATTTTTTCGTTACTATGTAAAGAAGTGAGTAAGCGCATGCCATTTTTTCCAATTTCTTGTGTAAGCTTCACCAAAAATATGGCCCAAAACTGATTTTTCTGAATTTTTTTGACTATTTTTAGAATATCTCTGACTAAAGTGATCGTATGCAAAAAAAAATGTAAAATTTTCGTTTTTGAGAGTGCAATAAAACTGTGGCGAAGAGGCTCCGATAAAAATACATCTCAAATTCCAAAAATTGAATTGCGCAATTTTTTTTTTTTACTAAAATTAGAATAAGTCATAAAAAAATACAGGGATTTTCATGAAAATTGGTGGAAATAGGTATTTTACGAATAGTATCAAGTGGTTTAGCAGCTGTTTTGCAGCTTAGAAAAAAATATTAAATAAGTATCAGTAATTAACGATCTCTACGAACAAATATATAATCTTATATTTCAAAGATACATAAGGCATTTTCATGCCATTAATTTTACTTAAAATTTTTTACAATTTTAAATAAATTAGAAAAGTTTTTTAATTGATGTTAAACAATTTCTTAAGTTAAATTAATAAATAATTAGTTTAAATAATAGTGGTTTTGAATGAAAAAAATTGTCCATCAATTTGTCTCTAGCGGGATTCGACCCCACGACCTTTGGTTTGCCGGACCAATGCTCTACCAACTGAGCTATCGAGAGCGGACATCCTGGGAGACAATCAGGATCAATTTCTTTTATTCAAGAGGCAGTTTTGTAGATCTAGCGCCAAATTTATATTAATTAATTAATTTAACGTTCGTCATACTTTTCAATATAAGTATCAGTAATTAACGATCTCTACAAACAAATATATCTTAATACAATATATATTTAAATACCTACTTTTGAAAAAGTATAATATTTTATGGGATTGACACTATATTTTCCTTGCGAATTTTCTGATATATTTGTTTAAGGATACTTTTTCAAATTAGGCTAAAGAATTTATTAATATCTAGAATTAGCCTGGGATGTCTATTTTTTTTTTTAATATATTTTTTCAAAGAAGTCTAAAGAATTTATTGATATCTTGGATTAGTCTGGGATTCCTAAGATTTTTTTATACATTAGACATCTCAAATTTACATTAACCTTTTGTTGCTTTTTTATATCCCTGCCGGATCCATAAGGCAATAATTAAATTATGCATAATGAATATTATCATAATGCTAAAACTTAAAAATTATTTTTTTATTAAAATATTGGCTGACAGACCCGGCAGGGATAGAAAAAAGCAACAAAAGGTGTAATGTAAATTTGAGATGTCTAATGTATAAAAAAATCTTAGGAATCCCAGACTGATCCAAGATATCAATAAATTCTTTAGACTTATTTGAAAAAATATATTAAAAAAAAAAAATAGACATCCCAGGCTAATTTCAGATATTAATAAATTCTTTAGCCTAATTTGAAAAAGTATCCTTAAAAAAATATATCAGAAAATTCGCAAGGAGAATATAGTGTCAATCCCATAAAATATTATACTTTTTCAAAAATAGGTAAAGTAAGTAAAGATATCATAACAGTCGCAAGGTTAAAAAAAAAAACAATGAGAAGCAACTAATAAAACTATAAAAAAAAGAATAAAAAACGTTGCCAAATTATGGCCACTACGATTCCTCAAGCAATGACAAATATTCAATATGAGTTGAACATTTTTACCATCTATCATATCTGAGAAATAAGGTGACACAGTCTTTTTTTTTATGTAAAAAAATAAGAAAATTAAAAATTTTTTTAATTAAGTATCAGATTCGAGAAATTAAGTAAAAATGATAAGTTCCTAGAATTAATACTTTCAGAGAAAGAGTTAAATACAACCTCCGAAAATAAAAAAAAAATTGGTGTTTTTTGTATTTTTTGGTGGCAAAAATTTGGGGAAAAAATTTCCAATTGAAATTGCCATATATTAGTAACAAATTTTATTTTTAAATTTATTTTTTATTTATAAATAAACTTTTTTTTGCAATTTATTAGAAAACTATGCGCCCATTTTATATTAATAAAAACATTATCTTTGTAGCTTAGCACTAGACTAAATTTCTATAATATGTTAATTAATATATTATATAAGTATCAGATAAATGTATATGTTACCGCTGAAGTACTGAATTCCGTTATTATATATAAAACCTAGGTAATATATATAATAACGAGTGCTGGTAGGTAAAATATTAAACTAAAACTGAATTTAATATATTACCTAGGTTTTATATATAACATCGTTCTATTTAATATATTAACTAAGTGGCACCCGTTAATATATTAAATTCAGTTTTAGTTTAATATTTTACCTACCAGCACTCGTTATTATATATATTACCTAGGTTAATTTGTAGAAAAAAAATTTAAGATTTATTTTAAGGAGAAATTATAGGCTTTACAACCAATCCTTTTTTCACGCACCCTTTTTTTTCTGACAAACTTCGCATAAATTTAAAAATAAATTAATTTCTTTTTGTTTGATATTTTTGTATTGCCTTTTTAATTCTTTTATCATTCGATCACGACCACCATGGCCGATATTTATATGGGCTTCATACAATTTGTCAAAAAGATCTTCTACTGAACAATAATATTTTATGTCAGGATTCTTGTCAGAGGGAGGAAGTATTAATTTTTCTCTCCATTTGAACTTAAAACTTCATAATGTTGTAACAAATAATAATCAGAAGGCTGTTTCTTATAATCGCTATTTTTACATTCTTTAACTTTATTGATTATTTCTTCAGTTTTACTTTTTGAAAAATAATACGTATTTTTTGAATTTTTATCAATTAAATAATTAAATAAATTGCAGTTAATTCAAAATTTAATAGTTTATAAAAATAAACAATAATAAATACTTGAAAAATTCATCTATTCAATAAATTAGCGGGTAATAAACTCGAGTTTAATATATTACCTAACGCTGTCTCGATATTATATATAAAACCTAGGTAATATATTAAATTGAGTTTTATTTAATAAATTAACGTATCAGTTTTGGAGTTTTTCGTTAATATATATATTACCTAGGTATTATATATAATAACATTTTCAGTACTTTAGCGGTAACATATATACTTCTATATCTAATGTTACGTATCCTGAGGTTTAATTCGGGATACGTAATATAATAAATAAATATAAATAAGTTTATCCTGGGGATATTGAGTGCCCCAGGTATTTTAAATACTTATATATGATATATAAAAACTGGTTGATATATGATGATAACTATTGATGAATATATTGTAGACCTCGGGTGTTGAAGCTGGCTGAACTTAACTGCGGATTATATGAAGGAATTGTGTCACTTATTAAATAAATACACTGAGTACTTTTGGTTAAGTTAATGACTTTATTATAAATAATTATGAAAAACTGTCTAAGTCAATGAGTCGAAAAGGTTAACTAAACTGTAACTAAACTGTAACTATACACTAATAAGTCTGTTCTAATCGAATATAAGTCTCCTAAACTAGACCTGATGTTAGTAGGCCAGTTATCATGGGAGGATGTAAAAGTAACTGAGAGTAACTGACAGTAGAACTAGGTTTAGGGCAGTTGCGGGTATATTATATAAACTAATTAGTAACTGCCCAGGTACTTGAATTTAGGTGGGATTGTCCAATACGCGGAAGCGTCGGTCTCGTCACGTCCAATTAACGAAAGCGTCGTTGATTATTTTGGGGGAAATCGTGAGGGGATTTATGCAACTCTTCGTTGCCTAAAATATTTCTAAATGCGTCAATAATGACCTTCGATTTTATATTTCTGTCAATTTATAAGGAGCCGGATCTGAATTGGTGAAATAGGATATTAAAGAATGTATGAAAAAGGAAATGCAGGTATGTTAGCTCGATTTACGAGCTAACATAAGCAGGAATAATTATATATAAATATATAAATAAATATACAAATATTAATATAATTAAATATATAAATATTAAAGAATGCGGATGCAATGACTCGAATTATGACCTATCATACGTAACACTAAGCAAAGAATATATATGTGCATTTCTACGAAAAAATCCTTTTTATGAGCACCAAAAATGAAGAAAAAAAAATTTACGAGGCCGCGACTGCCACCATGATTTTCTGGTAGTTTGAACCCTACAGAATGCAAAAAAAAGTGAACACGAAATCGGCGATGGATGCCAAAAAGATTTTGCCACTTTTATGTCAAAAACCGTGTTTTTCGTATCTGAGCTGACCCAAATTTTCTAAATAACTTTTTAGGTAAATAAAATTTTTAAAAAATAGGTAAAATATATGATTGCCAGGGAAAAATCACTCCAGAAGAAAAAAAAACTTTTCTTTTTCCGATGAAATTTAGCCAAGTTATCGTCAATTTAAGATTTTAGTCTTTGTTTTAAAAAAGATTGAAGTTCTATATTGAAAAATGCCTTTAATTCTTAAAAAAATGAATACTCAGGGAAAAATTAATTGATTTAAAAAAAAAATTTATTATTTTACGATGAAAATCAAGCTAGTAATGCATATTTTAAGTTCAGAAACAGGCGTTTTTAATAGAATTTCAATCATTTTTAAGACAAATTTCAGCAATAATCTACCAGAAAATCATGGTGGCAGTCGCGGCCTCGTAAATTTTTTTTCTTCATTTTTGGTGCTCATAAAATGGATTTTTTCGTAGAAATGCACATATATTCTTTGATATAAGTGTGTATCACGGCTTGATGTCTTTATTATAATTATATATTCTACGATAACCAGCTGTGATTTTTTTTTAATTTTATGACAGTATGGGCCCCTTTTTAAATATCTATTTTTATTCATGTTCTCCTAATACATTTGTATATAAAAATTTTAAATATTTTAAGAAATTCATGTACCGATATATTTTTATTCAAAATTATAAGGATACCTCTTCTTTACTTATTACTACTGGATCAAAAAACTGAAATGAAAAGTTCGATATAAATCGCAAAAATGCGATTAATCGCAAAAATTCGATAAAAAAAACGTAAGTCAAACCAAAATTCGATATCTCAGCCTTCTGCGATCGTGAGTTATATGTAAAAATATGTCCCTCTCACTTAGAAGCAATGAATTTAGAGTGAGAGAAAAAAAAGAGATATATATAAGCAAAGCTAGCTTTTGCTTGCGATGGAGGGTCGCGTGACCGCCCCCCCTCAATCCCATAAATCCAAAGCTAACGCTTTGGCTTGATAAAAATTTATTTGTTCGTTTGTCTGTTTGTCTGTTTGTTTGTCTTGTTACCCTAACCACCAAACCGATTGGCATGAAACCGGCGTCAAAAAAAAGAAAAAAAAAATTCGGGTGACATAGGCCATATATTTACTGATTAGCTATCGTAGTTTTTGAGATATTTAATTTTTAGTATTTTTGAACTTAATAACATTTTTTAAAAATTTTATCAAAAATTGAAATATCTCGATACCATCGAAAAATTTTGGTATCGCACTTGATAGTATTTAATTCAGCACTAATTTTTACGTATTCTCTGAAATTTTTATTCAAAACGGAGGAATCTTTAAAATTTTATAAAATATTTTTAAAATTTGTTACTATATATTATATATATTCAACTCAAATTTTAGGGTATCGTTTGGGGTGATAAAAAAGTCCCTCAGCTAAAGTTTTAGTCTTCTAGCACCTCATGGGCCCGAAATATGTTTATTTAAAGGTCCAAAAATAGCCTGATTTGGCCCATTTTCAAAATTACGCCATTCCTTTGAATTTACTAGAAATTTTATTTTATTGGTCACATTTGAACTGGTAAAAGGTCTACATTAAGAAAAAAATTTTAGCTTATTTCAAGGCATTAATTTTTTTTGGCATTGATATATATTTTGGACAATAACAACATGATAATAATAAAAAATCAATAAAAACAACACCGGAATTAGATCATAGCACACCCTCTCACCTATGCTATACTATATATATTTGAAAATTTATTTGTCTGTCTGTACCCTAATTACTCAAGAACCGCCGAACCACTTGATATGAAACCAGTGTCATAATAAAGAATAAAAGTATTCGGATAACATAGTCTATAGTTTTCTGACTCAGCTTTCTTACTTTTGGAGATATTCAATTTTTACTATTTTTAGGATGTATAAAATTTTTTGTAAATTTGCTTAAAAAGTGAAATACCTAAAAAATATCATTAAATTTTACTGTCACAATTGGTATTACTTAATTTGGCACTAATTTATACGTACTAAGTTAAATTTTTTTATTTCCTCTATTATAACTAGAGAATCAATCAGAACCTATAATTTTTCATTAATGTTTCACCTACGCTGCTCTGAATAGTTTGAATGTGTTTGCATAATTATAAATTTGTAGAGAAACATGATTTTTTAAGCAACAGAAAAGTATTGAAGTAAATGTGAACAGGAGGGACTGAGTCTCATTCGAAAAATCTGAATGTGTTTGCATAATTATAAATTTGCAATGAAAAATGATTTTTTGAAGCAACACAAACAGAAGGAAATGTGACACAGTTTTTCACACTTCAGTTTTTGCTAGTAATCTTATATTTTAAAGATACCTAAGGCATTTTCATGCCATTAATTTTATTTAAAATTTTTTACATTTTTAAATAAATTAGAAAAGTTTTTTAATTGATGTTAAACAATTTCTTAAGATAAATTAATAAATAATTTAAATTAAAAAAGTGGTTTTGAATGAAAAAAAATGTCCATCAATTTGTCTCTAGCGGGATTCGACCCCACGACCTTTGGTTTGCCGGACCAATGCTCTACCAACTGAGCTATCGAGAGTGGACATCTCGGGAGACAATCAGGATTAATTTCTTTCATTCAAGAGGCAGCTTTGTAGATCTAGTGCCAAATTTATATTAATTATATTAATTAATTAATTAATTTATCTTATCTTTCTATGATACTTATATTGAAAAATATAACGAACGTTAAATTAATTAATTAATACAAATTTGGCACTAGATCTACAAAGCTGCCTCTTGAATGAAATAAATTGATCCTGATTGTCTCCCAGGATGTCCGCCCTCGATAGTTCAGTTGGTAGAGCATTGGTCCGGCAAACCAAAGGTCGTGGGGTCGAATCCCGCTCGTGACAAATTGATGGACAATTTTTTTTTCATTCAAACCACTTTTTTAAGTTAAATTATTTATTAATTTATCTTAAGAAATTGTTTAACATCAATTAAAAAACTTTTCTAATTTATTTAAAATTATAAAAAATATTAAATAAAATTAATGGCATGAGAATGCCTTATGTATCTTTGAAAAATAAGATTATATATTTGTTCGTAGAGATCGTTAATTACTGATACTTATATTGAAAAATATGACGAACGTTAAATTAATTAATAAATATTAAATAAATTTTTTTTTTATTCAATAAACCCTAAAATGGGCTTTATCAATTTAATAAAACATTCTTTATACATATACATGGATATTTAATCCATCGAATATTTTATCTATCCAGTTAACATTTGAAATGCATAAAAAGTTTTTAGACTAAAAAAAAATATCCAGCCCAAAACTTTCGTACAATAAAAGGCGCTAATTGACATTCTTTTGACATTTTTTTTTGAAAACACCAATTATGACCGGACAAATCTTACACTTTGTTTTTTAATTCAACCAAATATTTACTGTGTGTAAGCCATGAAAAAAACTTTCTTTTGATGTTTAGTTAAACTGTTAAAATATTTATAGCAATATAACTTGATCAAAAGTTTTTTCAAGGTTAGGTTTGCTAATTTTTAAATAATTCTATTTGCCAAAAAAAAATCAACTTACTTTGTTCTCTTATAAAACGGCGCTAATTTCAAAATTTTTTAAAAAAAATTTTAGCACTTGATACCATTCGTAAAATATTTATTTCCACCAATTTTCATAAAAATCATTTTATTTTTTTATAATTCATTTCAATTTTAGAAAAAAAAAAAATATGCGCAATTCAATTTTTTGAGTTTAAGATGTGTTTTTAACGGAGCTTTACCAACAGCTTTACCTTTAACACTTTACTGCACTCTCAATAACGAAAATTTTCCATTTTTTTTTGTATACGATCACTTTAGCCAGAGATATTCTAAAAATAGTCAATTAATTCATTAAAAATTCATCAAAAAACAGTTTGTGGCCATTTTTTGGTGAAGCTCACGCAAGAAATTGGAAAAAATGGCATGTTCTTACTAACTTCTCTGCATAGTAACGAAAAAATAAAAAAAATTTAAGATCTCATTACATCACTTTTCACCGACTTTTTAGTCTTATTTGACTCCAGTATATGCCCACAAATCTGAACACAACATCAAATTTTACATACACAGAATTATTAAATAAATGGATGTAAAGGCATGCAGAATATTTAAATAAAGCAAAAACCAAACAAAAACAAAAGAACAAAGAAAAACATAAATACAACAAGACGAAAGAATAGCTATACCCCAAATAATATTTAAAATAGGAGATAAAATTAAATTACATAACGGAAGCCAAACGCATAAATTAGACAAAGAATGGTTAGGCCCAGGCGAAATTATTAGAATAGAAAATAATAATAATTATATGATTAGAATAAATAATCCTAACATTGTTGGGCGACCGGCTCGGACATGGTGAAGCTTCTCCAAGGTCTATATTTTATCCAAGGGGTCTTCAAATGTCTACCCTCGATGGCTCTTGATACTGAGATCTCAAGTCTCACTATCGATCAGAGCTTCCTTGACGGTAATTAAGTCATATTTATTAAATTAATTTTATTATGTACCATAATCTTGGGAGCAGATGTCTCGGGGGAAACCGCTTACTCTTTTTTTGCAATGCAAATTGAAAGAACAACGGCCGGGGTAGTCTTACTTGGTAGTCTATAATACATATCACAGAATATCTCCCATGCGACCCATTGGGACCGTGGTCATCTGCTAAACATGGCCTATGAGGATCCTGTTTATACGACGGGCAAAATATCGTATTATGTCAGCAGACATGAAGGCATAACTCCTTCAATCTGCAGGACTTTAAACTCCCCCCCCCCTCCTTCTGTGCCTTGTACTGAGGGTAAGGGCTGTTGTGGGTCTGACTCCTGTCTCGCGACGGGCTAGAATATGACGAGATGATTAGCAACCATAGTGGTAGGAACCCGCTAAATTGTCACCCGGCTCACGTGACGGGTAAGAATGACCGCGAAGGTGTATTTCCTCTAATCTGCAGGACAAACGTTGATCGCCACCCTGAGACTGGTACCTGGGGCGTTGATCGATGGATGACCGAAGGGTACTCTTACCCGTATTCAACTAAGAGCGCTTTGTCCAGTGACACAGGCTATTTTTCTTTTTCTCTAATGCAAAATATAAACACATTACCTGAGGCTGATAAGTCTCTTGTTCAGCAAGAGATGAATTTAGTTGCTGATTTTGATCAAGTGAAAGCCTTGGTGATTGGTACCAGTCCAGGTAAATACGGATGTTTTGCCAAGAAAAGGCATTCTGGAAGTTCCATCTGAACCGGTTCAGAACGTTACTTACGTTAAATCTGTGGCCACAAGGAAGAAGCGCACAACTAACAAATTCATAAAAACGAATAAAACGGTTTTGAAGTTACATTTTTTTTTTTTAAACATCAAAAATTTATAATTTTTAGTATTTTTTTTATTACTTATTACTTTTTTTATTAAAGTCTTATTTAATTACTTCATATTATCAATTCCTGAATATTATTTTTTATATTAATCTTTATTTTACTTAAATATTAAGACTTTTAAACATATTTTAAAGTATAATAGCACAACTGCTTCGAGTTGTTTGATTATACCTTAAAATACTTTTTTTTTCCAGTTGAGCGGGTGGTCTAACGAGCTATATCGTGACAATATTGTTGTATTTATTATGAATTATTTAAATATTTTTAATATTTTAAATGTTTGTAATAATTGCAAGGTTAAAAATATTTAAAAAAATTTATTAAATTTAAGTTACTAAAATTAAATTTACACCAATTCTTATCAATTTGGTCATGATTTTTTCCAAGTAACACACAACTAAAAATAATTAGTTTAACTTATTTTAAAAATTAAAACAAAGAAAAAAGTTATTGCATTTCTTAAAAATGAGTCTTTAAGATTTATTTGTTACCTGCATTGACAAAAAATGGGTTTCCCTTTTCAGATATTTATTTTTTTTATGAATTTTTTTTTTTAATTGCTTTCTAAAACTGGTGTTTTTTTTATAGATAGATATAGTTTCCGGATAAAAAAAAAAAATTTTTCAACAATTTTATTATTTACTTTTAATATTATTATTATCTATCTTTCGTGTTTTTTTCATAACTTTTTTTTCAACTAATTTTACTTTTATTAGATTTTTTCCATAAAACAATTTTTTTTTCATTAAAAATTTACTGTCACTGCCTGCTTAAACTTTCTGTAAATAAAAAAAAATCCAGTTAAAAACAAAAATATTTTAACTTTTATTATTTCCATATACTCAGATGCATTATAGAAAATTTTTTTTAAACAGTTGGTTTTCAACTTTCGTTTAGTTAAGATGGATTTAATTTTATTGAATTATCTTACTGATGATAGTGTTAGTTTATCAGAAGCGGAAAATGATCAGATTAATAGTGAAATTCATAATAGTGTTTTGGAAAATGAAAATAATGATTTTCTTAGTTCTGTACGAGATGAAATTTTGAGTGATGGGCAAAATATTAACGTAGAAAGTAAATCTAAAAACAAAGTTAATAACTCTAATGATGGTCAAAAAACTAAAAATAAAAAAAAGAAGGAAAATCGTTATTCTCGAAAAATAAAAAGAAATACGGGAAATGAAGTTCAAGAACAAGTGATAAAATTTACGGAAAAGTGCAAAAATAATTGCAATACTCCTATACCTAGAGAAGAACAAACACTTTTATTTAAGTCATATTGGAAATTGGGTTCTTTCTAATTCTAGCAGAAAACAATATCTAAATGCTTATATGGACTTGCAAAATGTTAAACGTCGTAAGACATCAAAAAAAGTTTCATCAAAACATAGAATTAGAATTTATTAGAAATACTAGAAATATTAGAAATATTAGAAATATTTATTAAATATTTAAAAATTAGAAATATCGGATATATAAATTTAACAATAAAGGATAAACTTTTGAAGCGGATCTGAGAGGCAAAAACACTCCTCCAAATAAGACATCCAAGGATCGCTTAGACGCAGTTTTGTGTCATATTAAAAAATTTCCTGTGTTTGAAAGTCACTATTCTCGAAGTCATAAATCTAAAAAGTATTTATGCTCAGGGCTGACATTAGAAATCATATACAAGCTTTATCGTACTGAAACGTAAAATCCCGTTTGCAAATCTATTTATAGAAAAGTTTTTAAAAAAACAGGGCTCAAGTTTAAGCCTCCAAAGTTAGATAGATGTCACAAATGGGACTGATTTGTGGCAAAAATAAAATTTGCAAAAGATGTGACTGAGAAAAATATTTTAGAAGTTGAACGGGAAAAGCACTTAGAAGAAGCTGAAGACGCATATAAAAAAAAAGTTTTGATAAAAAATATTCTCAAGAAAATAGTAATACAAATACAATTGTTTGCTTCTTTGACCAACAGCAGTGCCAACCTACCAATGCTGCACTCAAACGACTCTTTTTATAAACGTCCATTGTGGACTATACGTCCAGATTATATATATTATATATATTATATATATTATATATATTATATTATTATCCAGATTATACATCTAACTATACGAAATATGTCCGACAACAAGACGACTTGTTTTATGTGGCATGAAGGGATTGGTCATCGAGGGCCAAATGAAATTGGTAGCTGTCTTGAATATTTCTTAAATAAATACCGAATACAATCAATCATGTTATTTTTTATTCTGACTCGTGTTCTGTGCAAAATAAAAATAATTATGTTGCTGCAATGTTTCTTTCGACTATTCAAAATCATCCAAACATTAAAAAAATCGATCATAAATTTTTGGTTCCTGGTCATACCCAAATGGAGTGCGATGCCGACCATGCTATTATTGAGAAGGTAAAAAAGCGAAATGGCTTTTCAGTGCAACGTCCTGAGGATTGTTACGATATTGTTCGGAAAACTAGTGAGAAAAATCCATTCTCTGTAATTACCATGGATCAGAATACATTTTACAACTACGAAAATCTGTTTAAGGGCCCATTAGTACTTTGTAAAAAAGTATCCAAAAGCAAAAAATTAGTTGGCTCAGTATACGATGGTTGAGGTATGAAAATTATCGGGCGCCATTCACTGGTCATAATTGTCGTTGTCCATTCGGGGCAGTTTTCCGAATCCCGAAAATTAAGTATACAAACTTTCTAATGCAGAATAATAAAAATTAGAAGGGTTGTAAGGCAGATAAATCGAAATTCCTAAAAATCAGTGCATATTTGATAAAATATCAGAAGTTATTATTTGTAAAAAGCAAAAAATTACCATGAAATATAAGGTTTCATAAAAAGAATTTCGGAATTTATCCTATTCTTTACTTTGATGCATTCTGATTTTACGAATTTGGAAATGAATTTTTCTACGAAATTC
Source organism: Anagrus nilaparvatae (assembly GCA_022575985.1). NCBI lineage: Eukaryota > Metazoa > Arthropoda > Insecta > Hymenoptera > Mymaridae > Anagrus > Anagrus nilaparvatae. The sequence goes on from JAKSXM010000129.1 coordinate 239,291, forward strand.
ATTTATGAGTCTGTTTTCGAAAAATCTAGATTTTAAGGTTCTGAGAAATGACCCGGATGGACAAAGACAGTTATGACCATTGAATGGTGGCCAAATGATCAACATGAAAAATTTTTATATAAATATAATTTAAGCCAAGAAGAAAATTTTATGACAGCTGATTTCGTAAGAAAAGCAAAATTAAAGAATTTTTGAATTTAATGTATACTGGATCAATTTCTATTTCAATCGAAAAAAAAAATGATTTAATTGAAATGTTAGATTTACTTAATACAGAATATCATAATTTTTATAAAGAATTAAAAAGTGATACACATAAAAAGTGCATTGATCCAGATGTGGAGTTACTTGCATTAGCTGAGCCTGGATACGAAAATAGAGTGTCAAAAAATAAAAGAAAACGGTAATGGGTTAATAATGACAAAGTTGAAAAAAATTAAAAAATAAAAGTTATGAAAAATAAAAAAAAAATTGACAAAAGTCAAATTAAAAAAAAAAGTACAATGTAATGTATGTATAATAAAATTTTAATAAAATCATTAACTCATTTTCGATAACTATTTAAAAAAGCACATGATTTTAATAACTGTATTGGTTTGATTTTTTTAATAACTGTTTTAAATATTTTTATTTTTAATTTTTAATTTTTATTTTTTTATTTCCTATATATTACTATTTTAAATTTTAAAAATTAATTTTTATCTGAAATAATATAATAAAATAATAATTTGCTAATTTAAAAAAAAATGGTTTTAATACTTTTGTAAGTATATTTTTATTATTACTTTTGTAGTATGAACATAGTAGTTATTTCTATTGTTTTACCTTACTCTAGTGACTTGTGCGCTTTTAGGCATTTTTTCGAATCCCATTTTTAACAAAAATTTTTAGTTTACAGGCCTCCAAGTAAATTTATACTTAAATTATAGTATTAAAAAATGCTAATCTACAAAAAAATCCAATTTTTAAAATTTTTAAATATTCGGTTATTCCTTGTGGCCACAGAAATATGAAGAAAAAAAGAAAGAAAAGAAAACTTTGAACTTAATTTTATTTTAAATTAATTTTATTATTTAAAAGTATTCATTTGAAACATCAAAAAATCTTAAATAAACAGTTCCTTCCAATAAAATAATTTTAAGTGCTCTTTCAAGATTGAAATCGTGATATTAATCGTAAAGTCTGATCTTTTACAAATTAGATTTAAACTTTTTGTAATTAAGTAAAGTCATATGAAATTTTCTTGTATTTCTTTTAATATTTTTATTTTACCGTTTAAAAAGTATATATATTTTTTCTGTTCTACTTTTTATATTAAAGATAGAATCTTATGATTATAAAGCGTGAGGGAGGGGTGATGAGATGGTATAGTAGCTACTCTACCAATAAATAATTTCAAAGATTAATATTTTTTTTATTATTATCAAACCCTCTAAAAAAAACCAACCTACATTTACTTAAAAAACTATCAGCTTTGTTTGCATGATCAAAGATCACGTACACATAGGTATAAAATAAGATAACGCATATAAACATATGACTATAATTATATGAGGGTTGTATAAAATGTAATTCAATTGTAAGTAATATGTAGAATAAATTTGGACGAGTTCAAAATGCTGCTGTAATTTTTTTTGTGACAGAATTGAAGGATACAATTTTCTTAAAGTATTCTTAAGGATAAATTAAAGCCGTTTATAAAAAAAAAAAAAAAAAAAATTATTTTAAGGCAGAATGCTCTTCCTAATGGTCCCAAAATTCTATGGAATTTTTTATTCAATACTATTATTATTTTTCTGTAGCCTACTTCTTATATTTCATTTTTGTTTCGCAAATAAAATAAAAAATTTGATTTAATGTTTTCGATAGCCCATTAAAACATTAAACTAACGCGTTTTTTCTTAACATCCTAATTTTTCTTATTAAATAAAAACAAATTTTTGAGTTATATCGAGCGACATTTTTGTTTAGAAAAAAATGGCGCTTGATATAACTAAAAAATTTTGTATTATTTAATAGAGAAAATTGTATATTTAGGGGAAATGCGTTAGCTACATTTTTGGCTGGGCTATCCAAAACTTCAAATAAAGTTTTTTATGTTAACCAATTAGCGCCCAATTGAGACATAGAAGCCATTTGAATTTTTTTTAATGAAAAAATCGATATTTTGGGCTAAAAATGTTACCCAGTAAGTAAAAGGTGCTGAATTGTTCATTTCCGAAGTCCGTTTTAGTATACAACCCCTACAAAACGCGATATCATCCCCTAAAAGTGGGGTAAATTTTAAACATTTTTTAAACATTATTTAAAATGATACTGGGCACAAAAAAAGGCTCACGGCATATAAAATTTGAATAGAGAAAATTAATAATACAAAAAAAAATCAATTTATATAAATTTTTCAAATTCACCCCCTCAGATGAGGTAAAGGGTGTGATATTATAGTAAAATAGAAAAAATCAATATTTTGGTCTAAAAGTCTTACCTAGTAAGTAATTTGGGCTTATCTTTTCAATTCCAAAGTCTATTTTTATATGCAACCTCTAGGAAATGTGATATCATACCCTAAATGTGGGGGGAATTTAAAAAATTGTTTAGACGTTAGAAGAAAAAAAGAATATACACACTGATGAAATTCTGATACCAAAAACATTCATTTTTTCTATGACGCTATGTTACCCCCTTGCAACCCTTCTAAGGGGGTGAATATGATAATTTAATATTAATTTATTTGCTTTAATTTATTAATAGCTCCTTGTAAAGTTTTATATGCCATTAGATATTTTTTTATGCACAGACAAGAATTCAAGTGACTTGCATAAGTTATTTGAAATTTACCCAATATTTAGGTGATGATATTAGATTTTCTAGGGGTTTGTATAAAAATGGACTTCAGAAATGAAAAGAGCAGCCTAAATTACCTACTAGGTAACACTTTTAGACCAAAATATTAATTAATTCTATTTTGCTATAATATCACCCCCTTATACCCCATCTAAGGGGTTGAATATGACAAATTAATATAAATTTTTTTTTCTGTTATTAGTAGTCCCTAGTAAAATTTTATATGCCCTGAAATTATTTTTTGTGCGCAGTCTAATTTGTAATAACGATAAAAATTTTTTTTAAATATACCCCACATTTTGGGGATGATGTTACATTTCCTAGGGATTGTATAAAAAATGGACTTCAAAAATGAAAAAAGCAGCCCAAATTACCTATTAGCGAAGCTGATCATTTTAGAAAAAAGCAAGAAAAGAGTTTCAGTAATTTTTTAATTTTGGAATTTTAAAAGTTTTGATTGGATTGAGTTCAATAATAATGTTTAAATAATACGTAAAACAATGTTAAGCATAGTTAGAATTTTTAAGTATTGACCAAAAAGGACACCAAAAATCCGCCCCTTATTTTTTAACCTTGTTATTTGTTTGCTGAAAAGATTTCAACCAAACTTGTGTTTGTGGAACTTTGTTATTACGTGCTTTTTCCATAATTCATAAAAAAAAAAAATTTCTCTGAACTCTAATACTCCTCAATTCACTTAATTACCAAATTAATATTATACTCAAGTCAGAATGCGTTGTAAGGGTTTTCGGATTCGACAACCAGCATTAGAAAAAGTCTTCTGCAGGTTTTGTATGTCGCTGAATCCAGATTTGGGGTCCTACTGGGTTAGAAAATAGGAAGATACAGAAGAAACTTTCCATCTTATGGGTTTTTTCACAATATTTTGGAACTAATGATCAAATTAATAATTGCCACGTTTTAAGAGTAATTAACAAAATATTTAATTTATTATTTTATTCTGTATCAATAAAGGAATATTAGAGCAAATTATTGCGGTTGAAAACTATCTCCAGAGTAAGATAAAATCGAAAAAATACAAACGTGAGTTTTTTTCTTTATTTTTCTTTTAATCTTGCATTTGAAAAAGTTTTATCTTTTTTTAACGTTTATTTAATTTACTGACTCCTATACGGGGGCGAAAATGGATAAAGCTACCCCTTAATTTAACGAAAAATGAAAAAAACTTACAAACAATTAAACAAACAATCACCCTGTATTTTACCCCCCCCCCCCTAAAAACGTCTTTTTTTTACCCATCCCCTGCCGAGCCAGACTATTTTAATAACCCGTCCATTGAACATGTTTCATGTTCCATTTCTTTACAGTCAGTAAACTAAGTGCCCGTTTTTAGCCCAAAATGATCAATTTTCAATTTTCTGCAAAAATCGTAGTTTTAACATTGAACATGTTTATAAGTAGGGGTAACCTGTGAATCTGAAAATAAAGTGGGGTCAAATTTGTCTGATTTAAGGGGGGGAGGTCCAATGGTAATTGGAAATATTTCAAATTAGGTACTTACAATAATCCGGGGTTAGGGAATTGAAATAATTTCTATTTAGGGACTGCGAATAATTTACTTTTAGAGGCTTAGAAAAATTCAACTATAGGGACTTAAAATAATCCGGGTTTAGAGACTTCTAATAGTTCGAGTTAAAAGACTTAGAATTATACAGGTTTACGGAATCAGAATACTTTGGGTTTAGAATCTTAAAATCTTGTAAAGGTGACAATTACACATTAAAAGAATATCGATTATATTGTAATGTTGCTTAGCATTTATGTATTATAACTAGTCCTTTTTAATGGTTTAGTTTTCATGTTCTATAATTAGTCTTATAGCCTAATTAGAGCTTGTAATTATTGAATCCCAATATTTTCTTACCCTTTCTTCAAAAAAGGCAGTTAATTAGATAATTTTAGCTCTGCTTCCAAAATATTGTAAAAAAACCTTAAAATTGGGTGGTTTTTGCAAATTTCATGACCTATACTTCTCAACCACTTTGCACCCAAGATTGGGTATTTCAGAATCAAAGCATACCTATACTTTTGTAGTTTAATTTTTTTGGTCGCATGTTCTAGAAAAAGTTAACCAATTTTTGAAAAAAAAAAACTGAAATTATGACACCCCGGAATAGACTAAATTTTTAGATTAGGCAAAAACATACTTAATTTATATTTTAAATTTTTTGGTATTTTGGCTCTGGAGGGGCATGTCGGGCCATTGAAGACCTGCCGTTTACCCGCGCTCTAAGCGTTTATGATATACATGATTTTGAGCTCTGATAAATGTTTTCAATGGCCCGACATATGCCTATCTAGAATTAAAATACTGAAAAATTTAAAATATAAATTAAGTATATTTTGGTCTTAGTTAAAAACCTAGACTATTCCGGGGTTTCACACTTTTAATTTTTTTTCAAAAATTGGCTATTTTTGTAAACCCATAACTTTTTTCAGAACTTGCTGCCTTTTTAAATACTAAATTAATTTTAAAACTAATATTTATGTAAAAATCCAAAAAATATTCCTAAAAACAAATAATCTACTGCTCCTTGTTTTTAGTCATTTTTTTTGCAATTCTCCATCCGCCATTTTGAAATTATCTAAAATGTTTTAAAACACACAAAAAATGAAAATTTTATAAATCTTCATTAAATATACCTTTTTTTTATGCTATTTACAATACTGATATGCGACGTGTCGATTTTTTTTAGTATTTAACTTTTACCCTAAATAATGGGTTTCCGGTTAATTTTATAGTAAGTTTGAAATCAAATTCTGATAATTGAGACATTCTAACTTTGGGATACATTTTAAGAAAAATAAACTTTTGTGTTAAAATTAATTTAGAACTCGTAGATAGGCTCTTGGGCGTTAAATGTTTAATTCAATAGAATTCGGATTAATTAATAAATAATAAAAATCGTAAAGAATTATAAAAAAGCTAAGGCTTTTTTATTTCAGGCACGATCACATATTTATTGAGTATTTTCTCTTTAATAACATTGATGGTATCTACACCCTCGTAAATTGAAAACTATTATTTATTAACACACACCAAGGCAATATAAGCATGTAGAGATATCGGAATGACCTGGGGACCAAATTCCTTACTGATTGGACAATTTAAAGACTTTTTCATTTTTTAACCTGATGAACTTTTAAGGCACGATTTTATTTATGTATTGCATGCATAGGGTGATCGTGCCTAAAAAATAAATTTCAATTAATTTAGTTATTTTCTGGTTATTTTAGATCATTAATCACATTTTGGATGTATTAAATTCAAAACCAATTCATTTTTCACCATTTTTATCATTTTTTCATAATTTTTTTTAAATATCTCAAATCAGTTTGTTGGGCATTTCACTACAAGGACTCGTGAAATAACTTGAAACTGAAAACCCTGCAACTAGATCTAATTTCAAAAAATTTGGTCTAAGGAATTTTTAATTCATCAAGTAGGTTCTGAGATCTTGAAGCTACACTTTCTCAAACAAACATCCCTACACACACCAAGGCAATATAAGCATTTAGAGGCATCGGAATGACCTAGGGGCCAAATTTCTCCACGAATTCGACAATTTAGAAACTTTTCCCTTTTTTAACCTGACAAACTTATAAGGCACAATTTCATCTAATTATTGCATACATAGGGTGATCGTGCCTAAAAATATAAGTATCTTGTGTCATTTTGCATTTCTATGATATTACATCGATGCAAAGTTTATACGAAAGCTATGAAATTTATTGTGCAGTTGACATTTAGAAGGTTTTTCACCTCCGTGAAGCGAAAATACAAGAACAAACGTGCCTTTAAAAATGCCGGATTGGGCCCAAAAACTATAGGCTCCATCAACTCGATAAAAGAAACCCAGTTTTAAAAAATGAAAGGAATCCGATGTATCGTTGTTGAGATATCGTGCCCACAAGGTCTCGATTTTTGCATCCATTAAGGTAGAGCTTCGCTCTATAACTAGGTAATACTTTTAGTCCAAAATATTAATTTTTTCTATTTATCTATACTACACCCCCTTACATCCCATCTGAGGAGGTTAATATGACAAAGTAATGTAAATTTATTTTTAATAGTCCCTAGTAAAATTTTATATGCCCTGAGACTTTTTTTTAGGCCCAGTATCATTTTAAATAACGTTTAAAAAATGTTTAAAATTCACCCCAGTATTTTTGATGATATTACGTTTTATAGGGGTTATACGCTAAAAAGGACTTCGGAAATGAAAAATTCAGCTCCTTTCACCTACTTGGTAACATTTTTAGCCCAAAATATCGAATTTTTTATTTAAAAAAATTCAAATGGCTTGTTTGTGTAAATTGGGCGCTAGTGGGTGAAGATAACCTAGCGTTTTGCGATACAAGAAGTAAATATAAAAATTTAGCTGCAGAAATATAACAATATTTTTATTAAATAAAGAATTTCAACGAATTTTGCGTCCATTATAGGTTAAATTACGAAACTTTTGAGGTAACAGATTAACTTAGATAAATTAAAAACGCTTAACAACCATATTTTATTGTATACTTCGACTGGTTATTAATAATTTTAAAGTAAAATATAATTTTAACTTGCAGTGATCAGATAAGTAAGTATTGAACATTCGTTTCAATGGTTTAAAAAGGTTAAAATATATTAAACGATATATTAAACATATATTAAAAATATTTTGAAATAATACATTTTTGTAAAAGCTTCTTTTAATAGTAACTTTATCTTCTGCAATAATAAAAAAACAACCATATCTGGAATTTTTTTCAAAATTTGTATTTAAAATTTCTTATTCTGACCAAAAACGGCTGCTAAGTTTATGCTGTATGCAAAAGTTTAATTTGCAAGTAAAACATTGCTTAACACAGTTAAAAAATCTAGGTTTGCTTAGACTTAGAATAATTTTAATATAAGGTCTTCGAGAAATCTGGCCTTAGGGACTTGGAATATTTCAGGTTTAGGGACTTGGAATAATTTTGATTTAGAGAACTAAAATAATACGCGTTTAGGGAATCAAAGTAATCTGGATTTAGAATCTTAACATCTAATAACGTAATAATTACATATTATAAATTTAGAAAATTGTATTGTAACATTCCTTAACATTTGCATTAAACATGTTCATGCATTTAAGCTGTTTTCATACAAACCAATTATAAGTTTTTTTTCAGTTTATTGGTTTCAAGTTTTTATCTGCAAAGATAAAAATGATATTAAAAAAAAACAAATTTCGAGGGTGATTTTAGAGGGTGGTTTTTGATCTTGCTGAAGTACACATTTAATACACGCTCCGTAATTTTAAATAAAAAGAACCACTATCAATTGTTTAAAAATCACAAAAAATAGTAAGAAACATAGATTTATCATAAAACTAACTGCAGTGCAATACAAAACAAACATAAAACATAAAAAATAGTGCAATTTGAAGAAAAAATTTTCAAACTCTAACTGCGCGTCAGCCGCCATACATATTTATCAGATTATACACATTTCTTCAATATCAAGATTTTATACAACTTGCATATATATATATACTAGCATAGGTGATAGGGGAGGCTCCTCCCCCCCCTGTGTCACATTTCTTTCTGTTTCTGTTGCTTTAAAAAATCATTTTTCACTGCAAATTTATAATTATGCCAACACATTCAAACTATTGCGTAGTGATTAGAGCAGCGTTATTATTACAGACAGACAGACAGACAAATAAATGTTCAAATATATATAGTACTAGCATAGGTGAGAGGGGGGGCTCCGCCCCCCTTGATCCATTCCCGGTGTTGTTGTTATTGATTTTTTATTATTATCATGTTGTTATTGTCCAAAATATATATCAATGCCAAAAAAAATTAACGCCTTGAAATAAGCTAAAATTTTTTTCTTAATGTAGACCTTTTACCAGTTCAAATGTGACCAATAAGATAAAATTTGTAGTAAATTCAAAGGAAAGTAATTTTGAAAATGAGCCAAATCAGGCTATTTTTGGACCTTCAAACAGACATATTTCGGGCCATGAGGTGCTAGAGGACTAAAACTTTGGCTGGGGGACTTTCTTATCACCCCAAACTATACCCTAAAATTTGAGTTGAATATATATAATATATAGTAAAAAATTTTAACTCATATTAATATATATTGTATTGAGATATAATAAAAAATTTTAACTCATATCAATATTTGCATTGCTTAAAGAACTGTAGTGCCAATAATTTGGCAGCGTTTTTCCTATATTTTAATTTAAAAAAAAAATTTAAATATCGTAGAAAATGTAATTAAAACTAATATTAACTAATTTTTTTTTTTAACGAAAAAAATTATATTATATCATTAATTTCTTGAATTTGTCTTATTTTTTATTATAATTATTTTTAAAAACCAAACATTATTTTAACCCAATCAATTTTTTGATTGACCCACAAATAAATGATTTAAAATACCATAAAAAATAAAAAAATGAAAAAAATTTTTTTACCAGCTTAATATTTTATAAAATTTTAAAGATACCTCCGTTTTGAATAAAAATTTCAGAGAATACGTAAAAATTAGTGCTGAATTGAATACTATGAAGTGCGATGCCAAAATTTTTCGATAGTCTCGAGAAATTTCAATTTTTGTTAAAACTTTTAAAAAATGTTATCAAGTACAAAAATACTAAAAATTAAATATCTCAAAAACTACGATAGCTAATCAGAAAATGTAGGGCCTATGTTACCCGCATTTTTTTTTTCTTAATTTTGACGCCAGTTTCATGCCAATCAGTTCGGTGGTTCGTGAGTTATTAGGGTACAAACAAACAAACAAACAATTAAACAAACAAACAGACAAATAAATTTTCAGATATATATAGTATTAAGATATAGTTTTCAGATATGTACATATAGATGGTTCTAGAGTTGATTGAATCAAATAATACCCATTGCGACATTATAATTTTATCATATTTTTCAGATATTTCACTTTTTAACCAATTTTTCAGAAAATTAAATTTTTTTTCAAAAGTAGTAAAAATTTTTTTATTTTAACTTTATTAATATATACACAAATAAATTACTAAAAATACCATAAAAAATAAAAAAATGAAAAAAATTTTTTTTACCAGCTTCGAAAATATTTGATAAAATTTTAAGATACCTCCGTTTTGCATAAAAATTTCAGAGAATACGTAAAAATTAGTGCCAAATCGAATACTACAAATTGTGATCGAAAAATTTTTCGACAGTCTCGAAATGTTTAAATTTTTGTTAAAAATTTTAAAAAATTTTATCAAGTTCAAAAACACTAAAAATTAATTATCTCAAAAACTACGATAGCTGAGCAAAAAATCTATAGCCTATGTCACCCGCAGACTTTTTTTCTTTATTTTGACACCTGTTTTATACCAATCGGTTTGGTGGTTCTTGAGTCATTAGGGTACAAACAAACAAACAAACAGACAAATAAATTTTCAGATATATATAGTATTAAGATATATATATGTATGTATATATTACCGTATACACATGTATATATATACGTACTTTTATACGGTTCAAACTTTTAAAATTTAAACCAAATATACAGTATAAATTAATAGTAACAAAGTAACTTCGGAAGGTAGATCATCAGTCAATAATGCAACTCAAAAGTTCGTGCAAATTTGAAGTACCTCACGTAAATTACCTGTATACACGAATCTGATACATATACCCACAATCAATAGTTAACTATATTACCGACACAGGATACAAATCTAACATAAATAGCTCGACGTAAGATGGAACAAAATATAATTCATATAACTAACAACACAGAAGTCATATGTGAAGGTATCGAAGACTATAATAATAAAATGAAAAAAAACAACAATAATTTCAATATTTTTCACACTAACATTCGAGGCATAAATGCAAATCACGAAAATCTTTTAACAAAAATAATAGAAATCAAGTACAAACCTGACATAATAATATGCACCGAAACTAGAAAAATCCACAGTATAACTGAATACAAAATAGAAGGCTACTTCAACCACTATAGCGAGGGTAATATCAATCAAAACGAGGAGTTCTCGTTTACGTGAAGGATAATATAAGTTCAAAAATAAACATTATTATAAGCATAGGTAAAATTAAGGCAATATAAATAAGTATAAACCAAAGTAAAAATAAAATAGCCAATGATAATTTGCTGAAAAATGCCATGTATAGGTCACAAAAAGTCAATAAAGATGAATTTAATAAATTATTTAAAAAGTACTTAAAAGATAAAAAAAGTCAAAAAAATCACATAATTATAGGCGACATAAATATAAATATATTAGAAATAGATAAAGAATCAATAGAATATTTAACGAACATGCTTCAAAATGAGTATGTAAGCGTATGCCGCATAAATACGGTAACCAGACCAAACAAAAATGGTGGTACTTGCATAGGCCATATTTTTTATAGACTGCCAAAAAATAAAAATGCAGTAACATATAATATTCAAAACCAAATAACAGATCATTACATGGCCGCTATCAGTATACAATCTTATACAATACCAAATGAGAATAAGAAAAATTATACAAATTTAATTACAAAAAAATGTTAACATTAGCTATAAATACAAATTGGGGGGAAATATACCAAATAGGGAACGTAAATGAAGCAACGAATTTGCTTATCAAAAAAATAGTGGAAATTCAAAACGATTCAAGGGTCAAAATAAAAAACAAAAGTAAAAATGAACCAAAAAATGAATGGGTAACCAAAGGTATATTAAAATCTAGTAAAGTAAAACAAAAACTATATAAAGTTTGGAAAGATGATCCCACAAAAGAGACAAAGAAAAAAAGATTTGTAAAATAACAATATATATTTTTTTTTTTTTTTTTTTTTAAACGAATTCACGGGACGCACCCTTTACAACAATTTTTAATGTAAATATTTTTACATTTGTAAATTATTATTTTATCAATTAATTAATTTCAAATTAATTAATTGATTGTTTCTGCGGCTGCAGTCCGACTTACCTTAAACATTCAATACTCGTATTCACATGAACATATTATGCTCATTACGTAAGGAAAACTGCAGGAAGAACCCACGTAGAGTATCGGGACTCATATTTAACATAATGATAAAAAAAGTGAAAGAAATTAACTTACAAAGACAAGTAGAAAACATAAACAATACCAAAAAATTATGGGAATTTATCACTGAAAACGTTTACAATAAAAATATAAAAAAGAAAAATGACAAAATAGACTTAATTACAGAAAATCAACAAATTTTGATAAATAAAGAGGATATAGCAAATACTTTCAACAATTACTATACAAACATAGCAAAAAAACTGACTGCTAAAATTAAACCCACAAACATAGAGTAAAACCCAAAAATAAACGAAAATACAATATTTTTTTCACAAACTAACACTGAAGAAATCGAAAAAGTTATAAATTCGCGACGTAAAAAAAGCAACAGGTAATGATAATATCAGTGTTGCAACCCTAAAAACCCTAAGTAACTACGTAACGAAACCAATTGCCCATATTTTCAAATTAATTATAGAAACGGAAGTATTTCCTGACAGCCTTAAAATTGCAATAATTACACCAATATTCAAAACAGGCGATAGTCACCTATGTAAAAACTATAGACCCATAGCTCTTTTATCAAACTTGTCAAAAATATTTGAAAAACTAGTAAAGGTTAATAGTCAGTTACCTAGAAAAATACGACATTTTAGCAAAAAGACAATTTGGATTTAGAGAAGGCTGCAACACAAGTATGGCCATTGATTACTTAACTGAATATATACGAAACTCTAGACACCTCTACCCCTATGACGGTAATATTCCTTGATCTAAAAAAAGCATTCGATATGGTTGAACATAACATACTATATAGTAAGTTAGAAAATATTGGTATACGTGGAAAGACAAAAATTATAATTAAAAGTTATTTGGGAAATCGGAAGCAAATTGTGAAAATAGATGACTGTAATAGTAGTGAATGTAATGTCGAGATAGGCGTGCCACAGGGGTCAGTCCTAGGTTCAATACTATTCCTTATATACATAAATGAACTGCTGTATCTATCTGAAAATGATATCATATATATATCGTTTGCAGATGACACAACAGTGATATGTAGAGGAAAGAATTGGATAGAAGTTGAACGGGACGCAAATCACAAAATGGGGAGAATATATGATTAGCTAAATACGAACAAACTATTACTAAATATAGAAAAGACAGAATGCACCACTTTTTCCACAAACTATATATAAATAATATATAAATCCACGCAACCCAAAGAGTTTAAGGTTGAAATTGAAATGAACACGATTAAAAGGGTTGTTGAAAGCAAGTTCCTGGGTATCATAATAGATTGAAATCTAAGATGGGAAACTCAAATAAAAAAAACGGTAAAAAATTTAGCTTTTTATACCTACATTATACGGAAACTGAGTAGAGTACTAAACTACAAACAAATTTTACAAATATACTATGCACTTATTCAATCCACTGCGATGTATGGCATGGTGGCATGGGGCAGTGCATATAATAACAATATAGACCTTTTAAACTCAGTACTACAAAAAATACAAAAAATTATATCTAAAAAGTACAAACATTTACCAGAATTTAAAGAAGAGTACAAAAAATTGCTTTCAGTAAAAAATTTATATTATATTACAGTCATTAAAATTAAAATACAGTATTTAATAGAGAAGTACAAGCTAAAGCAAAATAGAACCAGAAAAATAACCCCTATAGGTAAAAAAAGGAAGATGGGACAAAAAAGTAGCCTTTATAATGAAATAACAATATTCAATAGGCTGCCTTTTGATATAAAAGAAAAAATAAAAATAAATAATAGTAAAAAAATAAGTAATATCTAAAACATTAAACTATGGTTAACCAAAAACTTTTAGAATTATATAAAATTGAGTAGAATAAGTAATATAAAGAGGTTAAATATGTTAACTTGAAGAGCCTATTAAATAGTTACCATTAAAAAAATAAAAACTTTACAGAACAAAATATTTTTATATTATATTAAGATTTAATATTTGTTAATTCTTGCAGCTATAGCAGCTAGTTCCACGCTCGGACTACGAGTCCATGTGGACATATTGTATAACGTAGTATATATTTTATATGTATATGTAACCAATATATGTAAACTTATGTACAGCTAGTTAATAATAAATAATAAATAAATAAATAAATACTTGTAAAATATTTTTCCACCCTATAAAAATATACAATTTTTCAAAAAAATCGGGCATTGACAGTTAGGTGACCTTAATTGTCAGACTATCCAAAGTCTACCAGTTCAGCCAAATTTCAGCTTAAATCTTACCCCCTTCTTACTAGTTTATATTTCTAAAATACCCATTTTGAACTTTTTTTTTATAGAACATCCAAATATCTTACCAATGGCCCTGGATCACCTGCATCGCCTTTTTTTCCTTTTTTACCCCTTCTTCCAATAGCTCCTGGAATCCCTGGCGGCCCTAAAATAGAAGAAAATTAATAATTAAGAACTGTGATTTAGTTAAAACCAAAAAAATATGAAAGAAATACTAAATATTTGCTTAACAAGAAACATAAATAAAATTAAGAAAAATGAAAATTAATATATATTGTAAAAAATTAAAATTAATATTTATTGTATTGTAAAATATCTGAGTAAATTTGTAAATAATCTTAATCTATGTATAATAAAATAAATGATTACTCAAAATTTATTATTTTTGATTGTATTCTAACTAAAATTTATGGAGCCCTCTATGGACGAAAATAAATAAAAAAAAATTAAATTTAAATTAATATTCAAAGAAATACCTCTAAGAATTTTTTTAATTTTTTAAAAGTATTTTAATAATTTTAAAATATTTTCCTTAGAAGTTAAAGATGGAAAATGCAAAAAAGAAATCCATATAAGGGGTTTTTCTGAATATCTAAGAGATCTTCTGAGAAAAGCTGGTTTGCAAAAATCCCTTTGGAAAAATGCTATCGATTTAACTTTTTTTTTATTTATGCTCTTGGTTTAAAGTAAAAACTATTAAAACACGGAAAGTTTCAAGAAAAATTTAAAAACTCATAAGTAGTCACTAGAATCACGATATATCTGAAAAAAGTTATTACTAAAACAAAAATACCAAATTTCTCTACGTTTGTTGTTCATTCTTAGTGAAACCACTTTTTTTTTATTTTAATTTTTTATTACAGAGAAATTTCTATATTCTTCAGTTTTTTGTTCATCTCCGTTTTTCGACATTTATTTGTCAAAAAAGAATTTAGTATGTTAATTTTGTTTTAAGGTTTCTATCGTTCGTTATAAACGCTGCATAATATAATTATTATTATATTATTTTATTACAATAATAGCTCAGGTTTGAATCTTGTACAATACTAATTTTTTTATCCCATGAAAAAAAAACAATTTATTGATACATTCTTTTTTTTGCATTTGTTTTTTAAATAATACTCTTAAATAAATATTTAAAAAATATATAATATATTTATCCACTTTAGCCCTGGAAAGCATACATTAAATGCACCTATACTATGCTGGAATAACTAAAATTATTAAAGTACTTTCATGCGTATGTCTTAGTGTCTCGATTTATACAAAATGTGCGTACAACTATGGCTTATTTTCTAAGGCTAAAAGTGGATAAAAAATATTAATACACACGAGACAGAATGTACCTATCATCCGACACTTATTCATATAGAGTTTTTTATAAGTCGGCGTTAGACAACTCTATATAAATATATAAATTAGCGTTCTGTCTCTAGTGTATTAATATATTATTCTAACTCATTTATTTGTTATTTAATGTCGATTTTAAAGTTATTTAATGTTTAATTTGAAAATTTTATTATGTCATCTAAAGAAACTTTCTTTGAAGATTTTCATTATAAATTAAGATGCGCTTCTATCTTTTTTTAGTGTAAAAATTATGACTAAATACTATAATGAATTTCTTCAACAGGACAATAATCAAATTATCGAAACTGTCGCTTACTAGGCGAATTTTATAAAGTGAATTTTACAATAAACAACAATTTGTTCCACATTGACTAAATAAAGGCTATGACCGGATCTATATACTAAATCGGCCCACAAAAGATATTTAAAAACTAATTGTATTAGGTCAAAGTGCACCTAAAAAAAATAGGATCCTGAAGTTTTCAGACCTCCAGATGCCTTCAGCTCAGATTGGCAGCCTATTAATGACAAAAAAAAAGTAAATTTTTAGTCGTCATTCTGATACTCCCGTGGTAAAACGATTTTGTCAAAATGATCTTGGGACCTCTCATTCAAAAGGTTAGACAATATACTTTCAGATAAAATTACATTTAAAAGTGATTTTAGTGCATCCTTTTGATTGGTAGACCATAAACCGTCCTAAATAAATTTTTTTCCTTCTTAAATTTCAACTTTGGCAGCGATTTAAAAAAAATTGAAAGATATACCCATTCTATTTTTTTTTTTAACTAATGAAAAATAAAACATATTTTTATTTGCGATCATCCGCGCTTAAAAATATTTGGGGCAACATGGTCAAATAGCTTGAAAGCTCCATAGCTCTATTACACAGGCACACAAAAAAAAATCATGTACCAGAGGGTAGACCCCCTGGTATGGGGGTTTTTAGTAGTGCTAAAACCGAAGATGGCTAAAGAAATGCAATAAAATTAGCCAATTATTAACCAAGGGCACCCGCCCTTCCCGATTTGGAGGCCAGAGACTGTGGTCCCAGAAATGCAACGGAGTTCTGAAATTTGGAACAAAGTAGCAGAGTACGTAAGGGCCACCTTGTTGAAGAAAAAGGAGGAGGGCTTTCTATCGTAGATAGCTCTGCTGTCACTAGGCTAGGGGAAGGCAGCGGCCAGTTGCTTAGGCTGCGCATCCCAAACTAAAGTTATACCTGAAAAGGGAGTTCCGGTTTGGGGCAAACAAGCGCAAGGGAGTTTATAGTGTATTTATCCAGTAAGAATCTGGGGCGTAGGTCTCCCAGTTGTACACTTTGTGCAACTGGGTGGTCATGGAAACTTGCGGGTCTTTAAGACCCGCAAACACTCCATGGCTGATGCAAGATTCACAAGATTCCCTTGACAAAAAAAAAAAAAACATGAAATTTTCGCGATCCGCGCGCAATGACACATACACACACTTTAAGAAACCGCGCTGATTTAATATCTGCTGCTGGATTTGTCTACTTGAGGATGATTTCTTCGTTGCGTCTGCCCGGATGCTGTTTAATTATATAGTCTTGTGGATGCTGGTACAGGATTAAATCGTCTGCTGTCAGCTGTCTCACTTCACACGATCGAGTTTTTGTTTTATATTAGAATATTATTGCTATGCGATTTAATGGTGACCGTAGTCAGGTAATTTAATATAACTTATAGATTCGTATAAATTAAGGTTTCACTATTAACAATAATTGTTACTTTATGAAATTATTTAATTAATGAAAAAATGGCTCCAAGGCAATACGCGTATCTTTACCAGTATTTTTGGCACTTGGAGGTGCATAACCGTTACTTGCTCCATGGACATCGCACGTGACGTCGCGGTTCAGAGCTGAAACCGGAATGCTCGTTTTGCAAAGGAAACGGCATGGTCTTCTATTACAGCGCCGTGCGGCTGATACTATAAATCATTATCAGTCGAAATGAAAATCTATAACTTTTATTTTTTGGTGCTGCTTTTTATTGATCTTTTATTAGAATATTTTTAAACTAAAATTATTATATTTTAAATTTTGATTGTTGCTAGGCGAAAACATTCTGTCTTGAAGACTTGAGGGGCGCGAATATGTGTGTATGTATGTTTGCAAATATTAAATAATTGTAACAGGCAAAAATGCTTCGTTACAACTTTTAAATACAAGTATTTTATAAGTAGTATATATTATAGTTTTGAATATTTAATCACATGATTCATAACATTTTTATATTAATAATTTAAATTTAATAAAACTAATTAACAATAAAATCAAGTTTCAACTAGAAACTCACATTGGTTAAATCATACCTGGGAATGTGGTTAGCCTGATGCTTCAAAATAAAGAAGTATGCGTAACGGATTTCTCCATTTCCTACGAAAAAAAAAATATATATTTTTGTTAAATATTATTCTAAATGATTTGGTTAAGAAGTATTTCATAGGGAGGAGCGAAATTTTTTAAATCACTTTTTACATTTAATGCACGACTTTTATATTTCTTAACATAGAACAATCCAATCACTTTTTTTTTAAATTACTTTCTTGGTGCAAAATTTCAAATACCTTGAAGTCAAAATCATATTTGTTGCCATGATTTTTGGTTTCTTTCTTGAGAAGAGAAATCACATCATTATAGTTATTCTCACTTTTATTATAGTTTTTTTTATGTTGAATTTTGAATAAAAATGTGACTTTTTTGAAATTTTTTTATTTTTAGTCAAGAGCAAATTCAATAAATATTTTATTTAAAATTCTTTTTCTGTACTGCGGCCCGAAAGTACGTATTTCCCGGACACTGCGCGTCCGGCAAAGACGTATTTTTTCGCCACAGTCGCAGAAAAATTTTGTACATTCCTCGGCCATAAACAAAGAATGACCCAAATAGCAGTTTACCATCCTCGGCTTCGCCTTGGAAGGTAATTTACGTGCGATTTGGGCCATTCTTTATTTTTCTGGCCTAGGACCGTAATATACTATTTTTTAAATGTAAGTAAGATCAAAATGTTTGTACATGTAGAAAATAAAATTACATTTTAGACATTTTTGCTGGAGGTTCATCACTCGAGTCTTCATTTATATCATTGCAGTCACTGCAATCAAGTACATCGTCTTGTTCTTCATCTATCAAAAAAAATGATTATTCTTCAAGCTCGATAACTTCTGGCGCAGCTGTGGAAATTTCTGCTGGCGCTAAGTCTTCTATAATTTTACTATATAAGCATTTGTTACCTTTGCAAATTTAACAAAATTTATTGCACTTTAGACCTAGCTTTCTGCAGCCACACCTATTTGCGCATATGGTTTTGCACGAACATGTTAACTTTTTGAGTATGTTTTCAGGAATCATAGCTTCATCTAAAAATATTGGCTCTAAAATATTTTCTTGTGTATTTTTTCTTCAACATTTATATCTATGCCATATTTGGAACTGCAGGTAGGCTCGTTCTACATGCTTTTTAAGTGCCCCTTCTGTTGGTGGAAATAAATTCAGAGAAATAGATTTTAGTTGTTCGGGATAATAATATATGTATTCATTCAAAGGAACAGCTGTTGTAACTTTTTTAAAACTGTAGAGTTTTTTTACAATGTCAATGCCAACACTATATGAAGTATTTTGGTCTGTATTGGGGTCATTAATAAGCTCTGATCTTTTTCTTAAACCATGGTCCTCAGATAAAATTTGAAAAATTTTGGTTTTTCCTAAGTTGTAAAAAGAGGATGTTGTATCGCAACCACACATAGCATGGCAAATCAATAATACCTTTTTTAAATAATAGTCTAAAGAAAAACTGTTGGTATTATAAAATGTGAATTCATGAGGCTCTCTAGACTGTTTTTTTTTTTAAATATTTTCCTTGTCAACAGCAAATTAAGTATGTTGAGTTATCGATATCTTGTCCTATATTATAGCTCCTACAGTAATTTTTAGATTCTTGTATGGCTATTTTTACTATTAAGCTGTCAGCATCTTCTGTATCTTGTAAGACTTTAATCCTTAAATCATCTGGTAATAAATTACACTTTTTTTTGATAAAATGATTCAATATATTTTTATTCTTGTCATTACTCAGCAAATATTCAGTTTTATATGACAATTTATCTTGTAGTGAGAATTCAATATCAGGCAAAAAGTTTTTCTAGCTCTGCTTGCTTTTTCGTATGACTTAGTACCTGGTTCTTGAGGGTATCCATCAAAAATTGTAACACACAGTGCATGTTTCGTAATATATTCGATGCATCTTTTACAAATTTTTTCATATGTAATAAATTTTTGCCATATGATCTTGTGCAATATATACCCTCCGTTTATCACATAGATTTCATCATCAGCAAGTGGTAAACATTTTATAGGTTTCAAAAATATCATATAATTTTGATTTTGGCGTGTTTCTAAACATGATTCCATCAAATAATGAAACTGAAATTGGGTCTAATTCATACTTAAAATATTGCTGCATTTTTTTCCAATCTTCATTTGATTTTAAAAGACGAATAAATATTGCTTCTGAATTAAAATTTTGTACCTTGCCTCCTATGCGTACATTTGACTGCATGGTTAATAACGGTATGATTTTACTCTCTTTTTTAAACTTAACTGGAGTACATCTATTACCGATAATTCAAATCATTAAACCGTGGCTAATTTCAAATAAAGAATAGCAATTTATAATAAAATTACTTTTTAATCCAGATGATATAGACATTATATAAGGAACATTTGGGAATGAATAAATAAAAAAAAAATTTGAATTTCTTTAGAGTATCTATGTCGTCATCTACTCTACTAATTGTGGGATATTTGTGTTGTTCAGAAGATGTGAAATAAATACCATAAAACTTGGTAAATGCAACTGTTAATTCAGCCAAGGCAATAAGGCAACCTATCCAGATTGTAATGCTCCCTTCAGTTAAACCATGGGTAACTAGACCTCCTTTAATGTTAACTTGTCGCATGAGACACTGTTCAATCGTCTGATCTGTGAACACTCCTGAGAAAAATTTATTTGTTCGCCAAATAGTAAAAAAGCCTTCTTCAGTAAATTTTTTGTAATCACCTGGATCCATAACTTTTTTTAGGTTCAGCATTTCTTGAAGATATAAATAACCATATTCTGCGCACTTATAATGAAAAGCCGCATAAAAAATGGACAATATTTTTTGGCAAGTATTAAGACGTAGTTGCCAATTTCCGCATCGTTCAGCTTTTATAAATTGCTTAACTAAGGTCGTCATGTCAAATAGCTGTTTCCTAAGCATTGCAGTGGGACCTTTGGTTGCTAAATAATCATCTTCGAAGTCGAGGTAATGAGGGAGTAAAGAATTCCCCTCTTAAAAATTGCTCATAATAAAAAGACGTACTTTTCAAAAACGGGAGTGATTTTTTTTTCCTTTTTTCCCATTTCTAAAAGGAAAGAATATTGGCGCAACATATGTGTACTCTTAAACAATAAAATCGTAGATCATCAAAGCACGTAATTCTTCATAATTCAAAAGTATTTATATTTTTAAAATTTTGTGTGTTATATATTGCATATATGGAAATAAATATAAGTATACAAGTAACATTTTGATAACTTAGAAGAAATTAAATTAAATAAATAGATTTAAATAAAAATAGACAAAAATTTATAATAAAAATTTTTTTTATTATAAATTGTTAAAAAAATTCTGTAATTAATAAATATAACTAGAAAATAAAATCTTCAGGTTGAAAAAATTTCAAAAATTTGAAAACAGGATACCATTAGTCTATTATATACGAAAAATGTGTTCTACATATTATACAAAAAATAATTATGTGCGTCGATTGTATATTATTATAAATTATTCTTTTCAATATTAATAATAGAAAATTTTTGAATCTAATGCACACCTAAATTTATCACCTCATGCTGAGATACAATTTTTTTTAAAATGAAATGCATGCATTGACTTTTATATAAAAATAATGGTTATATTGTGTATAAATAAAATTTAAGAAAATAATATAATTTTTTTGTTTTTTAAATCTTTTTTGCATTATTACAATATTTTGTGGTTAAAAAAAATTATTGTTTCTTTTATTATGTTCAATAGTTTCATTTATCATATCTAACATGATATTAAATTATTGAAATTATTCCGCATAGATATTTTAATTGCTATAGCAGTATACATGCATACTTGCTGCGCTTGAATTTTGCTTGAATTGCTTGAAAGCTTTAAATAAGCTTTTTCTGTCATTTTTAAGCAATTCCAGCAAAGTAGCTTCCAGATTTAGCCATATTTTTTTATAAATTTATTATTTAATATTAATTCATTAATGAATTTATCTAAAAATTAAATTTTTTTTTTTATTTTTAAAAAAATTTAATTTAATTTTCCATATACACAAAATCACAATATGTATTAGAATATATTATATTATTCAATATTTTAACTATAACTTTAATATGAATATATTTGCATAAAAATTATAAAAAATAAATGTTTTTTAAGCGCGCAAGTCTATTATTATATTTTATATAATATAAACGTATGGTTAAAACGAGGGAGTTCCCTGATTCCCTTGCTCTAGGAGGTGGGGTGTACATTTTGGAAAATATGTTCTCCGGAGAGTTTTCCTTTCGCTTTCAATAATTGAGTTTTTTAAAAACCGGGGATAAAGGTGGGAAATTACTCTACTCCCTCGCTCCTTCGATTGCGAAAATCGAGCTTCTCGAGTAGGAATGCCCACTGAAAATTTTTTTAATAGAAATCAAAGCAAAATAGGTATGTAATAATTCCTGTAAACCACTACCTTGCATTAGTGTACCTATACAACCCATATAGCTCATTAACTAGTGAAATCAGCCAATTTTAATAATTACATTTTCTAAATAATGATAGCTTCATTTAATTTTAACCAATTTGATATATAGTTGAATATCAAAGGTAATAAATACGTGTTTTTGTTTCAATTAATTACATTTTAAGTGGGTCTAATTTAAAAAAGTATAAATTTTGTTATCGTCCGTAGACATTACAAAACGTAATGGAATCAATCGAGATAATACATATTTTTCAGCTTCGTGAATTTTTTCTAAATATTAACTCCAACCATAACATCCACGATAATAGTCAAATTTTGACAATAACCATAAAAATTCTGCCTTATGAACGTTTACCTTTATATCAATTTTATTCAGCTCGCTAAGATTTATAAATTGTATGGATGATAAACTTACTTTCTTTTCAGGGCAAAATGTTTGCAATGATGAATATCCAAATTTTCCTAAAGCAGTTGCAGCAGGTAGCTTTGGCAGCCTTTTTTTACGAACGTTTGTACTCATTGCTGCATTTGGGGTTATCACCAATGTAGAACCCAACACATGTAACGTATGAACTGTAACCAGTTGGGGTCTACTTGTTCCAATCAGCGTTATCACTTATAATTTGAGAATATCCTTCAATTACTTTGGCATGATTATCGTTTAATAATATAGATGCCATAAATAGTTGCGCTTAATTTTTTATCGAAAACGGCAGAGAGAACTAACAGTAAATTAGAAATGAATCCTCTAGGAGGTACTGCTTGCATTATCATATGTGCAATAGTGGTAATTTTTCGGTCCCAAGTATTTAATTTATTGGTTTTACGATCTCGAATTAATTTTTCTAAAAAAACTCGTAAGATTTCTGGAATAAAAAAATTTATATTGTCTAAAAATTTATCTGCGGGGTCATAAGAATCTTTAATGACATGAACTGCTCTTATATCTTATTTCCGTAGCTATTTTAACAATTTCGAATCTTTCATTGGAATCCTTTTTATTTTTTCCTTCTTTAGAACCTTTTTTTCTCCCCCAATGATTAGTGAATATTCTGATAATATTAATATATGTATATATAAAACTGTACCATCTTTTTGTATTATGAATTCTGAGATTGCCAACAAAAACTTCTTGAATTCTTTTTTTTTTTAATAAGATGTCCATTGAGGGTTTTCACCTTGGCACGATTCACAAATTTCCTTAAAACTAAATTGGCATCCTTCTGCGTTCTTATTTAAAAAATTTTTGATGTACATTAATAGATAGTTAATTATTTTTTATACAAACTTTTGTGCCCAAATATAATATTTTTTTATAACATTTATAACGATAACATGCATTGATCTCTACAAAATTATTATTTGATTCAAGCAGATTTTTTAACATTGCATAATTGTTATCAGGAATTGTATGTAATACATCCAAAATTTGTTGCCTTATTTCATTAGACTGAAACTCTCTAATGCCTTTTTTACGGATTTTTTTTTTTTTGCAATCAATTCATCAAAAGCATTTACTCTACATATAAATCAACTATCTTGAATACAAAAATCTGAATCGGTTTCATGTTCAATTTTCATTTTTTGATTAATATAAGTTGCTGCATGGTTTAAACATGTATATGTTTTTTTACAATTGACATAAGCTTGAAGATTATTAAAATTATTAATTGATTTATGTGTACCATCATTTCTTACTTTGTTGATGGATAAAAAAAAAATATTAAATAATTAACTTTTTCTTTTGAAATTAAAAAACTGAAAAAAATTATTTGAATCGAATTTGAATAATGTACGTGAAATAATAGTTAAACCGAGGTGAATTATAGTTTTGTAACAAAAAAATAATAAAAACAATATTTTATTAGCAAACGCAAGTAGATACACGCCCGACAAAACAAAATAAGTTTATAGAGGCTATTCTTTTGTGAACCGCTTTAATTTTTCCTCAAATTTTTCATATACAGTGGCTGGTTATACTGTAATGTACTTTCGTTTGATTTTTTCAAACGAAACTCATTTCTCTCGAAAATAAAATCCAATTCTTTTTTTTTTTGCATTATAGCGTGGTGAATTTTAGTAGCAGACTATATTAATTTTACATGTACGTGAGAGTATGGGCGCAGGACGAACGTTGGTGTGTGTGTGATTAAACGCGAAATCTAGAGGGCATCGCCTTGCGGCACGAAAAGAGAGAGCAGACGGAACTTATGTATTTTTCCCTCTTTTATCTACTTCCTTCTTTTTACCTCTCCTAAATTTTTATATATTCAGAACGTGCATGGCCCTTGGAATGATAAGTCCATCACGTGTTGATCGTAACATTTGGAGTTTTATTATATGAATAATTTCTTGAATTAAAAGTAAAGTTTTTAGTCATTAGTATTAGTTATTATTGAAGACAAGATTGCAATAATAATTTTTGATTGCCTTCATCAAGATTTGGTATTATTTGGCGAAATAAAATATTGGTTGCGGCTTATTGAAATATTTGGCGTTGGCGGTATCGATCAATTTATTAACCACGAGGCATCGACATTCTAATCAATATTGGCGTTTAATATTATATTTTCTTTGGGATAATTAATTACAAAACCAAGCTTGGTATCCATCATTAATTTACAAATTGTGTGGCGTCAATCAAGAATAAGGTATCATTTTGAGTATCGATATTTTTGTAACATTTTCATTAAGTTAATTGCGCATTGATTTCCTTCCTGTTCCTTAGTAATATTTTACATTAAAAATTGTATAATTATAATTTGCCTTTCGTTATCTCTCTCTCTCTCTCTCTCTCTCTCTCATCGTGATTAATTTAAACCTAAGTACTAGGCCAGTACTTTAGGTTGTTGTTAATTATAATTAATTAAAATTATACTGTAACGTCAAATTATTAAATCGCATAAGCGTCGCGTAATTCTCGCGTATTAATCCTTTTGTAAATTAGCTTTAAGTTACTTAATTTTTATACATATATTAGTCCTCACAATAAATTCTATTTTCTTTTAATTAAATAAAAACTTATGCTGGTGAGTGACACTAAAATATTACTTGTAATTATTTTTGATATTTGATACATTATTTTACCTCTCCATAATTTTAGCGATATATGGGTAAGTTTGTATATCTTAAATTAGAATTAGACAAGGGATTTTTCTAAATAACATTTTTTTTTCTTTTTTTTTAAAGACTTTTAGCTGTCGATGTAAAAAAGGTATTATGCAAAAAGGGGTTATCGGAAGCCGGGACTTAAAATGGAGTATATTTTTCAAATCTTGGAAAGGACAATTATGAGGGCTACATTTATGATAATAATTCAGAAGAAGAATTGGGTATTTCGATTTTAGAGACGAATATAACTATCGATGTAAACAAAGATAAAAATTTTTACAAAATTTATGAAGATTTGTATCCTTTAATTTTGGATCAAAATATCTGTACCAAGTACATTTGATTTCGATTCGAATACGAGAGATACTCGTTTCAGAGTAAAGAATATGATTGATCATCCACAGATAATAAGATTTGCAAAATATCATAAAATTTTCTTATATTTTTTGTGAATATTTTGAAAATCCTGTATTGTTTTAATGAAAATAAAAAATTTTTTTAAAAATTGATAAAACATTTATTTACAATATTAATAATATAAAAACAATTTTCAGGAGTAATTTTGGCTAGTTTCCAGGTAGAGGCAAAATTTTTGATGATTAAGATCTTAATACTCGTGATCAGCGATTCAAAAAACTCTATTGAACCAAATCTTAGAGGTCCAGAATGAATTTAGTAAAAATACCCTTTTAACCCTTTTTACGTGGCCGTTAGGATTCACCCGCGCATCTGGCCCGCAGGGTACCCGTGTACCCTCATCTTTATATTTGTTAATAAAATTAATAAGTTTGCAAATTTGATTTGAAACTCTTTTTTTTCATAAATTATAATATTTAAAAATATATATATATATAATTTCAAAACCAGAAACTCAATATTTGATTATTAATATCTATGAAACCAATAAAATATAATTCGGTGGTTAGCTATTTTACGCAATTTTGAGGTCAATGTCTTGAATTTAAAAAATACCAATTGAACTATGTTTGGAAAATATGGTTATTTGCCAATTATTAACGCTCTAGGTGGCTTGATTGCGTTTTGGCAGCTGTTTTTACAATTTCGATTTTCTCGGTTTTCCTGATAGTAAATGAAAAATCTGATTTTATTTTCGGATTCTTTGGGAAATTTTACGTTGAAATACTCCTAGGTAAAAGTTTAGAGGCCTCTATGACATTAAAAAAGAAACAAAATCAAAGTTACCAAAAAAAATAATTAAAAAAAGTTACGCTTTTTGAGAAATTTGTATTTGAAAGTTTCCTTTAGTTTTTCCAATTTTCCGGCTTTTCCTGGAATTTTCCGGAAAAATATGATCAGATTTGGATTGGGCGGAAATTTTTACTACCTAGCTCTATGTGCAAAATATTTTTTAGGCTTATTTAGGGCGTCCAGAAAATAAAAAGCATACGGTTGGCTGAGAATTCGAAAAAAATCAAAATTGTAAAAACATCTGCCTAATTGCAAGCAAGCTACCTAGTGCCTTAAAAATTGGCCAGAAACACGGTGCAATCGGTATTTTTTGTGATAAAATTGCCCCAATAAGTAACAATTTAACCATTGGCAAGCAGCTTTTGTCATATCGGGAGCGCGCCCTGGCGTACCAGTTTTACCCATTATATATACGGTATACCTAGTAAACCAGTAAAATATGGAATCAAAAAAATATTAAAATTATTAAATAATAATAATATTGCTTTATTTTATGAATTATTACCTTTTTCTTATACAAATATTTAATACAAGACATATTTTTTTATCTAAGTACACGGGTAACCTGTCAGCCACATAAGGGCTAGGGTTAGTTTCGGCTCAGAGGGTCAATAACTAATTTTTTAAAGAAAGGATTTCAACATTCGTAATCAACGACCCAAAAAAACCCCGTATACCAAATATTAAAGGGCTAGGAGTTTTGCGTTGAAGCTGACTTCTTAGATAAAAAAAGCAGCCCAGATTACCTGCTGGGTATTATTCCAAAATTTTGATTTTTTATTTAAAAAAATATTTAAATAGTTCGTATGTGTTGATAAGGCATTAAAGGTTTATGCCTATAAAAACTTATAAAAAACTTAAAAATTGTAAAACTAAAGCGAACAATAAATTAAATTAAAATTGTCCTATGCTTATTAAGAATTATTTTTTGTGATAAAAAGGATTTAAACGAAAAAAAAAAATAGTTTTGCATAAAATACTGTTATAAAAATGAATTTAAAATACAGACAACATAATATTTTAAAAATAATAATTTACTTTAAAAAAAATTAACTTTCAAGGGTTCTTACTAAAATTTAAGTATATTTTAAGGATTTAAGGAATACATTTTTAATTTAAGTATAATTTAAGAATTTGAAGGATATAAGGATTATGTAGACACCCTGTTAATTATATAAAAAAAAAATAATTATAAAATAAAACAAAATCAATTTTCTATTTAGTTCGTTAGTAGCATTAGTAAAAATGTATACTCTATTAATATGGCGACGACGCATTTCAACACGTATTTACTTTTCACAGTATGCTAACTTTATTTGGCAGAGGAACGAAAGCTAGACTCGTAAATAGCGTACGTATTGATATTCGTTGCGCAAAAGCTTTGAAAGAAATTTTTATTTATGTTATTTATTATTTCCGAATATAATTTGACTTGCGAGATAGATGTTGCACGACAGTGCTTTATTTAGTGTTTATTTAACTATTATAGCAGCCATTCAGTCTTACAAAGTTCGAGCATCTAAGGACATATTTTACCAGATGAAATTATCATAATAACACATGGAAACGAATTTCAGTCTCACTAGATCATAAGACCTTAAAATAAATAGTAACAATAATAAATAGTAATAATAGCAAAAATTTACTAAAAATATAAAAAGATGGCAAAGTTTATGTATGGGGACAATACAAAGTTTAATTTCTGCACAATATTATAGCTAGTGAAATTATAAATTTACCGTTGGATCCCAACTATCTGGCCAGCATTCAAAAATTTACCCTGGAATGGTATAAATTGCAAGCAGCATTCGGATGTCATACAGTTGTTCGTTTAACAATATGCCTTAATGTTTAGATAAATAAAAACTCAAAAACTAAATCTTCAGGAGTAGATGCAAGCAGTAGATAAAATAGATGCAAACAATGAATGTTTTGAAGTGAAAACTTCCATAGCAAAGTTGTTGAAAAAAAGTATTATCTACTAAGTGTGATTTTGTAAAAACCGAGACGGAAGTGAGGAAACTATAGAGGAAGCAACGGCAGATGTTAAGGCCGAGGTCTATATTAGTAGATATACATAGAAAAAAAAGAGAAAGCGGCTTACATGTTCTCTCCAATTATCTTCTTTTCTTCTTCTTCTTCTTACACATGTATAATATAGACACACAGAGTATAGGCATTTGTGTATAAACAAATATTTTTTTATAGCCTTCAATCTTTTACTTTCAATAATATTATGAAAAATACAAAAAAAATTTACTATGCATAAACATAGATAATGACAAAAAAAAATGGGTTTCATTTTAATTAAAATGCTGCGCAATTATAAACTATAAAATTATAAAATTAGAAAATTGTATTGTAATGATGAGTAACATTTGTATTATACCTAGTCCTCAGCTGGAAGTAAACATGTTCCATGCATTTTGGTTGTGTTTATAAAAACCAGTTATAATTTTTTATTAAATTACATATCCCTAGGTTATAGAATAAGAAATTTCTTAATAATTTTTTTTCTGACTTTAATCGTAATGATAAAATAGTTATGAGTTACGTCAATAGGGAAGGAGCCCGTAATTGTTGACGATTCCTAAATTTGGACAACCTTAAAAATTAATTTATAAAACATTTTTTCTTTATAATAATTAAAAACTTGATTATTATAATAATTGGAAGTAATTTAGAAAAAAAAATTTAAACTTAAGCACAGGTTAGTGATATAGTTTTAAACTATTTTATTAATGTAAATATTAAAATTTTTCAAAAAAAATGCTATAATTAATTTTGCATTTGGATCCTTAATTTTGCGCATCGTCCTTATAGCTGGTGCTGTAATTTGTATATGATCATGGGTTTAAAGGGCCTGACAGCTACTCCAAGGGTAAGTTTCAACTGAAATTAGCTCTTGAAAGACAAAAAAGGTTTTATTGTCTTTACAAAAATGGTCTCTTATGAATGGAAAATCTACAAAAATAAAATTGTTTCTTATTTGAAAACTGCCATTAAAGTCTACAAAAATTATTGCAAAGGAATAGATTGTATCTTTTTACGTTAAAAGATTCAGAAGTAATAACTGTAGCTTCAAGGTTTACCCTTAAAACTGAATTATCTGCACAATAGGATTTACAGAATTGGTCATAGTACATTTGGGCATCCCACAATTGGGCATGGTACATTTGGGCAACTCATAATTGAGCATGGTACATTTGGGCACCCCATATTTGGGCATGGTACAATTGGACAAGGTACATTTAGGCACCCCTTAATTAGGTACTATAACCATACTATAAGCAAATTTGCAATCTCTGTTTTTGATTTATTTGATTAACTCCTCATGATTTACTCTTCTGCTTCAGGCTTCATTAAAATATTTAAAATTACAGTATTGTAAAAAAATAATAAAAACATTTTAATTTATTTAGACGATACGATAAATTTAGGTAAAAAAATAATTTGTTTACAAAATCAGATATAAATAAAATTTAAATCCATTCATTATTATATCCGATATTAAAAATTCTCTGTAATAATATATAATTTAAATTTTTATTCAATACAATTTATAATTTTATAATATAAATTAAAATAAAAAAAATTACATAAATAATTTAAAAAAACTTATAACGGGTTTGTGTAAACACAACCTAAATGCATGGAAAATGTTTACTTCCAAATGAGGACTAGATATAATACAAATATTACTCAACATTACAATACAATTTTCTATTGTTGTTATTTGTAATTATCACCTCACTAGTTGTTAAGATTCTAAACCCAAACTATTTTGATTCCCTAAACCTGAATTATTATAAGTCCCTGAACCTGAATTATTCTAAGTCTTTTAAAAGTATTTTATTTATTTATATATACTTACCTAATTATTCTCAGTCTTATTTGACCCCCCCCCCCCTTAAATAGGACAAATTTTGACCCCCCCCCTTAATTTTCAAGTTCTGAAGTACCCCCTCCCTATAAACTTGTTCCATGTTAAATTAATTTTTATACAAAATATACTAAAGGCTATTGCCAGATAAATATAGTGATTTGGCCCCCCTCCCCAATCTCAAAAAAATTATTTGTATCCAAAAAGTATTATAAAAACTAGCCGATCGCCGTTAGAATTAGCCTAGCCCATATAAGGCGCCCTTAAACCTTAAAAAACCTTTGAAATCGTGTTTTTTTGCGTTTTTTTTTGTTTCTTTGCACTGTGTTGAGTCTGATAAACCTGAAAGTAGCGTAGAAAAAAAGGGCACAGAGTGTATTTTCAATCTTCATTGGTTTTAGACCCTTAAGACCATTTTAAGACCCCAAAAATTTATTTTTAATTTTCAAAAAATCGGTTTTTTGAGCATAAAAAAATAACCAGCGTTTCAAACTGACCTAAAAAGTTGAAAAAAAGTATATTTTACTGAGATCAGTCTTGTCCTGGAGAGGGAGCTCACCTCTACATCTTCAAAACTCAAAAAACGCGTTTTTTTGTCTCTACACGATTAAAATGCAATAGAATTGCGAAAATTCGTTTTGGAAACTCCCTTAATCTTTTTGAGTATCTATTTTTACGTTATAACTAAGATATATTTCATTAATTGTTGTTTTTAGACCCTTATGACCACTTAAGACCACCTTAGGAGCCCAATAAGTGATTTTACATTTTCGAAAAATCAGTTTTATTTAAATTAAAAAATTAAACCTGCCTTTAGTTCTTTCAAATTGGACTAAAAAGGCAAAGAAAATTATTTTTTAATGATATCAGTCTTGTCCTGGAGGGGGAGCTCATCTTCACCCCTTCAAAACTCAAAAAACGCGTTTCTTTGCCCCTACACGATTAACCCATTAATTCCCAAGAAGAAACTGAATTTGACAGAGCTGTAAAATCTATTTCATTTAGAGCATTTGACTCAAATTAGTAAAATAAAATAAAAAAAAAATTCAAAATGGCAGACCAATATGGTGGTCAGAAAAAATTAAATTTTGATATTTTTTGATAAAAATTTGTGTGAATGGTATATTTTGGGTGCTAATTACGAATATATAGTTATTTTTCAAAAATTTTAAATGGCGGAACCAATATGGCCATTGAAAAACTCAAAATTTTGAGATTTTTGAAGATTTTGAGCCTGAGCAGAAACTGTAAGTTATATAACCATAAAACCGGTTTCATTTAGGGCATTTAAACATCTTATGGGAAAAAATATTTATTTATCTACCTATTTTTCAAAAACTCAAAATGGTGAGCCTAAGAAAAAACTGAAAGTTTCTTCTGTGTCCGCCATATTGATCTACCATTTTGAATTTTAATAAATAATTTTCATTTTTTAATATAACATGTTTAAATGCCCTAAATAAAACTGGTTTAACGGTTATACTATTTACAGTTTCTTCTCAGGCTCAAAATCTTCAAAATTCTTGAAATTTCGCATTTTTTAGTAGCCACATTAGATCCGCCATTTTGAGTTTTTGAAAAATAGATAAACCTTCGTAAAGAGCATCCCAAAAATACCCTGTACACAAATTTTGACAAAAAAATAACGAAATTTAGTTTTTCGTGTCCGCCATATTTATCCCCCATTTTGAATTTTTTTCGAAAAAATTTTATTTTTTCAAATAAAATGTTTAAATGACCTAAATGAAACCGATTTTATGGTTATATAACTTACAGTTTCTGCTCAGGCTCAAAATCATCAAAAATCTCAAAATATCGAGTTTTTCAACGGCCATATTGGTTCCGCAAATTAAAATTTTTGAAAAGTAACTATATATTCGTAATCAGCACCTAAAATATACCATTCACACAAATTTTTATCAAAAAATATCAAAATTCAATTTTTTCTGACCACCATATTGGTCCGCCATTTTGAATTTTTTTTTTGTTTTATTTTACTAATTTGAGTCAAATGCTCTAAATTGAATAGGTTTTACTGCTCTGTCAAATGCAGTTTCTTCTTAGGAATTAATGGGTTAATTGTGTAGGGGCAAAGAAACGCGTTTTTTGAGTTTTGAAGGGGTGGGGATGAGCTCCCCCTCCAGGACAAGACTGATATCGTTAAAAAAAATTTTCTTTGCCTTTTTAGTCCAATTTGAAAGAATTAAAGGCAGGTATAATTTTTTAATTTCAAAAAAACTGATTTTTCGAAAATGTAAAATCACTTATTGGGCTATTAAGGTGGTCTTAAGTGGTCATAAGGATCTAAAAACAATAATTAATTAAATATATTTTAGTTAAAACGTAAAAATAGATGCTCAAAAAGATTAAAGGAGGTTCCAAATCGAATTTTCGCAATTATATTGCATTTTAATCGTGTAAGGACAAAATAACGCGTTTTTTGAGTTTTGAAGGTGTAGAGATGAGCTCCCCCTCCAGGACAAGACTGATATTAGTATATATTTTTAAAAATAATATATTTTTTTTCAACTTTGTAGGTCAGTTTGAAGAAATGTAACAATGGTTATTTTTTTTTATGCTCAAAAAACCGATTTTTCGAAAATTAAAAATAAATTTTCGGGGTCTTAAGAGTCTAAAACCAATGAAAATTAAAAATACACTATGAGCCCTTTTTTTCTATGCAACTTTCAGAACAATAGCTCAACACAGTGCGGAGAAAGAAAAAAAACGCAAAAAACACGATTTTTAAGTTTTCTTAACGTTTAAGGGCGCCTAATATTGGCTAGGAAGCTATTTCCAACGGCGATCGGCTAGTTTTTATAATACTTTTCGGATACAAATAATTTTTTTGAGATAGGGGAGGGGGACCAAATCACTATATTTATTTATAATAGCCTTTTTAATTTGATTCTAATTTATTTACGATCAACATTCACATTAACATTAACATTATACTCAACGAAAAATATGCACAGGGTGGTCTCTCATTATTAAAATTTAAAAATTATTAGCCAAATTTATATATTATTTTATGATATAAAAATTTAAACACTGATCAATGGACTTGGCATTACTCTTTACCCTTTACAGGGGTTGGCGCGCGGAGCGCGCAGGGGGTTAAGCCCTCTAGTATTATTATAAATTAAAAAATTAATATTTAAAATTGTCTAAAAATTTGTAGGAGATTGTATAATAAAATAATTATTGTATTTATTATTTCTGTATTTTTGACAAACAGTTATATTAATAATTAAGTATTTTAAAAGATAATGAAAATTAGAACTAATGAAATAAATAATGGAAAAATCAGCGAAACCAATAATTCATACTTTAAGCTAATTATACCCCGCTGCTGAGCCGATTTACTATTTTATAATAATGAGTAAACAGTATAAATACTGTTTTACGTTCCAATTAATTAAAATTAATTTGATAAGTTTATTATGAATAATAAAACGATCTACATGGAACTAAAAATATATAACTTTTTTCATTATTGTTATCTGTGTTTCTGAGGACTGAGCCTCCCTTTGTCACACAGAATAATTATTGAAAAAAAGTTAGATGGTGTAAAAATTTATTTTTTGATGTTAAAAATGTTTAAAAAAATGATTAAAAAATGAAAAATCTGATTGTCCATTTCGACTCTGCAAGAAAACAGGGTGAGTCTCGTCAGTGTAAAACCCTGTTTTCTGCTTTTTACATATCTACTTTTTGTCCTCTTCCTGGCGTGATTAAAGAAATGTAAGTCTTCCTTTTTTAAAAATATTTTTTGTAAAATTTTCAAAAATTTTTTAATTTTTTTGTTTGTTCATATGTATATTATTCATAATAAACTTATCAAATTAATTTTAATTAATTGGAACGTAAAACAGTATTTATACTGTTTACTCATTATTATTAATTGGCAATTGATCAAAAAAATGCCCACCAAAATAAATTAATTGTCTGTTACCAACTAGACATAAATTTTTAAAAAATAGAAAAATTCTATTTCGACAAAATTTGCAAAATATTTTTTGAAAAAAATTTTTTATATTTTTATATATTTTTAACTTTTTATACTCAGTTTCCTTTTAGTAGTTTTGATGACACATTTTTTTAATGCCAGCTGTTGGATTTTTGAGTGTGTGCGTGGGAGAAGAGAATATCTCTTCATCTATGTTCATTCTACTTTTTGTCCTCTTCCTGGCGTGATTAAAAAAATGTAAGTCTTCCTTTTTTAAAAATATTTTTTGTAAAATTTTCAAAAATTTTTTAATTTTTTTGTTTGTTCATATGTAAAAAGCAGAAAACAGGGTTTTACACTGACGAGACTCACTCTGTTTTCTTGCAGAGTCGAAATGGACAATCAGATTTTTCATTTTTTAATCATTTTTTTAAACATTTTTAACATCAAAAAATAAATTTTTACACCATCTAACTTTTTTTCAATAATTATTCTGTGTGACAAAGGGAGGCTCAGTCCTCAGAAACACAGATAACAATAATGAAAAAAGTTATATATTTTTAGTTCCATGTAGATCGTTTTATTATTCATAATAAACTTATCAAATTGATTTACTATTTTATTCCATTTCGGAATGGTTAAATTGGTATTGGCATCATAAACAATCGCGAATATTAGCAAAACTTGCTCATAATTTCTATTAGTGATCAGTTCCAGCATGATTTTTAAGTGCATAGAAATAGTAAGAAGATATTTAAGATAATAATAATAGAGCCAAACATTTAAATTTATAAAAAATACGTTTTATGGTGCGCGCAAAACAGGCTTAAAAATATCATAAAATATCAGCATAATTTCTAGAAATAAACTATGGTATAGTGTAATTTTGCATAAGTAGAATTTCGTACAAGTCTTAGTGTATTGAGGTTTTGCCGTTGAATGCTATCGTAATGATATATAACAGCGGTTCTCATTCCGTTGAAAACAAGATTCTTTTTCCTAAATCTTCTATTTCTTTCTCAGAATAAATTTCGCTAGTTGCCAAATTCTTTATTGGCTCATATTTCCAAGAAATTTTGGTGCCTGTCTTTAAAATAACTGGTTACTTTGCTAGAATTGGGTTTGGTGAAAATTGAGCAAAACATTATTCATTTTAAATATTGGTGATAATAAGGTTGAACAGCTGACCTTAGTTGCTTGACATAAAAGAATTATACACAGCCCCACAAAAAAAAAGTTCTGAACTTTTATTCTGATTATGTTTTTCTGACGTATTTTGGTGTGCTAAAAACAAATCTGAAGCCGGAATTTCCGTTTACTCCTCAAAGTTTTGCGCTATGTCCAAAAAACCAATCTAAAATTTTGATTTTTCAATATAATCTCAAACAAGCTAAGAAATAAAATAAAATTACTCAAAGATGGTCATATCACGTTCGCAGCATGGATTTTGAGGTATTCAAATCAAAACTGACAAAAAGAAAGTTTAAATTAGTCCTGCAAGTTTAAATTAGACTTTAAACACCCCCAAAAACCCCCTAAAGCCTTAAAGTGGCAATATGTCTTCGTTAAAAATTTTAGATTGATGTCTATTCTTAAGTTCTTTAATAATATAATAATATAGTTTTATAAACACCCCCAAAAACCCCCTAAAGCCTTAAAGTGGGAATATGTCTTCGTTAAAAATTTTAGATTGATGTCTATTCTTAAGTTCTTTAATAATATAATAACATAGTTTTATAAGATAAGTAAAATATAAACCTTACTAGCATAGGTGATAGGGGGGGACTCCGCCGCGCTCCGCATTTACTTCATTTTGTGTTATTTAAAAAAGCGAACAACACTTATTCGAAAAATCAATAATTCTATACAAAAAAGTTTTGCAGAATTATATACCAAAAATCGTTGTGCTGAAAAGTTCAACACAAATTTGAATAAAAATTTAGGAACATACTTAAAAATTGGTGCCGAATTGAATACTACAAACTTATGACAATAAAATTTGTCAATAGTCTCGAGATATTTCAATTTTTTTAAAAATTTTAAAATATTTTATCAAGTTCAAAATCACTGAAAATTAAATATGTCAAAAACTACGATAGCTGAGCAGAAAATCTATGGCCTATTTGAAACCTTTTTAGTCCAGTGTGTAGCATTTCTAGTCACTCTATTTATTGTAATAATTCCCTCAAGTATATCTTCAGGCTTTACCTGAATGTACACTTGTAGATCATCGGCATACAATAGACGAAAGATATTAGGATCTAGAAAGTCTTTCAAGTCATTCATGTATAAGCAGAAGAGGAGGGGGCCTAGAACCGAACCTTGAGGCACACCTAGGTTAATTTTACGAGAATCAGAAGATGTAGTTTTGAAAACAACTTTTAACTGTCTGTCTACAAGATAGCATTTTATATAGATAGCAAGCTATAGGCCTAAAGTGAGATGGTAAGGTATAGATAGGAATTTTTTTTAGGGCAACAAGCAGTGATCTTTTCCAGGTCTTAGGGAAAACACCTTTCATCAGAGAGTCATTGAAGATGTGAACAACGTAGGGACCTATATTTGGTAAGGATATAGCAACCACATTATGGGGAATGCCGTCAGTACGAGTTGCTTGCGTTTTAAAATGAGCTACGGCTAAAATAACATCATTAAATGTGACCTCACGGAATTTGAAACCTTCATCTGTAGTAGACATGATTACCTCTTCTATAGCATCAGTATTTTCTGTATCAGATAAAGATACTTTACAGAAATGATCATTAATCGCATCTGGTGAGAAACCTTGTAGATCACTCTTAGGATTAGGTAGCAAGCTTAGATGTTTAAGTTCACGCCAGAAGTCTTGCCCATTTGTCAGTGCTTCATCCAGGCAGTCGTGTATAAAAGTGTTCCTGGAAGTTTCAGTCAGTAACTCAGCTTTTTCGAAGATTTGTAGTAGTTAAGTCAAAAGTTGCTTATCTTTGGCTATGATATATTTTTTCTCTGTTGCCTTGCGTTTGTTAATTAGATGTTGTACTTCAGGGTTTACCCATGGTAGTTTTTTCTTTTTAGGATTGATGGTTTTTAAGGGTGCCAGTTCATCGATGGCAGACTGCAAGTTGGAATTAAGACCATCAAGTAAGTTTTCTGTGCTGGATTCAGAATTCTGTAGGGGATTTCAGTGATAGTTAATCAGAAACCTATTGATATCTTCAGGTGGTATGATGTATAATATTAAATTGTCAATAAGAAAAGGTGTATTGTGGAGGCTTAGGCACAAATAAAGTAATTTCTACGACAATGATGTTATTGTCATTACTAAAGTTAGGTGGGAAGTTGTTGTAACTAAGGATTTTATCATTGTTATCGATGTATATATGATCAATCCAGGTTCGCGTTTCTGTCTTTCCATGTGGTCTATGAGTAGCATCATGCTTTACAATCTGTAGTGGAAGTTCTCGTGAGAGTCGTAATAAGTAACGTGAGTCAGGTTTGTTAAGTAAAAGGTCGGCATTAAAGTAGCCAAGACTGATTTTATGGCTAAAAGTAGGGCAAAAATCACGAAAGTTAGTCATAAACGTTGTATCAGCTTTAATTAGAATATTTGGTGGCCTATAAACTAGGCAAACAAAAACTGGGGGTGTTTTGTCTCTTCAGACACTGCACATAAGAAATTCCGTCATAAGAGGTTTACCTACACCAGTTGTATCAGAACAAGCCAGAATAATCGCTTTAAGCATATTTCGTATATATAATACTAGAAAAAGTTGGAGGGGGGGCTCCACCCCCCTGTGTCACATTTAATTATATTTGTGTTGCTTTAAAAAATCATTTTTCACTGAATTTATAATTATGCAAACACGTTCAGATTTCTTAGATGAAGCTCAGTCCCTCCTGTTCACATTTACTTCAATATTTTTCTGTTACTTAAAAAAATTTTGTATCACTACAAATTTATAATTATGCAAACACATTCAAACTATTCAGAGCAGCGTAGGTGAAACATTAATAAAAAATTATAGGTTTTGGTTCAGCGGTACTTAAGTCATTAGGGTATAGACAGACAGACAGACAAATAAATTTTTAAATATATGTATATATAGATGGTTCTAAAATTGACTGAATCAAGTAATACCAATTGCGACATTAAAATTTTATCATATTTTTCAGATATTTAACGTTTTAACAAAATTTTCAAAAAATTTAATTTTTTCCAAAAATAGTAAATATTTTTTTATTTTAACTTTATTTTAACACCGGTATTATGCAATTTCTGTCATTTTTTCGAGCCTCATGATGAAGCACATAGACACACAGGCACACAAATAAATTATTAAAAATACCATAAAAAATAAAAAAATGAAAAAAATATTTTTAACCAGCTTTAAAAATATTTTATAAAATTTATAAGATACCTCCGTTTTGAATAAAAATTTAGGAGAATACGTAAAAATTGGTGCCGAATCGAATAGTACAAACTTGCGAAAATTTTTTGATAGTCTCGAGATATTTAGTTTTTTTCAAAATTTTTCAAAATTTTATCAATTTCAAAAACACTAAAAATTAAATATCTCAAAAACTACGATAGCTGAGCAGAAAATCTATAGCCTATGTCACCCGCGGACTTTTTATCTTTATTTTGACACCAGTTTTATGTAATTTTGTTCAGTAGTTTGACCCTAATGATGGAACACACACACACACACAAATAAATTTTCAAATATATATAGTAGTAAGATGAAGATATAGTATTAAGATATACAGTCGTCTGGTATTATATTGTTATAATTGAAAAAGTTATTAAATAATAAAACATTTAACCTTTGATAGATAACTTTTGAGAGATAGAACCATTTTAAAAAAGAAGTATTAAAGGTTAGTAAAATTTAAAATTAACAATAAAATAAATAAATGTCTTAAAAAATTTTGAAAATAAATTTATCCTTGGTCAAAAATGCTAACTTTCGCCCATTTGTGAGCCTGTTTTGAAGCTTTCCTGAAAAAGCAAGTTTTAAGCGATTGGAGGGCACGCAAAGCGCTAATTGGATCCAAAAATTTGTTTACCAAAAATATGTTTATTTTTTGAGAAATTAACATAGAATATTATAAAAAAGGTCATAATGATAGAATCTTATGGTATTTAAAAGAAATTCAGTAAAAAAAAATTAAAATTTCGTTTTTTTTTAATTATTTCATATTTTCCCGATTCGATTACAAAAAAATATCAATAGGGCATTAAATAACTTATTAAAATGTGCAAAAAAATGGAGCTTCAAGTTTTATCAGTAAAGTTTGCGAAAAAAATCCAATTTTCTATAGTTTTGCTAATTATAAAAACCAAATGGATATGAAACCAACTTCACCCATCTTACACTGCAAAGCTCTTTTTATAAAGCACAAATTAATTTTCACTTTGGCTGAAATACCATATTATTTTATTCTTAGGCGTTATCTTTGTATTTATTTTTTTATAAAAATTAAATTTTTTTCTGAAAAATATTTTATCACTCAAGGTTTGCTCAAAAGCATTAAAAAAAATCAGTTTTTAGCATTTCCTATAAAATTTTGGTAGTTAGGGTAGTTCACTTAAATAATATCCAAGGATAAGAATACAGAAAATTTTAATTTACTATGATTATTAAAACAAAAAATTAATTTTGCTTCTATAAAATAATATAAATTACGTCTTAATCAGCTTCTAAACCTATTTGCAGTATCCAGCTGTTATTTCAAAATTAAACTGATAAACATTAAAATCTAACCTATAAAAATGTAAATAAACAAAGTAGTCGTATCAATATTAAATAATTTTTTTTATTTTCAGTATTATAAAAGTAATAAAAACTGTAGGTTACCGAATAAACAAAAAGGAAAAAACTAATTTTTGTTAAGATCACAATATTCGTTAAACATAAAGTTTTATTATATATCACGTGCTGTTTTTTTAAATTCCTCTTGCGGCTTTATCAATTACACTTGTATGTAATTGCTTAAAATAAGTCTCACAATCATCAATTTTATTTCATTTCAGTCGCTATTTCCTATAGAAAATTTCAGAAAAATTAAATTTAAATTGCATTAGACATTAAGAATATAAAAAAAAAATAAAAAAAAAATTAAAAAAAAAATTTTTTTTGTAAAAATAATTGATTATTTGGGATATAGTTTGCCTAATAACTTTTTACAATAAAAAAAAATCTATTCTATTCATTGGAAACACTGCAGTTCAGCAATAGTGACAATCAGGAAGATATGCCTATATGCCAATTTTTTTATTTATTTGTACAATTTCTGAGATATTCAGTAATTATTCAGTAATTACGTGATTAGAACGATCCACTATTCCGTTCGATGATGGTGAATGTAGTTATTTTTTTAACTTTAAATCTTTTAATGACTGCGCGCATTAGATTACTGACGAACTGGACTCCGCGATCTGACATCCAATGGGGAGATCTAAAGATATAGAAAAATCTATTAATATAAGCTTTAGCCATCATAGGGGTATCAATATTTTTATGGGGAATAGCCACTAATAATTTGGATAACTGGTTTAGTATCATTGAAATATACTTACAACCGTCTTATCGATCCCATAATATACCTTTCCTTTTCAAATATGGCCCCAGGGCACTAAGTAAATTTCATCAGAAATTTGACTCTGCATAAGATTATTTTTCTCTGAAAGTAATCTTTTAAATTTTCCTAATACTTAGATTGGCGTATTTTTTATAAAGAGGTCATTTGACCTCTGTGTCCTGCCGTGGGCAGTTCATGAAATTCTTTAAGCTTCTTCATCCTACCTTGTACATATATTAATATTTTCTTACAAACTATAATCCTAAATTTATTATCAGCATTTTTATGAAATAATTTCATTATATCAGAAAAACGAATAATAGCTATAAATAGGTTTTCTGCAATACTCTAGTTATTTTTGTTATGCAAATTTTTAAGATATTGTATTACTTGTAAAAATAATTTTTCGATATTATTTAAAATAAACTTAATTGATTCTTTAGGATAAATGTATAAACTATTTCAGTTAAATTTAAATTAGTTTTATACTGTAAATTCATATTAACGATATTTATTGCATCATCATTGTCTGCTTCACATAGAGTTTGTGGATGTTCTGTTTTTTTCAGTTCTGCGGACACTGTTTTCAAGGCGCTTTGCTGAAAAATTTTTATTTTGCATTGAATTTTTATCCAAAATTGGCGAATTTTATTATTTAGCTCTTTGAGCTCATGTTACGACATTAAATTCTTTTAGCATATCTATTTAGAAACTTAAACAATCTGCAACTAAGTTTGTCTTCCCTTTAAGATATAATATCGTTAAATCTAAGTTCGCAACTTCATGTCTTCATTTGAAAAGTCGTTTATTATTTTTTGATTTTTCACAAAAGGTAGTGGTCACTGTAACCCATAAAATTTTTATAAAAATATCCTATAACATAGTCTATAGACCACATTTTAATATTTTGAAAATTTTCTTTCATTCGTATTCAAAATTGTGGAACATATCTTGCAGGATTTTCTTATCCTTTTGGTACTTGGAATAAACAACAACCAGTTGCATACATAAAACTGTCAGTATATATTGAAACTCTTTTTCCAAGTCTGGAAATATTATGACTGGTGCATAATCATTCTTATAATAAATTAAATGCTTTTTGAGTTTCTTTAAATTCAATGGGGTCTCTTTTTTCAGTATATTTGTCAAAGGACGAGCTATATTTGTGTAATCTTTAATGCATTTTCTGTAAAAATTTGTTAGTTCATTAAAAATTCTAACTTGCTTAACAAATCTTGGTGGTGGAAGTTTTCTAATAGCTTCAATTTTTCTAAAATAAGTTTCAACCCTTTTTTCTGAAACTTTGAGCCCTAGATATATTGGTACTAGTTTTTAGAATGAGCATTTTTTTATTTAAAATTTTAAGTTTGCTTTGTTAAATTTTTTATTACAGGTTCTAAAGCTTTGAAATGTGTTTTTAAGTAACTAAAAAATATAAGAATATCATCAATATAGACATTAATGTACTCTTACACTTGGAATGTTTTTAAAACACATGCTACAAATCGTACAATAAATTTTTCGGGCCTTTCTAAGGCCAAAAGGTGAAAGTTAAAATTAAATTAGTTATAATTGTTTGAGAATTTCCATTTCTAATAGTCGTAAGGAGCTGTTAGAACCCAGAATAAAGATCTAACGATGTAAAATAAGTTGCGTTTTTCAAGTTATCTAGAATTTCTTCTACTCTTAGAATCGGAAATTCTAGTTCAAAGACTTATTTATTCAGCATGCGAAAATCTGAAATTAGACGTTATTCAACGTTGTCTTTGTTGTCTGTTTTTTTGGAAGTAAAAATAATGAAGCATTGTGTGGAAAGTTTAAAAGTTCAATTAAATCTTTTTTTCCCTCCCGGGCGTAAAACTCGCGCGTAAAGAATTTTCTGCACTCGTTCTACGCCTAGTTAGGCAAAAAATATTGTAAGTACCATGGGCGAAATACTTTAGACATTTGCGTGAACACATATAGTGTTAGCATATATGATAAGGAGATACCTCTATCACGCTAGTGCCAAAACTTTTACGCCTTTGATATATAATATACTTGTTTTAATAATTCATTTATTTG
Source organism: Anagrus nilaparvatae (assembly GCA_022575985.1). Lineage (NCBI taxonomy): Eukaryota > Metazoa > Arthropoda > Insecta > Hymenoptera > Mymaridae > Anagrus > Anagrus nilaparvatae. The sequence continues at coordinate 282,431 of JAKSXM010000129.1, forward strand.
ACAGTCTATTTCAACCCTTTGCCCATATGAATAGTATATTACGGTCCTAGGCCAGAAAAATGGCCCAAATCGCACGTAAATTACCTTCCGAGGCGAAGCCAAGGATGTTAAACTGCGATTTGGGTCATTCTTTGTTTATGGCCGAGGATTATACAAAATTTTTCTGCAACTGCGGCGAGAAAATACGTCTTTGCCGGACGCGCAGCGCACAGAGGGAAATAAAAGCTCAAAAGGGAACAAAAATCGGCTTCAGCACAAATTTTTATGAAAAATAAAACTAAAACATGGAATTATAAGATTCGTATGCTTGAAACGATGCGATACCGGTTTAAAAAAAAAAAAAAATTTTTTTAAGTAGGTGAAGTCAGAAAAAAAATTTTTTTTAAGAAAATTGACGTTAAAATATTTAACAGTTTAAATGTCAAATTGATGTAAAAAATATTTGTTGGTGACTTTTATGCATGAAAATATGATAAAAAAGCCGTAATTAATTCTAAAATTTTATTATACATGCATACGTGGACTATCGAATGTGTGTTAGTGAATGCATGTAAAATTTTAAACAAAATTAAAAAAAAACAGAAGTAAACTAATTTTTATGCTTGTATAACTTTTTTAAAGTACTTAAATAAAGTATTTAAGGGTTACTTGAATACATATTTGTCTTGCAATATATATTTGAGCATAACTTTGTGTGAGTATGTGTGTGTGAATGTCCAGAATCATATTATCGTTACTTTTTTTTAACATCAAGAAAATACTATTTTAAATATTAACGTAGTAAAGTACATAGATGATTAAACTTGAATGTATGAGTGAGTATTTATATGAATTTTGAGCAAAAGTGTGACACTCACGCACACAAACACACACAGATAAATACACATATTTTCGCATGCATATTGTAACATTACTATAAACCATCAACATTTTTTTTGTTAATAATAATAAAAAAGTATGCATGATAATACGCACACACATACACACTTTTGCTCAAATTTTATATACATATGCACACATACAAACTTTTGCTCAAAATTCATATAAATACTCACTCTTACATTCAAGTTTAATAATCTATGTACTTTACTACATTAATATTTAAAATGCTATTTTCTTGAAGTTAAATAAAAGTAACGATAATATGATTATGGACATTCACACACACATACTCACACAAAGTTATGCTCAAACATATATTGCAAGACCAATATGTATTCAAGTAACCCTTAAATACTTTATTTAAGTACTTTAAAAAAGTTACACAAGCATAAAAATTAGTTTACTTCTGTTTTTACATGCATTCACTAACGCACATTCAATAGTATACGCATGCATGTATAATAAAATTTTAGAATTAATTATGGGTTTTTTATCATATTTTCATGCATAAAAGTCACAAACAAATGTTTTTTACATCAATTTGACATTTAAACTGTTAAATATTTTAAAGTCAATTTTCTTTAAAAAAAATTTTTTTTTGACTTCAGCTACCTAAAAAAATTTTTTACGATTTTTTTTTTTAAACTGGTATCGCATCGTTTCAAGCATACGAATATCTTATAATTCCATGTTTTAGTTTTTTATTAAAATTTGTGCTGAAGCCGATTTTTGTTCCTTTTTGAGCTTTTATTTCCCTCTGTGCAGCGTCCGGGAAATACGTACTTTCGGGCCGCAGTACATAAAATACAATTTTGTTTAACTTTAAATAGGGTCTAAGGCTTTTGTTCTGACTTTTAAAGTTAAGTCTTTTGCTTATGAGCGTTTTTCTTCTTTTAGTTGCAAAACATCATTATTTTCTATGGTTAAATTTTTAATAATGTCTTATTCGTTTATGTTTTTTAAATGGCCTAAATCTGCTATTTCTAAAACTTTCAAAAGAAAAAATTTCTGTGTTATTTTTTCATGTATACATTCTGTTCAATGTGGCCTAAGTATTTAAAAATAATTCTTCTTGGCTCATGATTAATTTTATATGTTCAGGAGAGTAATAATCAGGTTTGTTTTTTATAAGATTAAAAAATTCTTTACATTTTTCTTCTGATCAATTGTAATCTTGAGAATCAATAAAATCAAAATAAAAATTAAATTGAAGTCAGAATTTACCTATCACCCTTACTTTCTGCCTTAGCTACCCCAATCACCCTCTAAACTGCCCCAGAGGGTGAATATTTTATTTTTTACAAAAGTAAAAAAAAAATATCTTAACTACGTTTTTTATTGTTCTGAAAACGAATTTGAAGTCAGAATTTACCTATCACCCTTAGTTTTTGCCCCAGATACCCCATACACCCTTTCAACTACCTTAAAGGGCGAATATTTTATATTACAGAAAAATTAACATCAGAAGATGATACTGAGGACGAGAAATTAAAAAACAAATCATCAATCCTTTTTAACCAAAGTATTACTCTGCCAATTTCAAAGAAATTACATTAAAATCAAAGTTAATGTCATATAACATAGAACAGATATTTTGTAAATGTATACATATATATAACGTAACACTTCAAAAAATAGTATAATTTATAAGTGGTAGTTCATAATTTACATGTGTAATAATCAGTTTTTTTCTTTTTTCCCCCTTTTTTATATAAAACTCTTTTTCTAGACTTATTAAATTTAAAATCAAAAATAACATTTAGTTTAACAGCAGACTCATTAATGTTAAGAATAAAAATAAAAAGTTAAAATTTTAAATAAATTTTGTCTTTTAATTGTAAGTTTTTCTAATATTATAAAAAAGTGTACATAATTGTTTTTAAAAATATTTTTTATATAACTCAAATGTATTTTTCAGATTTTGACAAGGAAAGCTAGTCTTTCGAAACGTCAATGAAATAAAGATAACATTTCATAAAAAAATTTGTTCCATTCTGATCCTTATATTTTTATTTAACATTTTTATTTTTATAAATAAGAAATTAATAAAAAAATAATTTTCTACATTAAAAGAATATAATCTGTTGGCAGAAGGAAGTAAAATTACGGAATATCGTCATAGAGAGAACGAATTTCTACCATATTTTAAACAAGATGGTCCTTTGAGTTATTGTAATAATATAGAAGGCTTAATGAACCAAATGAAGAATGACTTAATTTAGAAGCAAAATAAATGGAGGTTTTTTATCAACTCAAGTAAGAAAAGCTTAAAATAGTTTTACTTTATAACAAAAATGTTTATTTTTCTAATCCTGTGACTCATTTAGTTAGCATGAAAGGAGAATATTACAAAAAGGAAATTTTTCTTCAGAAAGTACACTATAATGAAAATTTGGGGCAAATATGTGGAGATTTAAAAATGACTGCAATATTGCTAGGTCAACAGTCAGGATACACAAAATTTTCATGTTATCTATGTTTGTGGAACAGTAGAGACAGCAAATCACTACATAAAAAAATGGCCAAAGCGCACTGAGTTCAAATTTTGTTATAATAATATTATACATAAACGGTTAGTTGAACCAGATAAAATAATGCTCCCATCACTTCATATAAAACTTGGTACAATGAAGCAATTTGTAAGGGCTCTTGACAAGGAATGCGAATAGTAGCGAAGGTAGGTTTAGTTACAAGATCAGAACTTTGTTTGTGCAGCTGTGTAATTGCTCTAGTTTAATTTCATCAAGGCCTTTGACTCCATTGTACCAGACTAAATATTTAAAAATTGTAAAAAGCTACATCATTTTTGGCTCCTTATAGAGGAATTTTTCCAAAACTTTTGTCACAAAAAAAACAAAAAGCAAAAATTTTTTTCCCTTTGGACATAGTACCTAATATATTTTTAGGGGAGTAATAGTCATAGTACTAGTTTTAGGAACCTCGTTTATAATAATTTTTTTGGATCTCATACTTAATTTTTCAAAATATTTTTTTTTTTTTTAAAGTAAAAATAAAAAAACTGCAATTATTTATTTATTTTTATGTAATACCTTATATAATTCTATGAAAGTACTTATATCTAAAAATTTGGTTTTTACTTGATATGTCGAATCGGATAGTTAATTTTTAAAAAATTTTTTTCTTAAATTTTTTTGCATAAACAAGTAAAAAAACAGCAATACCTTTTTTCTTTTTGGATGCAGTACTTCATTTTTTTTCTGTACTAATTTTGGGAATATCCTATATTTTAAAAATATGTTTTTTGATAATTTTTTTGCTTAATATTTCTTGCATAAGAAAAATAAAAAAAAAACTATTCGTTGGTTTATTTTTGAACGTAGTATCTAATTTTTTTCTAAGAAAGTACTATTATCTGAATAGTATATTTCAGTATGTATACTAAAAGGTTATCCATTTAAAATCTGGTTTTGTGTCTTCATATTATTATGATAACGATAAAAGGTTATTAACAATTGGTGATGTTCTAAATAATACTAAACCTGTTATCAAGTAAGTTTTATCCAAGTAATTTTTAAAAAGTATAATTTCAATTATAGACCTGGCGTAGAGCCCCGTTTCGTAGACAAATTTTATCCTTGATAGGTCGATGGAATTTTCCAACGGGTATTTATGTTTTTTGGGTCGCTGAACCCGAATATGGTATCAGATTTTACCGAAAATGGTCCAGTTGCCCGCACTTGGCAACTTTCGGTTAATTTTCGGAGATTTTTTATTTTCGCAAGGGTTACTTATGTTTTTCGGCTCGCTGAACACGAATATGATATCGGTTTTTACCGAAAATGGTCCAGTTGCCCGCAATAGGCAACTTTCGGTTAATTTTCGGAGATTTTCTTATTTTCGCAAGGGTTACTTATGTTTTTCGGCTCGCTGAACACGAATATGATATCGGTTTTTACCGAAAATGGTCCAGTTGCCCGCAATAGGCAACTTTCGGTTAATTTTCGGAGATTTTTTTATTTCCGCAAGGGTTACTTATGTTTTTTCGGCTCGCTGAACACGAATATGATATCGGTTTTTACCGAAAATGGTCCAGTTGCCCGCAATAGGCAACTTTTGGTTAATTTTTGGGGATGTTTTTATTTACACGAGGATTACCTATGTTTTTTGGGTCGCTGAACACGAATATGATATCGGTTTTTAGCGAAAATGGCCCAGTTGCCCGCAATAGGTACCTTTTGGTTAATTTTCGGAGATTTTTTTATTTTCGCAAGGGTTACTTATGTTTTTCGGGTCCCTGAACATGAATATAACATCAGTTTTTACTAAAAATAAGTGCCCACAGTAGATAATTTTAAGCTATTTTTTTTAGATTTTCTAAACATTTTCTATTATTATTTATGTTTTTTGGCTGGTTAAACTGGAAAACAATATCTCTTTTTACCGAATGTGCGCTTAAACTTGTATTTAATAATTTAATAAGTTTTTCCTATACAACAAAGAATCAATAAAATAATTAGTAAATTGAAAATTAATATAAAAATTAATTTTTTAATAACTAAACAATAATATACAGATAAAATTTTACAATATTTTAATAATCAATAATAAATTAATTGCAAGCTGATTTTTACATTAAATATTTAAATACAGTGAAAAATATTTTCTATAAATATGTAATACAATAAATCAATATTTTTATTGTTTATTTTTTGGAAATAATTAAATTATTGGATAATTATTTAAAATTTAATTATTCTTTAAAATGTACCTAGGCAGAATTATAAACTATCGTAATACTTTAATTATATTTTCAAAACTTCTTATATTTATTCTTGCAACTGTTTTCATTTTGACATGCGCAAAATGAAATACAAGATACACCTTCTCGAACACAATTGCAAGACTTTCGTGAACATGTTTTACAATTGCAACTAGGTATTAATTCTTGTACGGAAGGATATATGTTATCACAAACTCTTTTTGGAAGTAAACAATTTTTACTTATCACGTAACCATACTCAGTAGGATCTAATTTTTCTAATATATCATCTAGGCAATGAATTTGATTGTATGTAGCAAAAAATGCTCTCAGAATGTGAAATTTAATAGTCTGAGTAGTTGGTGGTAGATCAATAATTGTATTATAATTTCCTAAACAATACTTTTCATATCGTAGTTTATCAAATGTTGTTATCAAATTACTTTTAGGTGAAAATACTTTTACCAAATAAGTTTCGGCATTATTTATATTATTTACCAGATTGTTTGTATCTAAAAAGTTTTTAAGTAAGTAAATACGTTTCAGGAAAATCTTTTTTTGTAGCATAAATATCTTACTTTGACCAAATTGCATTAAATATTTCTTCGGATCGGCTTTCATGTCCTTTTTTTTGGTGCCTATTTTGCTCGTATAATCACTTCCAGTTAAAAAATGGACTGCAGACAAGCATTGACACAAATTTCCCCTTAGTTTCACAGCCAGAACGTGAAGTGGAATTTTTCTTACTTTAGCACCTGATCCAGCTTTTATCCATAACTCCTTAAAAATAAAAAGCAAGACATGTAATTATGATTCTTTTTATAAGAATTGTATTAACTATAATTTTTTTAAATTTATATAGCTTCAAACCATTTTCTCTAAATTTATTAAAAAAGTACAGTGCAAGTACTAAAATATCTGTATCAGTAGACAAAATGAATACGTGTGTAAACTTTTCTAACACTGCGTGATTAATATGTAGCATAATTCTAGTATCAGCTTCCTCAATATCTTTATTTTGAAGTTTAAAAATCCGTAGTTCATTATCTGGTAAATATGTTGTTTGGCAACAAAGTTCATTAGTTGCACTAAAAACTAACTCAATCCCTGGAAACAAAGTATTTCCGTTCCTTAAAATGAAATTTCTAAGAAATTTTTGAAGTAATGTTTTATTTTTATCAGATGACCAAAACAATTTTTCTTGCACAGGCATAGGAGTGTCTTCATAAATAGCATTAAGGTCTATTGATTTTTCCCCATAACGATATAATCTTTCTCCATTTTTAATGGAAATTTCAATATAAGAATCACAAACAAAATCAATTCGCGTTACTTTAATCTTTAAGTTTTCACTGATATACTTGCAAAATACATTAGCAAAATCTTTGAATGCAGTTAATTGTTTCCATTTTAAAACGCGACAAACATACATTACATCAATTACCAAACAAAAGTTGTCAATATTTTTCGGGAGACTTATAATTTTATAATCTATTTTCTTTTCTAGTTCCAATGTTAATTTACTTTTGTCTGTCATTTTTTTAATCAAATTATTTTCGTCAAATAAGCTATTGATTCGTGATAATTCAAAAGTAAATAACTTTTTTAAATTAAAACCCCGTTCTCTTGCTAACTCAATGACCCGTTGGCTAATCTTATTCTCCTTAACAATGGATAGAGGTTTTGCTGGAGTATTTGTAATTTTCGTGAACGCTTTAAATGATGGGAAATTGACTCTGTGTATTGTTTCTGATAAGGCTTCTTCTTTATTAAAAAATCTTTTTAAATTAAAATCATTAAAGAGTTCGCATCCAACCTGAAATACTTTTAAAATGGTCTCATCTACATCAGGTGCACATTTCTCTTGAGTTACTATATTACAAAGTTCTGAAGATTAAAATTTTTAAACGGGTTAACTTTATTACAAATATAACTCGTTAATTTCTCTATTTGCAGTTCAGTGTTGTCTATTTTTGAATATTATAAATCGTGATGCTGGTTAAGCTCAATATCATAATTTTTAACATAAGTTATTTCTTCGAAAAAACATCTTATAGCCAAAATTTCATGAAAAATTAATTCCCAAGCTGCTACAAACTGTTTATTTTTAATAACTCCTATTATTCCAGATTTTGTACAACCTTGAGCTCGATTTATTGTTTGCTCTAAAGCCTGATCTGGCGAAACAGATGTAAATCCAACTTTTTTTCTTTTAACAGTAAAAAATCCTTGTTTAAATTTTTCATAAAGCTCAGGTGATGTTGTTGGCAATGCCAACATATCTTGTAATTGTATTGCACTGTATCTTATGTAATTAGTTCGATCAAATACATGAAATATTGGTTGGACTTTTTTTAATGTTTCAATATACAACTGTAAATCACTTAAACGTTCTGCTCGTATATGATCTCGTAATACTTGTATTAATTTTAATACGTTTGTCCAATATTCAAATAGTTGAGACTCTTTGCATCTTTTTTTTACATATTCTGAGAAATCTGAATAAATTTTTTCACAACTAAGATTAAGCATCTCATACAATCTTTTACTTTTACCATTATTTTTTTCAATAGAGTCCTGTAATGATTTTACAGTTGCTAATTCATTATTATATTTTCCTTCAGAATTTTCTTTAAAAAATGATGTCAATTGAAGACGTAATAATGTTTCCCCAAGAAGTAGAAACGAATTTACCGATCTAGCATAGTTAGAACCGTTGAAAATTTGTTCTGTAACTCCTGGGCCATATAAATCAGTTTCTATAAACATTAAATCAACGCCACTACCTGTTAAATACTTTCCTATGCAGGCAAGTAAGACTTTACACATATAAAAACCTCCTAGCATCACAGTGATATTTTTAAATTTATCAGGACAAAGGAATTTTAGATGCCTGGCAATTCTATAAACTCCTTCATCACAAAAAACTGCTAAGTTCTTTTGATCAATCTGATATAACAAGTTTTCAAAATTACAAAGTGCAGTGTAAACTGATGAATACTCTGTGACAGAATACGGTAATACCGGCAAAAACCCAACAGTTTGTACAACCTTATTATCAGTATTTACAATAGAATTATAAGAGGACCATAAAGGTGTATTCTGAATTTCATCCTTACCTCTGATTCGAGTTAAATTTTCCAAATTCATCCTGCTTAAGACCCAGCATAAATCTTCAGTATTTACAACTTTATATAACCCTTCTGAGAGATTAAGGTTTTTACAAGTGTAGTTTTCTGGTAAAAAAATTTTTTGTAAAGGTTTATAAAAATTTTGTAAAACTTGGCATTCTAAATCAACATTAAAAACTCTGTCCTTGAAATTAATTGCAGCTTTCGATAGATTTATGTTTTCATGATTTATTTTTGAATCTTCTTGAAATAAAACCATAACTGTATGGTGGGTATCAGAGTAGATCCTTCATGATCAAAATTGTCAAATCCCCCAATTGTATACTTGTCTTTTTTAAAATGAAGTGGTAAAGGAACATTACTAATAGATGTTTTAATAGTTAATAAAGCAAGACTAGTACGAATTCTTCTAACTTCGTCATAAGATATACTGAACCCTATACGGTGAAGACTATTAGTGAGCAATTTAGCTCTATAAGTACTATGAATAGTAATTGCTGTTGAAACATGAAGAGGGGTTTTTTTAGTCCCATTATTGACAATATAGTATATAGTTTGAAATAATGAATTTATTCTTAAATACTTTTTTACAGTAATTTTTCGTTTTGAAGAATTTAAATCATCATCATTGTCTTCATCAAAATCAAAAGGGTTATCAAAATTTTCTCTGTCCAAAAAATTTTGTTGCTAAAAACCTAGTAATGCTGACAGAAAAATTAATATAGGTGGTGGAATTTTTGTTTCAATCCAAGATTTTTTTAAATCTTAAACATCACAAAACTTATCTTCCAAATTAAAATCTACATTCTTACAACATCCTTTTATTCTAGAGGCAGTATTTTTTATAGAATTCCGGTAATACAATTTCTCTGCAAATTGTTTCTTTGTTAAATCCGTATAGAAAAACAATGAAGATTTCTTACGGTCAGATGGATTAAAAATTGTTATTTTATTAGCATAATTATTAACCATATAAACTCTAACATCTCTATTACATAAAATTTCATTAGAAGATAGATTTTTTGCTTTTTCTATAATATCAACAAGTGAAAATATTTCGCCATTCACAATTTCTGACATTATGTTGTCAAAAATTTGTGATAAAATGTTTCGTTTTTTAATTAATTTACTTTTTGATAAAGTTTCATCTAAAGTTGTATCTGATAAATCATCAAGATTGCTTAACAGCGACGACGTATGTAAAGAATCTTCAAAAGAAAACTCATCGAAATGGTCACAATTATTTGTCTGTGACGAAATATCACTGCTCCTAACAACAAGCATTCGCTCATACGCTCGTTCGTACTTTCTTAAGCAATCAGGATGATAATTTAGTCCTTTTTCAATCACATTATCAACGTTTTCAAAACTTCTTAATCTGTCAGAAACACAATCTTTATTTATTTCAGCAATCTTAAGCAACTTTACTACATTACTTTTTTGTGTTAGCCTACATTTTTTACTTGATTTATTTTTATAAATATTATTACAAATAAAGAATTTTGAACTATCACCTATTACACAGTTATTATCACTCATTGTATTACAAAAACTTAGAAATATCGCTCCGAATACAAAAAAAATCGTAATTTTTGTTCAACTGCAAAAAACAAACTTAATTTCTAGGTTACAAAGTTTATTTATTTGTCCTAACAATAACAAAAACGCATCAATTTCGATTTTTAAATAACTCAAAATATTTTTGATTAATTATTTGTATTTAAAAAATATATTTTTTTGGTACTTTAAAACCGATATAATATTCGTGTTCAGCAACCCGAAAAACATAAGTAACCCTCGCGTAAATAAAAAAATCCCCGAAAATTAACCGAAAGTTGCCTATTGCGGGCAACTGGACCATTTTCGGTAAAAACCGATATCATATTCGTGTTCAGCGAGCCGAAAAACATAAGTAACCCTTGCGGAAATAAAAAAATCTCCGAAAATTAACCGAAAGTTGCCTATTGCGGGCAACTGGACCATTTTCGGTAAAAACCGATATCATATTCGTGTTCAGCGAGCCGAAAAACATAAGTAACCCTTGCGAAAATAAAAAAATCTCCGAAAATTAACCGAAAGTTGCCTATTGCGAGCAACTGGACCATTTTCGGTAAAAACTGATACCATATTCGGGTTCAGCGACCCAAAAAACATAAATACCCGTTGGAAAATTCCATCGACCTATCGAGGATAAAATTTGTCTACGAAACGGGGCTCTACGCCAGGTCTATTAATTATTCTTTAAATTTTTAGAAATCATTTCGGTTCAATATGTTATGCATCATCTTTACTAGGATTAAATTCAGTTGTTAAATTAATAATAAGCTTAAGTGATATTATCAAATAGAACAAATACTACAATAATATGGGCAACAAAATTATTTTTATTAATAATCAGTATAGCGCTACCATCTGGTTTACATATAATAACAATAAATAATTTATGATTATAATTTTGATAAATCAATAAATGAAGTATTTAATCATATTAATAAAAAACCAAACAAATATTTATTATTATCTGTTGTAAGTATTAATTTAATTTTATTAACTTTTTAAAAATTCTTAAACTTAAAATTCATATTTTTACAGTTATCCATACTTATAAATGCTGGATTAATGGTTATACCATCTGTCTGATTCGTCTGTCGTGAAAATAGTCGTCTGCCGTCAGCTGATGTATCTTAAGTTATGTTTACTTTATTTATTTTTCTCTATTTATTTATAAACAACTCATATAGTTTTATTGTCATAAATTAATTAATTATTTATTTTTTATTACTTACTCTCTCAATTGATCAATCCTTTAAATAATTAAGTCTCATTTTTAATTATTTAAACCTGGCATATTTTTCATTGATCAATACTTTAACGATTTTAAACTTAGCCTTTTTCTCTAAATTGATCAATATTTTTAAATAATTCGGTCTAAATTTTAATTATTTAACTTAGCAAATTTTCAATTGACCAATACCTTAAATAATTGAGTCTGAATTTTGATTATTTAAGCTTAGCATTTTGTCATTTGTCAAATAATATAAATAAATAATTTAATCAAATCTTTGTTTATAAATAAATACTTTGTTTTTTTATGTCTACAATTAAATTATTTAATTTAATTATATAACTTAAGTATATTTTTCAATTGATCAAACTTTCAAATAAATTATTAATTATCTAATCTTAGCAAAATTTTCTATTGATCAATTAATAAATTTTAAATCATAAAATTGTATTTTTTTGTTTCTAATTGTCATAAATTGTCATACTAATTATAAATTGCGTCGTTTGTAGGTTATATACTGGCTTAAATCTAAAACAACTGGTTGATAATTGCTGCAGTCTTCAAGTATCCTGTTTACCAGTGAAGTCTTCTATCATTCTGTAGAGAACTGCAATCATTCAATATTATTTTTTGTCATCAACCGAAGACGTTTCAAGTCAACTTCAATGTCGTATTTTGGATTTTATTTTCTATTCAAGTGGATACCTTGCTTCGTTTGGGTCAACAATTATAGTTTTTAGTATTTGAATTTCGTATAATTTTTATTTTTTTTTGTTATACATTAGCTTCTGTCAAAGTTAATTGTAACTTCAAATACTTAAACATGTCTTGTAAATTTTCAGTATTTAAGGTATCACTGCTCTATATCACTGCTCTCACGAATCTAGGTTATTTACAAATATGACTTATATAGACAATTTTCGTTCCTTTACAAATTAAATATTTACATGTTTAATTCTCATTGTTAGCTTCAAAACAAAACTAGTCAAAATTAGTCTTTTAGTAAATTTTAAAATTTATGAATATTATAACCTCTAACTGTACATTTTTCTATTTCTCTCATTCTTTTTATTTGGGCTTCATCTCTATTTGCATTTCATTTATTTTCTCTAATTTTAGTTCCATCAAATTTAACATGGTGGGTGGCATACTTTCTCATAGTAATCAAATAAGGTGGGTGGCATAATTCATTTTAGTACCAGTCTTTTCGGTTTTCTTTTTTTTTGTCGGGGGAGAAACATAGAATAATGTATTCTTTATTTAACGATGTAACAATATTTTAGTCTTATAATTTAATTATTCTTCAGTACCTTTTTACATTTTTCATTTACATTTTTGAGACTATTTTCTTTAAGGGTTATTTTGTTTTGCTTAGAATCGCGGGAGCATTGTTTAATTACTTATTAATTCTTAAATTGTATGTTTCACATGTGTTGATCTAGGCGAATCAATGTTTCTGTTTGATTTTTTAATTATATCATAATTTTGATTGGAGGTCTCAATAGATTGTCAGATCCACTGATCTGGTGGCTGGTGCTGAAGATTGTACTTTATTGTCAAAAGATTGTAACTCATTGTCAAAATTGTATATTATTGTCAAAATTGCATTTTATTGTCAAAGATTCTATTTTTCATATTGTCAAAATTACTTATTTTAGAATCATTTTAGAATAAAAATTATTGTATATATACTATTATTATAAACTAAATTATATTTTATTGTTAATCAATTTTTAAAACTAAATCTTTATTTTTTATAAACTTTTGTAGTAACATTCTACTCCGCAGAATGGGTGGGTGGGATGTTCCAGTATATATATGTAATATACGTTTTACTGTATTATACGTCTCTTTGTATTATGTGTCTTATTATATTGCGCATGACAGCGCCTCTATTGTATAACTGCGTTCGAGAGTTCAGTTCGCTCTCCGACACCGCCATGAACACACTGCAAATATATACTAAATTAACAATAATGGCTGCCGCATTACATATTTAATTCAAACCTCAAATCCATTCCATCTTGGAACACCATTCGTATCATCAGTTTTAGCGTTAAAATTATTATTTAAAGAATTTGAATATTATGATCATTTAAATTATACTTTAGATGATATATTAATACCAGCAATATTTATACATATTGGTTCAATTTTTGTTTTATTTACTTGAATGCTATAATTTCCATTATCGATTACAACCATGATTACACTTAATTTACATGATGATTATGAAAAATAAAATATCAATGAATTTTAAGTTAATGTTACCTTGTGAATCATATTTTAATTTCCTCAGAAGAAAAGTCATACACGTGTGATATATGCAATCAAAGTTATAGAAACATTAAAAACCTTAAAATTCATAAACGAATTCATTCATAAGTGAAAGGCCTCATATTTGTAATTTTTGTAAGAACACACAGGAGAAAACCCTTATCGTCATAAAAAAGCCTTATAACTGCATCAAATGTGCTAAAAGTATCAAACAAATAGGTCAATTAATCACTTAAAAGGCAGCCATACTGAACAAAGACCATATAAATGCGCATTATGGGAAAAATATTTTAAGCAAAAAGCTCATTTACAAAAACACTCTAAAAGTCAGATTTTTCAAAATAATTATAAATGTGATATTTGCAACAAAATATATGTTACAAAACAAATGCTTATATTTCACATGAAAAGTCATTTGTGTTTGACACTCAAATTAAAATCTAAAACACTTTCAACGCAAGAGGATGCAACCTGAACAAAAATATTATAAATGAAAAGAATGTGGAAAAGGTTTTAAACGAATAAATAGTTTCAAAAAACATGAAAATGTACATATTAGTGAAAAACCTTATGAATGTAAAGAATGTGGAAAAAGTTTTAGAAGGCTAGATAATAACAAGACATAAAAAAATACACACAGGAGAAAAACCTTATAAAAGTAAAGAATTTGGAAAAACTTTTAATGAAATCGGTAATTACAAAAGTCATGAAAGAATTCACACGGGTGAGAGAGCTTATGAATGTAAAGAATGTGGAAAAAAGTTTTAAGACCCCAGATAATCTTTCTAAACACAAAAGGATACATTCAGTAGAAAAACCTTATAAATGTAAAGAATGTGAAAAGCCTTTACTCAAAATAGTAATTACAAAAGACACAAAAAAATTCATACGGGTGAGAAGCCTTATAAATGCAAAGAATGAGGAAAAAGGTTTAAGGCTTCGAAAGAACTTTCTGTACACCACAGAATACACACATGAGAAAATCCTTATAAATGTAAGGGATTTATAAAAGATTTTAAGTCATCAAGTGAAGCTTTTAATATTTTATGTTATGGATCAGGGTCTAAGAGATCAATAATCAACGAATCAATATCTCAAAATTCCAAGGTTTATTTTGGTGAGCAAATAACTAAAATGTTTTCTTACGGTGGATGTTCAAATGATCCAAATTTAATAAATCACTGTTAAATTAATGCGTATAATTAAATTATTACTGATGATGTTGTTTCTGTGATTGTCCTCCTTTTTTTAGTTTTAAGTAAACATAATATTTATAAAAACACAATATTTATATTTATAAAAATTTGTATGAATAATTCAAGTTACTGTACAAAGTAATGAAATTAACACATTATAAATGAAATTCCTATTTAAAATTATTGCTTATAATAAAAAATATTTCAAATAAATTTTTATTTCATTTTATTTTCATTATATATTATCACTGGGTCAAAGAGCCCAAAAAACCTGACATAAATGGATGTAAGTAAGAAAAATAAAAATAATTTGACCTTTTGTCGAGTACAATTTAATTATTAATTGACGTTTCTACCCCTAGTTCGGGGTCCTTTTCAAAATCTATATAGAAATTTTTAATTAATAATATTACACAAAGTATATAAAATATAGAAAAATATTTGACAATTTTAAATTCTTACATTTTAAATTATTATTACATGAATATTAGGATGTAAAGGGTCCAGTCATAATATAAAATTTTAATATTTATGATTAAAAAATCTGTAAAAAAAATATATAAAGAAATTAACCTAATTTGTACATACATGATTAATTGTGAATTATTTATGAATATTTACCGTATGTCATTGTTTAAAATTAAAAATATATATATACATAATATCACAGAAAGTTATTTTTAAAGTTATTTAATATATTAATTAAAATTAATTGGTCTTAATAAGCTATTATCACAGAGTTTTAATTGTTTGTAGATTAACAGTTAAATTTATAAAAATTTCAAATTGTGTATATGTAGTACTAATGCTTGTATTGGTGAAGTAAATATAACTATTTGCAATAATTCATATTACTAACGACATCTATGAGATATTGATCGACGAAGTATGAAGCACTTAAAATTATGTTTAGTATCTATATAATGCTGAGTAATAGGTGGTATATTATCTTTCTTCTGAGTGTTGTTATCAGTATTGTCAAAGGTATTTTTTGATGGTTCAACCTTCTTATTTATGTGGCTTCTGAGAACCCTATGACTACCGGTTTGTTGTTTTTCTTTTTCTTTGGCTAAAGCTAATTCTTTTTTAATCTCTCTATCAACACCAGCCTTGTGTTCACCTAGGACCCCGAACTAGGGGTAGAAACGTCAATAAATAATTAAATTGTACTCGTTAAAAGGTCAAATTATTTTTATTTTTCTATTCACTAAACTCGAGTAAAACTTGAAAAAATCATCATTATGGAGCCTAGACTGAACAGCGCTCAGAGTTTACCATCAGACTCAATTTCAAATACTTTTGAATTTATTAAATCATTGTTTGACAACAGCATTTATTACAAAATTAAATTACTCACACGTACAAAAAGAAAATTTACCATCGCCTGTGCACATCGTCGCTTTTTACTAGCATTCCGAGAAAATGACAAACTTCCAAAGCATCTGCAAAACATACATGGAAATTTGAAACATATACAATTGTTAAGTAATTATGGCAACACATTTTTCCAGAAAACCAAGGAAACTTTTCAGAAAAAATTACTGAACCTAGAAATTGATGACATCAATATTCATGTAAATTTTTTGAAAAAAGCCATTAAAAACTTAGAGCTTTTTCTCATTGATCATTTAGGTATTGACTTAGTGTCACACATTAACAAAATATATGACACACATTTAAAAATACTGAATGAAAAAATAATTGTAAAGAACAATAATAAATTAAACATCATAATGGGCAAAGTGCAATACTCAAACAATCCCATAATAAATCCCAATAAAAATTGCAACAACAACGAATCTAACAATACAAATAGGAATAATTGGTTTGTCAACTTGACTAATCATCAAATACCAAAAAATGTGATTGATACTGTTGCTCTAGGGCAAAAATTTGCAACCATATCTAGTCTAAATAACAAGAATTCAATCAACACAATCAAAAACGTTGAAAATCTAGTATTTTAATTCATTATTAAGTAACTGCACTAAGAGACCTGACTCATACTTAGCAAATTTATGTGTAGGTGTATTTATTGTGGAAAGTACAGGTCTAAATTTGTAACGTCTGAAACCTGCCTCATCGATGTAGATTTTATGAACTTTTGGTAAGCCATATAATTTAGGTAGTACGGTGTCGAATTGTGTCAGACTGAACCTATGATATTCTTTTTCCAGGAAGCCATTGATATTCCAAATTGTGAGAAACTCTTGAGTATTTTTCCTTAATTCTTCAAGTGGATTCTTGTCTAACTTTAAATATGTGGTCTGATCATTGACAAGATCCTCCATTTCTTTCATATAATCAGTGTTGTACAGAGCCACGTTCATGTTACTTTTGTCAGAGTTGGTGAAAAGAATATTATCATGCTCTTTAAGATATTGTTTTGTTTCTTTGGAATTTTTTATGAATAATTTATCAATGACATTCATGTGTTTGTTTTTCCTATTTAAATGATTGTTTATGTTGGCTATGGTCCCATGGCGAATCTCTTCTACTTGCTCTTCAGGAAATTTATAAATATTCAAGAGATTTTTAACGTTTTTGATTGTGTTGATTGCATTCTTGTTATTTAGACTAGATCTGCTTGCAAATTTTTGCCCTAGGGCAACAGTATCAATCACATTTTTTGGTATTTGATGATTAGTCAAGTTGACAAACCAATTATTTCTATTTGTATTGTTAGATTCGTTGTTGTTGCAATCATTTTTATTGGGATTTATTATGGGATTGTTTGAGTATTGCACTTTGCCCATTATGATGTTCAATTTATTATTGTTCTTTACAATCATTTTTTCATTCAGTATTTTTAAATGTGTGTCATATATGTTGTTTATGTGTGACACTAAGTCAATACCTAAATGATCAATGAGAAAAAGCTCTAAGTTTTTAATGGCTTTTTTCAAAAAATTTACATGAATATTGATGTCATCAATTTCTAGGTTCAGTAATTTTTTCTGGAAAGTTTCCTTGGTTTTCTGGAAAAATTTGTTGCCATAATTACTAAACAATTGTATATGTTTCAAATTTCGATGTATGTTTTGCAGATGCTTTGGAAGTTTGTCATTTTCTCGACATGCTAGTAAAAAGCGACGATGTGCACAGGCGATGGTAAATTTTCTTTTTGTACGTGTGAGTAATTTAATTTTGTGATAAATGCTGTTGTCAAACAATGATTTAATAAATTCAAAAGTATTTGAAATTGAGTCTGATGGTAAACTCTGAGCGCTGTTCAGTCTAGGCTCCATAATGACCATTTTTTCAAGTTTTACTCGAGTTTAGTGAATAGAAAAATAAAAATAATTTGACCTTTTATCGAGTACAATTTAATTATTTATTGACGTTTCTACCCCTAGTTCGGGGTCCTAGGTGAACACAAGGCTGGTGTTGATAGAGAGATTAAAAAAGAATTAGCTTTAGCCAAAGAAAAAGAAAAACAACAAACCGGTAGTCATAGGGTTCTCAGAAGCCACATAAATAAGAAGGTTGAACCATCAAAAAATACCTTTGACAATACTGATAACAACACTCAGAAGAAAGATAATATACCACCTATTACTCAGCATTATATAGATACTAAACATAATTTTAAGTGGGAAAATTATCACATTTTGGACAAAGAACCTTCATATCACAAACGCAGTACATCTGAGGTCCTTTACATCAATACTCAAAAAAAGTCTATCAACCTACAAGAAGATTCTAAAGGATTGTTCAAACTATATCTTTCTATAACTCATAAAATGAAAAAAAGCAAGCATTCATTGTTTACATAGTGTTGCCATGACGACGCGACTTTGACGTCCGTATGCTTATTGATTACCTATATATATATCCATACTTCGTCGATCAATATCTCATAGATGTCGTTAGTAATATGAATTATTGCAAATAGTTATATTTACTTCACCAATACAAGCATTAGTACTAGACGGTGTCTATTTACACTTACCGTTTCCACACGGCATTTCGTTTCTCAGATAAAATCCACTGGTTTTCATCTTTTCCGTGTATATCCGTGTGACTTACAAATAAGCCAAATTTCTGCCGTGTCTAGCCGTATAAAAATTTGTTTTACAGTTTCCGCCGTTTTTAGCCGTGTCAATATAATAAAATGAGCTCAGCCGTGTGTAAGCGTATGAAAAATGAATTTCAAGGATCAACCGTGTTTAACCGTGGATTTATAAGCATACAATCGATCAACCGTGAACAACCGTATGAAAAATGCTTGCTGTGTGTAACCGTATAAAAATTTAATGTATAAATACAGCCGTTATAAAAAAAGAATTATTAAAAGTGCATAATATTGGCGCACGGGGCCTTCGGCCCCCTTATGAGCTGTAATTGAATATTTCTGTCAATAATTTAATTTAGTTAAAATTTATTTTTACGAAAGGGGGCCGAAGGCCCCGTGAGTGAGCTAATATATAGAGTACGTACGGTTAAAAACGGCAGAAGCTATAAATTCATTTTTCATAAAGTCATAAACGGTTGAGCTGTTATTTATTGTATTAAAACGGTTAAACACGGTGGATTCTTTAAAATATATGCTTATAAAGACACGGTTAAACACGGTTGATGCTTCAAATTAATTGTTATACGGCTACTTACGGTTTACTTCTTTTTTGTTAATATTTATACGGTTAAACACGGCAGTAGTTATAAATTCATTTTTTATACGGTTACACACGGCTTCCTTATTATATTAACACGGTTAAACACGGTTGATTCTTTATATAAATTTTTCATACGGTTGGACACGGCATTCTTTTTTATTTATTTATAATGACACGGTTATACACGGTTGAAGTATTTGAATTTTTTTCACACGGTTTTTTACGGTAGATATATAATTAAACCTGCGAGTCATACGGTTATATATACGGTAATTTTGTACGGTTACATACGGAAAAGATGAAAAACCGTGAATTTTATCTGAAGAATGGAACAACCGTGTTGAAACGGTAAGTGTAAATAGACACTGTCTTAGTACTACATATACACAATTTGAAATTTTTATAAATTTAACTGTTAATCTACAAACAATTAAAACTCTGTGATAATAGCTTATTAAGACCAATTAATTTTAATTAATATATTAAATAACTTTAAAAATAACTTTCTGTGATATTATGTATATATATATTTTTAATTTTAAACAATGACATACGGTAAATATTCATAAATAATTCACAATTAATCATGTATGTACAAATTAGGTTAATTTCTTTATATATTTTTTTCACAGATTTTTTAATCAGAAATATTAAAATTTTATATTATGACTGGACCCTTTACATCCTAATATTCATGTAATAATAATTTAAAATGTAAGAATTTAAAATAGTCAAATATTTTTCTATATTTTATATACTTTGTGTAATATTATTAATTAAAAATTTCTATATAGATTTTGAAAAGGACCCCGAACTAGGGGTAGAAACGTCAATAAATAATTAAATTGTACTCGATAAAAGGTCAAATTATTTTTATTTTTCTATTCACTAAACTCGAGTAAAACTTGAAAAAATCATCAGGATGTAAGTAAGTTTTTAAATTTTTGAAGTTTTAGAAATTTGGGCTTTATTTGCACAAAACAATTTGAATTGGTTAACATTCCTTAAAAACCAAATTTTTTAATAAAAAAAGTGCTGGTGAAATAGGGGAAATGGATTTTATTGACAATTTTTATTTTGCCAAAAATCGAAAGGGGTGTGTATATGGAAAAATTTCAGATTTTTTAATTTATAATTTTTTTCGTTTTTTTGCACTGAAAAAGGTTTAAAACAGTTAAAAACATTAATATTTCATTGGGTATATAGTTAACTAGCAAAAGTTGGAGGGGGGCTCCGCCCCCCCTGTATTGCATTTACTTCTGTTTTATTGCTTAAGAAAACCAGGTTTCACTGTAAATTTATAAGTATGCAAACACATTCAGAGTTTTCAGAGGAGCCTAGTTCTGTCCCCAGTAAAGTTATTATTATTAATTACAGAAACATAATTAAAAAGGTATTGTAATCCTAAAGATAATTTTTTCTTATGGAATCAAGAAATTTCCTTCTTATGTACTGTTTTGGTACTATATAAATATAGAGACCTCAAGACCTGTTATGAATCATGTTAGTCGGCTAGTAATTTCATAATTTAAACTTTTTGTTATTAACTGGATATCCAATTTTTTCGGTATTTTTTAATCTAGTGAATTTAAGGCCGCCAATCACTGAAATTATTTACAAATTTTTATTGAAATGTCCTTTTTTTATGCAAATTTATCTGAGTACATATAAATTAGTGCCTATCGATTAATAATCGATTAATACCAATTGCGGCCGTAAAATTTTATCATATTTAGAAGATATTTTAATTTTTAATCAAAATTTCAAAAAATATTATTTTTTACAAAAATAGTAAAAATTGATTATCTCCAAAAGTACGGTAGCTGAATTGCAAAACTATGGCCTATGTCATACGCAGACTTTTTTTCTATATTTTGACACTTCATTTTGACTTTTCATTGATTAGACTCTGATGATGAAACACATACACACACAGCCCAACAAATATTTGATTAAAAATACCATAAAAATAAAAAAATTAAAAAAAATTTTTCAACTATCTTCAAAAATATTTTATAAAATTTTGAAGATACTTCCATTTTGAATAAAAATTTAGGAAAATACGTAAGAATTGGTGCTAAATCGAATACTATAAAGTGTGACAGTAAATTTTTTCGATATTCTCAAGATATTTCAATTTTTGTTAAAAATTTTTAAAAATTTTATTAAGTTCAAAAATACTAAAAATTGAATATTTCCAAAAGTATGATAGCTGCGTTGCAAAACTATGGCCTATGTCACCCGCAGACTTTTTTTTTTAATTTGACTCTAGTTTTATTAAATTTCGTTCACTGGTTTGATCCTGATGATAATACACACACACAGACACACAAATAAATTTTCAAATATATATAGTAGTAAGATAAGACTAGTAAGATAAGATAAGATAAGATAAGATAAGATAAGATTTAGTCAGTGGAATCAAAATAACCTGATATTAAAGGAGTTTTTAAATTTTCGGATTTTTAAAAATTTTGACTTTATTCGCAAAAAGCCATTTCAATTGGTTAAAATTCATTATAAATCAAGTTTTCTAATAAAAAAGTGCTATTGAAATGGGTGAACAGGTAGGATTTTATTGAAAATTTTTATTTTGCCAAAAACCGAAAGGGGTATATGGAAAAATTTCAGATTTTTTTTTTCTTCAAATTTTTCGTTGTTTGATACATTTGATAAATTTTGGGCCATGAATGCGGTGAGATGAAATTTTATGGCCTAAGCTAAGTCAAAATTTATTTCACCAAAAGCATAAATTCCTAATACATATATTTTAACTTTTAATACATGAATGTTGTGAGATAAAAGTTATGGCCTAAGCTTAGTAAAATTTAATTTCAGCAAAATTATATTTCAAAATACTGATGATATTGATTAAATTAACAATATTTTTAAAACTTTAATAAATTAAAGTATAATTAAAACTAAGTTAATTCTTGTTGTTTCCTAATCACAAGTTATAATATTACTTTTGGGCCATAAATAATGTGAGATAAAATTATAAAGCCTAAGCTTAGTAAATTTTTATTTCAGCAAGAGTATGCGAATTCCTAATAAAAAACTTTTGGGCCATAAATGTTGTGAGATGAAATTTTATGGCCTAAGCTAAGTCAAAATTTAATTTAAGCAAAAGTATAAATTCCTAATGAATATATTATAAGTTTCGGGCCATAAATGTTGTGAGATGAAATTATGTGGCCTAAGCTCAGTAAATTTTTATTTCAGCAAAAGTTTAAAGTAAACAGATAATTTTTCTTATACAGCTTTTTCACATTGGGCTCACAGGCTGTACTTTAAATATAATTAGCTTATATTATAACAATTTATTATCTTCAGAAACTGTTTAACTTGCCAGGCTCCTAAATAACCATTTTATCGGTGGGATTAAAATAAAATTAAAATAAAATTAAATTAAATTAAAATAAAATTAAAGAAATCGTTTTGATAGATTCGTGTTTAATTTATATGTATGCAAAATATTTATTATTTAAATATAGCTATTATGGGGGTAACTACTTTTTTTTACTTTTGACAAGACTCTTACTTTTGAAAATATTCTTACCATATATTTTTTAAATATTCTTACAATATTTATAAATATGTTCCAATTTATTTAATATTTATAAAGTAAAATTTTATCTAATGGTTATTTATAATTGAGCTGTACTGGGCAAAAGTACCAGATCAATTATAAATAACCATTAGATATATATTAAAAAATTATGGGGGATGAGAATAACAACAATGGTAATAGTAAAATTTTAATTCTTTTTACACTAAATTAAAACTAGCTATATATAATTGTAATTTCCCATTATAGTAGCTTCATTAAAGAAATATCAAAGATTGATGTTTAGAATAAACTATATCCCATATAACCAATAAAGAAATAATTCAAATTTAAAAACAAGAAATTTGATTGGCTAATAAATTGTTGACACAAAATATTCTTCATAGAGCCTTATAAACTTTTATAATACAGAATTTTTGATAAAATTTCAGTTCACGCCGTTTACTGCTTATTTAGGGGCCTGGCAAGTTAAGCAGTTTCTGAAGATAATAAATTGTTATAATATAAGCTAATTATATTTAAAGTACAGCCTGTGAGTCCAATGTGAAAAAGCTGTATAAGAAAAATTATCTGTTTACTGTAAACTTTTGCTGAAATAAAAATTTGCTTAGCTTAGGCTACATAATTTCATCTCACAACATTTATGACCCGAAACTTATAATATATTCATTAGGAATTTATACTTTCGATTAAATTAAATTTTGACTTAGCTTAGGCCATAAAATTTCATCTAACAACACTTATGGCCCAAAAGTAATATTATAACTTGTGATTAGGAAACAACAAGACTTAACTTAGTTTTCATTATAATTTAATTTATTAAAGTTTTAAAAATATTGTTAATTTAATCAAATTCTTCAGTATTTTGAAATATACTTTTACTTGAATTTAATTTTTACTTAGCTTAGGCCATAAAATTTCATCTCACAACATTTATGGCTCAAAAGTTATAATATATTTATTAGAAATTATATTTTTGCTAAAATTAAAATTTACTTAGCTTAGGCCATATAATTTCATCTCACAACATTTATGGCCCAAAAGTAATATTATAACTTGTGATTAGGAAACAACAATTATTTCTGTACTATAAAAATGTTAATATTGTGCATGTGTCTATTTTTTCGTGATACTTATTATATCATTAATTATATTTTTTATTTATGTTAATTATTTAACAATAAAAAATATTATTTATTTAATCAATTAAAATAATTTTAATTTTTTTTATTTCAATAGTATTTTTAATAAGATTTAAAATATTAAAAAAAAAAAAAAATATTAAAAAAAAGAATTTATGCGCATGCGTGTAAAGAACACTGCATAGCTTATACTTACCATAAAGACGCATGCGCACAACTAGTTTTATTGTTTTTTTAGAAAAGAAGTTATCTTATAGTCGGATCTATAGATCTTTTTTTGTAATTTTAACGACCCCTAGTAGGTTTTTTGGGTCTCTGGACACGAATATGATATCGGATTTTAACGAAACTGATTAAGTTGCCCACAATCGGTGAAAACCGTTATCATATTCGTGTTCAGTGACCCAAAATACCTACTTGGGGTCGTTAAATTTACAAAAAAAGATCAATTTAAATTTAAATTTTAGGGCCTAAGGGGGGGGGGGGATCCTGGGTAATTTCACCCAATTTTTACCAGAGCAAGTGTATTCATTGTATACAATTTTCTTTAGGGCTATGTGAAGAGATTCCCATAGGTTTCATCGTAAGTCAGCCAGGGTCGTAGTTTTCAGAAGTTTGGCCTTTTTTTTACACCTAGGCCCCGACTATTATCAGTGCTGGTAAATTCAGAGAGCACCAGCGTTGATTTGGAATTATTATATTCTAATTTTTTATTTTTTTCATTCTGTGTAAAAATCGAATTTCTCGTCACCGAGTTCACTCTGTTTATATTTTGGGCATACGAAAATATTGATTAGATAATATTAATTAATTTCAAGAAAAGTATTATAAATTAATTTTTATTTAAAAAACAACTAAGGAAAAAATTTTCCGGCATAATTATAAAGGTTTTACGGTTTTATAACTAATTATAGTTTATTAATCAACAAAATAAACAAAGTGAACTTGTGAACAAACATTCAATTTTTATACAAGGTGACTACATGAAAATGTAAAAAATGTAAAATGTAATAATTCCAAATTAACGCTGCAGGCCTATTCTGTATTTGATTCACGCTGTTTTCACGTGAAATGTAAGCGTGAAAACACGTGAAAGCATGCAATTTTAGGTTAAAAGTACGTGAGTCAAAGGATATTAGTTATTGAAAATGTGGGTTCCTAATTTTAGGTTAGATTTTATTGCGAAAACACTCTTGATTCCCTTATAACCAAACTTTATTCGCGTTATACGAATGAATTAAAAACTATAACGAAAACTTAAAATTCGATAAAACCTTTCTAAAATAGATTTCTTGACTAGGTTAATTGAATTCATTGTAAAAAATTAAAAATTCTGCAAAATATTAATATTTACTATTAATATATTTGTAACTTTAATTACATCTTTTTAATATTTTGAAATGTAAAGCATCATTTAAAAGCCTCACATAAATGAAATAAAGAATAAAATAGTCTTTGGCCCCGATACTTAATACCACTTTTTTCTTTTCTATTAAAAAATTATGTTATATTCTTTTTTGTAAAGCGTTATACTCCACTCAATATGCGGATTTGATTGATATACTAGCCCTCACCACGTTTGGTCTAGAATAGGTTTTTTGGGTCGCTGATCACGAATATTGAGGTAATTCCTATAGAAGATAAGGCTTTACTCCTAAATCAGCAAAAAATAACCCCGAAAAAAGGTATTATCGCTATATTCACAACTCTAGCTGATTTAAGGGCGAATCTCGAGTTTATTTAATATAGGGCTCTGAAATTCGTAATCAGCGACCCAAAATACCTATATATTAGAACAAATCTAGTGAGAGATAGTAAGTATTCCCCCCCTCGCCCCACTGTAATTGAGTGTTACGTCTATTAACATGGAACATGTTTATAGGGAGGGGGTACCTCAGAACTTGAAAATTAAGGGGGAGGGGTCAAATATGTCTGGTTTAAGGGGGGGGGGGTCGAATTAGATTTAAATTAATTTCAATTTAGGGACTTTGAAAAATCTGGGCTTAGGAACTTGGAATAATTCGGTTTTAGGGACTTTCATTACTTTTGTTTTTTAAAAAAATTCATCTATCATGAAGTTATTTTTTTCACTTTATTATAAAGAACTAAGAACCGAAAATTCCAATTTTTTTCACTTTCTTTTGTAATTTACTTTAGTTGCTTTTAATACAAATCCCTAGACATATCCTTATCATATTTTGCTAGTTGTAAATTGTTGTTTTGTCTTTTTCTTTTTGGCATGCTTGAATCTACAAGGGCGGTCGCCCCGGGACGCAAGTGCCCGCGTGACCCTAGATATACGCCGATTTTCCTCTATCTCTCTCTAATATTATAATATATATCGAAAGTCGAAATCGAATTTTTTATAGTTCGATGTTTTTATCGAATTTTTTGACGTTCGATAGTTCGATTTTATTTAATAAATTGTTTCGTTTTAGTTATTATTATATAGTTATAAATACATATGTTTTCCTTTTTCTTTATTATACAAAATAAAATTAAGCCTTTTTTCCTTTTTATTATCGAATATTTTAATTTAAATAAACAAAACTCCGAAATGGAAATTTATTATGCGTTCGGTCACGGGCCGTCACGGTGTATTATATTAGAATAGAATAGAAAACTAACCTAATGAAACCCCAGTGCTTAATGTTTATATGATCTATAAAAATAAAAAAATGTTTGATTTAATTTTTTTACTATGGATTATTTAGTGTAAATTAAATTTATTAATATTTTGATATTTCCTATAATTAAAAAAAAAGTTATGTAAAAATATATTGTTTAAATATATATAGTGAAGTGACTAAAAGTTGTATCTGATTATGTATCTGATGTGTGTATTCTATGATTTTCAAAAAATTGGAAATATTTTGTATAATTATAACATTAATAACCAAATTAGACAAAAGTTTGAAACTTTCACAAAAGATTCTAATGATGAATTCAAGGATGAGTTGCTAGAACTTAAACTAGTCCTTAGTTTTTATTTTTACAGTTTATTACTTTTGTAGAAAAAAATTTTGTTTCAAAAACACTACTGATATAATAAGATTGAAGAAAATGAATACTGTATAATATTTTATTAGTCCTCCTTTTCTTTTAAAATTTTTGCCAGAAAATAATTTTGATATAAAAATATTTTTATCTACCGATATATAGAGAAAGCGAAGAAAATTAAATCTCAAATATTTTAATAACCAAATGAGATAAAAGCTTGAAATTTTTACAAAAGATTCTAATGATGAGTTCGAGGATGAGTTGCTAGAACTTAAACTAGTCCTTAGTTTTTATTTTTACAGTTTATTACTTTTGTAGAAAAAAATTTTGTTTCAAAAACACTACTGATATAATAAGACTGAAGAAAATGAATACTGTATAATATTTTATAACTAAATCAAAAAAAAAGCTTGCAATTTTCTCAAATGATTATTATAATGGCTATGAAGAAGAAAAAGTAGTCCTTGTTTTTCTACCCGCTACAGTTAAATACTTCTAAAATTTTCAAGCTTTTATCTCATTAAATTATTATAATTATTAGATTTCATTTTTTTCGCTTTCTCTGTATCGTTAGGTAAGAATGTTTTTAAAATAGAATTTTTTTCTTGTGAAATTATAAATTGGAGCAAACAAAATATTAGGACTAGATTTACTTCTTGCAAGTCATCATTAGAATCTTTTGAGAAAATTTCAAGCTTTTATCTCATTTGGTTATTAAAATATTAAAGATTTCATTTTCTTCGCTTTCTCTATATCGGTAGGTAAGAAATTCTTTTAAAACAGAACTTTTTTCTGTTGAAATTATAAACTGGATCAGATAAAAGATGAGAACTAGATTTACTTCTTGTATGTCATCATTAGAATCAATTGAGAAAATTTCAAGCTTTTATCTCATTTGGTTATTAAAATATTAGAGATTTCATTTTCTTTGCTTTTTCTATATCGGTAGGTAAGAAATTCTTTTAAAACAGAACTTTTTTCTGTTGAAATTATAAACTGAATCAGATAAAATATGAGAACTAGATTTACTTCTTGCAAGTCATCATTAGAATCTTTTGAGAAAATTTCAAGCTTTTATCTCATTTGGTTATTAAAATATTAGAGATTTCATTTTCTCTTTATTGGTAGATAACAAATGTTTTTATATCATTATTATTTGCTGGCAAAAATTTTAAAATGGAGTAGATAAAAAATGTGGACTAGTTTTACTTCTTGTAAGCCATCATTAGAACCTTTGGTTATTAATATTAGAGAATCCAAGAATTTTCCTTCGTTATAAACTTTTTATACCGGTACAAGAGATGTAATAATTTAAGTATATTGAAATTTAAACAATAATTCAAATAAAAACTTTTAAGACAATATAAGAGGGTAATATTTTACAAGGCTTAAAATAGAAAATAAATAATACATTTTATGGTTAAAAATATTTTATTCAATTAAATTTCATTATTTTATGATAATGAAATTTTTTCACACGATTCAATGTATATTTACTTCTCAGGCTATTTTACTATATTTTAGAGATTAAATATTTATTTATTTTGGTAAAGTATAGCAAATAAAAAATTTTTTAAATAGTTTTTAACAATAAATTTTTTTAATATTAAAATATCAACAAAAAGGCATAGTTGTTAGAAGACACACATCAGATGCAACTTTTAGTCACTTCTCTATTTTTAAATAAAATATGAGAAAATATTAATAAATTGAATTTAAATTAAATAATTCAATGTGTACATCAAAATTAAATTAAACATTTTTTTTAAAGCCCGAACACACTACTATTTAAAATTAAAATTAAAAATGAAAAAAAATCCGTGAGAAGGGAAGCTACGATTTTAAAATTTATTTATTTATTTATTGAGAGTCAATTAAAATTATCAATTTAGGTATGCTTAAGTGAAATAATTAAAGATCTTCTTAAAAATTTTTTTTTGCTAAAAACTTTTCAAAAATTATAATAAAATTTTTTTTATTTTATTGAAATATACTTATGTGAAATGAATGAGATCTCCCAAAAAAACATTTACATGTAAAGTTACGCAAGTGCCTATAAGTGTTTTCACTGCTTATTTATTTTATCTAGTATTTTATTAGGTAAACATTCTATTATCACTATTATTAAACACTACGAAAGTTTTGAGATCTAAAACAAAACTTTACGCAAGTGATGTGGGCTGATTAATAAAGAAAAAAAATAATAATTTTTTAAAACATTCTATTATCACTAATTTTTAACTTTACGACAGTTTTGAGATCTAAAACAAAACATTACGCAAGTTATGGAGGCTGATTAATAAAAAACATAAAAAATATTAATTATAAAATTTTAAGATCTGATAAAAAAAATTAACAATTTATTTCTACAAATTATAAATAAAGGATTTCATTAAAAATGAATAAACTGTATCAAATAATTATTGAATTAAAATAAAAAAAAAATTTAATTTAAATAAAAAAAAAAAATTTCACTTGCCAGGTATAGGTTGGAAGCGGCTATTTATGTAGACCTGGCAAGTGAAATTTTTTTTTTTTATTTAAATTAAATTTTTTTTTTATTTTAATTCAATAATTATTTGATACAGTTTATTCATTTTTAATGAAATCCTTTATTTATAATTTGTAGAAATAAATTGTTAATTTTTTTTATCAGATCTTAAAATTTTATAATTAATATTTTTTATGTTTTTTATTAATCAGCCTCCATAACTTGCGTAATGTTTTGTTTTAGATCTCAAAACTGTCGTAAAGTTAAAAATTAGTGATAATAGAATGTTTTAAAAAATTATTATTTTTTTTCTTTATTAATCAGCCCACATCACTTGCGTAAAGTTTTGTTTTAGATCTCAAAACTTTCGTAGTGTTTAATAATAGTGATAATAGAATGTTTACCTAATAAAATACTAGATAAAATAAATAAGCAGTGAAAACACTTATAGGCACTTGCGTAACTTTACATGTAAATGTTTTTTTGGGAGTTTTCTATACACAAATTGATTAATTCAAATTGATATTTATTGATTTAATAACGACCTTTAGAATAAATATCAAAACATAAATACAAATATTTAAATGAATTTCAAACTTTGGTTATAACTTTGTAAAAACATCAATTAATTTTTATATACAGAATCAATCCGAACCGTTTTTAAACTATTTTACCTTCTCATAAAATAAAACCATTTTTACCAACATATAGCCAATAATATGATTATAAGAACTCTTCTAAATTATTTTCATAAAATTATATTTCAGTTAAATATTATTAATACTTAAACCAGCATAAACTTAAAAATTATTTATTTATTTATTTCAAAAATAAAATACAGAACAGGCCTGCTGGTGAGCACGGTTTTTTGGTTATTTTCTATGACTAAAATATACGCCAGTTGCGTGTAAAATGATTGCGCGAATTGGTAATGGCGCGGAATTC
Organism: Anagrus nilaparvatae; assembly: GCA_022575985.1. Taxonomy (NCBI): domain Eukaryota; kingdom Metazoa; phylum Arthropoda; class Insecta; order Hymenoptera; family Mymaridae; genus Anagrus; species Anagrus nilaparvatae. The sequence goes on from JAKSXM010000129.1 coordinate 313,184, forward strand.
AAATATGTATTAAAAAATAAAAATAAATATTTTATTAAAATAAAATAACATTTTTTTATTAATAAAAAGTAATTATTAAGTCATTTTTATAAAAAAAACTCCAAATATTTAATTAATTTTATAAAGTATAATAATCGCATATCATGGTGGGGTTAGTCGTAGCAAAACATAAATAAAACAAATAAAGATTTTGTTCAGGTAAATTGTTAATTAAATAATTAAAATTGAATATTTATTAATTATATTCTAATTATAAACTCCGATTATGAAAAAGATATTCATGTGACAAAAGGAAAGTTAAATGTAACAATTTTATAATATATCAAGACACATTAAAGAGCAAAATTGTATGGATAGATTATCAAAATTTAAACAGATTTTATAAATAGCTGTTAAATAAAAGCTAACTAAAAGCTGCTAAAAGCTGTAACATATTTAATGGCCAAAAAATTAGTAAGAAGTGGTGTTATCACTCCAAGAAAATTGGTAAACAATTTTAATTTTTTTTATTTATGTATTTTATATTTATTATTCATTGTTTTTTTAGGTTCTCCTTGTAGCTAATCATTATTTAGACTCTCTAATAAACCCTGAAAGCAATCTTAGCTATTGTTCCACTGTAGAAATATCTGCTGAACGTATAAAATCCACAGATGTTAGCATAAAAGATTCACGAGGGTTCACAATAAATTTTACTTCTAGTATCTTCTAGTTCTAAATATTATAGAACTAGCAAAAGTTGGAGGGGGGGGCTCCACCCCCCCTGTATTGCCTTTGCTTTTGTTTCTGTTGCTTAAGAAAATCATGTTTCACTGCAAATTTATAATTATGCCAACATATTAAAAGTTTTCAGAGGAGCCTAGTTCTATCCCCAGTAAAGTTATAACTATTAATTACACAAACACATTTGAAAAGGTATTAGGGAGACTATTTGTAATCCTGAAGATATTTTATTTCTTATCGAATCAACGTGTTTCTCCCGCACGAAAAGAATCTAGCATTTTAATATTAATATCTCGTGTACTATTCTGGTATACTATACCAGAAAGACTTACAGACTTTAAGATCTATTATGAATCATCTTAGTCAGCTAGTGATTTCATAATTTAAACTTCGTATTATTAACTGGATAAGCAATTTTTTCGGCATTTTTTGATATAGAGAATTCAGGGCGTCATAATAAAAAATTTTAGTCTTAATAAAAATTTTTTTTATTTCTAATATCAAATAATTTTCAGAGGGGCCTCTTTATAGTCCTAATAGTTTATAGCATAAGCAATATAAATTGCAAATAATACAGTCATTTTTAAATAAACAATCGTGAGTTTGACTCCTGGAAATGCAAAATCTAGTTTTTCAGAGGGTCCTAATTTTTCTTTAATGATAATCTCGATTAACTAATTTGTAAAAAAATTCATTTATGATACAACAATCATGTTTTTTTTTTCTGAATAGTAAAGAATGTGTAAAATTTCCTGAAATTTTTCTCTAGTTTTTTTATTTTTACTGCAAATTATCGAAAATTTTGTTTGAAAAATCAAAAAAAATTTACAAATTTTTCAAGAAACTAGCAAAAGTTGGAGGGGGGGCTCCGACCCTCCTGTATTGCATTTACTTCTGTTTTATTGCTTAAGAAAACCAGGTTTCACTGTAAATTTATAAGTATGCAAACACATTCAGAGTTTTCAGAGGAGCCTAGTTCTGTCCCCAATAAAGTTATTATTATTAATTACAGAAACATAATTAAAAAGGTATTGTAATCCTAAAGATAATTTTTTCTTATGGAATCAATGTGTTTTTAACGAACGAACAGAATCTAGCATTTTAGTATTAGTATCTCGTGTACTGTTTTGGTACTATATAAATATAGAGACCTCAAGACCTGTTATGAATCATGTTAGTCGGCTAGTAATTTCATAATTTAAACTTTTTGTTATTAACTGGATATCCAATTTTTTCGGTATTTTTTAATCTAGTGAATTTAAGGCCGCCAATCACTGAAATTATTTACAAATTTTTATTGAAATGTCTTTTTTTTATGCAAATTTATCTGAGTACGTATAAATTAGTGCCGAATCGAGTAATACCAATTGCGGCCGTAAAATTTTATCATATTTAGAAGATATTTTAGTTTTTAATCAAAATTTCAAAAAATATTATTTTTTACAAAAATAGTAAAAATTGAATATCTCCAAAAGTACGGTAGCTGAATTGCAAAACTATGGCCTATGTCATACGCAGACTTTTATTCTATATTTTTACACTTCATTTTGACATGGATTCGACCCTGATAATGAAATACATACACACATAGACCCACAAATAGATAAAGACCATAAAAAATAAAAAAATAAAAAAATTAAAAAAAATTTTTTAACTAGCTTCAACAATATTTTATAAAATTTTAAAGAAACCTCCGTTTTGAAAAAAAATTTAGGAGAATACGCAAGAATTGGTGCCAAATCGAATACTACAAAGTGTGACAGTAAAATTTTTCGATTTTCTCAAGATATTTTATTTTTTGTTAAAAGTTTTTAAAAATTTTATCAAGTTCAAAAACACTAAAATTTGAATATCTCCAAAAGTACGATAGCTGAATCGCAAAACTATGGCCTATGTCACTCGCAGACATTTTTTCTTTAATTTGACACCGGTTTTATTTAATTTCGTTCACTAGTTTGACCCTGATGATAATACACACACACACACACACACACACACACACACACACACACACACACACAGATACACAAATAAATTTTCAAATATATATAGTAGTAAGAAAGATAAGATAAGATAAGATAAGATAAGATAAGATAATATTTGGAACTTGTTTAGCATTAGGTATTCTTTATCACATGGAGCTACCAAACAATCATTTTAACCATGCTAGTATCGACGAAGCTGGCTGGACAAACAACTGAACCAGAAATAATGATTCCAAACAGTCTTTTACGTCCTAGATGTAGTCAAATTATTTTAGCAGATGATCCACAGCATTCAGGACCAATAAATTTTTCATACCATTCAAATCGTTTTATATTACATGAAAGCTATTGAATAATATAAATACAGTTGTTTCCATAACAAAAGGATTTTGAAGGATCTTCTTATGGGTACAATCCTCGTTCAGTTACCAAATTTTTAAGTATCTACAGAAGCCTTATCAGAAATTTTTAATGTTTCTAATCAATTTTTTTATGACAAAGGTTTACAAGATAACCTAATCATTATAACTATGCTGAAAATAATTTGATAAAAATAATTAATTTTTTTACTTTTTAAAAATAGATTTGGTCCGAGGATTGTAAAGATATTCAATTATTAAAAAAAGTTTCAAATTTATAATCTAAAAAAAATGGTGTTCCATCGTCAACATCTATTCTTCTATAATGGATGCTAAAAATGAGTAAGTTTGGGGTAAACGTTAAAGAAGCTGCTCAAATAGATTTTTATTTAAACGATTTCTATAAGTTAGATATACCTCCTAATGAGATTGGAACAATAACTCCAAATGACAACAAATTCAATTAATTAAAAAATTTTTTAAATATCATCAACTGAGTAATCTATAGCAAAACTTGGTGACTTTGAAGAATTGCAAGTCAGAACAAAAAAATAAGATAGAAAAATAAGAAAAAAAATTCAAAACAACTTTTTCGACTTGTTTTTTTAACGCAAAGATTAAATATTGATATTACTAGAGACACTTTTGGTCATTATTGGAAATCTTATATAACTTCAGCAGGATCATCACAGAAGTAGAGTTCTCGAATATGGTTATAACAATGGATCTTATACTGGATATAAAAAGTTTGCATAATGTACAAATGTTATCCTGTTTATCGAACATTTTATTTTTTTACAAAATATGACCGTTGACCAATGGCTTTAAAAAATAATGAAAGAAAATGATTTTAATTTTTAGTTTTAATTATTTATTTATTATAGAAATTAAAATTTTTTCAAAGTAGGTATGTTTAAACTGAATATAAAATATTCAATATAATTGTTTATTAAAATTAATATTGATAACATTAAATTAAATTGTGGTAAAAATTTTATTGTCAGACATTTTCCAATTATCTGCAGTAAGTATTGGGATATAATTGCAATAATTATTTAGCAATTTTCTTTTGGCACTTCTTTCCAATATTGTGTCCTTAAATTTAATTCTAATTACTATTTAGGTAATCAAAAGAAAAAATGAATATTTTTAACTAATTAATTATTGATATATTCAATTTTTTGTTAAGATGTGTACAATAATTACCAAATATTTAACAAATATATAAGTAATTTTTCATTTTTAAGGAATCTTTTATTAAAAAATATATTAATAGTTACCGTAATTATAAATTATAAAATAATTATTTTTATTTTATATTTTATTTTACTGATTAATATATTTTTATCTTCACTCAGACTTTTAATAATGATTTACTAGTGTTTAAAAAGTTCAAAAAAGTACAAAGCTGTTTATAGAACCGGAAATTTTTTGTATGTATTTGTACTTTTTTGCATATTTTTGAATACTTTTAAAATACTTCAACACTTTTTATTTGTGATAAATCTTTCGGCCATAATTAAAAATTAAATATAAAAAGGAGTTATTTTTTGACCTAGAGGGCTAAATGAAAAACAGTTAATTTATTTGCTTCATTTCATGAACCTTCAGTTCATCATACCAAGCCATAGAAAAAATATTTTTTATAAAAAACCTATAACCGGTTTGTATAAACACAACCTAAATGCATGGAACATGTTTACTTTCAGTTGAGGACTAGGTATACCTATTACAATATATAAATTTTACGCAACGTTACAACATCATACAATATTCTAATTTTCTAATTTTCTAATTTGTTATTATTACCTTAATAGCTGTTAAGATTCTAAACCCAAAGTAATTCATTCCCTAAACGCGTATTATTCTAGGTCCCTAAATCAAAATTATTCCAAATCCCTAAACCCGAATTCTTTTAATTCCCTAAATCAAAATTATTCCAAATCCCTAAACCCGAATTATTCTAAGTCCTTAAATCTGTATCATTCTAAGTCCCTAAGCCCAGATTTGTCAAGGACCCTAAATTGAAATTATTCTAAGTCTTATTTGACCCCCCCCCCCTTAAATCGAACAAATTTGATCCCCATCCCTTAATTTTTAAATTCTGAGGTATCCCCTCCCTATAAACATATTCCATGTTAAAATATACATATTAATTAATAAATTTTTAAACTTAATTAAAAAATTTATTAATAATTGTTAATAAGCTCTTTGGTAATTTAGAATAGTCATTATATAAAGTATACTAATACGTACATGTATACTATCGATCAAAAAAAGATGTGGACCTCTCGTTTTTTTGAAATATTTTCCAGAAAAATGGTCCCAGAATGTTCGGGTGAAAAAAAATCTGTTGAAATATTATACTTCGATCTCTGTAAAAAATTTTATGATTTATTAGGAAAGGAGGAAAAGCAATAAATGCATCAAAAAAGTAAGAAAAAAAAATTTATTTTTTAGGCCGTTTTTAACTGCAGGTTCTTTAACCCTTTAGCTTCAGAGGAACGTTGGAATTTTCAAAAAATATTAACAAATAAATTGTTTATAACAATTTAAGCTAAAATCACTTCTGCTTATCGTAGAAACGTAATTCTTTTTTTAAAAGACAGGTAATCATGCCTGGATTACAATTTTAGAATTTAGTCAACGTCAGATTGTTGGTTTGATAACAGTATTCAAAAAACGAGTGAATTTTCATGAATAGAATGCTAATAAATACACTCCATTGTTCTTTAATAACCTGAAGAATAAAAAAGTTTATGGCCTAAATACCAGCCAATATCTTTATATTTTTTAAAGAAACAAGGTAAGTATAGGCATTATTAAATACATATTACAATGAAGACAAACGCATTTTTAATATAAATTAAGACCTGAATTAAGCAAGAAAACTCTGAAAAGGGCATATATGCCTTAAATCTTGCTTAAAAAGAAGTTTTCCCTCAGTTTTTCCTGACGATGTTTGCATGTTCCATATCTCTTACGCTTACCCAAATTCGTAAAAAAACTAAAGGATATCTACAGGTGCTTTGATCATAAATTTTTTTATTCTTCAAGTTTTTAATGAATAATCGCATTTATTTATTAGTATTCTATTCAAAAAAAATTTACTCATTATCAAACCAATATTCTGAAGTTGAACAAATTCTAAAATTGTAATCCAGGCATGATTACCTGTCATTTAAAAAAAGAATTATGTTTCTACGATAAGCAGAAGCGATTTTAGCTTAAATTGTTATAAACAATTAATTTGTTAATTTTTTTTGAAAATTCCAACGCTCCTCTAAAGTTAAAAAATTAAAGAACCTGCAGTTAAAATTTGGTTAATTTAAAATAATTTTTAATGCACCAATTAAACGTTTAAAAACGGCCTAAAAAAAATTTTTTTACTTACTTTTTTGATGCATTTATTTCTGTCCCTCTTTTCTTAATAAAATTACAATCATAAAATTTTTTACAGGGATCGAAGGATTATTTGTCAACAGATTTTTTTTACCCGCACATTCTGGGATCATTTTTCTGGAAAATATTTCCTTATATGAGAGGTCCACATCTTTTTTTGTTCGATAGTATACAGGGTGATGATATTACCGTGTAATATATATAAATTGATATATTTACAGTAAATAAAAAGTAAATCACGTGTCAAAGAATAATAATTTAAAGAGAAAGAGAAGAAAACCAGAAAAAGAAAAAATATGATTTAAAATTGTATATGTTAAGGGAAAATGTTGAAACTATTGAAACGTTATATTGAAATATTAAAATTTTTTAGCCTCAGATTTTTAAAATTACGATGTAAGAATCTAGTCTTTTTGGTCATTAGTAGTGAATTTGTTAAATTGAATATCTATATTTTCTAATATGCTTCTCTCGTACAAATTTGGTTCTCTGTCTAAATTAGATACTTTATTTAAATTAAAACTGTAACCATTAATACAGTGATTAGGGACTACTTTGTCTCTATTATTATCAATATCTTTTCGATGATATTCAATTCTATGATATAGTGCTCTTTTAGATTCAGCTGTATACGAAGCCTGACAGATATTACATTTAAAGTTGTATACAGAGTTTACATTTTCCATTTTAGGAATTGAATCTTTGCCTTTAATAACAAACTTGCTTAACTTATTCGTAATCATAAGAATAGGAATAGTAATATTATTTTTTTTATAAATTTTTTTTTATGATTATTGTAAAGCACTGGAACGGATAGTAATTTGGCCTTAGGTAGTCTATTATAAATATTGGTATTGAAATTAGATATACTGTTGTTTTGATTTTGTTCAATTTGATTTACATTGGTATTATTATTATTTTTATTATATATTTATTTAATAGCAGGCTATGAAATAAAAATGAAATGCCATAATCTTTTACTAAGAAATTTATTTATCAATTTATTTATAAATTTATTAGGATAGTTATTCAATAATAATAGATTTTTGCAAAATTTTATGTTGCTATCATAAAAATTATCCTCTGATAGTTTCATGGCTCTATCGACAAGATTGTACACAATAACTATTTATGATATATGGGATGGTTAGAATTATAATTTAAGATGCGACCTATTGAAACCAATTTGTGATAATTTTATTATTGCTGTTAATTAAAAGAATATAATAAAATATCTAAGAAGTTTATTCTATTTTCTTTTTCTATTTCATATGTGTAATGAATATTTTGATTTATGCTATTAAAAGTATGTACTATGTACTATGGTATATACTATGTATGTACTATGTGATACTAGTATGTACTATGTGATTGATTTTATTTTTGGTATGCAGCTAATGATATCATTAACATATCTTAAACAAAATATAGGCGTGAAATCTAGTTACGTAGAAGCCTCTTTTTCTATATCATCCATAACAATGTCTGCCAAAATAGGAGAAATAGATGACCCTATAAGGGTGTTAAAAATTTTTTAATTAAGTTTATATAATTAGTCTGAGTGAAGCATGCTAACGCATGCTTTACTCAAGTTATATCCTCGCAGGAAAATGATATAAGGTAAGTTAGTTTATATACATAAAAATTTTGGGTATTTCAAAAGTAAAATTGGTTTGTCTGCTGGGGAGATATTAATGCTAGAAGTTGGAATGTATTTACTTAATTATTTGCGCATGCGCAACCCGAAAAAAAATTTTGAAGCGCGGAATTGGATAGCCAGGGAAATTTCCTATCCGGGATTTAAAGGAAAAGTTTTTTTGCAATAAAATAAGATTATGAGAGAATTTTTAATAAATTTTGGGGTCTTAAAATTTAAAAAAATAAAAAGCACAAAAATCTAATACGGCTGTCAAAAATCAAGGAGAAGACCTAGAAGGCTAAAAATTAAGGAGGTTACTTGTTTTCGATAGTACTTTGAGGGAAAAATATTTTGGGACCGATTTGAAGACCCAAGAATTAGGTTCTCATACACTTGAGGAATATCAACCCATATAAAACTGTATTTTATATTAAATTTTCATAAATATTATCATCAAAATTAATGTATTTAATTTAATATAATTGATAAAATTGAAAATTTAAAATGATAACAAAATTTTTATTAAAAAATATATTAACAGTGACAGTAATTATAAAATATAAAGTAATTATCTTTATTTTATATTTTATTTTATTTATAAATAAATTTTTATCTTCACTCAGACTTCTTATTATTTATAATGACTTACTAGTTTATTCATTTTTAAATGGTTAAATCTAATTCATTAATGTTCCATAATACATGTATATTTTTTATAAAAAATAATATAATTTTTCTATAGCTTCATAAGGTAAACTGAAGGTTCATGAAACGTAGCAAATAAATTAAGTTTTATGCATTTAGCCCTCTTGGTCAAAAAATCATTCCATTTTGTATTTAACTTCTACACATTTAATATACACTTTTGCATTACTTTAGTAAAATTAGTTCACAGTAGATTTTTTCACCAGTCTTGTATTCTATGACCTCGCTCAAAGTCTGTGTAATCAATAAATAGATCATTCATATTAAAAAATCCAATTTTAATATTTGAAAGAAAACATTTTCTTTTATTATTTTTTTATAATGTTTTATTAATCTGAATTTTACAGTTAAAATTTTTTAAATTTTTTTTTGCATGTAACTTATTTATTAGTTGAAATTCATTTAGATTACAATATAAAATTAAAATATATGCAAAAACTAAAATTAATAACAAATTAAAAAATATTTTTATTATCGTATACTTATACATTTTTATTTTAATCGTATGTTATTTCTTTATTTATGAAATCAATAAAATATATATTAAATAAACAATCATCAAAAATACATAATTGGCAATGTGTAAATCTGGAATTTATCTATCTTCGAAAAACAATGGCCAGAGTCTTACATCTCCGAACAGTCATGAATAATTCTCTTACGTACTTGGAAGAGTGGTTTACGTCTTTAAGGATATTAAGATATTCATACCAAAACGTAATTTCTTATTATCATGTTATCATGAAAAAATTCATAATTTTTTTTTCATTGCTTTCGTAAAGTTCCTTAACCATGTAATCTAAAAAAAAAAGATAAAATTTCAATTTCACATGTTAATTTTAAAAACTATAACAAATTATAATTTATAGATCATTTGTGTATTCTAAATTAAAATTACTAATTTAAACTTCAGAGTTTTTATTACATGATTAAATGTTGCTTGTATGGTTTGCATTCTATTTGAATTTTTTATTTCAATAGTTAAAATATTAACATAATTAATTTTTGGCAAGTTAAATAATAAATAAATATTATTGCACAATATAAGGTAATTTGATTCAGCTATTCAAATCCTAATTTTATAATTTTGCTGTTTTGGCATATATAATTTAATGTATTATGTTTTTTTGTATTTTATACGTGGTTTCTTTGCAATTTATATGTTTATATTTTATTTTATATTTTATTACAAAAGAAGAGTCAAGAAACTAAACTCAGCTTATTTACAAATTAACTTACACAAAAAAAAAATAAACAAGTTAAAAATTTCAGCCTTAAAAACGTATTTTAGAGAAAAGTATATACTTTATAGTCTTATAAGAGCTGAATGACTTTAAAAAGTGTATGTAAAAAAATGTTTAAAATTACAGCCAGAATGCTGATTTGAATGGATTTAACTTTGCGAAATATAAAAAAAAAATGATAAAGCTTAATTTGATTGATCCTAATTTTCTTTATATACTTTCTCAACAAAATTGCTGATAATATTACACGTTAAATTAAAGTAGTGTATTGAAAAGACTGCAATGGAACATAGATAGGTGTATGTTTAAATGATATAAAAATGAAGATCCTTCTTGCGGGTATCTAAACAAAGTGAATGCCCTAAAATAAAATCAGAAAGTTTGAAATAGAATCTAAATCAACGGGTAAGCATAATTAAAGATGATTATGAACTCAAGTATTGTTAGCAGTAATTAATGTATTTTATTTTACGATTTTCTAAGAGGCCTATTCCCATCTTTGATAAGTTAAAACTAACCCAACATCATTTATGTTAAAGTAGAGATCTTAATAAACTTTTAAGAGATGTTCAAAATTATATTACAATTAAAAGAAAATTACTAAATCAAATCATGAATAAAGTAAAATTTATCTAAAATTAAAATGCTCTTCTATAAATTACATCGAAATTTATGAGAATCTAGTTATTTCAAATTTCAGGAATTTTTTCTAACTATTAAACGCACACTCCTTGAACTCATACTTTAGTCGCCTTCTTGGATATCAATTTCTAACAATATTAAATTTTCAAATCCTTTATAAAATACTATTACTGTTATCAAAATGATAATGATAAATGACAAGAGTCACTAACCAATCTTGAATATATATACACAAGGCATAAGAAAATTAATTTTTATTAGATAAGTATATTTTTTTTATACTCGTACTTCATTTTAAACCCTTAACCCGCCCCTCAAAAGTTGAACCATAATATTCATTTTTTTTTATTTATCTCAGAAATTACACTAAATTTTAACAATAAAATTGTTTTATTGTTTGCATAAAGACGATTCTATTGCTACAAGAAGGAATACAAATAATTACTGTATAGAATGGTTCAATGCAGTGTACAGAAATTTAAACGCTGCTATGATGAATAATTTTTAATACTTGCGTTCACACTTCTTTAGCATTGCTGTCGGTATTTACAAACTCTGCTGAGAATAATTATAAATTGGCTATAGTATTTTTTTCATTGTGCATAGATGAATTTTTTTAGTTATATAAATTTGTTGGAGTTAGTCCATTATATAATGATCGATGGGGACCTGAAATTGCTTATACTTTTTATTCGCCTTTTGATTGGCCAAATTAAAATCGATTACTCGATTATATTTAAATTTATTATAAAAATTAAGATTAATTTTTAATATTGTATAAAATAAAAATATACTGATAAGAGAATATAGATTTGATTTAAATTGATTCTAAATATTTAAAGATTAATTAATAAATTAATGATTATTGAAAAATGTTGTTTATGTGAAAAATTTAAATAAATAAAGATAATGGTTATGTTATTTAGTTTATTTTTAAATAAAAATACAAAAAAAAGTACCAGCAAAAAAAGAGGTTAAAAAGAAAACTTGTGTTATATATAAAACTAATAAGGACTTATATCTTAGGCTTAAGTATATATGCGAAGAAAAAATATAATATTAACATTTAAAAATTATAAAGGTATTTTTTAAAGAACCAAACAATTTTATACTTTTGTGATAAAAAGTAATAATATCATAAATAATGTTAAAATCTTGAAACAATTGATATGGCTGCTAGCTTATTTGAAAAAAACATTATTAAGGGAAGAAATGAAGTTATCAAATTCATTACGAAAGTTTTTGGAGCCCTATTAAAAACATATAGAGCCATATGGGTCAAAATGGTCTATTTCATTGTAAACGTGTTAATTGATTCTTGACTCTAATTATTATAACTCCAATTTCAACTCATCAAATTGGTTCAAAAATGTTATTAATATGATACTACAAGCATCTCCTTTAGAGGGGGGGGGGTCAAATGAATGTAAAATAATTTCGATTTAGAGACTTAGAGTAACTTGAGTTTATGAACTTTCAATAATATTGATTAAGAAACTCAGAATAATTCAGTTTTAGGAACTTTATAGAATAATTTTGATTTAGGGAGCTAGAATAAGTTTGCTAAAGGGTTCTAGAATAATATGGATTTTGGAAGCTTAAATTTACATGCGAGTCAATCAAAATTCTAAAATACTATTTATTTAATGGTTACAAAATAATAGCGGTGATTTAAAGTATAAATTTAAACATGTTCCATGTTTGCTGTTTGTGAGTTTACAAACCGGTTTTAAGTTTTTTTATCTTATATTATACTCACAGTATTACAATTTATAATAAAAATAAACTACAAGATGGAATAAACAAACTGGCATTCTCGCATATGAGTAATTATTAGTGAAACTTTACTAAAGGGAAGGTGAATTTCTGGAATTTTGAAAACACTAATTCAATTATTCAGGGTTGGAATTTAGAATAAATTGAACAAAATTTAAATAATAAACTAACAAAGTTTACATCTACATTTAATTTACCGATAATCTAAAAATTTGTATTATATTGTATATACAATATAATATTTGTTTTCATCACTGTGAGAATAAATCAGAATGACTTTCTCACGGTCAAACCTAGCAACCGTTGCGATGAGCCGTGTCTTTTTTAGGATAGGATAGGATAGGATAGGAAAATAAATTTGTGCATTAAATAAATTTGAATGATTATTTTATTTTAATTTAAAAATTAAAAGATATAACCCTTTATTTTTTTATTTTTTATGGTCTTTAGAAATAAGTTGTGGGTTTTTTACATTTGCTATAGGCTTTAGAAGAGAATAAATGATAATTTTATACAATAAGAACAAGAAATCATTTTTTTAGCGTCAACTAGATGGCCTTAATAGGGTCATAATTGATGACCAGTTTATCTCCCATAACCATAAATTACGGCTATAATATGGTAAAAATTTTTTATAGGAATTAAACAAATATTTTAACGAATTTATAAAAAATAGACATTATTCTGCGCACGCAGAGCGCGCGGCTATTTTAGTAATAGTATTATTTTATGTGTTCACTAAAATGGAAGATTTTTTGCATGAAAATAAATATAAATATATAAATATATAATATAATTCTTCGTTGTAATAATCATCATAGCTTATATCAAAAAACATTTACTTCCCATTAATTTGAAGTCAAAATTAAAATTTAAATAATTAAAGTTAATATGAAGTAAATGAATTTTTATTATTTCTATTTATCTTTCACAATTTAAAAGTTTGAAAGAAATTGATTTATTAAAATAATTTATGTCACTCTGGTACGTTATAATAAAAAAAGGGGAGACTATTTAAAAGTTTCCACTTACAACAGGGAAAGAGACAGAAATTGTTTAAATATAATTAATTTGTTCAGTATTCGCTATTTAATCCATCATTAATAAATGTTTAAATAATTAATTTTTTTTTTTTTTTTTTTTTTTTTTTTTTTTTTTTTTTTTTTCTAATCTATATTAAAAATCTTAGTTCAAAAAAAAAAATTCCATTTTTTTGCAATTTTGCAGAAAAGATATTTCTAAGGCCAAATAATCAAATATTCATAGTTTATATCATTAAAATTAAATTATTCATTTCGTTCAAAGAACTTTTGGTCTTGGAGAAGCTTGCTCATGATCAGGTGGTTGATCAAAAGAAAAGTTTTGGACATATATCAGACAGGTTTCTGTAAACATCATAATACCCAGTCTGCTTTAATCAAATTAACTGATGATATAAGTATGGGCAAGGAAAAGAAGCTAGCCACCCTGCTATTACAATTTGACTTCTCCAAGGCATTCGATAATGTCTCACTATCCAAGCTTCTTAAAAAACTACAGGCAATAGGCTTTTTAAGGTCGTCATTAACCTGGTTCTGGTCTTACTTGAATGGTCGTTCCATGTGTGTTGCTTCCAAAGTGTCCTCTTTCTCTTATCGTGATGTAAACATTGGAGTGCCCCAAGGCTCAGTACTTGGTCCACTCCTATTTTGTATATACATGAATGATCGAAAGGATCAGTTGGATGAGCATAACACTTTTAGTATCTTGTATGCGTATGATCTTTCTATATATGTTCAAACTCCCGCTCATTTAATTGATCAGGGCATAGCACAATTATCTGAGTCAGCAAAAATAGTGGCGTCATGGGCAGAATTAAATGGCTTATCACTAAATATAAAAAAAAACAAAGCTATTGTTCTTGGATCTTGTAAAACCATAAACATATTTAAAAAGCTAGATATAACAAAAATAAATATTAATATGAACGGTGATAGTATCCCATTCGTGGAGCAAGTTACCTGCTTAGGTGTAATACTTGACAATACCCTCTCCTGGCGTTCTCAGATTAAATAAGTCACCAAAAAAGTAAATAGGGTACTTTATGGTCTTCGGATCATTAAACCTTGTATCTCTTAATCTCTTCGTAAACTTTCTTCTAGTTGAGTCATTAGAGATGTCAATATTGGACTATTGTAGTGTCGTCTACTCCGATATTTCTAAACAATTAGGTGACCAACTTCAGAGGCTCTGTAATTCTAGTATTAGATATATTTTTTGTTTAAAGCGCCAGGAGCATATAACACCTTATAGAAGACGACTTAACTGGATGTAAATAACTAACGTATGGACTACTTTGCTTCTCTGACTATGTATAAAATAATACGTATCAAACAACCTGCTTTTCTTTTACCACTGTTTAAGCCATACATAAGTGACATACCGACTCGGGGACCTCGTAAAGACCTGGAAATACCTCCTGTTATACATAATTGGGGTTTAAACTCTTTCCAAGTCAAGTATGCCAAATTTTGGAACAAAATCTCACCGTGCATACGTGGTCTGCCTTCATTCAAACAATTTAAAAAAGCCATTAAAATATACTTATTTGGGTTGGAAAACAAATAAACATGTCTCATACATTTATTGACATTTATATTGTTAAATATTAATTAATTTTTCTTTTTTTTTTACTTTTTATTTACTTATAATTTTATTGACGTTATAGCAACTTTTTATATATATAATATATTTATTTATTAACTTTAATAAATTTTATTAACTTAATCATTTATTATTGACAGATTGTTTTTGACTCTTGATACTTTAAAATTTTACTTCATTTTAATTATAAAGATTTTATGTAAATTGCAAATTGTAAATTTTATTTTATTTTTTCATTTTTAATTTTATTTATATATATATATTTACTAAATGATTGTAATAGAGTGTCCTAATTTTGTTACGACAAATAAACTGAATAATAATAATAATAATAAAGAACTTTTAATTTTATATCTTACATACTACTTTTTAGTAGGAATTCAAAATATTAAAAAATTGAATGACTACAGGAAACTCTCCGTATTCACGGGTAATCGTATTCATGAATTCAAATATACACAATTCTTCAAAATATACCTGGATTCTTTTTTCGCGGATTTGAATTTGGTTTTACGCGGTTTTGTAGCAATGTTCACATTTTTGGTTAAAAACATTATAAAAATTTCTTTTTTAGCTAATTAAAATAAAATAAAAATCATGGCTCCTAAGAAAACTAATGAAAAAGAGTGCGCAAAACAGAAAAGAAAAAAATAAGTAATGGACTTGGCTCAAAAAATGAAAATTTTAGATCTTTTAAGACAAGGTGAAAAATAAGCTGCTCTTGCAAAACGATACAATATGAATAAATCAACTATAAGATCAGTTCGTGTTAGTGAAGAAAAAATACGGAAAAGTTTTATGTACATATATCTATATCTATATATATATATACAGTGGAACTTGTATAATTCGAAATGGATGGGACCGGGTTCTCATTTCGAATTATGCAAGTTTTTCATAATTCGAAAAATTTCGAACTATGCAAGTTTTTCATAATTTGAAAAATTTTGAATTATATAAATGTTAAAAATTAAACAGTAAATAACTAGTACATATTTAGTTTAATAAAAGAAAATCAATTTATTGTAAACAATCAATACAAAATTAATAGAACACATTTTTATTTTTTTTGCTTTGTATTTTTAATTTTTATTAATATAATTTGCTCTTCTAAAAATCAACATATTTCATTAGTTTTTCATCAATATGTTTTTGGTTGTCTAAAAACAGTCTACATTTTTTTAAGTTGAGATATGTTTCAGAACAGGTAGGTATTGTTTCTTCTACTTCTTCATTTTATGAATTATCTTTGTTATTCGCTTATGCGATTCTAAAACAACATCAATGTCTTCTTCCATTTCTTGTCTGCAAATAGCCAAATCGTCAAATTAACGGTGATAAAATCATCAAATGGAACGTTTGTTTCAAGCCTGTTGTATATTTCGCGAATAAAATTTGTATCCTGATTTTCACCAGTATTTTCTTCTATCTGATCAGGTATATCGTGGAAAAATCCAGCCTTTCGGAAGCAATTGCTTATTGTTGTAGCAGATAATTTCTTCCAAGCTTGTATACACATTCTGGAAGATTCTAATAAGTCAATTTTCTTATTCTTTTCTAGCTCTGCTAAAATCTTTTTGACTACTTATTGTCCATAAAAATGCTTAAAATTTTTTATTACACCTTACTTGATCCATTGGCTGCAAGACAGAGGTCATATTTGGTGGTAGAAAAATAACTTTTACGTTTGACATTTGGGGCACGCTGTTATGAGCAGTGCAATTATCTTACTTACAGCTTAAAATACGTGTTCTTATAATAAAGTCTTATTACAAACTGAGGATTAAAAATATTTAATAATTATTCATAGGTATAAGTAATAATAATAATAGTAGATATAAAAATAATAATAATAGATAAAAATAAATAAATGTAAACAAAGAAATAAGAATATACTAGTTATAGAAAGTTTAGATTATGCAAGAGAATTTTATATTTTGAAAAAAACTTTTGTAATTCGAAATGAAACTCTGATAAAACTTGCATAATTCAAAAAATTTCAAGATTTGATGCAAGTTTTTTTAAAATTGTTTAGATGGGAGCTGGGCCGTACCAACCAGGTTTTTCGAATTATAGAAGTTTTCGAATTAAATAAGTTCGAATTATACAAGTTTCACTGTATATGGCGATAGAGAATTTTTTTAGTTTGATAATCCCGCCTAGGCGATAATAGCTAGAGTGATGCGTTTTGCGGCGAAAAACGAGAAAACATTAAAGGAGTGTCATAGGTTATACAGGATTTGGATTGATGCGAAAGAAAATTTTTGTTGCCAAAAAAACGTTTTTTCAAAAAAGTGATCCTTTTTTATGTGTTCGTAAATTTTCAAAAAAATCGTTATTAACTTAAAAACTTGAAATTTTTTTGTAATCTGAAAAGTTGTTATAGGATTTAGAATTGTTTTTTACGTGTCCATCTAAATTTTCAAGCAAATCGTTTAGATGTTTCCAGAGTTACATATATTTATTAGCATAAAATTTGGATTGCAAATTTATATCCTATCCTATCTATATCTATATTCTATCCTATGTATATATATAAATCTTTACTTATGTATGTTTGTATGTCCGAACGTGATAAACGAGAACACATTAAAAGCTACAGACATCGGGTTTACGGTAAAAGACGGCAAAAATTACGGGTAAAAACATAGGCTAGGTTTTATTTCGATATAACGGCAAAAAATTTTTATGTTGAAAAAACTGGATTTCCAAGAAAAATCATCAATTGTAATTTATAATCCAGATGTTTCGAATATATACGATTTTCGCTATAAAATCCAAAAATTTTTGGTAAAAAAAGGGGTGTTTTCGGTGTTTAAGGCTGATTAAGGTATTTTCGGACTCTGAGGACCTCATTTTCGAGTTTAGCGACACCGAAAACATATTAGGAAGCATAGAAAACGCATTTTGAAAAAAAAAATTTTGGTTCGCACTAATTGTCGGTATTAGCCAACCACTTGAGAGCTACCCTGGGTTTGTGCGACCCCTAAATCGTTCTCAAATAAGCTGAAAATTGGTACGGGATCATTTTGTCACCTAAACTTCAACATACTTCAGGAAGAACATTTTTGGGAAACTTTTTTTTTTAGTATATATATATATTTTTTTATATATACTACGGTCCCAGTCACGCGTCTTTCCCGGATTTTCTTATTCACGGTCTTTTTCCGGTCTCAACTACCCGCGAATACGGAGGGTTTCCTGTATTATTTAATAAGAAATATTAATTTCTTAACCGCGTTTTTTTCCTCTTTATTTAGTTTTTCGCAGCGAGTATTTATGTTCCTTCGTTAAGGAATTTTATTTATTTTTATTTATTTCCTCAGAAAAAACAATTGTTGATGGCATCTGAAAAAGTAATAAAATTTATGCTAGAAACAGATTTTTAAATGAAATTGGAAATTGCAAATTTTTTGTTCTTGCCCTTATCTGGAAAATAATTTATTTATGGATTGGGGTACGAAATTTCTCTATATTTACCCTTAAATATCTATAAGGGTATTTAATGTATTTTATTTCTTTAAATATTTTATCAATTAAATAATTTTTTTACTTTTAAAATAAGCAAAAATGGGCATTCAGTTTATCGACTATAACTGTAAGAAAATGATTGATTTAAAATCTTGGTTTATGGAGCTAATAATTATACTAAAAAAATAAACTCAACTACACGGAGAGGGCGCGACACCCAAATTTTAAGTTTATAAATAAGCTGTAAAATTTAGAGTTAAAATTTTTCTATATTAAGGTTGCACGTAAGTATAGATAGGTGTTTTTTAATGATATTTAAAAACTTATTTTTTTTAAAAAGTATATTTAATAATAATTTGAAATTTTGCATACAATTTATTATCGGTTTATAGAGTACAAAAAAAATTTTTTTTTTTTATTTTGAGTTTTTGGCCTTCATATAGGTGGCGTTGAAGTTGCGCTGAAAAAAAAAAGCTTGCTCCGCTGTGCGTAGTTAATCTTCGGATCAGCTCACCTGAAAAAAAAAAAAAAAAAATAATCATAATTAGTAAGCTTTTGTACACAAGAAACTACCATAAAAAAAAAAAAAATGTAAAAAAAAAAAAATTTGGTAAGAGTTGAAAAAAAAAGTGCAAAAATGGACCACGTTTTTGTCCCTTTCTCCCATAAAAAGACCTACAAAGGAAAAAAAAAAAAATTTTTTTTTTGGTAGTTTCTTGTACAAAATTAGTCAACAAATCAAACAAAACCACTTTTATTCAAATCGGTCCAGTGAATCCAGAGATTAACTATGCACCGTGTGAAAAAAAGTAGTTTCGAGTAAATCGACTTTAAAGTTTTTTTTGTTAAAATTCGTGCAATATTTTTTTTTTAATTGAATTTTTTTACTCACAATAGCTTAATCTGCTATCCCTGGTCCATATAAAAGATTTCCCAATTGTTGGTAAGATTCTTCTTCCATCTGTTTATCATTTTTTTTAGCTGAACGGGCTTCTTTTGTTGCAGCTTTGGTACTTCTATTGGCACGAGAAACCCTTTCAGAATTTTTTTCCATGGAATAATTATAGGAATTCAATCCAATTGTGCAGCCCATTACTTCCATCAGTATCTTTTGACAATTTTTTAGCAGAAGTTGTTGAGTATTCTGTACTATTTTCATTTGTAAATTGATTTCCACCAAAACTACGCCGTTTTCTCGTATTTTTTCGTTTTTTTACTCTGCATTCACGACTACCTTTTACATAAGATGGCATTTTGTAGACACGTGGATGTTGTTACAAGGTTAAAAATATACTGAGCATACGTGAGAAAAAATAGAAAAAAAATACAATAACAAAATATAATAAAAGAAACAGGAATTTTAGAGTAGGGCGTAATAATAGCGAGCAGCTGCTTCACAGACACCTGTGGCGCGGTCCGGTTACGCTATCCTTAAACCGGTTTTTGACCAACTTATAGTTCGAATTTAAAAAAAAAAAAAACAACACGATATTTTTAAATATATTTTTAATCTATTAAAAAAAAAAAATTTTTTTTGATTTTTCAAAAATTCTATAGTTACGTGCAACCTTAATAAGGCGTCCAGTCTAGTGTCAGATCTTAAATTTGATCTTACAAAATTTTGGTCTTTAGAAGAATTGTCAAAAAATTACATTTCAGCCCCTGAAGAAAATGATTGTGAAAGTCATTTTGTACAGCACATCAAATGAGACCAAAATGGACGTTAAATTACAGCATTACCGTTTAAAATCAATCCTTATGGTCTAGACGATTCAAAAACAGCAGCCATGAAACGATTACAGTCTTTAAAACGAAGGCTGGTGGCTGATCCTGATTTAGGAGACGAATATTCACTTAGGTTCCAAGAACATATTGCCTTAGGCCAAATGTCTCTGGTAAAGGCCCCTTCAGAACACGGAGGTTGTCATCTTCCCCATCACCCGATAGTTAAGGCTACTAGCAGTACAACCAAAACCATATAGTTCTAGACGACTAGACTCCTTGCCAACTTCAACCGGTTTATCACTTAATGACTGTTTAATGGTTGGGCCCACTATTCAAGACGATCTGTTCACCTTATTGTTAAGGTTCCAGACTTATCGCTATGTTGTGTTAGCCGATATCGAAAAGATGTATTTGTAATTTTTAGTACTTTGGTTTGATGCGGACAAAATAGTCGAATATAAGTTAAACGTTTTGACTTTCGGCTTAGCTTAATCGCCATCAGTTAGTATATGATGAAGGCAATAATTTCCCCATTGCATCCAAAATATTAAAAAATGACATGTATTTCGATAATATGATCACCAGCACAAATTCGTTAAAAGAGGCACGAGAGATATATGTCCAAGTGACAGCACTACTAAAAAAGGCTTCCCTAAACATGAGGCAATGGGGATCAAACGACGCATCGACTAATTTCGATGGTCCAAGCAAGGTTCTAATTTTTCGGCTATATTTATACAGAATAATTTGGACTAGTTACCAGTGTAACGACAAGGATCTTTAAACAGAATCCATATTATTCATTTTTTTGGTTGGCCTGATTTTTTGGCAGTTTGATGCCTTTACTTGTATACCAGTTGAATCTAGAGTAATCTTCGTATTTATATGAGGTAACCCTCATGAAACGACTTATGGTAATTGTTTTTATGTTTTCTTTTCTATCGACGCAAGGTATTACATGTAAACAGCGCATTTTCTTTTCTATAATTTCTCTTTCTCTTTCTTAAGGCTAAGTCCAGACAGAGAGCTGAAAACTGTGCTTTTGGCAAAATCGTAAGATTAAATCAGCGCTCAGCTATTGTTGCCAACATATAAGTATAATACAATATAAAATGTCTTCAGAGCATACGAAAAACAAAATAATGTAAAAAGAAATTCAATTAACAGATTAATTGTTTTTATTTATTTTATTTATTTAGCTTATTACAATAATATTTGTTTTAATATACATTTTTATAATTGTTTTTTTTTTTAATTTTATTAACAGATTATTTTAAAAAATAATGTCTTAAAATAATCTATGAATAAAAATAAAAAAATCCAAAATAAGAGTTTTTGATGAAAAAGAGTTTTAATGAAAAATTTTGCACCCTCCTCCTCCTCTTATGCCTCTAGACCATGGTATACTTGTTGTTGCTGTTTGAGGTTGTTTTAAAGAAGCAGTACCTGAAGGTGCTAAGTTGGGTAGTCTTGAAGGAACAGGAGTGATTATACAAAGTCTGCTAAAGAGTATATATAATTCATAGAAAAAGTATGTGATATAAATTATATTTTATGATTTTTATTTCAAAAAGTTACTACTTGCTTGAACAATTTTTTATATTGTTCAGGAGACTTTGCGTAATCCTGATGCTCTATTTTAAGACCTTACAAATATTTTTCAAAAAAGGCTAGTGTCAGCTTCTCTTATCGCATACTGCTTATAGTCAAACTCGAAGGATTCCAAAAGCTTACTTTCACTATAGTGCATAGAATACTTTTCGAAATAAATTGCGATCTTGCAACAAGATCATGCAAAGTTTTATAAACAGTATAAATAATTGGTATAAAATCTTAACTTATTTTATTTACCACTGACTTTTGTTATCCAAAATTGCTTGTTACAGAGCTGTCTTTTCCTCGAAGAACAAATACCCTTTGGTTCATAAATAAATCGCTGTATAAAGCATGTTTTCATAAATATCTTTAGGATATTTTTGTTTTAATTGACCAGATTCATAGGCGCCCCAGATTTAATTATTTTTTCTTGAGCATAAAATTTTTTACAGTCATCGTTAATTATTAAAATTATTATTTGCATTAACCTCTAACATTTACACAATCATTTAAATTTATTTTTTTTTCTACTATGATATAAATTTCATCCTTGTCTATTCCTTTATTATAAGCAGTGTCTTCTTTGTGATATATAAATTTAAATGGTTCCACCATGTTAATAACATCTTCTAACAACATTTTATTTATCTTTTTCTTAGTTCATAAAAAAAAATTTGTTCAATACTGCACGCGAGAATACAATTTAAAATATTTGTTTACTTTTGCTATTTTATAGGTTATTTTTTTATTAAACTGTATTTTATCTTTATAACAAAAATACTATAAACTATGTAATTATATCTTATATGTTAAAAATGGAGGAAAAAGGAAAAGAATAAAAATATTTTTTCGCTTATTTTAATTTTTAATAAGCCATAAAAATAAAAAATTATATGCTGGAACGAGTGAATTTAGAATAAAAAGTTAATCACGTTCAGTCATGGAATCCTAGTGAGAAAGAGAATCCCGGAATATTAGGGGAAAATCTGTACAGACAGATATCCAAAATTAGAAAATTGCTCAAATTTTTAAATTGCTAACCGGAAAGTATTTGGTTTAATTAAAAGGTAGCCGATGAATCAGAACATTATTCAGAAATAAATTATGAAAGTAAAATCAATGATTTATATAATAAATATGGAATAGTATCTAATACAGGCAAGAGTAATTTACAAAATTAAAAAATCTTTTTTTCAAAGCATTTTCTAATAAAATATGACAGATTTGAATAAAAGAAATGATCCAAGTACTTCTAATAATATAATATGAGCAACGTTTTATCAAGTTAAATCGATGGTGAAAAAACATCTGGTTTTGATGATGCAAATAGTCCCTTTGAAAACAAACATTTTATAAAAATAAAAGGCATAGTAAACTCATTTATAAATAATTAATTAAGAAAAACTCAGTAAAATTAATATGAAAAATTATAATAAAATTTTATATAATCTATAGCTGTTTTTAATAAATAAAAAATAATTTTAAACAATGTGCTTACTAAAATTTAATTAATGTTTAATTTTATTTATGTAACGAGTCTATGTGTAATTGTGTAAGAGCCTCTTTAATTATTATTGTGGCCTTCAGTTTAAAATAATTTAGTAAGATTAGATACGTATTGTAAAGATAATGAAATAGATAGTCATAAGTTCCTAATGTGTAATTTCTAAGGTATAAGTCTTTAGAAGTTTATTCGACATGTAGAGAAATAGACATAATTGTCGTTTCTCTTATTTTAGGTAATGTATCATAATTTATTAATGTAAACTATAGAATTGATTCATTGTTAAAAATAAAATAAAACTCTTATTTTAGAGCAACACAAAGGTCGTAATTATTTAAATACACTACTCAAAATATAGACACATTATAAAACGACAATTTTGGTAAAAAGAAAGATGGAAGACCATATAAATGCTTATCAGAAAATAAAGAAGAAATTTAATCAATCATCAGTCCTTTCGCAGCTTCATTGAAATTCAAAGATATTATGAAACTCCAACTGAATAATACAAATACAGAAAAATAAAATATTATATTAAAATATTAAAAATATAGTTAACAGAGTAAAATTTTGACAGATATAAAAATGTTTCAACAAATTCAGAATAAAACTAATAAAAATTTGGTTAATAAAAAAATACAAAATAGAAAAAAACTTGAGAACCGCTGTTACATATCATTACGATATCATTAAACGGCGAAACCTCAATACACTAAGATTTGTACAAAATTCTACTTATGTAAAATTCAGTATAAAAAATAATAACATGCGGGAAACAGTAAAAATTCAAAATAGTCATCAACCTCCATTTTTTTTTGGGCTGCTTCAAGAAGGGGCCTTTTTCATAGAACGAGGAGAATGCATACTGTATGGTTATGCGGGACTCAACCTCAAATTTGTATCTGGGATTGACCAGATATACACAATTGAGGAGGAATTACAATACTCACAAAACTCTCCACCCTTCTGCATTTATGACAATATCATAGAATCTGGACCGGGACTCCCTGTTTAGGTATTGCTTCGGTCCGTAAACAATGCAGCCAAGGCATTTCTTCGCCATACCCTGTCAATAAAGGAGGAGATTTTCCTACGAGAGGAAACCTTCCTCCTTTTTAACATGGTACATGTTTATAGGGAGGGGGTACTTCAGAACTTGAAAATTAAGGGGGGGGGGGGTCAAATTTGTCCTATTTAAGGGGGGTGGTCAAATATGTCCTATTTAAGGGGGGGTGGTCAAATATGTCCTATTTAAGGGGGGTGGTCAAATATGTCCTATTTAAGGGGGGTGGTCAAATATGTCCTATTTAAGGGGGGGTGGTCAAATTTGTCCTATTTAAGGTGGGTGATCAAATTTGTCCTATTTAAGGGGGGTGGTCAAATCTGTCCCATTTAAGGGGGGTGGTCAAATATGTTCTATTTAAGGGGGGTAGTCAAAATTGTCCTATTTAAGGGGGGTGGTCAAATTTGTCCTATTTAAGGGGGGGGTCAAATGAAACTTAGAATAATTAGGAGACTTTGAAAAATCTGAGCTTAAGAACTTAATTCAGGGACTTAGGGACTTGGAATAATATTGTTAAGGGACTAAATAATTCAGGTTTAGGGAATCAAAATAGTTTAGAAACTTAGCAGCGAGTAAGTTGATAATTACAAATTATAAAATTAGAAAATTGTATTGTAATGTTGAGTAACATCTGTATTATACCTAGTCCTCATCTGGAAGTAAACATGTTCCATGCATTTAGGTTGTGTTTACACAAACTGGTTATAAGTTTTTTTAACCAGTGTCGCCCGTACGTACTCTACCACACTGTACCAGTTAGCGGCACTGCGCAGCATTTCCGGGACGACTCCTTCCGGCCTCCATTCATCGAAGGGCGGTCGCCCTTCAGCGAAGCGAGGAAACCCAAAAAAGGTGTGCTCAGCGGTATCCAGCTCGCTCGGGCAATGCAAGCATTCCGGAGATGTCACCTTGCGCCACTTGAAAAGCATATCGCGGAAATAACCGTGACCAGTTAGGAACTGTGTGAGGTAGAAGTCTACCTCCCCATGATCACGGTTCATCCAGCTTTCCAAATCGATGATAAGGCGGTGCGTCCAACGTCCCCTCGGGTCACCATTCCATCTATACTGCCAGCATTCCATTGTGTGGGAGCGAGCGCGAACGGAAGCTAGGTCGCGCTCTTCTTCCTCACGGTTATAGATCGCCTGCCTTTCCAAGGCAAGCAGATCGATGGGAATCACCCGAGCCACCACCTGGATCGCTGGCTCTGATACTGTTTTGTACGAGCAAGCGATTCGAAGTGCCCCCTGCCTCTGTACTGCCTTTAGTTTCTTGCAGTACTTTTTTATGCGGATATTGTCCACCCACACCTCAGCACCGTAGAGCAAGATGAAATTGACTGTCATCATCAACAGCCTCCCCTTCCTGATCTGGGACCGCCGATGTTCGTCATCAGCCACGAGAGGGACTTTGTCACCCGGCCAGCCTTTTCAGAGGCCTGCTGGAATTGCCTATTGTAGGTCAACTTGTTATCCAAGAAGACCCCCAAATATTTGACCGATGGTTTGATCTGGATCATAAGGGGATTACCTCCGTCATCAAAGCTGACGCCGAATATGGTATCAACCCTTCTCCGGGTCAGAAAGACAATCTTCGTTTTCGGAACTGCCAGTCATAGTCCGTGATCCGACATCCAGCTATTAATAAGGCGCATGGCCTCATCCAAGGTATTCTTCTGGTCCTCTGTCTCTCGAGCTGTTATGGTTAGAGCAACATCATCCGTGTATCCGATCATGGAGTATCCATCCGGAAGCCTAATCTTTAGCAAGCCGTCGTAAAAGGCATTCCACAGATCAGGGCCCAGAACTGAATCCTGCGCTATGCCTGTGCTTAATACTTTACCTCTTATGCCATCGAGCGTGTTCCAGCGCAGGTATTGGTCCCGGAGGTAATCTCTGAGTATGTTTCTCAGATAATCCGGAACTCTGAATATCTGCTCGAGGGAGTGCAACTAATCGTCCCACTTAGCCGAGTTAAATGCGTTTTTCACATCCAACGTGACAAGCAGGACGTCCGGTTTAATATCCGGCCGCACTTGTCTGGCCCTCATAACCACCTTCACGACCTGCTCGATGGCACTGATCGTGGAACGCATCTCACGAAAAGCGTGTTGGTCGTCGCTAAGGTCACCCGCTTCCCTAATTGCCTGCCGCAATCTTCCTCTGACCATGCTCTCCTTCACCATGCCAATGATATTTAACATACACAATGGTCTGTAAGATGATGGAGATCCTGGCTCACCCTTTCCCTTGCTTATCAGAGCCAGACGGGCCACTTTCCAGTCCCTTGGAAAGGCGCCTGCCACGAGGCACGCGTTAAACATGCCAAGCAGGAGACCAGGGATTACTTTTGCAGCCGCCTTAAGGGCTTTCGCGGGTATTCCGTCTGGTCCTGGTGCTTTTCCATTTTTCATTGACCTAATAGCCTGAAGCATCTCCGCCTCGATAAATAGCGGAACTTGCTCCCTCGAGACATCCAAATCAGGGTTTTGTTGGTTTGGATGATCCGGGAAGAGAGCGTCCACTATTTTTATGGTCGCTGCTTCATCCATCGTGTTGTCACATCCGGAATTAAGTTTTCCCATGACAACCTTATATCCCAGGCCCCACGGGTTGCTGTTAACATCATCTCTTAGGGACCGAAGACAGCGCGCCTTGCTGAGGCAGATAGCTTTCGCCAGCCTATGCTTGGCTTCCTTGTACTCTTCAGAACACGTAGTCAGCTCTGGGCGACCATACGCTCTTTGCCATCTTCTGCGTGCACCGTAATAGACCCGTCTAAGCTCCGTAATATCTTCATTCCACCAGTACATGCTTCTTTTACCCTTCCAGGGCCGTTTACGCGGCATAGAGGCATCGCAAGCTTCCCTCATAAGAGCAGCTACCCTCTTGACAAGAGTCTCTGCCTCTCGCGGGGTGGTCGTTCCTCCATGCCAGGCTGGGATAGACGAGAACTCTTCGCGAAGATAATCCACAAATCTGTCCTCGTCCATCTTTGACACATTCCAGCCTAGTGGGCGCTTTTTGTACGGGGGCTGATTAACGACCCTATCACGCACTTTGAAGGTGATGTAATTATGGTCGCTGCCATTGGCTCCATCTATCACCCTCCAACCGCCCACTCTTCCTGCCAGCCCGGCCGAGGCAAAAATGACGTCAGGGATCGATTCGCCATAGCCGGGCCTTACGTAGGTTGGATTGTTCCCAGAGTTCATGACCACCAGATCACTTCTAGCGGCCATCTCTAGGATCAACGTTCCCCTACGGTTCGTGGTTGGCATTCCCAATTCCACGGCCCTGGCATTTAAGTCCCCAGCAAATATGATATTGCCAGAGACTTCCCTTATCGTTTCCTCCAATGAGGCCAGCTTTGCGGTGAACACCCCGATAGTGTCATTCGGTGACAAATAACAACTAATGAAAGTTGTATCACCGCACTTTGCCCAGACGTGTCAGTTGCCTTTTCCATGTCGGGACATAGACGTCTGAACACGACCGCTTAGCCATATAGCGCACCGGCCTGTGTCATTGGTTAACCAGAATTGCTGGTTCCTAATGTGAAGCGGCTTGGATAGCAAGACGACGCCAGAGTCTTTCTCGCCCGCGAGCTGATCGAGCAAAAGGTCAGCTAGAATGGTTTTGTTCATATTCCCTTACAGGACTCCGAACATTACCGATGACACTTTTTCTTCCCTCCCGATAACACTTACATGCTCCGTATCCTGGAAGGTGGTCGGTCTTGGCCTTGTCAGCTCTTTCCCTGCAGAGGAAGCATTCTGCTTTTTCCACAGGACATTTTTCTAACTTGTGGCCTTGAACGACACATTTAAAACACGCAAATTTTCGGTCCATGCCCTTACATGACCAAGACATTTAAAGCACGGTGTAACCTCGGCTCTTAAGCGCACTTGCCAATTAGACCAGCCATTATTTAGCCAGCCTTTTTAGGTCAATTTTAGTTTGGCGGCTTCTGGTAGGTCTACGACCGCCATATCCACCTTAGTGCCCTTAGCCTTAAAGATGGCGATTTTTATGTCGTCATCGTTCTGCAGCTTGGTGCCTCCTTTATCACCTGCCTCACTTCGTCGCTACCAGTAGTACCATCTAGGCTTCTGATCTCCACGGTTTGGTGGGGAGTCAGTTCCTTGACTGTACTTTCTGGGCCTGCGACCGTCTTGACAGCGTCTAATAGTTTTTGCCGGTCTTTCGACGAGCTCAGCTCTATTAGGACGCTGCCATCCTGGGTTTTCTTGATTCAGTGAACTTCAGTCCCCGAATCCTTTAGTTGGACACCTCTTTTGATCTCCAGCAGGGCTGTAGCATAAGACTTCCCTTCAGGAGGCTTTATTGTTAGAGCCTCCTTACGCTTAGAGATCCTTATGCGCCGGGTCTGGCGATTCTTTCTCCTGCCTTTGTCTGTCGCCTCGGAAGGAGGAGGTATCAGTCTTTAGTAGTTTATTCGACATGAAGAGAAATAGACCTAATTGTCGTTACTCTTATTTTAGGTAATGTATCATAATTGATTAATGTAAACTATAGAATTGATTAATTGTTAAAAATAAAATAAAACTCTTATTTTAGAGCAACACAAAGGACGTAATTATTTAAATACACTACTCAAAATATAGACACATTATATTTATAATCTCTTAATGTAAAGTTTTTATGAAAATATTTATATTTTATAATGTAATTTAAACATTAATAACAATAAAATAAAAATACATTTTTTAATAAAATTTTTCATGTTTTATACCAAGCAGTAACTATGTGTACAACTTATCTCTTCCCTATAATTAATAAATATTTTATTATATACAAAAAAACCACTTTAAATTTATTAAGAATGCAATATAGATAATAACATATTAATTAAAAATATTAATTTTAATTTTCTTTATCACTTGTTTAATTAAATAAATAAATAGATTTGTTTAATTTTTTTCAAATTTATAATAATTTACTTTGTGTGGGAAGTTTAATTTCTTTAACGCACGAGAACGCAGCAAAGGCTCCCTTCAATACCTGGGGCTCGATTTTCAAAATCAAGGGAGCGTGGGAGTAGAGGAATTCCCCTCTCTTTTCCCGGTTTTAAAAAAAAAACTCAAATTTTGAAAGCGAAAGGAGAACTATCCGGAAACATATTCCCCAAAATTGTACTCCCTATCTGTTATAGCAAGGGAATCAGGGAACTCCCTCGTTTTAACCATACGTTTTATATTCTATAACATATAATAATAGAATCCCACGCTTAAAAGACATTTATTTTTTATAATTTTTATAAAAATATATTCATATTAAAGTTCTAGTTATGTATTAAATAATATAATTTATTTTAATACATATTGTGATTTTGTGTATGTGGAAAATCAAATTAAATTTTTTTTTAAATAAAAAAAATAAATTTAGATAAATTCATTAATGAATTATTATAAAATAATAAATTTATAAAAAAATATGCCTAAATCTGGAAGCTACTTTGCTGGAATTGCTTCAAAATTACAGAAAATGCTTATTTTTTCATATCTATACGGAATAATTTTAATAATTTAATATCATATTTGATTTGGGAAATGAAGATATTGAACATAATAGAAGAAGCAATAAATTCTTTTTAGCGCGAAATATTATAATAATGTAAAAAAAATGTATTTAAAAAACAAAAAAATTATAATTTGTTCTTAAATTTTATTTATGCATAAAATAACTATTATTTTTTATATAAAAGACAATTTATGCATGTCATTAAAAAAAATGCGTATCTCAGCATGAGGCAATAAATTTAGGTGTGCTTTAAATTCAAAAATTTTCTATTATTAATATTGAAAAAAATAATTTATAATAATAAACTAGCTTATTGGCCTCGCGATACTCAGCTTAACTAAATATTAACTTTCAAATAAACTTTATTTTTCTTTAACTAATTTAATTTTAATTTTGATTTCAATTTTAATTTTAATTTATCCATTAAATTTCATTCCATATATTATAGGGTATAATTTTATGTCCCTAAATCCTATATATATTAAAATGAAATAATTAGAAAAATTTTATTATTTTGGATATTACTCAGTATTCATTTATAAAGAATTGTATGAACAAAAATACATGAAAATCGTTTTAAATTAATCCTTAAATAAATACCCCCAGCCGATTTCTTTATTTTTAAAAAATAGTTAAATGATTTCGAGAAATCAGTCCTGAAGTTACTGATCGAAAAGGTAAAAAACCTTATTTTTTTCACTAAAACTGATTTTTCTCAGGATCTAAAAGGTCTTTTTGACAAACTCTAGTGTAAACTATTTCCTGGAATAATTACTATCGATTTGAGATTTTTTTTTTTTAATTTGAGTTCACCATTTAGAGTTACAACTGTTTAAAGCTAAGAAGTTCAAAATATAAAAACTCAAAAAGTGGTTCTTCATCACTTCATATTTTAAAATGGATTGTATCGAAATGTAAAAACCCAATTGCTTTCTATTTATTAAACGATTTTCTAAAGGAACTTTGTTTGGTTTTTTATTTAACACATTCATTAAAGAGAAATAGCAAAAAAACTACTTAGAACCAATTTTTTTTTTTTTTTTTTTTTTGATACATAAAACAGCCATCAATATAAACTGAAATTCTAAACATTTTATCAGATTGTAAACAACCATTATAAATTTCAGTATACAGTAAAATTTTTTTTTTTTTTAAATTTTTTTATACATAGGACAGCCGAAATCTATTTTCTATTTTTTTGTTTTTTTGATACGTAAAATTGCCAACAGTCTAAATTGAAATTTTAGAAATATTATCAGATTCTAGACAGCCAATATGAATTTCACTATGCAGTAATTTTTTTAAAAATTTTTTTATAACTAGGACAGCCGACATCTAAATTATTTTTTTTTTTTAATATGAATTAGCCAACAATATAGAAGCACTGAAATTCTAAGATAAATATTTTTAGATTTTTCATATTATAAACGATCAAAATTTAACGACAGAGTAAAATTTTTTTAATTTTTTTTTCATACTTGGGACAGCCGACATCTATATTTCATTTTTTTGTTTTTTTGATACATACAACTGCCAACGTTGTAAATTGAAATTTTAGAAATTTTATAAGATTGTAGGCAGCCAATATGAATTTCATTATGCAGTGATTTTTTTTGTTTTGATTTTTTCATAACTAGGACAGCCGACATCTAAATTATTTTAATTTTTTCAATATGAATTAGCCAACAATATAGAAGGACTGAAATTCTAAGATCAATATTTTTAGATTTTTCATATTCTAAACGAACTAAATGTATTTAAAGACGGAATGAAATTTTTTTAATTTTTTACTTTTTCATAATTGTCTGTTATATGAAATAAATAATATTTTTTATCTAAAAGTTAATTTGTTTTATATATGTAAAAAATTCACTTTTTCGAAATATTAGGTTAGGTCGGTGGTCCCATGTATGAAAAAGTATAGAATTAGAAAACTTGTATTCTGTCGTTAAATATATTTTGGTCGTCTGTAATATGAAAAAAATAGTCATTTTTTTCTTAAATCTTTTGTGTTTTTATATATATATAAATTTACTTTTTAGAAATATTCGGTTAGTTCAGTGGTCCTATGTATGAAAAAGTAGAAAATTATAAAAATTTTATTTTGTCGTTAGTTACATTTTGGACGTCTGTAATTTGAAAAAAATAATATTTTTTATATCTTAAAGCCACCTTTTTTTTATATATGTAAAAAATTTACTTTTTAGAAATATTAGGTTAGGTCGGTGGTTCCATGTATGAAAAAGTATAGAATTAGAAAAATCGTCTTTAAGTAGTTTTCTTACTATTTCTCTTTAATGAAAGCATTAAATAAAAAACCAAACAAAGTTCCTTTAGTAAAAATAATAATAATAATAATAATAATAATAATAATCGTTTACAAAAAGCAATCGGGTTTTTACATTTTGAAACAATCCATTTTAAAATATAAAGTGATAAAAATGACCACTTTTTGAGTTTTTATATTTTGAACTTCTTAGGTTTACAGTTATAACTCTAAACGGTGAGCTCAAATTATAAAAAAAACGTCAAATCGATAGCATTTTTTCCAAGGAATAGTTTGCACTAGAGTTTGTCTCAAAAGACCTTTTAGATCCTGAGAAAAATCAGTTTTAGGGAAAAAAAAAATTGTTTACCTTTTCGATCAGTAATTTCTGAGATTGATTTCTCGAAATCATTTAACTATTTTTAAAAAATAAAAAAATCAGATAGGGGTATTTCTTTAAGGATTAATTTAAAATAATTTTCATGTATTTTCGTCCATACAATTCTTCATAAATGGATATTGAGTAAAATCCTAAATAATAAAATTTTTCTATTATTTC
The DNA here is from genome assembly GCA_022575985.1 of Anagrus nilaparvatae. NCBI lineage: Eukaryota > Metazoa > Arthropoda > Insecta > Hymenoptera > Mymaridae > Anagrus > Anagrus nilaparvatae. Next base: position 346,029 of record JAKSXM010000129.1, read on the forward strand.
ATTTTAATACACATAGGATAATCGAAGTAAATATTTATTTACTAGTTATTTTTATTATTTAAAAAAATTTTTTACCAATTAATAATAAAAAAATTTTTTAATTTTTGTCTACTTTTATTGAAATCTATTTGTTTACTTTACTTTTTACTAAATTATCAAAATATTACTTATATACTTATATTTATTTCCATATATGCAATATATAATACATAAAATTTTTAAAATATAAATACTTTCGAATTATGAGGAATGACGCGCTTTGATGATCTAGGTTTTTATTGGTTAAGAGTACACATATGTTGCGGCAACATTGCGCGTGTATTCTATCCTAGTAGTGTAACAGCTGGCAAAGCAAAAAGCCAGCTTTACCATAAGTCATCGACCAAGGGGTATCCTGCGTCGATCAAGAAGAAACACATAAATATTAATTCGTTTTACAATAGTTAAAACCGAAAGTAAGCTGGATTACATGTGAAGCATCAGGCCACGTAATAACGAGGTCAACTACAAAAAGAATAAGACGGATCCTGTTGGGAGGTCCTTTACGCACCACTAGTAACCAGCTCATCAAGAATCATATAAATATAGCCGATAAATCAGAAACTGAGTCAGACCATCGACAGTCGACCATACGTTTAGTCGTACGGGCATTCGATCTCCGGTCGAGCTAACGAACAGTCGCAAATAGCTATCCTAAACTCTATTTAAGCTACTTGTCTATTTAATTGTTGACTTGTAATAATTTATTGTAATTTACGTGTAAACCATTTAAGTAATTAGTTATAATAAACTCTCAGTTTTAAATAAAGGTAAAAGTTTCATTTAGTACTTTCCAACCCTATTCATTTGTCCTTTAGTACAGTTTGCCTTATTCCTAACGGGAATAACTTCCATTAGTTGAATCCAACATAAAAATATAGTAAACATTAGAATCCAGTATAAACATACAGTAAAATCAGTTTGTAATCGGTACGAAAACCCTTAACCGTTACAGTAGAAACGGGGAAAAGGGAAAACATATCACTACTTGTTTTTAAAAAATACGTCTTTTTTTATTTAGGGAGCAATTTTTAAGAAGGGAATTCCTTTACTCACTTATTCCCTCGATGTCGAAAATCGAGGCCCTGGTGTGTGTTTTTGTTTATTTATATTTTGTATACATTTGATAATTTACAAAATATAAAGTGATTCTTCGATTAATATTTTTTTGAATACTAATAAATAGTATATATTTATTAAAAGTAAATAATAATTTATAATTTAATTATATAAAATATATTTTCTATTAAAATTTAAATTTTTTTAGAATGCAATTATTGGGAGTTTATCTGGCATTACTTATAATTATTATTATATTGTCTCATGATGAAAACATACGCAGGCGGCATGTAAGACCTTTTTTAAATCCTGAAAATAGAAGAAGATTTAGTCTTTACAAAACATTTTTCAATTATTTTAAGAATGAGGACGAAGAAATGTTTTTTAGTTGTTTAAATATTTACGTCTAGTCTTCTTAGTAAATACTTTAATTAAAAAACGACCTTTTCAAACAAGCATAAATTTTTTTATATGTAATCCCTATATTTTGAGTATCAAAAAAAATCCTCTTCAGGGAAACTGTAAATACATAATTTCACAATTTTTTGTTAAAATGAGAACATGATTGATGATAATTAACTAAAAGAAATATCACAATATTTTAGATACCTTATTTGTATAATATATATTATGACGTCATATTAATATATTAACAGTAAAGAATAATAGATAATAAATTTTATAAACTATTAAATAAAATATAAATTTTGTAATTAATAAATAAAAAACAAATGAACGTAAAGTTAGCAGCGAAACTCAGAATGGACTAGCAGCGAAAACAGTGGTTCTCAATGAATTAAAAAAATATATGTTAAATTATCATACTGATTTAAAAATGGTATACGGGAGTTTCTTTAGCCAGTAAGTTCAGATTTTTCATCAGAGAAGTGAAAAATTTTGAATTTATTAGGAAAATTCGGAAAATTATATTATTTTTATTTTTAAAAACTTTAAAAACGTATGTAACTACATTTTAACAATCTTTCAACAAAAACTCGATACCAGAAGGGCCAAAAGATTTTTGGTCAAAAAAACAAAAACCATATCCGGAAAATTCGGAAAATTGGTAAATTTGCTAAAAAAAAATTTTTTAAATTTTATCTTTAAATTTATAATCAAGAATCTGCAAAGTTTGATTTACAAAGAAAATTAAAAAGTGATAGTGGAAAACTTGGAAAATAATTCAATGATTTTCACCTAAAAAACAAATATCAATATTTTTTTAATCTCCCGATTTAGAACACATACCCAGAGAAACTTTAGCTTGCTGGAAGCAGATATTTGGCTAAAAAGCAAAACTATGTCCGTAAAATTTAAAAAATAATTGAATTTTCTCATTTAAATTTAAATAAATTTAATCTCAAATCTTGAATTAAAAATCTGGAGTTTTGATCGCTAAAACCATATTATTGGCCACGAAAAGAAAAACCATACCCGGAAAATATCAGAAAATTATTAACATGGAACATGTTTATAGGGAGGGGGTACTTCGGAACTGGAAAATTAAGGGGGGGGGTCAAATTTGTCCCATTTAATGGGGGGGGGTCAAATATGTCCCATTTAAGGGAGGGGGGTCAAATGGGACTTGGAATAATTTCAATTTTGGGACTTAGAATAATTCGGGTTTAGGGACTTAAAATATTTTTGATTTAGGGACCTAGAATAATATACGTTTAGGAAATCATAATAGTTTAGGTTTAGAATCTTAACATTTAGTAAAGGTGATAATTACAAATTATAAAAATAGGAAATCGTATTGTTTTTTGTGTGTCTATGCTGTAAGATTACAGATGTAAGTAAACATGTTCCATGCATTTTGGTTGTGTGTACACAAACCGGTTATAAGTTTTTAATTTATACATTAGAAAATAAAATAATGTATTTTCAAGTTTGTAATCATAAAAGGAAAAATGTTGATCAAAAATAAGAAATAATCAGAAATCGGCATAGAGAATTCGGAAAATTATAAAGATTTTACCGTGAAAAATAAAACTAATATATTTCTTAAATTTACTATTCAGAGTAGTTTGGTGCAGAATCTATGGATCAAAAAAAAGATCAACTCAAAACATGATTTTTTACATAGAATGCCACAATAATACTCTGCATATACTTTTGGCCAATGGCCAAATAGACCCTAGAAACACTCGTTTGAGATGTCCTGACAAATTGAAATCTACAAATATTTTTGCTCATATAGTGATTTTCCAAAGAAAAGTTTCAATCCAAAAGGCCGCCTGGCTGCTCAGCAAAGGCAATATTGGGCATTTTATAAAAAATATTTATATCCGATGGCCAAATAGACCCTGTAACTCTAGTTTGAGGCGTCCTGACAAGTCGAAACCTGCAAATATTTTTACCCATATAGTTAACAATGATTTTCCAACAAAAAATTTTAATGCTAAAGGCCGCCAGGCCGCTCAGCACAGAAGTTTTTGGCCATTTTCTGAAAAATTTTTAAATTCCGGTAGCTAAATAGACCATACAAGACTAGTTGGAGACGTCCTGACCAATCGAAACCTACAGGTATCTTTACCCATATAGTTAACAATGATTTTCCAAAGAAAAGTTTTAATCTTAAAGGCCGCCGGACTGCTCGGCAAGGGTGTTTTTGGCCATTTTTTAAAAAATCCTTAAACCTCGATGGCCAAATAGACCCCGTAACCCTAGTTTGAGATGTCCTGACAAATCAAAACCTACAAGTACTTTTGCCCATATAGTTAACAATGATTTTCCAAAGAAAAGTTTTAATCCAAAAGGCCGCCGGGCTGCTCAGCAAAGGCAATATTGGGCATTTTTTAAAAAATCTTTATATCCGATGGCCAATTAGACCCGGTAACCCTAGTTTGAGACGTCCTGACAAATTGCAACCTACAAATATTTTTGCTCATATAGATAATAATGATTTATCGCTGCAAAGTTTTAGTCCAAAAGGCCGCCGGGTTGCTCAGCAAGGGCAGTTTTGGGCATTTTTTAAAAAATCTTTATATCCGATGACCAAATACACCCTGCAGGCCTAGTTATAGACGTCCTGACAAATAAAAACCTACAGGTATCTTTGAGCAAATAGTTAACAATGATTTTACAAAGAAAAGTTTCAATCCAAAAGGCTGCCGGAAAGCTCAGCACGGGTGTATTTGGCCATTTTTTTAAAAATCCTTAAATCTCGATGGCCAAATAGACCCCGTAACCCTAGTTTGAGACGTCCTGACAAATCAAAACCTACAAGTACTTTTGCCCATATAGTTAACAATGATTTTTCAAAGAAAAGTTTCAATTCAAAAGGCCGCCGGGCTGCTCAGCAAAGGTAGTTTTGGCCATTTTCTGAAAAATTTTTAAATTCCGGTAGCTACATCGACAATACAAGACTAGTTGGAGACGTACAAACAAATTGAAACGTACAAATATTTTTGCCCATATAGTTTATATTCAATCTCCAAAGAAAAATTTTAATCCTAATGGCTGCCTGGCTGTTCAGCACAGGTGTTTTTGGCTTTTTTTAAAAAAATGGAATTTAATTCTTTAAAAAATGGCCAGAACGCCTGTGCTGAACAGCCCGGCGGCTTTTAGAATTGAAATCTTTCTTTGGAAAATCATTGTTAACTATATGGGCAAAAATACCTGTAGGTTTTGATTTGTCAGGACGTCTATAACTAGTCCTGCAGGGTGTATTTGTCCATCGGATATACAGATTTTTTAAAAAATGCCCAAAAACGCCTTTGCTGAGCTACCCAGCGGCCTTTTGGACAAAAACTTTGCTTCGAAAAATCAATATTATCTATATGAGCAAAAATATTTGTAGGCTGCGATTTGTCAGGATGTCTCAAACTAGGGTTACCGGGTCTAATTGGCCATCGGATATAAAGATTTTTTAAAAAATGCCCAATATTGCCTTTGCTGAGCAGCCCGGCAGCCTTTTGGATTAAAACTTTTCTTTGGAAAATCATTGTTAACTATTTGGGCAAAAGTACTTGTAGGTTTTGATACTCGTCAGTACGTCTCAAACTAGGGTTACGGGGTCTATTTGGCCGTCGAGGTTTAAGGATTTTTAAAAAAATGGCCAAAAACACCCGTGCTGAGCAGTCTGGCGGCCTTTAAGATTAAAACTTTTCTTTGGAAAATCATTGTTAACTATATGGGTAAAGATACCTGTAGGTTTCGATTTGTCAGGGCGTCAATAACTAGTCCTGCAGGGTGTATTTGGCCATCGGATATACAGATTTGTTAAAAAATGCCCAAAAACGCCTTTGCTGAGCAACCCGGCAGCCTTTTGGACTAAAACTTTGCTGCGAAAAATCAATATTATCTATATGAGCAAAAATATTTGTAAGTTGCGATTTGTCAGGACGTCTCAAACTAGGGTTACCGGGTCTAATTGGCCATCGGATATAAAGATTTTTTTAAAAATGCCCAATATTGCCTTTGCTGAGCAGCCCGGCGGCCTTTTGGAGTAAAACTTTTCTTTGGAAAATCATTGTTAACTATATGGGTAAAGATAACAGTAGGTTTCGATTGGTCAGGACGTCTCCAACTAGTCTTGTATGGTAGATTTAGCTACTGGAAATTAAAAATTTTTCAGAAAATGGCCAAAAACTTCTGTGCTGAGCGGCCTGGCGGCCATTAGCATTAAAATTTTTCATTGAAAATCATTATTAACTATATGGGCAAAAGTTCTTGTAGATTTTGATTTGTCAGGACGTCTATAACTAGGCCTGCACGGTGGATTTGGTCATCGGATATAAAGATTTTTTAAAAAATGCCCAAAACTGCCTTTGCTGAGCAGCCCGGCGGCCTTTTGGATTAAAACTTTTCTTTGGAAAATCATTGCTAACTATATGGGCAAAAGTACTTGCAGGTTTTGATTTGTCAGGACGTCTCAAACTAGGGTTAAGGGGTCTATTTGGCCGTCGAGGTTTAAGGATTTTTAAAAAAATGGCCAAAAACACCCGTGCTGAGCAGTCCGGCGGCCTTTAAGATTAAAACTTTTCTTTGGAAAATCATTGTTAACTATATGGGTAAAGATACCTGTAGGTTTCGATTTGTCAGGACGTCTCAAACTAGGGTTACGGGGTCTATTTGGCCATCGAGGTTTATGGATTTTTTAAAAAAAGGCCAAAAACACCCGTGCTGAGCAGTCCGGCGGCCTTTAAGATTAAAACTTTTCTTTGGAAAATCATTGTTATTTATATGGGTAAAGATACCTGTAGGTTTCGATTTGTCAGGGCGTCTATAACTAGTCCTGCAGGGTGTATTTAGCTATCGGATATACAGATTTTTTAAAAAATGCCCAAAAACGCCTTTGCTGAGCAACCCGGCGGCCTTTTGGACTAAAACTTTGCTTCGAAAAATCAATACTATCTATATGAGCAAAAATATTTGTAGGTTGCGATTTTTCAGGACGTCTCAAACTAGGGTTACCGGGTCTAATTGGCCATGGGATATAAAGATTTTTTAAAAAATGCCCAATATTGCCTTTGCTGAGCAGCCTGGCGGCCTTTTGGATTGAAACTTTTCTTTGGAAAATCATTGTTAACTATTTGGGCAAAAGTACTTGTAGGTTTTGATTTGTCAGGACGTCTCAAACTAGGGTTACGGGGTCTATTTGGCCATCGATGTTTAAGGATTTTTTAAAAAATGGCCAAAAACACCGTTGCCGAGCAGTCCGGCGGCCTTTAAGATTTAAACTTTTCTTTGGAAAATCATTGTTAACTATATGGGTAAAGATACCAGTAGGTTTCGATTGGTCAGGACGTCTCCAACTAGTCTTGTATGGTCTATTTAGCTACCGGAATTTAAAAATTTGTCAGAAAATGGCCAGAAACTTCTATGCTGAGCGGCCTGGTGGCCTTTAGCATTAAAATTTTTCGTTGGAAAATCATTATTAACTATATGGGCAAAAGTACTTGTAGATTTTGATTTGTCAGGACGTCTATAACAAGGCCTGCAGGGTGTATTTGGTCATCGGATATAAAGATTTTTTAAAAAATGCCCAAAACTGCCTTTGCTGAGCAGCCCGGCGGCCTTTTGGATTGAAACTTTTCTTTGGAAAATCATTGTTATCTATATGAGCAAAAATATTTGTAGGCTGCGATTTGTCAGGACGTCTCGAACTAGGGTTACCGGGTCTAATTGGCCATGGGATATAAAGATTTTTTTAAAAATGCCCAATATTGCCTTTGCTGAGCAGCCTGGCGGCCTTTTGGATTGAAACTTTTCTTTTATAATCATTCTTAACTATATGAGCAAAAATATTTGTAGGTTTCAATTTGTCAGGACGTCTCAAACGAGTGTTTGTAGGGTCTATTTGGCCATTGGCCAAAAGTATATGCAGAGTATTATTGTGGCATTCTATGTAAAAAATCATGTTTTGAGTTGATCTTTTTTTTTGATCCACAGATTCTGCACCAAACTAGTCTGAATTGTAAATTTAAGAAATTTATTATTTTTATTTTTCACGGTAAAAACTTTATAATTTTCCGAATTCTCTATGCCGATTTCTGATTATTTCTTATTTTTTATCAACATTTTTCCTTTTATGATTACAAACTTGAAAATACATTATTTTATTTTCTAATGTATAAATTAAATAATTTTCTGATATTTTCCGCGTATGGTTTTTCTTTTCGTGGCCAATAATATGGTTTTAGCGATCAAAACTCCAGATTTTTAATTAAAGATTTGAGATTAAATTTATTTAAATTTAAATGAGAAAATTCAATTATTTTTCAAATTTTACGGACATAGTTTTGCTTTTTTAGCCAAATATCTGCTTCCAGCGAGCTAAAGTTTCTCTGGGTATGTGTTCTAAATCGGGAGATTAAAAAAATATTGATATTTGTTTTTTAGGTGAAAATCATTGAATTATTTTCCAAGTTTTCCACTATCACTTTTTAATTTTCTTTGTAAATCAAACTTTGCCGATTCTTGATTATAAATTTAAAGATAAAATTAAAAAAATTTTTTTTTAGCAAATTTACCAATTGTCCGAATTTTCCGGATATGGTTTTTGTTTTTTTGACCAAAAATCTTTTGGCCCTTCTGGTATCGACTTTTTGTTGAAAGATTGTTAAAATGTAGTTACATACGTTTTTAAAGTTTTTAAAAATAAAAATAATATAATTTTCCGAATTTTCCTAATAAATTCAAAATTTTTCACTTCTCTGATGAAAAATCTGAACTTACTAGCTAAAGAAACTCCCGTATACCATTTTTAAATCAGTATGTTAATTTAACATATATTTTTTTAATTCATTGAGAACCACTGGTTTCGCTGCTAGTCCACTCTGAGTTTCGCTGCTAACTTTACGTTCATAAAAACAATCATTATAAGAAAAAAAAAACAAATCTATGATTCCACATGTAAAAAAAATTTAGTTCCTACAAGATCCTATGATATAAATAACACTGCGCATGCCTAGTTATAATACACTTTTTTAAATGTATGTACAAGCGCATGAGTGCTAATCTTGAATAAATTAAAAAATGAATTATAATAATTCAATTACTTATAATTTATATTTGGTAAAACTATTAATTTTTAAAATTAAATAAATAAAATAAATAAAACAATATTCTTTACTAAAACTAATTTTGTCTATAATTATTTTTTAAGGATCTGCGAGTTTATCACAGTCGGATTTTTTATTACCAGAATTTTTACGATTTTTTTGTATATACACCATTTCAGCAAAAGATCGTTTTTAAAAATAATTTTCTCTTTGTAATATTGGAATATTATCATAATCATAATCAAATTCATGCTCACCATTGTGTTCTAAAATATGTTTGCTGATAACGTTATGATAGGTGGGAGATAATTTAATTTTCTTTTAGTGTTCACCAGCCCTTGTTTTAAGTAAACGATTTGTTTAGCCTATAATTATTACAATTAATCTTTTATACCAAATGTTTTTTAAATAAATGCGAATAAGCTTTAATTCATTTAAAAATTTATATACCTTTTTAGAAGACAAACTTATTTTACAAAATTATTTTTTATGGTTTTATTATTTTATTATTAAAACATATTGTTTTGTTATTTAGCTTATCGAAATGAAGCTATGCCAACAAGTTGCTTTTACGGATTTGGAAGGTCAGCATTCTAAGAAACCATAACAGATGTTTGTACTGAAATTTATGAAGTTTTAAGTCCTGAAAATTTGTTCTTCTCAGGAGAAAATGACTAGATTTATATATCAAATCCTTTTTACAAAAGGTGGAATATGCCGAATTGCCTGAGCCCAGTTGATTACATGCATATTCGTATTTAATTCCCACCACATTCTAGTTCGTTGTGTTTTAATAACAAAAAATTTTGTACATTGGTTCTTATGGGATCTTATGATGCTGCTGGAAGATTTACTTGGGCTAATTTTGGGTTTCCACGTAAATACAGTCATATTATATTTATTAGAAATTTATCAAAAATTTATTCTAGGGTCCTTAAATGATGCAGAATATTTTAAATTTAGTGATCTTGGAAAATTTTACAAGAAAACTCTGTGCCTCTACCCTTACCAAAGTTCTTACCACGTACGAGAACAGAAAAATCATATTTCTTTAATGGAAACAGTGGGTTTCCGCTGAGAACATGTATGATGATATTTTATGCTAGAGTACGTAGACGTTTGTGCATAACTGAAAAAATCTACAACTACCGAATCACTAGATGTAGAAAACAAATAGAGAAGAAATTTGGAATGTTGGCCAAAAAATGAAGGATTTCGCAAACCAGTCTTAATTTCCATCCAGAAAAAACCTAAAAATTTGTAATGGCATTGTTATTTCTGCATAAATAAATATAAACAGAGGAATTCAATTGTGCAAATAATATTCCAGATGATGAACCTTACGTTTCTTTAGATGGCGTGGAAAGGGTTACACAAATAAACAATTTAAATCCTGCTATAGATCAACGAAACAAATTAAAAAAATATATTATCTCTTAACAAGGAATGGATTCTTGGCAAATTAATCGTATCAGAAGGCCTACTAAAGCAAGACTACCAATAAGTGTTCTGATTTATATAAGAGATTAAAAGAGCATGTACCAGCAGCAAATAAATTTTTCACTAATTAAAATTTTAATTTAAAATTAAACTTTCGAAATAAAAATCTAAAAATAGAATTTTTTTTTCATAGATTTTATACCAATTTTTTTTTGTCAAGGGAATCTTGTGAATCTTGCATCAGCCATGGAGTATTTGCGGGCCTTAAAGACCCGCGAATTTCCATGACCGTCCAGTTGTACAATTACTACGGGAAGACTGCCGACGAACGCAGTCGCCGGTTTTGCCCCAGATTTATACTGGATAAACATAATTTAAACCCCCTTGCGCTTGTTTGCCCCAAATCTGAACTCCCTTTTCAGGTATAACTTCAGTTTGGGATGCACAGCCTAGGCAACTGGCCGCTGGTTTCCCCTAGCCTAGGGACAGGAGAGCTCTCTACAATAGAAATCCCTCTTCTTTTTTCTTTAACAAAGTGGCCCTTACGTACTCTGCTACTTTGTTCCAATTTTCAGAACTTATTTCCAGGACCACTCGCTCTGACCTCCATGTCGAAAAGGGCGGGTGCCTCTGTGAGTAGCGCACACATCCGAAGAATGCGTGCTCTACGGTATCTACCTCACCAGGACAGTGCACTGAGACAAATATTCCATTAGTTTAATAGGTTTGATTTCATTAAAATATAGCAATGAAATATTCTATTAAATTAATAGTATAGTTATTGAATCAATGAAAATAAAATTAATTCAATGAAATATTTCATTAAATTAATAATATTTTAAATTCAGTAATTTTAGACTGTACTGCGCAACTCCGAATTCACTGAGAGAGACGGCGCCACGGTATACTTTAATATACAGAGTTTATGCTGTTTTGAGTATGCCAATAATTAAAGAAAATGAAGTTTTAATTTAAAAAAAAAAAATGTTAATATATAATGGTGGAAACGCTGCTGTTTCTGAATCTCTTTTGGGAGAAAAAATATTCATCATTTTATATAGCAAGTTAACGATACCAAAGGACTGGTTTTATAAGACTTGATCTTAAATTGTAAAAAACTATGAACTATTTTTCTTTTTTTTCTTTTTTAGTCAATCCTTAGATATATCTGAAATATTTTAATTCTCTATTACTGCTAGGAAAAAAAATTCACAGTTGCATCTTTCCCAGTTAGCGGTAGCAAAGAACTGTTTTTATAGACACTATCTGAGACAGTGAAAAAATAAACTATTAAAATATAGAAAACCATTCTTGGTTCCTTTTCTTCTTCTCAATGATTAGAACTACTTTTGATAATTTCAATATTCTATCTCTTTTGGGAGAAAAAATCTCCATAATTTTATATAGCATTTAAGTTTACGATACCGAAGGACTAGTTTTTTAATAAACTACTGAATACTAAAAAATTAAACTAATAAGAATCAGAAAACCATTCTTGGTTCCTTTTCTTCTACTCAATAATTAGAACTACTTTTGATAATTTCAATATTCTATCTCTTTTGGGAGAAAAAATATCCATAATTTAATATCAACTTGATGGCTGGAAAAAATATTCATAATTTTATATCAACTTAAATGCTATATAAAATGATGAATATTTTTTCTCCCAAAAGAGATAGAATATTGAAATTATCAGAAGCAGTTCCAATCATTGAGTAGAAGAAGAAGAACCAAGAATGGTTTTCTGGTTTTTATTAGTTTAGTTTTTCACTATCTCAGATAGTGTCTGTAAAGACTATATAGTCCTTCGGCATCGTTAACTTGAATGCTATATAAATAATGATATGAATATTTTTTCTACCAAAAGAGATAGAATATTGAAATTATCAGAATTAGTTATAATCATTGAGTAGAAGAATAGGAACCAAGAATGGTTTTCTAATTTTTGTTAGTTCAGTTTTTCACTATCTCAGATAGTATATTAAAACCAGTTCTTTGCTACCACTAACTGGGAAAGATGTAACTGTTAATTTTTTTTTCCTAGTAGTGTTTAAATATTTCAGATATAATTTTAAACATTGACTAAAAAAAAAAATAGTTTTGAGAAAGTCTAATTCTGGATACTGCCTTATTGTTTTGAGAGAAATTACGTAGTTGCTTTTTATAATTTTTGTAAAGAATTTAATTAATAAAAAAAATAATTTTTTTTGTTTTTATTATATGCATCTTGTCATTCATAGATTTAGAATGTTGATATGATTTTCTTCCCATTTAATTTAATCTTTGATACATAAAAAAATAAATAATTTAATTATTAAAAAAAATTAACTGTTTGTAATTTTTTTATTTATTTATATATTTTTTCACAAATTTTATATTCACCTATACTTTTTTACTAATTTCTTTTTTTAAACAAAATTTGTAAAATATTAAAACTAATTAAAAAAATGATATTCAATTATTTAAATTTAATTATTTACTTTAAAATTTTGATATAATTGTTATAAGCAGATGTCGCTCTAAGAATATCACTCTCGCAAGTCATAAAATTGACTTTCCTTTACTATATAAGGATCAAAATTTTATTACATGATATACGAAGCGCGCGTGCGAATATATTATAATATAGCGAAACAATAATAAGCGAATCACGGGGGGTACAAATTAAAAACTAAATAATACAAATATGCGGTCATCGTAACTTCAGTCGAAAAAAACAGCGTTTAAAATATTAAATAAAAAAATAACTGACTCACATGGTTAAAAAACTTAATATTTTATTTTCTTTAAAAAAAAATAATAAGTCATTAAACTAAAGTTATATTTCATTAAAATAATTTAAATAATATATATCATTAAATTTATGAAATATTTCATTGCTACATTTCAATGAAATCAGTTTATCAAATTAATGATTTTGAATCAAAGAAACGTTTTTCTCAGTGTGTAGGCACTGCCGTGTTCACACCTTGTGCCTTTTCCTCAACATGTCATGGAAGTATCGATGTTAAGAACTAAGTGAAATAGAAATCCACATCTAAATGTTTACGTTCCGTCCAATACTCCATGTCCGGAATTAGTCTTAGCGTCCACCGGCCACACTTGTCGCTGTCCCATCGTCCCTGTTATGGAATCATAGTATTGGAGCGGGCACAGGAGGAAGCTACTTCGCGCTCCTCTACACTTTCGTATATGAATTTTCGCTCTGAGGCTAGTAGGTCAATAGTGAGTGCCGTTTGCCACTGTACAGAGCAGATCTTATACCTGGACATCTTCATTCGGGTGACGTTCGCCCAAACTTCCGAGCCGTATAGCAGAGCAGAGTTTACCACGGACATCAGGAGACTTCGCTTTCCTGGTTTGAGACCCCCTATGTTAGTCATGAGCCTTGACAGGAAGGATGCGAGTGACGCGGCCTTTTCACTCGTCTTCTGAAATTGTTTCCAGAAGCTCAGCTTTTTGTCAAGCAAAACTCCCAGGCACTTTACCGATGTTCTGGTTTGGATCGAGTGAGGATTCCCGCCATCGTCGACGTTTATGTCAAATATAGTGGGAACCCTTCGACGGGTCAGCAGTACGATCTCTTTACTGATTCTATTTACTGATTTTCCAAGATGGCAGACCAATAAACTTCCAAAAAGAAACTTTATACATTAGCAGGGGGTTTTCAAGGTTGAGAAAAACGTTTTTATCAGTAAAAATTTTCATATTTTCACCTAAGCATATTTTCAAATTTTTCAAGATAGCGGACCAATTAACCTCTAAAAAGGAACTTTATACCTTATCAGGGTGTTCGTTATTTGACTATAACATATAACGAAGTATGTGACAAGTACCGTTGTTCTTATAATGAGTCAGTTAGTAAGAGAAATCATTCAAGTGCGAGAGGTGTCGGTTACTTACCATTAATATAATGTATGGAGCACATCGCTCATTTATGGTGTTAGATTAAATGTAATGTAGAAATAATTACGTGCTTTTATTTCACCCATAAATACCTTTACCGTAATCCAACATTTTACATGGTCCTTCGTCGAAAAACCGGATTTACCGGGAAATACAGTTTTTAGTGTTTTGTGCAAACAAAAAGCAATAAGAACACACCATTGTTCATGCAAAAAAAACAAGTGGCTTCAGTTCAAACATACGAAAAACAAGTCAGAAAAAATAATTACTTTAAGTAATTGTCAAAATAAACAACACACGGTGACCTGGAAGCGTTTTATTATGCGATCAAAATGACAAAAAAAACTGTATATTAGGGTCTTTTTTACACTAAAAAATGTCTACAAATTTTCTATCCGGACCTTCTATCCAGCTACTTTAAGCGTTTGCTGTCAATATTTTCATATTGTGAATAATGATGATTTGAATTTTTTTATAAGACTGGCTTTTTTTTCTCGAAGTATCCGGGATTCCTAATGCGCCCGCAGAACTCGAAAATATAAGTAAAAAAAATAAGTTTCTCGTTGGATTTAGACAAAAATATCGATTTTTAAGCCCACGATAGCTCTCGAAAGTTTTTTTTTTGGCCTTCTTAAAATTGGGATTTTCTTAAAACTTTCAGTTTTTCCAGTGGATTAAAATTACTTTTAAAATTATGTTCAATTGATATACTTTAGTATTTTTTCCCCAGGAATCCAAAGAAGCCATTTATTTTAGTTTTTTGACCAGGTTTTATAGGAGAAAAATCGATTTTCGTTGCCTTTTAGGGTCCAAATTTCAAGGGAACCAATTTTAAAAGTTTTGTATTTTTCTGAATAAATTTTTCTGTATATTATTAACAAGAGGGACTTGTCTATTTTTTCCCTAACAATTCGATGGAACCATTTATTTTAGTTTTTGATCACGTTTTATAGGAGAAAAATCGATTTTATTGGTTTTTAGGGTCCCAATTTTAAAGAAATCTATTGTAAAAAGTTAGCAGTTTTCAAAATCAGTTTTTCTGATTATTATTTAAAAGAAGGTCTTGTATACTTTTTCCCCAGGAATCCGATGACACCATTTATTTTAGCTTTTGACCACTTATTATATGAGAAAACTCGACTTTTGTCTTGTTTTGGGGTCCCAATTTTAAGGAAATCAATCATAAAAGTATAATAGTTTACAAAATAAATTTTTCCGAATATTATTTACTAAAGGAAATGATGTATTTTTTCCCCAGAAATCCGATGAAACCATTTATTTTAGCTTTTGACTACCTCTTATATGAGAAAAATCGATTTTTCTTCGTGTTTTAGGGTCCCAATTTTAAGGAAAACAATCAAAAAATTTTATTAGTTTACAAAATAAAATTTCCTAAATATTATTTACTAAAGATACTTATGTATTTTTTCCCCAGGAATCCGATGAAATCATTTATTTTCACTTTTAATTTTAAGGAAATCCATTATAAAATCAAGACAATATTGAAAATATAAAAATATTGACAGCAAACGCTTAAAGTAGCTGGATAGAAGGTCCGGATAGAAAATTCGTAGACATTTTTTAGTGCAGAAAACACCCCACCATACGGTTTTTTTTGTAATTTTGATCGAATAATAAAACGCTTCCAGGTCACCGTAAACAAGAAAAAATTTCAAAATTAGGGCACAAAAAAGGTAAAAGTGAAAAGCGCGCAAACAACGCAATACATCAGTAACAGATCAAGAGCGTGGCAACTTCATAGTCTTAGAAGCCGGCAGTGGCGGTAAAAGCAGAAAGTTACCAAGCGCTAGAGAAAAAAGCAATTCATCTTCATACGGCAAAGCAAAGAAGAAGAAGAAAAAGAAGCACAAGAAAAAACAGTACGAAACCAGCTGAGAGCGCGCAGACGCATACAATTAAATTCAACAGACTATATATATGGAACATTCTACATAATACAAGTACAATTTACCACATTTTAAAATATTTCTTTATGCATAAATTTATAATGATATTAGAAAACTAATTATTTTTATAAGCATTACTACACAAATAATTCAGAAATTAAAAATTTGCATTAACTTTAAAATCTAATATAAATAAAAAATAAGAAATATCGTTATATCATATATGTATACAGGCAGTAATCTAATATTTAAAATTTTTTATATATAATTCTTTTTTCATAAAAATTTTTATACATAAAATTAAGAATATCATTTCTATGTATTTTTTTTTCATAAATAATTTGATAAATAAAATTTTATCATTTCTTAAATTCAAAAATACATTTAAAATATTTACACATAAGTCTTGATTTTTTGTAAAAATTGAAGGCTTAAGTTCTCATTCCGGTTTTTATAAACTAAAATAAAAATTCAAATTAATTTTTTCAATTAGTTTACAATTAAGTAATAACAATGGTCCTTGCCGACAATAATATTCGAAAAAGGGGGGCTCTAAAAGGAAGTTTTACGCGTTTCAATAATTTTTTAATGACTGCAAACATCGATTTAATTGAATTACACGCTCGGCTCACGCAAATTGAAACAAAACTCAGCGAATTTAATGATATTTAAAGCGAAATCGAGTCAGAACACCAGATAGACTGGTCGAATAAGAAAGGGAAGAGTTTGAAAACGCGTATTTTAGTGCCCTGAGGAAGGAACGTAAAAAAGTACAGGAATTATCTCCTCCATTGTTTGCGGGCGTACAAGCGCCAGGTAATAGAGCACAATAACTACCGCGTATTCAACATAAACGCATTAATGATTATGACGATCAGCTCCCACGTAAACCGTTACCTACTTTCGATGAGTCAGCGGACAAGTGGCTAAATTTCCGAGATACATATCTCACCCTAATTCAAAACAAAGAAATGAGGGACGTTAAGAAATTTAGTCATTTAAAGGGTTGCCTTAAAGACGATGCGCTCAAGATTATTCAACACCTGGATATCACCGAAGCTAATTATGCAATTGCTTGACAGCGTATTGTTGAAAGGTACCAGGAAATTAAGGGATCACCAGGGCCCATGTCAAAGCCTTATTTGAAATGCCAACAATAACAAAAGGGTCCGCAGACTCGTTAAATAAAATAATGGATAATACCGCGAGCCACCTGAATGCACTTAAAAGCTTAGAGGAGCCTACTGACCAGTGGGATACCTTAATCATTCATTTAGTCAGTAGCAAGTTTGATTTTTATACCAGACAAGAATGGGAAAAAACGGCTGCCAAAGTCGAAAAACCCACATTTAATAACCTAAAAGAATTTATCAGGGAAAGCTCTAACTATAAGGGGAGATCAAAGGCTCCACAAAATGTATCGCAAAATACGTTGCACTGAATCAGGAAATTTGCAAATTAAGCAATGAAGGGACCTACCATCCACTCCTTAGGTGTCCAACGTTTATTGATATGTCTGTCCCAGCGCGCCGAGATGCTGTTTTAGCAAGGTTACTCTTTTTAATATGTTTTAGGTTTGGTCATAGCAAAAAAGATTGTAAGGCAAGCAAGTGTAAAAAATGTGACGAATAACATAATACTATGCTTCACCCAGAAAAAAAAATAATGATAAAACTAAAAATTCAACTGAAATTACGCAGGTAGTGGCACATAATGTGATGTTGTCTACAGTAGTAGTATTTATTTTTGATAAAAACGCAAAAACATAAATGTTGAGCATTACTAGATAGTGGTTCTCAATCAAACATGATTACGGAAGAATTATACTCACGGCTAAAATTATCCAAAGGGCAAATAAACATTCAAATTAAGGGTATCAACGCTGTAGCAACAAATCAGGTAGGACAGGTAAGAGTAGCAATACAATCAAGAGTCAATAACAGTAAATATGATATCAATTGTTTAATTTTAAATCAAATCACAGAAAATTTGCCACTTTCATTCATCAACAAAAATCAAATATATATACCAGAAAACATTAAATTGGCAGATCCTGGGTTCAATGAACCAGGTCCTATAGATATGTTAATTGGCAATGGTTTTTCTTGGGATCTCATAAAAGAGGGAGACCCTATGAAGATTAAGACCACAAGTCCATGTTTACGAGAAACGCAGTTTGGCTGGATAGTTGCCGGCTCTGTTAACGAATCAAGCAAGCAAAAAATAATTTGCAACATATGCATTAATCAACAATTATATAATCAAATGGAAAATATTGGAAAATTGAAACATGCAATTAAAACATAAAACGACGCTTACCCGAAGAGGTAGCATGTGAAAAACATTTTGAAAAAACGGTAACGCAAGTGAAGGGCAGATTCAAAGTGTCTCTACCCCTAAAAGAGCAAACACAGGTTTTAGGCGAATCGAGAAGCTTAACATTAAAAAGAGTAATTGCCTTCGAAAGAAGACTAAAGAAATATGCAGCGCTAAAAAAGTCGTGTGACACCTTTTTGGAAGATTACCTCAATCAGGATCACATGTCATTGATAACATAATCATTTATTGAAAATATCAAGCTAATGATTTATTATGTGCCTTATCACATAGTATTAAATCCGAGCAGTCTGACCACAAAAGTACGCGTTGTTTTTGATGGGTCAGCCACAACAAGTTCGGCAATTTAAATAAATGATATACAAATGACAGGTCCAACTGTACAGGAAGACTTGTTTATCATTTTAAATCGGTTTCGATTATATTCTTACGTAGTATCAGCAGACATCAAACAAATTCATAGTCAAATTTTAGTATACGAGAAAGATTCATATCTTCAATGCATTTTATGGAAACGACCAGGTCAAAATAATATCCAAACGTATACTCATTACGGTAACATATGGTTACAAAGCATCATCTTACTAGCCTAAACCTAACAAACAAAATGGGAGACTTACCAGTAGAAAATGTAACACAAGCATCGCCTTTTCATTCGACTGGAGTAAACTTTGCCGGTCCATTTTTGGTTAAAGAAGGTACATTGCGTGGGAGAAAAACAGTAAAAACGTACATTTGAGTATTTGTATGAATATGACATTTAAAGTTAGCCAGTAATTTAAGTGCACCAGTCTTTTTGAATTGCCTCAGACGACATCGTCTCCAGGCGTGGACGCTGTGCAAAAATATTTTCAGACAATGAAACCAACTTTGTTGGAGCGGCCAATGAACTAAAAAATATAATTTGTAAAATTAATGAAAATCCAAAAATACAATTATTTTTATTAGAAGAAAACATTTTATGGCATTTTATTCCACCAAAGGCACCTTATTTTGGTAGCTTGTGGGAAAGTGCAGTAAAAAGCGCAAAAATTTACATGAAAAGAATATTTTTCGAGGCTCACATGACATATGAAGAGTTTTACACTTTATTGACTCAAATCGAGTCATGCCTCAATTCAAGACCTCTGTCACCAATGTCTGAAGTTCCAGCAGACTTGTCAGATTTAACACCTGGTCATTTTGTAATAGGTAGACCTTTGGTTGCTTTACCTGAACGCAATGTAGAAGATGTTAAAGATAATAGATTAAATAAATTTGAAAGGATTCAAAAAATGTTCCAGCACTTTTGGAGAAGATAGCATGTAGAATACCTTCACAATCTTCAGCAGAGAAATAAATGGATGTTGAAAGAAAAATACGATATCCAAGTAGGGACTTTAGTTCTTATTCGCGAAGATAATCTCCCCCCCTTAAAGTGGATTAGGGCACGCATTATCGATACAATTCCAAGCAAGGACAATATTGTTCGCATAGTCAAACTTAAGACGGCTAATAGAGAATTTTAGCGTCCAATTTCAAAAATTGTTCCATTATCTATGGAAACAAATGTATCCATAGAATCTGATCTATCTGATAAGAGATTATAAAGAATATTGTAATTAAAATTTTATTTGTATCTGTATCAAACAATAGGTTTATATTTAAATTAAAAAATTCTTTGCATACCAAGTTATTATTAATTTAAGAAAAATGTATCAATCTTCATAAAATTCAATAGTTATTATAAGATTTTTGTAACCTATATGAAGTATTTTTCTTCAAGGGAGCGAGCATGTTTGTTATTGGACTATAACATATAACGAAGTATGTGACAAGTACCGTTGTTCTTATAATGTACGACAGGGTCTACGGGCCACCATCTAGCGTGAGAACTGAGAGTGATTTTTTCTCTCTCAATCAGGTTGAGTGAGTGTTAGTTGGAGATAATTTTTCACGTGCGCCTTTAGTACAATATTAAATATTTGTAAATTATATATAAAATGAAAAATTATTTAATTAAATTATATTCAATTAAATCATCAATAAGTAAGTATGCTAATATTAATAAAATTATTTTTAAAATTTAATTACCTTATACTAAAGCATTTAAACATTGATGCATGCTATCAAATGGTCAAAAGATTTTAAGGTTATACATACAACAATATTATGTGCATGTGATTAATAATTTTTCAAGCTTACTTTTTTTTTTTAATTATTCTTTTTTAAAGTAAAGAATTATTCTTATTTAGAGTTTAAAATGGCTTCAAAAAATCACCATTCGTTCCAAGGAAATTGCAATTAATAACATATCTGTACATTCTGGCTACATTAGCTTAAAAAGTGTTCAATCATACTTTCCAAAAGCTTCTAATCTTACATATCAAACCGAAGAAACTGGTCCCAAAAATGGTCTTTTGATGATTGATGGTAAAATACAATTAGAAGCTGGAGTGACTGTATACGATGTTCATATTGTTGAAGGTATATTATTTATTTAAAGTTTTGTTGAAATAATTATTTTTTATATTTTTGTTTGATTCTTCTAAAGCAATAAAATTATTTATTTGAGAATATATTTATTGAATCATATAATAATATTTTGTAATTATAAAATTTAGATGCAACAAGTAGAGATGCAAGTGCTTCCGATGAAGCTGTGGTAATGAAAGCCAAACAGCTTCGATATTCTGATGTTTTAGGAGACCTGAATAAAAAGGATGAATTGTTGGCTTTTAAAGCTGGAAAAACATTTGGCAAAAGGGTAAAAACAGTATTTTATAAAAATTTAAATTTGTCATGTATGATTAATAAATGTTTTTATTTTAGAATGCCTGTTAACAAATATTTCTAATTTTCGTTCAAAATATACCCCGATTTTCGAGAGCACGTATTTTCCTATTGCAAAGAGCAGTAGGGGAAGACGAGTTCTCGTTGAATCGGGAAGATGGCGTTACCGACCGGTAATGTCATAAGAATTATACCAAATTATAACAATAAAATATAACATGAATTGTATGATTACAATTAATCATAGTATAATTTCTTTATTTCGCGTTTCAGGTTAAAAAATATTTAATATTCGCGTCTATTTATTTTATTAAATTTTAAAAAATAATAAATTCGTGTTTTACAAGAATAGGTCCCTAGTATAGTAACTTATTTCGGCCAATCAAAGCGCGCGTGGAAAGAGATAGAGAGGGGTAGCGTCTCCCAAGCCGTTCGTTGCCGCGGAGCTCTCATTCCTCGAATAGAGGCTTAGCTGTACGCATATAGTGTTTCGCTGGTCCACAGAGAGAATTTTTCTTGAGGAAGCTGCCGTTAGAGCTGTTCATCTTGCCTGTTTTTTCAACGTCGTTTGAGTGTGCCTGTGACTGGTTAGGATTTGGAAGTAAAATACCTGGTGAGAAATTTTGTACTTGGCCAAGGGACAACGCACCTGTGGAGTGCAAAAAGTGGGCTTGTCAGCCGTGACTGGACGTGGTCCAGTCAGTGTTAAAACCCAGGTATTTTTTGATTATTTTGTGTGACTGTGCATGCGTGAGTGTAAGTGATTTTTTTATATATTTCTATATACTGAACAGCGACAGCAAACCTCATAAGCCCTGCCCTTTTCAGGGCAGGCACAAATAAATAATACGTAAGGGCGCTGCTCAAAAAACAACTCAAGTCAAAAGTTTAATAAAGTTCAAATAAAATAACCTCACTTTTCCTCATCCTTTTCCTTCCTCTTTTTTTTTAATAATAATATTTAATAACAATCTGGTGCCGAAAAACCCGGGAAATTATAACCGTTAAAAGAAACTTGACTTGAGTGTGTGTTTGAGCGGGCTCGCCCACGCGGCAAAACCCTCGTGTGTTGTATTTTATTTTTTATTTTAATTTTAATTTATTTCTAATTTAAATTCAATTAATTAATTATATAATAATAATAATTTAAAAAAAAAAAAAAAAAAAAAATTAATTTGCATCATCTCTCTCTCCTGCTTTTTTAATTCTTGAGTTTTTCTCAAGCGCGGCGAGAGACGAGAGGCGGCGTCATCCCTCTCGAATTTTTTATTGTTAATTTTAATTTAATTTAGTTTTAGATTTTTAATTTAATATACACACACTTATATATAGATATATAGATATATTAAAATCAGTCTTTTTTTTTGAATTTGAAAAAACATAAAATTAATTGTTCTCTATTAAAAAATTACAAATTTCATTTTCTATCTTCCTTCAATTTTTTCCCTTTTCAGTTACAACTCGATCTCTTTCCAGGCGTGCGTTGCGGCGTCCATTTTGTGTATACCTTTCTTTTAAAATACATAAGTTGCATTTATTGAGCGCCGTTAATTTAATAATTTCTTATAATTTATAAAGCGATTTAATTAGTTAGTAATTAATTTTTCAGCGAATTTTTATAAATTAGAATTTGATATTAGCTTAATAAAACAATATTATAGATTGCTAAATTTTATAATAATTGAGTTATTAGTATTAATTTTTAAAATTTGTTATCTCTCCTTATTCTAACATTAAATTAATATTTTTAAAATTTTTTGATAATTAAGGTGGCTCTTGTGTTTTCAAAAAAAAAAAAAAATTTTGTTATATTTCTAAAATTTAAATTATTTTTAGAATTTGATTTAATTTATTAAAAATTAGGAAGTTGACCCACATAAAAAAATAATAATAATAATAAAATAATTTTGTGCTTATCTATTTTTAAATTTAATTTAGGATTACAAATAGAATTGGATTTAGAATTTACTTTATAACAAAAATTTAGGAAGTTGGCCCTTATAATAAAATTTTTTCTCTATTTAATTTTAATTAATTTTAATCGACTCCGAAATTTTAAAATAGCCTAAATTAAGGTTTTTCAACAATATTTTTCCTGTATTCATTTTCTACATTTAATTTAATAATTTAATAACAATAAATTAAGGTTGTTCGACGATATTTTTTCCTTTATTCATTTTTAACTTAAATTTGATTATACAATCACAATAAGTTAAGGTTTTTTCATCAATTTTCTTACAAATTTTAATTTTGATTTAATTTTTAATTAAAAATGGCTCGTCACAGACGTGCTGGAAGACAACGAGGTCGTGGTAGAGGACGTGGTGCGCGAGGAGGAGTAGAAGCACGTGACGGAAATCGGGGTGCCCCCGGCGGTCATAGAGCTGGTAGACCACCGCGCGGCGCACCCGGTCGTGGCGGCTTGCAACGGGTACAGGAGTTTGATCTTGTACCCAATGCAAGGAATAATAATTATAATTTCAGACGATTGCCAGTCGTTCCTCGCCCCGGTTCTCCTAATAGTTCAATTCCTGAAATTGATGTTTTAATGCCCGCAAATCAAGAATTTAATCGTGGTCGTGGAATGGTTCGCGGACTCAACCGAGGGCGGGGCGATGCCGCCCAAGGTAGAGGCCGTTATCAACCTCCTCCACGAAAGCACGATGCCGTAGGTGAGGGTTTTGTATTCGATGATGTTGAGCCTTTAAATTTAAATCGAGGAGAGGAATTTGATAATAGGGATCTTCAAAACGAGCCTGCTTTAGACAATGTTGATGCCCAGCCTGTCCTTCTTGACGAATTCAACTTGCGCAAGCGCAAAGCGCAACTTGACATTGAAGAAAATCAAGCTAAGCTTCGTATTATAGCAGCTGAAAAACAGCAAATCGAATTGCAATTGGCCACGGCCACCACAACTCGTACGGTTTTGGATGAAATCCCTCCTTCTTTTATCAATAATGATTTATCTGCTACAATTTCTAGAGCCGTTATTCAAGCCTTTAATTTTTCAAACCCTTCCACTTCCTCTGGTTCTTCTGACAATAACCATGCTCTCTTAAATAGATTAGCTATTGAGAAGAGGGATTTAAGTTTTGATGGGGATATTTTTAATTGGCTGCATTTCAAAAACAGCTTTGAACAAACGACCAAAGCTGGGGCCTATAGTGATTCGGATAACGCTATTAGGCTTCATAGGTGCCTTAAGGGCAAGGCTCTTCAAGCTGTACAAACTTTAATGATGACGAGTACTAGTGGTCGCGAGATCATGAACGCCCTTGAAAGGCAATTCGGTAATACTGAGGAAGTCATCCTTAAATTAGTTGCTGCTATAAGAGACTTGCCTAAATTGACTTCAAATAAAATGAATATTGTGCCTTTTGCAGCCACTGTTAAAAATAATGTTACCGCTATGATAAATCTCGGTAATAAAGGTTACCTTTATAACATAGATTTGATTAGGGAGACAGTAAGTAAATTACCCTTAGTAATGATAACGCGATATACTGATTATGTCACGAATTCAGGTGGGCCCCCATCTTTAGAAATTTTAGGGGATTTTTTGGATAAAGAAGCTTCAATAGCTAGCATTGCTGGTACGGTTTCAATGTTCGGTAATACCAGCCGCGATTCAAATAAGTCTGACACTCGTCATTCAAATAGACGTCATGATAATCGTGACAATAATCAAAGTTCGAGCAGGCGCGTATTCTTAGTTGGTGAAAGCAGTTCTTCTAAACCTCGAAATTCCTCGTGTTATTACTGTGCTGATAAAGATCATATAATTAGAAATTGTAAACAATTTTTAAAACTATCAATTGATGATAGATGGCGTTGGACGAAAACTCCTAATGCTAAGCGTTGTTATAAGTGCTTAGGTGTAATTCTTGAAAATCATGCTAGAGACTGTAAAGCTACATCATGCAAAAGATTAGGTGAATCAGGAAAACCATGTGGTAGCCCTCATCACTTTTTATTGCATTCTAGTAAAGAAAAATCCTCTAAATATCCCACTTCTTCAGTAAATACCACTCAAGGTAATGCAAAATCAACTTGACTAGAATCATACCCGCTTCTCAAAGTCTTGCCGGTTAATTTAAAAGGCCCTCGAGAAAAAATTAAAATTTTAGCGTTTCTTGATGAAGGTTCTTCAGTGTCTCTAATTGATCGTGATACAGCTTCATCCATAGGCCTAAAAGGAGCCCGCGCGACTCTTCATTTAGATGGTTTAAATGAAACTCCTCTAGATACAAGAATTACTGCTAGGGTAAATTGTTCTGTCTCAAACGTGCTCAATTCTGAATTTCATGATTTAAACGGGATTTATGTTATTGAAAGTCTTAAATTACCTCCTCGCTCTTTAAATAAGGAAACTATAGAAACTTATAGTCATTTACGCGATTTAGAATTGAGTACCTTTGAATATGGAAGGCCTAGAATATTATTGGGGCAAGATAATTGGGATTTGATAGTTTCTCGTAAATTGCGCGAAGGGAACAAAAATGAACCAGTTGCCTCATTTACTCATTTGGGGTGGGTGGTTCATGGAAATATGAAATCAATTCAACCGGCAAAACGTAGTTTATTTCACATATCAAAAGCTTCTTCTTTTTCTGTGACTGAGAAGGCGGGTAGTAACTTCGATGAAAATTTGCATGAGTTAGTGAAACAATACTTTGCTTTAGAGAGCTTAGGTGTAGGAAAGGTCGCTCGAAAATCTAAATCAGATGAACGAGCCTTAAGTATTCTTGAAAAAACGACTCGCTATTGTGATGGATACTGGGAAACAGGTTTATTATGGGCTCAAGATGATTTGCGTTTACCCAATAATTTTGAGGGAGCTTTATCCCGTTTAAAAGCAGTGGAACGCAAGTTAGATCGAGACCCGGCTTATGCAGCATTGTATTATAAGGAAATAAATAGGCTTATTTCCGAAGGTTATGCTGTTTTAAGTGATTCAGTTCCTCGCGATTCATGGTTTCTTCCTCATTTCGGAGTTCAAAAGTCTGAGAATTTAGATAAGGTGCGAGTAGTTCTTGATGCCGCTTATGAATACGCTGGTGTTAGTTATAATAATTCTTTATTAGCTGGTCCTGATTTACTAAAATCTTTGTTTGGAATTTTATTATCATTTAGAAAAGGCCGCGTGGCCATTAAAGGTGATTTAAAGGATATGTTTTTGCGCGTTAAAGTCAAAGAAGATCAAAAATATCAGTGTTTTCTATGGCGGGGTCAAGATCGTTCTTCTCCCCCTAAAATCTATAAAATGACTTCTTTAATTTTTGGTTCAAAAAGTTCTCCTTGTAGTGCTTTGTATGTTAAAAATCGTAATGCAGAAATGTTTTTAGACAGTCATCCTGATTCGGCTAATGCTTTGATTAATTGTACTTATATGGATGACTATTTAGAGTCTTTAGATTCGGTTGAAGAAGCACAAAAACGTATTAAAGAAGTCACTTTTATAAATTCTCACGCTAATTTTCAAATGCATGAATGGGTCAGTAACGCTAAAGAAATTGGGAAAAATTCTAATCAAATAAATTTAGAGGGTTCAGGTGTCGATAAAGCTTTAGGAATGCAATGGGACACATTTACTGATACTTTGAATTTCGCACTTCGTATGGAAAAAGTGGCTCGCGTTAATGAAAAATCTCATAAAGTACCTACTAAGCGTGAAATTTTGAGATCAGTGATGTCCTTATATGATCCTCTCGGTTTTTTAAATCCTTTTACTATACGTGCTAAAATTATATTACAAGATGTTTGAAGACGCGGTACGGACTGGGACGAACCCATAAGCGAGGATAGCGCTAACGAGTGGCAGGCTTGGATTTCTGATCTTCCTAAAACTAACGATTGTAAAATACCGCGTTGTTTGTTTGAATTTGATTACAAGCCCATTTTTATAGAATTACACACGTTTTGTGATGCCAGTGAAAAGGCTTATGCCGCAGTAGCTTATTCTCGCGCTGTATATAATAACGGTAAAATCAGTACGCGAATAATAGCTAGTAAAAGTTACGTCACTCCTTTAAAAGCACATTCTATACCAAGATTAGAATTACAGGCTGCTCTAGTTGGCGCTAGACTTGCAGATTCAATTGTTAAAGATTCTCAAATTAAATTTGATCGAAAAATATTTTGGTCTGATTCTCGGACAGTATTGTGTTGGATTAAATCAGATCCCCGTAATTATCAAATGTATGTAGCTAATAGATTAGGAGAAATTGATGAGTTAAGTGATGTAAATTCGTGGCGTTGGATTTCTTCTTCTGATAATCCTGCTGATCTTGCAACTGAGTCAAAAAATTTAGATTTGGGTCCTAATGGGTTTTGGCAAAGAGGTCCTGAATTCTTAAGCAAAAATGAGCAATTATGGCCCGTCCAACCTCCTATTTCAAAGGAAGAATATAAGCAAAAATCGCGTTTAGAAGCAAAAGCATCTGTTATGGTAGTTTATGAACGTAATTCTCGTTTACCAGACCCCTTAAGATTCAGTAAATGGTCTCGTTTACTTGGATCAACAGCTCGTGTTTCAGTTGCTATGGATAAATTTAGAGGTTGGAATCGTATCGATGTTGAAGTGGAGGATTTAATAGAAGCTGAAAATCTTTGGTTGATAGAAGCTCAAGCCCAAGATTTTAGCATGGAATCCAAAGCTTTAAAATCGAATAAGCCATTACCCTTTAATAGTCACATTTTAAAACTTACACCTTATTTGGACAACGGCGGACTTTTGAGAGTTCAAGGTCGTGCTTCTAAAATTCAAAATGCAGTTGAATTTTGTAATGACCCCGTAATTTTGAAAGGAAATCATCCAGTTGTTCGCTTGCTTATTGCTCATTATCATGTTATATTTAATCACTCTAATACTCAAACGGTAGTAAATGAAATAAGACAAAAATACTGGATAACAAGATTGCGGGGGGCGTTGCGAAGTATAACTACTCATTGTGCAGAATGTCAGCTAAGATTTAATAAACCTGCGATACCCAGAATGAGTGATCTTCCTACCGGAAGATTGGCTCACGGTTCTAATCCTTTTTCTCATTGTAGAATTGACTACTTTGGACCTTTTACAGTAGCCATAGGTAGAAGAAGAGAAAAACGTTGGGGTGTTTTGTTTACTTGCCTAACTATGAGGGCAGTTCATCTTGAAATAGCAGATACTTTATCTGCCGATTCATGCATTATGGCGATACAGAGGATGACGGCAAGGCGTGGCCAACCGTCAGTCTTCTATTCGGATAATGGCACGAATCTACGTGGAGCTCATGAAGAGCTAAAACAAGCTTTAGCGAATTTAAATTTTCAAAAATTGACTGACTATGGCACTAGTATGGGTTCAAAGTGGTATTTCATCCCTCCGGCTACACCCCATATGGGTGGAGTCTGGGAATCATTAATTAAAAGCGTGAAACGTGCTATAACTGCAACCTTATTAACCAAAACTCCTCGCGAAGAAGTTCTTCGAACCCTCTTTGCCGAAGCAGAACATACCGTAAATTCACGGCCTATTACCTTTGTATCTCCTGAATTAGACGATCAAGAAGCTTTAACTCCCAATCATTTACTCTTTGGGGCTTCTTCAAAATTTTCAACTCCCCGTAGATATGAAATGATAAGTGGTAGTTATCGGAAACAATGGGTTTATGCTCAACAATTAGCTGACGAATTTTGGACTCGCTGGATTAAAGAATATCTACCTTCTTTGCTCCCTAGAATGAAATGGACCTCCGAGAGTCCCCCTGTTAAAGTCGGCGATGTAGTACTTATATGTGACAATTTAGCTCCTCGTAATCAGTGGAAAAAAGGGATAGTTCACAAATTGATACCAGGTTCTGATGGTAGAATAAGACGTGTGATTCTTAAAACTCAGTTAGGTGAATTAGAACGTTCAGTTGCAAAAATAATAAAATTAGACTTAGCTTCAGACGTCTCATAATTAGGTGCTCCAATTTCAAATTCTCGCACCGGGTGGAGAATTGTTAACAAATATTTCTAATTTTCGTTCAAAATATACCCCGATTTTCGAGAGCACGTATTTTCCTATTGCAAAGAGCAGTAGGGGAAGACGAGTTCTCGTTGAATCGGGAAGATGGCGTTACCGACCGGTAATGTCATAAGAATTATACCAAATTATAACAATAAAAAATAACATGAATTGTATGATTACAATTAATCATAGTATAATTTCTTTATTTCGCGTTTCAGGTTAAAAAATATTTAATATTCGCGTCTATTTATTTTATTAAATTTTAAAAAATAATAAATTCGTGTTTTACAAGAATAGGTCCCTAGTATAATAACTTATTTCGGCCAATCAAAGCGCGCGTGGAAAGAGATAGAGAGGGGTAGCGTCTCCCAAGCCGTTCGTTGCCGCGGAGCTCTCATTCCTCGAGTAGAGGCTTAGCTGTACGCATATAGTGTTTCGCTGGTCCACAGAGAGAATTTTTCTTGAGGAAGCTGCCGTTAGAGCTGTTCATCTTGCCTGTTTTTTCAACGTCGTTTGAGTGTGCCTGTGACTGGTTAGGATTTGGAAGTAAAATACCTGGTGAGAAATTTTGTACTTGGCCAAGGGACAACGCACCTGTGGAGTGCAAAAAGTGGGCTTGTCAGCCGTGACTGGAGGTGGTCCAGTCAGTGTTAAAACCCAGGTATTTTTTGATTATTTTGTGTGACTGTGCATGCGTGAGTGTAAGTGATTTTTTTATATATTTCTATATACTGAGCAGCGACAGCAAACCTCATAAGCCCTGCCCTTTTCAGGGCAGGCACAAATAAATAATACGTAAGGGCGCTGCTCAAAAAACAACTCAAGTCAAAAGTTTAATAAAGTTCAAATAAAATAACCTCACTTTTCCTCATCCTTTTCCTTCCTCTTTTTTTTTAATAATAATATTTAATAACAATGCCATAAAATAATATCACAAGGAAGAAGCAGTAAAAGAACTAAAAAGAAATGTGCACGTAATTTGGAATCACAGGGATGATTTTAGAAATGATTTTGAAGACTTAGGAAGTAAAATTGCACCTCATAAAAAAATAACCATGAATGGGAATATTAAGTATTACACAGTAGAATCTGTGCTTGAAACAATTAAAGAATTATACATTATTGATAAAAATAGAAGGTACTTTAATGAATCCTTGACAGAGCTTGGAGATGGTAAATGCAAATTTCTTGAAATAGAAAATTTTATTGGTGCAGATGGCGAAGAATTAGATTTTTGGACTTACTCGACAAAGTATCTCAGGGACAGTGTTGGTCGATTAAATTTATCATTGCTAACTACTCGTCTTCATAATGAATCAGATTTAAGTACGAGTAATAGTCATATAGCAAGTTCAAGTAAGTACAGTAGTCATCGACCCAATGTTGAGCAAAAAAGTTATGAAACGAATAGTTATACGAGTAATGCTCATTCTGTGGCCAACAGAAGCATCAAAAGTACAGACAATTTAAATAATAAACAAACATTATCTCAAACGTCAATAAAAGAAAGTGATTTTCATAAGTATGCTAATACTTCAAAAAATAATACTCAACAATCATCTAAAAGTTCTAAAAAAAATATCGATTTCCACAAGTATAAATCAAAGAAAAGTTCTTCATTAGTTACTATAACACCAAAAGTTTCAAAAACTTCTTCAGATAAAGATGTAAATGCAAGTATACATAATAAGTCTGGAAATAATAGTTTTATAAATAATAATTCTTTTCGTCAAAAAAATTCTTCGAAAACATCAGATTTGGAAAGATTTAACAACAATGCTGATATTAATGTAACTTCTAGGTCAGCTGAAAAAAGATGCGGATCTCCAAAAAAAATTAAAGACAATAATATTTCTGGAAGTAAATTTATTCGCATAGACAGTAAGAAAAGTAATTTTTTCATTTAAAGTACCAAGTAATATACATAATTTTTCAAAAAATGCACAGGGTTATTATGTAAACCCAAAATTAAAAAAAATTAATTTAAAAATACCAAGTTATGATGTTGGTGAAATTAATTTTATAAAAAAATTAGGTGAAGGTGCTCAAGGCGAGGTATGGAAATGTAAGCTTATTGGTGCAGAATATGCTGTCAAAAAAATGAAAGTAGATGAATATGAAGATTTAATATTAAAAGAAATTCTGGCATTGCAAGAAGTTAATCACCCAAATTTGGTTAACATCATGGGTATTTCATCAACACCAAGTCACTATTATTTAATTACAAATTTTTTCCATAGTGTTTCCTTGCACACTTTATTGTTTAATGGAGATTATATAATCGAGGAAAACAAGAATTTCATTGTTGAACAAATTCTAGCAGGCTTAGCCTACTTACACTTAGAAGTTGACAATAAGCGATTAATCGTACACAGGGATCTGAAGCCAGCAAATATTTTAGTTGATAAGAATTTCAAAACAAAGATTTGTGATTTAGGACTTGCTAAATGTGATGAGATTGCTAAATCTCTAAAATCTAATTCAATTCGCATTACAGGAACCACTGAATATATGGCTCCCGAGAAACTTTTTGCATAAACCGCTCAGAGTATGAAATCTGACATTTGGGCTGCAGCTTTAACTTTTGTAGAAGTTTATAGTCAAAAAAAGGCCTGGACAATAGATTACTCTTCTAAAAGAAAATTAAGTATTTATGACCAAGTAATATACCAAGTCAGAAATATTCAAATACCATTAAACACTAGCTGTGTTCCAACATTTGAAAGAACTTCCATACAATCATGTTTCAGTCGAGATCCAACCAAAAGACCATCTGCAAAATTTCTTTTAGACATTTACTCAAAAAAGTAAATAAGATTTTGTAATTTTTTTAAAATTCATCTAAAATAAGCTTTATATATTAAAAAAATAATTATTTAAAAATGTAAGACAGACTTGATAGTTTGAAAAAATATTGATAAGTTTTTTTAAGATATAATTTTAAATAAGATAATATACATGTCTAAAAAAAAACTGGTGAAAAAATGTCCATAATTTTTTTTTTTCTAATCAGCTTTGACAAAGTATTTAGCAGTTTTGGGT
The DNA here is from genome assembly GCA_022575985.1 of Anagrus nilaparvatae. NCBI lineage: Eukaryota > Metazoa > Arthropoda > Insecta > Hymenoptera > Mymaridae > Anagrus > Anagrus nilaparvatae. Next base: position 378,032 of record JAKSXM010000129.1, read on the forward strand.
GTTTCTGCTGTGATTACACCAGTTATATTGTTTCAAAATATCAAAGTTAAAAATAAGTTTTATGTATTAAAAAAATAATTATTTAAAATGTTAGACAAACTTGATAGTTTAAAAAAATATTGATAAGTTTTTTTAAGATATTATTTTAAAATAAGATAATATACATGTCCAGAAAAAACTGGTGAAAAAATGCCCATAAATTTTTTTTTTTCTAATCAGCTTTGACGAAGCATTTAGCAGTTTTGGGTATTTCTGCTGTGATTACACCAGTTATATTGCTTTAAAAAATTAAAGTTAAAAATAATTTTTAAGTCATGTTTTTTATTGTTTGTAAATCTGTTAAAAGTCAGGTTTTTTAAAAACTTCATAATTTTATTAAATGTATTGGCTAAAGTGGTATACTTTCGTAAACGTATAATTTAAACGCTTTTCTATTCTTATATTCTAAATTACTAAACAAATGCACGCAATTATTTATGTTTTAATCAGCCTCATAAAGAAAGCATGAAGTAGATTTGTGCATTTTTACTCTTATTCTGCCACAATTCTTACTTAAAAATATTAATGTATTTAATGTAATATATAAAGTTAACATTATATAAACATAAATTATTAATTGAAAAATAAAAATTTATAAAATTATTATTATAAAATTAATAAAGATACCATTAAATAAACATAAGAATTATTTTATTCTTCTATTAGCCAAACTGATACATTTGCTGGTTTAAGATGATATTGAGATTTATTTATAATTTACTAAAATCAGAATATATACAAATTGAAATAATTGACTCAACCCCCTGGTCATACATTTTATGCCGGTTGAAATTCCATAAAATATTTTAAATACTTGAGTCTAGAAAAAAAAGTTTTTTAAAAAGTAAAATTTTATCATGCTTTTTATGTATTTAGGTTGTTTTGAGCGCCTCCCACAATGGAATTAAATTTAGTTAAATTAAATTAAATTTTACGATGGCTAAAATAGCATAAAATAGTATTGGTTTTTATATCTTCTGTCTCTTTTTCTGTAGTACAGAATATGTCTATCTCTTTTTCGCGGACAGCATGTATTTCTCATATCGCGTATATGTGTGTGAAAGATATGATACGGGAGAGCAGAGTAGTGCAGCGTGCTCGGTAATAATCCATCATCAAAAAATAAAATTTATTTTACCGTATTAGCTTCAGAATCTAAATTTTGCAAAAGAACCCCTAAAAAGGGATTCAGCGACCCAAAAAAAATATAGTAGAGCAAACTTCCTCCTGTCAACAGATTTCGACCCCAACCCTGTATACCTAATTTTAAATAATATGTAACGGAATTTGTAACGGAATTGAATAGAAGAAGAATAATCTGTCATTTAAATAGAAGTTTATTAAATTAATTATAATTATATTTTCAAAATTTTGTAAAAAAATGTGTATGAAAAATACATTTGTGATAATTTTTTTTTAATCATTCAACTAAATTTATTTTTTTCAAGATTTTTTTAATAAAATTTTTTTTTAATTAACAACATATTTTGGTATGATTTATATTAAAAAAACTAAAATGAGTTTTTAAAAAGTTTTTTTATTATAATGTACATCAATACTGAAGTAATTTTTATACATAAAAATAACTTGTACTATATATATTGCATGTCCTTATTTATTCGCTCTACAAGACTAATGTAATTATTAAATGCTTCTTCTGCTGTACCCGCAACTTTATACTTTGGTAGAATAAAATCTACTACGGCTTCTTTAAATGTCTGATTGTAAAGTTGAGGTTCAGTGGTCCATTTTTTTTCCCAGTATGATTCAATGCGTTGATTATGGACACTTTTTCCTATTAAAAAGCTGTTTAAACCTGATAACTCGTCTGGCTGAGCAGTTCTTAGTCCTGTGTGAAGGCTTTCAACGATTACGTTTTCTGTGCCAGCATCTGATCTTATTAATGTTGGTATAAATTTTTTTTTTCCTATAGTTTTTAAATAATAGTATGCTCGAGGATTTTTATTGGTAGTAGCAACCTCCAACCATAATAATTTTTTTGAATATCCATCTATAGCACCATGTATATAGAATCCAAATTTTTTTAGCCTATCGTGACCATCGATATGCCAAATGAAATTGGGTCCAGGAGACATGTAAACCCTTCTTTTTAATCTATTTCTTCTTCGAAATAAAACTCCATCTGGATCAAGTAACCACATAATGACCAATACTGTTCTTTGTTTAACTATTAGCTTGTACACTTTTTTTATTTTTCTCCACATTGAAATATACCCCATATTCTTACCGCTTCCTTCTAACTCCATATCTATTGCAACGATTATGTCAATCAAAGGACTTTCTGTAATATTTTTCCTTTTTAAATTATAATCTTTGAGTATCCTTTTTAAAGTACGTAGAGATATATTTTCATTGTACTTTTTGTTTATTAACCCTTGCGTGGCCGGCAGGATTTACTTACGCTGCGGGCTGGCAGAGGTACCCGTGTACCCACATCTTTATATTTGTTAATAAAATTAATTAGGTTGCAAATTTTATTTTACACTCTTTTGTTTTCATAAACTATAATATTTAAAAAAATATATATATTATTTCAAAACCAGAAACTCAATATTTGATTATTAAAAACGATAAAACCGATAAAATATAATTCGGTAGTTCTTAGCAATTTTTACCCAAGTCTGAGGTCAATGTCTTGAATTTAAAAAATACTGATTGCATTGTGTTTGGTATGTAAAATATGGTTACTGGCCAATTTTTAAGGCTCTAAGTGGCTTGATTTCGATTTGGCAGCTGTTTTTACAATTTTGATTTTTTTCGAATTCTCAGCTAGCCATATGCTTTTTATTTTCTGGACGCCCTAAGTAAGCCTAAAAAATATTTTCTATATTAAGCTCGGTAGTAAAAATCCCCGTCCAATCCGAATCTGACCATATTTTTTCGGAAAAACTTCAGGAAAAGCCGGAAAATCAGAAAAACTAAAGGAAACTTTCAAATACAAATTTCTCAAAAAGCGTCATTTTTAAAAAATTTTTTTTATTTTTTTTAAATGTGTTTTCCCATACTTTTTATGGTGGTAAAATCCTTTTTTGTCGCATTTGCCTTTTAAGTGCTTAAAAATCAATTTTAGGCTCAAAAAAATGATTTTGAAATTTTTTCATTTTCTGAATTTTCCGATTTTCTCGCATTTCCTGATAGAAAATCCAAAATCTGACTTTATTTTCGCATTCCTCGGGAAATTTTACGTTGAAAATCTCCTGTGTAAAATTTTATAGGCCTCATTGACGCAAAAGAAACAAAAACAAAGTAACCAAAAAAAAAAAAATAAAAAAAAGTTACGCTTATTGAGAACTTTGTATTTGAAAGTTTCCTTTAGTTTTTCCAATTTTCCGGGTTTTCCTGAAGTTTTACCGAAAAAATATGGTCAGATTCGGATTGGACGTGGATTTTTACTACCTAGCTTTATATAGAAAATATTTTTTAGGCTTATTTAGGATTTCCAGAAAATAAAAAGCATACGGCTGGCTGAGAATTCAAAAAGAATCAAAATTGTAAAAACAGCTGCCAAATCACAACCAAGCCACTTAGAGCCTTAAAAATTAGCCAGTAACCATATTTTTACATACCAAACACAGTGCAATCGGTATTTTTTGTGATAAAATTGCCCCAATAAGTAACAATTTAACTATTGAAAAGCAGCTTTTTTCATATCGGGGGCGCGCCCGGGCGTACCAGTTTTACCCATTATATACCTAGTAAACCTGGAAAATATGGAATCAAAAAAGTATTAAAATTATTAAATAATAATAATATTGCTTTATTCTATGAATTATTACCTTTTTCTTATACAAATATTTAATAAAAGACATATTTTTTTATCTGGGTACACGGGTACCCCTGCCGGCCATGGGAAGGTCCCTTTAAAAATTACATTTTTTGCTTACATAAAATAATTTTTTTTAACTTCTGACCATTGAAATCACTAAAATATTAGTTGCTTGAAGCTAGCCTAGAAGCTAGAAAAAAAATTTTGAGTCTAAGTATAAAAATTTTTCAATTTTAGACCGAAAAGGTACACGGGTGTCCTGCCGGCCACCTAAGGGTTAAATCACAAATATCTCCATATTGATAACCACTGTTAAAATATTTAATAATTTTTTCTATATGTTGTTGACCTTTTCGAATCATCTAAAAAAAAATTTCTTTTTAAGTTTTTATTTCTCTAAATACTTGGTTTATTAATAAAATTCATTTAATTTTTACCTTAATTTTACTTACTGCTAAATTTATTAAAAACAAAATAGTACAGTTAACCTCCTTCAAAAATTCCAGCTATGTAAATATTAATAAACAATATAAACCACTTAATAAAAAGAATGTTTTTAAACATAAACAATAAAAATTATATAAATAAAAATTATGTTTTTATAATTAATGAATAACGCATACTTTTTTGCGTTATTTTATCGGAATATTTATTTATTTTGGAGTTATTAAATTTAAATGCAGAATTTCTAAGCTACTAAGACTCACTCAACCTGATTGAGAGAGAAAAAATCACTCTCAGTTCTCACGCTAGATGGTGGCCCGTAGACCCTGTCGTATATAATGAGTCATTTAGTAAGAGAAATCATTCAAGCGTGAGAGGCGCCGGTGAGTTACCATTAATATACTGTATGGAGCACGTCGCTCATTTATGGTGTTAGATTAAATGTAATGTAGAAATAATTGCGTGCTTTCATTTCACCCATAAATACCTTTACCCTAATCCAACATTTTACACAGGGGGTTTTCGAGGTCGAAAAAAACGTTTTTATGAGAGAAAATTTTCATATTTTCAACGTAGCATATTTTCCGATTTTCTAAGATGGCGTACCAATAAACATCGAAAAAGGAACTTTATACTTTACTAGAGGGTTTTTTATTGGTCCGCCATCTTGGAAAATCGGAAAATATGAAAAATTTCACTTATCAAAACGTTTCTCTCGTCCTCAAAAACTCCCTAGTAATGTATAAAGTTCCTTTTTGGATGTTTATTGTTCCGCCATCTTGGGAAACCGGAAAAAATGAAAAATTTCCCTCATATAAACGTTTTTCTAAACCTCGAAAACACTCTGGTAATGTATAAAGTTTATTTTTGGGATGTTTATTGGTCCACCATTTTGGAAAATCGGAAAATTTGCTCAAGTAAAAATATGAAAATTTGCACTCATAAAAAGGTTTTGCTCGACCTCGAAAACCCCCTGGTAATGCATAAAGTTTATTTTTGATGTTTATTGGTCCGCCATCTTGGAAAATCGGTAAATATGCTATGGTAAAAATATGAAAATTTTCACTCATAAAAACGTTTTTATCGACCTTGAAAACCCCCTGGCAATGTATAAAGTTTCTTTTTGTATGTTTATTGGTCCACCATCTTGGAAAATCGGAAAATATGCTGGGTGTAAAAATATGAAAATTTTCACCCATAAGAACTTTTTTCGAAATCTCGAAAAGCCCCTATTAATAATGTATAAATTTTGATTTTAGACGTTTATTGTTTGAAAGAATGTTTTAAAATTTATCAGAATTGAATTTTCTTTATTTTGTCGAAAATTTTCTTTTCTTAACAACTAAAACTATTTTTCTGGTTAAAACTCATTGATACCAGATGAAATCAGGAGAAACCAGCCGAAAACGGACAATTTTTGTTAGGGTCTTATTGTTTATTCATACTATTTGGTTCCATTATACCTTTAAAAAAGTGTGCTAATAAATTTTACAGGAAAATAATAAATAATTAAACTTAAATCTTAAAATTTGGTGAAATTGCCAATTTATTTTAATTTATGTTACATATTTCATATGTTTTTATCTTTATATTCTTTTTAACTTTTACGAATTTTCACCCTTTATAATTGATGTGTGGTTTTTTATTTTATTTTTTTGTTTGTTTTTTAGCCAGTGAAAATAAAAATTCCTATAAAATTATTAAATTAAAAATAATACACAATTTTATTAATCATAATTATTGTTGCGGCCAATAGCTATAAAATCATATTTTTTTTTATATTTTTCAAATATTCGCGCATTTACTCTAACTTCTTTGATATCGTAATTATTTGATTTATCGGCCCCCCGTTTTAGGGCCCCTTCTCTCACGTTAAACTTTCACCGGTTCTATAAAACCGATTCATGCGCATCAATCGCTCTCATTCTGTGGTCAGCGGTCGCGCTCATAAGTTAATTCAAATCATACACCGCTCGGAGTGTCAAATCAATCAAATCATAATTAACGTAACTTCAGTGCTTAAACTATTTAATTCATTTTCTTAAACGCCAGCTTTTCAATTACTTTTATTTATTTATACAGTCCACTAATCTAACATTTAATTATTTGTATAATATATTCAATAAGTGCATTTTAATAGTTAACTTTATTATTTTAATCACGTGTGAATTTATTTTACCTCAAAACCAATTTTCCTACAATTTTCCCAAATATTTCCTTCAAAATATTACATGGTCAGTGTCTCGCCGGATAAAAAGAACAATAATCGCGAAAAAACGTGTGAATTCGAGCAAGGATTGCGCGTAAAAAACTAGATTTAAAAAAGTGCTCATCAAGTGATTTTCATTTAACGTTTATTCAAGTGACAAAATTTTCAAAAAAAAAAAACAGTGACAAATCATTATAATTATTTGTGTTGTGCAAAATTCATAAATTTCAAGTGCAAAAAGGGTTAAGTGCACTACAGGACCTAGTGCACCGCATCTTTTATCAAGAAACAACCACGTGGGCAGGCTCCTGTGTATCAGGAGCTCATAAATCGGCAGAAGCCGCCATCATCATTTTCAAGAAGAGAGAAGGGCGAGTAACGAGGCTCCCCTCTCAATACAAAAATCAGCGCACGCTACCACAGACGACGTCATCATCTCTCCTACCACAGACAGCAATTTCTCTCCCCACCAAGTCAACTACAAGCAAGCCAACTTTACTTTCACTGCCAGCCACAGACGCATGTACGGTTGCTGCTTTTCAGGCACCTCAAATTTTTAACATTGGGTAAAGTTAAACCCACTTTCAAGGTAAAATCTTTTTTCTTAATTTACAACTAAGATGGAAGATGCCGAATCTCTTTTAATAGATCAAGTTACTGACGGAAACTTGATCCTCGATTTTCTCGTTAATTCAGATCTAAAGGGGGGAGAGAAAAAACCACTAGCAGTTTTAATGTGTAGAAAAGAACTGCTAAAAGAATACTGGCAAAGTTTTCGTGATCGGCATCGAAAACTACGACATTATAAGGAAGAACTAAAAGATAGATCGTATTTTAAAAAAAATCATTTTACAGATGTCGAAGAACGCTACGTCGAGGCTCTCAGTCAAATCAACGACGCTATCTCCAAGGAATCAACGCCAACAACAACACCACCGGCAGCGCACAGCATCGTTCATACATCGCTGCCTAAAATACCACTGCCAACTTTCGACGGGACTCAGCACAACTGGGACTCCTTCAAGGAAATCTTCAGAGCCAGGATAGTCGACGATGACAACCTTGCACCAGCTGTCAAGCTTCAACATCTCTTGGCCTCTCTTCAGGGTGACGCTGCCAGACGATACAGCAATCTTCAGCTCACCAGCGCCAACTTTCAAGTGGCATGGGACACACTCACACGTCGATACGACAACAAGCTCATTAGGCTCAGCACGCATCTGTCACGTTTGATTTCAGCTCCTGCCGTCAATGCCAAGGTCACCGGAGACATCACACGACTCCTAGACACCTTCGAGGAAAGCATCAGGGCTCTTCGTGGTCTGGACCAGCCAGTCGATCAATGGGATGCCTGGTTCGTGCAGCTGACGGTCTCCAAGCTCGACTACAGTACACGCAGCGACTGGGAAAAATTCAGAGAAGCAGACGACATCTTCTCGACGCACAAGCAGCTGACTGACTTCCTGGAGAACCGTGCCAGAACTCATGATGCTGCCCATGCCTCCAGCGGTTCCACCAGCCACAGTCAGGGCTCTTCAAGTTCCAACAACAGGTCAAACGCTTCAACCCACTCCACGAGTCACCAGCGATCTACGCCAAGCTGTCCACTCTGCAGCGGGGAATTCCACTACTTATCCAAGTGCTCCAAGTTCCTGCAGATGGATGTACCACAACGGCGTAAGCTGATGTCATCCTATCCAGGTACCTGTTACAACTGCTTGGGGCCTGGACACCAGCCAAACAAATGCCCCTTCAAGCGAACCTGTTTCTCATGCGGTGAGCAACATCATACTCTGCTCCACCAGTGACAACTTAGCAGCTCCAACAGCAGCATCTTCAGCGGCTCCAATAGCGGCAACTTCAGCAGCTCCAATAGCGGCAACCTCAGCAGCTCCAATAGCGGCAACTTCAGCAGCTTCAATAGCAGCAAACTCAGCAGCTCCAATAGCGGCAACTTCAGCAGCTCCAATAGCGGCAACCTCATCAGCTCCAACAGCAACCAACTCAGAAACCTGTCCATCCAACGTGGCGTTCCAGACGTGGGTCAGTTCACGGCGGGCGGTCCAGTTTCAACAGCATGAAGAATTTAAATTAATCTTGTAAAAAATTAATTAAGTTTTTTCTTTTTCTTTTTCAACTTTTAATTAAATTTACAACTTAATTAATTTTGAATAAGTAATGTAAAACCAAATCCAAATTTGCATTGTATAGAATCACGCGTTAAATTCAGTTCAAATTTCAATTAATGTATCGAGTCATTTTTCATTTTCCACAAACTTATTTTGTTAAATAAGATTTAACAAGGCGGGCGGTATGTTGCGGCCAATAGCTATAAAATCATATTTTTTTTTATATTTTTCAAATATTCGCGCATTTACTCTAACTTCTTTGATATCGTAATTATTTGATTTATCGGCCCCCCGTTTTAGGGCCCCTTCTCTCACGTTAAACTTTCACCGGTTCTATAAAACCGATTCATGCGCATCAATCGCTCTCATTCTGTGGTCAGCGGTCGCGCTCATAAGTCAATTCAAATCATACACCGCCCGGAGTGTCAAATCAATCAAATCATAATTAACGTAACTTCAGTGCTTAAACTATTTAATTCATTTTCTTAAACGCCAGCTTTTCAATTACTTTTATTTATTTATACAGTCCACTAATCTAACATTTAATTATTTGTATAATATATTCAATAAGTGCATTTTAATAGTTAACTTTATTATTTTAATCACGTGTGAATTTATTTTACCTCAAAACCAATTTTCCTACAATTTTCCCAAATATTTCCTTCAAAATATTACAATTATTTTATTAGTATTTCCGACAGAAACATTATTTTAAAAAAAATCAGTGACAATAGATGCATTATACGCAATATATACCTGTTATTTACTAAAATTACTTGTTTGATATTTTAAAAAATTATAATTTTTAATATAAAAAAAATATATTTCATTAAAAAAACAATTAAAAAATTAATTAAAACGCTTTTCGCTAAGTTTAATCTTTTAGTTATTTTGTTTTCCTAAATTTCGTCTGTTTTAAAATGTATTTTTTTTCTGTAGATGCGATACTCGGCTACATGATAATTTTAGTTTATAGGTTGGCAACAATAGCTAACCACGGGTCTAACCGTACGGCTTTGCCAAACACGCGGTTTTAAGCGCCGTGTCTGGACTCAGCCTAATAAATCACATATATATTATATCCTGAACGCATAATTAGATGCTTGGAATTTGCAGACACTGTGTAATGCGAGAAATTTAAATTTGGATAGAAGAAAAAAAAACAGAACTTTTTTAGGAAGAAATAAAACGAATTTCCTAAAATTTTAAAATTTAACGGATGTGATAATTAAATGTCTCCAAAAGTACGAAAACTGAATCACAAAAATATATTTAATGTTATCCGCATACTTTTATCTTTTATTATCACACAGGTTTCATATCAATTGATTCGGCAGTCCTTAATTCATTAGGGTACAGACAGACAGACCGACAAATAAATTTTCTAATATATATAGTATAAAGTATTAAGATATGTGTATAAAGATGGTTCTAGAACTGACCGAATTAAGTAATACCAATTGCGACATTCAAATTTTATCATAGTTTTCAGATAATTCACTTTTTAATCAAATTTTCAAAAAAATTCATTTTTCCAAAAAATAGTAAACATTTTTTTATTTTAATAATCTTACGTAAAAATCATATGCTACAGTACACTCTCAAGAATATGCTATAGAACCTTCCCAGGTATATTCGCAAGAACATTCGTGGGAAATATAAAACGAATATAAAAATAGAAGGTGGGATAACATATACTATAGAAGCTTCTGTAGAAAATTAAATAAAAAAGAATCATTTTTTTTCTGAATTCAGTTTACTCTTAATAAAAAGAGTAATTAAAATTAAAGGCTATTCCCGGATCTATATAGTGAATCGGCCCACGAAAGATATTTAAAAACTAATTGTATTAGGTCAAAGTACACTTAAAAAATAGGATACTGAAGTTTTCAGACCTCCAGATGCCTTCAGCTCTGATTAGCGGCCTATAAATGACAAAAAAAAAGTACAGTTTTAGCGACTTTTTAGCGGACTTTCTGATACTCCCGTGGTAAAACGATTCTGTCAAAATGATCTTGCAACCTCTCATTCAAAAGGTTAAACGATAAACTTTGAGATAAAATTACTTTTGGATGTGTTTTTAGTGGATAGTTCTGATTCGTAGAGCAAAAACCGTAAATAATAAATTTTTTTTTTCTTAAATTTCAACTTTGGCAGCGACTTAAAAAAAATTAATGGATATGCCCATTCTATTCTTTTTTTAACTAATAAAAAATAAAACAAATTTTCATTTGCAACCATCCGCGCTTAAAAATAATTGGGGCAACATGTTTAAATACTTAAAAAACTGAAATAATTTTTGTTTTTAATTTTGCGATTTTTCGAAAAAGGACACCGCACAAATAAATAGGAAATGGCTGTTCGATCAAATTACATAAATTTTTTTTATGTTTTAGATTTTATTATTCTGAAAAAAATTCTACATGGACACAAAGCTCCAAAGTATCAATATTGGCTGCTACGGAGCTTGAAAGCTCCATAGCACTATTATAGAAAGTTTGCTTAAAGACCTTTTAAAGGTTAATTTTGAAAGTAAACTTTTTTGTTCTCGAGGTCGCTGATGAATTTGAAACGAATTTGGCATCAGATTTACAAGATTTTCACATGACAGCTGTCAATTAACTGGCGAAACTCTAAAATACCACAGAAAACTTTCTAGATTAGCTGATATTTATGTTTTTGAGATCACCGATTTCAAATTTTATATAAGATTAAGTAAATAAAATTAAGTAAACAATAAATACAAATACAAATACAAAAGATTGACAAGATTGTTTATTGACAGCTGTAAATTAGCTGTCAAAACTCTAATATATCGTAGAAAACTTTATAGATTAGATGAGATTTATGTTTTTTAAGTCGCTAATTTCAAGTCTAATGTCAAATTGACATTACTGGTAGCTCACAACTATCAAATAACTTTCAAATAGCCAAAAAAAAAATATAATAATAGATTTTAAAAAGAACTTATGATTTAGATGTCACTAATTATGAATTTCTCATCTGATTGACAATGTTGAAACTTTGTGTATATATCACTATTTAAATTAGACCTTAACAACATACTTCCACTTGAAAATCTTCATCTCCTGGTGAACCACATGAACATATTACAGCATAAAAATAGGTCTGGATACTTTTCCCGGAGCTGAATCACCTGAGATCCACCTCACGTCACCATCCAAAAATTAAAAAAAATCTGTAAAAAAAAGAATAAAGCGTACAAATTAGGCTTCAAATTACTATAAAATATTAAATTGGACTAAAAACTACTTGAAATAACTTACCAAATATATGCTTAACTAATACATATCAAAATTGTCCCCAAGTCTAGAATCTATAAGCGCATCGATCCAACCAAGTTCTTATAGAAAGTCTGAAATCATAAATTAAAATTAATACATTTAGAAAATATAATTTTATACTTTTATCATACCTAAATAAATATTATATAGAAATATTTTTGTTTAGTATCCTGTACTACAAAACCTGAAAAACAAAACACAAAGTATCATACTCCACATAAATTTTAATAAAAGTAATAAAATACTGTTACACATATCTTACTTTTTTATTCATTATTTTAAACTATTAATAAAAAAAATATTGAAGAATAATATTCATTAAATTATTTAATTATGTTGTATAAAAGACACTTATAAATAAACAACATGTTGATCTTAAAATAACGTCTGCAAGAATTATGGAATATCGACTTTAAGGCTGAAACGCAAGCATACTAGCACTGCTCATCAATGCTGCAGGCTAGCAAATTTTATGCTCTTAAATGTTTTGAAGCATAGATTTAAGTAAAAAATATTGCTTAATAATAATAAATATTTTTAATTTAACTTTAACCTATGGCTAAAACCATTTGAGAGCATAAAATTTGCTAACTTGCAGCAGTGATAAGTAGTATTAGCCTTAAAGTCGATATTCTATAACTCTTGCAGTCGTTATTTTAAGGTCAACATGTGGTTTATTTATTTTTGTTTTTCATACAACATAATTAAATAATTTAATAAATATTATTTTTAAATATTTTTTTTATTATTTGTTTAAAATAAGGAGTAAAGTGTCAGATATGTGTAACAGTAATTAATTACTTTTATAAAAATTTATGTGAAGTTTGATACTTTGTGATTTGTTTTTCAGGTTTTGTGGTACAGGATACTAAACAAAAATATTTCTATATAATATTTACTTAGGTATGAGAAAAGTATAAAATTATATTTTCTAAATATATTAATTTTAATTTAATGTTTTCAGACTTTCTACAAGAACTGGGTTGGATCGTTGCACTTACAGATGCTAGACTTTGGGCCAATTTTGGTATGTATTAGTTCAAATTACATTTGGTAAGTGATTTTAAGTAGTTTTTAGTCGAATTTAATTTCTATAGTAATTTGAAGACTAATTTGTACGCTTAATTCATTTTTTACACACTTTCATGCTGTAATATGTTAATGTGATTCACCAAGAGATGAAGGTTTTCAAGTGGAAGTATGTTGGTAAGGCCTAATTTAATTTTTTTTTAATTTTAATCTTTATTTTTTAAATTTTTGCTGACTTTTATAGGTAAACGGAAGAACCGAAATTGATGATTATGGACCGATCATGGCATATAACATCTGAGAATTTTTTTTTTTATTTTACAATAAAAGTTAATATAAATTAATATTCGCATTATGCTTATTATTCAATTTAATAACCCTCAAAAAACTGTTGTTTAGAATAAAAAGAAAAAATCAAAAAAGAAAAAAAGTAAAACTTAAAAAAAGAAAGAAAATAATTAAGTTATTTAAAAAATAAAAAAAATTTGTTAATTTCTCAAAAAGTTTTAAAAATGCTTTTAAATCATTCTTTTGGATTAAAAATTTACTTTTTATTATTATTGCGTAGATTTATCTTTAATTACTTTCTTTATTAAGAGTAAAGGCTGATTCCAGGCGAAACGAACGTTGACCTCCAGATGGGGTCTTCCGATTGGGCTGTAACTTTGCACAGGTGATAATATATATAAAATGTCCTCACTCCCCAAATTTTACGTCGTAAAATCGCTTCTAGCCGTCTCTGTGAATTTTTGAAAATTGGGACCGATTTTAAAGCTCTCAGCCACCAACTTTTACTTCATTATATAAAAGCATGAAGAAATGTTAAAAATATTATTAAAAAAATGGTTTCGATCGGAAATTTCCCTGGCTATCCGAATTTCTAAACCGTTTTTTAAAATTTTTACGTGGAAACTCGGAAAGATGGAAAATGTGAGCCATACCGGCTGTAGCTCATAACTCAAAACCCGTCACTTCAAATAACTTCAAACTGGGAGTGGAGACTGAGCATTCCATATATTTTCACCTGATATTAATATGGGTATGGGTATTTTCACATACGGAAAAGTTATAAGGATAATTAGTGAAATTTTCCGATTTTGAAAATGAAAATTTAGCGAAAAAAGCTATATTTATATGCAAATTTAGGCAGAACCGATTTCATATGTAAAATTTATCATAAAATAAATTATTTTTTAATGCCTTTAAACCTTTTCTATTGATATATATAGTCAATTCTACGAAATTAGTCTTTTTATAAGAAGCTATTCAAGTAATTCTTAGTGAAAATGACCTATACTCCAGTAAAATCACGGTTTTGGTGGTATTGTTTGTGGCCGCTACCAGATTTGGTCTACTATAGGTTTTTTGGGTCGCTGAACACGAAAATCGGGGTTTTTTCTATGCGCAATTGGGGCTTGACCCTTAAATCGTGCAAAACTGTCCCTAAAAAGGGCATTTTTGCTGTATTCATTGTAAGCCCTTGAAATTTGGTATACGGGGGTTTTCGGGTCACTGATAACGAATGTTGCAGTTATAACTATGAAAAATTACCCCTTCACCCTTAAATTGGGCAAAACTGTCCTTAAATAGGGCATTTTTGCTATATTCACTGTAAGCCTATGAAATTTGATATACAGGGGTTTTTTGGGTCGCTGATAACGAATATTGCAGTTATAACTATGAAAAATTACCCCTTCATCCTTAAATTGTAAAAATGTAAAAATTTTAAAAAACGGTTTAGAAATTCGGATAGCCAGGGAAATTTCCAATCGAAACCGTTTTTCTAATAATATTTTTAACATTTTTTCATGCTTTTATATAATGAAGCAAAAGTTGGTGGCTGAGAGCTTTAAAATCGGTCCCAATTTTCAAAAATTCACAGAGACGGCTAGAAGCGATTTTACGACGTAAAATTTGGGGAGTGAGGACGTTTTATATATATAATCACCTGTGCAAAGTTACAGCCTAATCGGAAGACCCCATCTGGAGGTCAACGTACGTTTCACATGGAATCAGCCTAAAATGAATTTAGAAAAAACTGATTCTTTTTTATTTAATTTTCTACAGAAGCTTCTATAGTATATGCTATCCCACCTTCTATTTTTATGTTCGTTTTATATTCCCCGAGAATATTCTTGCTAATATTCCTGGGAAGGTTCTATAGCATGTTCTTGAGAGTGTACTGTCGCATATGATTTTTTTCACGTGAGTTATTTTAAAACTTAGAGAAACTCCGTTTCTCTTGTGTTGCATTTACTTCTGTTGTTTTTGCTTTTGAAAAAATCATTTTTTGCAGCAAATTTATAATTATGCAAACGATTTCAGATTTTTCAGTTGAGCCTCCGTCCTCCCTGTTCAAATTTACTTCAATTTTTTTCTGTTGCTTAACAAAACCATGTTTCACTACAAATTTACATTTATTCAAACACGTTCAAGCTATTCAGAGCAGCGTAGGTGAAAAATTAATGTAAAATAATAGGTTCTGATTAATTCTTTGATTATAATAGAGAATGAACGTGTTCTTCTGCATTAAGTATTAATTAATGTTCTATATGAGTCATTCTGGAGATGCCAGGTCAGGTCTTCCGATCGGGCTGATTTTTTACCACTTTTTTATGTATACACAATACGATTTCAGTGAAATTTTCAGCCCTCTAGGCGCTCAGGAACCCAAATTATACCTAACAGAAGCTTTTTAGATTTCTTCGGTTTGTTCAAAAAAAAAATTTTTTTTTTTGTTTTAAATTTTTAAAATTGACTAGATGATTAAAAAAAATAGTACCTAGACATAAAAAGTTGTAAAATTTTCCCCTGAATCTGCCCCTGGGCGGCTCAAACTGCTCTTTTCGGCTTAGAGCGGAAGATTTTGAACTGCTCGAATTCAACAACTTTTATAAGGCTCAAACCTGGATAGAATTGGTCTAAATACTATATACTTTGATGTGGTAAATGTTGCTGGGTGGTTATATGCCCTTTAAAAAGTGTCAGAAGCATAATAATGGCTTTTTTAAATCAAATTTTAACGTTAAAATCACATTTATTATGCGCCTTATAGTCTTTTGTAATTACATTTGTACTAAAATGACTTTTTTCTGCTTTCTATACATAAACTTTATATTTTTCAAAGATTTTCAGTCCATTAATTCACGCGTCTCCAATAAAATGCGTATCTAAACGTATTATATAAAATATTGTTTTTTGGAAGTTTTCAATGAAACGCTTAAACCTCACAAGTTAAGGGGGATCTACGGGTAATTTTTTTTCAACAATCAAAATTTTTTTTTTCTTTTAATGTATTTATATATGTTTCAAGAATATGGAAAAAAATTTTGTTTTGAAATTCGCATTATTTTTGATTCTATGAGGCATAATAGCGCGCGCTGCAAGACGTATATTCTTAAAATTTGAACGCAGCTGCTGCTTGAATACCGTTAATAGGTCTAAAATTTAATTTTTTTGTTATATTATCATATTATATTGATATTATACATATATACAAACACATATAATGTGTATTAGTGTTAAAAATATTCAAAATAAAGCATCAGACAGCATTTTAAGTATCGAGTTAGCTAAAAACTGGAAAATTGAATGAAGAGAAGAAAATGCTGCTCAAGAGATGGAATTTGAGGAAGTTGAAGGATTGCTGTATGGACCCGGAATTGCAGAAGATTGGTACGTTAAGTATTTAAGTAATTTTCAACTCATAGTTTTGTTGTTTTCGACGTTTAAAATTTTTGCTCATTTTTTAAAAACGCGTTTTTCAATCTTTTTGGTTAAAAATGACAAATTTTTAAATTGATGCCAAATTCTTAATTTTTGACAAAAAAGGGTTTTATATGTCTCAAAATATTTCCACAAGCTTCAAATGTCCCAAAATTCTTGACTCTACCTTTTTTAATTATTTGTTAATCAGATATGATAATTTGAAGTCGGGGTCTCAATGTTATGATTTTTTAAAAAAGCTCATTTTTAATGTTAACTTTGAAGAGTTCGTTTTCTTAAAAACGACTCAAGAAAATGAGACAAGTAAAGAATTTTTGGAAACTGGAAGCTTAAAGAAAATTTTCGAGACATATAAAACCCTTTTTTGTCAAAAATTACGAATTTGGCAGCAATTTAAAAATTGTTCATTTTTAGCCAAAAATGGCCATTTGGTTAATTGGCTACATTGATTAGAAAATTAGTGATACAAAATTGCGATTTACGGCGATTGAAAGGTGAAATTTACATCAAAAAAATAAGACCAACCAGAAGTGATTTGATTACTTTGTGAGGTTTAAGTGTATAAGTGTCAATTTTTTGAAATTTTAATATTTAATGAAATACGCATAGATACACATTTTATTGGAGACGCGTGAATTAATGGACTGAAAATCTTTGAAAAAAATCAAGTTTATGTATAGAATTTTCATATTTTCACTGATAAAAACGTTTAGCTCAAACTCGAAAACCCTCTGATAATGTATACATTTTCTTTTTGGACGTGTATTGGTTAAAAGAATGTTATAAAGTTTATGAGAATTGAATTTTCCTAATATTCCGGAAATTTTCTTGAAACTGAACCATATATTCTGATCATAACCATTTAAAACCAGGTGGATTACGGATGACACCAGGTGGAACCAGGTAAGTTTAGCATAAAGCTTTTCTGGAATATTCTGAGTTTTCCTCACGATCAAAAAGTTTTTCCGAGCAAAGAAGTACTATAAAAAAGAAATTTATAGAATAGTAGGATAAAATATGATTAATTCATATAATTAATTCATAAGCTTAATTTATTCAGGATTGAATTTTCTTCAATTTTCCCAGATTTATTTTTTTTTTAACAACTAAAACTATTTTTCTGGTTAAACCTCACTCAAACCATTTTGTATCGACTGATACTGATTTACAGTAACAGCCTCATAGCACTGTGATAGAAAATCACACCGTTTACTTTACGAAATAAGTATTCCGGTTTTAGCTCTGGACAGCGACGTCACACCTATAGAGCAGTTCATGGTTTCAAAAACCCCAAGTATTAAGTTCGGTTAAAATACGTATTGCCTTGGGAGAAAATATTTATTATAAAAGATTTATTAGTTTTATAGTATTATATAAAAATATAATGTAAAAATATAATATTATATTGTATATTAGAAGATTCTTAGACATGGTAAAGAATATTACTCATTCCACAACGTGTAAATATAAATGTTGGCTGCGCCAACAACCTAAAAATATTTATATTTACATGCTGGGGGATGGGTAAATATTCTTTACCGCGTCTAAGAATATTTTTTTATTCATTGAAGACAAAGAATTTAATAATTTTTTATACAGGTACACGTGTAAAAAGATCAAATTCTTAAAGGACTTTTGAATTCTGAAAATGCGAGTGCAGCGATAAAGTTTAAATAAATATTGGTGATGTCAATAGTATATGATTTATAGAGACTATCTGCTTCTCTTTCTTTCTTTTCCTTTCCTAAATATAATTTTTATGCTTGGAAAATACCCATTACTTACTTTTCAATAAGCGTGTTTTTGTACCTTTTTTTTTGTTTCAAAGCCGTGGTGGTATGAGAAAATTCAAGGACACACATTATTTCCTTACAGGCACGCGCATTTTCAGAGTTCGAAAAGTCGTTTGGAATTTGATTGTTTACACGTGTAGTTGTGTATAAATAATGATGTAATTCTTTGCCTAAAATGTATAAAAAAATATTAAACAAAACCACGATCGTGTTAAGTGAGAAAGCCGACAGTAGACGTTAAGAATCCTGCATAGGCATCCATAAGCCTACATCATATTTCAGCATCCTAGCAGACGCAGAGATGACATCATCCACAAGTTGACTCCAGCAGCAGATATTATATCAGCGCGGTATCGTAAAAGTGTATTTGTGTGAATGCGCGTGGATCGCGAGTATATTATGTAAAGCCACTCAGGTTAATAATTTAATAATTTAATATTATAATTAAATTTTATATTTAATTTTAAAGCCCATGAGACAATATAAAAATATAAATAAAGTTTTAGATAAATATTAATTTATAATCAATAAATAAGTTTTTAATTAATTTAGTGTACGTGCATGTTCACATATAATCATATTTCGACCTGTATTTCCCCACATAAATACCTATTTCTTAGAACTCCGCCGCTTGCCGAGTGAGACCGTTTCTTATGCCGAGCTAGCCAAATAACAGGTAATTTCCTCCCTTTTATTACTACCATTATTACTAAATAATTATACATAAAGAATAAATATATTAATATATATATATAAATATGTAATAAAAAATATTTATTGAACCAAATTACCCCCGTTACAATGTTGAACCACAGTGCCAATTACTTGGCAGCGTTCTTTTTATTATTTTATGCAAAAAGTTTTGGAAAAAAAGTACACAAAATATAAAGAAAGGACTTAAATATTCCATTATCACTAACTGATTCGGTTTTCAACCGTTTTTAAATACAATATGCTCAGTTTTGGAATTCCATCCCACATGTATCCGTGATTTACTCACGTACTCACGCTTCAAAAAGTGCATTAAGCAGTATTTACTGAAAGACGACTTTAGGTATAGCTGTTTAACAGCAGGGCGAGTCTCTTGACTTGACTTTGCCAATTAACTAAATTAACTTAATTATATTTACTGACATATTTACACATATTTACTTTTCTTGAATTATTGACTTTGAATTTATGAAATTTTTAACAATAATATTTACTTTATTTATTATACTTTAAAACATTTTTTATTTTTATTCTAATTTGAATCTATGTTGAAATTGTATAAATTTTTGTAATAAAAAGAAAAGAAAATATAAAGATATAATAATAATAATAATAATATATAAAGTATTCATTGGAGATATCAAGTAATAAACATATTTTCAGATGTTACTTTTATAAGAAAAAATTAGGTACTACATCTAAAAACAAACAAAATATTGCTGTTCTTTTTTTTTTTTATTAAAAAAATTTTTTAAAATTTTCAAAAATCTAAAGTATCCGATCCGAGATATCGAGTAAAAACCATACTTTCAGATATTAATACTTTTGTAGAAATAAATTAGGTACTACGTTCAAAAAGAAAAAAATTTTAAAAAAATAATTTTTAAATATTAAGTTTCAGATCCAAAAAATTTACTACACAGAATATTTCTAAAACTAGTATTTCCACAGAAAAATATAAAGTACTACTTTCAAACAAAAAAAAAATATTTATGTTTTGGTTCCTCACAAAGGAACCATTATGTTAGACGAAATTTTGATTTTTTATTTTTTGGCAGATAAGTACGTTTTGAGACGTGAGTTATTAGACCAAAAATGATAAAAGCGGAAGAATTTAATAATTTCCAAAAGATACAGCAGTAGGACACAAATTATTTAAAAATCTGCTTTAAAGATAAAAAAACATTGGAAAAATGGTATAAAATGTTAAAAATACCCTTTGGTAATTATACAAAATTTTCATAAATTAAAGAAAAATTCGTAAATTTACTAAAGAAATCGTAATTTTAAGCCCAAACTCCACTGCGCATTTAATCTCCTCTGCAATAATTGTAGACTGTATTAATTTTTATTTCCGTCTACAGATATTTGAAATTTAAATTTCAATGCGAAGGTTGGCAGCATCTTTCGAATATAGTATAGTCACAACGAAACCCCATGAAACACATAGAAAGGATAACATGTATACACTATACATATACTGTATAGTATATATGAATATAGTTGGTAACTCTTTGTAACTACTTTCACTCGAATACAAAAATTAAATGAAGTTAAAAAAACTTGAATCTCCCATCTACATTACTAACTACAATTAATATAGAAGAGAATAAATGTGCAGTGGAGTTAGGTTATTACAATCGATCGTAAATCGATCATCCCGGAATATTAGGGGAAAATCTGCACCACAATGATATGTAAAAAACCTTTTAAAGATTATTTATACATAAAAAAATAATAAATTCCCCGTTGTAATTTTGCCCTCAGCTGCACTTCATGGGGCAGGGCAAGCAAAAACCTGTATTTTTTCTCTTTTTTTTTCTAAAATCTGTCAAAAATTCATATCTTTGGTTCTTTAGTACCAAAATAGGCCTACATGGTCTTCAAAGATTCGTCTTTGATACCTTTTTCACACACAAAAGTCAAAAAATAATTATGCTCACTTAAGGAACCCTTAAATTAAAAAATACTCAAGACTAACATTGAAAATTCAATTATTTTGCTATATCAAAAATTCTGGAAAATTTATATGTTTCTTATCTATCAAAGCCATTAAAAATGAGCCTGATTAGAGCAAATTTGAGCCGCGGAAACCGTCAAAATTTCAAAAAAAACGAAATTTTTTATGGGGTTTTTTTGAAGATAACAAGAAAATTTTCAACTGTTTGGGAATACGATTTGCTTCTAACTTTCAAAACAGGTTGTGGTAGTTGAAAAAACATCATTCATACCCTCAGGTTACCTGGATAGGACTTCTGGTCCTAGAAATTAGACCCTATAGCAGAGTCATATGCTATATAACAAAGGACTTTTTAGGCTAACTTCTAAATGGCGCTGCTACCTGGTAATTAAACCAAATACTTTCCGGTTAGTCTCAATTTTTTTTGGGTAAATTTTTATTTTTTTTGCTTTAACATATTTTAATAAAAGTTTAATATTTTAAATACCATCTTTGTTGAGCTAAATCACGAAAAAAACTGAAGCAAAAGGAACTAGTAAGAAACTTTTAAAAACTAGGAGCTTGCACAAAAATTTTGAGTTTTAAAAGACCCATTTAAGTTAAAAATTACAATTTTTGAAGCAATTTATAAATTGGACGTTTTTGGCCAAATATGTTCATTTGGTTTACTGACTATAACGGTAAGAGAATTGTTGATAAAAAAATGTGGTTTACGGGGGTCAAAAGGTGATAAATACCTAAAAAAAATTGAGACTAACCGGAAAGTATTTGGTTTAATTACAAGGTAGCAGCGCCATTTAGAAGTTAGCCTAAAAAGTCCTATGTTATATAGCGTATAACTCTGCTATAGGGTCTAATTTGTAGGACCAGGAGTCCCATCCAGGTAAACTGAGGGTATGAAGGATGTTTTCTCAACTACGACAACCTGTTTTGAAAGTTAAAAGCAAATCGAATTCCCAAACAGTTAACAATCCCCTTGTTATCTTCAAAAAAACTCCATAAAAGGTTTCGGTTTTTTTGAAAACAGTGGACGGTTTCCGCTGCTCAAATTTACTCTAACCGGGCTCATTTTGAAGGGCTTTGATAGGTAAAAAACATATGAATTTTCCAGAGAGTTAATTTTTGATATAGCAAAATCATTGAATTTTAAAGTAAAATTTTTAATGTTAGTCTTAAGTATTTTTGAATTTAAGGGTTCCTAAAGTGAGCATAATTAATTTTTGACTTTTTTATTTGAAAAAGGTATCAAAGCAAATCTTGTAAGATCCTGTTGACCAATTTTTCTACTAAACAACCAGAGATATGAATTTTTGACAGATTTTGGAAAAAAAGAGAAAAAAAACACGTTTTTGCTCGCCCTGTCCCATGAAGTGCAGCTGGGGGCAAAATTCAAACGGGGAACTTATTATTTTTTTATGTTTAAACAATTCGTAAAAGGTATTTCAGATATCATTCTGGTGCAGATTTTCCCTTTATTTTCCGAGATGCTCTTTAAATTGACGATTTTTTAGATGTAAATATACTACAAATATTCGTAAGTTTACGATCTTAAATTTATATTCGTATATTTACTAAAAAAAAATCGAAAAATCACGAATTTATTCTAATTTACTGACGATTGTAAATTTACAACATTTTTTAGTAATTCCTAATTTTACGATAATTTTGTATATTTATCATAAGATAAATATATTAAGGATTATAAATATATTAAGGATTATAAATATATTAAGGATTATTAATAGTGTAAGTATAAAATTTGTTTATACATATCTAATAAACATTGTGTTAGTACAGTGTAACGTCAGGTCAAAACAGACCCAAAATAAAAGGGTTGAGTCATAAGAAATAAATAGCAAAAGTAAATAGTGATTTAATATCAGGCATGACTTGCTAAAAATTAGGCAAGTATAAATAATTCGACACCTGAATAAATAATATATTATAGAGCCCATGTATACGGCACCTTGGCATAGAACTCCCTCCTTAAAGAAAAATAGCTTTAGATTTTAGTGACAAGACAAATGCTCTTATCACTAAATGTAAAAGTGAAATCCGAAGGTTCAGTGTTTCTCTTGTTGTTCCGTCTCTTTCGTGTAGGATATTAAAATAAATTTAGAAGTTACTTCCAGATTGTACTGGTAACAATTAATTTTTTTTCATTGACAGTTACTTTTGTTATCATGACATTAAAAATATATTTATTTGTCTATCTTTTTAACCTTCAAAACAAAATTTTTAACGAAAAATTTTTAAGGTCAAATGAATACTATTTTTATGTGTAAATGACTATTCATTTACGCTCTATAAAGTGTATGAAAGATTTTAACTTTACTATAAATTTTGTTTTGTGGACAGTTACTTTTGTCATTATGACATTAAAAATTTATTAATTTGACTATCTTTTGAACCTTCAGTGACAAAATTTTTTACTAACATATGAATAATTTTTAAAGTTAAACAAATATTATTTTTATGTGTAAATGTTGGACTGTGGCGCCTCCACGCACTTCCTTAATATACTACTCGGTGAAGAAGGAGGAGAAGCTTACAGTTTAGTTCCACGCTGTTCGTCATTCAGTTCATATCGCTAACGCGCATTAAATCTTTATATGTATCTTTGATCACTATTATTAAATAAATCGTGTAATAGACGAGTTTTAGTAAAGATCAGTAAAGACGAGTATTAATTAATAAACTCTATTATAAATAAATAACAAACGAGTGTATATTTTATTTTCACTAAACATAAAACCCAATAGATTATCGGCCCGCCATCGCTTCCACGGCGTGTGTGTGTTTTGTGTTGATTAAATAGAAAATGAATAATTTTTGGTGAAATAAATTATTTAAGAAGTGTGTGTATATATGTTACGCCCGAAACGAGGTAACGGCCGGTTCCGCAAAACGGGGCAGTCATCAGCCGGTTTAATGAAATTATGAATAAAATTTGCTAAGACAAACAAATTTTTTATTTTATAATTAATCAGTATCATTTAAAAATGTATTTTAAATGTAAAAGAAATTAAACAAAAATTTTTTTTTTAGGAATGTTTCTTATTTTCAATGTATTAATTTATTTAATTTGATGCCCCGTTCCGCGGAACCGGCCGGTTTGATGTCCCATTCCGTGGAACCGGCCGGTTTACTGTCCGATTCCGCGGAACCGGCCGTTACCACGTTTCGGGCGTAACATATACATAATAAAAATTAATTATTTTTTTGGTGAGATAAATTAAAGAAGTGTAAAAATAAATATTTTTTTTGAAAATAAAATTAATTATTTTTATGTGTGTTTCCGTTTACATAGAAGAGAAAATGGAGACCGAGCAGGAAGTGAAAGGTAGGATTTTTTTTAATATTGATGTGAAATGGATGAGAGTTAAAATTACCGGTAATTAATAAAAATTAAATTAAATTAATTTTTTTTATTGTTAAATTAATTATTGAAAAAGTAAAAATCAAATTTTTGACGTGTATGTGTGTGTGTATGTTTTACACAAAATGGCCGAAACCGACGCCAAGATTTTCTCAACGATGATGTACACGCCGGGCAGAAATTGTGTTTTTAAAAAGATGGCGCTCGGGAATGATGTGAAATTTTTTTTAAAATAATTTCAATAACTAAAGATAAAAAGAAAAGTGAATTGATATTGAATTTTTTTGAATTTTGTTCATACGAAAATGAAATTATTTAGACGCGCATAAATAAGACGTGAAATTTTTATTATTATTTTAGCGGGAAATGAAATTCGTGTGTGTTTTTTTCCGCGTGTATGTGTGCTATACTCGGAAATACATGCACGAACATAACCGTTTTTTTTAAAGAAGTGAAGAAAATAAAATTTTTTTTGGTTATGTGTGTGTATCCTTGCATGTATGTGTTCTACGTGTAGGATTGCATGAATTTTAACCTATTTAAAATTATAATAGAACGAAAAGAAAAACTGTAGATGTAAAATTATTATATGCATATAAAATAAAGATGTGAAATTTTTTTAAATAATTTATTTTAGAACTAAGACATAAATTTAAGCAATATATTTCTTTTAGATAATAAAGAACTATACCTCAGTCTAATGACACTGAATGAAGCAAACGAGATGAGAGAAAAATATGGAGAGGAAAAAGTTGTAGTCAGGTTAGATGAGGACGCGATTTGACTAGTCACCGAAAGTGGCTCAACTGTTTATATAGGTGTGTAATTTATTTTAGAAAAGATAAAATTTAAAAAAAAAAAAAAAAAAAAAATTTGTTTGACGTCAAATTAATAAAATTAGGTACCTAAAATTAAAAAAAAAATAAAAAAAAATAAAAATTCATGAATTTTACAAATAATTTTTTTTTCAACATTAGCTGGTTTGTTAATATTATAGATTATTATTGTGTTCATAGTAGTTTAAATATTTACAAGGGTGACCTTGAATATTATCTTGTGTTCGGATATGTGAAAGGTCATTCACTTTGTAGTTTTTCGTGCTTGTGTTCAGTCGATAAATTACGGAGTTAAATTCATTATCCTTTTTATTTCTCGTGCATGATTAGTCTAAGTGAAAATCTTTTCAGATAAACATACCATCGAAGAAAAAGAGTGGCATTTGATATCTGAAGCCGTAAAAAGGCAAGAATCATTGGGAAACAAGCTGTTAATTCCCATAGAAATCCAGCAAATAGAACTTAATGAAGGGGATTTTGAGTTTGTAGATGCGCGAAATGATGAGTCTGAA
The DNA here is from genome assembly GCA_022575985.1 of Anagrus nilaparvatae. NCBI lineage: Eukaryota > Metazoa > Arthropoda > Insecta > Hymenoptera > Mymaridae > Anagrus > Anagrus nilaparvatae. Next base: position 403,891 of record JAKSXM010000129.1, read on the forward strand.
AATGAAAAGAAAGATGACGAGAAAAATGAATTAGATGATGTGAATAGAGGAGGCCATGGCATGAATGATGAGGATGATGTGATTGTGACTGATGCGTCTACTCAGACGCCACCTTTTGTTAAGAAACAAAAGCCTTTAATTAAATGTTGAAAAATGTAACCTAAATCTGCAGAAGAGTCACAGTAAAAATCAAACTGTAAGTTTTGAAACTAAATTAAATGATTCTGAAGTTTTAGATGGGCAGAATTTTTATGATGAGATGCAGAGAAAATTTGATGCGTACTTGAAAGAAGTGAAGGAACAGCACAAAAAGAATTTAGATGTGATGGCAGCAAAAAATGATCTTATTGCCAAACACACTCAAGGTGTGATGAATGAAGTTGAAAGTAGATTAGATAGAAGAGTTGCCAGATTAGAAAACACTATTTCTGGAGTTAAAAATTTAGATGGGATTGCTGGCACTTTGAAGAGAGCTTTAGATAAGGTAGATGGGTTGAATAATGACGAGATACAAAATAGAGAGGTAAGAGACCATAATAATTCTAATTTATTTAATTCTACGATGGTGCCTAAAAGTATAAATATTTCTAATAAAAATGATATTACATTAATAATTCGAGACGAGATTAAAAAGTTAGGAATTAGTACGTTTTCGAATAAAAATGATTCGAATAAAGACGAGTCAATTGTAAATGAATTGAAAGATGTATTAAAGACCGGTTTATCATCCCGAGATACAGGTTCTAGAAGAGATTACAAGTTAACTAATAAAATGCGTTTTGAACATTTTATGGACTTTTTTACGTCAGAATTAAGAACAAAAGATTTATTATATGTTATAGATACAAAAATTAAAGTAAATGATAAATTAGATGAGAGTGCTATAGAAAATAATAAATTTAGAGTTCGTGATATATTGATAAATAGAATAGATCAAAATTATCATAATAAAATTTTAGATGAGTCAAATCCTATTAAAATGCTAGAAAAGATAAAAGAAATAAAAAGATGTGAAAATAATTTAATTTCCATGGATCTTAGAAAACGGTTGTATAATATACAATATAATCCTAACAAAGAAAAGGCAGCAGAATTTTGGGATAGATTTGACGAGTTGACGAGAAATTACAATAACATCCCAAATGCTCCTGCCCTTTCTGAACAAGAAATTCGAAATGCTTTATCAAGCAATAGAGAAGAGTATACCTCAGGTACACCATCTAGAATTTGTAAACGTGAATTTGACGGGTAAAAGTATTTCTTTCGAGGACTTAAAACGTTTTATCATACAGCATGAAGCTTCCACTGTGATGGCTTAGGGCATATTGGGAGTAATTGTCCTCGTAAAGATTTGAAAGGAAAGCTTTGTTATTCCTGTAAGGAGTACACAGACCATATTGCAGCTAACTGCCCTCGAAACAGGATCAAATCGACGAGATAGAAGGTATGATAATAACAATAGACTTGATTATAAAAACAATGGTGGTGGCCGTGGTTTTTTAAAGAAAGATAGAAAGTAAGAATCACGAGTCTAACTAAAAAAGATCCAAGTTTAATAATAGTGGTAGAAGAAATTATAAAAACCGGGGTCGAGGCAGAAAACAGCAAAACAATGGGCAGCTAGAAAAGAAGAACTCTGAAAGTAAAGGTAACTTTGATAGTTTAAATATTTTTAATACTGATTTAAATAGACGAGATAATATAACCCAAGTTAGCTTTACCGGTTTAAACAATAATAAATTACTAGCCGAATTTTTGGCCGATTCCGGAGCCACAGAGCATCTTACAAATTCTAAACTGATATTTAAGACTTTAGATGTGAATTGTAGAAATATTATAAAATGTGCAAATAAAGATGAGTCTGCGAATTTTAAATCGGAGGGAGTAGGAGTTGTAGATTTGATAAATTCTGATAATAATATTTCTTTAAAGAATGTAATTTGCGCTGAAGGCTTATCGGAAAACTTGTTTTTCCTTAGAAAATTTGCTGATAAAGGTTTATATTAGCTATCTATTTAGACAATAAAAAAATTAATATTTTTGACCCTGTTTCTAAAAAATCATTTATCTCTGGTATATATGATAAACCTTACTGGAAAATAGAATTTGAAGTGAATAATTTAGATGCGAACATAAACTCAGAACACAGTCCTTTAAATAATAAAATTATTGCATACTTAACGACGAGAAGTAACAGAAATTATAAATTAAAAGATAAATCTAATAATAATAATAAAATCCATTCAGATGAGAAATTAGATGCGATTAATGAAAATTTCTGTGACAATAATTTATTTGAAAATGAGACTGGAGTAGAAGTTGACTTAAATGATGCCATTTTTGAAAATAGTTTAAGAGACAGAATTTTAAATAATCTTGATGAATCACTTTTGACTGATGATGAATTTGAAGAGAAAAACGAATTAAATTTTGATAAACAAAACAATATGTTTGTTAAAAATAATATAGCAATGTTATGGCATTTTATAATGGGCCATGCGTCGTTGGGATATTTAAAAAGACTTCAAAAATTATATCCAGAAATAAAAGATTTAAAAGACGCGAAATTTGATGAGAAAATTTTAGACTGTGAAATATGCTTGATTTCGAAACTAAATAAATTACCGTTCAATACTGTAAGATTTAGAGCAAATGAACCATTACAAATAGTTCACTCTGATATAATGGGTCCTATTAGTCTTATCACTTACCCAAAAAGAAATAGATAAATTTCTGTAATCATAGATGACTACTCTAGGGCGGCAATGGCCTTTAGCATGAAAACAAAAGATGAGACAGGAACATGCCTTGAACTGTTTGTTAAAAGCGCTAGAAACTTTATTGGACGAGATGCTAAAGTTGGTTACCTTAGAACTAACCAAGGCACTGAATTTGTTGGTGGGAAAACTAAAGCAGTATTGGAGAAATTAGGAGCTGAGTTAGAACTTGTTACTCCTTATACTCCAGAACATAATGGTGTCTCGGAGAGATTTAACTAGACTATTCAAAAGAAAATACGCTCGTTAATGTATGATGCGAAACGAAAGTATGTGGGATTTAGCTTTGGGTGCGGCTGTCTATGCCTATAATCGCACACCTCATAAGTATGTAGATATGAATATACCGTAATGCAAACTAAATCCCAGATTTGAACCAAAATTAAGCCAACTAAAACGTTATGGATGCTTATCATATATTAAAATACATAGAAGGATAGGTCCTAAATATAGGTCCTAAATTTAGGAGAATAGCGATGAGAGTTGTACTTGTAGGATATAATTCAACTTTATTTTTCTTAAACCTGAAGAAGGAAAGTTTTATGAAAGTCGAAATGTTAGGTTTAACGAAAAATTGGTTTTTGGTGACAAATATAGAAAGAATAGCATCACAGATTGGGAAAATGCCTTTGATGAGATAAACAAAGAAATTTGGTTCGTTAAATTTCATGAGGAACCAAAAAAAATTGCTAATAACATACAAAGAACGAAGGGAGCGTTAAAAATAAAAAGAGGCAGACGTAGTAAAAATATCATAGTAAACTCTAATAATGTACATTTAGAAGAGTCTGAAGAAGAGATTGAAATTTTAGATGGTGAGTATTATCATGCATTACTTACAAAAATTAATAAAGATCCAGGTTCTTTTAAAGAAGCCATGAAATCAGATGAGAAAAATAAGTGGGATCTTGCAGTAAAAGACGAGCTAATTTCGATGGATAAAAATAAAGTATGGAATATTGTTAAAAGACCTCTTGTAGATGAATATGGTAATAAACCAAATTTAATTGATTCAAGGTGGGTTCGAAAGAAAAAGATAGAGCCAAATGGCAAAATCAAACATAAGGCGAGATTAGTGATAAGAGGGTTTAAAGATAAAAATACGTACGATCTGAAAGATACTTATGCGCCTGTTTCTAGACTTGTATTAATTAGAGCAGTGCTTGCGATCATAAATAAATATGACTTAGATGTGTGTCAAATGGAAGTGAAAACTGCCTTCCTTAATGGTAAAATTGAAGACAAGATTTACATGGAAATACCAGAAGGGGTAAATGTCTCAGAACAATTTAGACGAGAAAACGTTTGCAAAATAGAAAGAGCACTGTATGGTTTAAAAATTAGCCCTAAAAGATGGAATGAGCGATTTGCTGAAGTAGCTTCAAAAATTGGGTTAACTTCTCATTATGATGAACCATGTATATTTACGTGGAGAAATGGGAGTAAATTTCTCATATTGTTACTATACGTAGACGATATGTTGATCGCCAGTAATGATTTAGAAAAACTGGAGCAAATAAAACTGAAATTGAAAGATGAGTTTGAAATGACAGATCTAGGCGAACCTAAAAGTTTTCTTGGGATTAACTTAGAACGAAATAGATTGGAGAGAATTTTAAGTTTATCACAAGAAGATTATATAGAAAAGATGTTAGAAAGATTTGGTTTTAAAGAAAAACATCTACAAAGAACGCCTATGGTTACGCAACAGGTAGCTAATTGAAAAAGAAAAGAACGAGAAGAGTCTGATGACGATGAGAAATTTAATAAAAATCTACTTATGGCAAATACGACTTATAGAGAAGCTGTTTGTTCTTTAGCATATTTGGCTAACGTTATTAGACCAGATATTGCGGATACCGTAAATATATTAAGTAGACACCAGGTTGAACCAACTGAAAATGAGTGGGCTATGATTGAAGAGTATTTAGATATCTTAAAGGAACCATAGACTTGAAACTAACACGGGTTTGAATAATAAACTAGAAGGCTATTCTGACTCTAGTTATTCTGATTGCAAGAAATCATTAACAACTAGTGGATATATTATTAGATTGTTTGGTGATTCAATAGCCTGGAAAACACGGAAACTGTCTTATGTAAATCTATCTACTTGTGAGGCTGAATACGTTGCGATGAGTAATGCGACACAAGAAATGGTTTCAATTTTTAATTCGTTAAAATTAATGTTGAACATTCCTTTAATGCCCTTGATCCTTTGGTGTGATAATTCAGCTGCGGATAAAAATACTAAGACGAGAGGCAGCAATCGGTTGAGACACATAATATACACTAAGGTTGATTATTTTAAAGATTGTCTCAAAAGGGGTTATATCGAAGTTAGATGGGTACCTTCTAAAGAACAAATAGCTGATATTTTTACTAAACCGTTGGCTTTTGATTTGCACAGACAACTGACTAATTCAATCTTAAACTTGGAGAGTTAGACGAGTCAAATTGTACATGATGTGTATTCGATGAGATAAACTAATAATTGATTTGATTTGTTTCAGATAAATAGATAAGAAAGTGCTTAAGACGGTGTTATTATGAGGGATATCAGAGTGAAAGGATGACCATATGTGCACTTAAAATTTTTATTAAATTTTGGAATTACAAACGAATCTACAAACGCGCATCAACAATATTGAATTTTAGTTTGTAAGCAGAAGTAATTAAGCATGGTGCAAGTGAAATTGTGTGTTAGATAATTTATTTGTTTATTATATATATGCTTTTATTTATTTTTCTAATAAAAGAATAATTTTTTTAATAAATTAATTTTTTTATTAAATGAATTCTTTATAATTTTAAGTGTGTGCTGTATTAATTATCTGTAATAAATAAGTGCTTATATAAGTATTTCAAAAATTCATGTGCTTTAAAGTTCATGAAAATTGTAAAAAAAATTGTAATATTATTCAATAAATAGAGCTTCTGCAAAAAAATGTTCAACAAATGGATGTAACTGCCATAAATCTGGGGTTTTATGTAGTTCTAGGTGTCATTTAAGTAGTCCTATTACAAATAAATAAACATTTCCATTCTTAATTGTATTATACTGTTTTAAAAGTTTAAGATGTAATAAAAAAATTTAATATTAATGTACAAAAAAATAATAAATAACATATTTACTTTATATTTGGCGCGCTTGTGAATTTTTACAATAGTAAACTAGAAAAAAATTAATTTCTTTAACACGGTGCTTCGTCAGTATTATAGGATAAAATACGTATAATAGGCTATAATACTAAAAATTTTAGTATGATTAGCTATATGTGAATTCAAAGGCTTTATTTTTCTAAAATATGGATAATAGCTTATTATACTAAAATGTCTATTGTACTGCGACATATATATATTTTCACATAAATAAAAAGAATTTTTTTCCCTTTTTTAATCTCATATTCCCAAAAATATAAATAAAAATTATGTTTTTGAACATTTTACCGTCTTTAAATTTACCGTAAATAAATTATAATTTATAATTTTTGATAATAATATTTTATTTTTATAACATAAAAAAAAGTTACAAATGACAAAAAATATTTTATTAAATTTTGTGAAAATTTTGAAGTGTCAATTAAATGTTTTTTAAACATTTATCAGACAGTGAAAATAACTTGATTGACTTTATTGAATTAAAGCGCGCCAAATCGCTTAGATTTATTTTCTGATATATTGTATAGAACTTTGTAAGAAGGTATATTTTTTGTAGAATATATTTTTTTAGTATATTTAAATCTGATCTAATAATGACAAAGTTGACAGTTGGCAGCTGTCAACTAGCTGTCAAATTGACAACAGAATACAAAAAACTTAAAAAACTTTGTCATTATGACATCAGTTTTGAACTCAGCAACCTCGAAAACATATTGTGAAATCATTATTTTAATATTTTTGTATTCTGTTGTCAATTTGACAGCTATTTGACAGCTGCTAACTGTCAATAATATCAATTTGACAATAGATTTGAAATTAGCGACCTCAAAAACATAAAGGTATACTTTAAAAATAAAAGAAAAAAGGTTTTGAAGCGATCTTGCAATGATGGAGCTTTGGAGCTTTCAAGCTCCGTAGACGCCATAGTTGGGACTTTTGAGCTTTGTGCCCATTGAGACTTTTGTTCAGAATGATAAAATCTACAACATATCCAAAATTCAGCCAATTCGACCGAAAGGCAAAATCCTATGCTTTTGTGCGGGGTCCTTTATTTTTGAGATTAGGCCAAATTTCAAAAAATCTATTAAGGCTTATTAAAATGAAAATGTAAGTTTTGCATAAAGCTCGCGAAAAACAGCATAAAATAGCAATAATTACAGTACACATGGCAAAATGTCAAAAAATTTGAAAATTTATCGGCTATTTTTCTGTTTTGAGCCTAAAATGGGCACTTTAATTAAGAAGGCAAATATTAACGTGTACTAAGGTTAAAGTACATAAAAAAGGCAACTTTAAAAAAAAAAAATTTAGCCTAACATGTTCTTGCATAAAATGGCGCTAATTTCAAAATTACGTGATTTTAGCCGAAAAATGCCAATTTTGGCCGTAAAAATAAATATTTTTGAACAAAAATTTTACCACATTATCTCGCTATGAAAATACGTATTTTCTGCGATTTTCATAAAAATCCGATAATTTTTGCGCCATTTAATTAAAAAATAATAAAAATTGGACAAAAATTGATTTTTGGAGGTTAGGATATATTCTAATCTCAACCCTATCCATTTAGTTCTATTCTCTGTCTAATGATGAAAATTTCCCATTTTTTTTTTTTTTATATCATCATTTTACCCAGAGATATCTCAAAATCCTGAAGCAACCTACTTAAAATTTGGCAAAAAACAGTTTTTTCCCAATATCTGGCCAAGCGTTCCTCCGGTACTTCAGATAACTTAGGTTCTTACTCACGTACGCATATAAAAACGAAAAAAAAAAAAAAAAATTGCATTTCCCTTATACATCACTATTAAATGACAATTGCACTCCACTAATATATATATATACTTCTATGCGTATATAAAAAATCTTGCATCGTCCTTCGGTTAACTTCGGTTTTCTTCGTTTTTTATTTTCTAATCTCTTTCTTTCTTACAACTTATAGTATTACTTATTCATTCACGTATTTATTTGCTTCCTTTAAAAAAAAACCATAATAATGAAAAATTACCTATTTATTATCCGTCGTGTGTGACTTCGTTAACTCGTCTATACCGACGCATTTTGAGACTCTTGTCTCATCTTCTGGGTAAAACTATTTACACATTTTTTACACTAACATGTTGGTCCTGAACCCAACGTTGATGTTGCATTTCTTAAGTGTGTCAACAAGTATGTATGGCATGAAATTTCCATAAGTAGCTGATACGTATTTAGTACCTGTAGTATTATTATTATTATAATTTTTATAACTTTGGTGTTTATTGATAAGCTTTTTTACTATATTACTATTGTAGCTGTTAGAAGTGGCTATGTGTTTGATATTGCTTACTTCTTTTTTGAAATTTTCGTCACTAAGAGGGATGGTGAGGAGTCTGTGAACGAATGCATTGAAGATTGCCATTTTTTAGGGCCGGGGATGATGAGAGTCAGCTTGTATTACTAGATCCGTGGTCGTTGGTTTTCTGAAGATGTCAAATTCAAATTTTTTCTCATCAACGTTAGTTTGAGAAGTAATTTTAGTTAGACTAAAATCTAGAAAATTAAGTTTATTTTCTTGCTCAACCTCCAAGGTAAATTGCATGTAACTATGTATGTTGTTTAGATATGTTATTAGTTTATCCAGTTGTCTATCGGAGCCATTATATATGATAAGGGTGTCATCCACATATCGTGCATAAAAAATGATGTTGTTAGTATATGAATTGTTGTTCTAGAACAGATGTTTTTGTTCATAGTTATTCAGGTAAACATCTGCAAGAAACCCTGATAATGGTGATCCCTTGGCTGAACCTTCATTTTGTCTATAATAACAACCATTAAATGTAAAATAGTTTTGTGAGAGTACAGTTTCGAGTAGGTCAATAATCTCATGAATTTCTAAGCTGGTTAACTGACTATTTTTAATTATGATGTTTTTTGTAATTTCTATAGTTTTGCATACAGGAACATTAGTATATAGATTTACTATATCTAGTGATGCAATTTTATATGATGGTAGTACTTTTAAATCTTTTATTTTATTTATTACCGAAATTCTTTTTTTAACACTATGAGTATTACTGAGCTGTATGTTGTCAGACAAAATTTTTAGTAAGTATTTTTCGGTTTTATATGTGGGAGCTGTTTGTTGGTTACATACCGTTCTAATGGGTATGCCGTCTTTGTGTGCCTTTGGTAGTCCAATGAATTGTGGGGCAGACGTCTTTATTGGTTTTAAATGATGTTTATCCGAACTACTTAAAATGTATTTGTTTGTCTCAATTTTTCAGTTTAATTCTATAACATAATCATTGGTCGGATCTTTTTCTGGTTGAGTGATGTCGTTTTTTACAAAAAAGTTGGTTGCTTTATTGTTATACTCCTCTTTGTAAATAATGACTATGGTATCGCCTTTATCTGCCTTAGTGATGTGTGCATTGTTATCTTGTAATTTGCGTTTAATTTGTTTGATTATTTTTAATTCACTTTTATATTTATTGGATAAATGTTTATATCTATTATTATTTTGTGTATTTTCTAATGTGATGCTATTTAATTGTGAGTTTATTTTTTGACTTATTATTTCGCGAACATTCTTTTGAATATTTTATATTATTTTATATTCTTTTGAATATTTATAGAATTATAAATATAATTGAGCATTTTAAGGTGGCAATTCAGTAGTTCTAAACAAGGGATTAAAATATAATATTCCAGATAATCCCAATGATAATATAAAAATAAAAAATGAAATAATAAACACAGAAGCCACCATAAAAACAGTTAGACATCAAAATATTTAGGACAAATTTAAAACTTTATGGTAAAAGTTTTAGTATTTTAACTCAGATTGAGCAAAGACATTAGCCTAATATGAAAATTTAAAGAAAAGAATTATAGCCAAAGAACAATTTCTTGATAATGATTGTAACAATATCAATAATAACGGTATTATTATTTCTATCACGTGTATTTGTATTGTCTTAAATGTATTAATACTAACCTATTTAGACAAGTTTTAGGTAAATATCTAAATGCATCTGATTTATGGATGACTGCAGAGAATCAAAGCGAGACAAAATCATCATTAAAAATTGAGGGAAAGAAAAATCTAGAAGAGAAAACTCTAATTTTAAGCAAGCATTAAATAATAATAAATTTTTGCATTTTTCAAATTAAAAGTTTTTTTTTTAATTTAAAATAAAAGTTTTTTATTATTTGCATGTAAATTATATAATTCAATTATATATGTAAGAAATTAAAATTATATTATTTATATTTTAAGTATATTTATGCTAACAGAGCTTTTCTGCAGTTTTCCTCTGACACCGGTGAATGTCGGCATGGTTCCTAATTTAAGACGGCTGCAGACACACATACCTACCAAAATCCTTATCCATATAAAAGTTTAAAAACATTAAAAATATAAATAAAAAGATTAAAACTAAATAATTATATATATGTATTTAAAGATTACACAAATATAAAAAAAAAAGTAATTATATCTTACTAGTTTTATCTTATCTTACTACTATATATATTTGAAAATTTATTCGTGTGCATGTGTGTGTGTGTGTGTGTGTTCCATCATCAGGGTCAAAACACTGAACAAAATTACATAAAACTGGTGTCAAAATAAAGGTAAAAAGTCTGCGTGTGACATAGGCTATAGATTTTCTGCTCAGCTATCGTAGTTGTTGAGATATTTAATTTTTAGTGATTTTGAAATTGATAAAATTTTTGAAAAATTTTGAAAAAAACTAAAATATCTCGAGACTATCGATAAATTTTATTGTCACAAGTTTGTACTATTCGATTCGGCACCAAATTTTACGTATTCTCCTAAATTTTTATTCAAAACGGAGGTATCTTTAAAATTTTGTAAAATATTTTTGAAGCTGGTTAAAAATATTTTTTTCATTTTTTTATTTTTTATGGTATTTTTTAATAATTTATTTATGTGCCTGTGTGTTTATGAGTTTTATCATGATGCTCGAAAAAGTGAAAGATATTACATAAAACCGGTGTTAAAATAAAGTTAAAATAAAAAAATATTTACTATTTTTTGGAAAAATTAAATTTTTTGAAAATTTTGTTAAAAAGTGAAATATCTGAAAAATATGATAAAATTTTAATGTCGCGATTGGTATTACATAATTCAGTCAATTTTAGAACCATCTATATATACATTTTAGAATCATCTATATATACAACAGAAAAATATTGATTTAAATGTGAACATGAGAGACTGAGCCTCATCTGAAAAATCTGAACGTGTTTGCATAATTATAAATTTGCAGTCAAAAATGATTTTTTGAAGCAACACAAATAAAATTAAATGCGATACAGGGGGGGCGGAGCCCCCTCCAACTTTTGCTACTATTATATAAATAAGATATAGTCATAAGAAATTTAAAATGAAAATAATACAACAAAATAGAGAAATAAATATAAAAATTTGTTTATAATAAAATAATAATAATAATAATTGCAATTAAGAAAGTTATGTTAGCAATATATAATAAATAAATATGTAAAAAAAAAAATATTATATGAAATAGAAAATAAAAAGAGTTAATTTCATGTAAAATTTGGATAGTTCCATTCCAGGAGGAATGGAAGGCAACCAGAGGTATGTTGCATAGTATGGTAAAAATGTTATATATGTTTTTGTAATATTATATTTACTATGTTTAATTTCGTGGAAGATGCGAGATACAAGAGATCACTAACAGAAAAAGAATAAAAAAATAATATGTGGGAATGGTACTTACGAGCTTAAAGATTGAAAGTCAATATGAAAATAACATCTATGACGTCAAAGGGCAAGCTTTGATTTTGGTATAGAAGACGCCTACGACAATATAAAAATTCTTCACATATAGTAGCTCTATTCTTTCACACGGTTTAACGCATATAAGCTACTGTCCAGGGATGTCGCGGGACACTTGGTTAAGACACTTGTTACTCTAACTTTCGTTCGACGGCATTGCATATTATTGGTATCTTAATACTCGCATTTTGTACTTATACTTATATTATGGAACTTAGAGTATTTTCAATAAACAAACTAGTTATATTCAACTAATTTGGTTAATTTATTTTTCTCTATAATAAACCAGCCTTAAAATAACTTTATGGTCCGAATAAAAAGAATTCTCGTATCACCTGAGAATAATTGATAATCCGGCAATTACGCTACAGCAATACTTAATTTCTTTCTATGAAAGTATGAAGATCTAGAATTATCCCTTGTAAAAGATTTCTCTATCTAATACTTAATTTTTCAAATTTTTTTTTTTCAAAATTTTTTGCATAAAAAAAATAAAAAAACACCATAAATTTTTTTCGTTTTGGAGGTAGTACTTAATTTATATCTATGAAATTACTAATATCTAGAATTAACGTTTTTACTAGGTATCATTATTATTCCTCAATTCAAACATAGCAAAAAATTTTTCTTTATTCCTATAGCTGGTGTAATTGTGTCTGCAAGATATAACTACACCAGCTATACCAAAAACTGTCTAGCAGACATAATTATCATATAAGAAAATTATGTGCCAGTGTTGAAAAATCTTCTTCTTTTTATGTAAAAAATCTAATTTTTTCTATGAGATGTTAAACTAACATTATCAAGGGCAATATCATTCAAAGATCATTCTTTGTTTTTCTTAATACATTATACTTTATTAGGTAAAATAGATCATTAAGAATGTTTTGTTATTGCTAATGAGGAACCATAGTGCCAATTACTTGGCAGACTTTTTTTTTTTTTTACTAAAAATGTAATAAATCCTGAACAAATAGTTGGATTTTTATAAAAATTTGTGAAAATGCGAATTTTACGTATGGTATCAAGTGATAAAATTCAAAAAGAAAATTTCAATTTTTACGGCTAAAGTTGGCAAAAATCACCAAATTTAGAAATTGATATTGACTATAATTTAACTATTAAATTTTTAACCATCTGCAAAAAATATTCAAAATACGTTTTTTTACTATAAAATAACATTGCAGACGGTAAATAATAATTAAGTAATAATTTTAATCACCAATCAAATCAATATTCTTAGAATATTTAAAGAATATTTTAATTGAAATTTTTTATTGGTAAATTTACAAATACAAACATCAAACAGCAAAAATAAAAAATTTTGGCTCAGCTAAAATTAATAAAATAAATGTGTTCACATAAACGGCGAAGGAAAAGAAAATTTTTAAGAAATATGATTCCAATTTTTTTGAAGATTACTTTTTGAAGATTTGTTGCATCAGACTGGTGCAACAGCAAAAATTTAAGTTGGCTTGTTGCAAAGACGAATGTCGTTCAACATATTCCAAATTTTTTTTCAGATTAATGGTTAAAGTACAGAAGTGAGTTTTTAAATTATACTTATAGTTATGCGGCCAGCTGGCTTTTAAGGTTACTCATTTTGCTCCGCTTGAAATGTGCACAAATCGCTTATTTAAGTCAAGCCTGATAAGTTCCAGCCATAGAGAAGTTCGGCGCGTGGTCCAGCGGGTGATATAAACTGGCCGGAAAATGTCAAAAATTCGGGAAAATCAAACTTATTTTGCTCCACTTTTGAATACCTGGAATCTTTTATTTATTGACCCTCATACACGAAAATACTAATGCCTTATAATTTCCGCGGTTTAACGCACTAGCCGGAAGCCCTAAAGTTGTCAAAAAAAGGCTTTCGTTATATCATTTTGCTCCGAAAACCACTTGACCGAAAAACTTTAAAAAAATAAAAAGTGCGTTTCAAAGGGCTAAGGTTGCCTGACAAAACTACGGGTAGCCTGATAATTCTGGGGAAAAAAATGGCGTCAATGAGCATGGAAAATTTTACTGAAATTGCATATAATTAACACTAAAATTAATTATAAGGAAAAAATATAAGATAAGTTAAGGTCAGAAAATAATTATATCATTTTAATACGGGCGAATAAAACTAGCTAACCCATTTTTAGCGACAGAAAAACAAAAAAAAGTGAAAATCAGTTTTTCCTTTCATCAAAATAATCATGTTTTGCCATACCTTAAAGCTTGCATTCGCTTGCGGCATATGTAATTCATTTTTTATAATGTTCCCTTAATGAAGAAATTTTCCGGCGTATCGTAAACGAAATGAGTCATTAAGGTACAGAGAAACAGACAGACAAATAAATTTTTAAATAGTATTAAGATATAATACATAAAGATGGTTCTAGAATTGACTGAATCAAGTAATACCAATTGCGTAAAAGTATAAATTATATTATATTTAAATATTATATTATATTATTGTATACTAGCTGATTGGCCTCGCGATGCTCGGGTTAACCAAATAAAAACTCTTGTGCATTAATTTTTTTATATTTTAATCATATTTAGTTAATTATAATAAATTTAATCATACGTGATTAAAATACAATTTAATTTTATTTAAAAACGAATGAGAACAGAATTAATTTTATGCTTCTAAAATTAACAATAAAATTTTATAATTCATATTAAGAAAAAGTTACATGATTATTTATAAATATTTATAACTAATAAGGTATATTTTATAATATAAATAATTATTGATAATAAATAATAATTGAAAATAAAATATAGTGATATGCAGGTTTTTTAACAAAATTTCCAGTTTTTTTCATATTGTAGATAATTAATATTTAAATATTTTCTATTTTCATATTCATCACAACTGATATTGTAGACAATCAATATTCATTTTACTATAGAATGAAATTTTCATAATTTTTTATTGTTCATAAATATGACAGGCGATATCCATTTCACTCTATGGTAAAATTTTTTTAGCTTTTTCATTAATAAAACAGCCAGCAATATAGATTGAAAATTTTGAATTTTTTTCATAATGTAGACAGCCAATATAAATTTTACTATAGAGTGAAATTTTTATAATTTTTTATTTTTCAATTAATAGTACAGCCGATATCCATTTTACTCTATGGTGACATTTTTGGGATTTTCCATATATAAAACAACGAACAATATAGATTGAAATTTTTGCTGTTTTTTTATATTTTAGACAATCAATATGAATTTTACTCTGGAGTGAAATATTTATTTTTTTTTTTTTTCATAAATAGGACAGAAGATGTTCATTTTACTCTATAGTGAAATTTTTTGGGTTTTTTCATATATAAAACAGTCAACAATATAGATTGAAATTTTTTCAGTTTTTTCATATTGTAGACAATCAATATGAATTTTACTATCGAGTGAAACTTTTATAATATTTTTTATAAACTTTTATAATTTTTATAATGTTTTCATAAATAGGACAGCCGATATCCATTATACTCTATATTTGGTGAAATTTTTGAGTTTTTTCATATATAAAACAACTAACATTATAGATTGAAATTTTTGCTGTTTTTTTATATTGCAGAGAATCAATATTAATTTTACTCTAGAGTGAAATATTTATGATTTTGGTTCCTCATAGAGGACCCATTGTTTTAGGTGAAATTTTAATTTCTGATTTTTTGACATATACGCACGTTTTGAGACCTCAGGATTCTAAAAAACCAGTTTTTAAAAAAATTATGTATGTGTGGTGTGAGTGTATGTATGTATGTATGTATGTAGCACTGTCACCGGTGATATTTCACAACCAGTATGACATTAGACCTTTTTTTTTATAAAATTTTTTTCACCAAAAAATTTCCAGGTATTTTTTTTTTTTTTTTAATTTGGATGTAATACCTTATTTTTATCCATGCAAGTAAATTTTTGTAGTATTTTCATATTGTAAACAGCTAATATGAACTTTACTATACAATTCAATTTAAAAAATTTTTGTTTTTTTTATTCTTAGGACTGCCGATACCTATCTTATTTCATAATGAAATTTTTTGTGTTTTTTCATATATAAATAGCCGACAATATACATGGTGAATTTTTTAGTTTTTTCATATTGTATACCGCCAATACAATATGAATTTTACTATACAGTTAAATATTTCTAATTTTTTTTTCATTCTTAGAACTGCCAATATCTATATTATTACAACGTGAAATTTTTTTAATTTTTTATATACAAAATAGCCAGTAATATAGATTAAAATTTTTGTAGTTTTTTCATATTGTAAACAGCTAATATAAATTTTACTATATAGCTAAATTAAAAAATTTTTTATTTTTTTCATTCTTAAGACTGCCGATAACTATTTTATTTCATAGTGAAATTTTTTAAGTTTTTTCATATATCAAATAGCCGACAATATAGATTGAAATTTTTGTAGTTTTTTCATATTGTAAACCGACAATATGAATTTTACTATACAGTTAAATTCTTAAAATGTTTGTTTTTTTCTATTATTCTTAGGACTGCCGATGTCTATATTATTTCATATCCAAATTTTTGAGTCATTTCATATATAAAATAAAAGAGTTTCGGGGCAAATTACTACTTGAAAAAAATGCTATCTTTTTTAATTTTAGCTCACGGCACAGAGTTACAACTGTTTAAAGCTAAGAAGTACAAAATTTAAAAAGTCAAAAATTGGTCATTTTCATCACTTCATATCTTAAAATGGTTTGTATTAAAATATAAAAACCAAAATGCTTTGTTTTTATTAAACGCATTTCTAAAGCCGCTTTTTTTTGTTTTTTATTTAATGTATTCATTAAAAAGAAATAGCAAAAAAAAGACTTAGAGTCCGATTTATTGAGTTATTGGGTTTATTCATTGAAATAATAGTATTGAATTTAGCAGAAACTTTACTTCACTTTAATTTTTTTTTCTAAAACAATCCTGTTTTATAGAAATGTTGTAATTTCAATATTTTTTATGCAATATTAGCATTAAATTATTAGTATTGAATTCAGAAAAATATACCCAACTTAAATGTTTTCGAATATTGTCCGGTTTTATAGAAATCTTGTAATCTCAAACATTTTTATGCAATGATAGCATTGAAATATATGTCTTAAATTTAGCAAAATGTACCCCGCTTTCAATTTTTTCGAATAATAGCCTGATTCTTAGAACAGTTGTAATTTTAATTGTATTGAAATATTAGTAATTAATTTAGCAGAAACTATACCTCACTTTAGTTTTATTTCGAAAAGTTTCCTTTTTTATAGAAAAGTTGTAATTTCAATCGTTTTTATGCAATAATAGTAATGATATATTATAGTATTGAATTTATCAAAATATACCCAACTTAAATGTTTTTGAATTCCGTCGTGTTTTATAGAAATGTTGTAATTTCAAATGTTTTTATGCAATGATAGCATTGAAATATCAGATTTGAATTTAGCAGTATATGCCCCACTTAAATGTTTTCGAATACTGTCCTGTTTTATAGAAATGTTGTAATTTCAAATGTTTTTATGCAATGATAGCATTGAAATATCAGTATTGAATTTAGCAAAATATACCCAACTTAAAAGTTTTCAAATATTGTCCTGTTTTATAGAAATCTTATAATTTCAAATATTTTTCTTCAATGATAGCATTAAAATATTAGTATTGAATTTAACAGAAAACAGAAATTATACCCCTCTTTAATATTTTTTTCGTTAACAACTTAAGAAGATAAACTCATATTGATTGTCCACAATTTGAAAAACATCTAAAAATTTTAATATATAATATTGTCAGGTGTATTACAGCAGAAACTATACGCTATTCTATATATTTTTCGAATAGTGTCCTCTTTTATATGAAAGTTGGAATTTCAAATATTTTTATGCAATGATTGCATTGAAATATTTTTATTGACTTTAGCAGAAACTATACGTCATTCTAAATTTTTTTCGAATAGTGTCCTGTTTTATATAAAAATTGTAATTTAAAATATATTTTTGCAATGATAGCATCGAAAATTTTTTATTGACTTTAGCAGAATCTATACACCATTCTAAATTTTTTTCGATTAGTCGTTCTGTTTTATATAAAAGTTGCAACTTAAAATATTTTTGTGCAATGATTGCATTGAAATATTTTTATTGACTTTAGCAAAGACTATATGCCATTCTAAATTTTTTTCGATTAGTGTCCTGTTTTATATAAAAGTTGGAATTTCAAATATTTTTATGCAATGACAGCATTTAAATTTTTTTTTTTTGATTTTAGCTGAAACTATACATCATTTAAAATTTTTTTCTAATAGTCTCCTGTTTTATACAAAAGTTGTAATTATAAATATTTTTATGCAATGATTGTATTGAAATATTTTTGTAATCTCAAAAATTTTTATGCAATGATAGCATTGAAATTTTTTTATTGACTTTAGCTGAAACTGTACATCATTTAAAATTTTTTTCTAATAGTATCCTATTTTATTTAAAAGTTGTAATTTTAAATATTTTTATGCAATGAGATCATTGAAATTTTTTTATTGACTTTAGCAGAAACTATATTTCATTTAAATTTTTTTATAATAGTGTCTTGTTTTATAAGAAAATTAAATTTTAAAATTTTTTTATGCAATGATAACATTGAAATTTTTTTATTAACTTTAGCAGAAACTATACGACATTATAAATTTTTTTCTAATAGTCTCCTGTTTTATAGAAAAGTTGGAATTTCAAATATTTTAATGCAATGATAGCATTTAAATTTTTTTTTTGACTTTAGCAGAAATTATACGCCATTTTAAATTTTTTTTTAATAGTCATACATTTTTATTGACTTAAGCAGAAACTATACGCCATTATAAATTTTTTTCTAATAGTCTTCTGTTTTATAGAAAAGTTGGAATTTTAAATATTTTTATGCAATGATAGCATTTAAATTTTTTTTTTGACTTTAGCAGAAATTATACGCCAATTATATTATTTGTTTTTATGAGTTCTAAAATGTTTTGAATTTTTCTCTAGGATTCTTATTTATAAATTAATAATTTTAATAAATTATTTTTAAAAATCAAACGTATATATTACGTATAAAATACGTATAAATTAGTGACAAATTAAGTAATACAAATAGAGATACTATTTTATCGTATTTTTCAGATATTTCACTTTTTACCCAAATTTTCAAAAAGTATAATTTTTCCCAAAAATAATAAAAATTGTTTTATTTTAACTTCATTTCGACACTGGTTTTATGTAATTTTTTTCAAATCGGTTCGAGCCTCATGATAAAACACATAGACACAGAGACACACAAATAAGTTATTAAAAATACCATAAAAAATAAAAAAATGAAAAAAATTTTCATTACCAGCCTCAGAAATATTTGATAAAATGTTAAAGATACCTCCGTTTTGAATAAAAATTTCAGAGAATACGTAAAAATTAGAGCCAAATTGAACACTAAAAATAGCGATCAAAATATTTTTTGATAGTATCGAGATATTTCAATTTTTGTTAAAAATTTTAAAAAATTTCATCAAATTCAAAAACACTAAAAATTAATTATCTCAAAAACTACGATAGCTGAGAAAGAGATCGAGCCGATCGCCGTGAAAGTTTAGGTGGATACGTAAAAAGTATACCCGAATCAAATGAAATTATTTTTGATAAAAAAATTTTTCCTCGGTTTTTACGTACGTTTTAAATAAAAATTTAACTGAGTGCGTATAAAATAGTGCCAAATCAAGTAATGCAAATTGCGACACTAAAATTTTATCATACTTTTAAGATATTTCACTTTGTAACCAAATTTTCAAAAAATTTTATTTATCCCAAAAATAATAAACATTGAATATCTCCAAAAGTACGATAGCTGAGTCGTAAAACTATGTATTCCGCAGACTTTTTTTTTTATATTATCACCTCATGATGAAACACACAGGCACACAGGAACACAAATAAATTATTAAAAACACCATAAAAAATAAAAAAAATTTTTATTTCTTACCAGCTTCAAAAATATTTTATAAAATTTTAAAGATACCTCCGTTTTGAATAAAAATTTAGGACAATACGTAAAAATTGGTGCCGAATCAAATACTATAAACTTCTGACAGTAAAATTTGTCCATAGTCTCGAGATATTTTAACTTTTTTAAAAATTTTTGAAAAAACTATGATAGTTGAGCAGAAATTCTATAGCCTATGTCACCCGCAGACTTTTTTTCTTCATTTTGACACCGGATTGATGCAAATTGGTTCGGCGATTCTTGAGTGATTCTTGAGGGTACAGACAGGCAAACAAATATATTTTCAAATATATTAAGATTAAGATATAAAATCTTAGAAATCCAAGACTAATCCAAGATATCAATAAATTCTTTAGATTAATTTTAAAAAATATTAAAAAAAAAATATACATCCCAAGCTAATTCTAGATATCAATAAATTCTTCAGACTAATTTGAAAAAGTATCCTAAAAAAAATATATCAGAAAATTTGCAAGGAAAATATAATGTCTACACCATAAAATATTATAATTTTTCAAATTTAATATATTTAAGTATCTATTTAGAATTTTAGGTTTATTTAAGGTAGTAATCCCATTGCGAAAAAAAAATAAATCGATTTTTTTTTTTACTATTTTTCAATTCTCTATACCTTTAAGAATCACCTATTAAAATATATTCATAAAATTTGAACTGCTTAAAAACGTCCTTCTAATGGGATCTACCACCTTAAGTTATATTTTTACCTTATTTATCTCACTAAGAGAAGCTGCAAAATTATTATTAAAATAATAATAAGTTTAGGTTGACAATATGCTAATATACGCATATAAATTTGCATGCAATCATAGGCTAAGTCTAATAAATTAGCCCAGAACTCAAAAACTTTGTTTTCATAGCCTTTAATTATCTTGAGACAGTAGGTGTGGTTTGCTTTATAATGTCGTATCTTTAATATAATAAAACCCTTTATTCATATGAAATATAAATGAAAATTTTTTATTTCAGTTTTTCAAAATAATTTAAGGTTGTTTTTGCAAATTTTTTTTCGAAATAAGCAAACTAGTTTTTAAATAATATTTTTTGGAATAAGACTCTAAAGATACTGTTATTGGATAGAATGGAGGAAAATTATTATATTTTTGTTTATAGTTATCCATCCTCTTTTAAGGCACAGTTTCTTAAGACTTGTGTTTTAAAATGTATTTTTTATAATTATGACGTTTAAAAGTGTGTAAAGTGAATCTTTGCGAACTTTTTTGTCAACAAAGTCTTCACGCAATCTATAAAGAAAAGGTTATTAATTAAGATTGAGAAAGTAATGTGTAAACCGATACCTGAAATTTTATTATTATAAAAATGTAATTTTTATAAAATACTTACAAGGGGAGACCAGAACCTTTGGATCGCCAAATTACAATCTATTGTTACGGATGACTTTAATATGTTGAAAAAACATCCAAGATACCCTCCGTTTATTCCAACGCGTCTTCTTAGAAACGGAGGGCTCAATGTTATAAAATGTGATTTTTAGACAATTTTCAAAATGACGCTGTAACCTCGCAAATTAACCATAATACTTCCGGTTGGTATTATTTTTTCCATGTAAGTACCATCTTTCAATTCCCGTCAGCCGCACTGCTTTATCGCCTATTTTCTTGTCGCTGTAATCAATAAACCAAATTTCCATTTTCGGACTAAAATAACCAATTTTTAAATTGCTGCCAAAATTGCAATTTTCAATAAAAAATAGGTCTTGTAGGTCTCAAAAGTTTTGTACAAATTTTGTGCTTCCAAAAATTTTTTACTCGTTCTTTTAGCTTTAGATTTTTCTGAGTTATGACTCCACAAAGTTAGTGATAAAATACGATATTTTAAACTTTAAATTGAGACTCTGTCTTTAAATTATCATATCTGCTAAATAAGAAATCAAAAAGAAACAAGTAAAAAATTTTTCAAAACTTAGATCTAATACAAAATTTTTGAGACCTGCAAGACCTATTTTTATTGAAAATTACAATTTTAGCAGCAATTTAAAAATTGGGCATTTTGGACCAAAAATGGACATTTGGTTTATTCACTATTACGCTGAGAATATAGGTGATGGAGCATTCAGGCAGACGGAAATTAAAAGATGTTACTTACACAAACAAAGGAGACCAAGTGGAAGTATTTTGGTTAATTTTCGAAGTTACAGCGTCATTTTGAAAATTGTCTAAAAATACTATTTTATAACATTGAGCCCTGCATGAAAATCCCGTTTCTAAGCCCAGAAGGCGCGTTAGAATAAACGGAGGGTATCTTGGGTGTTTTTTCAACATACTAAAGTCATCCATAACAATAGATTTTAATTTTGCGACCCTAAGGTTCCGGTCTCCCCTTGTTAGTATGCTTTTAAAATATTTTTTGTTAAATGAATTTTCGTCTTGTTAGTAAGGTTATAATTAAGTCATATGTATTCCGCTTTATATAATATTATTCATTGCTTCACTGGTGGAAAAAAAAGAGTACGAAAAAGTACAAAAAAATTCAAAAGTATTCATAATGTATTAAAAACTATTCTAAAGTAATGCAAAAAAATTCTTAAGAATTTATAATAATTCAAAACTGTGCACAAAAAAGTTCAAAAGTGTAACAATTTGCCGTCCTCGAAAATACTTTTATACTTTTTTGAAATATTTTGAATACTTTGAAATACTTTAAAATAGTTTTGAATAATTTAAAAATTTAAAAATTTTTATTAAATTCATAATATTTATTTGTTTTATTTTTGCATTTTTCAATTGAAAAAATTAATATTCTAATTTAATATTGAATAATCCGGGTTTATCCACGAGAGCAAAAAATTAGTTGCGAAAAAGTGAATTACTTTATCACGATAGTGTCAAGATAAATTCGCTCTTATAAGCAGTTGAAAATACATTTTGTTAACGAGATACAAAAAAATAGAAGGTGCCATCTAGAAGATTAAAAAAAAATAATATTTTAAATATTTTTTTTAAACGTAGATGGCCTCTCACCTTTTTTTGTATTCGTTAATAAAATGTATTTTCAACTGCTTATAAGAGCGAATTTATCTTGACACTATCGTGATAAAGTAATTCACTTTTTTGCAACTAATTTTTTGCTCTCGTGGATAAACCCGGATTATTCAATATAAAATTAGAATATTAATTTTTTCAATTGAAAAATGCAAAAATAAAACAAATAAATATTATGAATTTAATAAAAATTTTTAAATTTTTAAATTATTCAAAACTATTTTAAAGTATTTCAAAGTATTCAAAACAATTCAAAAAAGTATAAAAGTATTTTCGAGGACGGCAAATTGTTACACTTTTGAACTTTTTTTGTGCACAGTTTTGAATTATTATAAATTCTTAAGAATTTTTTTGCATTACTTTAGAATAGTTTTTAATACATTATGAATACTTTTGAATTTTTTTGTACTTTTTCGTACTCTTTTTTTTCCACCAGTGTTTCAAAGTGGTTCCTCAAAAGTATTAATTACATATTTTTATGAATAATAAATACCCCATAATATTTTTTTTTTTTGTAAGTATCGCCAGATTACTATATATTATTCCTCTGCGAGCACTCCGTATTTTTATTTCTTCTTCCGGTGATAAGGCGTGGATGCAGAAAAATTTTAATAGATACATAAATATTAAAATTAATTTAAAAACACTTTTTGCTACTGCTATAGATTACTAACAGATTAATATTTTCAATAAAATTTACTGATAAATTAAATTTTATTGGTAAAATACATAAAGCATCTGTTTTCATTTTAAAGATTATAGATCCTTTAAAATATATTTTTAGTTTTACTCAGATTTATATTTACTAGTTTTGAGTTTTTTATATAATATTGAATATTAAAAAATGAAATTAAGAAAATTTTATTCTATTTTGGTGCTAGTTAAATAATATTCGAATGAAAACATTTTTATGTTTGCACTTAAAAAAAAAACAAATTTTTAATCCAACGGATATTTGAAAATAAATTATTATTTCTCGCTAAATTGAATAATAAATGAACAATTTTATGGCAAAAAGTTACAAATTTATAATCGTACAGAGATTTTAATAATTTGAGTAATATTGGTTACTTTATTTTTTACCTGGTGGACAGTTACAATCATTTATATTTCTCCGTATCCTGTAGCCAATATCTGGTCCAACTAAACTCAATTTTCCAGCAAATTCTTCTCCCACTTCTTTTTTTAACCTAGATATCAAATAATCTTCCCAATTATTAAAACTTTGCCTATCGTAAGCTTTCTCAAGATAACCAATTCGTTTTTCTAAAAGCATTTCCCTATAAAGTAATAGTCCCGAAATCACAAGGCTTATTATACACAATGTATGCATAGTCCAGCTGGTATTTTTCATTTTGTTGTTCAACTGTTTACCATTGCTTTTGATTATGTTTTGATACTGATCAGCTGTGCACCAGCTGGTGCTTGACATATCTGCAAGCTTTAATTCACCATAAAATTTAGTAATAATAATTAAAAACCATATATATTAAATAAAAATTGACGTATAATATGAAAAAAACATTTAAATAATTTTTTGAACAGTTTTTCGAATATCTGATTGATTTCTCTTTGAAATTTTTGTCTTTATATTAACTGTATATAGTATTAAAATAGTTTGTCACTATAAATTGTTAAAAAAGATATTTATTTTTATTTTACAAAAAGTTTATTCATAAAATAAATAATAATATAATTTTTTCTTGTAATACACTTATATAAATTAAAATCACATGAAACACTCATTATTTTATAAAATTATTCTAATGTTAAGAAAAAGTAAGTTCAGGTTTTTTTTTGAAAAAATTATTTTAAAATCGTTTAAAAACATTATAATAGTACTCATATTATTCAAATATCGGCGTTTTAAAATAATACACTACACTTAATGCACTTTGTTCAAATTTCACAATTCTACTAAGCATAAAGGGGGAGTTATGAGATATTGTCAGTATCTTTAATAGCAAAGCATACTTTTTATTCGGTCTTCTTCGTTGTTTATCGTAACTTTAAATACTATTGAAAAAGTAAAAATAAAATAAAATTTTTTTTTTAAATATTAATTGCAGAAAAGCTCCTTTACAGACAGAAATTTAATGTCCTTAAAAATATTCAAAGTGTATCAAATGCTATTTGTGCATAGGTTAAATGAGATGGTAGATAAAATCGCTAAAAAAATGTCTTAAGGAGTTAAGGTCAGATAAATTGTTAAAAGAAAATGTTAAAATTCATTTTCAACAAAAACAGAAATTAAAATCGGTAAATTTTTTATTTTAATTGGCCTTAAAAATTTTGGTTTTCTCTGAATTTTTGGTTGCTAAATATTTTATAGGGACCATTTGGGTTTTAAGTACCTAAACACGTTAAGAACAAATATTTGCATTAAAAACAGTTATTTCTTCTACCAAATTTGCCTTTTGAGGAAACAATTTTTACCGATTTTTAACATTTAATAATCACAGGTGTAAATTTTTACTCGGATTTCTACGTTGAAATATACGTATTGAATTCATTATATATTATTAAAAAAAAAAGATAATTATTTATTAGTAAAAGATTAATTGAGCATCAAATTGAGCAAAAATTATAAAAATTTGTTTTTAAAAATAAATTAACTTATTTCCGAAGTCTTTAAAATTTTTCGGGATTTGTAATTTTTTACATTTTTGTTTATTTTTTCAAAAAGTTATTTATTTATTTGTTTCTTTTTTTCTCTAAGTTGTAAAATACTTTTTTTTAAAAATATTTTTTCAAATCTAAAACTTTCTGAGCTGTTATTTTTGTAGCAAAATATTTGTGTGTTAAGGTTCATGTTTAAATTCCATGTCAAATCAAATTATTATTAATGATCAAAAACTGTTTTTTTATTCATAAAAATATTTAAATACAATTATATGCCTTGATGTGGATTCAAATATTTCATGTAAGTTCTGCTGTTGTCCTGCAATATATTGCAATTAAAAAAGTTTTGCCTTCATTACTAGGGTTAGATTTTTTCTCGATTAAACTTATAAAGTATATACCCTGAGGAAACGAAACCACAAAATACAATAGACTAGAGATACGACAATATACTACAAACGACAAAATACAACAAAAATGTATATAAAATAAAAATATGTGTATTTTTTGCGTAAATATATATCTTCACTATACTTATATTAAACATATTTTGATTGTAAAGAAACTTGAATCGGCAGGTGACGCATATATTTTTTTAAAATCTTTTTCATTGTTAAAAATTTCGGAGAACTGCAATAAAATGATTTCGCTAAGTAAACAAATATAAGAGATTTAAATTTATTTATTGATTAAGAATAAAATTTTTTTATTCTTAAATATTTTTTCCCTCACTTTTTATCACTTATAGTTAAAGTTTATTATTCATAAGAGTTACTTATAAGAGCGAAATCATTTATAAAATATTAAATAATAAATTTTTAGTGTTGCTTTTAATTTTTACGCAAAAAGTTTCAGACAAAATTTTTTACATATTCAAAATATCTGCCATATGCAAAAAAATGGATAAAAAAAAATTCCTAATACTTGAACCTCTATGTAAAACTGTTAAGTATTAAGGAAAAGTTGGCTTTTCGCATATATTTTCGCCATATCAAACTAATTGTAATCGGCCTTTTAAGACCCCGAAAAAAACGAATTTTGCTTATTTTTTAACATTTCTACAGTTTTTTTCAAGGGGCAGTCCACTTGTCGCACCGTAACTGCGCAACTGTGCTAATCATTTTTGAAGTGCTGCCTATGTTTAAAATTAATTAAATAGTTGGGTATATGTTTGATCAAAAAAATCGCCCCCACCCTCCTTTTAATCTTATAAGTCTTTTGTATCCCTCACGGAACAAGACGGTTCAAAACGGTTAAAAAGGTTATCGCATTTAACGGTACAAAATGTTGACGATTGAAAACGATTAAATTTAATCGTTTTTAATTGTCCGTAATAATTTTAATAGTTTTTAATCGTATTGAAGTATTTCGACCAAGTAAAAGCCAATTTTTTGATGTTATTCGGTTTTAGTGATAAACAATGTAAAGTATTTTTGGGAAAAAATGTTATTTTTGATATTTTCAAAAATTTTTTCATTTACCCAAGATGGCGGAATAAATTTAAAAAGGGTTGAATAATTAAAAGTCGTCAAACCTCATATTTTACGGGTTTCATGAAGTAATATTTAAGTGAAAAATCATTTGCATAGTACCTGAAAATTTTTCCGAATTTTCCAAAATGGCGGCTATTCCGAGTTCGTATTAAAAGAGCGTTAATCTTAAGTTATATATTTTTTTTATTTATATGCGTTTCAGATGAAAAAAAAAAATTAGTATACTTTAATCTTAGTTAAGAATTATTTCCCATTCACAAGATTAATCTTTGTCTCAATTTTTGGACAAGAAAGGTTTCGAGATCAACAATTATTTTTCTAAGAAAATTAATCAAATATATAATCCTAAAATAGATTTAATTAATTTAAGATCCAAATTTCAGCTCTTTTTTTATCAAAAATGCACTATTCACCCTTAAATTAGCAAAACTTGTCCTGAAAGAAGTGTTTTTGCTATAATTTTTCGTGTTCAAATGATATATAAATTAGGCGGTGTTTTTGCAAAATTTAAAAACGAAAATGGATCATATAAAAATTTTTTTATTTGCTGAATTTTCCGAAATTTGGATTAAGCGACCTAGGAAATCTATATTATGTCAAAATTATAGTAAAAATTATAGTAAAAATTTATCAAAAGAACCCTTTCAGAGTGGTTTTTCCTGATTGAAAGGTGAATTTCGCATTTTTGATAAAAAATGACCTCAAATTTGGATTCAGCAGCCGAAAAAATCTAGAAAATAACCTATTCTATGGCAAAATTTAAACGCCTTTTATACGTGTTTTTTGCTAACTTAAGAGTCATGCGTTCATTTCTCATGGACGATTTTCTGAAATTTGATTTTAGCGATCCAAAAAACCTACACTGACCAAGTTTAGTATTGGCCAGGTGTTATTAATCTCCCTCTGTAAATTTAATTGAGTAATAAGTACTACATAAACTGTAGACCTTATGGGCTTAATAGAACCTGCAAAATTTTTAAATAAAAAAATATAATTGAATAAGGGAAACTAAAAAAATATAATTGAATAAGTAAGTGAAAAATAGTACTATTTATTTTAAATCTAAATATACTTAAACAATATTTTTAATTTACACTTCTAATCATTTTTTTTACTTATATGCATTTTTAGTTATTAATTATTGAAATTAAAGAATATAATACTGAATTCTGTGTACTTAAACGCTATTTTCATTCGTTCTAATATCACAGGTGAAATTTTTAACTTGTTATACAAAGGTTTTCTGCTATCAAGAAAATGCATGCATGGTGGACGTTATTATTGCTTGGAAATGAATTAATTGTAAGTATTGTTTTTTAATATTTAATTGATAAAATAAATTTAATTAAATCATACAAGTTTTTAAAATGTTTTTGATTAATAGTTTTATTAAAACCACTTGTATAGATGTTAAAAACTATAATTGATAAACCAAAATCATGCAGCATAACCTAATTTTGATATTAAATTGATAATATTCATAGCCATTGCATTAGTTCCTTATTGTTAATAATAGATAAATTAAAAAAGTAAAACCATATTATCTACTTTATAACAATGGAAATTTTCTGAAAAAAAATAAGTCTTTGCCTTAAACTTAATTGTATTTACAGTTTCACAGAAATATGCATTTAAGAATTTTAAAGTAGATTATTGAGTTTATTAAAAATATATGAAATCTTACAAAGTAAACTCTTTATTAATTATTAAAATTGTATGTTTCTAGAAATAAATTGAAACTGTCAAGCAGCGAGCCAGCTAGATACATCAACTTTTCCAGTTCATGTGGTTAAAAGTTTCCTGGTTTTTAGTGAGTATAGTTTTTATTATTGTTAATTTTAGAATGCAAAATAATATATAGTACAAGGTTCTGCAAATAAGCATCTTGCCAATTTAGAAACCAATCTTTCCAGTTTTTAGTCCAAGCTTCAAAGTAAGTATGTTATAAATTTGAGTTCGATAACAAGTAATCTCAGTAAAAAATATTTAATTACTTGATGCAAACTTTAAAAAATAATTATAATGGTAAGATTGATTTTTAATTTGTCGAGAACTAAATAACTTAATCATAATTATAGTATGTATGACCATTCGAGCTTCCTAATATATTTTTTTGCTGTTTCGCCTTGTTAAATTTAGGAATTAATGAGAGCGAAGCATCAAATTTGGTTGAATCATTAAATATTAGACTCATTTCGAAGTGAGTTATATGTGTTTGGTTTTTGTCTATAAAGAATGCAGTTGA
The DNA here is from genome assembly GCA_022575985.1 of Anagrus nilaparvatae. NCBI lineage: Eukaryota > Metazoa > Arthropoda > Insecta > Hymenoptera > Mymaridae > Anagrus > Anagrus nilaparvatae. The sequence continues at coordinate 433,042 of JAKSXM010000129.1, forward strand.
TTTTAATTCTTCGCTCTCATTCTTCCCTAAATTTAACAAGACAAAGTAGAATATGGTAGTAATGTATGCATATTTGCTACTTGAATATGATATTTAAAAAAAAATAAAATCAGAAAATAATTTCTGAATTTATTAAAGTTTTTAAAATTCCCAAAATAATTTTGTGGCTACACTGTTAGGTTGCTGCGCTTGTATTTTGCTTGAATGGCTTTAATTCAAGCATTTCCTTTAATTTTTAATCAAATACTTAAAAACAAGTAATATTAATATTTTTTAATAATTCAAAACTATTAAAAAATATGCAAGTTTTCATAAAATTTTATGATTTAATCATAAAAATAAAATAATGATTATATGAGAATACAGAAGCTGGATCGCTGATCAAAAATTTCTTATTTCTTTTTTTAATTAAAATGAATATTTCACCCCTAAATTTGCGAAAATTACCCTTCAAAGGGATGTTTTTGTACATTGAGCTAATTTAAGAGTGAAATAGTTTTACCTAAAAAAATCACTGAAAATCTTGATCAGCGACCCAAAAAACCTATGAGGACCAAATCTGGGCCCAATAAAAATATGAATACATAAAAATACCTCTTTTTAGGGGTAGTTTTTGAAAATTTAACTTTTTTTGAAAACGTATCCCGTGTGAAAAATCCAAGTACCTACTGCAGTCTTACATTAAAAAAAAAATTGTAGCTGCAGTTTTGTGTTTTCGCACAACAAACTGACATGGAGCGTGTTGACTCATAATAGTTTTAACTTATGCTCCCTAATTATTATAAGTCCTTGAACCGAAATTATAACAAGTCCCTATAGTGAAATGATTCTAAGTCCACAAACCTAAAGTATTTTAAGTCTTTGTAATTAATGTCTTTCCTATATTGTAGGTTGTACAAATATATAGGTTTAAAGGAATTTGGACAAAACTCAACATATCACCTACATGATCAAAGCTGAGATGTCACTGTCTTAAAGGCCACTCGATCAAGATATAAAATTGTATTAAATTTTTATTTTTAATAAAAAATTGTTGTTTTTTAATTAATTTAATTGTACGCCTTATTTGACCCGATTCCTTGATACCTAAAATTTTTTATAATCATAAAAATAATTATTTTACACTTTTAAAAATTTTAAAATTAAGAACACATTTTTAAAGTATACAAATATTAAAAAAAAAAAACTTTTACAACATTAAAAAAAAAAAGAAAAAAATAATAAAAGGGAAAAAAAATTACAAGTCCCGAAAAATTTTAAAGTCTTTTGAAAAAGGTAATTTTTATATTTAGAGCAAAGTTTTTGCGATAATTACTCAATTTCATGCCCAATTATATTTTTTATGAACAGTACTTAGAAATTTTTTAAAAAATAACCCTAAAACGAATTGCATACGTTGAAAACTACGTAGAAAACTGAGTAGAAAACTGAGTAGAAAACTAAGTAGTAAACTACGTAGAAAACTGAGTTAAAAATTTCACCTGTGATTACTCGAACATTACTGACAAAATCGTGTAAATTATGAAAGATTTCTGATCATTTCATGAAATAGTCATAAATTCGATCATTTCATGTAATGGTCAATTACATGTTTAGGGTGTAATACATATATCGACGCTACTAGCGAAAAGAGGGACGGCTCAATTGAGTGTGGAAAATCGCGCCAACTCAATTATAAATGGAAGACTATGACAACTAAATGTTAAACCGAATACTGTGCCTACTCAAAATCGGAGACGGAGACTAGGACAACTTGAATTATAAATGGAAGACTGGGACAACTTGATTTCGGTGACGAAGACTATGCCTACTCAATTTACAAGACGAAAATTAGGCCAACTCAAAATTCAATAAATTTTGACTAGCGTCGTACTTTTGTAATTCTGAGAGTTTTTATTCATTAACGCGAAAATGTCTTATTATATTTTCATGATAGCAGAACGAAAACATGAAAAACGAAAGAAAATTAATTTTCTACGTGAAAAACAAAAGAAAATTTATTTTCTGCATGACAAATCGATTTTAGAGGTATTCAAAAATAAATTATTATTGACGATAAATTTAATTTTTTGGCTTTTTGATTTTCAAAGATGGCGGACCAAAAGATTGAAAAATTGAGAAAAATGAATTTTCTATTAGACGAATAGGTTTTTGGTAATTTTTACCCCCAAATTATTTTACTAATTTCCAAGATGGTGGATAAAATCCGTGAAAAATAAATGGAAATAAATTTTTTGCATGACAAATCGATTTTACGAGGTATTCAAAAATAAATTGTTTTTAAAAAATTTTATTATTTGAACTGAAAATAATATTATCTAAAAAATTAGTAAAAATTCCAAAAAATGGTTTTACTAATTTAATTTTACCACAAATTTTTTTAAATTTCAAAGCTTGTTTCTTAAATTTAAACCAAAACAATTGTAATTAATTATATTTATTTTAATTTTTTATTAATGTTTTCTCAACTTTAAAAATCCCTGGGTAATGTAAAAGATTCCTTTTTTAATATTTTTGGTTCCACCATCTTGGAAAATGTATGTGGGAATGGCAGAAACTCGAAAGCGAGAGGTATATATTACGCAACTGCGCAAGAATTCCGCGCCAGTTCAGTAGCAGTTTTATAGAAACTGTAATGCACGAGTTCGTTAAAGTTTTAGACAGTTCTGCGGCAGTTCTTCCAGAGTTTAAAGCGGCGCGCGGAAAAGTGGGGGACGGGCCGTTTTTAGGGTTTATAAGGTATGTGCTGCTAGTTTCGGACTTCTATTATTATTTATTAAATATTATTTATTAAATAATTAATTTTATTTATTATAATTAATTTTATTTATTTAAATAATTAATTTATTTATCTTTACTAATTTTATTTGTTAAATAAAATTACTGAAAAAAATCCGTTTGCCGCAACCGGAATTCCTGTTGTGGAATACGGAATATTTTTTTCTTTTAAATATTTGCAAAAGTATTAAATGTAAAGTTAGTAAATAGGAATCTTTCCGGGATTCATAACAAGCAAATTGAACGCACTATTTTTTAAATAAAAAATTTCAGAATTTGAAAAAAGAAGTAAATTATTTACTTCTATAGGCTATAATATAGGCTATAACAACAAACGACACGTCAAGCCTTACAGTAGCGTAACCTAAGGAAACAGGCTATAATAAAATAACGACACGTCAGGCCTTACAGTAGCGTAACCTAAGGAAGTAGACTATAATAAAATAACAACACGTCAAGCCTTACAGTAACGTACCCTAAGGAAGCAGGCTATAATAAAATAACGACACGTCAAGCCTGACAGTAGCGTAACCTAAAGAAACAGGCTATAATAAAATAACAACACGTCAAGCCTTACAGTAGCGCAACCTAAGGAAACAGGCTATAATAAAAAACGACACGTCAAGCCTTACAGTAGCGTAACCTAAGGAAGTAGGCTATAATAAAAAACGACACGTCAGGCTTTACAGTAGCGTAACCTAAGGAAGTAGGCTATAATAAAATAACAACACGTCAAGCCTTACAGTAACGTAACCTAAGGAAGCAGGCTATAATAAAATAACGACACGTCAAGCCTTATAGTAGCGTAACCTAAGGAAGTAGGCTATAATAAAAAACGACACGTCAAGCCTTACAGTAGCGTAACCTAAGGAAACAGGCTATAATAAAAATCGACACGTTCGACGACACGTCAAGCCTTACAGTAGCGTAACCTAAGGAAACAGGCTATAATAAAAATCGACACGTTCGACGACACGTCAAGCCTTACAGTAGCGTAACCTAAGGAAGTAAGCTATAATAAAAAACGACACTCAAACCTTACAGTAGCGTAACCTAAGGAAGTAGGCTATAATAAAAAACGACACGTCAAGCATTACAGTAACTTAACCTACGAAAGTAGGTTATGATAAAAAATGACACATCAAGACTTACATCAACACAACGTAAAATTTGGAGATAAAACTTTTCAAATAATTAAGTATCAGGTCAGTTTTTTCGAGTTTTTTTTGGTGACAAAAACTTTAATAAAAAATTTTCAAATCATTAATTATCAGATCCAATAAATCTATTAAACCCAAGTTTTCTAAAATTATTACTTTTATGAATAAGTATTAGGTATTACGTCCAAAAATAATAAAAATGTTGGTATTTCTTATAATTTTTGAAAGCATTAGATTGAGACAAAAATTTCGCACAAGAGTTACACCAACATAACCTCATGCAATGGTATAGTCAGGGTGGCCACAGAACTGAAGTTTTAAAATTCCCTGACTTTCCAGACTATTTTTTTTAATTTTCCAGTACTTTTTTAGTGTTTCAACCAAATTCCCTGAATTTCCAGAGTTTCCTATAAACAAATTTTAGTAAATTTCAGACATTGTCTTTTTCAAAATTTAATATTAAATTTAAATACCTAACTAAGTCTGCACTCTAGTTATTAAATTTACTATATTTTCTTTATTATATATTTTTATTATTAAATTGATTTAAAAAGGAAGGGACAAAAGTATTTAAAAAAATAAAATAAAATGATCATTTTTTAATATTATATGTCTAAATATCATTTTCTATCTGCCGGCTTGAGTTTAAAAAAATTTTAAAGCATGTTAAAAAATTAGAAAACTGAAAAGTCAAAATTCCCATGTTATTTTAATGGGAAACTTTAAGTGCTCGGTGGTACGGGTAAAATCCTTGAAGATTGGGGGTTTTTATGACCAAAATATCCAAATAAGGGGAGAGCCAAAAAATCTCGAAAACAAAAAATTAAAACACGCTCTACTGAACACGAATACGACATTCGTTTTTACCCCAATTGTTCTTATTCCCCACAATAGAAGATGAATGCGTAGCAATTACCTAAAGATATTTAATGTGGGAAACTGGTGCATTTTAAGTAAAAACAAACATCATATTCGGGTTTAGTGACCCAAAAAATCTAAATAACCGATAATAATTTAAATAAACCCTACTTCCATAGGTTAAGCCTAATTCCTTAGGTTAAGTTACTGTAAGGCTTGACGTGTCGTTTTTTATTATAGCCTGTTTCCTTAGGTTACACTACTGTAAAGATTGACGTGTCGTTTTTTATTATAGCCTACTTCCTTAGGTTACGCTACTGTAAGGCTTGACGTATCGTTTTTTATTATAGCCTGTTTCCTTAGGTTACGCTACTGTAAGGCTTGACGTGTCGTTATTTTATTATAGCCTGTTTCTTTAGGTTACGCTACTGTCAGGCTTGACGTGTCGTTATTTTATTATAGCCTGCTTCCTTAGGTTACGTTACTGTAAGGCTTGACGTGTTGTTATTTTATTATAGCCTACTTCCTTAGGTTACGCTACTGTAAAGCCTGACGAGTCGTTTTTTATTATAGCCTGTTTCCTTAGGTTACGCTACTGTAAGGCTTGACGTGTCGTTATTTTATTATAGCCTACTTCCTTAGGTTACGCTACTGAAATCAAGTTGTCCCAGTCTTCCATTTATAATTCAAGTTGTCCTAGTCTCCGTCTCCGATTTTGAGTAGGCACAGTATTCGGTTTAACATTTAGTTGTCATAGTCTTCCATTTATAATTGAGTTGGCGCGATTTTCCACACTCAATTGAGCCGTCCCTCTTTTCGCTAGTAGCGTCGATATTATCTAAATTGTATATATATATATATATAATTTCTAATTAATAGCTCTAATTATTTTATACGAGGGTTTCACAAATTAAGATTATTATGGGCTTTTAATTTTACTCAGTAATTAAAAAATAAAAGACTTTAAAAACAAACTTACAGTTTCATATCTATTGAGTTTATCTTATAACTTGCATATTTTCTGAATATTTAATTTATTTTATAATAATGATTTGAATTAACTTTATTAACTCATTAACGCCGGGGCGGAGAGTTTTGGAAAAAAGCACAAATAAATATATTCCCTTATAGATAATTGGCTACAAAGTTCATTCATATAGTTAAATTTCACGCTCTTCCAGCATCTGACATTAGTTTTTAACTACAACCCTTAAATATACCATAAAAACGGGGGTGAAAGGGGTAGATAAGGCATTATTAGGAAATATTTGGAAAAATCAATGAAAAAAGCATCTAATATTATTAAAAAATGTTTGAAAATAATATTTTTTATGTAAAATTAAGTAAACTTCAAATACGTTCAGGTCTCATTCATTTTGGCCCTATTTACAACCCTTAAAAGGTGGATAGGGGTGGTACTCTAATCAAAATACGGGTTTGGTTGTATTATCACTGACGAATAGCAGATTTGTTCTGCTATAGATTTTTTGCGCCGCTGAACACAAAAATCAGCGTCATTTGGCAAGGAACTTAGGGCTTCACCCTTAAATTTGCACAAACTACCCCCGAAAATAGATTATTTTACATATTCGCACAGATCGCTCGGATTTGCACCAGTTGGAACCCTAAGAAAACAAAACTACAGAATACGACAGTATCCGAATCGACAAAATACTACAAACGACAGAATACAACAAAAATATATATAAAATAAAAATATGTGTGTATTTTTTGCGTAAATATTATATCTTCACTCTATACATATAAATACTTATATTATACATATTTTGCTTGTAAAGAAATTTGAATCGGCAGGTGACGCATATTATATTCTTGTTTTTATCTTTTTCATTGTAAAAATTTCGGAGAACCGCAATAAAATGATTTTGCTAAGTATACAAATATAGGAGATTTAAATTTATTTATTGATTAAGAATTAAAATTTTTTTATTCTCAAATCTTTTTTTCGTCACTTTTTATCACTTTTAGTTAAAGTTTATAATTTACAAGAGTTACTGGGTACTTTATAAGAGCAAAATAATTTATAAAATATTAAATAATAAATTTTTAGTGTTGGGGAAAAGAATTCTTTTAATTTTTGAGCAAAAAGTTTGAGACAAAATTTTTTACATATTCATGTATCTGTCACATGCAAAAAAGATGGATAAAAAAAATTCCTAATACCTGAACCTCTATGTAAAACTGTTAAGTATATTACGTCCAAATTAGAAAAAAAACATTTTCAGACAAAAGTGTTTACAAATTCAGGTATCAGATCCAAGAAATTAATTAATAACGAATTCCCTGAAACTAGTTTTCACATGGAATAATTTTAGGTTCTACGTCGGAAAAGAAAAAAAGTAATTCTTTTTTTTATTTCTTGAAGCAAAAAATTTTGCTACAAAAGTCGCATCAAACTCAGATATCAGATCTAAAAACGAGAACAAACGTAATTTCTTTAACTATAGTTTAAGAAATAACGTTTTTTCTCGTTTTTAGTTATTAATTCCTTATAAAAAAATAGATACACTGTTAAAAATAACTCGTGTGATTATACGATAAAATTAGTAAATTTTCAAAAAAATTCGTGATTTCGTGACAAAAATCGTAAATTTACTAAGTTTGGTAAATTTGCGACAAATTTAGTAAATTAACGATTTATTTTTTTGTAAATTTCAATTCAATTAAAATTCTTTTTTTTCTAAATATCTTTTGGGTCAGAAGATTTACCTAATACTAGCAGTACCATGAGGAAGCAAAAATTAATTATTACATGTCTAAATAACAATTCAATTGGACGCTTTTGCTCGTTTTTTCGAATCTGATTCTTGAATTTGTGAAAATTTTTATTTCAAAACTTTTTCGTCAAAAAATACGAAAAATTTCATTATTTATTTTAATTTTGTAGTTAATATACTAAATTAAAAAAAAGATTGATGATTTGATTCTATCTTTCAAAATTTAATATGAACCCCGCAAGCAGTAGAAGTTGTCAATTTACAAAAATAATTTATATTTTTATGTATTAATTAAATTCTTGTACCCAAAACCTGAATTTGTACAAATTTCTGTCTTACAGTTTGAGCCATCAAAAAATAAATAACCACTGCGAAATTGTTGGCTCTATGGCATATTATTTTAGGAAGACAAAAATTTCTAGCATTTTATGTATTAATATTCGGAATTGAATTGAATTCTAATTTCCAATAGTATACAACAAAGGTATTACGTCCAGAAAGAAAAATTATAATGATATTCTTTTATAGTTTATGACGGAAAAAATTTTAAGACAAAAATTTTCACTATTTTTAAATTGAAATCAGTGAAAATTAAAAATAAATGATAATATTTTTCTTAAAACTAGAACTGCCGTAAAAATTGAGGTTCTATATACGTCCAATAAAAAAAAAATAATGTTTTTTTTATTTTCTAATCCAAAAAATTTTGAGATGAAAATTTTCAAAAATTTAAGTATCAGATCCAAGAAATCGAGTAAAAACGATGTTTTTAAAACTAGTAGCCGTTTATAAAAAAAATTAGAGACAACATCCAAAAAGAAAAAAAATTGTGTTTTTTTTATTTTTCAATACAAAAAAATTTCAGACGAAAATTTCCGAAAAATGAGGTATTCTATCTTAGAAATTGACTAAAAATGATATTTTATGATAGTACTTCTATAAAAAAAATGAGTATTACATTCAAAAATAAAAAAAATGGTGTCTTTATATTTGTTAATGCCAAAAATTTTAGGACAAAATTTTCAAAAAACTTGGTACTAACTACAAAATTAAAATAAAATGGTGTTTTTTCCATCAAAAAATACAAATTCACCATTTTTTGGTCACCTTTTAGAGATAAATAATGGCAAAAATTGAATTTCAAGGGAAATTGCACATAAATTTTATATTTTAAAAAATTATAAATTATTTTGAACATGAATTACTAAAATGGGTTTTAAGACTTATTATCGTAAAAATAAACATAAATTTATGCCTGTGAAAGATTTTATCATTTTACCTAGCCCCTAGCCGTAGTAAAAATGTTCTATGCATTTAGGTTATTTTTACACAAACCGGCTATAAGTTTTTTTTCAATATTTTGCAATAATGATATTTCAAAAATCATTTCATCTTCAATAATATCCCACCGTGGGTTGAACGCTTGATATAACCTGAAAGCTCTTTTACTTTAGGTTTTATTCTTAAAAATCGTACAGCATTCTATAAACTTTTTTTAGAAGAGCTTAAAAAAGCCCCTAAGTAACCATTTTTTAAATACGTTCAAATGGCTTCAAAAATTCTAATTTTTTATGAAATTGGATTTTATGGGCCTCAAAAATTGTATACGAGCTTCATGTTTCCAAAAACTTATTACTCGTATATTTTTATTGAATAGTTTCTGCATGAGATATAGCTTTTCAAAAATATTGATTAAAATTGACTTTTTTAAAATCCCTAATATTAGGACTCTAACTTAACTTTAATTCATCATATCTGTTAGACAAACACTTATAATGAGACAAATAAAAAATTTTTGGAAACTTGAAGCTTATAGAAAAAATTTTGAGGCCTATAAGACCCATTTTCATGAAAAATTAGACTTTTGGTAGCAATTTAAACATACACTGTAAAAAGTAACTTGCTTAGATTAACAAAAAAAAATAAAATGTTTTCGAAAAATTAGTAAATTTTCAAAAAAATTGTAAATATTCGATAAAAATCGTAAATTTACTAAATTTAGTACTATATTAACAAAAAATTCGAATATTCTCAATTTTTTTTGTGAGATTTTACAGAAAAAGTTGTAAATTCACAATTATTTTTCGTACATTGTTGCGTAGGCAAAGTATGGGAAAAATGTTAATATGTTTTTGTAATATTATATTTAATATGTTTAATTTCGTGGAAGATGCTTAGTAAAAGAGATCACTAATAGAAAAATAATAAGAAATAATATGTGGGAATGGTATTTACGAGCTTAGAGATTGAAAGCCAATATGAAAAACAACATCTCTGACGTCAAAGAGCAACCTTTGAACTTGGTATAGAAAACGCCTACGACAACATAAAAATTCTTCTCCTACAGTAGCTACATTCTTTCACACGGTTTAACGCATATAAGCTACTGTCCAGGGATGTCGCGGGACACTCGTTAAAAACACTTCATTAAGATCATTTCATTAGAATACTTGTTTGGGATCTCGATACTAGCATCTTGTATTTATACTTATATTATGGAACTTAGAGTATTTCAATAAACAAACAAGTATATACAACAACTTTGGTTAATTTATTTTCCTCTACAATAAACCAGCCTTAAAATAACTTTAAGGTCCGAATAAAAAGAATTCTCAATCACCTGAGAATAAATATTTGATAATCCAGCAATTACGCTACAGATTATTTTGGAGGCTCTTAAGGGATATTCGGTAGTGGAGGAAAATCGGAAAATTTTTTTTCCAACCAACAAAAAAAAATAAAAAAAAAAATTTTTTTTTTGGTAAAAAATTTTTTTTTTGGAGAACAATTTGAAAAATATATGGATGGAGGATTCATAAGACGATTTCTCAGGAAAATATTTCAAAGAAAACTATTTAACAACAAAAGAAAATCAACTTCAAGGAGAAGATTGCATAACGAGATATTACTACATAATACGGAGCAACGACTAATTATACAACAGCGAGGAGAAATTAACAATTATATATTATTGAAATCTTTCAACAAAGGAGCAGCGAGGAAGGTTCTTTATCGACGGATGTGCAGCAAATCATTTGCAGTTCCATTTATTGATCGAGGACTAATTGGACATCTAACTACGGAAATATTTGCACAGCTGTTACAGGATTTGGGTCTATAGGTCACGAGGAACTAAAATGGAGATGGAAAAAGTAGGAGTAGCTTTTGTAGCAGCTTGGTAAGCTAAGTATTTTTTATTTTCTTTTTATTTTTTTTCTTTTCTCGTTTAACATTTAAGACAATACTCGATTTTGGGCGTTAAATTAAGTTTTTTTTTAAGTATTAAATGGTAAAATATAATGAAGAGTATTAGAAATATTTAAATTGTTTGGGAAGTAATTCATTAACAAGTTTTTTTTAATTTGGATATTTAAAAAAAAAAAAAAAAAGTTTTTTAAGAAATAAAAAAAAGGGGAAGAACATTTATAATTTTTTTTTCTCTCTTATTTTTTTTAATAATTATTTTTATTTTTATATTACTATATGAAAGAAAAAGTATATATATATATATGAGAGAAAATATTTTATAATTAATAGTTATCATAAAGTAAATAAACAAGTTGTTTTTCGAACAAATAAAATAATAGAATAAGATAAGATGAATTATATAATAATAAAGCAAAATTGGTTTAAAATAAAATTATTAAAATGAATAATTATCGAGACACTAATGAAGGGGAGTTTTCCGATGCTGATGAAGAAAGTTTAAGCTCTATATTTGATAATATGTATAAGGCTAATAGCGAAACTAATATAACCGCTGCGGTAGATAGTGAAAAAAATAATAAGAGAGAAACAGTTACGGTAAAGGTAGATAATAAAGATAAATTTAGCGATTATGCAAATGTATATACGTCAAGTCCAAATTTTTCAAAAGCAGTAGAAAATAGTACATTAGGTAGAGGTAGAGGTTGGCTTAGGAGTTCTATATTAAAAACAACTAGGGGAATAAATAATAAAAGTAAAAGAGAAACTCAAAATATAGATTCAATGTATAGAAATAGGGATGAAAATGCTAATTCAGCAAAGGTTGATAGGCCTGTTTATAATTATTTTATTGAGGAACCTAGGTTAGGTATTGGTAATATTCCATTAAATGCAGCGTTGACTACAATTCCTAGTTATGACGGACGGCCTTGAAACTCTTAAGGCATTTGAAAAAGTTATAAGAGATATATTAGCTACTAATGGTAATCAAAGTGAAAAATGGGTATTAAATACTATTGGGGGAAAACTTAGAGGTAGGGCAAAATTAGCATATGGGGGTATTGCACCAGCATACGATTCGGTAGAACAGTTATTACAAGACTTGAAGTTAACCTTCGGGGGGATACAAGATGCAGACACAATTAGGTTAGAATTACGTCGTGTAGAACAAGATTTTGATGAACCAGTGTGCGATTATGCATTAAGAGTTCAAAATCTAGAACAAAGATTACTCTCACTTTACGATTCATCAGTAATTATGACTGTAGAAGAGAGAGAATATCAAAAGAAAAGAACTAAGCTTGAGTCATTAGAATGCTTTTTATACGGTTTAAAAAACCCTCCAGAATATAGAGTGTCTGCTAAAAAACCAATGAGTTTGCGGGAAGCAGCTAACATAGCGGTAAACCTTGAGGGGAGATCTAAAGTCCTGGAAACACATGAAAACTGTGCTACAAGACCGAATAAAAATTGCTCGTCCACACATTCATCAATACCTCAAAGAAACTTAAATTATTTTGAAGAACAAGAATCAGATGCGACAAGTGATTCATCGGTAGATTTAAATAAATTATGGGCATTATTGGCCCCTTTAACCGCAAAAGTAAATATTACAGCTACGGTAAAAGCAGATTGCCTTTATTGCAAAAGCCCTCATGAATTAAAAACTTGTCAAAAATTTTTTAAAGCAATAGAATCAGGGGAAATAAAAATAGAAGGAAATAAAATTAAAAGAAATAATGACCAAGAATATACTAATACTAATCAAGGTAATCAATTTTTTCCTTACCCATTGTGGGCTAATCCACAAAATAGGGTAAATCCAGAGCTTGAAAATGAAATGAGTAGTTTTAGGCAACAAAGTCAAAATCCATATTATAGAAATGTAGGGTATAATAATAATAGAAATTTTAATGGATACAATAAGTATAATACTGGGTTTAGAAATTTTAATAATGGATACAGATATGATAGAAATTTTGGAAATAATAGATTTTCGAATAGATTTAATTCAAGTAATAGATTTCAAAATAAAAATTTTGAACGATATAATTACGGAGAAAGAAATTTTAATAATTCTAATAACAACGCGTTTAATCGAAATAATGGTGGGAGACAGAATTATAGTAGGGGTAATAATAATAATTTTAATAGAGAGAGTGGATTATATAAAAATGATAATGTTAGAAAAAATATAACAGATTTGAATAATGACAGATAAAGAGGAAATATTAATAACAGAGATACTAGAAATACCTTGTCAAATATGTATAACAATAAAAATGAGACCCAAAAATTAAACTAATTAGCAGCTCGATTTCAAAACTTAACGAAAGTGAAATCGAGCATGAAAAAAATAAATTAGAAAAATATAATATCCCAAATGAAAGGAAATTTAGAGCTTCAGTAAATATAAATTATACAGTATCTAAGAAAATACCTCCAATAGTAGAATTACAGTTTAAACAATTAGTATCAGGGACGGGAACTTTTTACGTTGATTCGGGTGCTGAGGTTAGCCTACTGAAGGGCTCAGCGCTACGCGAACAAGAATTTGTTAATAGAAATACAATTATTAAAATAGAAGGGGTAACTAGCCATGAAAGTTATACTAAGGGTACAATAACGTTAGATTTAATGGGATGTGAATGTTTATTTCACGTAGTGTCAGACTATTTTCGTCTTGACTCTGATGGGTTATTAGGAATTGATGCATTACAGAGATATGAAGGACAAACTGATCTTGGAAGAATGAGATTACAGTTTGGGCTTTATATATTTCCATTTTTACGTAGAGAAAGGTTTTTTATTCAACCTAAATCGGTGCAAAATATTTATGTATGTATATAAAATATTGAAAAAGAAGAAGGTTATATACCATTATTAGATATACACCCTGATTTAATAATAGGGGAAGCAGTTGTAACGAATAGAAATGGTAAAGCGATAATAAAATGTATTAATACTTCAGATAATGTAGTTGAGTTAGAGACCCCGTTAGTAGAGTTACAGGATTATGAAAATTCCGCAGATATTGAAGAGGCAGAGTATTGGGATTCTGATACAAATTTTGATAGGGATTTAATATCAGAAAAAATTATGCAAGAACTTGACTAAAAAGATTTAAACGAAGAAAAAATAAAATCTTTGAGATCGATAGTTTTTGATTATGCTGATCGCTTTTATGTAAAAGGCAGAAAATTTACTAGTACACCATGGATAAAACAAAAAATAGAATTAAAAAACGATACGCCTATTAAATGTAGAGTACTTAGGCACCCACCTGAAGTTAAGAAAGAAATGGAAAAAATTTTAAAAGAACAATTGGAGTTAGGCATAATACAGCCATCTCAATCTTCTTATTCTAGTCCACTTTGGATTGTAGCTAAAAAGGATCTGGATGAGAAGGGGAATAAAAGATATAGAGTAGTAGCGTATTACAGAAATTTAAATGATTTAATTGTAGCTGATAATTACCCAATTCCAGATATAACAGGCATTTTGGACCAGCTAAGAGAAGCCATGTATGTCTCAAACTTAGATTTAAAATTCACTTTTTATCAAGTAGAAATAGAGCCGGGATCAAGACAATACACTAGTTTTAGCTGCTGTGCAGGCCAATTTGAATTTTTGAGAATGGGGATGGGGGTTAAAACAAGCCCTAGTGTGTTCTGTAGGCTAATTGACATGGTTTTAGCAGGTATGCAACATGAAATATTCGCCTATTTGGATGATATCATTGTTTACGCTAAAAATCTGGAAGACCATGATAGAAAATGCAGAATGCTGTTGGATAGACTTAGAAGTGCTAATTACTATTAAATCCTAGGAAGTGTTTCTTCCTAAAACGAGAAACAGAATTTTTGGGGCATAAAATCGGAAATAATCAACTAAAACCGAGTGATAAAAAAATAGAAGCAGTAAAAAATTTTCCAGTACCAACTAATCAAAAGAAAGTAAAAATTTTCCTAGGACTAACATCTTATTATAGAAAATTTATAAAAAATTATTCAAAAATAGCAAAGCCTTTATTAGATTTATTGAAAAAAGATCAACCTTTTAAATGGGAAGAAGAACAACAAATAGCCTTTGAAACTTTAAGACAAAAATTAATAGAGGAACCGATACTAGTGTCACCAGATTTTAGCCGCGATTTTATAGTAGTCACGGATAGCTCAGATTTTGCAGTGGGCTGTATTTTGCAACAACTTGATGATCAGGGTTGGGAACATGTTATAGCTTATGCTTCAAAAATACTGAATAGTTCTCAAGCGAAATGGGATATTTATCATAAAGAATTATTTGCGATATGTTATGCTACAAAAGTTTTTAGGGGATATTTATACGGTAGAAAATTTTATGTTTATACAGATTCTCATTCTTTAAAGTTTTTACATCAATCAAAACAAACAGATTTGAGATCTTGCCATCTAAGAGCAAAATTAATGAGTTTTGATTTTGAAATTATTTAGAAACCATGTAAATTAAATACGGCAGCAGATGCATTATTAAGAAATCCAGTACTAGCAGAAGGGCAAATAGACCCAGATCAGCCAAGAATTAAACTTTATGAGTTAGCCGACAAGAAATTATTAGGAGAGACGTCGGATTCAGAATCTGAGGTACTAGTGAGGTTGTTTAATGCGAATAAGAAAAGAAAAAAACCAGCGAATAAAAGAATAAGCTTTAAAGATGAAGATGAATCAGGTTCAGATTATGTACCACCCAAAAAATATAAATATGATAAGGAAAAATCAAAAATTTTTAAGCCAATAATGAAGAGAGGAATTAAAAGAAAATTGTTGAATGAAAAACAGGTTTTTAATGATATTGTTAATGAAGGGGCACCGTTAAAAAGAAGGAGAGGTAGACCAAGAAAAAATGAATTAATAAAACCACCATTACCTCCTAAATATAGAGGTATGAATTATAAATATCCAAGTTTTTCACCAGATAGGTCAATAAAAAGTCAATCAACCAGTTTTCCACAAATACAAAATGAAAAAGATATCAGAAGGCCAAATTCAGAAACTGAAAGTGATAAGGAAATGGATATGAGAAAATTATTGGAGTTAAAAATGAGAAAGATGGAAAAAAACGAAAATATTTCAAAAAAAACGGAGAGTAATGGTTGAATAAATGAAAAAAGTAAGTTTAATAATAGAAAAACTGAAGAAATAGGTGTTAATAATGAGGAAGATTCGTTTAGCGGGGAATTCACAGTAAAAATAAAAAGAAAGAAATTAAATAATAAATCTACAATAGAAATAAATATAGAAGAAATTGATAAAACAGGTGAAATAGTATCTAAAAAAGAATATAAAAATGTAAATAATTTAAATGAAAAATATATAGAAAATGAAAGTTTTTTACAGTCAAGTGAGGATTTAATTTATGAAAATATTATACTAGGTATGGAAAATTGCGCAGAAATGAGTAAAAAATTTAAAAGAATTTTAAGTGTAGACGACACAGGGGATTGTTTATTTCATAGCTTATTAATATTAATAGGGAGCAAATTGTCTTTTAAAGAATTACGTGATAAACTGAAAAGGAGTAAATATTTACAATTTTGTGAAAACCCAAATAGAACTTATAATATCTTAAATACACCTAAAGAATATGGGGATTCGGAAGTAGTATTTTTATTTTCGAAAGAATATAAAATAAATATATGCGTACATTTGGAAAATACAGTCGCAGATAGCGAAGGGAAAATAAATATAAATTATGCTCATTATGTAGGAAATAAAAGTACAGAGTTTATTCATTTACATTTATCGAAAAAACATTACACACCGCTAATAAAAATAGGTGAGAAAAATAAAAAGATAGAGGAAATTGATATAAGTTCAGATCAAATTGAGGAAATAAATTCACAAAGAGTAAACACTCGAAAAAAGCAAAATTTTCCCAAAAGTGTAGAGAGGGAAGGTAAAAAGCAACCTGAAAAACGACCTAGTCGTAAACCACCTTGGAATCTTAAAATAAAAGTTCAAGAAAAAGAAGTTAAAATACCTTTAAAAAATATGAAAATTTCAAGAAGTCATCAATATCATACATTCGAAAATTTGGTGTTTTGTATTACGGAAGATGTATATCCAACTCAAGTTTTAAAGGTATTAGAAGAAAAACAATTTATACATTAAGATGAATTAAAATTAAATAAACCAAAAACAGGGGAAGTATTAGTTATAAATAATAGGGATAAAAATATAATAGCATTAGTTATAAAACCTTATATAGATTCTAAACTTTTGAAAAAACAGTTAGATTTAAGTTTAAAAACCTAACCTTTAGTAGGTTAATTGATAGGCTAAATTTAAAGTATATTTCAATAACAAGAGACCATGATATGATGAATGAGAATCAAAATTTAAATTTTATTGACAGATTGAATCATTTTTTAGGAGATAAAATGATTGAAGTTATATTTTATCAGGATTCTTTAAATGTACCTTCAGTTGAAGAGAAATATCAGCTAATTTTAGAATATCATATAAGTGCAGCATCAGGTCATTTAGGATATCATAAAACTTTAGCGAAATTAGCTGCGAATCATTAATGGAAAAATATGGCACCAGAAGTGCTACATATTGTAAGGTCATGTCCAGAATGTCAGGAGGTCAAATTGTCAAAACCAAAGACACGTATGGGAATGGTTATTACAAGTACAGCCACAAAACCCTTTGAAATTTTGAGTATAGATATTCATGGATCTATGAAAGAAATTGAAGGTTACAAATATATCCTCACATGCATATGTACTTTGACGCATTATTTCATTCCAATACCATTAAAAAGGGCAGATGCTCAGGAAGTAGCCAGAGCGCTAGTAAACCATGTATTTGCACCCTATGGATGTCCTGTCGCAATCAACACGGATCAAGGTGCAGTATTCCAAGGAAGAGTCCTAGAAGGATTGGCTAGAATATTTAAAGTAAAAAAATTTCGTACCACAGCTTTTAGGCCAAGCAGCCAAGGAATAATTGAGAGACAGCATAAACCATTAGCGGACTTCTTACGTACTTATGTAAAAATAGATGAATCATGGGTAGATTGGTTGCCACTTGCTGCACATTCGATGAATTCAGCAAAGTCAGAATCAACGAATTTTTCTGCATTCGAATTATTATTTGGACATAAAGCAAGAGTACCTTCACAATTTCCACCACGAGAGTCAGTGAGACTATATGATGACTATTTAGCGTATGTAACAGAAAAGTTACAACATTTAAGAGCTTTAGCAGGACTAACAATGATAAAACGTAAATATAAAAGTCGTGAGTACTATAATAAAAAATTAAATACGTGTCATTTTATAATTGGGCAGGAAGTTTATTTAATGAACAATAGAATACAATCCAAGCATTATAAGAGAAAATTTATTGGTCCTTTTGAAATTACAGATATAAATTATGAACTCCATAATGCAGAGATTCAGCATGGAGATTATGTAAAAGTAGTACACTTAGATTTATCAAAAAGAACAGTGGATGCTATAAAACCGGGTAATATTATAGAAAAACCGGAAACAGGGAATTAATATTTATTAATTTATTAAATTTCTGTTAATTTAAGTTTTTTTTAGTTATAAAAATAATAGAACAAATATAATTTTATAAAATATAAAGGTGTTAATATGAAAGTACATATAAAAGTATATAGGAGTATAAAGAAAAAGAATCTCATATAAAATAATAATTTATTCCGATAGAGTGCGCAATATATAGCAAGTAGGCATAGGTTGCAAAGCGCAATATTTTTTTTAGACGAACAAAATATATACATATAGTATTTTTTTTAAAATAAATTAATAAAATGGATGGATGAGATAAACGCAGTATATAGTTATAATAAAATTATATTATTTAAAATGTAAAAAATAGCTTAAGGAAACGCAATTTTTTTTAATAAAATATAAAATATAAGTATTATACATATATATATAAATAAATATTTAAAATAAAATTAAAATAATAGAAGTTTTATTTGAGTAAAGTAATGTTAGCTGATATTGGTAGTTTATCCCATATTTAGGGCTGATTTTTAAATTTTATTTAGGGATAATTTTCAAAATAATAAATAAAAGTATATATAAAAGGAAACATGGAATGGATAAATAAAATGTATATGTTAGGGTATAAGAAACTATTAAATAATAAATATAAGTTAGTTTATTGTAAATTTTTTTTATACAAGTATGATTTTTAATACATAGATTATTATTATTGTTTTGTAAATACAATAGATTTTGTTTTTATTAAATTTTAATAATTTGTTGATTACATTGTTTCAAGATACATTAAAATTGCAATAAAATAATATAAATATTGATTTAATAAAGAAAAACAACAATGTTTAAAAAAAAAAAGAGAAAGAAAAAAGAAGAAAAAGAAAAATGTTTAGCTTTCATCAGAAGAGGAATTAGAGGGAGTACGAAGGTATAAATTTCGATAATATATATATAATTCAACAAAGAATTTAGGAGCTGAAGGATGAGTATAGTCGCAAATAGTTACTCGAGGCAAAGAACCTAAGTCATAGTCAAAATGATATAAATAATAGTCATCTTGTTGGACAAATAGGAGTATGGAACGATTTAAAGCTTCCCAACTAAGCCTTAAAGTCGCAGCATCTTGTTCAAGAAGGGTGTGTTGTAAGAAAGAACACTGTGGGCAAGCACATCCAGTATTATCATACATTAATAAATGTAATGTAGGCATAACCAGAATTAAATGGATAGGTTTTACAATTTCATAATGACTATGAGAAATATCTAAAGTATGCACTCTTAACTCAAGTAATATAACATAAGAGACAGATAAATAAGCCACGGAGAGTTTTTGTAGATTAGTAAATAATGGAAATTGGCAGAAACCAATTTTAGTGAGATTGAAGCAAGCACCTACATTTAGAGAAAATATATTGGGAGCATTTTGTCTAATTAAGGTTAATTGGTGATCATTAATGTCACTATGAGGAATACTCAAGATTGTAAGGTTAAACATAGAGGAGAGACAAGAAAAACTATCTGGACTGAAAGGAAAAGGAATGAAAGTTGTAGGAAAAAGGGAAAATTCGAGAATAGAAGAGGGATATTGGATAAAATCAGAAATATAATTTCGTAAAATACCAGAGAATTTGAATTGTGAAAGACTAGCAGAAAAAATTGGAAACGAAATAGGAAATAATTCACGTTGAAGGGTTCGTCTTTGAACGCGCAAACGATTAATTTGAAGTGATTTTAAATGAGTAAAGTGGCTAAGGAAATTTTGAATATCATCTTTAAACTGATAAGAAATGATATTAAAACGTAAAAATTGTAAAGAAGCAGAAAGTGGTAAAAAATAAGTCAAATGATGACGTAGTAATAAGATGTCATCACAATATAGTGTTGTTAAATCTGGGTAATAAGTTAAAACTGTAATTAATACCTGAGAAAAATAATTTTGGAGAACTAAGTTGTCAGTAGATACCAGGTGAAATTTAACATCTACAATGTTAGGCATTAAATCAAAAAGATTTTTCAAACTGGCCAAGGACATCCGGTCAAGATTTACTTGATTGGTTGAAAGATTTCCAGGATAATGAGAGCCATACAATAAATTTAGGTGACGATCTCGAGAAAAGGCTTCAATACACAAGGACTGCAAGGAGCTATTCATCATAAAGAGAGAATATTTTTCGGATATACCAAGATGTATCCAAATGTTATAAAACATATCAATATGTAAATAGTCCAACGCCATGATGATTTAAGGGTTGAAAAAGCCTAAAAGAAAAAGAATATAATATAAGTAAATCATATTAGGAAAAATTGAGATTTTTTAAAAAAAAGGGGCGGATAGAGTTTTTTTTTTGAATTTAAGTAATATAATAATAAATATTACATACCTTAAATATTTCTTTTTTAGGAATATATATATATTTTCCTATTGTATATAAGCAAAGAAGATTTTTTTTTAATTTGTGTGCTTCGATTAAAAATAAATTATTGAATGAATTAAGTTTAAGACAGGAATACAAATTTGATAGAAATAAGGGATTAAAAAAGAGAGAGAAAAAAAGTAATAAAAAAAAAAACAAAGAAATCATATGTAACAGATACCATCAATATCATATGGTGGAAGTTAGAATAAAGTAAATAAAAATGCAAGTTGATGTGTTAAAAAAAAAATTAATAATTAAAAATAATATAATAATAATAATAATATAAAGTTTATCAAAATACGAAGAATAATGTATTAATGGATCCGGCAGTGAATGATATAAAATTTAAGAATAGGAATGAGTATTTTTTTTAATATTTTTTTTTTTGTTTTTTTTTGTTACTCTAGATTTATTACAAAATATATTCAATAGTTTTTTTTTTTATCTCAAATTTTTCTCTAATAAAATAAAAATCTTTATCTGTAATTTTGGGGAAGTATTAAATGCTAAATTAGATGAAGCAATAAAAATTTTTATTTGATTATATGAAAATAAAACAAAAACCTTTTTGTTTAAGTTTTTTCTTGCAATTTCTTTTGTTGAAAATGACTTTTAAATGTCTTTAAGTACATTAAAGTCAGGATAGCCTTGCGCTAAAAATAATAAAATTAAGGAAAGAAGGATTAAGTATTTCCTTGAACGAAAATTTACATTTAAAAAAAAAAAGAAATAATAAAAAGAATATAGAAAATATTTCTATAAGTTAATATTGGTTGGTATACTAATAAATCAATAAGTTGCTTTAAATATTAGCATTAGTATACTTTTTTCAAAGCAGATATGGGTTATAATAAGGAGAAAGATCTTTAATTTTAGGAAAAAGGGAGAAAAAGGAAAAATGAAAGTTAAAATATAAAATAAAAAATAGAAAATTAATAAAAAATTATTAATTTTATTGTTATACATTTTTTTTTATATAGCATTTACTGCAGGGTTAATACATTTATATTAAAGTTTAGTTTTAATACATATTCAAGTTTGGTTTTAATACATATATACATGTATTTACAATATTTTATACAAAATTGAAATAAGAAAAATATATAAAAATTGTAGTAATAAAATTTTTAATATTAAAATATTGATAAGCTTGCATTTTGTTTTCTTATTCGGAATTACTTCCGACAGAAAGGAATGTCCAAAGTAGAATAATAATAGTTAGCTTCGGAGAAAAAACTTGGAGTATCAGGGTGCATGGAATCACATAAAAGTAAATTGGGAAATTCATGAATATTATATCTACGCATTAATGTAAGACGGAAACCAGTTTGTAAATAAAATGTAACAGGACGAGTAAGAGTGGACAAAAAATTTTGGAACATTAACATGGTTGAATCTAAATAAGCAAAATTGATGGTAGTATATTTGCGTAAACTAACATAATCTGCTTCATACATAAGATATTGTAAATTGGGAAGTTGCATAAATAAGTCAAGAGGTTTTACAGTTAGCATATTAGAAAAACTAATATCTAATACTTCAAGGGGAAGATCAGTAAAACATTCATAGTCAAAGGACAAGTAAGCAACAGATAAATATCGCAATTTAGTTAGTTCTGAAAGGGTGGAAAGTCCTTCAGCTTTTAAGTTAAAACAAGCGCTAATATCAAGGCGGGCAAGCTGTGTAATTTTTGTGCAAATAGTAATAAGTTCAGCATCAGTAAGGGAACTAAATGGAATACGCAATATAGTTAAATTTTCCATTTTAATAATATAATCATAATTAAAAGAAAGATCATGGAAAGCAGGACCTAATGCGCTGATATTTAATTCAAAAAGATTTTCAGGGAAAGAGATAACTTTATTTAATGGGGGGCAGAGTTCACCATAAACAGTGAGTTTTTTAAAACGAAGGGGTAAAGTAGGCAAGCATAAAGAGGTTTTAGTACTTATTGGACTTAATCCTTGTAAATGTAAATTTGAGCAGTGTAAACTGGTTAACAGAGGAAAATTTAATAAATATTTATCAAAATTAACATAAAATAAAGGAGTCATATGATTGAAAGAAAGAGTTTCTAAATATAAAGCATGAGAATAAAATAATCAACCATGATTTGTATTAAGATTAATATTGTTACGAATAAGAGTATGCATTTTTGGAAAAAATTGCAAAACAATTTCCAATAGCTTAGATAAATGATTCTGTATAATATAACATTCATAAAAACTTACATTGACATGTACAGTATAAGTTTCAGTCAAATAGCGAAATAGATTAGCTAAAGAATTCAACGGTATATAATCAATATTTAGTATAAAATTATTAACAGTGGTACAAGGACCAATACCAAAACAAAGTTCTAAGCAATGTATTCGTTTCCAAGCAAGTTTTGCAAAGTGTAAACTTTTTTGATTGACTGCAGCCCAAGACATTTTGTCACGAATATCTAAGTACTGCCAAATAGCTAAATGACAATCTTCATTTAGGAGATCCATTGCCTTTAAAATTATCTAGTAAAAATTATAGAAATGTTTTAAAATATGAAGATAAAATTGTATATATATGATGTATAATAATTACCAAATATTTTTTTTCCTTTTGCAAAAAAAAATCCGAAATTTTTTTTTCAAGTGTAGAGTTTAAAATATAATAAGAATATTATAAAATTAAATGCAACAGTAATGACGAAGGCCAGAAATAAAATGCTACGCATTAGGATGTGTGAAAATAATAAAAAATAATAATAATGAAACATGCTTATTATTATTATTATTAGAAATACTGAAAAGTAATGAAGATATTGGGCATCAAATAAGTATAGCGCAGGGAACAAAGGAAATAAGATTCGAAAATAAATTTAGATAAAGACGCTGGACAAAATAATATAATTATCCCTTCTTAGCTTTCTTTTCGGAAATCATAATATTTATACATATATATATGGATATGTGTGTGTGCATGCAAACTTAGGAGCATAATAGGGGGTAGTGAGAATAATTTATAAATGAATCAATCAGTATATTTTGAAGTTATATGATATAGCGGATAATAAAAAATTAAAATAGTAAATAAAGTTTCTCGTTTTTTTTAAGGCAACCCAGAGGTGTAAAATAAAATTTAAAAAAACGAGAAACAAATAAGTTTTTGTTTAAACAAAGATATAAAAAGTAGCAATAATAATATTATGAGAACAGTGAAAAATATATCAGAACTTGCCAAAATGTATAAGATAAATATATTGAAGTCAGAATTAAAGAAAAAGAAAGAAAAAATGGGAAAAATAGATAAACTTAATACAAAATTCGTAATAAAATCGATTAAAGAAGAGATGATAAAAGAGAAATCGAATGTGGTTGAAATAGAGAAGGAAATGAGCCCTCAACCCTCAACTAGTAAAGAAATTAAAAAAGAATGGCAAGAAGAGGCAAGAGAATTAGTTTGGGAAGAATTATTAAAGCCAGTAGAGGAGACAGAAGTTTATCCCGTAAATTTGACAAGAGCAGAAGATAATAGAGAGGGACCTGTAATAATAACAGACATTAATAGAGAGCAAATTAGAGCAGAGCAAATTAGAGCAGAGCAAATTAGAGCAGAAAAAATTAGAGCAGAGCAAATTAGAGCAGAGAAAATTAGAGCAGATCAAATAAGAGCAGAACAACAATTATGGAATGAAATTGAAGCTTTAAAACATCATAATTATATTTTGAAATTAGAAATGGATAATATGGCTAGAGAGATGAAAACTTTAAAGGATAGAACAAAAACTTATACGGATTTTGGCCAATGTCATGTCAGTAGACCAGGTTTGGCTGTTACTATGTGTGCATGGTGTAATAGAGGCACTAATGAGGTAGCAAGATTAGTACTATGCAGAAAAATAAGTGTAGTACAAGTTATGCCAAAAAGAGAAATGAAAAAAAAAACAAGAAATTTTTTTTTGAGAAAAATTTTAAAAATAAAAAGATTTTTGTAAAAAAAAAGAAGTATAATAATATTGTAATTAATGAAATATTGAAATCATGTAACAAAAAGAATTTGAATTGTAATTCATATAATGTTTGAAAAAAAAAAAATAAAAGAAAAAGATTTCATTTGTAATTAACATAAATGAATTATAATATTTTTTTTAAGTATACATGAATATAAATAAAAATCATACTTTGTTGTAGATACTATAATGTAATACTACAGAATTTTTTTTAATAAAGTAATATGTTTGAAATAAGATATGATATTTTTTCTGATTTCTCGTTTCAAAGGCGTGAATTTTTTTTAAAGGAGATAAATTATGAATAATGAAATGTATAGTAAAGATTATGTTTTTTTTTTTTTTTTTTTTTTTTTTTTTTAAGGGAAATATGTGAATCTTGCATCAGCCATGGAGTGTTTGCGGACCGTAAAGGCCCGAAAATTTCCATGACCGCCCAGTTGTACAAAGAATACAACCGGGAAACCACCGGCGATCGCGGTCGCCGGCTACGCCCCAGATTCAGATTCTTACTGGATACTACTGGATACACACTTTAAACCCCCCGCGCTTGTTTGTCCCAAACCGGAACTCCCTTTTCAGGTATAACTTCAGTTTGGGACGCGCAGCCTAGGCAGCTGGCCGCTGCCTTCCCCCCTGCCTAGGGACAGGAGAGCTCTCTACGATAGAAAGCCCTCCTCTTTCTTCTTCAGCAAGGTGGCCCTCACGTACTCTGCTACTTTGTTCCAGTTTTCGGAACTCCGTAGCATTTCCGGGACCACCGTCTCCGGCCTCCAAATCGGGAAGGGCGGGCGCCCCTCTGCGTAGCGCACACATTCGAAGAATGTGTGCTCTACTGTATCATCCACGCCCGGACAGTGCAAGCACTCCTTTGTTGCAACCTTTTGCCAGTGCTCCAACATGACACGGAAATATCCGTGTCCAGTTAGGAACTGGGTGAGGTAGAAATCTACCTCCCCATGCTGTCGTCCCATCCATGCCTGCAGATCTGAGATCAGCCTGCGCGTCCATTGGGCATTTTCCTCTTCGTCTTTTTTCCATCGTTTCTGCCATTCTTCCATAGAGTTGGAGCGGGCGCGAGTGGATGCCACTTCGCGCTCATCTACGCTCTCGTAGATGAATTTCCGCTCCAACGCTAGCAGGTCGATGGGTATCACCGAGGCGACAACCTGGATCGCCTGTAGAGATACCGTGTGATTTCCGCAGGCGATCCTCACTGCCGCTTGCCTCTGTACAGACGATATCTTATGTCTGTACTTGGCAATTTCTGTGGTCTTCGCCCAGACTTCTGATCCGTAAAGCAGGACAGAGTTGACGACTGACATCAGGAGCCTTCGCTTCCCTGGTTTGGGTCCCCCAATGTTGGCCATGAGCCTTGACAGGGAGGATGCGACCGACGCTGCCTTTTCACACGACCTCTGAAATTGCTCCCAGAAGGTCAGCTTGTTATCAAGCTGAACTCCCAGGTATTTCACCGATGTTCTGGTTCGGATCGTGTAAGGGTTTCCGCCGTCGTCGATAATTACATCGAAGTCGGTGGGAACCCTTTGACGGGTCAGCAGTACAATCTCCGTTTTTGGGATCGCAAGCTAGAGCCCGTGATCGCCCATCCAGAGGTTGATCCGTCTCATGACTAGATTCAACCTCTCCTGGGTCACTTCCATGTCCCTGCCAGTTATGGTCAGGGCCACGTCGTCGGCGTACCCGATCAGGGAAACTCCTTCCGGGAGGTGGACGCGCAACAAACAAGCCATCGTAAAAGGCATTCCACAGGTCCGGTCCAAGAACCGAGCCCTGCGCGATGCCTGCACTCAAAACCCTTTCACGCCTTCCATCGAGCGTGTCGTAGAGCAGTCTCCGGTCCCGCAGGTAATCCTTTAGTACGTTACCCAGATAGCTGGGTATCTGGAAATCGTACTCGAGAGACCGGATCATGTCATCCCACCTGGCCGAGTTGAAAGCGTTTTTGACGTCCAGCGTTACCAGAAGGACGTCCTTGCGAATCGCAGGCCGGTTTTCCCTCTCAGCCTTTACGGTATCCACGACACGCCGGATGGCGTCTATCGTGGAATGCCCTTCACGAAAGTCATGCTGCTTCTCGGAGAGACCACCGCCCTCCTCGATTGCCCTTCTGAGCCTTGCCCGGAGCATACTCTCCATCACCTTACCAATGGTATTTAACATACACAAAGGTCTGTAAGATGATGGAGAGTCCGGGGCTCCCCCCTTGCCCTTGTTCAAGAGCACGGACGTGCCACCTTCCACTGCTTTGGGAACACTCCAGCTACCAAACACGCATTGAACATGTTTAACAGGATACCAGGGATTACTTTAACCTAATTACTTTAAACTAATTAATCAATCTCAATCATTAGAAAATAATATATATAGAATATTAAAACAAACGATAGCGATAGAATCGAGAAAAGATATTAAGTCAAATGCGTTAGAAACAGGTTTCGATTTTAAATTAATTATAGAACGCGCTAAAAAATTAGCTTAATATGAGGATTTAGAAAAACGAATTATAGAACATGCGGAAAATAGCTTGTTTATAATAATGATAACAATATTGATAACAACAATAACATTAATTATGACTGCGTGTATATGGTATTGTCTTAAATGCGGTAATTTTAATATGTTTAGACAAGTTTCAGGTACTAAATTTAAAGATTTAGAAGCAATGAGGTTGATTGAAAAACAAGACAGTAATAAAATAATAAATAATATGGAGATTGTGGAGTTACCAAAACAAGTAGAAAGTTATCCAGAAGTAGATTAAAGGGTACAAGAAATAATAGTGATACCACGAGAGAGAACAGCACGTTACCGATCTAAGGAAAGAATTTTTAGTCCATACCCAAGAAGAAACCAAATGGTGACAAAACCAGATTGGCATTGTCCATAAATAAAAATAATATTATATGAGTTAGAGTTAAAAATTATAAATTATAAGTATAAATTATTAATTGTTTAATTATTGTTTTTTATTAATCTTTTTTTTTTATATATATAATGTGAAATAAGTTTGTATTAGAATAAATATCCATGCTAACAGAGGTTTTCTGCAGTTTCCCTCTGACACCGGCGAATGTCGGCATGGTTCCTAATTAAAGACGGCTGCAGACGCACATACCTACCAAAAATCCTTACCCATATAAAAATTTAAAAATGTTTAAAAATATTTAAAAATATTAAAATGTATTAAAATGTATAAAATGTTAAAGTTAATAATTATATATATATGTATATATTAAAGATTAAACAAATATAAAAAAAAAGTAATTATATATTATATAAATAAGTTATAGACATTAAGAATTTAAAATGAAATAAATACAACAAAGTAAATAAATAAATATAAAAATTTGTTTTTAATAAAATAATAATAATAATAATTGACACCTGCTTCTCGCCACAGCCAGAGCCTCCCGGTAGCTGGGGCAGTTTCCCTCACCAGGATAGAGCTCCGTCGAGCACTTATCCTTTCTGGACGTGAAAAGGAAGCCCTTGGGCTTCTCTTTGTCACATTTCGTCCTTTTGTGGCCATTTTCGCCGCATTTAAGGCACGCCTTACTTCTGTCTGGGCCTTTACAGACATATTGACTATGCCCATAGCCCAGACATTTGAAGCAGCGTCGAGCATCCGCACGGAGGCGTACTCTGCTTGATGCCCAGCCAATCTGGATTTTGCCCTTTTTGGCCAGGCGCAAAGCGTCGGCCTCAAGCAGGTCTACCACAGCCATCTGGCTTGCTGTACCTTTGGTTTTGAAAATGGTGACCTGGAATAGGTCGCCATTTTCAAGACCTACAGCCTTGGCGACAGCTGCCTGAATCTCTTGCTCATTAGTGACCCCATCCAAATCTCGAATTTCGAGTTTTAGAGTGGGTATCATGTCACGAACATTTGACTCAGGGCCCGTGAATGCCTTAACTGCTTCTTCAAGCTTTTGCCTGTCCTCAATGGCCTCCAGTTCTATAAGGACGCTGCCGTTCTGCGTTTTCCTTATCCGGTGGACCCTTGTGCCGGACTCTTGGAGGTTCACGCTCCTCTTTAATTCAAGGAGCGTTTCCTCGTAGCTTTTTCCCGCCGCCGGAGTAATCTGGAAGGCTTCCTTCCTGCTCCTAAACCTGCGTTTCCGCCTCGGTTTTTGAGGTTCCTCCACTTTGAGCTTTTCGCTCTGCTGCTTCGCTTTCGGCTTTTTCCTCTTTGCCTTCTTCTTGGCTTCTTCCCATTTCTCTTGGGGTTTTCCCTGTTCCTGCTGCTGCTGCTGCTGTACCATCTGCTGGTCAGACTTTTCAGTCTGAACAACTTGGCCGGTTTGCGGCCCCCTTGTTTGCTGTGATTTGGCAGCCGCTAACCTTTCTTTCTTCTGCCTTTTCTTTTCCGCCTTATTCTTGCGCCTTTTGCTCCTGTCTTTGGGATTGTCCGACTTCTCCCCGTCCGGCAGCTGAGGCTTTGGCTGCTGCATGTCCTTGCGCTGTTGGCTCTGCGCTGTCACTTGTTGCAGCAGCTGCTGCCCCTTTTCCTGACGTTGTTTTTCCTGCCTTTGACGCAGCCTACTTTCTGCCTCTTTAGATTTCTCTATTGAGAGCACTAGTATCTTTTCAGGCTTCGTCGACTTCCCGTTCTGACCTCGATCATGGGGAGTTTTTTTGGTAGCATGCCTCAATTCTGGAGAGCTATCCGAAAAAGAAGACGATCGGACTCTCTTTGCCGAATTTCCGTCGGCTACCTTTTTGATAGCAGACTCCATCACTTTGGTTTCTCCTTCCAGTCTCTCCCTTATCAGCTCAAGCTGTACAAGGACGTTACCAAATAGAGTGACGCCATTTTTTAGTGGCATGCCGCAGTTCTTTTGTTTCGTTGTTTGCTGCGACATGCTCTCATATGCATCCTTCATTTCAGCGTGGTGTTTTTCCATTGCCTGGACGGCTTCCTTCATCACAGCTATGTGGTGAAGAAAGGCGGCTGGCTTTTCCAGCGCTGCTTCGAAACCTCCATGAAGGCTGCCATCGCTGCCTGCTATGCATTTAAATTGGTCAGCATAGCTCTCTCGTTTTGCATCTGCCATCCCCTGAGTAGATTCTACCTGCATTAGTTCTACTTGTTCTCCTTGGCCAGCTGCGTTTGAACTTGTCAGGGCTAGGGAGCCCTGTTCGTTATTGTTCTTTGGCGGTTCCTGCACGCTTTGAACCTTATTATCTTTGTTTTGCTCCATCATTATGTTTTAACTTTCCCTCCTTCTAACCTTTGCTGTCTTGTGTGGTTGAATGCGGTACATGATGCAGCCAATCAGCACGGTGATCTCGCAGTGGTCGGCCCCCCGATTTGGGTGTCCCCTAGCGTAGTGACCTTGTAAAAAGCCTCCCGCTCACTGCAGCAGGGCCCTATCCGGGCGCTACCCGGCACTACTACAGAACACAAGATTATGCGCCGGCTGATAGAGCAGCCAGACCCGTTAGCTAGACGGCTCCGGGCTCCTGTACTAACCGGCGGCCTGGAGGTGCAGTTCCCAGTTTTTGATCTGTACCCTCTACGGAGGTTGCCATCCCAATCCGGGGGGCCGACCACCGCGAGCCGCGATGATTGGCAGCATCACGCCACTTGGTTTTTAATCTTAAAAAAAAGGCTATTTCTGGTGTATCTGTAAGAATTAAGAAAAAAAAAGAAAAGTGTGTTTAGTGGATTAATTGTTCGGTCTTTCACCGTTCAACACCCCGGGTACTAGTCCCAGGGGGTTGATCAATGTCAGTCCTGCAGATTTAGCGGGTTCGTACCACTCTGGTTGCTATCCAGCTCGCGATATTCTAGCCCGTCGCAAGACAGGAGTCAGACCTGCAACAGCCGTCACCCTCAGTGCGAAGCACAGGGGGGGGGAGACCATTAAAAGTCCTACAGATTGAAGGGGGTTAAGCCCTCATGTCTGCTGACATAATACGATATTTTGCCCGTCGTATAAACGGGATCCTCATAGGCCAATTTTAGCAGATGACCATGGTCCCAATGGTCCACATGGAAAATATTCTGTAAATTTTATCATTATAGGCAGCCAGGTAAGACCACTCAGGCCGTTGTTGCTTCGATTTGCATTGCAAAAGAAGCAAGCGATTCACCCCCAAACATCTGCTCCCATGATAAAGTAGTCATTTAATTTAATCTGCATAACTCTATGCAAATTTAGAAGCTAAGATCAATATACAAACTTGAGACGTCAGTCTCAGTGGCATTCCTGTTTCCACAAAAAGCCGTCAAGATTGAGCAGTCATTCGAGGGCCCCCCCGGTGGGCAAGAATCCTAGGCTCAGTCATGTCCGAGCCAGTCACCCACCACTGTCAGGGTTTATCTGATAATAACCAAGATTTAACCTTACGTCCCGAACGTTATTGGCTGCAACATTTAAGACACATTTAGATTAAACAATTTTTTGTAAAGATTATGTTATTTCATTTATGTTATTTTTAAGTAAAGATTATGTTATTTCATGCTTTTGAATAAGGAAATTAAGACTTAGATTTTTATTATTATAAAAGTTTTATTTATTTTAACTTCTAAAATAAAAAAAAATACAAAAATATAATAAAAAGAAAGAAAGAGGGTATAAGGTAGAAATAAATTGATAAATAAATATAAGTAATAAAATAGGGATATTTATTTATAATATATACATAATAGTTTAATTTGTGTTTTTTGCTTTTTCTCGGCTGACCCAATAGTTATGCTTTAAGCGGAAATGTTGGTTTAGGGCATCTTTGCTTTTATAGGTTTTATTGGGGCAATAAGGACAAGTATTATTAGGTCTGTGATGAACATCTCGGATATGTTTTTTAAGTGATTTATTAAATCG
Source organism: Anagrus nilaparvatae (assembly GCA_022575985.1). Lineage (NCBI taxonomy): Eukaryota > Metazoa > Arthropoda > Insecta > Hymenoptera > Mymaridae > Anagrus > Anagrus nilaparvatae. The sequence continues at coordinate 464,555 of JAKSXM010000129.1, forward strand.
TAAAGTAGTATTGCAAATGGGACAAGTAAAAGAATCAACGCGATTATTAGAGTTAGAACTAGTAGAATTATTAATAGGAGACGAATGGTGACGAAAATAACTATGTTCAGATAATATTGAGGTTGTAATTTTATTAATAGAGGGAGAACTATAATTTATTGAAGTCTCAAAATTATTAAAAATAGGAAAAATAGAATTAGATATTATTGTGGTATTAGGATTAGATTCTGTTGGGGTAGGAAACTTATAGTCAGACACGATTGAATTTAAAATAGGAGAATGCTCTAATTTTTGATAATTAAGGGGAGAAAGAGTCACGGATACCGAATAATTAAGGCTAGCAACTGATTTATGTTTACGAAGATGGTATTCGTAAAGAACTCTGTCATTAAAAGCAGGATAATTATCACATTGTGTAAAAGGACAATAAAAGGGTTTTAATACCTTAGAATGGGGGATGGTTTCTAGTTTATGACGTAAAGGTACTGTACATTCACAAGTATATTCTTGTTTTAATAAATCAAGACATTTGTCAGGAAGAAAATTTACCGCCTCTGAAAAAAAAAAATAATTATAAGTTTATTGAATTGAAATAAATAAAAAAAAATGGGCAATAACATACCAGCGGAACTGTTCAAATAGTTAAAAACTAGGTGGGGGTAGAAGAGTTTAAAAGGACTAGGTCTCCTGGTTCCTGTAATACGTAAAACCGTGGAATTCGGTGTTTATTTAGGAAGTCAATTGTTGGAAAAATGTAACTTTCATGAAAGGGAGCTACTTGGCATTTACAAAATGCACAAGGTTGTCCAATACTACAGAATTTGGTTCTATTTTCAAAATTTTTAATGCAACCCTGAGGTTTGCAATTGGTACGACAAGTAAACTTACGAAACGAACATCCGGGATAAGATAAATTGTAAGGCTTGATACCTGCTAGGAAATTGCAAAGGGCAGAAGCGGGAAAACCTGCCCATAATTTTAAGCCATGAATTAAATAATTGGCAGAAAAGAGTTCGCCATATTCTAAGTGCAAAGATGTGCAGGAACCTCGAGGGCTTGCGTAAGTCATAGGAAAAGTGAGTCCTAAAAAGAAAAAAAAAATAAAAAGAATAAAATAAACGTAAAATTATGGTAGTTTATTAATTTAATAATAAATATTTACCTGGAGTACGGGGCAAAAAGGTTTCAATAATATTGTGACTTGTGCCATCAGGTAGGGTGAAATTAATATAGTAATTATTTTCATAAGGGTCCTTATGATCGCGTATGTTTTCCCAAAATTGACCTGTTAAAGCAAATTGGTCAATAATTTGGGAAACGTCAGATAGAGTAGGAAATTCAGCGACAGGTGATTGTTTAAGTTTAGATAAAAAATCTTTTTTAATTAATCCAGGATTTTTATTATCGAAAGTATTTAAGACACGAAATGGGGGGATTTGATGGTCTTGAAAAAATTCAGGTGCAAAACTTTCACGTCTAAAATATTTGGGGGGTAAACGGTTGGCCCAGTCGAATAAGGGAATTTTAGGTCGTGATTGACATGAATTTTTAAGCTAGAAAAAGAAAAATGAGTAATAAAAATAGTAAAAAAAATTAGTAATAATGAAATAATTTTTTTTTGGTATTTTTTTTTACTTACAACTACAATGGAATATTTTTTAAAATATTCGTGAAGCTGACCAGTAAGGACAGGTAGATTAGACAAGGGTTGATAAAATTTTTACTAGTTCTTCAGCATTATATAGTAGTTCCATTTTATAGCGATGTATTAAACTGAAAAAGAAATTTTTTTTTGTGCAAAATTGTAAACATAAGAATAACAAAAATTAATTTTATTAGAGTAAAAGAAAAGGAGATGCAAAACTCATTATAGGAAATGAAATATGATAAAATAAAGAAATTAAATTAAGTATAAATAAGTTTTTTTTTATATATATTTAAGTGATTTAATAATATTTGAGAATTATAATAAGTTAAATTTGGGATTTTAAAATATCATAAAGAATTAAAGTGTTAAGGTATTTTAAAATAGAAAAAAAAAAGGAATTAGTAAATTTATGTTTATGTAAGTTACGTAATTCTTTTCTTTTTGAAAAAGAAATAAGTTTTTATGTGCTAAAAGAATCTAAGAACTTTTTTTAAAAAAGAATTTTATATAAAATTAAGAAAAAAAGATTTAATTTTTTTTTGTTTGTTTTTTTTTTGTAGAAAATTTGATGGCACTTTATATGCATTTAATATCAATTTAGGAAAGCAGTTATTAGAAGTAAGATAAAAGTATATATTTAATATTTATCAGTATAATTTTTTTTAGTTAAAAATCAAATTCAACAATTTTATGATCTGCTAGAAATTTTTTTTAACAATGAATAAGTAAAAAATTGAGATCATACATTTGTTTAAAAAAAAAGTAAAGGGGTCATAGTATTAAAACATTATTGAAAGGAAAAATATATTCTAATGATAAATTTCAGGTATTTTAATACTGAAACAGGATTGGGATATAAAATTGAATATAGAATTTTTAAGAAAATAAACTTGGATAGGTTGATTAATTTTTATTAGTTTAAAATATTTATAATAATGATTTTATTAACCATTTGTATGCAAAGTAATGAAAATCTAAAGGAACATTAAAATACTGAAATTTATAAGATAAATTACATGTTTATTTATTTTGTTTGTGGGAAATATAAAAAAAAAACCAAATGTTTTAATAACGTTGGGCTTACTAAAGTTAAGTAGTATATTTGTTTTCAAAAAGGAAGTTGGTAAAGTGAAAGTTTTTTTTAGAGATTTTGTTAAGTGTATATTTATAGTATATAGAAATAGTGTATATAATAGGTTGAAAAATTCCTGTATAGTAATTGGGTTTTGAAATTTAATAAAGTAAAAAAAAAAATATAGAAACTTCGTTTAGTCTCGCATAAATTTGATTAAACTAGGTAAAATTGCGTATAAATCAAAAGGAAATATTTTTTTTTTGAAATATGTTATTTGAGAATTTGGTTAAATTTTTTTTAATAAATTTGATTAAACTAGGTAAAATTGCGTATAAATCAAAAGGAAATATTTTTTTTTGAAATATGTTATTTGAGAATTTGGTTAAATTTGTTTTAATAAATTTGATTAAACTAGGTAAAATTGCGTATTAATCAAAGGGAAATATTTTTTTAGAATGAAGTATGTTATTTGAGAATTTGGTTAAATTCTTTTACTTATTATAAATTTAAGTAGGGGTAACGCTTAATAGGATAGCAATTAATGGTTATTTTTTTTTAACAGATAATATAAATCTAGAGTTTAAATAAGAATATAAATTTTAGAGTTTAAATAAATAGAATATTTTTTTTATATATAATATATGTGAATCAATCTGTGATATTTAATTTGATACTTTTACTTCCAGTATAATCTTGATAAAATGGTTTAAAAAAAAAAATGGAATTTGCAAGATTTAAAATAGTGCTTATTATTTATATGTAGAGAGTTTTGGTTTTAGTTTTTTGTAATAATGTAAGAAAAAGCATAATATTAAAAATGTATTGAAATTTTTTTTCAGGCATGTTATTATGGATAATTTTTGGGATAAGAAATTGAAAAGAATAGACGTTAGAATAAGTAGAAATATAAATAGGCATTTTTAATGAATAAAATAAATAATTATAATTACCTTTAATAAAAAATATATAAAATATTTTCAGATATACGTTTTTTTTTTAAATACACGTTTAATAAAATATATCACTAAGTTATTAAAGTTAAAAAAAAAGATATATATATAAATAACAGAATACAGGACAAATACACAATTTCTTTATATACATAAAAATAAAACACGTGAATATGTTTTTTAAAGGCATGAGTTGTAAGAGAGATAGAGAACAAGAACAGAGTTAACCAAAGGCAGATGCAAATCATACACAATGTTAGTTTTTTTTATATATATGTGTTATGCAGTAGACACGAGAACTATATAGTTTACTTATACAGTAGGCACGAGAAGTATATAGTTTGTTTATACGGAGGGCGCGATAAGTTATAGAATGAATTTTTTTTATGTGGTAGTGTATGTGGGATCTATATAGGTATACATACATAACATAGTTACACATTAGGCACGAGAAGTATATAGTTTGGTTATACAATAGGCACGAGAAATGTATAGTATGATTACATAATAAATTTATAAATGAGGTAGTATAAAGGGTTAGAATTCATGAATAACATCTAAAAAAAAAAAACGCGCGGAAATATAAAAAAAAACGCAAATGATAATGATTACAATTTTAATTAAGACAAATGGTTTTAGAGAACTGTAAATTATTTTATTTTTTTTTACACTTTTACAGCTGTATAATTTTTATTAACAATATAATTAAATAATATCACAATAGTTTTATTAATAATAAAAAATATATAATAATAGGTATATTTAACAAAAATAATATTAATGTAATACAGCTATATAATTTTTTTTTGTGACTAACAAAGAATTTGAAAAAAAAAGAATAAAAAAGAACAATAACTAAGTAAACTAAATTACAATATTTTTTTTTACTAATAATAAATAAATATAAATCACAATTTTTATTTTTTAATAATTTTTTTTAAGTATACTAATATTAATATAAATAATTTTTTTTAATATAAGAATAATTTTTGTTAAGTAACCCGATCAGAATCAACCTCGGCATGTGGCGCGGCGTTAGCTAGATTCTACCTAGTTCTACCTAGAACTAGCAAGTGCCTAGCTAACGCCGCGCCACATGCCGAGGTTGATTCTGATCGGGAATTAATATTAAATCAGATTTTTTTTTTTATAAATCACATTTTTTTTTATATAAATATAAATCACATTTTTTTTTAAGAGAAACAGAAATTTAATAAATTGGTAAAGAAAAATTAAATATAAATTAATAATAACTAATTAATAAAAAATAAATAATAATAATCAATAAACTAATAAATCCTGAGCGACGGAAAGATGAGGAGTGCTGGCATTTTCTGATAAACTTTGCTCATTATGAAGTTTGATCATAGATCTTCTGTGGACATATTTTACCAATAAATAAATGAAAATAATAGAAAGAATTATAGCCATGATAATAAAAAATGACAAAAGAACCAGTGGTAATATGCGGATCTAAAATAGAAAATAAATTGTTTTTATTAAAAAGATAATAATAATAAAAAAGAGAGAAAGTAAAAAAATAAGAAAAAAAAATATGAATCAATAAAATAAATAAATTTACCTGAAAATTGATCAGGGTGAGAAAAAGCATCATTAAAAGAATCACCAGTACATAAGATTTCAGAATCCAAAGTAGAATTTCTAACACAGACATGATGATATTGAAAAAATTCTTCGTCACATTGACAGATATGGTCCAAACAAGAAGAATTCTGAGAAAAGCATATGAAATGGTCATCACAGGTTTCATTCAGATGAGATACTGAAAAAAAAAAAAAAGAGAAACAAAATATTTAGAAAATAATAATAAAAATTTTTGGAATACCCCATATATATAAATAAAAACATATAATGAATGATAATTTATTTACATACCATAAAAACATGCACCAGATTCATATGCCATACCTGGAGGACAAATACTTATAGTGGATCCTGAAAAAAAATAATAATACAAAAGTGAGGTTAGAGTTATGTATACAGCGTGGTGAATTTATATTTTTTTTCCTTTTATAAAAAATAAAAAAAAACACTAATTATACTTACCAATTATTAAGAAGAAAATTACACATACGTATTTTAACATTTTTTTTTATTTTTGATTTTGTTTATTAAAGTTTATTAATTAAATAACAATTATACGTACTCCAAAATTTTTGTGTATACTTTAAAGCATGGAAGTACAATGAATACTAACACATACAAACGGCTTACATGCATAGGTAGTTACCATAAGAAAAAATATGATAACAGAGTGGCCGTAGATAAAAGTAGTATTCTTTTTACCGACAAAATAAAATCACGAAATTCAAAAATTTTTGAAACATGAATATAATGGGAAAATATTTGGTAATAAATATAATGATGAAAAATAAGTAGAAAATTTAATTTTGTTTAAGAAATTAAGGTTGTTGTGTGGTAATTTTTTTTTTACAAAAATAAAAATTTATAAAAAAAAAATATATAAAATATATCTTAGAAATAAATATTTATTATGAGAGTTTATTTTATTGAATTGGTTTTAATTAAATATTTTTTTTCATAAAAATTAGATGTTAGGGACAAATTTTAATAGTTTTAGGAAAATAAAAAGTTTATTGTTTGGAAATATAGGAGGTTTAAAATTAAAAAGGGGATAAAAAATATTAATATTGAAAATTTTGATACAAAAATATAAAATATAGGTGGAATAAAATTAAGTGTGGATAAAAATAATAATAAATGAATTTTATGGCAAAAATAGTGTTAATAATAAGTAAGACAATAAGCAATATTAGAATATACAAAAATAAGAGTAGAAAATTAAAAGTTATAGAAGAAAAAATTATATTTCAGGATAATAATAGGAGATTATGCATTTGAAGGGATAGAAGTAGAACCAATAAATAATAATCCAGGACTATTATATGAAAGAATTGGAAACTTAAGATTGTCAACTATTACATATAAAATATTTAATAAAATAGACTTGGATCCATTACTAAAGGCAGCACCAAAAATAGCACAAGCAATAAATACGACGGAGAATTTATGTCAATATCCATGTATTTTTAAAGAAGAATTTGGCCATTTATATAACAAAATTAAAATTTCGGCGTCAGAATTATATCAAATAACTAAGTCTATAACAAAAATAAAAAATATTAGAAATAATAAAAGAGAAAAAAGACAGAGTGTTTTTCCATGGGTAGGAAAAATTGAACATATATTATTTGGAGTAGTAGATCAAGATTCAGAAATTTTATTAAGAGAAATAGCTTCAAAATCATATAATACAAGTAAAGAAGTAGCTCATTTATTACAAAATCTTACAGAAGTAATACATTTAGAACTCAGTAATGTTAATGAACATTTGGGGAATTTCTCTGAACAAATTCAGGAATTAAAAATTCAAGAAAATAAAACCAAGTATGAATTGAATTTAGAAAATGCGATAAATTATTTAAGAGAAGCAAGTCAGGAATTTGAAAGTCAAGTAATAATTTTAATTGATGCAATAAATTGGGCATCAAATGGCAAAATACATCCAAAATTTTTAAACCAAAAGCAATTTGAAAATTCAATAAATATTATAAAAAATTCACCAATTAATGCAGAGTTTCCATCGCAAAGACATGATTTTACTCTATCAGAAGTAGTACAAATGTCAAAAATAATAGTATATGTAGCAAACAATAATCTAATTTATGCAGTATTTGTGCCATTATTAGAATATGTATACATGTATTTATATAAACTACACCCAATACCTATATTGCAAAATATGCGAAATATCGAAGTTTCAGCATATATACTCCCCTCATTTGAATTTTTGGCGTTAGAAATAAATAATCAATCTTATAAATCATTAGATTATGAAGATTTACAAAATTGCAAAAGAATGAAAAATACTTATATTTGTAAAAATATAAATCCAATTTTGCAAGTAGATAATACAGCAGACTGTGAAGTAAATATATTAATAAATGAAAATTTAAATATTGAAATTTGTAACGTAAAATTAAAGAAACTGATAAATACTTATTGGTTAAAATTAGTTAGGGAAAATCAATGGGGTTTTTCGACATTTTATAACGATTCAATATATATTAATTGTGAACAAAAAGCCCCAGTAACGATTAATTTACCTAAAGCAGGGATACTAAAACTTGACCCAAAATGTACGGGTAAGACAGATTCAGCAACGTTAAAAACCACTCAGGAAGTGGAAATTCAAACAGAATTAAAAATTTTCGATCATTTGAATATAGATTTACAGAAACTAATTAATCAATCTCAATCATTAGAAAATAATATATATAGAATATTAAAACAAACGATAGAGATAGAATCGAGAAAAGATATTAAGTCAAATGCGTTAGAAACAGGTTTCGATTTTAAATTAATTATGGAACGCGCTAAAAAATTAGCTTAATATGAGGATTTAGAAAAACGAATTATAGAACATGCGGAAAATAGCTTGTTTATAATAATGATAACAATATTGATAACAACAATAACATTAATTATGACTGCGTGTATATGGTATTGTCTTAAATGCGGTAATTTTAATATGTTTAGACAAGTTTCAGGTACTAAATTTAAAGATTTAGAAGCAATGAGGACGATTGAAAAACAAGACAGTAATAAAATAATAAATAATATGGAGATTGTGGAGTTACCAAAACAAGTAGAAAGTTATCCAGAAGTAGATCAAAGGGTACAAGAAATAATAGTGATACCACGAGAGAGAACAGCACGTTACCGATCTAAGGAAAGAATTTTTAGTCCATACCCAAGAAGAAACCAAATGGTGACAAAACCAGATTGGCATTGTCCATAAATAAAAATAATATTATATGAGTTAGAGTTAGAAATTATAAATTATAAGTATAAATTATTAATTGTTTAATTATTGTTTTTTATTAATCTTTTTTTTTTATATATATAATGTGAAATAAGTTTGTATTAGAATAAATATCCATGCTAACAGAGGTTTTCTGCAGTTTCCCTCTGACACCGGCGAATGTCGGCATGGTTCCTAATTAAAGACGGCTGCAGACGCACATACCTACCAAAAATCCTTACCCATATAAAAATTTAAAAATGTTTAAAAATATTTAAAAATATTAAAATGTATTAAAATGTATAAAATGTTAAAGTTAATAATTATGTATATATGTATATATTAAAGATTAAACAAATATAAAAAAAAAGTAATTATATATTATATAAATAAGTTATAGACATTAAGAATTTAAAATGAAATAAATACAACAAAGTAAATAAATAAATATAAAAATTTGTTTTTAATAAAATAATAATAATAATAATTGCAATTAAGAAAGTAATGTTAGTAAATATGTAAAAATAAAATATTATACGAAATAGAAAATAAGGAAACCCAGGTTAATTTTATGTAAAGTTAGGTTAGGACCATTCCAGGAGGAATGGAAGGCAACCAGAGGTGTGTTGCGTAGGCAAAGTATGGGAAAAATGTTAACATGTTTTTGTAATATTATATTTAATATGTTTTATTTCGTGGAAGATGCTTAGTAAAAGAGATCACTAATAGAAAAATAATAAGAAATAATATGTGGGAATGGTATTTACGAGCTTAGAGATTGAAAGCCAATATGAAAAACAACATCTCTGTCGTCAAAGAGCAACCTTTGAACTTGGTATACAAAACGTCTACGACAACATAAAAATTCTTCTCATACAGTAGCTACATTCTTTCACACGGATTATCGCATATAAGCTACTGTCCAGGGATGTCGCGGGACACTCGTTAAAAACACTTCATTAAGATCATTTCATTAGAATACTTGTTTGGGATCTCGATACTAGCATCTTGTATTTATACTTATATTATGGAACTTAGAGTATTTCAATAAACAAACAAGTATATACAACAACTTTGGTTAATTTATTTTCCTCTACAATAAACCAGCCTTAAAATAACTTTAAGGTCCGAATAAAAAGAATTCTCAATCACCTGAGAATAAATATTTAATAATCCAGCAATTACGCTACAACATTTTCGAAAAAAAATTATAAATTATCAATTTTTCTTGTGAATTCACAAAAAAATCGAGAATATTCAAATTTTTTGTTAATATACTAAATTTCGAAAATATACGATTCTTTTGCAATATTAACTAATTTTTTGAAAATTTTGTAATTTTGGTTTTTGATGTTTTTGCATATAAGCACGTTTTGAGTCCTCAGGAAGCCAAAAAATCGGTTTTAAGAAAAAGTCTGTGTGTGTATGTGTGTGTGTGTGTGTGTGTATATCCAGTGATATTTCACTACCATTATGGAATTAAGAACTAATTTTTTTTCAAATAATTTTTTCATCAAAAAATCTTTCAAGTCTTTCTCAAAATCAAGTTTTTTTTTTTTTATTTTGGATGTAATTTCTGTGGCAAATATGAAGAACGGCATAAGTCCTATGCTTATACATAGAACATAATTATGCTGTTCTTCTTATTCACCACAGATTTATTTCCATGAAATTACTTATATTTGAAAGTATGATTTTTACTCAATATATCGAATCTGATAATTATTTTTTTGAAAATTTTTTTCCCAAAATTTTCACCACAAAAAAATACAAAAAACACTAATTTTTTTTTTCTTTTTGGACCTACTACCTAATTTATTTCTATGAGAGTACTAGTTTTAGAAAATTCGTTTATAGTAATTTTTTGGATTTGATACCGAAATTTTTTCAAAATTTTTTTCTCAATATTAAAAAAACAAAAAAATTAAAAAAACTGCAATATTTTTTTTTTATTTTGGTATATTACCACATTTAATTCCATGAAAGTACTATAATATCTGAAAATATTGTAACCGGTGATATTTCGCAACCATTATGGAATTAAGACCTAATTTTTTTTTTTTTTTATTTTCTCATCAAAAAATCTCAAACTACTTTTTTTTTTTTTTTTTTTTTAATTTTTTTTTTAAAAATACAAAAAACACCAAATTTTTTTTTCTTTTTGGACGTAGTACCTAATTTATTTCTATGAGAGTACTAATTTTAGAAAGTTCGTTTATAGTAATTTTTTGGATCTGATACCGACTTTTTTCAAAATTTTATTCAAAAAATTAAAAAAACTGCATTATTTTTTTTTTTTTTTGTGTAATACTTCTAGTGTAATACTTTTAATTCTATGAAAGACCTAATTTTTTTTTCAACAACTTTTTTATAAAAAAAATTCAAAATATTTTTTTTTTTTAATTTGGATATAATACATAATTTATTTGTAATCGGTGATATCGTTGCTTATTGAAGTGTTAAGCTCATTGTTTGAGGAAACTTAGTGCCAGCTAGTTATTAGCGTATTTTTGTTAATCTAATAGTAGCGGAGCCCATACGATGTAGGGTGATTTTTTGACTAACCAAAGATAATTGCAAATGCACCGAACTACTTATGTAAGGATGCCCACTGAGTCATATGTTAAGAGCCTTTGCGTACCTAAATAGCCTAGGCTGGTTAGCTGAAAATCACCTAGGTGAAAATGTTACTAACCGGATGAAAACGGGGGGGGGGGTTAAAAAATTTTTGACCCAAGGTGAAAAAATTGTAACCACAAAGGACTTTGGCTAATGAATGTACATGCCAAATGTAGCATATGTGCCAAATTGTACCTTTGGGAAATGGTGCATTAGTAGATGAGGTATGCCGGTACGAGATATTGTCGGTAAAGTAGATTCCTACCTTACCGACAGTCGATAACTGACATAACCTAAGATTTATTGGTGTTCCCAACCTAACCTAAGTACCGACGGCGGGAATCTACTTTACCGACCGGTGCCCTTAAATGGTCAACCTAACCTAAAAGTTTTTGTCTTTCCTGACCTAACCTAACCTAAGATTTTTTGGTTTTCCTAACCTAACCTAAGTACCCGATATGCGTGCCCTTAAAAGACCAACCTAACCTAACCTAAAAGTTTTGGTCTTTCCTGACCTAAACTAAGGTTGGCCCCAGAGTGGGCCGTCGAGGTAGCCATTGAGGGAGCCTTCGACGTGAACCCAGAGTGGGCCTCACTAAGCTAACCTAACCTTACCGACAGTCGATAACTGACCTAACCCAAGATTTATTGGGGTTCCCAACCTAACCTAAGTACCGGGAATCTACTTTACCGACCTATTTTGCGTGCCCTTAAATGGTCAACCTAACCTAAAAATTTTTGTCTTTCCTTACCTAACCTAACCTAACCTAAGTTTTGACCCAGTGTGGGCCATATGCTTGCCCTTAAATGGTCAACCTAACCTAACCTAAACTAAGGTTGACCCCAGAGTGGGCCGTCGAGGTTGCCATTGAGGGAGCCTCCCAACCTAACCTAAGTACCGGGAATCTACTTTACCGACCTATTTCGCGTGCCCTTAAATGTTCAACCTAACCTAAACATTTTTGTCTTTCCTTACCTAACCTAACCTAACCTAAGTTTTGACCCAGTGTGGGCCATATGCTTGCCCTTAAATGGTCAACCTAACCTAACCTAAACTAAGGTTGGCCCCAGAGTGGGCCGTTGAGGTAGCCATTGAGGGGGCCTTCGACGTGAACCCAGAGTGGGCCTCAGAGGCAAATCTTGACGGGGCCCCTGAGTGAGCCATATGCGTTGGCTGGTCAACCTAACCTAAAAGTTTTTGTCTTTCCTGACCTAAACTAAGGTTGGCCCCAGAGTGGGCCATCGAGGCAGCCATTGAGGGTGCCTTCGACGTGAACTTTGACGGGGGCCCCTGAGTGAGCCGCTAAAGAGTCTAAGATTAAAGCCGACTGTGGGAATCTACTTTACCGACCGATATGCGTTGGCTGTTCAACCTAACCTAAAAGTATTGGAGTTTCCTGACCTAAACTAAGGTTGGACCCAGTGTGGGCCTTATGCGTTGGCTGGTAAACCTAACCTAAAAGTTTTAGTCTTTCCAGACCTAAACTAAGGTTGGCCCCAGAGTGGGTCATTGAGGCAGCCGTTTAGGGAGCCTTCGACAGGAACCCAGAGTGGGCCCCTGAGTGAGCCGCTAAAGAGTCTAAGATTAAGTACTTGGGAGTTTGTGGGTTTGGAGAAAGGATAGGTTGTAATAAATACGAAATTTTATTTTTACAAAAATATTTATTTATTTATTTATTTATTTATTTATTTATTTATATATTTATTTATACAAAGATTCTATATTCCGGAACCTATCCCCAGTCTTCCGAGACATTTAGTCTCCAGGAATCCGTCAAGGGGTTGTTAAAAATACTTTGATATTCACTTATATATATATACCTTCGGAAAGTCATTTCATTTGCGAGAAACATTTTTAAAATTTATTAAAATTTATATATTACGTTGAAAAAAGGCGCGTAATTTAAAATTAAGTATTTTTTAAAAATTCAATATTTTGGCGCGAAATTCAAATTTTAAAATTAAAACATTTAGTCTCCAGGAATCCATCCAGGGGTTGTTAAAAATACTTTGATATTCACTTATATATACCTTCGGAAAGTCATTTCATTTGCGAGAAACATTTTTATAATTTATTAAAATTTAAAATTTAGTATTTTTTAAATATTCAATATTTTGGCGCGAAATTCAAATTTAAAAATTAAAATTATTAATAAAAATTAATAAAACTAATGTATTATGTTGAAAATAGGTAGGAAGTTCAAAAATTAGCATTTTTAAAAAATTTACATTTTGGCGCGAATTTTAAATTTCTAAATTAACGTTTACAATAAAAATGAATTAAATTCATATATTTATATGAAAGGGTGGAAAAAATTCTATATTTAATATTTTTGAAATTTTATGTTGCAGCGGAAAATTTTAAATTAAAAATGATTAGGATTCATTTTTGGGATAATAAAAAGGCGGGAATATTAAAAAAACAAATTCAAAATTTATTTCTTACATTATACATTATACATTATACATCATGCATTTTACATTATACATTATACATGCTTGAATTGTATTTCATTGTATCTTCCTCCTATAAATGTCAAGTATACGCTTCCTTCTTTTATCGATTTTTCAAGATCCTCGTATTGTTGTTTATTTGATAATACCTTGGATACCCTTTCTGGTAGAAATACTGCAAACTCATCCTTGAGTTCAGCGACCACCCGGAATCCATATTTTGTCTTAGCTACCCTGATTTTGGTTATCTTGTAGTTTTCACCAGGAGTCAACGTTTCCAATTTGACGGTAGGCAAGAACCTGGCTGCTGCGTTTAGTATTTCCAAATCCATTGTAGAGAAGCTGAAGTTACTTCGAGCTCGTCCAAGAGTAAAATAATAATTTTTTCTCTGGGGACCTCTCTTTTATAATTTAGTCTAACAGTAGTAGTGGTGGGGAACATGGTTTTTGAAGCTAAATCTTAAGAGAGTTAGAGATAGAGGTAAACATAAATAGAAAAAATTCTTAGAAGTTCTTAAAAATTCCTGTTGAAACTTGCAAAAACTCGTTCTGGAACATTCTTGTTTGTACTAAAAAGATTTCCTCGAAAGGTTCCAGAAAATTCTTGTTTATACTTGTTTTGAAAAGTGGGCGGGGCTTACGTGCATATAAAGAAGTACGAACGGTCCGGAAAATCAGTATCAAACAAAATTTTGCTGTTGTTGGATGAAAGTGAACGTCTTGTTAGAACTTTAGTCTTAACTTAAGTCTAAAAAGATGTCGATTTACATAAATTATCCTCCAGACGTAAAAGTAAATGTTCGTTTAGAATGTGATGCAGCCTACCCGTGCTGTTCGAAACTTAAAAGATTCTCAGTTACTGAAAATTTTTATTTTTATCCGTTTGAAATGTTGAAAAAATGTGTAAATGTATACGTATACGTATATATTTCGGACGATGTATATTCTTCAGATTTAGATTACTTTAATTTTGAGCTAAAAGATAAATGGAGTTTTGATGACAGACACGTAAATCTTTGTATCGAAAGAAGAAATAAGATGGAGAACGAAAAAATCCTGGTAGAATATCACAATCATGATTCAACAAAATATTACGAATTCGATGAGAACACTTGGAATTCGATAGCTAACTTGCTTCTTCTACATGATACGCAATATGATGAATTTAATATAGAAATTTGCAGAAACAAAAAACCAGAAATAAGTTCTTATGATAAATTAGTTAAAGATGAATCAGGTTCTGATGATAATGAAGATGAAGACGAAGACGAAGGAAGAGATGAAGTTGATTTAAAATAAATTATAATATTTTGTAATTTTTTTCCGTCAAATAAATTTAATTTAAACAAATTTTTATACTTCCTTTCTTCTTGATAAACCTTCTTCTTTTTCTGCTTTCCCTCATTAATAATAACAATAATAATAAATAATTTTATGATACAAGGTATATTAAATAATGAGACAATTTAAATTTATTTAATTTAATGAAATCAATAGAATAATAAGATTTAGCTTCAATTTTTTCTCTACATATTACAATATTAAATTTATTAAATTGCTTATTATTAAATATTTTTTTACAATTACTAAGATTCCAAGTAAAGTCTGTAAATTTATACAATAAATCTTTTTTACATTCAACTACGATTTTTTGATTTTTAACTCGTTTTTCAACTCATGATTTTGATCAAACTAACGAAGATGAAGGAAGAGACGAAGTTGACATAAAATAACTTTCAATTAATGATTATATTTATCTTTTTAAATAAATGAATAACATTTTTCTCAACAAATTTTTTTCTTTTTATTTGGTTAACCTTATAATCCGGCTTGCATGAGTCTAATTAATCCATATAGCTTCTAGGCCAAGGTGAATAATTGATTTTTAATAATAAAATGCGCAGATTTTCCTTAAACTGCGCGGGTTTCCATATAAACTGCGCGGATTTCAACATAAACTGCGCGGATTTTCATATAAACTGCGTGGATTTTTCTTAAACTGCGCGGATTTCATATAAACTGCGTGGATTTCCCTTAAACTGCGCGGATTTCAACATAAACTGCGCGGATTTTCATATAAACTGCGTGGATTTCAACATAAACTGCGCGGATTTCCATATAAACTGCGCGGATTTTCATATAAACTGCGTGGATTTTCCTTAAACTGCGCGGATTTTACATAAACTGCGTGGATTTTCCTTAAACTGCGCCGATTTTATGTACTTAGCGCCACTTTTAATATACTTAGCACCTATTTTCATATAAACTGCGCGGATTTCAACATAAACTGCGCGGATTTTCATATAAACTGCGTGGATTTCCCTTAAACTGCGCGGATTTCAACATAAACTGCGCGGATTTTCATATAAACTGCGTGGATTCCCATATAAACTGCGCGGATTTCAACATAAACTGCGCAGATTTTCCTTAAACTGCGCGGGTTTCCATATAAACTGCGCGGATTTCAACATAAACTGCGCGGATTTTCATATAAACTGCGTGGATTTTACTTAAACTGCGCGGATTTTCCTTAAACTGCGCGGATTTTCATATAAACTGCGCCGATTTTTATATAAACTGCGCGGATTTCCATATAAACTGCGCGGATTTCAACATAAACTGCGCGGATTCCCATATAAACTGCGCGGATTTTCATATAAACTGCGTGGATTTTCCTTAAACTGCGCGGATTTTACATAAACTGCGTGGATTTTCCTTAAACTGCGCCGATTTTCCTTGAACTGCGCAGAGTTTAACATAAACTGCGCGGATTTTCTTTAAAGTTCGAGGATTTTCATATAAACTGCGTGGATTTTTCTTAAACTGCGCGGATTTCCATATAAACTGCGCGGATTTCAACATAAACTGCGCGGATTTTACAAAACTGCGTGGATTTCCCTTAAACTGCGCGGATTTTCATATAAACTGCGTGGATTTCCCTTAAACTGCGCCGATTTTCATATAAACTGCGCGGATTTCAACATAAACTGCGCGGATTTTCATATAAACTGCGTGGATTTCAATATAAACTGCGCGGATTTCCATATAAACTGCGCGGATTTTCTTTAAACTGCACCGATTTTAACATAATCTTCGCGGATTTTCTTTAAACTGCGCGGATTTTGCTTAAACTGCGCCGATTTTAACATAAACTGCGCGGATTTCAACATAAAATGCGCGGATTTCCATATAAACTGCGCGGATTTTAACATAAACTGCGCGGATTTTGCTTAAACTGCGCGGATTTACCATATAAATTGCGCCGATTTTCATATAAACTGCGCGGATTTTACATAAACTGCGTGGATTTTCCTTAAACTGCGCGGATTTTCATATAAACTGCGTGGATTTTCCTTAAACTGCGCCGATTTTCCTTGAACTGCGCAGAGTTTAACATAAACTGCGCGGATTTTTATATAGTTAGCGCCGATTTTATGTACTTAGCGCCACTTTTAATATACTTAGCGCCGATTTTCCTTGAACTGCGAGGATTTCCATATAAACTGCGCGGATTTCAACATAAACTGCGCGGATTTTCTTTAAAGTTCGAGGATTTTTATGTAAACTGCGCGGATTTCAACATAAACTGCGCGGATTTCCATATAAACTGCGCGAATATTCTTTAAACTGCGCTGTTTTCAACATAAACTGCGCGGATTTTCTTTAAAGTTCGAGGATTTTCATGTTATCTGCGCGGATATATATTACTAATAAAAATTACATAGATTTTTAAGTTTTATCGATTGTAATTTGTTTTCTTATATAATTTCATACCGTCGCCCTATTATTTCAGTATGAAATAATATCTCAAGATGTTAACATCGGAAGATCTTCTTAGTCAGAGAGGTAACCCTCTCAAACGGGTAGATGGTTATATATATCGCTATGATAATCACATTCGATCTGGTGTCACATGGAGGTGTGTGAGAAAAACTTGTAAAGCAAAAATTTTAATATCTGATAACTATATAGCTCCTGGAGTTGTTGAACACAATCATCCTAAAGCAGGGAAAATGAATTCTCAAAAGACTGAAGATGATGTTAAAGTAAAAAATCTTTGGTTTACGAATCAATCTGCAAAAAATTGCAATGAAACGAATGCTACTGAATACCATGGATCGCAAGAGGAAAAAGAACTTCATTCTAATAACGAATTAATTCATGATGAACAGTTTGATGATGGAAAATCTTTCTCTGATAAGGCAACAAATACAGAAAAAGTATATTTTTGTGATAAAGCAACGAATGCAGAAATATCTGTTCGAAGTATAGGAGTAAACACGATCGAGTCATCATTTACTAACAATAAACCCAGGAGAAATAATTTGAAAAAAACATTAAACCTAACCAATAGTAAAATAATTCACCTCAAGAAAATTTTAATATGATCGAACCTAATCAAACATTCAATAAAAGTGGGAGCTTTAAAAGTTTTACAGATCAAAATTTTGTATATGCTTCCACTCAAAATTCAACTTGCAGTGATACCATCGACTCATCATTCGATTACGACAACTGGGGTGATCCTAATGAACTTGTTGATCACTTGAGAGTATTAGTGGGTAAGAGAAATGCTGGATTTATTGGACATGATAATGAAATTCAGTTAATTTTCGAAGAATTGAGAAAAGCTAAGATTATATATTAAGGCGCGATTCTGAAAAATTTTTTAAAATTATTGACTTTTTGTTTTATTTTTTTTTGGGTGTAAAAATGTTTCAAGAATATGGAAAAAAAATTTTGTACAAAAATTCGTTACCGTTAAAAAGATATTAAGGTTGTTGTAAGCAGAAAACCAGGTTTGTGAATGGGAAAAAAAAAACTTTAAACACGTTTTTCTTGAAACCATTTTTTTGAATCGGTCACCAAGATTACTGTAAAAATACTGGTTGGATTGACTAGATTTTTTTTTAATTTTGTTTATAAACTAAATAACTGGTCCGGAAACCAAAAAAAATATATAAAATTGCCTTTTTTGTACTTTTTTTTTAACATACAAGGTCCAATTCCGTGCGCGAAAATTGATTTTTTTTTTCTTTTACGGGCCAATTTTTTTTTTTTTTTTTTTTTTTTTTTTTTTTTTTTTTTTTTTTAAATTTCAAAATTTTATTGGTTTCCGGGCTTGGTATAAAGGTTCTAAAAATACCCTCATTGGAATTTTTTGATTCAGGGTACCTGGAGTGGAGATATCCTGGTGACCGCAAAATACAAGCCTTCAAATTGCCGGGCCATATTTACAAGGCGGAACATTAAAAAATTATAACAATACAAAAAACATATAATTTAAGACTTGTATTTTCATTTTAAAAAAAAATTTTGAAAATATCTATTAAAATAAAAAAGTTATTTAAACATTAAAAGTGCGTTTTTTTAAAATAAAAAATCAGAATCGCGCCTTAAATAATGTCTTTTATAAATGTGTAAAAATGATTCTTTAATAAAGAAAAATATGTTCAACATATAAACTGTTTTATACTTATTTATCATTCTTTATACTTAAGGCATGCAAAATTATTTACAAAAAATTTATAATTTTGAAGGTTAGTTAAATTTTTGCGATTATTTTAAAGATTATTTAAATTTTGAGGTTGTTTAAATGATTTCTTAATATGTTTAGTTAATAAAAATTATTGGTTTACGGTTTAAAAAAAAAAAAAAAAATTTAATTAGCGCCGATTTTTATACAGTTAGCGCCACTTTTTATATAGTTTGCACCACTTTTATTTAGTTTGCACCACTTTTATACAAAAACTGCAAATGCCAGTCGATTCGACCATTGCAATTTATCAAACGTAAAACTATTTCTAAATTCTCAAAGATATCCACACGAAAATTTAAATCTTCAATTCGATAACAACAAATATTCAGTACTTATAAAAGTGGCGCTTACTATATAAAAGTGGCGCTAACTATATAAAAAGTGGCGCAAACCATATAAGAAGTGGCGCAAGCTATATAAAAGTGGCGCAAACTATATAAATGTGGCGCAAACCATACTAAAATCGGCGCAAACTATATAAAAGTGGCGCTTACTATATAAAAGTGGCGCTAACTATATAAAAGTGGCGCAAACTATATAAAAGTGGCGCAAACTATATAAAAAGTGGCGCAAGCTATATAAAAGTGACGCAAACTATATAAAAGTGGCGCTAACTATATAAAAAGTGGCGCAAACCATATAAGAAGTGGCGCAAGCTATATAAAAGTGGCGCAAACTATATAAATGTGGCGCAAACCATACTAAAATCGGCGCAAACTATATAAAAGTGGCGCTTACTATATAAAAGTGGCGCTAACTATATAAAAGTGGCGCAAACTATATAAAAGTGGCGCAAATTATATAAAAAGTGGCGCAAGCTATATAAAAGTGACGCAAACTATATAAAAGTGGCGAAAACCATACTAAAATCGGCGCAAACTATATAAAAGTGGCGCTAACTATATAAAAGTGGCACAAACTGTAAAAAAGTGGCGCAAACCATATAAGAAGTGGCGCAAGCTATATAAAAGTGGCGCAAACTATACTAAAATTGTGCAAACTACATAAAAAGTGGCGCAAACTATACTAAAATCGGCGCAAACTATATAAAAGTGGCGCTAACTATATAAAAGTGGTGCAAACTATATAAAAAGTGGCGTAAACCAAAATTTACATAATCTGTAGTTAATAAATAATAACAGAATCACGAAGATTGACGATTATTACCGAAATATACGAGAAAAGTAAATTAACGAGCATTATTGATCGTTATCGAACATGTTATGAACATACTTTGTTTTGTTATATATATAAAATCACTCCCATTTTTCTTCAGTATGAAACATAATCTCAAAATGTTAACATCTGAAGATTTACTTAGTCGGAAGGGTAAGCAGCTTAAAAGAATAGATAATCAAGTTTATCGTTTTGGTCGAAAAATACGTACAGGTGATGTTTGGAGATGTGTACGAAAAATGTGTAATGCTAAAGTTTTAATCAGAGGAGATTCTATAATACTACCTGAGAGTATTGAACACAATCATTCAAAAAGTTTTAAATCTTTGAAAAATGAAAATTCAAATAAGAAAAAGTTTGAGGATTCACCTAAATCTAATCATCATCATCATCGTCATCATTTGGAAACAAGTGATGATGAATTAAACAGTTTACAAGAAGAAAAAGAATACGATTCCACTAAAGAATTATTTGATTTTGAAGAATTTGATAAAAAAAAAGAAAGTTTTTGTGATAAGGCAACAAATGTAGGAGGAAACACGGTAAAGTCTTCATTTACTAGCAATCCACCTAGGAGTAATAAATCGAAAAAAACAGGAGCTAACAGTCAAAATAATTTACCTCAAGAAAATTGTAATAGAGATAAACCTAATCTATTATTTGGTAAAAATCAAAACTTCAAAAGTTTTACAGATCAAAAATTTTACGCTCACGATTTATCTCCAACATATAGTAATGCAAACGACTCATCAATTGATTATGAGAACTGGGATGATCCTAACAAATTAGTCGATCGTTTAAGAGTATTAGTGGCTGAGAGAAATGCTGGATTTATTGGATATGATAATGAAATTCAGATAATTATCGAAGAATTGAGAAAAGCTAAGATTATATATTAAATAATGTATTATAAAAATGTGTAAAAATGATTTTTTGATAAAGAAAAATATGTTCAAAAAATAAACGGTTTAACACTTATTTATTATCCTTTATATTTTTTTTTTTTTTTTCAATAAAAAATTTCATAAATGAATGTTGATTCTATATGTATTTTTTCAAACAAACAATAAAAAATCAAAGAAAATAAATTATAATATAGTACAGCCAAGAATTTTCAGATTATAAAAAAGTACTTAAACATTATTTTATTCTTCATAGATTATTAAAAATATTAAAAAACAGGTTGATGTTCAATGTACGTTGCATTGAGGTAAAAAAGCTTATGAGTTGAAAATTTAAGTTTTGTGATCATTTACTTTGTCAATGAAAAACCCAATTTGCATACATGCTGGTTTTTCGCTACTAATATAAAATTACTATTTATATCCTTCAATTTTTATCTGACATTTAAATGCAGGAATTTTTATTGTGATTACATACTTAACGCATTATAAATTTTTTCTCGCAAATGAAATTACTTAAAAATAGTATAAATATTAGTGAATCATAAAACTTTATAGTATCATGAAACAATTTTTGATAAAAGCTTATAAATTGGACATTAATTATTCAGTTCAAAAAATATCTATTGGTTGAATGAAAAATTTCAATTAAAAAGGATAAATTGTTATGTCTTCTAAAATGCAAAACATTCAAAATTTAAAACATTTATTAAGAATTTATAAAAATTATAGCTTTAAAGAGAAAAACTTTAAAGATCTGGATAAATATAGTGTTGAATATTTGTTTTGGTTTTTAAGAAATTCTCCAACAACTCTTCTAGAAGAAAAAATGAAATTATCGTTAACAACGTTGTAAAGAATGGGCTCGTCTTATAAATTTGAAAGATATAATTTACAACGAAATTTATCATAATTTATACTTATCGTTTTTGCGTAAATGTGGTAGATTAAATTTGTTGATGAACATTTCAATTTCAATAACTAACATTCAACATTACGATAAATACATGGAATTTATAGCATGCGTTTTTGTCAGTATAAAAATTTACAAGTACTCGAGATTTCTTTTGATCTTATAAATTCAACAAATTTTAACGAACGCCAATGCTTAAAAAGAAGAAAATTAAAACTTTAAGTCTCAAATTTGAAAGCTCTCAATTATTATTCGATGATTTTTTTCAAAGGCATGCATGGATTTTCAAGAATTTCTGTTTATTTTACTCGTATAAATATTACGCCGAAACATATGCGTAAAGAAACGAAAGCGATGGATTTTATGCATTACAATATTGTCCAAATATTAGAGAAGTAGAAATTGATGCAAATTTTTTAAATCTACAGCATTTTGAATCGCTAAATAAAATTTTTTACCGCAACAGTTATATGTTAACTTCTTTAAGCTTAACAGGTTTATTAGATGATGATTGGATAACTTCTATGTTAAATGATTTTTATTTCAAAAATCTAAAATGCTTAACTCTTCGATATTACTGCCAATTACAGTATAAAAAACTTGACAGCCTGAAAACTTTAATTGTTTACAACACCGTGTTAAAACACAATTTCAATAAAATAATGTCGGATCTTTCGGTAAATGAAAAGAACAACTACGATGATTTATTGATATCAATTGTGAATTTTTGTAATAATCAAACTACCGTTTGAATTTATTTTTAAATATAGTATTTTACTCAGCTTGATAAACCTTACTTTTCTCACTATTATCTTTTTATTATTATTATTGTAAAAGCCGTTAGTATACTTAATAAATCTGATTAGTTAAATCCTGTGGCGACACCTATGATACAAATTTGCATAAAAGAAATTGTTAGACGATTAAAAAAATCAGTCTAAATTTATACGTCGTCACACACGTTTCTGTAATTAAAAGAGAAGTTTGAGGTTATAAAAAGACTTTGAAGATGTCAATTTACATATATTATCCTCCAGGTCAAAAAGTCAATATTGTTGTAGAAGAGGAACAACATCTCTTTGAGAGAGAAGGATGCAAGGGGTGTGCAAGAAAAAGGGTTATTCCACTCACTGAAAATTTATGTTTTTGTCCATTTGACTATTTGTATTCTGCATATAAAGATGTAACTGTACAAATATATACATCTTCAGACGATCCGGATGATATCAGGGATTTTGCTTATTTTAATTTTGATTTGCAAGATGATTTTGTTTTTGCAAAAAGACATGTAGAACTCATGGTTGAAAAAAGAGTTAAAAATAAAAAAATCGTAGTTGAATGTAAAAAAGATTTCTTATATAAATTTACAGACTTTACTTGGAATCTTAGTAATTGTAAAAAAATAATTAATAACATTCAATGTAATAAATTTAATATTGTAATATGTAGAGAAAAAATAGAAGCGAAATCTTATTATTCAACTGATTTCATTGAAATTGATGATGATGATGATGATGATGATGATGATGATGATGAAGAAAGTGAAGATTAAAAATAATATTTCGTAGTTTCTTTTAAATAAATTATATTTCAAAATTTAAAATATATATTCTACACCTATAATTAAATAAATAAATTTCCAGAACAAATATGAATTTTCTAGAACTTTGCGAAAATTTCTGCTATTAGCTCTATCCCTCTCTAGCTTTAACTTTGTGAATGCGCAGTAACAATTATCCCCAACACTACCACTGTAAGACTAGATTATAAAAGCAAGATCCCCAGAGAAAAAAATATTCTTGTACTCTTGGACGAGCTCGAGGTAACTTCAGCTTCTCAACAATGGATTTGGAAATACTAAGCGCTGCAGCCAGATTTTTACCTACCGTCAAGATAGAAACATTGATTCCTGGTGAAAACTACAAGTTAACCAAAATAAGGGTTGGTATGACAAGATATGGATTCCGGGTGGTCGCTGAACTCAAGGATGAATTCGCAGTATTTCTACCAGAAAGGGTATCCAAGGTATTATCAAATAAACGACAATATGAGGATGTTGAAAAATCGATAAAAGAAGGAAGCGTATACTTGACATTTATAGGAGGAAGATACAATGAAATACAATTCAAGCATGTATAATGTGTAATATAAAATATATGATGTATAATGTATAATGTATAATGTAAGAAATAAATATTGAATTTGCTTTTTAATATTCCCGCCTTTTTATTATCCCAAAAATGAATCCTAATCAATTTAAAATTTGAACTTTGCGCCAAAATATTGAATTTTTAAAAAGTACTTAATTTTAAATTTCGTCCTTTAAAAATGTTTCTCGCAAATGAAATGACTTTCCGAAGGTATATATACGAGTGAATATGAAAGTATTTTTAACAACCCCTGGATGGATTCCTGGAGACAAAATGTCTCGGATGATATGAGGATAGGTTCCGGGTAAACGGAAAATGGAAGTAAGGAAGTGAGGTGGCGGGAAATTTAAATTTAAAATTTGTTGGGCTACTTTTTCAGCTTATCCGGAACCTATTCCATAGTCATCCTAGACCATCATCCGAAACATTTAGTCTCCAGGAATCCATCCAGGGGTTGTTAAAAATACTTTCATATTCACTCATATATATACCTTCGGAAAGTCATTTTATTTGCGAGAAATATTTTTAAAGGCGCGAAATTTAAAATTAAGTATTTTTTAAAAATAAAATAAAATAAAATAAAATAAAATAAAATAAAATTTACGTAAAATATATACCCCAAAAAATATAAAAACAAATACACATATATGCGTACGAAATGTATATGCATGTATATGTATAAATGTATATGCAAATAAGAATAAACAGCAAGTCAGCGGCTCACGCAGGGGCCCCCCGTCAAGGGTTGCCTCAATGGCCCACTCTAGGTTAACGTCGAAGGCTCCCTCAATGGCTGCCTCAATGGCGCCCTCTGGGGTCAACCTTAGGTTAGGTCAGGAAAGGCCAAAATTTTTAGGTTAGGTTGGCCAGCCAACGCATACGGCCCACACTGGGTCCAACCTTAGGTTAGGTTAGGAAAGACCAAAACTTTTAGGTTAGGTTGGTCATTCAAGAGCACGCTTATCGGTCGGTAAAGTAGATTCCCACAGTCGACAATTAGGTTAGGTTAGGAAAGCCAAAAAATCTTAGGTTGGGTCAGAACCTATCCCATATCCAAATCCACAAGTCCACAATCCCAAGTACATAATCTTAGACTCTTAAGCGGCTCACTCAGGGGCCCCGTCAAGGGTTGCCTCTCAGGCCCACTTTGGGTTCACGTCGAAGGCTCCCTCAATGGCTACCTCAACGGCCCACTCTGGGGCCAACCTTAGTTTAGGTCAGGAAAGACCAAAACTTTAAGGTTAGGTTGACCATTTAAGGGCACGCATATGGCCCACACTGGGTCAAAACTTAGGTTAGGTTAGGTTAGGTTAGGTCAGGAAATACAAAAACATTTAGGTTAGGTTGACCATTTAAGGGCACCGGTCGGTAAAGTAGATTCCCGCCGTCGGTACTTAGGTTAGGTTGGGAACACCAATAAATCTTAGGTTAGGTCAGTTATCGACTGTCGGTAAGGTAGGAATCTACTTTACCGACAATATCTCGTACCGGCATACCTCATCTACTTGCATTGCCTAGTTACAAGGGTTAAAAGTTTGGGTCAAACATTTTTTAAACCGCCCCCGTTCAGGTCAGCACC
This sequence comes from Anagrus nilaparvatae, assembly GCA_022575985.1. NCBI lineage: Eukaryota > Metazoa > Arthropoda > Insecta > Hymenoptera > Mymaridae > Anagrus > Anagrus nilaparvatae. Next base: position 490,406 of record JAKSXM010000129.1, read on the forward strand.
GGTTTTTTTACAAACCGATTTGGAATTAGCTTCTGAGGGGTGTATTTAAGGATATCCTAAATTTTCATCCGGTTAGTAAAATTTTCACCTAGGTGATTTTCAGCTAACCAGCCTAGCTCGGCCTAGGCTATTTAGGTACGCAAAGGCTCTTAACATATGACTCAGTGGGCATCCTTACATAAGTAGTCTGGTCCATTTGCAATTATCTTTGGTTAGTCAAAAAATCACCCTACATCGTATGGGCTCCGCTACTATAAGGAAGTTACTTTTTACTGTGTATTTAAAAGATGGTCATAATTATTGGGACTTTTTAAAGCTCTCCAAAATAAAGTTTATAAAATGCTGTGCAATTTTTTCAAGAAAGAAACCTGAAGTGCCAAAACTTTCAGGTTATTAAGCGTTCAAACCCACTTTATTATTGAAGATATTATTGAAGATAAAATGATTGTTGAAATATCATTATTGCAAAATATTGAGAAAAAAAAACTTATAGCCGGTTGGTGTCAGTGTTGGTTCGAAAAGATTCCATTCCAAGAATTATGTTAATTCAGTAGTAAAAAGGTGGGGAAAGAGAGTACGGAGGCCAAGCATGCTCGAAAAAAAATAAATACATATTGTAGGTGTGCATAACATTAGGGGACAAAAAAATTTTTAATTTAAAAAAAATATATAAAGTTTTATTGTCTTATTATGAAAAGATTATTTATTAATATCAATATACTTTATTTAATGAGAATAAAATTAATGGATAAAATTTATGGCTAACTTATACCTATTTTTTTTTTATTAATAATTGCTTACAAATAATATCTGGAAAATGCATTTTTTGCATGATTCCGATAAAAGCTAAAGTTAAAGTTACTTATTAAAGTTACTTATGGAATTATTTTTTTTCTGAAAAATATATCCAACTAAAAATTTGGGATAATTTTTTGCACTATGGAATCATTGGTTTGCATTATAGAATAATTAATTCATTTCTTAAATACGCATAATTATTTTAAAATTTTAGACTAACTTTTAAAAGTAATCCTTTCAAAGAGGTGAAATTGAAATTTTGAAAATAATGAATTATTTATCATTTTTTTTCTGAAAAGGATATATACTTGAAATTTGGAATGTTAAGGGGTACATAAAGAGTGAACAATGGTTACTTTCCTAGAAATTGTTGAGTAATTAAATAGAATAGAATAGAATAGAACTTTATTTGTGTGATTAGTAGAAATTCTGAAATTAAAAATTGAGAAAATTGAATTACTGATATACATTTTTTTCTCAAATTTGAGTATACTTAGTAGAAATTCTAAAAAATTTTTCTTTCGAATGAAAGCGGTAAAATTAAAAAACGAAAATATTCAGTTTATAACAATAAATTGTTGCTTTCCTAGCTATTGTTGTTTAAAATTTGAGTACTTACAAGGGAAGCCCGGAACATTTGGATCATCAAATTACAATCTATAGTTATCGATGACTTTAATATGTTAAAAAACACTCAAGATACCATCTGTTTATTCCAAGGCTTCTTCTGGGCCTAGAAACGCGGAGTTCAATCATTCGACAATGTTCCAAAATTGAGTTTTTAGAACATTTTTGGTTCCTCAAAGAGGAACCATTGTGTTAGGTCAAAATTTGATTTTCTATTTTTTGGCATATAAGCACGTTTTGGGACCCCAGGAAGCTAAAAAACCTGTTTTTAAAAAAAGTCTGTATGTGTGTGTGTGTGTGTGTGTGTGTGTGTGTGTGTGTGTGTGTGTGTGTGTACGTATGTAATCGGTGATATTTCACAAATATTATGGAATTAAGACCTAATTTTTTTTTCAAAAATTTTTTCACCAAAAAATCTCGAGGTACTTTTTTTTTTTTTTGATTTGGATGTAATACCTCATTTATTTCCATGAAAGTACTTATATTTGAAAGTATGGTTTTTACATGATCTCTCGAATCGGATACTTAATTTTCTGAAAATTTTTTTTCTAACATTTTTTTCACAAAAAAATACAAAAAATACAAATTTTTTTTTTCTTTTTGGACGTAGTACCTAATTTATTTCCATGGAAGTACTAGTTTTAAGAACCTTGTTTATTGTTATTTTTTGGATCTGATACTTAATTTTTTTAAAATTTTTTTTGTCAAAATTAAAAAAATAGAAAAATTAAAAAAAATGCAATATTTTTTTTTTTTTTGGGTGTAATACCTCATTTAATTCTATGAAAGTATTAATATCTGAAAATATTATAACTAGTGATATTTCAAAACCATTATCGAATTAAGACCTAATTTTTTTTTCAAACATTTTTTTATCAAAAAATCTCAAACCCCCCCCCTTTTTTTTAATTTGGATGTAATACCTCATTTATTTACATGAAAGTACTTATATTTGAAAGTATGGTTTTTACACTATATCTCGAATCTGATACTTAATTTTCTGAAATTTTTTTTTCTAAAATTTTTTTCACAAAAAAATACAGAAAATACGAAACTTTTTTTTCTTTTTGGACGTAGTACCTAATTTATTTCCATGGAAGTACTAGTTTTAAGAACCTCGTTTACAGTCCCACGTAAAAGGATTAAGCTTAATTTTGGTTAAGCTTAATGAATTAAGCTTACTGGAGTAAGCTTACTGGATTAAGCTTACTGAAGTAAGCTTACGGACTAACCTAAAAAGGCTTAATTTTTAAAATTAAGCTTAATCCAGTAAGCTTACTCCAGTAAGCTTAATTCATTAAGCTTAACCAAAATTAAGCTTAATCCTTTTACGTGGGGTAATTTTTTGGAATTGATACTTAATTTTTTCAAAATTTTTATTATCTAAATTAAAAAAAAAGAAAAATAAAAAAAATTGCAATATTTTTTTGGTGTAATACCTCTTTTAATTCTATGAAAGTACTAATATTTTAAAATATTGTAACCAGTGATATTCCAAAACAATTTATTATCGAACGAATACCTAACTTTTTTTTCCAAAAATTTTTTTATTAAAAATACTTTCTTTTTTTTTTAATTTGGATGCAATACCTCATTTATTTCCATGAAAGTACTTATACTTGAAAGTATGGTTTTTACTCGATATCTTGAATCTGATAATTAATTTTTTGAAAATTTTTTTCTCTAAAATCTTCGTTACAAAAAAATACATAAAACATCAAATTTATTTTTCGTATTTGACATATCTAATTTATTTTAATGAGAGTACAAGTTTTAAAAATTTAGTTTATAGTATTTTTTTGTATCCGATCACAATTTTTTTTTTTATTTTGATATAAATTATAACACACAAGAAAAAATGATGGAAATCTTGCCTCTTTTTGACTTCCTCGGATTATTTTGTTCGTTGCTATGTTTATTTATGTATGCAGCTTAATGAAATTATAAACAATAATAAACAGCCTAAAATTATTAAATGGTTATGTTTGCATTTTAAAATTACGATTTAAAAGTTATATTGGCATTTTTTAAAGAATCAAACAATTTATAGAATTAAATAATTTATTATTTTGTGATTAATAGAAATAATATAAATAATGTTAAAATCTTGAAGCAATTAATGTGGCTATTTTTTTTATTACAAAATATTATTATTATTATTATCATTGTTGCGGAAGATAGGTCAAATGCAAGGAGTACACTGAGAAAATAAATTATAAGAAATTATTATAAATTCTGGTAAAAACTCCTATCTTTTTATAATAATTGAGCGAATATTTGTAATTTTCGCATCGTTACCAACCATTTCTTTTATAAAAAAAAATAAAATTAGCTTTTTTTATATTTCTCTCTTTTTAATTATGCAAAAATGATTTAAAATCCATTAACGCCGGCGCGACCAATCTGTAACGTCAGGTCAAAACGACCCTAAATAAAAGGGTTATTATTTAATGTAGCCAAGGTCAACAGTTGCTTCATATCAAACATGACTTGGTAAAATATACCAAGCGTTATTAACGTAACACCTGAGCAAACATACATAAATATTTCGAGCACTTATCAGCTCAGCGGGCGTTGGCCCACGTAATCGAGACCTTGACGTAGAACTTCCCCCATAATTAAAAATAGCAATAGATTTGGTGACTAGACAAAACGCTCTTATCACTATATATAGAGGTAAAATCCGAGGGGTCGGTCTCTCTTTAAACTTGTTACGTCTAAACTTACTTTAATGTAACCTGTAAAGAATATTGCTAATGCGAATAGAATTCCTTTTAGCCTTGCGTCTACGTGACACTAACGGCGGGAAAGGATTAGGTTCAAATCAATTTAAGATAATTAATTAATAACTACTTTTATTTCTATTATTTACTTATAGTTATAAAATGTCTTATAATAACTTACAACTTGCTTACTATTACTAATTAAAGTCCAACTGGAAATCCTAAATATTTTAAAGTCCAACTACTGAGATCACTTGGATTGGTAAGTATACTTCGAGCGTCTGGCACTGAATTTGTAACGGAACTAATCGCGTAATTGCTGGCAGATTAAAGAGAGCCATGTCTAGCTGAAGACCGGGACGGCACAACCAGAAACGTGAAGCTAAACGGATTCACGGCTAAAAAGAGAGACCGACCCCTCGGATTTTACCTCTATATATAGTGATAAGAGCGTTTTGTCTAGTCACCAAATCTATTGCTATTTTTAATTATGGGGGAAGTTCTACGTCAAGGTCTCGATTACGTGGGCCAACGCCCGCTGAGCTGATAAGTGCTCGAAATATTTATGTATGTTTGCTCAGGTGTTACGTTAATAACGCTTGGTATATTTTACCAAGTCATGTTTGATATGAAGCAACTGTTGACCTTGGCTACATTAAATAATAACCCTTTTATTTAGGGTCGTTTTGACCTGACGTTACAAATCCATGGACGCTAGAATTTTCACTTTAATAACAAAATGATCTTAATACTAATCTACTTTACCAGCTACTATAAAAACGAAAAATATATGTATAATTGCATGCTTGTAATCAATAATATTTTTTGTAAATTAAGATTACAGCCCATTGTTTGAGGAACCTCAGTGCCAGCTAGTTGGCAGGGTATTTTTTTTTCAAATAACGCTGCCATATTGCATTTCATCTCGCATTTCACCCAAAGACTACCGATTGGTCTCATTTTTTTGGCATAAGGGCTGCCTTTCAATCCCCGTAATCCGTGATTTTCCATCGCTAATTCTCTCATCGCTATAGTCAATTTTGACTAAAGTGAACAATTTTTAAATTGCTGCTAAAATTGTAATTTTTGACTAAAATGGGTTTTATCGGTCTCAAAAATTTTGTAGAAGCTCCTAGTTTAAAAAAAATTTTTATTCGTCTATTTACGATCATTTGTTTGCAACATATGAAAATTTAAATCGAAATTCAGAGTCTCAATTTAAGTGGTTTTTAAAAAATCTTTTTTACAATTTTTTTTGACAATTTTTATCACTACCTTTGTAGAACCATATCTCGGAAAGATTCAAAGATAAAAGGAGGAGTATGGATTTTTTTGCAAATTTTTGGGATTCGATCTATAAAATTTACTATTATCAAAACTTACAATTTTAGTAGCAATTTAAAAATTGGTCATTTGGGACAAAAGCAGTTTTTTGGTTTAGATACATATACAACGAGTTCGATCCGGGGATGTAAAGGCGTGGTTTAGAAAAAATTAAAAAAGGGGAAAATGCACGTTAAGTGGGGGCAGCTTCGGAGTTCGGAGAGAAAAGGGGAATTACGAGTCGGTCGGCTTCGGGCACGCAAACCATGTCCTCGAATTAAAAAATTCTTTTCTGCTTCGACTGCACGTGTTTTGGTTCCTCATAGAGGAACCTTTGTGATAGGTGAAATTTTGATTTTCGATATTTTGGCATATAAGCACGTTTTGAGACCTCAGGAAGCTAAAAAACCGGTTTTTAAAAAAAATCTGTGTGTGTTTGTGTATGTATGTATGTATGTATGTATGTATGTATGCATGTATGTCGCACTGTAACCGGTGATATTTTACAGCCAACACGACATTAAGACCTAATTTTGTTTTCAAAATTTTTTTCACCAAAAAAGCTCGAGGTACCTTTTTTTTTTTTTAATTTGGATGTAATACCTCATTTATTTCCACGAAAGTACTTATATTTGAAAGTATGGTTTTTACTCTATATCTCGAATCTGATACTTGATTTTTTGAAAATTTTTGAACTAAAATTTTTTTCATAAAAAAATACAAAAAACACCAATTTTTTTTTTTTCTTTGAACGTAGTACATAATTTGCTTCCATGGAAGTACTAGTTCTAAGAACCTCTATAAAAGTAATTTTTTGGACCTGATACTTAATTTTTTGAAAATTTTTTTCTCAAAATTTTTGCCGCCAAAAAATATAAAAAATGCCAATTTTTTTTTTTTTTTTAGGATGTAGTACTTAATGTTTTTCTAAGAAAGTACGAATATGTAGAATTATCGTTTTAAATGATTATGTCATGTGATACGTAATTTTTCGATATTTTTTTTTTCAAAATTTTTTAAATAAAAAAATTTAAAAAATACAATAATTTTTTTTCTTTTTGGACGTAGTACTTAATTTATTTCTATGAAAGTACTAATATCCAGAATTATGGTTTTAAAGGATTTCTCTATCTGATATGAAAAGTTTTTGAAATTTTTTTTTTTCAAAATGTTTTGTATAAAAAAATTAAAAAAACATAATAATTTTTTTTCTTTTTGGACGTAATACCTAATTTATTTCTAGGAAAGTTCTAATATCCAGAATCATCGTTTTTAAAGGATTTCTCCATTTTATATTTAATTTTTTGAAATTTTTTTTTTCAAAATTTTTTGTAGAAAAAGATTAAAAAAACACATTATTTTTTTTTCTTTTTGGACGTAGTCGTTAATTTATTTCTATGAAAGTACTTATATCTAGAATTATCGTTTTTAAAGGAATTCTCCATCTGATACGTAATTTTTGTAAATTTTTTTTTTCAAAATTTTTTGTATAATGAAATTAAAAAAACACAATAATTTTTGTTCCTTTTGCATGTAGTACTTAATTTATTTCTATGAAAGTACTAATATCTAGAATTATTGTTTTTAAAGGATTTTTTCCATCTGATACGTAATTTTTCAAATTTTTTTTTTGAATATTTTTAATATAAAAAAATTAAAAAAACATCATTTTTATTAGATAAGATAGACCATTATAAATATTTTGCTATTGTTGATAAGGAACCATAGTGCCAATCACTTGGCAGCGTTTTTTTAAAATGAAATTCAGGTTGTTTGGCACGTAATATATGTAGACGAATAAAACCAACCAACTTTTTTTGAAATCAAACCAGCCAATCCTGAGATTATCTGTCCGCCATTTAAAAAAAAGTAATTTCGAGAAAAACGCGTTTAAAGTTTTTTTTTTGCTATGTATTACAGCAAAGCGCGCTTGGCGAAATTCCTTTTTCTTCGATAGATAGTTCATATTTTATTAATATATTTTAATAGGTGATTCTTAAAGGTATAAAGAATTGAAAAATAGTAAAAAAAAAATCGATTCATTTTTTTTTTGCAATGGGATCTACTACCTTAAATATACGTAAATAAAAACAATATATTAAATAAACCAGACTGATAGAAACACTAACAACCGAATTTTTTTGCTGTTATCACTCCGTGCTACAGTTTTTAAAATATGAATTAATTATTTTGGAACGTATAATTAATTTTTATTTTTAAAATAATAATTTCAGATGCATTTGACTTAACAAAATAGAAGATAATTTTTTTTTTTATCTTGAAAGTAGAATTCTGCGAAAATTATACTATTGAAAGTATAGAAAAGCGACATTATACTTTCAATAGTATAATAACCAGATGATTATACTATGCAAAGAAGAATTATCGCTAAATTATACTTTCACGGCGTTTATCTTATACCACGATGTTGAGAGGGGAAGAACTTCTTTTCTAAATAAACAATAAAATTAGTTATGCGCATGTGTGGTCATGGTAACTATAAACTATGCAACGAAAGTTAGTGTTCTTTACACGCATGCGCATAACTTCTTTTTTGCAAAAAATGGGTATTTTACCCCCAAGTAAAGTATAGCGTCCTGATAAACTCTTTTTTAATATAGGAATAGATTACGCTAGTCCATACAAAGTTGTAAAGTACATATGTCGTGGACCGTCTGCTTATAAGGATTTTATTGGGATTTTTATTTGTATGGCTATAAAGGTGTACATTTAGAATTGATTACAGAGTATGCTAATGATGATTTCATAGCGGCCTTCCAAAGATTTACTTCCACTCGTGGTCCATGCGCTGTTCTATTTAGCGATCAAGGAACTGCCTTCATTGGGGCTGATAAGGCTTTGAAGGAACTGTATATGTCGTAGGGAAGTAGAGAAATCCGTGATTTGGCCAAATCCCTAGTTATTTGGCCAAATAGTGAGCAGTAGACTAATGGAAGTTTCGATCGCCTACTTCCCTAAAAACGAATCGTCTACTTCACTGAAATAAACTCAGTGGAGTAAACTAATTTATTTTATTTGCCTACTTCACGGATGGCTCTTAGGAAAGTAAAAAACAAAAAGAATTTGGTGTTTACGCCTTATATATTATATTATATTATATTATATAATAAAATTATTGCAAAAAAGAGAGTTACGGTTTTTAATTAATGTAAACATTCCTTATTAAACCATGTAATTTACATTTTTTTTGAAATTTTATTTCTGTATTATATCGAGAAATGCACGGGATTCCTGACTTAAAAATTTGCAACTATTAGTGCGCATATTTTTTTGGCTGATTTACAGTTGCATTTGCGGAAGCTTTGTCCACCAGTCATAGATTGATGAGTAGTAGCTTCACGTAAAAGAATTAAAATATCTTTAGGCACTATAATGTGGCTATTTCCGCCCTCTCGGATTAACCACGATTATTAATTGAAAAATCAAATAGAGTTTAATAACTGTCACTATGTAAATTTGAGTCGTTTTGACACGCGCGCGCGATAATATGTGTATATTATAACGTAGCACGAGGTCGGCTTTATTTCTCAGGGTCGCGGGAATTTAACTAAAATGCTGAATGAGGGGAGGTGAAAGGGTTATGACCTGAAATAATAAAAACACCTTTTTTTAACTTTAAAATATATACAAAATCTAATTTATTCAAAATTTACTTTAATTAATATTTTTACACTTATAATCTGAATTTAATCTATTTCACCATTTACATAAATTTTAACCGCTAATTATTCACTTAAAAATCTTTACTAAAAATTGTCACTTTTCACTATAATGCTTTTCGACACACACTTTAATATTTTCTTATTCTTTACCTTTATATTTCCGTTGACTGATTTCTTGATCCAAAACTTTTATATTTAATAATTAATTATCTTGCTCTCAATATTGTTTTAAAAATCCTTCCTTGTAATAAAATATACAATTCCTTTATCTCCGAATAATAACAAAAATATGGCCGCAATGATATCTTGGACTTTCAATAATAAATTATGATAAATCACTGATTCTAATCGCGGTAATTTGTTTATTATTAATCTTAGAATATTCTTTAAATCAATTGATTATTACTAACTATAACTCTTTTTTTTCTAATAATTTCTTAATTTAATTTTATTACTTTTACTTTTCCAAAAATTGACTTTTATAAAAATGTGCTCTATATATCGATCAAAGTCAAAGCAACAATGCTGCACGGTCCTCTCGTGCTTCTTCTCTCTCCCTTCTTCCCTTTCGTTGCTCTCGCGGTTGGTCAGTATATACATGTGTGTCGTGCGTGTGTCGCTACTACCTGTTAAAAATCGATATTTTAAAATTGATGATCGCGCATAATAATATTTCGCGCACTTATGAAAATCGTACTTTTTTTTTGTAATTTATAGCAACGCTATAATAACCCTCCCCTTAAGGGGGGCGTTTGGAACAAAAGCCCTCAAACTTTGTTATCATACTTCATACTTAACAATTTTATGCCATAACCCAAGCTTACTCACTTTATTTTTTTTTATTTATCTACTAAAACTAATTTATTTACAATTAAAAACATATTTACAAGAATTTATTTACAATTGTTTAAGACTTAGGTTGGGCACAAAAAAAAATCTTTATTTCTTGAATTTTCATAAGCGTACAAAAACGAATAATATAAAAAAATTTAAATTACTTACATCCTTTTTACCACATTTCTCGGTTTCTTTTTGAGGGATTTGGGTAATCATAAGGGATATAAGGTTTACTTTTCTTTTGGGGTAATTTGGTCAATTTCCGCAATTTCATGTGTAATCTTTTAATTTTAGTCTTTGTCAGGGGCAGGGTCAATTTTCCGCTAATTCTTGGGTAAAATAATATAAAGTAAAAAAAAATAATCAGGAGATTTTTCCTTTATGATTTATAAGTAAAAAAAAATGAAAATATTTAAACAAAACAAAAAAAAAAAAAAACTTTTAATCGTAATTAACTGTATCTCTAATTCTCTTGCGGAAATAGGAATTTATCCCAATTCCTAACGAATTCAACAGCTTTTCTAACTGGTAATTCGCTAGCAATTTGTCTAACAGAAGGAGGTAGCCTGTCAGTGTCGAATCCTATAGCTCTAAGCTGGTATAGGACACTTTCAGGTCCTTCTGCTTGGGGTTCCTCTTCCGCTATTTCTTCAGGGTCATTTTCATCGGGGTCATTAGTCCATGTATTAGCATATGGTGGGGCCGCAAAGAGTCTAGGGTAAATTTCCCAGATTGGTTTGGCTTCCCCTCCCATTTGTTGGAAATACTTTGCATACATGTCCCTTGCGTGTGGTCGTTTGCAACGTGGACATGAATCCAAAGATACTCCTTCTCTTCCACAATTAAAGCAAATCTTCTTGATGACTTCATTGTTTCTGCAGTCTCGTCTAGTATGTCCAGTTTGTCTGCAGTTAAAGCATACACTAATACACTCACAATCGTTATTATTCCGATTCCGTCTAGTTCGTCCAATCTGTTCACAGTTAAGGCAAGTAAAAAAGGGAGGGTCGACCTCCTCGTCTGTAGTTACAGGGTCAAGGCCTTTACGGTCACTTCCCCTAAACATTATTCCGGTAGATATATATTGTTCAGGTCTTAGAGGAACGAGGGGGAACGAATTTAGGGTAGGTCTCTCGGGCCTATTACGAAGGAGTACGACCTTCTCCTTTTTCTTCTTGTCACTATCTAGGTCAACGGGTTTAGGGATTTGGAGGGACATTAAGGGAGGTATTGGATTAGCAATCGGGGCAGGGTGTAGGTTTACTCCCTCCGCCAATCTTTCAATCAATGGTAGGAGAGGCCTTTGTCTATTTTGCACTTCTTGCTCGTTGGCCTTAGGTTTTTCTCCCACTTCTTTTTCCTCAACGCCTCTATTGTCCGTCCTCGGTCTCCTTATAGCCTTTTAACCAGCACTGACTGCTTTATTTTCACGAAAGCGACTGGTGCCGCTTGTCCGTGAACCTTTTTATAGATTACTTCCTCGTCGTGGTTATTTTCTGGGTCGCAAGTTGTATCTTGTGTCGGTGGCGTTGGTCCTATTGGATTCAAGAGGTTCTCCTCTTCTTCCTTTGATGGGAGATCTATTTGATCGGTCAAATCGATCTGCTGCAACAGATCCTTGTCCATCTCTTGAGACATTGCTACTTGTACTGGCTTGTTCTTTTGCTGGTCCCCTATAACAATTTATTTTATTTATTTCCTGTAAATTTTGGTTCATATTTGGGATTAAGTAGGGAGGTTTAAGGCGGCGTAATTGCGAGACATGAACCTTATCCAATCGACTAGTCGAGTCTACCTTATACGTATTTTGCGATAAAACCTTAGTGATTTTCGTAGGTTCTTCAGTCCTAGGCGCAAGTTTCGCAGAAAAATGTTTATCTGCCGAAGATAAACATTGCGTCTGACGAAGAACCATATCCCCCTCCTTAAACGTCACCTCTTTCTTATTTTTGTCAAAGTAAGTCTTTTGCTTTTCGCGGGCATTGTCAATGTACTAAGCCACTAAATCTCGTAAAATTTTTAACCTTTTCAGTCTATTTTTCCATGATTCTGGGTCAATTTTATGTACTTTAATGGTATTTGTTTCGCCTTCCATTTCTAATTCTCGTCGTAAGCTTTTTACTGGCTTTGGCTGTCGACCGTAATTTAAAAACGCAGGAGAGCATTTCATAGATTCTTGCTTAGCCGTGTTTACGGCATGTCTGAATTCGTGTAGGTGCAGGTCCCAGTTACGGTGGTCTGTCCCTATAAACATTCTTATCATGGTTTTTAGATTACGATTTTGGCGTTCGACGGGATTTGCGGCCGGATAATAGGGGGGCGTAGTTATAAACCGCACACCGTAATCCTTTAACATGTTTTTAACCAAACTGTTATCAAACTCTTTACCATTATCCGCTAAAAAATATTCTGGCGTTTCCCACCTAAACAAGACTAATTCTTGAAATGCTTGAGCTATGTTTTTACCATCTTGTTTTCTGATAGGTTTTAATTCTATCATTTTCGTGAATAAATCTTGGAAAACTACCAAATATTTGAAGCCATTTTTACTTGGGGGAAACTCCATACAATCAGCCGCAACTACTGACCAAGGTGATTCTACGATTCTTTTACCCATTAAACCTTGAGGTCCAGTTTGCACTGATTTACGCTTTGACATTCTAGACAGGAAGATACATACTGAAGGGTATCATGGTACATTCCTGGCCAAAAATATGTTCTCGCTAATCGATCATATGTTTTTGTAATGCCGAAATGCCCTGAATACGGTTCATGATGTGCTTCTTGAAAAGCCCTTCTGATCCAATCTCGTGGTAGAACTAATTTCCAGCTGTTTTCTTCTTCATCTATTGGGTCTAACAAGTAATCTTTTCTGTGAATATACATTCTATTATCTACTATCTGCCAGTCCGGGAATTTCCATGGCCAATTTTGAATTTCTTTGATTCTTCTTAAATACCATTCATCTGTTATTTCTTCTAAAACCGCTAAAAAGTCTTGTTCGCTGTCATCGCATGAATCTTTTAAATCTTTATAAGGGATTCTTGATAGGGCGTCAGGGACGTAATTTAAACAGCCTTTTCTATACTGTATGTCGAAGTCCCATTGTTGCAATTCTAAGGCCCATCGTGCGAGACGTCCAGTAGGTTCTTTTAAATTATTCAGCCATTTTAAACTTGAATGGTCTGTAATGGCCGTAAAATTATAACCTTCTAGATAGGGTCTGAATTTTTTTATTGCCCATATCAAAGCCAAACATTCGCGCTCCGTAGCGCTATAATTCTTTTCCGCATCATTTAATACTCGACTAATATAAACGATCGGATGTTCTCCATCATCATGTTGTTGCGTCAGCACAGCACCTATGGATTCGCCGCTAGCGTCAGATTGTACTGTGAATCTCTTTGAAAAATCGGGCCTAGCGAGTACCGGGGTACTGACTAAGGCCATTTTTAATTTTTCAAAGGATTCTTGTTGTTCCTGACCCCAGGTCCACTTAATGTCCTTGTGTAGCAACTTAACGAGAGGCAATTTTAATTCCGCAACTTTTTCGATAAACCTGGAATACCATCCTACCATACCTAAAAATCGCCTTAGTTCTTTTAGGTTAGTAGGGGCTGGGTATTCTAAGACTGGTTTAATTTTTTCTTTGTCAGGTCTAAGGCCATTTGCATCTAATACAAATCCTAGATATATAATTTCTTTACAGCCAAATTCACATTTTTCGGGATTTATTGAAAGTCCTGCTTCTACCAATTTTTTTAAAACTATTCTCAAGTATTTTAAGTGTTCTTCAAACGTCTCCGTTGCTATAACTATATCATCCTGATAAGTTAAAACGCAGGGTTCAAGGTCTGGCGTAATTATTTTATCCATTAGTCTCTGGAAAGTTTTAGGGCCATCGGTGACGCCAAAAGGTATTCTGGTGAATTGTAGCAGTCCTAGCCCTGGGAGGGCGAAAGCTGTGTACATTTTTGACGACTCTTCTAAAGGACATTGGTGGAAGGCTTTGCTCAAATCGATTTTGGACAGAAATCGAGCTTTTCGGAGCTTATCTAAAGAAGCATCCAAATTTGGTAATGGATATGCATCTTTTTCCGTCACTTTATTGAGGTCGCGATAATCCACGCACATCCTCCAGGTTCCTACTGGTTTACTAGGAACCATCAATGGTGCGCTACACCAAGAACTATTAGAATGTTCGACCACACCTAACTTGATCCACTTTTTAGCTTCTTCGATCGCCAAATTCAATAATTTCGGAGACATTCGTCTAGCTTTATGTCTTACTGGTATGGCATCAGGTTTCACTCTAATTCTATGTTTAATTAGATGAGTTTTGCCTAAGGGCATTGGATTTGGGGGTAAACATTCTTTTAAAACCTTTTCTATTTCCTTTTTTTGGTCATAATTTATCTCTTCTATTCCAGCGCACTCGCCATATAAGGGTATTTCTGCTATATTATCATTACTACTAAACTGATGCCATTTTTTTCCTCTTTCTCTAACTCTCCATTCATTGCCAGCTGGATAAACTTCTATTTTGAATTTAATTGAGAAATCCATACCTAATACCATTTCATATTTTAGGCCTTTTGCCACTTTTAGTTCAATATTACCGCTAATTCCATCAATATCAAAACAAACTTTTAATTTTTCTGTTATTGGAGAAATTTGTCCGGTAGCATTAATCATAGCTGTATTTGAGGGTTTAAATCTATGTTTGAAATTGTCATAGAATTTAGGTCCCAAATACGAACTATTACTTCCTGTGTCAATAAGAGCCTTAATTTTAACATTGCCTATTATAACGTCAAAAAATAACCTATTATCGGTAGTTAATGCCGCTAATTCTAGGCGTTGTAGATCAGCTAATTCTTTATTAATCTCGGTCAAATCTTGTTCAGGTAAATTAATTTTAGCATCGTCAACTTGTTCTTTCATATCTAGTGGTAGAGTTTCTTTAATTTTCGCAACTACATCCGCAATTACTAGCTCATTTTTATTTTTCGTTAAATTTTCTTCTGGCCATTCATATTTTTTTAATATTTGATTTTTATTAGTTTTTAAACTTAACAAATTTTTATTTTCAATTTCATTAAAATTTAATTTTTCTTGTTCAGTTTTATTTGATTTTAATTTTTCTTGTTCAATTTTATTTAATTTTAATTTTTCTTGTTCATAAATTTTATCTTGTTCTTCAATACTAATTAATTCATAAGCAGGATCAATATCGTCTTCTTGGTCAAACTTTATTGTATAAAAATTATTGCTACTTATTTTATCTAAATCTAAATTTTTATTTACACTATTTACAGAATTTATTTTATTTTCAGTTTTACTATTTAAACTATTAATTTTATTTACCCCTTTTACTGTTGCTTGGAGGTCACCGGGGTCCGAGTAGCCTCCGCTTGCCAGTTTCCCATTGACTGGTTTTTCTTTTCCTGGCATTTTACACAGTTAGGGTAAGCTACGTCTAAATTGCCGCAACCAAAGCATACTAATCGATTTCCTAATTGTGGACATGCCCTAGCTTTATGACCCGCTTCTGAACATAAGGTACATGTACCGCTAAAAGGGGCTCTCGTATAAGACTGGTGCATATTGGCTCTAGGTTGATTTTGATAAGCTTGGTTGGGTCTTACGTTATTTTGATTAGGGTTGAATTGATTGTAATTATTCGGGTAAAAATTTTGTGGCGGGTAAAACCAAGGGTTTTGAGATAAACCTGGCTTCTAGGGTAGAACTGCTGGTTTCCCTGCGCTTGGTACCCTCCCTGAGGAAAATTCGGTCTACGAGGTCGCGGCTGCCCTGATGTCTGACCAGGCGTGGTATTATTTACTTGCTGTTGTTTTGGTTGCTGCTGTGTATTTGGCTGCTTAACTTGCTGTGTATTATTTACCGTGTCAGTAGTCATGGCGGCTATATCTTCTTTATTTTCTTGATTTTGCGCTGTCTTTTTCTTGGGCTTTTTAGGTTTCTTTTCATTCTTAACTGCTTCTTTATTATTTTCTGTGTCTTCTTCATTCGAAGTTTGAATAGCCGCTATTTTCGTTTTTGCCGTTTTTTCCTCATATGCTAACTCAGGCATTATCATTTTATCCTTAGACTTAGGGGCAACGTATCGTGATCGAATTTCAACCGCTTTTTCGTGCTTTTTACCTAAGCTTAAGAGCGTTTTAAAATTCTCGATTTTGTGAGTTTGCATGTAAGTTTCCATGTATCTTTGGTAATCAGGGTGTAAAACCCTAAGTGCCATAGTCACTAATTTTAGTTCAGATAAGGGTTCTTGAAGTTTGTCCGCAATTGTTTTGAATTTAGAGACAAACGTCGCCATATTTTCATTTTTACCTTGCGTTCTGGTTCTTAACTCATCGATGTAATCTTCGTCATCTCTTGGGGGAATAAACCTGTCTATGAAAGCCTGCTCTAAATCTTCCCAAGAGTTCAAATTACGCTTCTCTGTTCTATACCATAAGCCCGCTTGCTTATCAAGTATAGCAGATAATGCATATTTTAACTGTTGGAAAGTAAGGCCTGAGCTATCATGACAATCCCGCAATTTTTCTAAGAAGTCTGAAGCTTTGTCAGTATCTCCTTCAAACTTTAAGTTCCAGTCCTTAAGGGTTCTTATGGCATTCTTTTTGACTTGATCTGTTAATATTTTTGAGTGGTTTTTCGATGCAACATCACTAACTTCTGTCGTTTCTGATTCTTCGCTATCTGAGTCGCTGTCGATTTTACTTTTATTCTTTATAGATTTTTCAGATTTGCTGACGTTACTTCGTTTTTTTAATTTTTCCTTTTCTAAATTTTTAGTTTCCTTTCTTAAACTTTCTCTTTCCGCGTTTATTTTTAGAGCTTCCAAATTTATGGCTGCTCTTGCTTCTTGCAATTTAAGCCATTCTGCTTCAATAAGTAATCGATCCCTTTCTCTTGCAGAATTGTTGGAAGTGACACTACCTTCAGATCCATTATCATTTTCTTTTTCATTTTCTTTTGTTCTTGGGTTATTAGTATTTTCTGTATGCTGGTTAACTTCATCATGTACTTCCGAATTATTTATAGTTGAATGAGCATTTATGCCATTATCGGGATAAATATGCCCGTAATCCCAATAGTAGCTATAAGTGCCATCCGCATTCATTCTCATTGGTGGGACTACAGTTTGACTAATTGGGTTATAAATGTTTTGTAAGTTGAATCTAGGAAGGTTCACTCCATACAAATTTTGATTAACCCTTAACCCTAAAGGATCCTGTTGTATAAAAGTAGAGGCTCCTATTACTCTTGAAGCCAATACACCTGGTTTTATACTAGTCGGAGCAATGGTACTAGTTACAACAGGAGTACTGATAGTACGTACTGATGTACATACGGGCATAGTTACGGGAACATTAGCGCTAGTTATCGGGGTAGGAGAGGCAGAAAGCGGGAGTATACCAGCATTAGTTGAGACAGGTACAGCTAATCTAACATCGCGTAATTCAGAAACTGTATTATTACTACCAGCATTTTCTAAATTTTCATTGCTAGTTTGTACCGCTTCATCAAAAGATGGTGTCTCAAATGCCCTCTGAAGGGTTAGCGGTAATTCCCCTGCTGCTTTCTCATCCTCTTCAGGGTTCCACATATAAGGAGCTTGAGTGTCTATTTTCAGTATTTCATACCGGTATAGCCTGTTTTTGACCTCATCGTAAGAGCCTCTGTGAGAGAGGCCTAACGTGTCAAGCCTCTGGTACACAGCCCACCCTTCTAACTTATTTATAGTATTTTTTACAGCTCTAACGTCTCGTTTGTCTTCGTATTTCTGTATCGCATTTTTCTTACCCATTTTAAAAGAGAGGTTTAATATTATATTGGTCAAAAATGAAAAACCTGACTTAACACACAAAAAAAATTTTCTAATTTAATAACTATTCATATAAAACCTAACTTCTACTGTTCCTCAAAAAAAATATAAAAAAAAAATCTAACTAATTCGAAGATCTCTAAAAAAATTTTGTAGTATCCCAAAAAAAAATTTTCAAGGTCGACCTGTGAACACCCCAAAAAAAAATTTAAGTTAGACAGAGAAAAACCAAAAAAAAAATTTGATTTTGAAAACCGCATAAAAAAAAGGAAATAGTATTAACTGTTATGTCGTATGAGGTTATTTTAGTACTTTTACAGTCCAGTATTTTATCACAAAAAAAATTTTTTACTTGTAGTCAAAAAAAAGGTTTTTAATAATTGTAAACCGAATTAAAATTCTTTTTATAAAAAAAAAGAAAATTTTGTAAACTAATTTATGATTTTGATTCGATTTACGAAAATATTACTCTACTTGTAAATTAGTTTGATTTCTCAAGTTAATTAAATTTTCAGTACTGTCTTTTCTATAATAATATCAAAAATGAAGGCAATATTTTTATTTACTTATATTAACAGGTTTACCGCATTATTTTTACTCCTTTATATTCTCCGCTAATTAATTTTTGTAGGACATATAAAGAATTTATAATTCTTTACTTTCCCCTCCCCTAAAAGGTTAATTTGTAACCGCAAATTATCAACAACAAAAATGTGATAATATATTTTGGGTTGGGTAAGGTTATGCCGCAATCCGCAAAAAATTAGGAAGGTAATAATATGTATAAGTTTTACAACTCGCAAAACTTATACAGGGTAAAAATGTGGTAAAAAGAATAGATATAGTAATTAAAATAATATAAAATATAATAATACTAATGATAAATTAAAATAATAATAAAAATAATTTAATATTAGAAATAATTATTAAAATAAATTTTAATTAATATTAAATTAAGCGCTTCAATTATGAATTTTCGTTAATTTATAAGATTACACGGCATCTGTATGTAAAAAAAAATTTTTATCCGTATGCATGGTATTATAAAAAAAAAGAAAATTTTTAATTTTTAAATTTATTAAATTTACTTTAGTATAAAAAAGAATTTATTTTTATTTTTGTTAAAAAGTAAATAAAAAATTAAAAGTGACTCGTCTTTTGATTGTCTTCAAAAAAAAAATTTTTTTTTTTTAATACCCGCGCCGCGAATAGAAAAAAGAAATTTTTCATGTGCCGTGACCTATATTTTCAACCTATATCGTTGATGTATATAGAATATATACAAATTTCATGTTCTTAATGCTAGAAAACTTCAAACTAAAAAAAAAATCATTCATACGTCATCATAACCTATTCTTTACAAGAAAAAAAATTTGAATTTTTATTTTGAAAAAAAAAAATTTTTATCATACAAGTCCGCGAACTTTCACCTCTGCAAAATCAGCAATTATGTAAAATTATTTAATTGCCTTAAACCTCCCTACTTAATCCCAAATATGAACCAAAATTTACAGGAAATAAATAAAATAAATTGTTATAGGGGACCAGCAAAAGAACAAGCCAGTACAAGTAGCAATGTCTCAAGAGATGGACAAGGATCTGTTGCAGCAGATCGATTTGACCGATCAAATAGATCTCCCATCAAAGGAAGAAGAGGAGAACCTCTTGAATCCAATAGGACCAACGCCACCGACACAAGATACAACTTGCGACCCAGAAAATAACCACGACGAGGAAGTAATCTATAAAAAGGTTCACGGACAAGCGGCACCAGTCGCTTTCGTGAAAATAAAGCAGTCAGTGCTGGTTAAAAGGCTATAAGGAGACCGAGGACGGACAATAGAGGCGTTGAGGAAAAAGAAGTGGGAGAAAAACCTAAGGCCAACGAGCAAGAAGTGCAAAATAGACAAAGGCCTCTCCTACCATTGATTGAAAGATTGGCGGAGGGAGTAAACCTACACCCTGCCCCGATTGCTAATCCAATACCTCCCTTAATGTCCCTCCAAATCCCTAAACCCGTTGACCTAGATAGTGACAAGAAGAAAAAGGAGAAGGTCGTACTCCTTCGTAATAGGCCCGAGAGACCTACCCTAAATTCGTTCCCCCTCGTTCCTCTAAGACCTGAACAATATATATCTACCGGAATAATGTTTAGGGGAAGTGACCGTAAAGGCCTTGACCCTGTAACTACAGACGAGGAGGTCGACCCTCCCTTTTTTACTTGCCTTAACTGTGAACAGATTGGACGAACTAGACGGAATCGGAATAATAACGATTGTGAGTGTATTAGTGTATGCTTTAACTGCAGACAAACTGGACATACTAGACGAGACTGCAGAAACAATGAAGTCATCAAGAAGATTTGCTTTAATTGTGGAAGAGAAGGAGTATCTTTGGATTCATGTCCACGTTGCAAACGACCACACGCAAGGGACATGTATGCAAAGTATTTCCAACAAATGGGAGGGGAAGCCAAACCAATCTGGGAAATTTACCCTAGACTCTTTGCGGCCCCACCATATGCTAATACATGGACTAATGACCCCGATGAAAATGACCCTGAAGAAATAGCGGAAGAGGAACCCCAAGCAGAAGGACCTGAAAGTGTCCTATACCAGCTTAGAGCTATAGGATTCGACACTGACAGGCTACCTCCTTCTGTTAGACAAATTGCTAGCGAATTACCAGTTAGAAAAGCTGTTGAATTCGTTAGGAATTGGGATAAATTCCTATTTCCGCAAGAGAATTAGAGATACAGTTAATTACGATTAAAAGTTTTTTTTTTTTTTTGTTTTGTTTAAATATTTTCATTTTTTTTTACTTATAAATCATAAAGGAAAAATCTCCTGATTATTTTTTTTTACTTTATATTATTTTACCCAAGAATTAGCGGAAAATTGACCCTGCCCCTGACAAAGACTAAAATTAAAAGATTACACATGAAATTGCGGAAATTGACCAAATTACCCCAAAAGAAAAGTAAACCTTATATCCCTTATGATTACCCAAATCCCTCAAAAAGAAACCGAGAAATGTGGTAAAAAGGATGTAAGTAATTTAAATTTTTTTATATTATTCGTTTTTGTACGCTTATGAAAATTCAAGAAATAAAGATTTTTTTTTGTGCCCAACCTAAGTCTTAAACAATTGTAAATAAATTCTTGTAAATATGTTTTTAATTGTAAATAAATTAGTTTTAGTAGATAAATAAAAAAAAATAAAGTGAGTAAGCTTGGGTTATGGCATAAAATTGTTAAGTATGAAGTATGATAACAAAGTTTGAGGGCTTTTGTTCCAAACGCCCCCCTTAAGGGGAGGGTTATTATAGCGTTGCTATAAATTACAAAAAAAAAGTACGATTTTCATAAGTGCGCGAAATATTATTATGCGCGATCATCAATTTTAAAATATCGATTTTTAACAGGTAGTAGCGACACACGCACGACACACATGTATATACTGACCAACCGCGAGAGCAACGAAAGGGAAGAAGGGAGAGAGAAGAAGCACGAGAGGACCGTGCAGCATTGTTGCTTTGACTTTGATCGATATATAGAGCACATTTTTATAAAAGTCAATTTTTGGAAAAGTAAAAGCAATAAAATTAAATTAAGAAATTATTAGAAAAAAAAGAGTTATAGTTAGTAATAATCAATTGATTTAAAGAATATTCTAAGATTAATAATAAACAAATTACCGCGATTAGAATCAGTGATTTATCATAATTTATTATTGAAAGTCCAAGATATCATTGCGGCCATATTTTTGTTATTATTCGGAGATAAAGGAATTGTATATTTTATTACAAGGAAGGATTTTTAAAACAATATTGAGAGCAAGATAATTAATTATTAAATATAAAAGTTTTGGATCAAGAAATCAGTCAACGGAAATATAAAGGTAAAGAATAAGAAAATATTAAAGTGTGTGTCGAAAAGCATTATAGTGAAAAGTGACAATTTTTAGTAAAGATTTTTAAGTGAATAATTAGCGGTTAAAATTTATGTAAATGGTGAAATAGATTAAATTCAGATTATAAGTGTAAAAATATTAATTAAAGTAAATTTTGAATAAATTAGATTTTGTATATATTTTAAAGTTAAAAAAAGGTGTTTTTATTATTTCAGGTCATAACCCTTTCACCTCCCCTCATTCAGCATTTTAGTTAAATTCCCGCGACCCTGAGAAATAAAGCCGACCTCGTGCTACGTTATAATATACACATATTATCGCGCGCGCGTGTCAAAACGACTCAAATTTACATAGTGACAGTTATTAAACTCTATTTGATTTTTCAATTAATAATCGTGGTTAATCCGAGAGGGCGGAAATAGCCACATTATAAATCATTTCATGTCCCTGTCTGGGCGCCATTTATAATGTGGCTATTTCCGCCCTCTCGGATTAACCACGATTATTAATTGAAAAATCAAATAGAGTTTAATAACTGTCACTATGTAAATTTGAGTCGTTTTGACACGCGCGCGCGATAATATGTGTATATTATAACGTAGCACGAGGTCGGCTTTATTTCTCAGGGTCGCGGGAATTTAACTAAAATGCTGAATGAGGGGAGGTGAAAGGGTTATGACCTGAAATAATAAAAACACCTTTTTTTAACTTTAAAATATATACAAAATCTAATTTATTCAAAATTTACTTTAATTAATCTTTTTACACTTATAATCTGAATTTAATCTATTTCACCATTTACATAAATTTTAACCGCTAATTATTCACTTAAAAATCTTTACTAAAAATTGTCACTTTTCACTATAATGCTTTTCGACACACACTTTTATATTTTCTTATTCTTTACCTTTATATTTCCGTTGACTGATTTCTTGATCCAAAACTTTTATATTTAATAATTAATTATCTTGCTCTCAATATTGTTTTAAAAATCCTTCCTTGTAATAAAATATACAATTCCTTTATCTCCGAATAATAACAAAAATATGGCCGCAATGATATCTTGGACTTTCAATAATAAATTATGATAAATCACTGATTCTAATCGCGGTAATTTGTTTATTATTAATCTTAGAATATTCTTTAAATCAATTGATTATTACTAACTATAACTCTTTTTTTTCTAATAATTTCTTAATTTAATTTTATTACTTTTACTTTTCCAAAAATTGACTTTTATAAAAATGTGCTCTATATATCGATCAAAGTCAAAGCAACAATGCTGCACGGTCCTCTCGTGCTTCTTCTCTCTCCCTTCTTCCCTTTCGTTGCTCTCGCGGTTGGTCAGTATATACATGTGTGTCGTGCGTGTGTCGCTACTACCTGTTAAAAATCGATATTTTAAAATTGATGATCGCGCATAATAATATTTCGCGCACTTATGAAAATCGTACTTTTTTTTTGTAATTTATAGCAACGCTATAGCACTTTGGCAATTTGAATTAGCTTTGATTTACATTTATGCAAATCGGTTCTCGGAAAATATCCGTTTATGACATCGCTTTTTGTTCCGATTTTATATAAATCATTCTTTTTGTCCAATACGACGCCTAGTATGTTGGAAAAATCTAATGGCCCACGATCAACTGACTCTTTCTGGCCTCCATTCATTAAAAGGCGGTCGCCCCTCAGCGAAGTGAGGACACCTAAAAAAGGTGTGCTCAGCGGTATCCGGCTCGCCCGGACAATGCAAGCATTCCGGAGATGCCACCTTGCGCCACTTGAAAAGCATATCTCGGAAATAACCGTGACCAGTTAGGAACTTTGTGAGGTAGATGTCTACCTCCCCATGATCACGGTTCATCCAGCTTTCCAAGTCGATAATAAGGCGGTGCGTCCAACGTCCCCTGTAAATAGTGTTAGCGTATGTATGTTGTAAGAGGGGAGAGATAACACACCGGTATATAGCACCTCAGTGCAAGCACGGCTGCCATGAGCAATACAGCTTTATAATAAACTCTTTATATATTAAAACTGCAGACGTAAATTTATTTAAAACCTTTCACAACTTCAGTTTATAATTATGTAATGGTGACGCTAGTTTAATCCTGTCTAAACTTTTACACATATTTGGACAAAGCAATTGTCTATATCTTAGCTTTTTTTAAGAGCCTTAGGTTTTATATAAATCAGCGTATTTTTTAAAATTTTATTTAAAATTGACTTTATTTTTCTATAACAATTATTTTGAAAATATTTTTTATAAAATTTATTCCTTTTGTTAACGTTATTGTAATATAATCGATAAAAATTTTTTTGTTTTTCCTTAATTGTTAAATGAAAGTAAATATTTTCTAATAGAAAAACTAACGTTGCAATCGTATAACATGTTAACATAAAAATAAATACTGGTAAAAGTTGTTGTAAACCTAAATTATCTTCGCTATCATTAGTTAACAAGTTTTCATTTATTATATAATTTTTACTGCAACAACTTAACAATCCAGTATCAGTAAAACTTAGAACAATTTTATTTAATTTTTCAATTCGAGGAAAACCCCTAACTACAGCTAAAGTTAAAAAAAAATTATTAATTTTTTCAGGTAATGTATATGATTTTTTTACATCTAACTTATCGACCAAGGGTATTTTAAACTGTATAGCGATTGAGTCAATTATTTTTCCACTTTCTATGTTCGAATAAATTTCATTAAACGCATCGACGTTAAAATATTTTATGCGTTTTTGAATATAGAGATCATTTTTAGAATACTCAATCGTTGAATCATTTGAATCATACACATATCTTGTCAAGTCACTAGCTATGAATTTTAAATCAGACTTAATTAAATCTTCGATACTAGTAAGTTTGTAGTTTGCACCAGTAATTAAACTACACGATAATGAGGCTGTATAAAATTGTGTTAAAAAATTTCCAATGAATGACCAAGTTATATAAAATATTCTATACGAAATTTTTGTTGGTCGGCAAATCTGAGAAATCCCAAGAAATAAACCAAATAATACAACACTTCCTCGCATATCAAACTTAAATATTTTTATCGCAACACAAGATATAATAAATAATCCAATAATAATACACTATCAGTCAGTGGCGTGGTTAAACCTCTCAAAGAAACAGTTGATTTTTTTGGTATTGTCCAAATCACTGAACCTATCTTTAAGAAAAAAAAATTAGAAAAATTTTATATTTACTTATTAAAAATTAAAACTTACTTCATAAGGAAGAGTAAAATCTGCATGCTCTGTGAACTCTTCAACTATGGGGCTCATAAAGAATTGATAAACATTTTTTAATGTTGCAGATGCTGGACTAACATAATCAGTAAAGCCTTCTAATTTTTTAAATTGTATTGTAAAATTAAGATTATAAGAGCTTATATTACATAGTACTACTATAATCCCATCCATGCTACCATCACTTGAAATTTTCACAAATCGTGGAATTTCAACGAATCCAAACTTTACAATACATTGATTGAATTCTATCTCTTTAAATAACTTTGCTGCCAAATCATTGTATTTATGTTTCTCGATAGTAAATGTTACAACAATTTTATTTTCACTAGGAGTACAATATTCATTGTATCTGAATTTCGTAGATCTTGCATACCAAAATTCACTGCCTATTAATCCAGTTATTAACACATTATTAATTTTTTTGGATGATAATAATTGTACCAAATAAGAAGAATCTTCGAAAAAACTTTCTTCGTTTTCATAAGCTATGCAACAACGATGTATAATAAACAATTTCTGTCACATAGAAACAGTAAATCAATCGAATTATAATATTCCAAGACACTTGGTTTTTCAATCAAAATAACTGCATAAATGTTTGTTGAATATTTACTTTTCGAATCAAGGCGTCCTGAAACTAATTGTATCGGCAAATCAGACTCCATAAAGCTTTTTATAATAACTTCGTTTTCAGGTGATAAAGTGCGAGTTATATTTTTTGTTGTTAAAAACGTAATTGGTCGGTTTTTGTCCAATGTGAGATTTAAAAAGTTGGTTAAACAATTTATACCATTTGTTAAATTTTGTATTTTGTATTGCTCATTGGTTATATTTTTAAAAATGGTATTTTTTTTCATAATATTTTTGTTTTTTAACGCTAAAACGTTATTTAAAATTAGCAAATTAAAATAAAATATAAATTTTATTAAAGACTTCATTTTTGTTTTTTTCTCAAATAATTTAAAAATAAGAGACTAAGGTATTACTATTATTATAATTATTAATAATTATTAATTTTTAAAAATATTTTACAAGTTTTATTTAAAATGATTTAAATCATTAGTTTTTTCAATAAATGTATAAATTATAATTCTTCTTTCTCCCCATATTAATTTATTTTACAAGCTAAGTTAGTTGGTCAAAATTAATTTATTTTATTTTATTATTTTTCACAAGTTTTTTAGATCAGTTAAATTTTAAAGTTTCTATTCTTGTCAAGTTAATTTATTTATTTATAATTTTATGTATTTTGTCCTTATTTATATTCAGTTTATTTACATTTAATTTATATATAGTTCTAGTTTTTTTTTGAATCTGTCATTAGTGAAATTGATAAGTTTATTAAATATTTTGGATAATTAGTTATATAAAGTTTAGTTTTTATTATTCAAAATATAGTTTTTATTGATTTACTTTTGTAAATCAATTAGTTTTACTGTTAAATAATTTAATTATTTGATAGTTTGTTTTTCTTTTGGAAAACATTAGTTTTTTTTTTTATTATTTAAAGTTTCTAGGATAAGTTTTTTCATATTATATTTTAAAGTTAATTTTTTAATTTTAAAGTAAGTTTTTATCTAGAATTTTAAATATTAGTTTAGTTTTTTAATTTAAAGCCAAAGACTGTAGGTCGAGTATTGGTGAGGCTGGTACTAGTTACTCGCACCATTACAAACTTTAAATTTATTTTTCATTTTCACTATCACAATTTTATTTTTTATAAAAAGGGACTCTATTCATTTAGTTCTTTTATTTATTTTCATTGTTTAGTTATTAATTTATTTGTAAAGTCCTTATTTATTTTATTTAATTATTTATGTTAAAGTTTAGACTTTATTAATTTGTAGCGTCCTAACTTATTTAATTTATTTATTCAGTTAATTCTTTAATTTCTAGCTGCAAATTTAAAAGAAAATTAAGCACAGTTCATTAAATTTTGCAAGGTGGGTGCAAAATGGTTAGTATAGTTGTACAGTTTAGAAGTTTTTATTTTTTTTCTTTTAAATTAATTTTGATTCATATTTTTTACAAGAAATTTTGAATTTGAATTTAACAATTAACACTTTATTTTTGCAAAATTTAATGAGTTTGTTAATGTTTTTAAATGTATTTATTTAAATTGTTAATCTAGTTTATTGAAATGAAATGTATGATATAAAGGCAAGAATGGAATCTATTTGTTTAAGTTAATTGTGCAATTTTTTATTAATGTTTAAATTTATAGTTATTTTTAATTGATCTAAAGTTTATTATTATTTTTATAAAAAATATTGTATAATTAGTTTCTATTCTTATTTTATCCATCGGATAAAATAAACGGGGGAGAATGTTTATGATTGTATTAGTTTATAATTATATAATTTTATATGTGTGTAAATAAGTGTGATACAGCGCCACCTCAAGTTATGTAAGTTAATATACTTAGTCTGCGCACAGCAGTTATACAGTTAGCAACTATAATAAACATTATAGTTGCCAAATATTAGTTTTTTATTCATTTATTTTATCACCTTACACCTCATCCTAAAATATTTTATATTTTTTTATACAGTCCACTAGTTCATTATTAAACAAGTTTTGTTATGTTTTTGCTAAAACACGAAACTTATGTAATATGAAAAATTTACTTTTATATTTTTTTATTTTTTCTTTTTAGGTATAATTATATTATAAATATTATTATAAAAAATACTAAGGACAATAAATAATGCACATAAAAAAATATAGTTACAATCATTATTTAATTTTTACTTTGTGGATTTAGGCAATTCATTTTCTAGAAAATACCAGACTTATTAATTGTATAGAAAAAAAGTTATAGAATAAACACATTTTTCGCAAAATATTTACATTTTATAAATACATAATTATAAAAACGAAATTGTTTTCGTATTAGTACTACAAAAATATCGTGCACCATTATAATAAAATATAATTATTTTGTTGTATAAAATAAAAAGAACACTAATATTAAAATTATATCTTGAATTGTTCTTTTTTTATTATAAAATTTAGTGTAGTATATTAAGTATCAAGGGCGCAAAAGTTTCGGCACTAGCTTGAGCACTAGCACGAGTGCTCGGCGAAGCCGGGCACGAGTGATTTGTGTTCACGTTCGTGTCTAAAGTATTTTGCCCATGTTGCTTACACTATTTTTTGCCCCCCTAGGCGTAGAACGAGTTCAGAAAATTCTTTACGCACAAGTTTTACACCCGTGAGGGCAAAAAAATTTATTTATGTCTTGGTCAAAAAAGAACATAAAACGTTTTTTATTTACAATTTAATTTATTGCAATTTTGTCAAGCGAAAATTTCGGTAGTTTAATTACTATCCTTTTCAAGCTAAAAATAAAAATCATTATAAAAATTATAATTATATAAAAATTCTCTATGTATACAATAAAATTAAAAATTACCTATTTTATACATTATAACATATTCTAACAAAGTTATTATTTTGTCTCATCATAATATTTAATTAAAAATTATGATGTCATTAATAATTATACAGAAACTTTTTGTTAAGATAAAAATAAAATACTTTAATATTCTAGCCATTCTTAAAGATTTTTTCCATGAATCATGGCTTCTGAGTAACCAGCTGATTGTAAATACATTTCCCAAAACACAAAATACATTATAATCTTACAGCCAAAATCAAAATAGAAACTATAAATATTTAAAAAATTTGCTATAATCAAACTAGAATTTAAACACCAATATTAAAAATAAAAGTTAATTTTTATTTCAGTTTCCATTTTCATAAAAAAATTAATAAATTTCAGTTTTGAATTAAGAAAAAGCTTGATAATACAATCAATTAATTTTTCATCTGTTTTAACTCTGTATAAAATAGTTGTAACAAATTAAATCCACATAGAAGTGAAAAAAAATCAAAATATCACAGTGCTTTAACATTGGTGAAAGACTACATAAATGTACAGCACATCCAGCTGTTTTTTAGCAATAAATTTTTTGACAAAAATTATACAAAATTTTCACTTTTTAGCAAAAAATTTCATTCTATAACCTTTCTTTCCTTTCTTATTCCTCATTCTTCTAATTAAATCAATCGAATTTTTATATACAATCTATAAATTATTAGTGTCTTGAGCTCTATTAAGATTTTTATCATGAAACTGTATATTTGCTATTTCATGGAAAAATCTTTTATTTTTATTTTTTTCATACCCTAGTTTTTGGGGATTGCTTATATCAAAATTAAGATAAGTATCATTAAAATGTTCAACTAATACTAATTTTCAATTATTGTTTTTTACATCATTAATGTGTTTAATCAGCCTATTTTTTAATTTTCTACCACTTTGTCCAATATGACATGATTCACAATCTATACAATTTGTTTTATAAATATTGCCTGAGTTTTCTTTCACATTAACATTTCCTTTTTCCTAATTTCATCATGTTACTAAATTTATATTAATTTTATTAATTGGTATAACATCTACTTCTTTGGCTAATTTATTTATTTTTGGTGTATTATTATCATAAAAAGGAGTTAAGACTGTTTTCTTTTTTCTCATATCAGGTTTTGTGATGTTATTAATAAAAGATCTGTTTTTCTTAATCATATTCAATCTTCTATCTATTTGCAATTCAATAAATTCAATTTGAAAATCATTAGCTATTAGAAATTTTTTAATTAAATTTAAATTGTCAGTATGAAAATTATCATCCGATAGTTTAATGCATTTGTCAACTAAATTAAATACTATTGCTGAAATATTTTGGATAGATTAATATTGACAAAATAGGAATATTGGTTCAGGTTTATGAATAAATTCACACTTAATTAAAATAAAGATAGTTAATTATTAAAACCTCTTGAATATAATAAAAAATAATAGTTTTTTTAGCGGACTGTATAAAAATAGAATTATTGAAAAGCTGACGTTTAAATAAATTATAAAATTAAATAGTTTAATTGAATTTAAGCACTGAAGTTATGTTAACTATGATTTGATTGATTTGATAAGCCGGGCGGCACATGGTTTTAATTAGAATTCGTGAATTGATTGTATTAAATGCGCGACAACCGACCACAGAATGAGAGGGAAACGAGCGCATTGAACGGTTTTATAGAAACCAGAGAAATTTACATAATGGTAGGGGTTTTTTACAAAAAGTAGGCCGATAAATCAAACAGTTATCTTATCAAAGAAGTTAGAGTTAATGCGCGAGTATTTGAAAAATATAAAGTTAAATCATTATTCTATAAATTTTAAGTTTGGTTGGAATCTCGATGAGAGTTTTCAACATAAGAAATACGGAATTTTGTTACTGGCCGTAAAAATTGCTTTTTTATGTTTAATAGGGTGATGTGACTTATAATTTAAAAATCTCGTTAAATATGTCTTTTTTCTAAACCAATATACTAAACAGTAATCATTTTCATTTCTTTTAATTTTAATATCAAGGGAACTAATCTTATTATCAATTTCTTTCTCAACTGTAAAACTCAAAGAATCATTAAAACCATTAAAATAAATCATCTGCATATCTTTTGTAAAAAATAACTTGATCTGAATTATATACAGGAGGATTTGAAAAATAATTAAAATTATTATTAATACAATCACTGCTTTTCAACTTATTATTATTATTAAGATGGGACTATAACATGAATAAATTGAGAATAGAGATAGATCTATTTTATTTTATTTTATTTATTATTTTTTTTGCCCTCCGGGGCGTAAAACTCGTGCGTAAAGAATTTTTTGTACTCGTTCTACGCCTAGGGGGTAAGCACCATTGGCGAAATACTTTAGACACGAGCGTGAACACGTATCACTCGTCCGGCTTCGCCGAGCTCTCGTGTTAGTGCTCACGCTAGTGCCAAAACTTTTATGCCCTTGATAATTAATATACTATTTTTTTTTCAAGGGAAATATGTGAATCTTGCATTAGCCATGGAGTGTTTGCGGGCCTTTAAGACCCGAAAATTTCCATGACCGCCCAGTTGTACAAGTACAAACGGAAGACTGCAGACGAACGACGCTTTTCCCCAGATTCTTACTGAATAAACACACTTTAAACCCCCCTGCGCTTTTTTGCCCCAAGACGGAACTCCCTGTTCAGGTATAACTTCAGTTTGGAACGCGCAACCTAGGCAACTGGCCGCTGCCTTTATTCCTGCCTAGGGACGGGAGAGCTCTCAACGACAGAAAGCCCTTCATCGGCTACTTTATTCCAGTTTTTAGGACTTCGTAGCACACACACACACATACAGATTACTTTTAAAACCAGTTTTGCAGCTTCCTGAGGTCTCAAAACGTGCTTTTATGTCAAAAAATCAGAAAACAGTTTACTTAAAAGAATGGTTACTCGGGAAACAAAAATTTGAATTTCTAACAATAATATAAAATATTTGTAAAGATTTTTGACTTAACCTATAGTTTCCAAAATATCGATTTATTTGGAAAAAAATATAGAAAATAAAAAATTTATCTTAGTAAATCGATGCTAAACAACGTCTTAAATATTATAATCAAAGATTTTTAAAATCAGAATCTTTGTAAAATTCTTGGTTAATTTAGTGATTAAAGAAAAATTAAAGATTAAAGAAATCAAAAATTAAAGAAATTTCAAGAGCTCAAATATCTTCGCCTGTAGTCAATAAATTAATATTTTTTTTTCATATTCTAATGGGTATATTAATTAATAAATGGCTATGAAAATCGAAGATTCCAAAA
The DNA here is from genome assembly GCA_022575985.1 of Anagrus nilaparvatae. Lineage (NCBI taxonomy): Eukaryota > Metazoa > Arthropoda > Insecta > Hymenoptera > Mymaridae > Anagrus > Anagrus nilaparvatae. The sequence goes on from JAKSXM010000129.1 coordinate 522,137, forward strand.
GTTTCGTTTTCCAGAAATCTTAAATCAAAAAATGCTACTTTTATTCACCTGATTCAATCTTAAAATGATTAAGGCATAAAAATTATTAAACTTAATAATTAAAAATTATTAAGTTTAATAATTTTTAATTATTAAGTTTAATAATTTTTATGCCTTAATTAGGAAACGTATCTCTAAGAGGAGACAATTTCAATATGATTATAGCGAAAAGATTTCTAGATCCTTAACAGTGTATAATATTTACGTATATAAATAGTTTCAGTATATAATTTTAATATAGTAATAATATAATCAAAATAAATTAAAATCGTAATTTTTTTAGACCCAGTTTTTACCAAGATTAGATTGCTATACCCCTTGGAACAGCACTTTAGAAATGCTAAAAATTTTTAGGTAGTTAAAATTAAGACATTATCGGTTATAAGTCATTATGTGACAACAATAATGTAACGCATTAATTCCAGCTTCACGATATTCAATAGCAGGCAAATGATGCCATAAGAAAAGCATTTACAACTTTCAATTATTAATTAAGATAATAATAATTAATAATAATTAAATTGTTTTATTATTAATAATTTATAAAGCCTAAATTAAATATTGATAAATAGGGAAAGATGCATGCATATATATGAGAATAAGGGTGATTAAGATGTGGTCTTAAATTCTGTTGTAGTATGTTACCTTTTTTCCTGTAAGTATTCAAAAACTGACCGGGAAAAAGATGATTTGAATTAGGGTTGTAAAGCTCTCCCGGGAAAAGGGGAATTATATGATCATATATGATTTAATTAAATTCATTTAATGAATTCATTTAATGAATTCATTTAATGAAAATTCGTCATACATGATCATATATAATCATATATAATCCTTTCTACATCAGATTGTATCAGATGTAGTTGGGAGTTATTCACGATTAATCATCAAAAATCTCCAACTAAACTATATAAATTTTAATAATGACCAGATTTAATATCGACTTTTAATCTGATGTCACTCTAACTCTCCATGCAAAATTTTCTATGAATTTTGAGAGGTTACTTTGGTCATATTTCTTTCTCATAAAATTATTTTATATTTTGTTTTAAAATTTTGATGAATCAAATAAATGGTATTAATAATACGGTAAATGTAAGAATTTTATCTAGCCTATAAATTTAAAATACCTGTTTCTTATAAATAAAAAAACTGTACCGCAGACTTGAAACAGAATAATCCAACAAAAGAATCTTTTTTCTTTAATTAATTTTGGAATTTCATAGAGATGGTTTTAACCCTCTATTTTGGGGATGGTTTTGATCTTGTATTGAATAAATTAAAATACCAAATAGCGAATTGGACATAAATTCTTTAAAATAATGTATCAATATTTAAATACTTTATTTATGCCTGGCTTATTCTTGACTTGTACTACTTAATAGGAATTTAATGATGTATTATAAGACTAAAAATAAGGTTTTAATAGCAGATATTATAACAGATAGAAAATATTTAAAATAACAATTTTTAATCTATATATAGATACGGGCATAGCCTTTTAATTATTATTTAATATTTTTTTATTACTTGTAACTTTCAATATTTCTTTGTACTTATAAAATAAAGAATTTTTGTTTACATACTAAAGCGTCCCTTCGTTTTTAGAGTTGTAGTAATTCCGGAGGCGTTTATCTCGTTCCTGTTAAGTAAATAAATAAATAAACTTTTTGAAATAATTTAATAATGTTTTAAATATTAAAAAATGTTATTTATTGTATATTTGACATAAATAAAAATGATAAAATTTAGTTTATTGATTTTTATTTTTATTTCAAATATTTTTAAAGAAGTTTACAATGATTATTTTTCAACAAAAATCTATCACAAACAAAGAATAATTACATTAAATTTATTAAAATTAATATCTTACTAAGCAGTCAATAAGTTAAAATTCCAATTTTTAAATTAAAATTGTTCACACAATATATTACAAGTAATTTTTTATTATTAAAATATAATATGTCTAACCTGTAACACATTTTAAATATTTTTTGTTAAATTTATTTATAAAATAAAAGTGTTCTTAAAAACCGAGAGAGGAGCTGATCTAGGGTGGGGGCAATTTCTCACGAGAGAATTAAGTATTGCTGATTTACTCCGTAAGATGTAGTTGTTTGAAAATTTTATAGTGGGGTCGCTATTACTTGAAAAGCTTTTATCAGACAATTGAATTTTCCAACAGCCTTTACTTTTCGATACCATAGTTCAAAATCTAGTTTTACATGTATCAATCCATTGACTCTCAGATTTGTTTTGATTGGTCTTAACTTAGCTTTACTTGATCCGACTACATTTTTGGTCTAGTTACATCTTGTCAAATCTGTTTTACATTTTCCTAGGTAATAGGGAATATCCTGATAAAATTTCAAATACAACTCAGTTTCACGCAAACTAACTTATCATGATTTCATTATCTTTCGGGGATATACTTATAAACTATAAATAAAATAGTAACAAACAGAAAATTTCTCAAACTCATTTAAGAGATTAACAAATGATGTGTATTTTACATCAGTAAATATTATTTCATACAAATTCACAAAAATAGTAAGTATAGTAGTTCCTCGACTTACGAACTTTTTGGGACCAAAAATTGGTTCGTAAGTCAAAAAGTTCGTAAGTCAAAAATTGAAAAAAAAAAGTATTTTGAGGTCGAGTAGTATGTGGATTGCTGATATTATAGACAAAATTAAATACTGGCGAAAACTGAATTTAAATGTCTGAAAATGAATGCTTATAGATAAGCTTATTATAAAAATCCTTTATTTTAAATTTAAAAAAAATTGTAAACAATAAAATAAACCTAGAGGAAAATATAAAGCAATGGTATAAAAATTGAAAATTCCAGAAAATGTCAGGATTCTATATTTTAATAAGCTTACTTATATTAATTGTAAACAGTTAATAGGGATTTTTCAAAAATATTATTTCTAATCCCATTTCACAGAGATTTTGAACTGTATTTTTATAAAATTCAAAATTTTTATTTTCTAAAAAAAAAGTCCGAAAGTTCGTAAGTCGAGGGTTCGTAAGTCGAGGAACTACTGTATTTAAAATGTAATTCATGAGTCATCAAAAAATTTTATAAGATCAATTGTAGAAGAGAATTTTGAACTTTCTTTTTATGGGGACAAAGAACACGTGTTGAATATAAGGAATCGTAGTGATTTTTTTGCGCCATTTAAAACTTTTCGTCCGATATTTGGCACACATTTGGCCAATACAATTCGTAACTTTGCGCAATGTACTTAGAATTATCTTAGCTTTTTTAAAGAGCTTTAGCTTTTTTATAAATTGAAGTATTTTTTAAAGTTTTATTTAAAATCGAGTTTCGTTTTTTGTAACATTTATTTTGAAAATATTTTTTATAAAATTTGTTCCTTTTGTTAACATTATTGTAATACAATTTATAAATTTTTTTTTGTTTTTTCGTAATTGTCAAATGGAAATAAATATTTTCTATTAAGAAAACAAAAGTTGCTATCGTATAACATGTAAACAAAAAAACAAATACGGGTATAAGTTGTTCTAAACCTAAAATATCTTCGCTTTCATCAGTTAACAAGTTTCCAATTGTCATAAAACCTTCACTACAATGACTTAGCAATCCAGTATCAGTAGCACGTAAAATAATTTTATTTAATTTTTCAATGTGAGGAAAACCCCTAACTACAGCTAATGTTAAAATCATACGACTAATTTTTTCAGGTAATGTATACGCTTTTTTGTATATGCTATCTGGCTTATCAACCAAGGGTATATTAAATACGATAGCAGCTGAATCAGTCATTATTCCAGTTTCTATTTTATCATGTACTTCATCAAACACATCGATGTTAAAATACTTTATACGTTTTTTAATATAGAGATCATTTTTAGAATACACAACCGTTGGATCATCTGAATCATACACATATCTATAGATGTCACAAGCTATCAACTTCAAATCTGACTTAATTAAATCTTCGATACTATTAAGTTTATAGTTTGAACCAGCAATTAAACTACTAGATAATGAGGCTGTATAAAATTGTGTTAAAAAATTACCAATGAATGACCAAGTTATATAAAAAATTTTTTACGAAAATCTTGTTGGTTGACAAATTTGAGAAACCCCAAGAAATAAACCAAATAATGCAATGCTTCCACGAATATCAAATTTAAATAATTTTATCGCAGCACAAGAAATAAGGAATAATCCAATACTAATAAACCAAACATCATCAGTTAACGGCAATGTTAAACCTCTTAAAGAAACAATTGACTTTTTTGGTATTATCCAAACTACTGAACTTATCTGTAATAAAAAAAATTAGATAATATTAATAATTACTTATAATAAATCAAACTGCTTCGGCGGTGGTCGAGTGGCTTAAATCTCGCGACTATTCGTAAGTTACTCACATATATAGCGAGATACTCATATATATAGCGAGTTCGCCTCCCGAGTAAGAGTTTCATAACTGTATATAGACGCTATTCGTAGTACTCCAGTCAAAATACGGTTTTGGTAGTATAATCAACTACTACCAGATTTGGTCTACTAAAGGTTTTTTGGGTCGCTGATCACGAATTTTGGGGTCATTTCTATGAGAAATGGGTGGAACACCCTTAAATTTGCAAAAATTACCCCAAAAAAGGGGTGTTTTTAAAGTATTCGAATTTCGGGTGATCAGATTTGGTCCATATAGGTTTTTTGGGTCACAGATCAAGAATTTCGAGGACTGTTCTATGAAAAATTAATATTTCACCCCTAATTAGCAAAAAATACCCCTAATTTGGGGTTGTTTTTGCTATTTTGGCACTTTAAGCGTTCAGAAACGGTTTTAATAGGTTTTTCGGGTCGCTGAACAAGAATTTTGTGGGAATTTTTGTTACAAATTAATTTCTCACCCTAAAATTAACAGAAACTACCCCTAAAAGGGGTGTATTTACTATTTTTGCATTGTCAGTGTTAAGCTTCGGTTCATATAGGTTTTTTGGGTCGTTGATCACAAACTTTGGGGAAATTTTTATTAAAAATTTATTTTTCACCCTTAAATTTACAAAACTACCCCTAAAATGTTGCTTTTGCTACTTAAGCTCTTTCAGCCTTCAGAAACGGGTTTAATAGATATTTTGGGTCGCTGAACAAGAATTTTGTGGAATTTTTTTTAGAAATATTTTTCTCACCCTTAAATTAACGGAAACCACCCTAAAAGAGGTATCATTTTTAACAAAAAGTTTCCCAAAATTCTTGTTCAGCGACCCAAAAAATCCATTAAACCCGTTTCTGACGGCTGAAAGAGCGAAAGTAGCAAAAACAAATTATTAAGGGTAGCTTTGCAGATTTATGGGTGAGAAATTAATTTTTAATAAATAATTCCCCAAAATTCATTATCAGTAACCCAAAAAACCTATTTAAACCGAATCTTAACACTGAAAAAGCGAAAATAGCAAAAACACCCCTATTATTCTTGTTCAGCTACCCAAAAAACCCATTAAAACCGTTTCTGAACGCTTAAAGTGCCAAAATAGCAAAAGCACCCCTTTTTTAGGGGTATTTTTTGCTAATTAAGGGGTGAAATATTAACTTTTCATAGAAAAGTCCTTGAAATTCTTGATCAGAGACCCAAAAAACCTATATGGACCAAACCTGATCACCCGAAATTCGAATACTTCAAAAATACCACTTTTTAGGGGTAGTTTTTGCAAATTTAAGTGTGTTCCACCCATTATTCATAGAAATGACCCCAAAATTCGTAATCAGCGAACCAAAAAACCTATAGTAGACCAAATCTGGTAGTGGTAGGTGATTATACCGACCCCCCCCCGTATTTCGACTGGAGTATACTATGAAAATACTTTCGTATATATATACACATACAGATTTAAAACTCTTCACCACGTCGAGGCTAAAATTCTGTTTTCATCATAATATTTAAAAGCAAAATCGAATATTATGATGAAAACAGGGTCTGCAGGCTCGATGTAGGTATATGACCTATGCCGCGCTTCTCAAAACTGAAGTTATACCTAAAAAGGTGGTTCCAGTTTTGAGAATACAAGGCGCAGAATGGTTTATAGGGGGTGAGTTTAGTCGGTAACATGTTAAGCCGACATAATCTAGGTCCCGACCCTAGATATGCGTAACGCATTCTCACCTAGACGTATGTAAAAAATTACATACTTCAACCCTGAGCGCATGCAAAAAAAATAAAAAAATAAAAAAAATCAAAACTAACATCAAAAGGAAAAAGAAAATCTACATGCTCTATGAACTTGTCAGCTATTGGACTCAAAAATAATTGATTATCATTTTTTAATGTAGCAGATGTTGGACCAATTAAATCAGTAATGTCTTCTATTTCATTATATTGCATTGTAAAATTAAGAGTGTAAGAGCTTATGTTACATAGTAAAATTGTGATCCCATCCATGTTACCATTACTTAACATTTCCACAAATTGAGGTATTTGAAGGAATGCTGCCTTTACAATACATTGATTGAATTCAGGTTGTACCTGAATTTCGTAGATCTTGCATACCAAAATTCACTGTCTATTAATCCAGTTATTAATACATTATTAATTTTTTTTTGTGATAATAATTGTGCTAAATAAGAAATATCTTCCGAAAAACTTTCTTCGTTTTCATAAACTTTGCTGATAACAACGATGTATAATAAACAATTTCTGGCACATAGAAACAGTAAATCAATCGAATTATAATATTCTAAGATACCTGGTTTTTCCATTAAAATAATTGCATAAACGTTTGTAGAATATTTACTTTCTGAATCAAGATGCCCTGAAACTAATTGTATCGCAAATCAGACTCCATAAAGCTTTTTATAATAACATCATCTTCAGGTGATGGATTGTGAGTTATATTTTTTGTTGTTAAAAACGTAATTGGTCGATTTTTGACCAATGTGTGATTTAAAAAGTTCGTTAAACAATTTATACCATTTATTAAATTTTGTATTTTGTAATGCTCATCGGTTATGTTTTTAAAAATGTAATTATTTTTCATAATATTTTGGTCGTTTAATGTTAAAACGTAATTTAAAATTAACAAATTAAAATAAAATATAAATTGTATTAAGGACTTCATTTTCTTTTTATTTTCTTTGCTAAAACACAAAACTAAACTAATCTGAAAAATTTATTGCTTTATTTTTTTATTTTTTTTAGGTATATAATTATATTATAAATATTATAAAAAATTTCAAGGACAATAAATAATACACATAAAAAATATAGTTACAATCATTATTTAATTTTTACTTTGTGGATTTAGGGAATTCATTTTTTAGAAAGTACCAGACACATTAACTTTATAGAATAAAAATAGTACAATAAACACATTTTTGCAAAATATTTACATTTAATAAGAATTTAAACATAAAAATGATATTATTAATACTTCACAAATATCGTGCATCGTTGAATTGAAATATAATTATTTGTTTGATAAAATAAAAAAAAATAATGTATGGGAAAATTTATGAGCTGAATTTTCAATTAATATATTTTTATAATAATGGCTTTTAAAGTTTAATAAACCTATATTAAAATTTAGATTGAATCAAATGTTATTATATTATGCCATTTTCCTTAAAGAATATGAATATGAATATGAATATGAATATGAATATCGGCATGAATATGAATATGAATATCGGCATCTGTTATGCTACTGGAGCTTAACTTGAGATCTTGTAAAAATTCATTTAAAGAAGTATAGTTTGGAGCGATTCCGCCATAGGCATCGTACGCTCGGCCTTTAAGATGTCGGGGGATTGAATTTAAAATAAACTTTTCGCACGCGGGACCGTAGTCCTCCAAGATGTCCTTCAATACCTTAGAAAACGATTGAAGCGTTTGTGGTTGACCCGAGAAGTTGGGAATGTTAGCAATTGCGGTGATTAATGGAACCAGGTTATTTATTCTGGGTCTGTTTACTGGATTTTGTAGGTTGGCTAAGGGTGAAGGCTCAAGGTTAAGGTTATTTCTACGTTGGCGAAGGTTTAGTCTTTGGTGATTGTCTTCAATATTGTCATTTTCGATTTCCGCAAGACCATCGGCGTTAGCTTGAATATTAGCGAGAATTTCGCGTTGCTGTAAAATTTCGGCGTTTTGTCTTTCAAGTTGCGCAAGGACATCGGCATTAGTTTGGAAATTAGCGAGCAATTCGCGTTGTTGTGTAACTTCGGCGTTGCGTCTTTCTATGTCTTGTATCTGATTTTGGAAATCGTCTGCTGCTAGAGTAGCTTGGTTTTGGCGGATAGGGGTGCTATGGTGAATACCATTAGTGCCGCTGCCGCTAGGGGTGGAGTTTTGTGTTCCATTCATGATGGAATCAATGTTAGTAAGGTCAGTTTCAGAGTTGTAACCACGCTTTTGTCGCCAAGTATTGCTTGGCATATAACTTCTAAAAGGTTTTGTTTTAAAACTATAGAAGTTGTTGAACTTTTTGGGCGGAATTTTGAGAAATTATATTAAACTTGCGATAAAGATAATAATAATAAAAAAAAAATAAAAATATAGTTTTGAATAAAATTAAAATTTTAAATAAAAGTTTAGTTGAGATTTGATTAGATGTATATATAAGTATGTCTCGGAAGTTTTAATTAATTATTTGATACTATAAGGTACTTACATGGACAGGAATGTTATGATAGTCCAAATGCTCATTATGTTGTGGTAAATCGGCTCAACTGGATAACTTTGATTTGGCAGCTTGGCTTATCAGCTTGGCTTATTGGCTTGGCTTATCAGCTTAGTAATAAACAGCTTGGCAAAAAATTTTCAGAAATTGCTTGGTCGAAGATGTAGATGAATGTCTTTAGGTGGTGTTGTGTGGTATAACGGCTCTCCAAGTCTTGTTGTTTGGAATTTATCTCTTCGCCGAATTCGATGGTATAGTTTACAGTTACTATCACTTTACTATTTGACTTACTTGTAGATAAAATTTCGTGTTTTGAGATTTTAAAATTTTTTTCTTTTTGTTCTTCTTTTAATTCTCCTTTGCAATTTTCGCAAGGAAGGTGGTGTCGTTGTTTCTTAGTCATAAATTGTAAATGTTATCTTGATAGGAAATATGCTCCTATACCTTGTTACTGGTTGTTGGTTTCCTCTGATGTTAATGTTGTGGTATAACGGCTTGTACTGTCATTGATGATCTTCAGTATTTGATTGATTAGAACTGGATGGTTTCTTCTGTATTTTATTGTTACAGTTGTACTTTTGTTTCTTCTTCTATTTCTCTTTTGTTGATATTTGGTTCTATTGTTCCTTCAGGCCAGTTTTCCACTTTGGGAGCCAATTTCTGTTACGTATCCTGAGGTTTAATCAGGATACGTATTATATAAATAAATATAAATAAGTTTATCCTGGGGATATTGAGTGCCCCAGGTATTTTAAATACTTATATATGGTATATAAAAACTGGATGATATATGATGATAAATATTGATGAATATGTTGTAGACCTCGGGTGTTGAAGCTGGCTGAACTTAACTGCGTTAAGTTCTTGATTATATGAAGGAATTGTCACTTATTAAACTATTATTAAATAAAAAAAAATATTATTAAATAAACACACTGTGTACTTTTGGTTAACTTTTAATGACTTTATTATAAGTTAATATAAAAAACTTTCTAAGTCAATAAGTCTGAATTAAACTGTAAGATAGTTATACTAAGAAGAGTGTTCTAATCGAATGACTTTTTGGGCGATTGTAGGGTAATATACAGCCTAATTACATCCTGCCCATATTAATTGATTTTGGTGGGATTGTCCAATACGCGAAAGCGTCGGTCTTGTCACGTCCAATTAACGAAAGCGTCGGTGATTATTTTGGGGGAAATCGTGAGTGGATTTATGCAACTCCTTCTTGCCTAAAGTGCGTCATTATTGACCTTTGATTTTGTATTTCTGACAATTTATAAGGAGCCGGATCTGAATTGGTGAAATATGATATTAAGGAATGTATGGAATTGTCGGATATGAATTTGATATTGTGATATTGAGGAAATACAGGTATGTTAGCTCGATTTACGAGCTAACGTAAGCAGGGATGAGTTAAATATATAAATAAATATTAAATATATAAATATTAGAGAATGCGGATGTAATGGCTCGAATTATCACCTATCATACGTAACATTTACCGATAGGTATAAAAATAAAGTTAATTTTTAAATTCACAAACTTTTAGTATTTTATGATTTTTCCCTAAAAAATGGTTTTTGCAAGGTTTATTTTGGTAATATTTTAGAAATTTTAGTTTATTATGAGTTAATTAATCAAATATTTACCGAAAGATATAAAAAATGCAGTTAAATATTGGTTTTGGAAAATTCCAGTATTTTATGATTTTTGCCCTACAAAATTGTTTTTGCAAGGTTGATTTTGGTAATAATATAGAAATTTTAGTTTATTATGAGTTAATTAATCAAAGATTTACCGTTGGATATAAAAAATACAGTTAAATATTGGTTTCGGAAAATTCCAGTATTTTATGATTTTTGCCCTAAAAAATTATTTTGCAAGTTTCCGTTTTGTAATGTTTTGAAAATTTTAGTTTAATATGAGTTAATTAATTAAAGAATTACCGATAGATATAAATTTAAAGTTAATTTTAAAATTTTTAACATTTATTATTTTTATATTTTTGCTCCAAAAAATTGCTTTAGGAACGTTAATTATAGAAATATTTTGAAAAGCTAGAGTTTAATATGAGTTAATTGATCTTAATTTTATCAGTAGATGTAAAAAAATGTAGTTAATTTTTAAAATTTCAGTGTTTTAAGATTTTTGCGCTAAAAAATGCTTTTTCAAGGCTAATTTCGACAATATTTGGATGTATTAAATATAATATGCTTTAATTTATTATAAATATATTAACAGGTGAAAAAAAATCTAGTTAAAATTAGAATTTGTATATTTTAAATATTTTGAATTTTTGCATTGAATTGTGTTTGTAAGATTAATTTTTGGCAATATTATGGTATATTTAGTTTAGTTTAAGTTAGTTAATCGAAAGTTTACCGATAATTATATAAAATGTAGTTTATATTAAAAATTTAAAAATTTAGTTATTTTGAAGTTTGTTATTAGAAAAATTGCTTCTGCAAGGTTAATTTTGGCATTATTTTGATATATTTTATATAAAGTCTGCGGATAAATTTTATATGCTATAACTAGTGTCTAATCTTTGAGTATTTCGGTCGGATTTCGCATCATGGTGTAGGATATTACGGAAGTAGATAAGCATAAGAAAGAAAAAAATATATATAAAATGGTTTAGCGTGAAATTTCATTCAGGAATATGAAGTTTATTTGCAATGTTGTCAAATAAAATTAATAAAATAAGTAAAATATGTAAAACATAAAATATCATTTTGTTCTGTAAATTAAGTGTACATTCTGTGTATATGAAGTCTACATTCAAAAAAAAAATAAAAAAAATCACGTATCAAATTTAATTTAAATTTCTTTCCAGGTACAAATAAATTAAAAAGTTTTGTTATAGTACATCAACATCATAATAAAAAAAAAAATGTTTTTATTTTTTTGTTGATTTTAATGTTTAGTTATTTATTTATTTATTTTTCTCCCTTCAATAAAAAAATGAAAAATAATATTCATATTATATAATATATTTTTTTGTTCTTAGTAATTATGTTTCAGTTTTTTTTTTTTTTTTTTTTTTTTTTTTATATAGATTTCTCCTTTTACTTGATCTCTTTTCTGCATGCCCTATATTTTTATATTATTTTATTTCAATCTTTTACATACTATATACTTATAAACTATTCAATTATTATATTTTTATTTCATTATTTTATATTATCATAAAGTTTAAAAATATGTATTGTGAATATAAATTTTGTTTATTTTTTTTTTAATGATATAATTTTTTTTAAAAATTGTTTTGCCGTAATAAGGGTAAAAAAGGATTTTGATACGTAATCTTGTAGCTTATTCTAAAAAAATATTTTTACAGATTTTCATTTAAAAAATTTATCTAATATGTCTCGGAGTTTTACGAAAGAAAGAAAAAAGAAAGTTTTATTAAAGGGCACTTATCTGTTAGATAAAGCTGCTGGGCCCTTCTTGGCTTGCTGCTACACGGCTTGGCACTGCTTGGCTTAATGTTACACGGCTTAGTACTTAGTACTGCTTGGCTTGCTGCTTGACATGGTTTAGCACTGCTTGGCTTGCTGTTTGACATGGCTTAGCACTGCTTGGCTTGCTGTTTGGTAATAAATAGCTTCTGCTTGGCTTACAGCTTGGTTTACAGATGGATAGAAATGCTGCGATGGTCCAGATATTCATTATGTTAGCTTGACAGCTAGGCTTGCGGCTTCGATAAATAGCTTGGCTTACGGCTTGGCAAGAGTAGATTCCAGAGATGGTGAATATGGTATAACGGCTTTAATTTTTTTTTTTTTTTTTTTGGTGTTCTGATGAGTTTGATTGATTAAATTAAATTTGAATCCAATAGTTTATTTTATTGATACTATTTTTTTTTATCGCTTTTATCTATTGACGTTATTTCGTGATTAAAAAGTTTTAAATTTTTCTTGATTTTGAGTCCTTTTTTGGTTTTTGGCAAAAGCGAAGTCCTTTTATATGATATCTTGATTAACAAATGTAAATTTTTCCTTCTTACCAGCTTTCCTCTTCGGGGAGCCAATTTCTGTTACGTATCCTGAGGTTTTATCCGAGGATACGTAATACATAAATAATTAATAAAATATAAATATATCCCGGGGATGTTGAGTGCCTTAGGTATTTTATACTTGTGTTGATATAGATGTTGAGTTGTTGATGTAGAGTTGAATTCGAGTTGATGTTGACCTCGAGTTCTGAAGCTGGAGGAACTTAACTAAGTTAAGTTCACGATTATAGAAGGACCTATTTAAATAACTGATAACTCCTTAGTTATATGTGACTATAACTTTATTAATTATAATAAAAAACGGTTAAGTCAATAAGTCAAATGTTAATCACAAGTTTCCTAAACTAGACCTGATGTTAATAGGCCAGTTATCATGGGAGGACTTGAAGGACTCGGAGTAACTGAATTTAGGGCAGTTACGGGTATATTATATAAACTAATTAGTAACGGCCCAGGTACTTGAATTTAGGTGGGATCGCCCAATACGCGGAAGCGTCGGTCAAGTCACGTCCAATTAACGAAAGCGTCCCTGATTAATTTGGGGGAAATCGAGAAGGGGATTTATGCAACTAAAATATTTGGCAATGCGTCATTAATGACCTTCGATTATATATTTTATGCCAAATGTCGCGGGCCGGATCTGAATTGGTGAAATATTATATTAAGGAATTTATAAAAAGTGTCTAATATACGCTGGCTATATGGAGTGCAGGAAATGCAAGCATGTTAGCTCGATTTACGAGCTAACATAAGCAATAGTAAATTAAATATATAAATATTAAAGAATGCGGGTATGATAGATCGAATTATGATCTATCATACGTAACACTTACATTAATTTTGCATGACGAGAGTAAAATACATTATGACGTTAAAAACTTATTTCGATGTTGGTATGAGTTCCTAGACCACGCCCAATCAATGTTGGTCAACACTCTGCTACGGGTCAAATACCTATTTTTTGTAAAATTTCAATTTTAATAATTATTTTTAACTATTTTGGAGTATTAATCGGACAGTAAACCGGCCGGTTCCACGGAATGGGACATCAAACCGGCCGGTTCCACGGAACGGTGCATTAAATTAAATAAATTAATACATTGAAAATAAGAAAATTTTCTAAGAAAAAAAATTTTTGTTCAATTTCTTTTACATTTAAAATACATTTTTGAATGATACTGATTAATAATAAGATAAAAAATTTGTTCAAAATTTTATTCACAATTTCATTAAGCCGACTGATGACTGCCCCATTCCGCGGAACCGGCCGTTACCTCGTTTCGGGCGTAACATATATAACGTAAAATGAGAACTATTTTAAATGCTTATTTCAGGTACTCATTTGTTAAATGGTCAAAAATTTGTGTTTAATTTTAATATAGTTTGCAAAATATTTGGAAATTATGTATGTTAGATCTAAAAATTTCAACTATCAGATTATTTTGTATAGATTTACTGTAAATGTTCAGCTTCCTTAGAGGCTTTGAAGCTGTCCTTATAAAAATTCATAATTTATTCATATTGCTGACTATATTAAGGCACGAAAATAAATAAATTTTTTATCATACATTAAAATATTAATTTTTTTAAAATTTAATCTTATTATTTTATCTATATTTACGGCAAATTTTTATGATGACCTTCTAAGTTTACAAATGGGCTTTATTTTTCAAACTTTTTTTCTTTTTATATTTTCTTCTTCTGAATATGAATAAATTGGTATGTATTGTATTTTTTGGTTAAAAGATATAAGGTTTTAATACCATAATATGCAAGAAGCAGATAAAAATTAGGGTGACTTTTTTGAAATACACTATGTTTTCAAATACACTATTTGCCACCGAGTTAACCAAATTCTAGAGTTTTTGCCAAGGCTCCATTGCACGAACGGACAACCTGCTAGTAGCGGAAAGTCACCTGTGTTACCCACTTGAAACTATCACGATTTATTCTACGAAACTTTCTAATAATATATCCAAAGTCTAGCCGGGGCCTAATTTACTGAGGGGGGATTCAGCCCTCCGAAGTTTAAGTCATCCAAATTTCAGGCCAAATTTTTTCAGGCTAAACTATCACGATTTATTCTACGAAACTTTCTAATAATATATCCAAAGTCTAGCCGGGGCCTAATTTACTGAGGGGGGATTCAGCCCTCCGAAGTTTAAGTCATCCAAATTTCAGGCCAAATTTTACACACGTTTTCTTTTCACCATAATAATTACTTTCGTGCAAAAATACCGTCAAGTTCACCCCTTTCATCCTCAAACTTGACGGTATTTTGGCTCGAAAATTTCCCCATATACCGTCAAGATTAACTTTCTGAGGTCTCAAAACGTGCTTATATACTAAAAAATCAGAAATCAAAATTTGACCGAAAACAATGGTATGAGAAACCAAAAAATGAATTACATATAAAAAATGCTGCCAAATAATTTGCACTGTGGTTCCTCATGAGCAATAACAAAAATTCTTGATGATCTATTTTACCTAACAAAGTATAATGTAACAAGAAAAACTAAAAATGATCTTTTCCTTAATATTGTTAGTTTAAGAATTAAAAATGGTTCAGACTAACATTATCAATTTTTCTTCTTTGGTTTCTCCCAGCCGAAGTCTTCACTGATTACACCATCAGTAACTTTAGAGACTATTAATAAGGAAAAGATATATATTCATAATTAACATTTTTTTATTTATTCATAATAAATTAACGGGCTTTTCACCCTTTACAGTTATTTGTCATGCATCCCAAAATTAATAAAATAGTACATTTGAAAAAGGGAGTACATGACTTAGTCAATAAAAATATCAGTAATTATAATATAATATTCGTTTTTAACAACATTTTGATATATAAAAGCTTTAAATAATATATTTCTCATTTAAATTATCAAAATAAATTTTCTATTACAAATTGCATTTAGCACATTAACAATTTTAAATTATTTAAGAGTAAACATTTTAATTTAAATTATAATTTAATTATCCAAGAAACAACAAGCCAGTATTGAACAAACCATTCCTGCTATATATAAAATTATCAAAATAAGAAAAGAAAATTTAATAAATTTAATAATATTGAATGGATCAATCAGTGTATCTCAATATTTCTTTTTTAACTTCAGCCTTAAAATTATCAAACCCATCACTATCACGTATCTCCTGAGATAGATTATTCCACTCTCTCCTTAAACGAAAAAGAGGAGAATGAAACAAAAGATCAGAATTTGAAGATTCTTCCTCAATAGGTCTAAGATTGCGAAGGTTATAAGGAACATTTCTTAAAATAAAGTTTTCACCCAAAAGATCTGAATAAGGTTCTTCTAAAAGTATCTTAGCCACAAATAGAACATCACCCATTAGATGAGTTGACTCTATTGTAGAAATACCTGTTAGTTCATATAGTGTAGAGTAATCATGGTCATCATATGACATGGGAGACTGTAATTTAAACGATGCATACCGAAGTAACTTATGGATTACCCCTCTAATGGGTTTGTAAGCAGTATCTGTATATGGTTTCCATATTACTGAGGCATAAGTTAAATGGAGTAAAATCAGGGATTTAAATAATAAAGTAATAGTTTTTAATGACTTAAACTCAAACGTTGATCTTTTAAGAAAGCCTAGTATTTTATATGCTTTAGATGCAATAAAGGCTCTATGAGAGTCAAAAGACCATTTGGTATCATGAATAACACCCAAGTCTCTAATTTTAACTTCCCTTGTTAATATCAAATTATTAACATTACAGGGAAATAAAATAGGAGAATTTAATCTGGAAAAAGTTATGGTACAACTTTTATTAATATTAATGGGCATACCATTTGCTAATGGCCAGTTATAAAACTTATTTACATCCGTTTGTAACAGCTCAGCATCCCCTACGTTCCTTATTTTCTTTCTCAATCTAGAGTCATCAGCAAATAATTCTAATTTAGATGACTTTATATAATCAAACAAATCATTAATAAATAATATAAAGAGCAATGGACCTATATGAGAACCCTGAGCTATTCCAGATGTTGGAGTAAATCTATAGGACTTACAGTTATTGTAAAGAACCATTGTGCACCTTTTAGGTAAAAATGAATATAATGTTTTGAGAGCCCATCCCCTTATAGCGAGATTAAAAAGTTTATATGATAGGAGTCTATGATCTAAGGAATCAAATGCCTTGGCAAAATCAAGATAATTAACATCAGTTTGAGATCTAGAATTTATACTGTAATTTTCTGAATTAATAATTTTAAATTTGAATATTTTTCCCGGTTAAATCTCACGTGATGTTATTAAAAAAAAAAAATATTCCTTCTGCTAATAATTTAAAATTTTATAATTCTCTTTAATTTTAGTGTAATCCTAAAAGATGAGGCAATATGTATTATTTTTTTTTAGGTTATAATAATAAAGGATATTTACTACAAAATAATTTATATAAATACATAAGTTGATAAAATAATATTTATTTATTTTTTATCTCTTTTTGGTCTTGACGTCAAGTATTTTTTTATAATTTATAATTATCTAACTTCTTACTCTTATCAAAATAATGACTATTCTTGTTCATAAAAATAATATTATTAAGTTCTTTTTTTTAATTTTAAATTTTTAATATTTGGTGAAGCCAATGTAGTCAACTTTTATTTTCTTTTCATGAGAATTTAAAGAATAAACTTAAATTTCCTCTAGTCACACTCACACTCATACTCTACAAAATATTGATTAAACCAAAGTACTATTCTTTACTATTTTTATCTTTTTATAACTAAAATTTTTCTTAATGTCAATAATAACTTTATTTATCATTAGCTTTATTAATATTTTTAAAATGAGTGGTATCGATGAACCTTATTATCATCAAACACAAAGATCAATGTTCGTACCAACTCCTTTTTACTTATAAATCTTTTATTTACATTTAATGGTGACACCACATTCAACTATAACCTCTTATTAACTTCTTTCTCTTTATACCTTTTAATCATAACTGATATCTGGGGAAGCTGACAAATAACCTCTCGCTGATGCCCTTTTCCTTAGTATCAAGGAGATGTCTTTTGATGGATGTTTATCGACAAAGCATGTAATTGAGCTGGCCAGCTGATTGCATTCAGGAGGAGGCCCTTATCAAACAATCTTCCCAAATGTCAGGACTCCAAGACTATCTTTCTTATTCATAAATTGATGATGACTTTTTTCTTGAAATTTATGTTGATCATAGAAATCTTGTGAATAGTGATGAACCGATGAATGAAAGAATTTACATTTATTAAATTACATTTTTGTCACTTAACATATAAAAATATTTAACACATATAAATTCTGGTAATAGACTACATGGAATTTTCATACAAGACCATGTGCTTTTTTGTAACCTTTGCACTTTATCATTATTAAAATGGTTTTCATACATTAAAATAAATAAACATAAAAACTTACCCCTATTGGGCTTTAATGACATTCAACAACAAATCCTCACTCATTCAATATTAGATCTTACAAATAAAAAGAGATTTTTATGCTTCTTTTAAATTTTTTGTTGATGCAGACGCCATGAGGGCTTTAGCATCTCTAACTAATAATTTCTAGTAAATATATTTAGTAACATTTAGTTACTATTATCGCTTTTTGATTGGCTTAGATTTTTATAACTAGATAAATTAGCGCGAACTTTAAATATTAAAATATGATCATTACAATACTATCAATAACATCATCAGTTAGCTCAAGCAGACTAGTAACCACAGACCTACCTCTCATAAATCCATGTTGTTTGTAGGATATGAGGTTATATAATTTAGGATATAACAAAGAGTAGATTAAATAATTGAAAATTTATGCTAAAATGTTTATTATAGAGATAGGTCTGTAATTAGTAACATCACTTCTATTACCCGATTTAAACACAGGAATAATAAATGCTTCCTTCATAACCTCAGGTATATACCCTAAGTTAAGAAGACATTTAAAAAGTATTTAAATGGGCAAGAGAAGTGACGTTTGACAAAGCCTCATGAAACTTTCTGGGATGCCATCAGGTCCCATTGTATTTGAATTTTTTAAATTAGCCAAAGTATTTTCTAGATCTTTAAGGGTAAAATCTAGAGAGGTGAACAATGGTTCAGTATTATACTCAATATTACAAGATAATGGAGTATTAAAGGGAGGTTTGTACACAGAATTGAAAAATTCTGCAAAAAAATTTGAAATTTCTTGAGGTCCATTAGCTGTTCTGTTTCCATACGACATTACATCAGGAAAAACAGTATTTTTTTTTAAAGATTTAAAATAACGCCAAAAGTTACTAGGTTGAAAATAGATGGAATTTTCAATTTTAGACATATAAAATGAACGAGAGGTTCTAGAGAGCCTTGTGCAAATGGCTCTAATTCTCTTAAATTCAATGTAAATATTGAGATCACCTGATATTTTCCATTTTGTATGAAGTCTTTTTTTGTATAAAATATTTTTAATTAGTTCCATGCTAAAATAACGTGGAAATGAAGTTCTTTTAAGTTTGTGTCTGGGAATGGTCAGTTCAAATAGCTCCTGTAAACAGATATAAAAAATATTAATACAATTATCAATTCCAAATAATTATATATTTAAAAGTTCAACCCAATTAACGGATTCCAGGCAGTAGCAGAGAAGTTCTTTATCCATTTTATTGAAGTTATATCTGGACGGATGAATAAACTTTTGTGTTTGAATTCCTTGGTTACGTATGAGAAAAGTAGCAGACTCGTGATGATCAAAATCAAAATGAGCTAAGGCATCTTGAGAATGAAGAAATTCAACAAATCCAGTTGATGAAAATACCAGATCAAGAGAATATTTCTTTTTTGGATGGTCTGGATAAACTTGTTCTAAACCAGCCATTGAGAATAGGTTTGTAAGTGACATTGCAGCTAACTTGTTTGCAGGTGTACATCCGTTGAGAATTTTTAATTCAAGACATTCTTCATTAAGAAACCATTTAGTATAAGCTAAATTGTAATCTCCAAGATAGATGAATTTATGATTCTTAAATTTTTCATGAACCCCTTCCATTATGGATATAAAATCAAGATAATAGGGTTGTGGAACGCTATTGAGGTTTTTTGATATTCTGAAAATATATAAAAAAATATTCGATACGTATTTTTTTATTTTTCATAAAAATTAAAAATGACTGAGTAATTAATAATTAAAGTAGTGAAAATACTGGTAGTGGGGGGACCGTGACGTCACAACTCAAAAACGCAATGTTAAAAGTATAGGGAATCTGAGTTGTGACGTCACAGGTAATTTATTTAACTCTTTATTTAACCGGTTAAATTTTGTTTAAATAAAAAACAAAAAAATACGTATCCAATATTTTTTTACATACTACAAAACCAACCAAATAGAATTTCAAAATTTTTTTCATGATACAACCCTATTTTGAATAGTAGAATGAGGTGAAAAATATGAGACACATATTATCCATTTTTGAGAATTTAAATCTACTTCAATAACTAAGTGACCAGCAATAATTACAGGATAGTCAATGTTTAATCTCTTTCATTTTAAATATGACTTAACTGCAATAAGTACTCCTCCTCCGTTAGTTACACTACTATAGTCTTGTATACTATCAAATCTATCTGTACGATAATAGATGTAGTCGTCCAATTGAAGCTCTGAACTATTTATACCATGATGAAGCCATGTTTCCGTTAGGACAATTATATCAGGAACATTAATGAAGCAGTTAAGATTTGAATTTAGAATGTTAAGCTTACCTCTTATGCTCCTCGTATTTTGATAAAATATTATTAGTTTATTCTTGATTTTTTTGTTATCACAGATAAGTTTTTTGTCATTTTAAAAACAATTTGTTTTCATTCAGTCATATATCATTTTGAAAAAAAAATCAATTTGTTTTCTTATTTTTCATAAAATTTGTTTATACTTACTAATGAAAATTTCGTTAATGTCATTAGGAGCAAATATTTCTTTATTTGGGTTGAAACCCCAAAAATGATTACCAACTGATGAGACATCAATCCTTAGAAGAGGATAAATTATTTTTAAAAAATCTACATTTGTTGCAGGCGTACAAATAAACTGTTGAAGGATCCTTTAAAAATAGAATCTTATAGGTTAGGATGTGGTGAAATTTTTTTTATTTTGTTGCAAATATTGCATGATAATTTATTCTGTATATAAAAGACCAATTAATTCTTCTATCTCATCCATTCTTATAAATTAAAATATTTAATTATAATTACTATTTATTTTTATCAATTTATAAACTTAATCTTTCAAACTGAAACACATTTTATTAAATTATTAAAACAGCAAACTATTCTTTAGAGGGGGCCGCGAGAGATTACCAGGAAATAATGATATTTATTAATTACTAAAAATGTATGTTCTATATCAGTCCTCATCCTACTTTTAAATTCAGTTTTTTTAAACATATTTCATTCACAACTTTTGACCTTTATATTGTAATTTGAAAGAAATTTTTTTTTTTTTTAAATAATAATTAGAAATATAGCGCTAAAAAGAATAAGAAGTAAGAAGATAAGAAGATAAGAAGTCCATCTATATGCACCCTTAAGTAGATGAATAAATAAACTTTTCGAAAAAATTTAATAAATTCTTTTGAATATTAAAAAAAATTATTTAATATATATTTGACAAAAATAAAAATGATAAATTTTAAGATATTTTTTTAATGACTCTATTGCTCATAATTTTTAAGAATGTTATTTTAATGACTTTATCGACACAGAGAGCTAATTAATAAATTTTTGATTTATTAAACTCGACATGATACGTGGATGCCATCTGCAATCACTTTTTTTATTTTTAACGTATCACGCAGTTGTTTTTAATTTTTTCAAATTTTATATAATCAAATAATTTAATTATAATTTTTTTAAAATTTTAATTTCATCGAAATTAATTTTTTAAAACATAGAAAATGATGTTAATAATATTTTAAGCCTAAAAAAGGCAGAAAAAAATTTTCAAGAAAAAAGTCCCTCCTGGTGGTTGCGAAGCAATTTGAAAAAATTAAAAACAACTGCGTGATACGTTAAAAATAAAAAAAGTGATTGCAGATGGCATCCACGTATCATGTCGAGTTTAATAAATCAAAAATTTATTAATTAGCTCTCTGTGTCGATAAAGTCATTAAAATAACATTCTTAAAAATTATGAGCAATAGAGTCATTAAAAAAATATCTTAAAATGGTTGTGGACCAAGAATCAACCGATAATTTTCAAGAAGAGAGTCTTTCTGGATTGCGAATGTCATACCTTCCTGTAGCTCAGTGGTTAGAGCGTCAGACTAGCAATCTGAAGGTCGTGGCTTCGCAACCACCAGGAGGGACTTTTTTCTTGAAAATTTTTTTCTGCCTTTTTTAGGCTTAAAATATTATTAACATCATTTTCTATGTTTTAAAAAATTAATTTCGATGAAATTAAAATTTTAAAAAATTATAATTAAATTATTTGATTATATAAAATTTGAAAAAATTAAGAACAACTGCGTGATACGTTAAAAATAAAAAAAGTGATTGCAGATGGCATCCACGTATCATGTCGAGTTTAATAAATCAAAAATTTATTAATTAGCTCTCTGTGTCGATAAAGTCATTAAAATAACATGATAAATTTTAGTTTTTTCATTTTTATTTTTATTTAAAGTATTTTCAAAGAAGTTTACAATGATTATTTTTCAAGATCAAATTTATTACAAGCAATAATTACATACAAATTAATAAAAATAATATCTAACTAAGCAGTCAATAAATTAAAATTCCAATTTTTAAATTAAATTGTTCACACAATATACCATAAGTAATTATTTATTATTAAAATCAGGTAAAATATAATATTTGTAATCCATAATACATTTTAAATTATTTTTTTTAAATTTATTTATAAAATTCAATTTGGTAGTTTGAATCCTACAGAATGCAAAAAAAAAACTTGAAAAAGAAATCGGCGTTTGATACCAAAAAGATTAATCCACATTTATGTCAAAAGCGCGTTTTTCAAATCTAAACTAGCCCAAACATTTTAAAATAATATTTTTGGTAAATAAACTTTAAAAAAATAGCTTGAATTTTTTGGTAGCCAGGGAAAAACCACTCCTGAAGAAAAAAAATGGTCTTTCCTTCTCAATCTAAAATGTTCAGCTATTTTTATTTTTAAAAGTGAAAAAATTTTTTTGGCATCCATCTCCATTTTCACGCTTCCTTTTTTTCATTCTTCAGGGTTCAAACTAACAAAAAATTATGGCGGTAGGGGGTGCCCGTCAATATTTTTTTATTTATTTTTGTATTGGTAAAACATATTTTCTGGTAGAAAAGCACATACAAGTTTGTTGGAATACAAAAATATAAAACCTTTTACACGTATTGGCCACTCTTAAAAGAACTTCGTCCGAACCTTCGTCGGTCGTCCGAACTTCAGCACTACATATTTGGCCAATAGAAATCGTAAATTTGCTATGTAATTATTAGTATGTTATCTTTTTTAATGAGGTTAAACTTTTTTATAAATCAAAGTATTTTTTAAAGTTTTATTTAAAATCGCCTATCGTTTTTTGTAACATTTATTTTAAAAATATTTTTTATAAAAATTATTCCTTTTGTTAACGTTACTGTACTATAAATTATAAAATTTTTTTTGTTTTTTCGTAATCGTCAAATAAAAGTAAATATTTTCCATTAAGAAAACAAACATAGCTATCGTATAAAATGTTAACATAAAAATAAATACGGGTATAAGTTATTCTAAACCTAAAATATCTTTGCAATCATCAGTTATCATTTTGAATAAAAGTTGAAAATTTGCTTGCAGTAAAAATCAAATACATTCTGTTAAGAATGCCTTTTATATTGAACATATTACTAGCATTCTAGTATGTAAATCAAACAAGTTTATTTAAATTTACAATAAGATAAAACATTTTACATGTGTTAATCACGCTAGTTTAATCCTGTGGTCTAAACTTTGTTACATATTTGGCTAAAGCAATTCGAAAATTTTCAAAATTTTTAAAAGTATCTTAGCTTTTTTTAAGAGTCTTAGGTTTTTTATAAATCAAAGTGTTTTTTAAAATTTTATTAAAAATCGATTTTCTTTTTTTGTAACATTTATTTTGAAAATATTTTTTATAAAACTTATTCCTTTGGTTAACATTATTGTAATACAATTTATAAAATTTTTTTTGTTTTTTCTTAATTGTTAAATGAAAGTAAATATTTTCTATTAGGAAAACAAACGTTGCTATCGTATAACAAATTAACATAAAAATAAATAGTGGTAAAAGTTCTTTTAAACCTAAATTATCTTTGCTATCATCAGTTAACAAGCTTTCTTTTATTATATAACTTTCACTACAATGACTTAACAATTCAGTATCAACAAAACGTAAAATAATTTTATTTAATTTTTTAATGTTAGGAAAACCCCTAACTACAGCTAATGTTAAAAGCAAAAGATTAATTTTTTCAGGTAATGAAAATGTATTTTTTACGTCTGACTTTTCGACCAAGGATATATGAAATTGAATACCAGCTGAATCAATAATTATTCCACTTTCTATGTTTGAATATATTTCACTAAACGCATCTAAGTTTAAATATTTTATACGATTTTTAATAATGAGATCATTTTTAGAATAATTAACCGTTGGATCATCCGAATCATACAAATATCTTGTCCTTTCACTACACATCAATTTTAACTCAGACTTAATTAAATCTTCGATACTAGTAAGTTTGTAGTTTGAACTAGCAATTAAACTACTTGATAATGAGGCTGTATAAAATTGTGTTGAAAAATTGCCAATGAATGACCAAGTTATATAAAAAATTCTATACGAAGTTCTTGTTGGTTGACAAATTTGAGAAACCCCAAGACATAAACCAAATAATACAATGCTTCCACGCATATCAAATTTAAATAATTTTATCGAAACACAAGAAATAAGGAATAATCCAATACTAATAAGCCAAACATCATCAGCTAATGACAATGTTAAACCTCTTAAGGAGACAGTTGACTTTTTCGGTATTTTCCAAACCATCGATGCTATCTGTAATAAAAAAAAAAATTGAGAAACTTTATATTTACTTATAAAAAATTAAGCCTAACATCAAAAGGAAGAAGAAAATCTACATGTTCTATGTACTTATCAGTGATTGGGGTCAAAAAGAATTGATTATCAGAATCACTTTCACTACGTTCTTTTTCAGCTCTAAACCCCAAAAACTTCAAAGTATCTTGCACTCCTAAATTCAAAATGTCAGCCAGACATCTATAATGATCTAAAGTTTTATTAAAATCTAGTTTTTCTGAATGAAACAAATCATTAAGGTTATCAAAAAATGTATTATTACTAGATGCGTTGTCTACTGTGATACCACCAATTTTATGTTTTCAATATACGAAGTTTCAAAATAACTGGCATATGTACTTCTGCCTTTTGGAGAAGATATTTCTGGTGAAACAATATTTATTAATTATAATAAAAAATGTGATAAAAAATACAAAAAATATTTCACCATATTATTTTTTTATTTTATACTCATATCATTTTTTTGTTAATATAAGAAAGTTACTTTTTACAGTGTGTATATAATCGCTGTATAAAAATGTTGTCAGTATGCAATAAACTTTTTGAGAAAACTAATCAGAAAAAAAACGTTATTTTTACTCAAAACTGGGAGACGGTACCCTTAAGAGTTTTTTAACTAGTAGACTCAAAATATTGGAACCGTATACATAAATAACAAAATCATACAAGAAAAACACGTAGAATTTATTTTAACGTTTGCACCAGTGCTATTCGAAATTAATAAAAAGACTAATTTTAATTGCTAAGGTTTTGTTAACTTTAAAAATATGATTTTTTTTAAAGTTTTTGTAAAATTTATTTTGCATTCTACGTTAAAAAAATTAGTTCAGAAAACCTTTATGAAAAAGGAAATTTTTATTTAATTACACGAGTTATGAAGTAAAGAAAAAATAATTAAACTTTGAAAAAGGTAATTTTTGTTGAGAGGCAGTGATTTTCTCAAATAGTACGTCATATGTTTTTTTAACCTAAATATTTATAATCCTTTTGATGGTTATAAAAATTTAATATAGAAAAAGGTTTTAAAACTTATACAAAAAAAAAATAAATACAGAGATTCGTATAAAATAAATAAATTTAATATAAATTTTTGAACAAGAATAAGATTGAAATTTAACGAATCTACTAATATATTTGATTAACAGAAATAAAAATGTCAAAGAACGAATCAGAAATTGAAAATTATATTTCAATGTTTATTATTAACAATCCAGAGAAAATAATGGAATGGACTATAAGTAAAATACCATATAAATGTTTATCATTTAGAAACTTTACAAAAAATTTTAATGAATTTTGCAAAAAAAATTGGACTAGCAAACAATTATATAAGGTAAATTAGTAAATTAATTTAAAGAAAAATAATTTTTTTTACATGCTTAATAACGTTTTCAGTGTTTCATTAAAATGGAAATTCTGCCAGAAAGCGAAGAAGGCATATTTTGGTTATGATGATTTAAAAAATATCTACTTAAAATAATTTGTGACTTTATTTTTTAATGTATAAAAATAAAATATTGTTTAAATAAGTACAAGATATAGTTAGATCTACAAAAATATTTTTAAAGGTTCATTTTACACGCTTTATGCATAACTTTCTGTTATTTTATCGCACTATGCAAACATTATCCAAAAAAAGAACTTTTAGCATAGTTTTCTTTTATTTGAATCGTGATAAGCAAAAATAAAAATTTCACCTATTTCAATGGTTCGTCTATGAAGAACGAAGTTTTGTCTATCTCTCAATTCTAAATCTTTAATCAAAACATGTTTTTCATTACTCAGAATAATTTAATCATGTGCCCAGACTTGCAAAAAATTTGTGAACCCATTTTAAGTGGGTTAAGTTAGTCAAAATAAATCGATTTAATACTGTTCATTTTGGAAAAAGCATCTTTTTAGAATCACATGGGATTTTACTCCACCTATTGTTATCTTATAGGTTCATTAAAATATGTTTCTAAGTATTCTGAAAAATCTGTAAGAAATTCCTGGATGGTAAAGTAACTCAAATGCGGCTGTGAGTCAAATTAGATAAATATAGTTTTTGTGTTTCAAAGCATTTTGATAACTTTAGCAGGCTTTTACCACGAATTTTTTTCTTATCCTATAAATTTTATCATGACCCTAGACTCTCAAAAAACTTTCATGCTCATGTTAAGGAGTTAAGTTGGTCAAAATAATCCGATAATTGGTTAAAAAGTGTTTATTATGAGAAAAACAGTATTTTAGATTTTCATTGTATTCTACACATCCTATTGATTTCTTAGCTTTGTCCAAGAAAGCAAAAATGATGCAAAAAAGCTTGGTTTTCGGATAATTTTGGTATCGCTCAATTGTTAGTTATCGAAGCTTTTTTACATTGTTGTATGTTATTTTATGAAGCGATGCAAAAATAATCCTAAAACTAAGCTTTATTGAATCGTTTTATGTTATTTTATCGTGCGATGCAAAAATTATCCGTAAACCAAGCTTTTTTGCATCTTTTTCTGTTATTTTATCGAGCGATGCAATAATTATACATAAAACCAGCTTTTTTGCTTCGTTTTCTGATATTTTATCGTGCGAAGCAAAAAATAATCCGGAAACTAAACTTTTTTGAATCGATTTCAGTTATTTTATCAAGCGATGCAAAAATTATACAAAATCCTATCTTTTTTTCTTTGATTTCTGTTATTTTATCGATCGATGAAAAAATTATCCAGAAACCAGGCTTTTTTGAATCGTTTTATGTTATTTTAACGTGCGATGCAAAAATTATAATTAAACCAAGCTTTTCTGCGCCTTCTTCTGTTATTTTATCGAGCGATGCAATAATTATACATAAATCCAGCTTTTTTACTTCGTTTTCTGTTATTTTATCGTGCAAAGCAAAAAATAATTCTAAAACTAAGCTTTTTTGAATCGATTTCATTTATTTTATCGTTCGATGCAAAAATTATGAAAAAACCAAGCCTTTTTGCTTTGATTTTTGTTATATTTTATTGTGCGAAGCAAAAAATAACACAAAAACTAAGCTTTTTTGCTTCGATTTCTGTTATTTTATCGATCGATGAAACAATTATCCAGAAACCAAGCTTTTTTGAATCGTTTTCAGTTAATTTATCGAGCGATGCAAAAATTATACAAAAACCAAGCTTTTTTGCATCTATCGTTTTTATCAATTTTTTTTTTTTTTCTTAAAGTAATTTATGTATAAATTCTTCAAATGTTTTTAAGTAGCAAAATAAAAAACTGCCCAACTTCAGTTTAATTAAAATATTAAAAATCAGTTTAAAGAATTTTTAAAATTATTATAATTAATTACAAAAAAAATTTTTCCAAAAAGTTTTGCTAGAATAAAATAAGTCATAAAACAATAATTAAGATTGGATTTAAACCAATTTATAATTTAAACTAACATATAATTAAGGGGAACTTGAATTTAAAATCATAACCATCATGAATTCATCACTAGGTATTATAATAAAATGTTTAGCAATTAATCAGAAAATTTTTATTAAATTATTATATTTTAAACATAGGAAATAAAAAATTAAAAGGAGAGATGAAAAATAATGCAACACAAATTAATCGAAATTATATAGATAGGTTAAACCATGATTGTTTCTTTCATATTTTTTCGTATTTGACATGGCAAGAGCGAATTAAAATTGAAAGAGTCTCAAAAAAGTGGAACCAGATTGTAAAATTATTATGGATAGATACAAAAGCTTTAGAAATAAAGCACTTGACTAAAAAAAAATCATTTAAATTTTATTCTATAGAAGAGAAATCTATTTATTATCGAATAATTATAAAACGTAGTTATTGCTTAACTAAATTAGAAATTTATAACAATATTGAACCAAGCACGTCAGTGTTACAAGAAGTGATATCTAAGTACTGTGAAAATTTGAAAACTTTTAAAATTTATGAAGCATATGAAAAAAAAACAAACAAAATTACAGACAAATCATTATCAAAAATATTTTAAAAAAATTGCCATCTTTCAGTAGTAAACTTATTTAATGTTAAAATAACAGGTATCTGTTTAAAATATTTGCAAGCAGAAAAAATTACTGAGCTACAAATAACGCTAGAGTGTGAAAATTTGCTAAATGAAGAATATCTCTCTTTCTTATCAGGATTAAGTAATGTTAAAGTATTCTCATTCAAAGATTTTAAATTGAAAAAGGATTTTGCTTTAAAAGTTGTGGAAGCACTTAAAAAAAGCAAATGCAACTCATTAGAAAAATTCACACTCTGGGCAAGAGGTAATTTTCAAAATGATTTGATTCAGTTATTATTAAAACAAAAAAATATTATAAAATTAGACATAAATTATTATAACGTAAATGGAGTATTTATTAATAAATTAAAAGAAATGGAATTAAAAATTTTGAAAATACAAACAAACGAAAATGAATTAGAATTAATAACAAATTTTGATCGCTTAGAATACTTAAAAATAAAAATGTGGAGGCTAAACAATAGAAGTCTGGAAAAATTGGCACTAAATTTTCGTAACATAAAAAAACAATCCATTTTTATAATGAAAAATGATTTAGACACTGATGCAAGACAACATTTTTCATCATTTCATTTATTGGAAACTTTCAAAATTACTTATAGACAACAAAATATAGATCCCATAATAAAAGCTCTATGGACTTGTCAAAATTTAAGAATACTGAACATCCAATCTTGTAAGTTATCAATAGAAGGTATTATATTTCTATGCCACTTGACACAATTAACAGAACTTGATATTTCTAATACTGACGTTAATGAAAAAATGATAATAAAAATATTACAAGATTTAATACATTTGAACAAATTATACATCTGCGGCTTTATAAATGCTACAGCTAATTTATTTTTGACAAGCAATAAATTAAAAACAGATAGAGGTGATGAAAATAAAATAAATATATTTATAGGTAATGAAGGACCTTTGTATAATAATATTATACTAAATGAAATAAATTTAGATGACTTTAATATGCTTAGTATAAAAATTATTGATTTTTATTTTAAAATTTATTAAAAATAGATTTAATTATGATTCACTAAAATTTGTTAATTTATTTAGTATTAAGTTTATTATTATTATTAAATAACATAAAAAATTAAATTTTTAATAATTTGTTTTAACGTATTATTATAAGTTATATAAGTTTCTATTACAAAAAATTATAATTAAGTTACTATTATAATAAGTTATAATTTAATTCATTAATAAAAAAATTTTATATTGCACCGTGTGTATTACTTTATTGGATTTAAAAAAAAAATACTGAGCATGAAAAATGAACCTAAAAATTAAGTGACTTCAAGTAAACTTAAAATTAAGCATTCCTAAATTAAAGTATTGAAAAAAACAAAAACTTATAACTTTGTAATTAGTCTTTAGGGACTTCTGCACCATCCCTAGGTACTTCTGCACCAATGCTCCCTTAGTACTTTTGTACCAAAGGTCCCTAAATCAAAAATATTCTAAGTCCATTTCACCCCCCCCCCCCGTCAATTTTTAACCCCCCTCCCTACGGGGTCAGACTTTTTCAAATACCCCATCCAATATGGTTTTCCATATCCATGTTCCATGTTAAAAAAACCTAATACTTTGTTACAATCTAATAATAATTTTCAATATCCATTATCCGATTATACAATGTCATGCCAGTATCATGCCACTTCTTTGATGACTCATGGTAACTTATCCAAATCCATGAATCAAAGCGTTGGTCAAAGAGAAAGGGAGTTCCTAAACGATTTATGATGATTTAAGCAATCATGAAAATACTATGCCTTAATTTATAAAACAAAAGGAAAAAAAAATTGATTTTTTGTAACAGATATTATTACACCCACATTCATGAACTTTTTTATGTACCCCAGTTCATAAATACTTGTACATTTCATAAAGATGGGTGTAATGATATCTGTTACAAAAAATAAATTTTTTTTTCCTTTTGTTGTATAAATTGCAACATAATATTTTCATGATTGTTTGTTTAAATCATCATAAATCGTTTAGGGACCCTTTTTCTCTTTGACCAACGCTTTGATTCATGGATTTCGATAAGTGACCAGGAGTCATCGAACAAGTGGCATGATACTGTTATGACATTGTATAATCAGATAATGGATATTGAAAATTATTATTAGATTGTAACAAAGTATTAGGTGTTTCTTGTTTTTGTTTTCTTCTATACTTTTTTTTAGGAATGCTTTATTTTAGATTTACTTCAAGTCACTTAATTTATAGGTTCATTTTAATTTTTTAAAGTCGCTTAATTTTTAGGTTCACATCTGAGTTGGATTTGATATTGGAGCAGTATTTGTCATGTCTTTGAATTTTAAATATTTACTACCAGTTAAGGGAGTTGGTGGTGCCAAAGGATTCATCTATTACAAGAAATAATTGAATATTAATTTTAAATATTCTCAAGCAATTAAAAATAAAAAAGATAATTTTTTAAATTACTGTTGCATATTGTTTTCTTTTAGACTAATATTGCTCATCATTCGACTAGGAGAAGATCCTATATTGGAATTTGAATCAGGACCTATACAAATAATACATGCCAGTTTTTAAACCCTACAAAAATAAATAAAATTTATAAAATTTATTTATGTGAATAATTTTTTTAATTAATCTTTCTTACAGCTTTGCATCCGTAAAAATGCATAGAAGTTAACCTTTCAGGAGTTGATTGTGCCATATGAATATTTAAAGATTGAGATTGATCTATAAATGCACCACGATCAGCAGCCATTTTTAATATAGTTTTCTGTGAAATTTCCCAAACAGTTTTATAAAGTTGTTTTAAATCTTCTGGAATTTTATCAACATTTTGAATAGAACCATCATTTGCAATAATTTCATTTTTTATGTCTTTGTTCCATAAATCTTTTTCTATTAAGTCTTTTAATAAATGAGGATTAACAACTTGGAATTCACCGGATAGTACTCGTCTAGAATAAATGTTGCTTGTATATGGTTCAATCGATTAGTTGTTCCCAAGAATTTGAATTGTTGAAGCATCCGACTTAGGCGTTAGTAATAATGAATTCCTAACTCCATGTTTAGCTATTTTTTATTTAAGTGCACTCCAATCCCAAAGATTTGTCGGCTTTACATCCCACATATCATACTGCAAAATCTAAAATTTAAAAGTTATTGTATTGTGTGTGCATATTAAGATTAATTAAAACTTAAATCCTTACTCCTTTGCTAACTGGACATCCTTCATAAATTTCGTATGGACCTTCTATTTCAGCCAACTCACAACTAGCTTCTAATGCTCCATAATACAATGTTTCAAATGAGAATACATTAGACACCATTTTCCATCATCCATTCTTCGTTCATCTTTGCATGAACAAATCAGGTATCCATAAAACATAAAATAATTCTCTTGCACGATATTCTTCTTTGACTGCAAATAATAAATTTCACATTCAATGTTTTGTAAAATAAATTTTTAAATGTTTTAACTAACCTGTATTTTTTTTCAAATCTAAAAATTCAAATATATCAGCATGCCATGGTTCTAAATAAATAGCAAATGCAACAGGTCTTTTATTGCCTCCCTGGTCAACATAGCGTGCCGTATTATTAAAAAGTCTAATCACAGGAGCTAAACCATTACATTCTCCATTAGAACCAGGTAAACGAGTACCCTTGGCCCTGATATTATGAACACTTAAGCCAATACCACCAGCAGATTTACTGATTAAAGCACATCTTTTCAAACTATCATAAATTCCTTCAATGCTATCTTCTGTCATAGTAATAATCTTTTAAAATTATTTAAGTGTTTCACTTAGCATGGAATGACCAAAATTTAACCCAAAACTTCACTATTTTTTTTGAAAAACATAACTAACTGGCAAAGTTAAAGTTACACATGCTAAATCAATGGCACATTTTTTCAGGCAACCTCCTCTTGGACATTTAGCTTTAAAATCCTTATAATTTTTTATCATTGAAATTTTTTATAAATTGACAAAAATTATTTCTTGTACCTACTGGTCCTTAGGAAAATTTTGCAAACTGTTTCTGTATAAAAATAAAATCTTTTGGAACTTTCCCTTTTATTTTTTTTTCACTTTATATACTTCGGAGTCGCGTGATATAAATAAATACCTTTTTTATCGACGACCAGTGCGGCATTGATAAAAAAATCAATTGCTCAAAAAAAGTCTGCGCATGCGTATTTTATGCAAATAATTATTTTTATTATAATTAATTAAATAATTATTTTTAATATTCAAACGCATGATTATGTTTACTAAGGTTTTATAACCTTAGTAATTAAGAATATATCTCCACCTGAATATAGCGCATATCGAAATTATTATTTTTAAGATAAAAGATAATTTATCTTATCTGAAAGTTCAAATCTTAGATAATTTTTTTTATTTTCTAATTGAAATATTTCCATCAATTATGAACCAAATTACATAAAACCTTTTTTAATCTCATTATTTTACATCCAAGTTCAATTTTTTATCAAGTTTTACAAAAAAAAAATTTTCTGCGGAAAATAAAATTTTTATTTCCCAAAGTATTGACTTTCCGGGCTCAAAAGTATTTTCAATCGAAATATCACACCCAAAAACATATATTACCACCAAAAATAATCGTAAATTTAATTTACCCTTCACTAAGCGCGTTTCCAAAGTGGCGCAATGAAATATTTGCAACCCTGTATTACACAAAAAATAAAAAAACAAAATGTTTTTACCTTTTTTTTATAAAGGTTAAAATGTAATTTGAATGTAAAAATATTTATTGGCTATTTTTTATCTTAAATTCGATTTTAGCTATTTGCTCGATTATATAGAAAATCAATGTAAATACTTGGGGCAAAAACAAATTTTATTTTGCAAAATAAGACAAAATAGCCAAAGCAAAAAATTAGAATCAAATTTTACGGTAGATTGTCCAAATATTTGTTATATTACCAGCATGTGTACTTCCTAGAGTATTTTCTGGCTTTTTATATGAAAAAAAAATTTAATAGGTATGTAGTTTATTTTTACTAACTTTTTTTACCCAATAAATTTTTACATCGGTTAGGTAAAAACGTTTTTAATTACATAAATATATAGTCTAGACATTAAAGTTTTCTGACTATATTTCATTACGTTTTAATAAATTTTTGATTTTCTCGGAATTATTAAATAGCCAGCGAATTTACGTTAAAAAAATATACCTATTTTTATTTTTGAAATTTTATAGGTTTGCCTAAATAAAAAAAATTTTTTATCAATTTTTATCAATTTTGTTAAAACGTACTAAAGTAATGTCATATCGAGGGAAATATTAGACCATAATTTTGGAAATCTAATTTTTAAAATAAAGGGCACTAAATTTTCCCCAACAATAAAAGTTTAAAAGCAACTTTTTGAGTTAACTTTATTAGGTTGTATTTAATTATGAAATTAGGTACGCTTAATTAAGTATATTTGCAAATATTTTATCTCAACTGATGTACATATACTGAAAATCTTGTAATTTTAAATTTATTTCATAATCACACTAAATCTAAATGATAAAATCAAGTATTTACATAAAATAATTATTATAAGATTGGCAAGATATTCCTATTATTTCAGCTACTGCTAATTTTTAGTTCAAAAACGTTAACAGATCTACGTCATCATTTTTTTTTTTTATAATGTGAGAAAAAAAATTTAATCCAATTTTGAGATAATATTATTAAAATAATTAATTTATTTATAATAAAGTTAATTATTTTATGAAATTCAAATCAGTTGTAAAATTAAGAAAATAAAAAAAAAATAAAATAAAAAACAAAGGAAATAAAGCACTTTTTTTATTTTCATTATTTTAACTGATTTGAAATTGATAAAATAATTAATTTTCTTATAAATAAATTAATTATTTTAATAATATTTTAGCTTGTACATTTTTGTAAATAAATTGTTTTCTTATAAATACGTAATGTATCTTATTTAATGTAAGAACTTTTACCTATACCAATACAGTAAATAAGGTATATTACATATTTAAACAAAATATTAATATATCTAATTAATTAATTTTTTATTAATTATTTAATTTATTTATTTTATTTATTAATTTGCTTTGAATTAATAATTATTCATTTGAACATTATTCATTTGTGAAATTGTGTATTGATCGAAATAATCGATCGAAATTTTGTATTGCAAACTCGATCGGAATTTTGATTTTTGATCGGAGTTTCGATCGAAATTTTTTTATCGGAAACTTGAACGGGTTTTCGATCGAAAAGTCGATCAACTTTCTCGATACGAGTTACTGAGTACTTAATTTACACTGCCCGGAGTTTTATGTAGCTAATGAAATAATAAATTCAAAAAAAATTATTTTTAGCTCCTAGCCTGCGAGAGTCATCAGTGCTTGAACTTTTAGCAAATTTTTATATTATTTACCTACTATAACAAAAAGGACAATTTTGGCACTGGGTACTTTATTTAAAGTGGCTAAAATGAATACCTGTACCTAATATTTATATTACTTGCTTTACCTGACCATTTTTCTAGTTATATTATTATTAAATAATCAGCTTACGGTTTGTAAATCTTCTTTTTCTTCTTCTCCAGATATATTTTCGAAGCTAATATTTTTCAAAGTGTTTATTTCATTTTCGACATCAAAAACTTGTAAATCTTCTTTTTCTTCTTATCCAGATATATTTTCGAAGCTAATGTTTTCCAAGTTCTTCATTTCACTTTCGACATCAAAAACTATTTCTGTTGAATTTTTTGACAGGTATTCGTAATTTTCCCAGTCAAGCCATGGAATATCATTGTCTTCTTCTGGTGCAGATTTTACAATAATTTTATCAATATCTCTAAAAACTGCAATATTTATATTTTTTACTTTCGTTTATTAAACAATAATATTTATAATCGACCTTTTTACGAGTACATAGTATTAAATGAATTTACAAATTCATCGCCCACGCTTTTTATATGCGGATGCTTATCATCATCTCTTTTTTTATTAAGGCATACAAAGCGGCGACATTAGATGAATTTTTAAACTTATTTAAAAATTTGAATTTACGCGGATTTTAAATGTCGGTACAGAAGGTACCTAGCGTTTCGATCAACACTAACAGATAGATCTCATCAGTGTAGCTGTGTGGGTTAGTGTATGTGCTACAGACGCTGATGTAAACACGTCCTTATTTTTCTTATATAGTTAACAAATGGCGATTTTAGCACTTGTGAGGACGACTCACATTGCTTTAGCCATCTGTTCTGTATATAAGAAATGATGTTATATATATATATTTATTGAAATGCGAGTTGAATGTTATAACTCAGAGCGTTATTAGGTCCAAGCTCTATATATGAAAATTAATAATTTTTTTTTTTTTTTTTTTTTTTTTTTTTTTAAAGCGTGGGCGATGAATTTGTAAATTCATTTAATACTATGTACTCGTAAAAAGGTCGATTATAAATATTATTGTTTAAGAATTACAAACGAGTAATAAAAAAATTATTAATTTTCATATATAGAGCTTGGACATAATAACGCTCTGAGTTATAACATTCAACTCGCATTTCAATAAATATATATATATAACATCATTTCTTATATACAGAACAGATGGCTAAAGCAATGTGAGTCGTCCTCTCAAGTGCTAAAATCGCCATTTGTTAACTATATAAGAAAAATAAGGACGTGTTTACATCAGCGTCTGTAGCACATACACTAACACACACAGCTACACTGATGAGATCTATGTGTTAGTGTTGATCGAAACGCTAGGTACCTTCTGTACCGACATTTAAAATCCGCGTAAATTCAAATTTTTAAATAAGTTTAAAAATTCATCTAATGTCGCCGCTGTTATGAAATAACTAACAAAATAAATAATTAATAATTAAATAATAGTTACGTAAGATAATAATTATAAATATTTTAAATTAAACTTATAAATAATATTTAAGCTAATTAATCAAACAATAGATATTTTAAATTAAGAAATCATAACATAGATTTATGAAACTTAACATAAAATTATGAAATTATAACAGAAAATTATGTAATAAAACAAATAGTTTAAGAAATAATAATATTTATATTTTGGATATTTTAAATATTTGTAAAAGATGATTTAGTATATAAGATCAATAAAATTGTAATAACGGGGAGTCAAATATCAGAATTTGTCATCGACGTGTACTTATATCCGTCTTTTAATAAAGTTTAGTTTTAAATAATAATTTATTGTGCTTATTTGGATAACCTATCCTGGACAACATTTTTAAGTATTTATTTATATTTGTCTATTTAATTACTAATAATCATATAGCCATTAGACCCTTAACACCGCTTTGTATGCCTTAATAAAAAAAGAGATGACGATAAGCATCCGCATATAAAAAGCGTGGGCGATGAATTTGTAAATTCATTTAATACTATGTACTCGTAAAAAGGTCGATTATAAATATTATTGTTTAAGAATTACAAACGAGTAATAAAAAAATTATTAATTTTCGTTTATTAAATTTAATATTAAATTAAAGTAATTATATTACGTTGATCGCTTAAATCAAGCATGATATTATCTTCATATTCAGATAATTCATTTAAAAATTTAGTTGCTGGCCATGGGGGGATATTTTTTAATTAAATCCAGGAATTTTTAATATTTTTATCATAAATTTTTTTTGTTTCTATTGGTGATATTACTTTTCCTAAACATTTTTTTATTTTTTCCATGTATATATTTACAATTCGCTTTATTTCATCTGTAAAAATAATTTTAAAAATTAATTATTTAATAATTTAGTAATTTTTCTATGAAGAAAATCTACATTAATATATTGATTAATTATTTATATATTCAGAGATCTAGGTAATTACAGATAACCAACATTTTTTTGTTATTATTTTTCCATTGTTAGATAATTAAAATTGTTGGCTTTGTATTTAAAATAGAATTTGTCTTTCAAAGTTTTATAAATTATAATGCTCATAAATTGAGTGTTTCGCGATTTTTAATTGTTGGAGCTCTAAGAAATATAAATTATTCCAAAAGATATTTACGGATTATGTTACTTTAAAAGTACTATATTTAAAAATAAAAGATGTAAATAAAAGAAATAAATAAATAATAAATAAATAAAATAAGAGATCTGAATAATAAAAAGTTTTCTGAAATTACACATTTTACACCAAATCACGCGAGCATATGAAAATAATTTTAAATTTTAAGGTTTTCAGAATTTAAAACAATGAATATTATAAAATAAATTTTTTGTATAAAATCTAAATTCTTGATATCTGCTAATTTTCAGTTACATAAAGAAAATTAATAAATGTCATTTTAAAAAGAAACTAAATACTAATTACTGCACCTAAAAATTCATTTATTTTTCTTTTCGCACTCAAAAAAAAGAATAGTTAAATTAACCTTAACGATTTTAGTAAACACAAATTTGAAAAATTTAGGCATTCTGTTTTTGATTTATAATTAAAAATTTAAATTTTTAATAATGTTATACTTTCTCTAAAATAAGGTTTTATTATGCATAGTTTTATTAACATTTTGAAGGTTGAAATTTCAACAGAAATGATTTGAATCAGTTTTTTACAGAAAATCTCTTATGGATTCTAAAGGAAAAATATTTTTCATAAAAAATTAAACTTTTGCGAGGAAAAATAATAATAGTAATTTCTTTTTGCAAGTAAAGACCAAAGAAAGAAATTAGCTACCAGGAATTAAAGATCCAACAATTAATTTCAAACTCGTTGCAAGTTGGTTATTTTATGGCTAATTTATGAGTTGCTTTATTAGGGAGCATCCATAGGCGACGTCCAGAGTTTCGGGTAGGTAGGTCTACTATAAAATGTGACCATTTGTGACAAGGGGGAAGGTACGGTAATGAAATAAAGGACGTCATGTTTTTTTTTATTTTATAAAGTTGAATCTGTACAAAAAAATAAAATAAATATTATTTAAGGTGGCTCACGCAGTTTATAAAAATCAAATAATATTAACTAAAATTTACTGGAGATGAAGAATGTCACAATAAATACCGTGAGCCAATTTAATTTTTTTTAACTTTTTAAAATTAAAAAAAAAAAATTTATAAAAATTTTTCAAAAATCAAACTGTGGATTTATTATTTTTTTTTAATGGGGGTACTACGATTAAATTGTTACGTCCAGAAGAAGGGGGTTCATCTTTTTTGTGACAAAGAGTAGGTAGGTCCTAAAAACCTAGAAAAATTCTGGACGTCGTTTATGGATGCTCCCTTATTATCATATTCATGTCACAACATTTAATTTAAAAATTTGCTTAGAAAATAATTAAATTGTTAAGAATATTTTCTTGCTTACATAAAAATTTTGTTGTTGTCATTTTTAAACGCATTCTACTATTCAGATATTCAAGATACTTTGTATAATAGTCATTTACTGCGTCATTTTTTTCAAATAAAATAAACCCAATTGGTTTAACATCCACTTACTATACATCCATTTACTATACATTCGTTTCATAAATCTACTCCAAGTAATATTTTCTGGATATGCATTTAAAACTTGCTGCTTGACATATTCAAAACCTTCTATAATATTATTTTAGAGCAACAGCGTCAATGATATTAACATTTTTATAAATTTGTAGCTTTTTTCGTCTGTGTAAGCATCTTTTTTTTTTATAACACCGTATTCCTTAGCTTCTGTTAGTATTTCCTAAATAAATATTTTACAACATTAAAAATTTACAAGTACTTTAAATATTTTTAATGATTTTTTTATGTGTACAATTTGCCAAATAATAATGCTTTTTTAATATAACATTTTAATGGAAAGTGAATCAGGAATTATATGTTAACTGTGCCTTTAGTAAGTGAGGTAAAACAGGCATCAGTATATAGCAAGTTATGTATACAATGATTTATACTTTGATAAAATTTTTTAAAAAGCTTTAAATGCCACTAAATATACGTGTTACAAACGCTAACGATAGCAATGTAATAATTACGTATTTAAAATTGAGTATACTCCTACTAAATTTTTTCGTGCTTTAAACAGTATTAAGAATTTACCACAACCTATTTCTAATGTTAATAAAAATTATGACAAAAGTTAATGAAACTTGAAAATCAATTCACTTGAACACTTTTACATTTACAATAAACTTGTTTATTAGATCAATGAAAATAGGCAGTTTAAAATTTTTTTTATGGAAAATTTACTTTAGGCTTTAAAAAAAATGAGATTCCGATGCCAGAGAGAGATGAAATTAGTTAAATATGATAAGTAAATAGTTAAAGATAATATTTCCCATTGAATTTTTTTATATTAAAACATTAAATAAAAAATTTTGTTCATTAAAAAACAAGAAAAAGCACCATACCATAATAATATGGTATAAACAAAATATTTCATCATTTTTATTTTTCGCTATATTCTAAATAGCAAATAAAAAAAAATTTTCATAATATCTGCTAAAAACGTTTGAAAAAGATTTTTCACACTGAAACCTCTGTAAAACTCAATTTTTCGCTTACATTTTAGGCATTCAAAAGTCTTACTTTCAATATAACAAAATGTATATATGGGCGATTATTTCTCAACCCGGCCACCCCCCTCTGTCCAAAAATGGTGGCAATTTAAAAAGATTTTGGTTTTCTCAAATTGACTGGAAAAGGGTCTAGTTTCTTATTCTCATTGGCCTTTTTAACTCGGTAAATTTACTGTGCCCATTTTAGGCACTGAGCGGCGGCAGGTCGACATTTTAAAAACAGAAAAATTGAAATAAAAATAGATTAACGGTAAGTTTTTTGAAATTTTTTTCTCTTAAAAGTTGTTATTTATTAAAACAAAGAAAATGAGACCACTTGTGTGGTAATTGGTTGATTTCTTA
Source organism: Anagrus nilaparvatae (assembly GCA_022575985.1). Taxonomy (NCBI): domain Eukaryota; kingdom Metazoa; phylum Arthropoda; class Insecta; order Hymenoptera; family Mymaridae; genus Anagrus; species Anagrus nilaparvatae. The sequence goes on from JAKSXM010000129.1 coordinate 562,872, forward strand.
AAAAGTTTTGTGGGTGCTATGTAGTTTTTAAAAATGGGTAAAAAACGGCTACTTTGACTGATGATATCTCTGAACCTATATATCCAAAATAAAAAAGTTTTAGTGCAAAATGGTAGTCTTTTGATACATAATAAGTGTGCCAAATATCAAGGGATTTGATTAAGTAGTTTCGGATTTAGCAATTTTCGGGTATTAATTCTCTTAAAAAAATGGGTCAAAATTTGTCTCAGAATTACCCTTAAAATACATAATTTACTCGATAAAAGGTCAAAAAACTTATTTCTATTTAATTTCTACACTCGAGTATCAACTATAATAAATTTTATAAATGGAGCTTGGACCTAATAATGCTCTAGTTTACACATCTCTAATATTATAAATTTTGATAAGGGTCTCAACTAGAGACCGAAAAGTTAATAAAAAAAACAAATAACACCATAATTTACTCGATAAAAGGTCAAAAAACTTATTTCTATTTAATTTCTACACTCGAGTATCAACTATAATAAGATGTTTTTTTTAAATTACATTGATGAACCTAATTTTTTAGCCCAGAGTAGAAATTACCTTCGGATTCTTTTATGCTACTGGTTGATATATTTAGAGTTTAAATATTACACCACATATCATGACGAGTATTCAGCCTTGAGAAAATGCTCATTAATATTTGTCTGGAAAGGTAGAATTAATTATAATAATCTTAATTTCATACAAGAATCTAAATATTAATAAAAATATAAAAATATTAATACTATATTTTCTTCATATAATTACTTACTGGAGAAAAATAAAATAAACTTCCATTAATTTCTATATCTTGAAAAACCTCTCTTAGAGCTGCATAAATTGGTTTATAATAAAATGTTAAAACGCGTTTTGGAGTGAAATTACTTATGCACTTTTTCACTTCTTCAAAAACTGAAACTAATGCTTTCTTTGTCATTTTACTCATTACGATCCAAATGATTGGATAATACTATAAATAAAAAAAATATATATTTTTAAATTATTATTTTAAAAATTATTTTTATTTTAAACGTTTTCTTTTTAAGTGAAATAATTATATTTATACGAATATTTTTATGATTGATAATGGAATTTCGTTAAATTTAAAATTGTTAAATATATTAAGGGGTGAAGGCTATTAAATGCTATGTTTTTCCAGATTGGATTTTTTTTTATGAAGCAGTTGTGTTGTGTAAATATATGTATATATGTAAATAATGTGTGTATGTTGGTGAGCTCCCCTCCTTTTTTATGTATACACTTCTACCGAGCCTCAGTGCTCGCCGGTAATGCAAGCTATTAACAGCTAATAAAGTGTTATATAATTGTTATACAATATAGCTTGTGTTCAGCTCTTTTTAATTGAACCAACATCATATCCAATATCCTAAAAGCACATCCATCTATAACATTTGGCATCCCAGAACGAATCTACGCAATGAAAAAATTAATTTCTTTTTATTTTAAGTGATAGTACATCGTGACAAACATGTGCTTTAAAATAAAAAAAAAAATTCAAGATGGTGATTTGCGATACAAAAAATCTGAAGTGCTATTATATTAAAAGCTTTAAAAGGTGTTGTGTTTAAAAAAAAAAAAAAGAGCACGTGTGTACAAATTTCATTTTTTTTGCTTAAAGGCGAAGCATATAATTTTTCATATTTTTTAAAATTATAAATAATGTATAGTTTTTTGTTTTGTGCTAAATCAAGTTATAATATAAGAACTTTGAAACGTGCTCATTTTTTTTGCAAGAAATTAACATTTAAGTTAATTATAAAAAACATGGATTTTTTAAATGTGCAAAAACTTTTCAAAAATTTATAAAACCATTGATTTAAAAAAAAAAAAGTGCAAAAAAAATTAAAAAACTTAAATATTCATCATCACGGTCAACCGTTAAAATATCGGAATAAGTAAAGCGACGTCATTATTCAAGAAGAACGTGGAAATTGGCGCGTTTTTATACCGCCCCCCTAAAATTAAGCATCTTCATCGTCGTCTTGGGCCAGTTCAGCGCGCGCAGTCCTTCTCAATTTTCAACAGGTGACAAAATAAAAGCATCCATTACACAGCGCGAACTTGGTGCGCATAAAAATTGCGGATAGCAGAAACTAGAAGTGTGGGCATCAGCTAAGTGCCAACGTGCATACATAATCAACGCAAACAAAAAGCAGAAGAAAAATAAGACGACGTAAATATCAACAAATTTCCACCAGCTTTATTACAAAAAAAAGATAAGTTATCTTTTTTATTATTAAAATTTGCATTAAAATATTAACAAATACTCTTAAATGTATCATTTATTTAAAAGTAACTGCAAAAAAATATATATTTACTATTTGTATTACTATTATTATTTGTATTTAGATTTGTTGAGATTAGTTCTGCAATTAGAACTACAAGCATCCCCCTTTCCTTGCAAATTGAAAAGGAGCATGTCATTATGTTTGCAAAAATATATTTACATTAAGTTGATAACAAAATTTTTAAACCGTGGTTTGAGCTTGATTCTATGTCAATCTGACAAAGTAGGGATAACGTAGCAAATAGTTATAAAGTAAAAATACAGTGTTTTTTACCACCCACCTTGCCAAATCCACACAAATAATTATTTACATCATATTTAACAATTAAAGTATAATCAATTCACCCACACAAACATCATTCATATCTCCCCCTTCTCAAAAAAAAATGAAACAAATATTACAATTATAATACATATTAACCTACAAAATTTCTACAATTGTGGGTTAAAACTGAGAGATATAAACAATGCAAGTATAAAGTAAATTGATTAAAAAAAAAAAAAAAATGATTTTAAGTTACAAATGTATAAGTTACAGTATTGAAATAGATATTTGACTTTAAGTAGTAACATTATAAATAAAAAATAAAACCAAAATGGAAAAATAAAAAAAAAGTTACTATAAGATTATTAAAGTGAGCAAATGAATTGATTAAATTTCAAGTTTGAAATAAATGTCAACATTGGGGTGCAAATTTTTAAACTGGGTGTTGAGTTCTTGCAGAACTTAAAATAGTTAAAACTTTTAACTTCATGCTATAATGATATTTGTCTGTGTTAAACCGCTTAAATTATAAAAAAGATAAATGACATTATTGACTGTGTAAAGAGATCTGAGGCTTCATTGGTCTTACAAGCCATTGAGGTCTATGGATTTCATGCCTGTCAAGTGGAATTAGTGAAGCTCAAGATCAGTCATTTTAACATTTAAAGATTAAACTTCAATACTAATTGTAATATTGTAAATTCATCAATTGTATAATTTTATACTGATAATTTTATATTTTTGTTTTTATACTTTTTTATCTAGTCAATTTAAAATTATTCATTATGTGTAATTATTGTATATAGTGCTAAGTCTATTTATTTTGTCATCAAATCAATTAATTTTATTTTTAAATTGCAAAATTTTTTAATGCCATTAGGCTTTAATATTGTATAATTTAGATTTGCAAATATTTTTGTGCCATTAAGCACTGTAAATTAGAATCAAATTTTTATTTTATATTATAATGTCATCTGTTCACCACAATTATTTTTTGCTTTATTATTTAAAACTATTAATTTTTGATATCTTATTTTTACAATTTAGTAATAAATTGTGGTGGGCGGAATGTTGTGTAAATATATGTATATATGTAAATAATGTGTGTATGTTGGTGAGCTCCCCTTCTTTTTTATGTATACACTTCTACCGAGCCTCAGTGCTCGCCGGTAATGCAAGCTATTAACAGCTAATAAAGTGTTATATAATTGTTATACAATATAGCTTGTGTTCAGCTCTTTTTAATTGAACCAACATCATATCCAATATCCTAAAAGCACATCCATCTATAACAAGTTGAAATAAATGAATAAAATTTTAGGAGAATATTTTTTAAATATTAAAATTAATATTGAAAATTTTGGTAAAAAAAATTTCCAATATGGCGGAGTTACAGCTGTTGAAAGTCGGCTTGTTTTCAAATTTGCGTGACATCTGGAGCATCTAATATAAGTCATAAAAATAAAAAATAAAAAAATGTTGTTAGAACAGGCATATTTTCTAGAAGAATCTAAAAAAAAAATAAATAAATAATTTTTCAAAAATGAAAACGTTTTTTGAAAATTGACCATTTTTTCTTTAAAAAATAGGCCAAAAGGTGCCTTCAACTTAAAATATTTTACAACACGTAGGTTCATCTAGAGCGAAATAGGTATATAATGTTGCAAAAAAAAAATTCAGGAAGATCGGATTAGACATTTTTGGTTAATGTGACATGCTAATTCAAAAAAGTAGTTTAGAGAAAAGTTAGCTTTAAGTTTTTAAGAGTAAAAAGTTGAAGAAATCAGATTTTCATGTAAACCTGGAAGCTTCATATTTTTTGCAAAAAGATTTGCTATTTGAGAAACATACATTGCGTATTAAGAAGTAATTATTATTTTTATCATTGTGATCTAAAACAACAAATTTTTTAATTTTTATTTATTTACAAGGAAATATAAAAATTGAAAGTTCTTTGTTTACAATTTTATTATTACTACAGTCAATAAAGGGGGGGGGTACTATTTCCTTCTACCACCAGCAGACTTGGTCTAACAGACCTGCCACACTGCAAATTAAAATGAAAATAAAAATAAAATTAAAAAATTATCAGTGGAGGGGGAAACTGTTATTTCATCGATAATCAAATAAAATTAAGGTAATAAGTGAAATATTTATTAAAATCACTGAATTAACTAATAATTACGTGAATAATTAATTAATTATTAATTTTAATTAATCATTAATATGTAAATGAAATATTCAAAAAGCGCGGTTTACCCCTCCACTTATAATTTTTTAATTTTATTTTTATCTTCATTTTATTCGGCAGGTCTGTAATGTTGGTTTTTTCGGCCGCTGAACAAGAATTTTGGAGAATTTTATGTTAAAAATTTATTTTTCACCCTTTAATTAACATAAAAGTATATAGTTTATACATAAGTAAAATATAATCCATGATTCAAACGGTTGGGTTGTATAAACTATTTTAAAATAAATTCAATATGAATGCAATAATTTTAGCAATAAAAAACTGCTTTTTTTTATTAATTTTTTTTTTTTTTTAATGCAATTATAACATGGTTGTTAATAAGATATAAAAAATTAGTTATGCTTTATATAAAATATAGTTACTACAAAGTATTTTTGTTTATGTAAAAGCTTTGTAATATGCACTCTGTGTTGTGAATGATTTTTAAAAGCCAAAAATAATTGCGTCTAAATATCAAAATTCAAATTATCCGCCAAGTCGCATGATCAAATTAAAATGCGACCATTTGAACATTCACATTTTGAAGAAAGTTTTAACTAAGTATATAAATTTTAGCATATTTTCCTTCATTTACAATAAAAGTAAAATATGAAAAATTCTTAACGAAATTTACCAAAAGTGAAGGTAAAAATCAGGGATTTGTTAACACGTCAAAATTTATATGTTTGGGTAAAATTTTTCGCCAAATCTAAACTTTTGGTTACGTGACTAGGCAAAAAATTTGAAATTTGATATTTAGAATCAATTATTTTTGGCTGTAGAGGTTCAGAAATTAATTCAAACTTAAAAAAAAAAAAAAGTAGGATCTTAAAGTACTAGGCAAAACTCGAAAATTTAATAAGCAACTTTTCAGATATTCACAACTAAAGTTTTTTGCAGATTTTGTCATATTCTAGCACATGCGCATTTTAAATCAAATTTCGGACTCCGGAAGAAAATCCTACGAGAAATTTCCTATAAGGGACCAAAAGGAAATAATTTGAAAAATTAAGCATTTTAGAAAAAAAACATGAAAAAATAGTTCCCTTTTAAGAAAATGCTCACAAAAAATAAAATGGCCACCAAAAGTCGAGGGTAGAGTTTACGAAGGTAAAAGTTTTAAAAAATTATTTTTTCAATAATCCTTTCAAGGAGAAAAATGTAATAAAAATACTTTGGACCAAATGGAAAGAACACTCGTTTTCTTGTTATCACAGATGTATCTTTTATTTTTTTTTACAATTTTAATTTAAAGTTATTTTCACAAAATAAATTTAATATATTATTCAATAAATAGCAGTTAAATATTTTAAAGCAATTGCAACATATGCAGTAACCAACGTTATGACTCTTTTTTCAACATATTATAAAAACATTCTAAACTGATTCATTTTCTATTAGCTTTGTTCCAAAATATGACTAAAAAGAGCAAAAAAAGAGAGATAATTATTTGCAATATAGTACAATTTTAACAACTATTTACAAAACCTGCTTTTACTAAAATTCGACTTTGAATTTTCATTTATAAAAAACGTATCCTAAAAAAAGCAAATTGGCTTTTTAAATTATCTCCATGAAAAACTAGGCGTCGTGTTATTTTCAATGCAACTCTAGTTCAACTCCATGTATATTTTTTTTTTTTTATTCTGGTAAAAAGAAGAAAGTTATTGGGTAATTTTATTTTAAAATCTATTTTTTGATATGTTATATATATGGTAAATTTTTTAATACAAAATAAAAAATTCTATTACTAATTACTATCCCGTATACAAATATATTTACAAAAATGTACATACATTTGATTAAAATTTTTAAAATTATCTTAATTTTTAAAATTATCTTAATTTTTATCATATTAAGATTTCATGTTGTATTATTTACAAAAATAGCGCACTTAGAGATTTCGTGTCCTTGTCAGCACGCGCGCGTTTTTTCTAGTATGGTGCGATTTTATACGGCGTATTTTACGCCGCGTTAAATAGTGTTTCAATGATAGAAAAACAGACAGCAATTATTAGAATTATCTTTTTTGTAACTTTATTCCATGCTAGTATGTCTTTACTTAAAATCGCATCTCAGAACTAGCGCGTTTTAATCGTCTTTGAGGAACCAAAAGTTTTCATTGATGAGATGATTTGGTACCCACCTAAAATTTTTTGCTTTTTTCAGTAAATATTAAAGAAATTATGTATATTAAATTTAAAAAGGAAAAAAATTTTTTTCTTATTTTTAATTAAATTTTCGTATACTTTTCGTATTTTATAAAAATCTAATTACTTAATATATTCATTCGTCATTTTAAACCGAAAAGCATGCTATTTATTAGAATACGGTTAATTCTTTAAAGTCGGTACATTAAAAGAATTCAAAATCACGTGCGTTTAGATTCTATTGAATGCCAGAATTCTCGAGAGTTAATCCACGTATTTATAAATTTACTTTTTTAGTGTTAACTGTAAAAATGGGTTCTATAATTTATAATCATTTATCAGCAGAAAACGATTTAATGTATATTCGCTATAACCACGAAGATTTGTATCAAGTAGGAATAGAGTTACCTATGTCTGCTTTAATATATTATTTCAGTAAGTATAAATATAAACAAAAAAAAATTCTTAATATATATATAGGATGACAATTTTAAAAGCATTTTTTTATGATTAACTGATTTTTTTAATTTTCGCAGGATCGGCTTTTTTATTTGGACAAGTTCCTACTAAGGAGAAAAGAACCGGGGATCTATCCCAGCTGGGGAGACTGATTCTCATAAAACATGTAGCAAGTTACTATAAGGCAGGCCAGCATTACATTAGGAATGTAACAAGAGTGGAATTATCATTCACTCATAAAATAAAATGGTAATTTATTCTTTATTGGTGACTATTTTTCAAATTTCTTTTTATAAATACAAATAATTTACATTGTTTTCAAGGTTTAATGTATTTTTAAGTGTGCCTCCTAATATAATTGAATACAATTACCCATAGAATCCATTTCAGACTGATTCCGATATATCGATATTATCGCCAGTTACTTCAGACTCAGATGATGAATGAAGATTAAAAAAAAAAAGTTAAAAAGCAATGATTATCAAAAATTTAATTAAAAAAATATTTGTTTAAATAGTTAATGTTTATACTGCATTTTAGCTGTAATTTATTATTTTAATTAACTTTTTTTATTTTAAAGTTTTAAAAAAGTATAAAGTTTGTACTAAGTTTGTATGGATTAAAATTAATAAATAAACAAAAAGTTCGTTTTAAGAAATAAAAAATAAAATGTTATTTTTTTACTAAGGATCTCTGACCTATTTATGCAGTCATAAATATCTCGTGTAGATTCAGCCAAAGTTAAAACGCAGGTTGTTTAAAATTTATAGATTTTGGAATAAGTTACTTACTGATTTAAAACTAATTTATTTGTTTCTGATATTTTTTCCGTCTCTTTTTTTGTCTCAATGAACTCTACTTCTTTTTTCAACAGTTTTTGATGCTGATCTATTGTTCATTTATGCTCTCTTTCTACACCTTCTCGTTTTACTACTGTACCATCTGCATAAACGTCGATTAATGCTCTACATTTAATTGGTGGTCTATGAAAAGTGCAACCAAATCTAAAATTTTTAAAATTTAATAAATTTATTTTTTATGTTCAATAAACATTTCAATTTTTTTAAAACATATAAATGATTATTATATAAAAGATAAAATGAAAGAAACCAGTAATTACTAAGAAAAAAACTTTGCACAATAAACAAAAATTTAATAATAAAAAAAAAAGAAAAAACGAGTGTAGCAAAGAAAATAACACGTGGGTCCCATTGATATTGAATTTTTGGAAATTTAGGGCATTCGTTGTGTTGAGTGGTCATGTGGCCGTAAAATTAATTATTATTAATATATTTATACATAATACGTTTACCACGTAAAACTCATATTTTAATTAATGTTTTAAGGTAATTATTAGAAAATTAAGCACTAGGTAATTAATAAATTAGTTGCAAAAACAATAAACTTTACAAAAATACAGTATTTAATAATCCTTACGTTTCCTTATCTCCAGTAGCTTTTTCTTTTGTATAGTATTTACAATTTCCATACCAGTAACCTCCATTTTTGCTTTTGCCATCTTCAATACTAAGCAATTCCATTTTGTAAAATATTTATTTGTAGTAAAAAATAGTTTATCAGCTTCAATTATCAAAATAGTATAAAGCGCAACTTTTCACTATCACAGTTTTATTTTTTTCAGTAGTTCAATTTGTAACAGCACAATAAAACGTCGACCAAACTCTTTATCCACTTATAATTTAAAAACCGTAACTACAATACACAGTTTGTGTTTATTTTGTTTACTGTCGCACAAAACATATGAAATAACGCAAAGTAAACCGCCCTTAGCCGACTCTCGCCGGTATAGCCGGTAAAGCGTCAAGAAAAAAGAGAAAGAGTGAGAGAATAAGAAATATCAAAGCCTTCCGCTTACGCCAAAATGAAAATACTTTAAAATATTCAAGCATTTTAATTTTCTTTACATTATTCTATTTTTAATTATAAAAATCCCTTTGCAATATTATTTCTGCTACATAGTTAAATGTAATAATCTTGCGTCACTTACTCCCGGTGTTTTTGATCGAGCGCTTTTTATAATTTTAAATATATTGACATTCCTATATTTAATGTCTTTCCTATAAGTTTCAAATTATAAAGTGAATTATTATTTAATAATTATTTCAAAGTCGAATCGATGCGAGTCAGAGCCAATAAAATAATAAGCAGAAGAAGTAACTATTGAAGTCGTGGGCGTTGCCTACAGTAACTGTTTTTTTTACTTTTTGAACTTAATAAAAGACAGTGAAAATGTGATTAAATGCTAATAGTATAATAAAAAAAATCATCTTAAATATTTTTTTATGCGTTTGTGAATTTTGATTTCACCGAAAAATAAAAAATGGCTTACATGTTGTTGGCAACAACAGCAAAAGCAAAAAATTTATTAAAACGTATCACCGATGATGAAAATTATACATATTCATTGAAAAATGAAAATACAAAAAGGTAAAATCGTATTCATTTTATTTTCAACGTTTTTTCTCTCTAAATAACTTTCATTATAAAAACAAAGAATCCTTATTAATATTTTTTACAAAATATACCTAAATTATAGTAAATATCACTTTGGTGGTTCCTTGAGAGTAGCAATATTTTTTTAAATATTTATTCGTTTATTTATTTATTTAAGATATGCATTTATTTATTAATTTTTATATTTTAAGCAAAGCATAATACTGAAAATAAAGCAGTAATTGAATATTCCAGTAATTTAATATAATATATTTATGATGAAATTATTTTTTAAAAATATTAACTTTGATTGCTGATCAATTACATTTTAAGATTAATAAATTTTATTTTCTTATTGCATTTTCTTTTTATTTTTTTTTAATTTAAATTTTAGGTTTTCTTATTAATTAATTTTATACAAATGAATAATAATTGGAAAACACTTTCGTAAGTTTATGAATATTATAACAATTTTTTTTCTTAAAGAATGCTAATATCTATTTTCTTAAAAAATAAGAAATGGAAATTCTTATGTTTAAATTATTATTAAATAATTAAACCTGGCGCGGATAACTGTTTTGTCCCTTTTCCCCCTGTATTTCATGAGAATTTTCCACCAAGTATTAACTTTTTTTGGTCTGCTGAATACTAATATTAGTAATATACGTTTTTACTTAAAATATACCGGGCGTAGTTGCCCATAATAGCTAAATGTAGGTTATTTATTGCATTCAATGGAATGTTTGCTATTATATGATAGAACGCTTCTTTGTTAACGATTAATGGATACCATACTCGTGTTTAGCGAATCAAAAAACATAAATACTATGAAAGGTTCGAGATCGGACCCAACCTGTGCAACGGAAAAAATAATTTATATCATGATTTTCCTATCTATCACAATGTTCGGTTTTCACGCCGAACACCCTTAAAGCCAGAGAAACAACAACCAGTATTGATCAAAGGCAGCAATATTTGTTAGCTGTTGAACTTATAGAAAATAATATGATTATTGAGACATGAATAATTAACACAATTGTTAAACAACTGGTCTTTATTATTTCATAAATGCTTTACAAGTAGCGAACCACTAGAAAGCCAAAGAGCGTCTCAGCTTGTGGCGAAATGCGTCCTCGTATTTATAGCCGGGAGGCGGATTTCGCACACTGTGACGTATTTGCTTCTAGAAAATTCTACATGTTTCTTAGAACGATTAAAATGAAATGAATTTGCATATTTGCATTATTTTATATTATAATACATTTTAATTGTTCTATTACATTTTGTTTTAATGTTTTACATTGTTTTTGATATTTTTATATTTTAATAATTAATTAATATTTATCTAATTAGGATTTAATACTTAATCTAGAATGTTCTAAAATTACTGTTTTACTTAAATCTACTACTAGATACCGTCAAAGACGGGTAGAGCGAAGCTGATCAAATAGAAAAAAGCAAGAAAAGAGTTTCATTAATTTTTTAATTTAGGGACTGTGTTAAGTAAATCTTCCTACTTACTATTTTCAAAAGCTTTTGACCTAAAAATTGAAATTTGGTCAATAAAAATGATTTTTACTTAAAGAAATTAATTTCCAGGGAAAAATTAATCAATGTAAAATAAAGAAATTATTATTTTACGATGAAAATCAAGCGAGTAATGCATGTTTAAAGTTCAGAAACAGACTTTTTTCAATAAAATTTCTCTTTTTTAAGATGAATTTGGGCAAAATCTTAAATTGACGATAACTTGGCTAAATTTCATCGTAAAAAGATAAGTTTTTTTTTCTTCTGGAGTGGTTTTTCCCTGGCAATCAAAATTTTTCATCTTTTTCTTTAAATTTAATAAAGATTTATTGTTAAAAATCAAATTTTCGGATTTTGATCTCTCAGTCACCCACAAAATTGACTAAAAATTTTTTAGACGAGCAGCTCCAACTTACTGCTATGGAAATATGAAAATTACAAACTATTCCCAAAAACTTTGTAGCATCAGATTTTGTCGTCATTTTTTTTTCGACTTTTCGCTCGTCCAAGCTAGGTGTGCAGTTATGATGGAACATGTTGCTGTATCGCATGCAGCTAAAATGTGTATTCCTACTATTGGGATTGTTGATACTAATTGTAACCCTAATCTTATAACTTATCCAGTACCTGGTAATGATGATACTCCAAGTGCAATTGAATTATACTGTAAGTTATTTAAAAAAGCTATTCTATTAGGCAAAGAAGCTAAAAAAAAGCATAATTTACAAAATACATAAAATAACAAAAAACTAAGTACCATATTTACATTAACAATAATAATATAGTATATACAACAAATTCATATTTTATATCGTAAAGTTTGTTAACAAGAATTTCATAAAATGTAGATATACTCCCACTTTTTATTATTTAACATGCAAGAATGGAACGAGAGGGGGTAAATATCTAAGGTGGGGGTTATAAATTTTTTCTCGTCTGAATGCTCCCTGAGTCCATTTCACACCACCTCTCCCCCTAAAAACGTCATCAATATTTCAACCCCCCCCCCCCCTTAAAACGTCAATCGTGGTCCCGAACAGGACGTGAATTTTATTTTATAACGTGAATCACTATTTTTTGTAATCTGAGCTGCAATTGGTTAACTAATAAGCAAATGCTTGTAATCTTAGCTGCAATTGGTTAACTAATTTAAAAAATAATGCATCCGCTCTGGATCACCCTGTATTTTAACTCCCCCCCCCCATACCCCTAAAACATTAATTTTTTACCCACCCCCCTACCGAGACGGACTTTTTCAATAACCCATCCAATGAACATGTTCCATGTTTAAAATGTATTACATTTTATTTTTTATACTTTTCATAACTTCTGTGATATGAAAAATAGCTTTTTTTAACTTATTTATTTATTAAGTAAAAAAACAGAGGAATAATATAGGAGTGGGGAAAATTTTTTTTTTAATCCTGAAAAAGACATATACACGGTCTTTGGGTGCTGGACGTGTTATTTTTAAAGTCAAATGACAAAAAAAAATTAAGGGTTGGTATTAACTATTATATCGTAGCATAAGTGAACGCGACATTCTTGTTCCGTTGATACCAACCTATGAATTTAATTTTATCATATGACTTTAAAAATACCATGCCCAGCACCGGAAGACCATGTATTAATAAAGATTTCGCAAGAAAAAAATTTGCTTAAGTTCTCTTATGCAAAAAGTTAACAAAGCTGCAAAAAGAGGGCAGATTTTTCGGTGTATTTACATTGCTTTCGCTAACAAGAGACCACTACCTTTAGGAAACCGAATTATAAATAACTTTCATTAATATATTGAAAAAAAAACCCTATAACCTTTATTCCAACGGGCCTTTAAATACTGTGCACATCAAGGCTTTTAAATAGAGTTTTTTGGTAATATTGCTTTTTAGTTAGTTAGTTAACTAAAAAACTTCTTGTTGGTCACAATTTTTTGGTATTAAAGTCATTTGTCAAGTCTCGGATACCGCAATTTTTTATCGCTGATTTTCTCAATGTCATAGCAAATTAACCAAATGGTCTTTATTGGCCCAAAATGATTAACTTTTAAATCCTCTCAAAAATTACAATTTTAGACAAAAATGGGTTTTATAGGTCTCAAAAATTTTCTAAAAGCTTTTTTCTAAAAATTCTTTATTTGTCTTTCAGAATTGTTTGTTTGCAAAATATTTTAACATTTTAATTTTTTATTTTAAATTCTTTTCTTTACAGTCAGTAAATTGAATGCCCATTTTTGGCCCAAAATGATCAATTTTCAATTTGTTAAATCGTAGTTTTAACATTGAACATATTTATAAGGAGGGGTAGCCTGTGAACCTGAAAATCAAGTAGGGTCAAGTGTGTCTGATTTAAGGGGGGAGGTCCAAATTTCGGCACTTAGAATAATCCGGGGTTAGGGACTTAAAATAATTTCTATTTAGGGACTGAGAATAGTTTACATTTAAAAGCTTTGAAAAATTCAAGTTTAGGGACTTACAATAACCCGGGAGAGAGACTCATATTAATTCGAGTTGAAGGACTTAGAATAATACAGCTTTACAGAATCGAAATAATTTGGATTTAGAATCTTAACACCTAGCAAATGTGATAATTACAAATTATAAGAATAGCGATTTTATTGTAATATTGCTTATAATTTATGTATTAGAGGTTTAGTTTTTTTTTGAGGATTAGTTTTCACGTCCTATAATTAGTCTTATAGTCCAATTAGAGCTTGTAATTATTAAATCCCAATATTTTCTTACCCTTTCTTCAAAAAAGGCAGTTAATTAGATAATTTTAGCTCTGCTTCCAAAATATTGCAAAAAAACCTTAAAATGGGTTAGTTTTTGCTGATTTCATGTCCTCTACTTCTCAGCCACTTTATACCCCAGATCGCGTAATTCAGAATCAAAGCATAACTACTTTTCTATTCTAATTTTTTTGATCGCATGTTCTGGAAAAAGTTAACCAATTTTTGAAAAATAAAACTGAAATTATGACACCACGGAAGAGACTAGATTTTTAGATTAGGCCAAAACATACTTAATTTATATTTTAAATTTTTCAATATTTTGGCTCTGGGGGGGCATGTCGGGCCAATGATACCTGCTATTTACCCGCGCTCTTATTGTTTATAGTATATATGATTTTAAAATCTGATAAATGTCTTCAATGTCCCGACATGCCTCTCCAGAAAAAAATACCAAAAAATTAAAAATATAAATTAAGTATGTTTTGGTCTTAATTAAAAACCTAGGCTATTCCGGGGTTTCATTCTTTTAGTTTTTTTTTCAAAATTGGCCATTTGTGTGGACCTAAATTTTTTTCTGGAACACGCGGCCGAAAAAATTAGGATACGAAAGTGCATGTATTTAGATCTTGAATATCTCTGAGCCAAAATTCAGCTGTAATACTCACACGAACTTATTACCATACCATTATCATCACCAGGTTCCTAAACTTTTTTTTTTTTTACTAAAATTACGCTTTAATATAATTTTATAAAATAGTTTTAACTATTTAAAAAAATCGGTTTTTAAACAACCGGTTTTTTTTTGTCAATGTAACCGATACAAGAATTCAAAACTTAAGTTTGAAATCAAATTCTGATAATAGAGACTTTTTACCATATGGATACATTTTTGAAAAATAAATTTTTGTGTTAAAATTAATTTAGAACTCGTAGATAGGTTCTTGGGCATTAAATGTTTAATTGATTTAAAATTCGGATTAATTAATAAATAAAAAAACTGCAAAGAATTATAAAAAAGCTAAGGTTTTTTTATTTCAGGCACGATCACATATTTATTTAGTATTTTCTCTTTAATAACGTTGATGGGATCCAAACCCTCGTAAATTGAAAACTATTATTTATTATCACACACCAAGGCAATGTAAGCATGTAGAGCATCGGAATGACCTGGGGACAAAATTTCTCTACGAATTGGACAATTTAGAAACTATTCCGTTTTTTTGACCTGAAAAACTTATAAGGCATTATTTTATCTCTGTATTGCATACATAGGGTGATTATGCCTAAAAATATAAGTATCTTGTGTTATTTTGCATTTCTATGATATTTCACCGGATGCAAAGTTTATACAAAAGCTATGAAATTTATTACGAAGTTGACATTTATAAGGTTTTTTACCTCTGTGAAGCGAAAATACAAGAATAAACATGCTTTTAAAAATACCGGAATGGGCTCAAAAACTATAGGTTCTATCAACTCGATAAAACAAACCCAATTTTAAGAACTGAAAGTGATCCGATGGATCGTTATTGAGATATCGTGCCCACAAGGTGTCGATTTTTGCATCCATTAAGGTAGAGCTTCGCTCTATTACAAATTGTACTCTGTTTATCAAAATTTAAAATTTCAACTTCGTATCTAATGTATTTAAATATTTTTTTTTTCAATAATATAATAACCACCCACTTTTTTTCGGATTATAATAAGCGATACCCATGCATATTTCAACTAGGTATTGTTGTATTACACAAATTACAAATAACATTTAGTAAAATTATTTCATGCTTTTTAGTCGAATGCACACAAGCTCCCAATAATATTTACCAATATTTATTATTTATTTGTTATTTTCACACATTTTTAAATGAATATCAATAATAGTACTGCATTTTTTTTTTAATTACAGAAAATTGAAGAGGAGAATGAAAAATTAAAGATAGAAAATAAGGAGGCGAAAAATAGATTTCAATAGTTATCAACAGAATTCACAAAAGTGAAAAAATACTTGGAAAAAGAAAACCAAGACCTAAACACCAAATTAAAAAATTTTTCAAATGAAATAGAACAATTAAAAAGAAGAAGCATTGAAGATCCTTCAAATTTACCACATGCTCCATCAAATGATTCGCGAAAAATAATAAACATTTTAGAGTTAAATAGCTCTGTAATAATAAAAAAAGAAGCATTGGAGAGAGCTTATAAGTGTGATGTAAGAAACGTAGTTTCGTTTGTAACACGATTATGTTATGGAATTTGGGGATAAGAACAACTCAGTAATATGTGTGTCGTACAATCAAAAAAAACCAAAAATCCTATGCTAGGTTCTAAAAGAAAAAGTGCCATAAGAGCACATTTTTCTCATTTTTTAAAAGAAGTTTTAAAATTATCCGTTGGTGATGTCAAATTTCACCTCAGTAATTTTCAAGACTATTTAGGCCTAGCAATCACTGGAGCCAAAAATCATTTATAAGGTGGAGGGTCAAATTCGTTTAACGATGATGGGTCAGACACAGAATTATAAATTTTAATTTTAATTTTGTTTTTTTAATTTTGATGATTTTAGATTTAAGAAGTAGATTAAGAAATAGAAAGACTTTTAGATTTAAAAAATAGTTGTATAATTTAAAGAAAAAGTTTAAATATGATTTTTATTTATTGGAATAACCAGAAATTGAACACATTCCTGCGAGCAAAAAATAAAGTTTCACATTTAAACGCTTATTTTGAACATTCTTTTGGTATTAAAATAAGTACCAATATTTAAAAAAATAAGATAACTAGGAAAAATATTCTTTTTAAAACTTAGAATCTGAAATTGAATAAAAAAAATAAAAAAATTTTGTCTACAGAATAAAAAATATGTTTTTATTAATACTACCTACTGCCTATAAATCCTAAAATGATAATTTTACTTTTTTTTTTCATTTTTTGTTTGTGTTGATTTATGAGATATTATCCCATAATATTCCATAATATCCCATATTATCCCATATTATCCCATATTATAACAAAAAACGCTGCCAAGTGATTGGCACTATGGTTCCTCATCAACAATAGCAAAATATTTATAATGGTCTATTTTATCTAATAAAAATGATAATTTGAGATATCAGTATTTCATAAAAAAAAGTTAAGTACCGTATTCCAAAAGAAAAAAAATGTTGCTGTGATTTAATGTTTTTTATTTAACAAATTTTTAGAAAATAATTTTCAATAAACTAAGTATTGATCCTCATATTGCGGACCTAGAAACATTTTTATTGACCTCGAAAACCCCCAGATAATGAGATAATGTAGCAACATTCTATTTTCATGTTTTTGGTTTCACCATCTTGAAAAATAAACGTTTTTAAGGGGAAATGAAAAAGTGACGTTTTAGGGGGGGAGGGGGTAAAAAATTAACGTTTTAGGGGGGGGGGGTTAAAAAGTGACGTTTTTAGGGATGGTGAAAAAGTGACGTTTTTAGGGAGGGTTAAGAATTGACGTTTTTAGGGGGGGGGGGGTGAAAGTGACATTTTTAAGAAAGAAGTGAAAAAGTGACGTTTTTAGGGGAAGCGGGTGAAATGGACTTTTCAATTTAAGGACCTTTGGTGCAGAAGTACCTAGGGAACTATGAAAGCTTTCATTTACGTAAACTGAAAAGCTCAATTCATGTTTCGCTAATAATTTTCCAGTTTCCTAACGCGTGAATAGTGCAGGTTTGTGTTTCAAAAAACATTTGTGAATTCGTGTTTTTAGATACTAATTAGACGAAGTCATTATTAAAAACAATAATTATTTTAATTTTATATATTATTATTCAGATATTAATTTCATAATACCAGAAGAATGCTTTATAATAATTTTCGAATTTTTAACAACAAAAGAAAAAATAATAATAGAACAAGTTTGTAAATTATGGAATTTATTGAGTAAATCATCATGGACAAAAAATAATCTATTAAAACGATAATTCTAGATATTAGTACTTTCATAGAAATAAATTAAGTACTAAGTCCAAAAAGAAAAAAAATTATTATGTTTTTTTAATTTTTTTATACAAAAGATTTTGAAAAAAAAAAATTTCAAAAATTACAAATTTCAAATTACATATCAGATAGAGAAATCCTTTAAAACCATAATTCTGGATATTAGTACTTTCATAGAAATAAATTAAGTTCTACGTCCAAAAAGAAAAAAAATTATTGTATTTTTTTAATTTTTTTATTAAAAAAATTAAAAAAAAAAAAATTCGAAAAATTACGTATCAGATGGAGATATCCTTTACAAACGATAATTCTAGATATTCGTAGTTTTATAGGAAAAAATTAAGTATTACGTCCTAAAATAAAAAAAAAATTTGTCTTTTTTGTATTTTTTGGCGACAAAAATTTTGAGAAAAAAATTTTGAAAAAATCAAGTATCAGGTCCAAAAAATTACTATAAACGATATTTCTAAGACTAGTACTTCCACAGAAATAAATTAAGTATTGCGTCCATAATGAAAAAAAAATTGGTAATTTTTGTATTTTTTGGTGAAAAAAATTTTGAGAAAATAATTTTCAAAAAATAAATTATACGATTCGAAATATCGAGTAAAAATCATACTTTCGAATATAAGTACTTGCATGGAAATAAATGAGGTATTACGTCCAAAAAGAAAAAAATTATAGTGTTTTTTTAATTTTTTTATGAAAAAAGTTTTGAAAAAAAAAATTTCGAAAAATGACGTATCCGATGGAGAAATCCTTTACAAACGATAATTTTAGATATTCGTACTTTCATAGGAAAAAATTAAGTATTACGTCCTAAAATAAAAAAAATTTTGGCGTTTTTTGTATTTTTTGGCGACAAAAATTTTGAGAAAAAAATTTTGAAAAAATTAAGTATCAGGTCCAAAAAATTACTATAAACGATATTTCTAAAACTAGTACTTCCACAGAAATAAATCAAGTACTGCGTCCAAAAGGAAAAAAAAAATTGTCATTTTTTGTATTTTTTGGTGAAAAAAATTTTGAGAAAAAAATTTTCAAAAAATAAATTAGAAGATTTGAGATATCGAGTAAAAACGATACTTCTAGATATCAGTACTTTCATGGAAAAAAATGAGGTATTACATCCAAATTAAAAAAAAAAAAAAGTACCTCGAGATTTTTTGGTTAAAAAAATTTTGAAAAAAAAATTAGGTCTTAATGTCGTGTTGGCTTTGAAATATCACCGGTTACAGTCCAACATACATACATACACACATACATACACACACACACACACACATACAGACTTTTTTTAAAAACCGGTTTTTTAGCTTCCTGAGGTCTCAAAACGTGCTTATATGCCAAAATATCGAAAATCAAAATTTCACCTATCACAAAGGTTCCTCTATGAGGAACCAAAAATTGTAAATTCTATTTAAATAAATTTTTGAAAATAATATTAAGCAGACTTTGAGTAATAATTCCAAAATAACCTACTGTTCTATCTAGTTGTCAATTTCTGTCCTATTTCTTATAATTTTATGGTTTGTTGTAGCTGTTACCTTATCAAGAGGTAATAGAGGGTAAATAATATAATCTCATATAAATAAAATAATCTCAAAAAATTATTTTTTTTGGTATTTCATTTCTTTTAATTTCGAAAATCCCGAATTTTTGACCTAATTTTTGAGATCAGCGCCCCAAAAAACCTACTAGACCTTTGAAAATAAAAAAATAAATTATTTTAAAAAAATGAATTTTTGAGGGGTGAAACGAGTGAAAAATGGCCAAATTCACCCTTCAAAACCTGTTTAATGTCATTTTTGACATCATTTTTGAAATCAGTGATCTAAGAAACCTATTTAGTTAGTTTAATTTTAAAAAAAAGTATAATAAAGATTTATGTAAATTTTGGGGTTTTTCGGGTGAAAAATGGCCAAATTTACCCTTCAGAACCTGTTGAATGTTATTTTTGACCTAATTTTTGAGATCAGCGCCCAAAAAAACGTACTAGACCTTTCAAAATAAAAAAATAAATTCTTTTGAAAAAATGAATTTTTGAGGGGTGAAACGGGTGAAAAATGGCCAAATTCGACCTTCAGAACCTGTTTAATGTCATTTTTGACATCATTTTTGAGATCAGTGACCGAAAAAACCTATTTAGTTAATTTAATTTAAAAAAAAAGTATATTAAAGATTTATATGATATTTGGGGGGAATTGGGGGGAAAAAGGCCAAATTCACCCCTTGGAACCTGTTTATTGTAATTTTTGACCCCAAATTCTAATTTATCGACCTATATAATCATATAGCAACATTAAAAAGTGTAAAAAAATATTTTTTATTTTTTTTCAATATTGGGGGGAAAAGGGGTGAAAAAGGGTGGAAAAATTACCCCCTGACATACTATACAATTTTCATGGGGGACGCTTTCTCGGCATTATTTATCAGAAGCGAATGCAAAAGGTTTCAACTCGATTCATGTACTTTCATAGGAACTTTGAGGTGAAGGACACTATTCCCCGGACTATTTTCGGTCAAAACGAATTTAAAGCTGCGCGGCCGAGCAACTCGGCAAAAATTTATACGGCCCTTTTCCATAAATAGAGAATGCCCCAAATCGCAGTTTACCATCCTCGGCAATTCACGTGCGATTTGGGCCATTCTTTACTTTTCTGGACACGAGCTGTAAATATACTATTGTCTTCAGAATGTATAATATATTTTTATTACCTACTACCACCTACTATTACCTATCAATCCAAAAATATTAAAATTCTAATGAAAATTTTACTTTTTTTTCATTTTTTTTTTTTTGTTGATTTATGAGATATTATCCCATAACATCCCATAATATCCCATATTATCCCATATTATGTACCAAAAAATGGAGATATTATGGGATATTATGGGATATTATGTTATTTTTTTTCCACGAGGGAAGCTCTAAAAGGTCCAAAAATAGCTGTTTTTAGCCAGTTTTCAAAAATTTACTGGGCTTCAAGGATTAGTCCAAAAAACATCTGGCTAATCACATTTTATTACTTGAACTTTCAACTTTTACCAAAAAAATTTTCAAAAATCATTATTGCGTACACCATAACTCAAACTATATGTTTTTTGGGTCACTGATTCCAATAATGATGGTTATAAAAACCCAAACGTATGTGTTAGACCTTAAGGGCAAAAATGGCCCTTTTAAGAGTTTCTAAGTACAAATCATAAATGCTTACATAATAACTCAAACTATACGTTTTTTGGGTCACTGATTCCAATAATGATGTTCCGAAAAACCTAAACGTATGTGTTAGCCCTTAAAGGGCAAAAATGGCCCTTTTAAGGGAGTTTAAGTACAAATCATAAATGTTTACACCACAACTCAAACTATATGTTTTTTTTTGGTCACTGATTCCAATAATGATGGTCAAAAAAATCCAAACGTATATGTTAGCCCTTAAGGGCAAAAATGGCACTTTTAAGGGTTTCTGAGTACAAATCATAAATGCTTACATGATAACTCAAACTATACGTTTTTTGGGTCACTGATTCCAATAATAATGTTCCTAAAAACTTAAACGTATGTGTTAGCCCTTAAGGGCAAAAATGGACCTTTTAAGGGTTTCTAAGGACAAATCATAAATTCTTACATGATAACTCAAACTATACGTTTTTTGGGTCACTGATTCCAATAATGATGTTCCTAAAAGCCTAAACGTATGGGTTATCCCTTAAAGGGCAAAAATGGCCCTTTTAAGGAATTTTAAGTACAAATCATAAATGCGTACACCATAACTCAAACTATACGTTTTTTGGGTCACTGATTCCAATAATGATGTTCCGAAAAACCTAAACGTATGTGTTAGCCCTTAAAGGGCAAAAATGGCCCTTTTAAGGGATTTTAAGTACAAATCATAAATGTTTACACCACAACTCAAACTATATGTTTTTTTTTGGTCACTGATTCCAATAATGATGGTCAAAAAAACCCAAACGTATATGTTAGCCCTTAAGGGCAAAAATGGCTCTATTAAGGGTTTCTGAGTACAAATCATAAATGGTTACATGATAACTCAAACTATACGTTTTTTGGGTCACTGATTCCAATAATAATGTTCCTAAAAACTTAAACGTATGTGTTAGCCCTTAAGGGCAAAAATGGACCTTTTAAAGGTTTCTAAGGACAAATCATAAATTCTTACATGATAACTCAAACTATACGTTTTTTGGGTCACTGATTCCAATAATGATGTTCCTAAAAACCTAAACGTATGTGTTAGCCCTTAAAGGGCAAAAATGGCCCTTTTAAGGGATTTTAAGTACAAATCATAAATGTTTATACCACAACTCAAACTATATGTTTTTTTTTGGTCACTGATTCCAATAATGATGTTCCGAAAAACCTAAACGTATGTGTTAGCCCTTAAAGGGCAAAAATGGCCCTTTTAAGGGATTTTAAGTACAAATCATAAATGTTTACACCACAACTCAAACTATATGTTTTTTTTTGGTCACTGATTCCAATAATGATGGTCAAAAAAACCCAAACGTATATGTTAGCCCTTAAGGGCAAAAATGGCACTTTTAAGGGTTTCTGAGTACAAATCATAACTGCTTACATTATAACTCAAACTATACGTTTTTTGGGTCACTGATTCCAATAATAATGTTCCTAAAAACTTAAACGTATGTGTTAGCCCTTAAGGGCAAAAATGGACCTTTTAAGGGTTTCTAAGGACAAATCATAAATTCTTACATGATAACTCAAACTATACGTTTTTTGGGTCACTGATTCCAATAATGATGTTCCTAAAAGCCTAAACGTATGGGTTATCCCTTAAAGGGCAAAAATGGCCCTTTTAAGGAATTTTAAGTACAAATCATAAATGCGTACACCATAACTCAAACTATACGTTTTTTGGGTCACTGATTCCAATAATAATGTTCCGAAAAACCTAAACGTATGTGTTAGCCCTTAAGGGCAAAAATGGACCTTTTAAAGGTTTCTAAGGACAAATCATAAATTCTTACATGATAACTCAAACTATACGTTTTTTGGGTCACTGATTCCAATAATGATGTTCCTAAAAGCCTAAACGTATTGATTATCCCTTAAAGTGCAGAAATGGCTCTTTTAAGGAATTTTAAGTACAAATCATAAATGCGTACACCATAACTTAAGCTATGTTTTTTGGGTCACTCATTCCAATAATGATGGTCCTAAAAATCCAAACGTATGTGTTAGCCCTTAAGGGCAAAAATGGCCCTTTTAAGGGTTTCTTAGTACAAATCATAAATGCTTACATGATAACTAAAACTATACGTTTTTTGGGTCACTGATTCCAATAATGATGTTCCTAAAAACCTAAACATATGTGTTAGCCCTTAAATGGCAAAAATGGTCCTTTTTAGGGTTTCTAGGTACAAATCATAATTGCTTACATCATAACTCAAAATATACGATATTATGGAGGCTGAAGAGAAGATTAAACCTATTAACTTATTGAATTATTACTTTGCAGGTTCCAATGAAATACACAAAAGCAACACAATTAACCTAAATGTTGTAGTTCTTATTTTGTCTGAAATATTTGTTTTTATTCTTTTTAGCCTAATTTTTTTTCAAAATTTTTTCACCAAAAAACTTTGTGTGGTACATTTTTTTTTTTAATTTTGATGTAATACTTTATTTTTTCCAAGAAAGTACTAATATTTAGAAGTATCGTTTTTCTTGATATCTTGAATCTTATAATTACTTTTTTAAAAATTTTTTCTTAACTATTTACCTTTTTTATTAATTATTTTTAAAAGAAAATTAAAGTTATTATCTTTAATTTTGTGTTATTATTAATTCTTAAACTTTCGGGCCATAAATGTTGTGAGATGAAATTATATGGCCTAAGCTAAGTAACATTTAATTTCAGCAAAAGTATAAATTCCTAATAAATATATTATAACTTTTGGGCCATAAACGTTGTGAGATAAAATTATATGGCCTAAGCTAAGTAAATTTTTATTTAAGCAAAAGTATGAATTCCTAATAAATATATTATAGTTTTTGGGCCATAAATGTTGTGAGATATACAGCTTTTTCACGTTTAGCTCACAGGCTGTACTTTTAAATATACTAATCTTATATTATAACAATTTATTATCTTCAGAAACTGCTTAACTTGCCAGGCCCTTAAATAACCATTATATCCGTGGAAAATTAAAATAAAATTAAAGAAATCGTTTTTATAGATTTATGCTTTATTTAGATGTATACAAAATAATTATTATTTGAATAAATCTATTATGAAGGTAACTACTTTTAAGTTAATGGTTATAGTAACTACACATTTTGGTTAATGGGTTTAATTTCTTTCTTTCACTTATTATCCTCTGCTAAAGAATAATGTCGATTTAAAAAATAGGTATTTCCAGGAAGATCACGTTAATGAAAATTTTTACTACTCATCTATGACTGAAATTTTGTTTTTTATGCAAACCATTTATTTGTTTATAATCCTTAAAGTCATATTTCAAGAACTTTGTTTTATAATGAAAAATCATTTTCATAGACAAGATTTTACTTTAGATGATATTCTTACTGTATAATTCTAATATATTCTTACAATAATTTGAAATAATTTCCAATTTATTTAATATTTTTATAAAATAAAATTTTAATTCTTTTTACACTAAATTAAAACTAGATTATATCGTTATAATTTTCCATTAGCTTCATTAAAGAAATATCAAAGATAGATGTTTAGAATAAATATAGGCTATAACCCATGAGAACCTATAACAAAAATAGAAAAATTCAAATTTGAAAACAAGCAATTTGATTGGCTAATAAACTGTTGACACAAGATGGCGATCTCCATAGAGCCCATAAACTTTTTTATAATAGATAATTATTGATGCAATTTCCATTCACGCCGTTTACTGGTTATTTAGGGGCCTGGCAAGTTAAGCAGTTTCTGAAGATAATAAATTGTTAAAATGTAAGCTAATTATATTTAAAGTACAGCCTGTGAGCCCAAGAATCATGGAAATCTTGCTAAAAACGGGTCTTGCCGGCCAATCAGAAGCCCTATCAAAAATATCTGTTATGTATGAGAATCCCTTCCATTGTTTTTACATTTGGGCATATTCCTTTTTTTCCTATTCTCATACTATACTATCTCCAGTCAGTCGTATATGTATACTCAAAAAGTCATCGACGCGTATAATGCGTTATCGACTAATATTAAAATCATCTTTGGGCGTCGGCCCGCGGTTGCGTCATCTTATATATATATATATACAACGTGTAGTGTCCAGGGATGAACAGGCGTGGCCAAAATAGAGACGTAGTAGGGGAAAAAATAGGAGAATTGCCGCGATTGTAGCCATGCGTGGGGGTATAGGGGACTAGAGGAGAAGCTATACGAGCGTACCGCACATTGAGTTATTTTCATTAAAAAAACATAACCTATTTTATTTATGTGCCTTTTGAATAATTCTACTTGAATAAAAATAATTGAAGTTTTATTTATTTAATGCTATTAATTATTTTGATAATTAATAAATTAAATATCAAAAGATTTTGTGCCATAAAAGGTAAGATGTATTTATTAAAAATTTTAAATTTTCTAAAAATTGAGGCTTTCAAACACTTTTGCTTTACTTGGTACTTCACCCATTTCATCTCCATAATTTTAAAAATTACAATTTATCTGCTTGGGTGCGTTTGTAAAAATTTGATTTTTTTTTATTTCCTATTGCTGCTTATTCTGTAAAATTAAAATGTAAAATATTTTTAATAGATTTTCTAAGCCTGTATCAAATACAAATGTGGATTCTACAAATGAAGTACAAGATTTTTCAATGTCAAATAAATCAAAACAAGTTAATACTAATAAAGGAAAGAAAATTGGATGAAATTTTACTTCTGCTAAAATGGGGTTGTCTAATTCTTCATCGCAAAAACCTTTTTCTATCACTGTAACTTCCATTGCATCTTCGTTAATGCAGCAGTAGGAGACGAACTTTTAGGAAGAGTTGTAGATGCTTTAGGAAACCCAATTGATGGCAAAGGTCTTTTGAACAATAAACTTAGATTCCGTATTGGTACAAAATCTGCTGGTATTTAGAAAAGGTCCATTAGTACCTGGCGCCATGATGACTCCTGGTGGAACTTTTGCTGTTCCTGCAATAGACCAGTAAGTTAAATAAAATAATTTTCAAATGTATAGAATCTGTTTATAAAACAAAGAAAAATACCAAAATTATAAAGTTTATTATCAATGCAAAACACAATTATTCTAATCTTTATTCAATAACTTATTTGTAGTCAAGCTTATAAAGAAGGAAAAAAGGAAAAACCTCCATTTTCTCAAGATCCAGAACCAACGGTTGAAAAACCTGAAATTCCAGAAGATCTACTGTGCAATATTTGCAAAGATCTTTTGACAGATGCAGTGATGATTCCTTGCTGTGGCAACTCTTTTTGCGATGAATGTACGATTTTTAAAAGTCTATTAGTTTTTTTTTTTTTTTTTTTGTATTTTATTTTAAAAGTACTGATAAAATTTTTTTTATTCTTAGGTATGCGTACATTTTTGTTAGAATCTGAAGAGCATGAATGTCCTGATTGTAATGAAAAAGATGTATCTCCAGATAGCTTAATTCCTAACTGATATCTTCGTAATTCAGTTTCCAATTTCAAAAATGAAACTGGTTATGCTAAGCCTCAAACATTTAAGCCACCAGTAGTGAAAATACCTGTTTTAACGATACCAGCAAATGTTTCAACTGTTTCTGAAAAAATAAATGCTAATCGAGCTATTGCTCCTGTAGTAACTATTCGAAACTCTAGTCAAATTCCTCTATCCGTTTCACTTGATGAATCTTCAGTTAAAGAAACAGAAAAATCTACAGAAAATAATAAATTATTGTATAAGAAAAAATTAGTAAATACTACAGGTTGGTTAATAAATAATATGTGGAATATTAAAAATAAAAACTTCTGAAATTTAGAAAATTTAATTAAAATAGACCAACAAAAATCTTTTAATCTGAAACCCACCAATGTTATCTATATATATATTTTTTTTTTTTAATTACTTTTGGGGATTCGTAGTCTTGTCGATGATAATGTAAAAACATTGAAAACAAATTTCAGGTCCCGATCTCGATAATTTGAGTTACATATCAATAATTGTGCATTTTTAACCAGCTTAAACATCGTTTTTTTTTTAAGTTTTAAGAATAAAGTTTAAATTAAAATCGACCCTAGTATTCAAAATATAAATAATGAATGAAAATGTGTGCAAAAAATAAGTTTTTGCATAATTATGAACTTTGTAGGCTAACCTTATAAAAATAAAAGTTGAATACCTTAATTGTAATTTAAATAACATTTCGATATTCAATACCTCGAATCATCTTTAACAGAATCAGTAGTGCGTTGTTTCGCTTGATATCCAAAATAGGAAAAAAATTTGATTTATAACTGAATTTTTCAAATTTTTTTTTATTTGAGTTTCCGGTAGTTTATCCTTTTTGAAAAATATTACATTCATTTAAATTCATTCCTGAAATCTGGAAATAATAAAGGCACAAAGAATCGGGTTTTTCTTCAATAATAATATAATTAAACAATTATTTTGTAATCTGAATACTTATCTAAAACTTAATAAATAGCAATCTATACAGAAATGAATAAATAATTTTTTAAAAACTGCATATAAATTTAAACAGAAGAATAACGCCACATTCGCTATCTTAATAATTGCAAAAGGTTTTTTAAATAGGCAAATTTTTGTGGTTTTGCTACTGCTTTCTAAAAAAGAAAAATAATTCACGTCAAATAGATAATAATATACCAATCTGTGTGCATCTTAAAAACGGAGAAAAACAATATTTACTTACTTTTATTTGTTACACTTATAATTATTCGGGAGTTCATCGGTTTATGATCAGTTTTATTTATTTGTAAAATTATATAAAATTATAAAAGATTTTTACAAAAATATATATTTTTATAAATAAAATTAAACGAAAAATTGATAATATTTTAAGGTTTAGATTATACAGGGATGAAAAATAGTTGTTGCCACTATATTTTTAAACTAAAGATCCCTGACTTTTCAGCCCAAAAATTAGTAAATTAGTAAATTTACCTGGCTTTTTTTTTTAATTTTCCTCTGACTTACCAAACCTAAAGTTAAAAATATATTAACTTATATTTTCCCAAACGGACTCAAATAGTCTATTGGATTTTCGCCAAGAAAAACTATAAAAAATGAAAATTAGTTTCAGATAAAAATGTTATCCCATGAATAAACAGTTGCTCTCTCAGTTTCTATGATCAGATTTCAGAAATTTTTGATCAGCAGTTAAATTTAGTCTCTTAAAATAGATTTATTTATAACATCAAAAAGTAATCCCAAGGAGTTCTTTGCGTATTTCAAAGGATTTTAGATTTTTTCAATTACACTAAAATGGCAGCAGATTTCAAAAAATATTAAATTAAAGGTTTTTTACCCTTGATTTTACATTTTTTTAAATACTACCATTTCGTTGGCCGTATGGACCGAGTCCGAAAACCTTTGAAACATGTTACAAACTTCGTAACATAGAATAATAATAAAATACTCACACATAAATCATATAATCTCATTCTTTAAAACTAAATTGTCATTATGAAAACTAGGTATCAAAAAATTAGATGTTATTATAACATCTAGAGACTTATAAGTCTCTTATCCTTAATACTTGATTATCTAAGCCTGTAAACTAAAATTATTCTAAGATTAGCAGCTATTTGTTAATAAATGTTATGCTGAGTCCCTAAATTCGCGTTACTCCAATTTTATTTTTTGCGTCCCCGAATCCAAATCCAGGCTTGACTAAAACTGAAAATTTGGGTAAAGCCCGTAAATCAACATAAACTACCCCTTTTTAGGCTTAAGGTAAAATTATTTTAAAAATTGCTTTCTTTAAAGATAATATAAAAAATATTGGGATTCTATTATATTATTAATTACCAATATTGGGATACAAGATTTATCTATTATGTACAAAAAAACTCGAAAACAAATTTTCAAAATTAGAATTCGACGGCTAATTTCATTACCTAAAAAGTCTATTAGTCAAAAATCTTTTATGAAAAAAAAATTGAAATTCTTGATAATCGACCCAAAAAACCTATATGGGCATATCCTGGATGCAGAAAGTGCGAAAAAAGCAAAACCACCCCTGTTAGTGGTAGTTTTATCTATTTTAAGGGTGAAATAGTAATTATTTATGAAAAGGAGTCGAAACTTTTGAATAGCGACCCAAAAAACCTATATGAGCATATCCTGGACGCTCAAAGTGCGAAAATAATAATAACACCCCTTTTAGGGGTAGTTTTAGCCATTTCAACCCTCGTCAAAAAAGCACCTTAAATTTTGGCGTTAATAACCAAAATTGGGTATAAATTATAAATACCTAATTTATAGTGTAATTTAGAAAATGGTTGGTGTTAACACTAAGCCTCAGGTATTAATACCCAAGCATTTGGAATTTACACTAAAATTTAAAAAAACGCCTATTTTTCTCGGTGTTAATTTCGGAGTTTTTTTGATGAGGGAAGGGTCAAAAATCGATTATTTATGAAAAAGAATGCCCATATAGGTTTTGTGGACCGCTAGTAAAAAATTGCGACTTCTTTTACATAAATAATCGATTTTTGACCAGATTGTTTGTTTTGTGATTGTGTGTAGATTTGTTCAGATTGTTTGTATCCAATATCCAATTTCAATTACTTTTATCCTTATCCTTAACAATCTGTTTATCTAAATGTGATCCATTATGATAATTTTGATATTAAATTCACATAAAGGTTTTAAGTAAAATGACTAGAAAATTGCAACAAAAAAAGTTATTAAAAAAAGCATTTTCAGCTTCGGACACTACTCGTTTGCGTAAACTTGATTAAACATGTTCAACAAATCAAACTGTAACAGATGGCTTAATATTGGATTCTTGAATTTCTTATGTTTCGAAAAATTATTATTCGTTAGGTACGGTTAGGTTATTTTCATATGGTTATGCATATGGTAATGCATATGATTATGCATATGGTAATGCATATGGTTATGCATATGAATTTCCATATGCTTTTAAAGAAATTGTTAAGTTGGCAAAAATTTTATTCTTATACGTTTTTTAAGTTTATTTAAAGCACATCTTTTGGCATAAAAAATTTTATAAACTAATCTAATATGGACCATCATATGGAAATCCATATGCAACTTCATGTGCAAACCCATCTGGATTTCCACTTCAAAATCCATATATAAATACTTATACATTTTCGGATAACTGCAGAGTCGCGCGGCAGATTTAAATGCAAATTTAGCGCCAATTCCACTAGACGGTTAATATGCAAGTTAGATAATGCACAATTTCTAACAATAATTAACTAATTTCAAAAATGGTGAGTTTAAGTTAAAAAAAAATTTATTCAATAAATCATTATATTATTTAGTTTCCGCATGGCAGTGAAGCCGCACTATACGTTGATTTGGGTATCGATATCGAAAAATAAAAAATGTGGTGTCATACATCTCAGCAAGATCAATATTAATAAATATAAATATAACATTAAATTTCATGTATATATTCAAATTTTTAATAATTTTTGTAGATTTTGATAAGGGTCTCTATTAGAGACCGAAAAGTCAATAATAAATAAATAAAACCATTATTTTACTCGAAAAAAGGTCAAAATTTTTTTATTTATTTTTGCCCTAATTTAACGTTTTATTTGTTTATTTTTTGATAAAAATATTATTTTTAACGATTTCTTATTTTTCGACATCGATATCGACATCGACGGATAGGTGGGTTTACTGTGAAGACTTACATGGAAATCCACATAGAAGTCCTATTACAAATGAAATTTCACATGATATCCAAACAAAATATCAGAACAATTTCTCGTGAAAATCCATCTTGAAATGTGAGCGAATTTAATTTGAAAATTCATAAGATAATGATACAATTACTCTTTTTAAGTTTACTTTGCATTGTCAATGATTTTTTTATATGGTTTTTCATATGCTTTTTCATATGCAAATTCATATGGTTTTTCATATGATTTACCATATGCTTTTCTTGTGCAAAATTCATATGCAGATCCATATGAAAATTCATATGGATTTTCATATGAAAAACCATATGGATATTTTTGATAGGGAGCCAGCATTTAAATTCTTGCCGGCCAATGAAAACTAACCTCCTCCCACTAAACTCTCCTTTTCATAAAGTCAAATTTCTTTGCTTTTGCTATAGTTTATGCAATGAGAGTTGAGACGTGACAAATATTAATGGAGGAAAAAAGGAAATGAATGACAGAGAAAAATAACCATGAGAATTTCTAATTTTTTTAAAAAATGCTTTTATATTAATTTAATTGGAAAAAATTTAATAAGCTAATATATTAAAAGAATAAAATTTTCTACCAAAATAAATTCAATGTTATTGTTTACTTGTTTTATTAAAATACAAAGTTGCATAAGAAAAACCAGAGATGGCGTCTCTCGTCTCATACGTGTTTCTTTTCTGTGCATAATTAATGAAATTACACATAAACTTTGTATTTTTTTGATTTTTTTATAATTGTGAGGTTTGTTTATTTTTTTATTTCAAAATAAAATATTTGAACTTTTTAATACATAAGTAGGAATAAAGAAAAAAAACGAATATATAAAAATTATCTTAAAATAAGTACATAGAAACTTAAGAAACTTCTAAGGTAAGTATTAAAATTTTGTTGTTGATATAATAATAATATACTAATTGATAAAAGAAATTATTTTAAATTAAACAATCAAAATTAAAAGTAATTAGTGCATTTTTACATAAGAAACCATTTTTTCCAAGTACAGAATTTAAAAGATCATGAGAAAATATACAAAGTTTATAAGACATAATTAAGTATAAAGTTACTTATATTTTAGCTCATATATAAACTTTCTGCTACCAAATTTATTCACCAATTTCTTTTTTTTTTAAATAAAATTTACAATATTCATAAAAATTATAAATTATTATTAAAACTTTTTTTTTTTAATCTATGAAGATAATTTAAATGTTTTTTAAAAACTATCAATGGTTTATAATAAACTTTTAACCATGCTTTGACAAGTGTATCTAACAAGCAAACATAGAATAAACAACTTAAACTAATTTTTTTTTTATAATTTTGATTATCCTATTTTATTTTATATACTATATATTTCTTTACAATTGTAAAGAAATTTCTTTACTTAAGTATACCATATTAAAATTATTTTTTTTAATCATTTAAATTTAAAATTAATAAAAAATACAATTGTTTATTTTGTAGCTATGCTTTTTCTTAATTTTGTAATCCTTAATTCATTTTAGAGTAACTTAATATTTTTATTTTTTGAGTGTAATACATACACATTTATTAAGTTAAAACATTCTTACTATCATTATAAAACCTTACAAAAAACCTTACATAGTAGAATATTTATTTTAAATTTTCTAATTTTTAAATTGTAACGTCAGGTCAAAACGACCCTAAATAAAAGGGTTATTATTTAATGTAGCCAAGGTCAACAGTTGCTTCATATCAAACATGACTTCGTAAAATATACCAAGCGTTATTAACGTAACACCTGAGCAAACATACATAAATATTTCGAGCACTTATCAGCTCAGCGGGCGTTGGCCAACGTAATCGAGACCTTGACGTAGAACTTCCCCCATAATTAAAAATAGCAATAGATTTGGTGACTAGACAAAACGCTCTTATCACTATATATAGAGGTAAAATCCGAGGGGTCGGTCTCTCTTTTTAGCCGTGAATCCGTTTAGCTTCACGTTTCTGGTTGTGCCGTCCCGGTCTTCAGCTAGAGATGGCTCTCTTTAATCTGCCAGCAATTACGCGACTAGTTCCGCCACAAATTCAGTACCCAGACGCTCGAAGTATACTTACCAATCCAAGTGGTCTTAGTAATTGGACTTTAACAAATTAAGGACTTCCAGTTGGACTTTAATTAGTAATCATAGTAAGCACGTTGTAAGTTATTATAAGAGAAATTATAACTAATAAGTAAATAATAGAAATAAAAGCAGTTATTAATTAATTATCTTAAATTGATTTGAACCTAATCCTTTCCCGCCGTTAGTGTC
Source organism: Anagrus nilaparvatae (assembly GCA_022575985.1). NCBI lineage: Eukaryota > Metazoa > Arthropoda > Insecta > Hymenoptera > Mymaridae > Anagrus > Anagrus nilaparvatae. The sequence goes on from JAKSXM010000129.1 coordinate 596,138, forward strand.
ACGTAGACGCAAGGCTAAAAGGAATCCTATTCGCATTAGCAATATTCTTTACAGGTTACATTAAAGTAAGTTTAGACGTAATAAATTTGGGGTCTCGTCCGCGATAAATTTTGTGGTTCAAATCAAAATTTTAAAATGTTCAAGTTTTTTTTTTTTTTTTGTGATTTAACTACCTTTATTATTATTATTTACAGATTGGTTTACAAATAATAAAGTAAAAAAAGAAAAAAAATTTACTGTGAATTTATTTGTCATTTTTTTTGAGAAGGTAAAAATTCAAAATTTAAAAAATTTTTTTAATATTCTTATATATGTTCATAAAAATTTATATTAAATGCTGCTTGTGTAATTAAAATATAAAATAATTTTAACTATACGTGTCATTTTTTGTTAAGAGATAATTCATACAGTAATTTAATTTAAATATTATTCAAAAAAGATTAATATATAAATTTTTTTTTATCAGTGATAAAATATTTTTATGAATAGAAATTGATCGAGTAAACCTAAATTTTTATCTAATTCAAAGTCAGTATTAACATATTTAGTTAATTCTGTTTAAAAAATTAAATTTTTTTTTTAAATTGATTTTTCAATAAAATTGTATATTATTAAGTAATTTTTTTTTTTTGTTAGTATCAGTCATTTTATCTGAAACATATTAAATAATTTTTTTTTTCTTCTCATATTTAAAGTCTTTTTCTTGTTTAAAAAAAAAAAAAAATATTTTACAAAATGGCAAACACACAAATTGCATATTTAGAAAAACAACTGCTGGCTAAAGAGCCGTTAGTAACAAAATCGTTTGAAATTTTAAAAGAGCACGCGGAAGGTAAATTCGAAATACCAAACGATTCAGATATAAGGGTAGTGCTAGGAGCGTATCAATGTTATTACGAGGAAAACACAAAAATTTTAGAAGGGGACATTGATGACGCGGCTAAAGAGTTAATAACGGATTTTGCACAGTTTATTTCAATACTAAAAATGAAACTATTATTTAAAGATAAATTTTTTGTAGAATTGTTTAAAAAATTAAAAGATGCTCAAACTGAACCATCAGTTCTGGTAGATATAATATCAGCAAAGTCTGAAGAAGTTAGTGCGTGGTCAGTATACACAGATTTCAGGGTAAATGAAATCTTTAGAAATTTTATTAAAGTAGATTCAAATAAAATGTGTACCACGAATTTTGACTATATTAGAAATATGTATGAGAAAATGCAGTCGATCGGTGGTAAATCAATTCCAAACGAATTTAAAAAATTATTTAATAAGTAAAAGTATTCGGTGGAAAATAAAGAGTTATTGGAAAAAGCTATGCAAGATCCTGAAATTTGTCTAGTTTTAAACGAGTTAAATCAAAAAGGTTTATATCCGGAGCACGTTATTTCGGCCCTTAGTTCACTCGAAACAGTAAGAAAATCTATTACGTCAAACATAGAGGAAAATTTGAGAAAAAATTACGAAACATCATTAACATCAGAAATCAGTAAAGCTTTAGCATTTAATTTAAAATATGAAATTATTAAAAATAATTTACGTAGTAACAAAATTACGCCACAAAATTATCATGTAGACGATAGTAAAAGTATTAATTATGGACATAGCACTCAAAATCAAACACGTCATTATTAAAAATTATTAAAAATAATTTACGTAGTAACAAAATTACGCCACAAAATTATCATGTAGACGATAGTAAAAGTATTAATTATGGACATAGCACTCAAAATCAAACACGTCATCAAGGTCATGAGATGTGGCCCTCAACGATGTACCACACCCCACCTTGCGAAAGCATTCCTTCTCCGCTTTTAAAAGTTCAAGTGGGGGGAAGTCAAAAAAATTCAAGGCCCCCCACGGTTCCACATTCTCAACAGCTTAATTTTCTAAGCCCCTTACATAATAGAAATACAGGTATAGAACCCGACCCGAGTTCGATTGTTATAAGAAATTATGAATTAACAAATATAAAGGCGTTGTCAATTAAAGACGCCTTTGAGTACATTCCAAGGTTCGATGGAATTAAAAACGAGTTTAAAGCAATAAGTTTTATTAGTCAAAATAATCAGATTTAATCAGCCAAATTTTCCGAGGGGAGTCAATTAAATTGTTTTTATTGTAAAAAACTCGGCCATATGATTAAACATTGTAGGAAAAGAAGGTTTATAAATCAAAAGAGATTGATACAAGTACAGGCGACGGAAAAGCCCAGCGCTAACCTCAGAAGTGAGCCAGGCCACCCCTGTCAAGGGAATCAGTAAAATAAAATCTTAGATTTTTATCTTAGCAGAATCTTTGATCAATAATTTAACAGAACCTTCAATTCATAATTTAGTGCAAATTCTGTTGCCCAATTTGGTACAAATTCCGTTTCCTAAATTAGCGCAAACTCCGTTACAAAATTTAGTTCAAACTTTGAAACCCAATTTAGCACAAACTTCGACCCCTAAATTGGCACGAACTTCGTTACAAAATTTAGTTCAAACTTCGAAACCCAATTTAGCACAAACTTCGACTTCTAAATTGGCACAAACTTCGTACAAAATTTAGTTCAAACTTCGAACCCAAATTTAGCACAAACTTCGACCTCTAAATTGGCACAAACTTCGTTACAAAATTTAGTTCAAACTTCGAACCCCAATTTAGCACAAACTTCGACCTCTAAATTGGCACAAACTTCGTTACAGAATTTAGTTCAAACTTCGAACCCCAATTTAGCACAAACTTCGACCCCTAAATTGGCATAAACTTCGTTACAAAATTTAGTTCAAACTTCGAAACCCAATTTTGCACAAACTTCGACTTCTAAATTGGCACAAACTTCGTACAAAATTTAGTTCAAACTTCGAAACCCAATTTAGCACAAACTTCGACTCCTAAATTGGCACAAACTTCGTTACAAAATTTAGTTCAAACTTCGAAACCCAATTTAGCACAAACTTCGACCCCTAAATTGGCACAAACTTCGTTACAAAATTTAGTTCAAACTTCGGTTACCAATTTATCACAAACTGCGGCAAATAAATTGCACAAATTTCGACATCTTATTTAGTACAAAATCAGATAATAGATTTAGCACAAATTTCAACCCCTAAGTTAGTTCAAAAATCAGAACCTCAGCAAAACACCAACAGAACTTATATAGTTTCGTCAGAAGGCAGTAATAAAACTAATAAACCCTTTGCAAATTCCTTTAAATTCCGCAGCAGGTCCCGTAACTCAGAAAGCAGATCCCATAATTCAGGTAGCAGGTCCTTCAAGCTCTGATTAAAAAACATTGAGTTGTTTGTCAACGCGCGTATTTCATCTTAATACAAACGACTCCTTGTTAAATTAGGGTTTAAGGAAAATTCTTTGGTTAGACCTGGTTATAAAGTATTAGAAATAAATCCAATAGAAAATGTCAACAAAAAAAATCTTATGTTAAATGCAAGAAAATTTGTAAAATTTAGTATTATTTAAATTTAAAATCTTAGGAACACAAATTAAGGTAAATTTTAAGGAAATAGATTAATAATTATTTAATCGTTTTACAGTAAAGGTCAGGAAACTGACTGGTTGTCCTAAAATCAAAACTTAGCTTTTGAGTCGTTTTACAGTATAGGTCAGGAAACTGACTGGTCGTCCTAAAATCAAAACTTAGCTTTTGAGTCGTTTTACAGTAAAGGTCAGGAAACTGGCTGGTCGTCCTAAAATCAAGACTTAGCTCTTGAGTCGTTTCTCTTAAAGGTCAGGAAACTGGCTGGTCGTTTTAATTTTAAGATAAAGCTTATGAAAATCTGATGAAGGACATGAATTATTTGCTTTTAGGATTAAGTAAAACTAATATTTGATGCTTAGCATTTTTCAGAAAAAAAATATTTGTCAGGAAATAATTACAAAATTAATAATGGTGTTAATGTTATACTCTTTATTCGTAAGGCAGATTATTACAATATATTAATCAGGTTCAGTAAGGAATTTTAATGAAGGATGCACAGTTTCCAGAATATCTGCCAATTTCCAAATCTGATGAAAAATAGAGTTATCAGCTACTAGCTCGAAGAGTATCATCCTAAAATAAATAAAATATGAATTAAAAGAATGTGGGCATAAATCTATTGAAGCATTCGTTTTAGTATAAAAGTTGGTTAAAGTAGCTAACAAGGAAGGCTAATCATTTTAGAAATTTAAGGTCAAGAAATGATTTCATGAGTTCAAAAAAAAAAATATATTTTTTGTTTAAGAAAATTTCAGCATATCAGAGGATATGCTGAGATTTTGGTAAAACATTTTTGTAAAAAAAAAAAAAAAAAATGTTCAGTGGTTTAATAGAACACTATCCAAACACAATTAATTTAACTTGTAAAGTTTTTAGTGCAGCTCCGTAGATTAGCGGAGCCGTACTCAAAATGTATAAATTTTAAAAAGTTTTTAGTTCAGCTCTGTAGTTTGGCAGAGCCGCACAAAAAAGCGCAGAAATTAAAAAAAAAAAAAAAAAAAAAAAAAATTACATGTTCTTAAAAATGCAGAGCACATAAGAGATGGCTCTGTGATTTTAAGAAATAAAGTTCAAAAAAAATACCGAGCACATAAGAGGACTCGAAGATTTTTTCTAAAAAATAATATGTTCGAAAAAATGCCGAGCACATAAGAGAAGGCTCGGCGATTTTTCTAAAATGTATATGTTCAAAAAAAAAAAAAAAAAATGCCGAGCACAGCACGAATATACGGCGTTTTTGATAAAATTTTTTTTTCTAAGTTCAAAAAATTATTTTTTAACTAAGAGATTCGCCGTATACAACGGATATACGGCGTTTTTGATAAATTTTTTTTTTAAGTTAAGTTAAAAAATAATGTTATTTTTCTAAGTTCGAAAAATTATTTTTTAACTAAGAGATTCGCCGTATACAACGGATATACGGCGTTTTTGATAAAATTTTTTTGTAAGTTAAGTTAAAAAATAATGGTATTTTTCTAAGTTCAAAAAATTATTTTTTAACTAAGAGATTCGCCGTATACAACGGATATACGGCGTTTTTGATAAAAATTTTATTTTTCTAAGTTAAGTTAAAAAATAATGTTATTTTTCTAAGTTCAAAAAATTATTTTTAACTAAGAAATTCGCCGTATGCACACGAATATACGGCATGTTTGATAAAAACTTTTTTTTAGTAAATGTCAGCATATCAGAGGACATGCTGAGAATTTGAAAAATTAATTTTAAGTTTCGTTTGAAAATTTTCTAAGTTCAAAAAATATTTTTTTTAGAAAGCAGATCGCATATTGATCTATCTGCGCGCGATAAAAATAATTATTTGTTTCAAAAGATTTTTTTTTTAGAGAGCAGATTGCATATTGATCGATCTGCGAGCGGTAAAAATAATTATTTTTTCAAAAGATTTTTTTAGAGAGCAGATCGCATATTGATTGATCTGCGCACGGTAAAAATAATTAATTTTTTTTCGTTGTCAAAAGATTCTTAGAGAACAGATCGAATATGGAACGATCTGCGCGCGTGATAAAAGTATTTTTCAAAGATATAATAATTTTTTTTTGGTTTTGATGACACAGGCACACAAAAAAAAAAAAAGTCATGTACCAGAAGGTAGACCCCATGGACTGGGGGTTTTTGGTGGTGCTAAAACCGAATATGGCCATAGAAATGCGATTTCACTAGCCAATTTTCCCCCAGCGCCCCCATGTGCCCCCCCAAGGAGGTGAAAAAATTTTTCTTTTCGAAAAATGAAAATTGTACTATATACTTATGTTTTTTGGGTCGCTGATACCAAATATGTATATAAAAAATGTTTTTAGCCAACACTTGGCCCTGTAGACCACTTGAGTCCCCCTCCCTTTCACCCCCCCCCCAAACGGGTTAAAAATATTTTTCTTAAGAAACCTAAAAGTCAAAGTGTTTTCTTATATTTGCTGAGACGCTGAAACCAAAGGTGAATATAGAAAATGTGTTTAACCAATGCTTGGCCCTCCAGAACACCCCAATGCTCCCATTCACCCCCCCCCCCTCCCAAACGGGTTAAAAATGTTTTTCTTAAGAAAAATAAAATTCAAAGTGTTTTCTTATATTTGTTGAGACGCTGAAACCAAAGGTGAATATAGAAAATGTGTTTAACCAATGCTTGGCCCCTCCATTTTATTTTTCTTAAGAAAAACATTTTTAACCCGTTTGGAAGAGGGGGGGGGTTGAATGGGAGCATTGGGGTGTTCTGGAGGGCCAAGCGTTGGTTAAACATATTTTTTATATTCATCTTTAGTTTCAGCGTCTCAGCAAATATAAGAAAACACTTTGACTTTTAGGTTTCTTAAGAAAAATATTTTTAACCCGTTTGGGGGGGGGGGGGGGGAACTCAAGTGGTCTACAGGGCCAATTGTTGGCTAAAAACATTTTTTATATACATATTTGGTTTCAGCGACCCAAAAAACATAAGTATATAGTACAATTTTCATTTTTCGAAAAGAAAAATTTTTTCACCTCCTTGGGGGGGCAAATGCGGGCGCTGGGGGAAAATTGGCTAGTTAAATCGCATTTCTATGGCCATATTCGGTTTTAGCACCACCATAAACCCCCAGTCCATGGGGTCTACCTTCTGGTACATGACTTTTTTTTTTTTGTGTGCCTGTGATTCTACGATTCAAATTTTTGACAAAGTCTTTAGTCAGAGTTACTCAAATTTTTTTATAAATACTAGAACTTTGACAAAAATTTGGATAATTTAAAAGAAAATAGGTTTCAGCGCGAGTCAAGATACCTAAGACGGCATGGTAGTATGAAGAAAAGTAACCTGTGTATCCTCCACAAAGCCATAAGAAAAATCGTATAAGCCAAAGACGGCAAAGAAATTTGATAATCAAAAAGACATTAGAGGAAAAGAGACAGAAGATATAGAAGCAGACGTTAAAAATTTTAAAATATTATGATGTGCAGTAATATAAGAGAAAAATGTTGTGATGGTGGGGGTTTCCATGAAATGAATTTTTACACAAATTTATTTAACAATAACAATAATAAATTTATTAACGAATCATAAAACTAAATATGTACAAAATGCCGTATAACGAGCGCCAGGCAATTTATTCTAAAAATTGCCAAAAATGCCAAAGTTAATTTAAGTTGAAACCCGTATTTATCCATTTAAAATTTGCCCGTAAATAAAAGTCATGAGACAACTCGGGTCGTCTTTCCGCGATATAATATTTACAAAACTGCCTAAAAATCTGCCAAATACTAAATACAGAATAAATCATATAGAAAAATACATAGAAACTTACATATAAAAATACTTATACACCTTTTGAGAGAGATAGAGAGTGAGAGAAGATACGCGCGCTTGATGTTAATGATGATGATGACGTACAACATGGCTGGCTCTTCTTCTTCTTTACCTCTCCTACTTTCTTGCCGGATTCTCGGAATCACAAATAATAAAGATGGATTCCAGTTTTATTATTTATATATATATTTGCCAAATTCGAGTCCATGAGCATAGAGATGAATTAAACTAATTACACTTATTTATCCTTAAAAATCATTATTAATAATAGCGAATATTATAAGTTCACAAATATGTCAAATATTCACTGTTCATATATAAATGCCACAATTTTGCCTGAGATGTCACTTATTAAATTATTAGCAATAGATAGTTATTTTTAATTATAGTTAAATAATTAATCAAATTATTTACAGATATAGATTATATAGCGTCTTTACAGAAGTCACGTAATGGCGGACTATTAGTTTTACTATTCTGTAGCGCGCACAATATCTAATAAATAAAATCAAAACTTATTTACTTATCACAAATATAAATTGTTTATACATTTTCAGGCACAAAAAAATAATTAATACTTAATTTATTAAGCTTAATCACCATTTATGGTGATACGAGATTTTAGATCACATTGCGACCGGCCTGTGCCGACGCCAAGATGGCAATGCCCGTTGGGATCTCATCCGTCCACGATGCCCTGGGCCATACGCGCACGCATTTCTTCACTCTCTCTATCTCTTTCTTTTCTCTCGTTCTCTCTCGTTTCTCTCTTTATTTAAAATTTTACATTTACAATAAGAATAATAATAATACCTTATATTTTAAATCTATTTTATAATAATAATTTGCCTTAAAATAATTCACAAAGTGACGGCCCCCGTCACATACCCCCTCACCCAACTGTACTTACGCCTTGAAAAATTTGGAGTAATATATGAAGTAACAATTGAATAAATTTGTGGAGTATGGAAAGGAAACCAAAGAGAAAATCGGATAAGAACCGAGAAGGAAAGCTATTTTAATTTAATTTTCATTAAGAGTAAAAAAAAAATCTAAATCAACTGAAATAAATCTTCAAGAATTATTTAATTTAAATGGTATCGAGTATATCCTCAATTTAACCTTATTATTGCAGAAATATTTATAGAAGAAAGAAGAAAAGTAATATTTACATTTGCCTTATAAATTAATATTTTAAAAGAATGAAAATTATCAAAATTAGAATATTGTGAAATAAACTTCGCACCTAAGCTACTTTCAGGTTATTACAATTTCATTTGATACAAAAAAAAAACTATCAACATTAGGATCATCTGACGCGAACGTGGCACCTGAGCTACTTTCGGGTTATTATCGCGTAATATGATCTAAAAGAGAAAGACAACAGCGAATTTATCGCTGACTCCCCCTTTCCCTAATCTGTAATTAATTTTGATGCAACTCTGTAGCTAAGGAAACTAATATAAATAAAATTTTCAACAAGACCTAAATGAAAATTTTCAAAAAAAAAGTTAGTAATATGGTTATGAAATTGTCAATTTATCATACTAGAATTTTTCTTCAAGTTAAAGAATAATCTAAAATTTCATAATCAATATTTAAGCAGAATTCATAAGTATCACTAAAGATTATCAGAGATATGAATATTAATATATACTATAATGAGGTTATATATGAAGATCTAAATAATTTTCCCAGCTACATAGCCACATAAAAAAAAATACGAATAATTAGCTTAAATCTAAATAAAAATTAATAATAATAACCTTAAAAACGAAGAATAACACACAAAAAATTCAAGAGAAGAAAACAATGATTAGTGAAGACAACTTCGTTGCTTCTTATTTATTCTTTTTCGTTTTGCCTGACAAGGTTTACATCGAGGAAGTATTATTCCAGGCTTACCACAGCCATGGCAAAAAGTTCTTTGAGGGGTTGTGCAATTAATAAAAATGTGTCCAACTTCGCCACAATTGTAACATTTCTTATTTCTATGAGTTTTTGATAAAAATTTGATATTTTTAGTGTTAAAACTATGTGTTGGAGTACGAATCGACATATTTGATTGTGTTGCATTATTTTCTGACTGATTTAAGAAACTAGAATGATTTAGAATCAAATCAAGGTCAGATGACTTTTTCGAGTTTTTATTACGACTTTTTAAAGATAGGGTTGATGAATTATAAGATGCCGGATTATTCGTCCATTGATAGCAACCTAAATCGTCTGTAGATGTATCTTTCTCTGCCGTATCGAATATTTGCATATTACATACTATATCTAAAATTACTTTTTTAAATGCCAAAAATAATGGTTCAGAATTTTCTTTTGTTAAGAAATTTTCATGAAATTCCCTAAGTGTAGAGATATTTTGAGATGAAAATTGTAAACCCTCAACTATTAATTCAAAAAGAAGCTGTTTAAAAGAACGACGTAACGGTGATAACCCTTCCATTTTAAAGTATGGATAATTATTATTAATAGAATTATGGATTGCACTGGTAAAGAAAATTTTCTTGTGTAATTTAAATTGCTATATTTAGTTTATACTGTATGATAGAAAGAAAATTTTGAAGGGTATGGATTTTATATAATTATAATAAAGTATGTGAAAATAAATATAAAAACTCTTATTTTAATTTTATGTGATTAAAAGGATACTTTGGAATTGGTAGGGTGACATGATAATTTTTAAGGAAACTCCACTGGATTATTGTGAAAAATAGTTATTATATATATGATAATATTATATTGAAAATAATAATAAAAAAAAATTTTTTTGATCAAATACTCCAAAATATTCTAAACTTAAATCTAAAACAATAAGCAGGTAAATATAGTTTTAAAAAAAACGTGAAATATTCAGAAAAAACAAATTATTTATCATAAGTAATTAAACAAAAAAGTTTAATAAATATCTTAAATTTTTCTATTTAAGTTAATTCTTTAAAATACGCGCAGCTTCCTGCTTATTGCCAATTTATTCAATAATTAATATTTGGCAGTAACGTAAGCGCACGTGTAAGTACAGATTTTGCCCAAAACAACGAAAAGTTATAGTTATTATTGGTAAATAGAATTACTTATACCTTTAAAAATATTTTATTCAAAATCCCAAGAAATAAAATATTTATTTAAACTTCCTAGATCCCATAAATCATACACTTAAACCGCAAGCTTTGTAATGCCAATAATGTTTGGCAAGATAATTGACTTATAAAAAAAAAATTATTAAATGTTTTGAACAAATAAATTCAATACTAAATTTAATTGGATATAACCCGTAAGAAAAATTCACTAAAATTAGGTCAAGTCCAATTTCAAAAAAAAACTAAAGCTTGAATGAGATATTTTAAGTTTTATGCACAAATCATGGTAAAAAGGGTTAATTTTTAAATAAATATTAAATTTAAACATGTTTTTGCCAGATAATATCAATTAAATATGAAAATAATTATTTTTTTTAAAATACATTTAAGTGGTTCTTCACCAGTGTAGTTATAAGTAAAATAATTTAAAAAAATTCACACTATTCGCATTCGTAAGGTTTTTCACTTCTGTGAACTAAAATTCGTATGAGAATTTTTATTTTGCCTAAATACAAAAAAATAATGTAAAATGTATAAGGTTTTTCACCTATGTGTACGAAAAAAATTAGTTCACCGTTTAATTTTATTCAAAAAAAAAACAATATAAACATTCAAAAGGTCTTTCACCAATGTGAATCAAATAATTTTAAAAAATTCTCAAGTACGTCTTTTTATTAAAGTGAATAATAAAAAAAAATTGCACATTTATGTGGTTTTTCACCATATAATTCTAATAATTATTGAATTTTCACTCCACAACAAAAGTCGCACTTATATGGTTTTCCAAAAATAAATTTTTAGCTTACTACAAATATGTTTACCCGGGAACCGGAAAAAAAGATGTATTACAAAAAAAAAGAAATTTTATGTATTATAAAAAAAAAGAAATTTGGCGTATTATTAAAAAAAAGAAAGATAGAAAATAAAAAAAAATGGCTGAATAATTTTAAAATACAAAATGGATGCCTTAACTGACTATCGCGACCCCAAACGTTGGAAGCGCCATTGTGATGGTGGGGGTTTCCATGAAATGAATTTTTACACAAATTTATTTAACAATAACAATAATAAATTTATTAACGAATCATAAAACTAAATATGTACAAAATGCCGTATAACGAGCGCCAGGCAATTTATTCTAAAAATTGCCAAAAATGCCAAAGTTAATTTAAGTTGAAACCCGTATTTATCCATTTAAAATTTGCCCGTAAATAAAAGTCATGAGACAACTCGGGTCGTCTTTCCGCGATATAATATTTACAAAACTGCCTAAAAATCTGCCAAATACTAAATACAGAATAAATCATATAGAAAAATACATAGAAACTTACATATAAAAATACTTATACACCTTTTGAGAGAGATAGAGAGTGAGAGAAGATACGCGCGCTTGATGTTAATGATGATGATGACGTACAACATGGCTGGCTCTTCTTCTTCTTTACCTCTCCTACTTTCTTGCCGGATTCTCGGAATCACAAATAATAAAGATGGATTCCAGTTTTATTATTTATATATATATTTGCCAAATTCGAGTCCATGAGCATAGAGATGAATTAAACTAATTACACTTATTTATCCTTAAAAATCATTATTAATAATAGCGAATATTATAAGTTCACAAATATGTCAAATATTCACTGTTCATATATAAATGCCACAATTTTGCCTGAGATGTCACTTATTAAATTATTAGCAATAGATAGTTATTTTTAATTATAGTTAAATAATTAATCAAATTATTTACAGATATAGATTATATAGCGTCTTTACAGAAGTCACGTAATGGCGGACTATTAGTTTTACTATTCTGTAGCGCGCACAATATCTAATAAATAAAATCAAAACTTATTTACTTATCACAAATATAAATTGTTTATACATTTTCAGGCACAAAAAAATAATTAATACTTAATTTATTAAGCTTAATCACCATTTATGGTGATACGAGATTTTAGATCACATTGCGACCGGCCTGTGCCGACGCCAAGATGGCAATGCCCGTTGGGATCTCTTCCGTCCACGATGCCCTGGGCCATACGCGCACGCATTTCTTCACTCTCTCTATCTCTTTCTTTTCTCTCGTTCTCTCTCGTTTCTCTCTTTATTTAAAATTTTACATTTACAATAAGAATAATAATAATACCTTATATTTTAAATCTATATCATAATAATAATTTGCCTTAAAATAATTCACAAAGTGACGGCCCCCGTCACAATGTAAAGATTTAAGTCATAAATTTTAAATTAAAGGAATTGTTGTAATAAGTTTAGTTAGAAAAGTTAATGGGAAATCAAAAATTTTTTTTTGTAAACATTAACCTAGAAATATAAACAGTACTTACTTCGCCGCTAGCTGCCTCAATTTTCAGAAATAGTAAAATAAAGAGATAAATTCTGTTAGCTTTTTCAATACACATTAATTTTAATAACAAATATTATTAAACACTTTGTATTTAACTCCAAAAGATATCAAAATTTATGTTACACCACATGGGAGTACATGTATACAATAACATAGTATATGTAGGAAGCCGGTAATTCAGATATTTAAAAGCATTACCACGGGCGGCGCTAGTAAGCTTCGTTAAAAAAAAAAAAAAAAAAAAAATATGGAGCGCTAAATTTAAATTTAAATTTTAAGATATTTGTTTATTTTGTTCTTATTTGTTTTAGGCTAAATGTAAATTTTTGTTTGTCAATTTTCGTTTATACATGTTATTTTATAAAAAATTTTGTTACAAATTAGTGCTAAATTACTTAAAGATCATTTTTAGAGAGCAGATTCCACGTTGAGGAAATCTGCTCCAGGATAAAATAATTAATTTTATTAAAATTTTTTGTGAAAGCACCTAGTGCTTTAGTTTTAAGGAGTGGAGAGATAGATAGTTAACGTAAAATTAGGATAATTTTACTTTTTATTAATTGTGAAAGCACCTAGTGCTTTAGTTTTAAGGAGTGGAGAGAAGGATAGTTAACGTAAAATTTGGAAAATTTTACTTTTTAGATGAAAAATATTCAGTTAACCCCTAGAACTGAGCCAATTCAAATTTTTTTCATCTAAATTAAATTTAAAGTGCAACTTGGAAGTCAAATTAATTTAACGTTTAGATTTTATTAGTAAATTTGAATTCGTATTAACTTTGATAAATTATACTTCGGATACTATAAAATCTAAACAAAAATTTGTTTTACAAATTTTTTCCATTAAGGAGGGAAGTGTAACGTCAGGTCAAAACGACCCTAAATAAAAGGGTTATTATTAAATGTAGCCAAGGTCAACAGTTGCTTCATATCAAACATGACTTGGTAAAATATACCAAGCGTTATTAACGTAACACCTGAGCGAACATACATAAATATTTCGAGCACTTATCAGCTTAGCGGGCGTTGGCCCACGTAATCGAGACCTTGACGTAGAACTTCCCCCATAATTAAAAATAGCAATAGATTTGGTGACTAGACAAAACGCTCTTATCACTATATATAGAGGTAAAATCCGAGGGATCGGTCTCTCTTTTTAGCCGTGAATCCGTTTAGCTTCACGTTTCTGGTTGTGCCGTCCCGGTCTTCAGCTAGAGATGGCTCTCTTTAATCTGCCAGCAATAACGCGACTAGTTCCGCCACAAATTCAGTGCCCAGACGCTCGAAGTATACTTACTAATCCAAGTGGTCTTAGTAATTGGACTTTAACAAATTAAGGACTTCCAGTTGGACTTTAATTAGTAATCATAGTAAGCACGTTGTAAGTTATTATAAGAGAAATTATAACTAATAAGTAAATAATAGAAATAAAAGCAGTTATTAATTAATTATCTTAAATTGATTTGAACCTAATCCTTTCCCGCAGTTAGTGTCACGTAGACGCAAGGCTAAAAGGAATCCTATTCGCATTAGCAATATTCTTTACAGGTTACATTAAAGTAAGTTTAGACGTAACAAAATAAAAAAAACTTTTGCTATTTTAAAACACATATTACTAATTTAAATACTTCAAAAATTTATTCAAAATGTTTTTAATTTTTTTTTTTTTGAATTTAAATTACTTTTTCAAAGATTACACATAATGAAGTACAAAGTTACTTATATTTTAGCTCATATATAAACTTTCTGCTACCAAATTTATTCACCAATTTCTTTTTTTTAAAATAAAATTCTCAATATTCATAAAAATTAAAAATTATTATTTATACTTTTTTTGTTTTAATCTATGAAGATAATTTAAATGTTTTTTAAAAAATATCAATCGTTTATAATAAACTTTTTACCATGCTTTGACAAGTGTATCTAACAAGCAAACATATAATAAACAACTTAAACTAAATTTTTTTTTTATAATTTTGATTATTCTATTTTATCTTATATACTATATATTTCTTTAAAAGTATAAATATTATAATTATTTTTTGTATTATTTCCTTAACCTTTAGTTTTTTTTTTAATTATTTAAATTTAAAATCAATAAAAATATTACTTATAAAAACCTTAAAAAATACAAATATTTGTTTTGTAGCATTTAAAACATTCTTACTATCATTATAAAACCTTACAAAAAACATTACATATTTATTTTGAGTGTTCTATAATTAAAAAAAAAACTTTTGCTATTTTAAAACACATATTACTAAGTTAAATATTTGAACAATTTTTTTTTTTTAATTTACATTATTTTTCAATGATTACACATAAGAAAAAAATATTTTTTATAGATAGCCAACTGTTTGGTAAAAAAAAAAACTTAATTTGGAATTAATTTTTTATTATTTTTTAGATTTTACTTTTTTAATACTTTTAATGGAATTATCTAATTCATGTTCTCTCTTTCGAGTTTGATTCAAGCAATTATCTTTTCTCTGAACAGTCGCTTGCTTAGTATTAGTATTTTTCTTTTGTTTGAAATATTCATGAACAGTTTTATCATTGTTCTGCAGCTTTTCTGATAACTTTTTACTGATTGTAACTGCTGATTTACCTGGCTCCTAAAAGGATAATAATCTTTTTAATTAGTATTTTAATATTATTTAGTTTTAACTGAATTTACCTGCTTTTCATCACGATCTTCAATATCACTATCTTCTATTTTCTCCTCTTTGATTTTTTCTTTGCTGTCTTTAATTTTAGCATCTATGTCTACAATAGAAGTATAATTTATTTAATTAATATTTACTTTAACAAAAAATATTTAAAGAAATAATAAGCTTAATTAAGTATGAAAAACAAAATAACTCTTCTTACAGTTTACTTTATCAAATAGAAAACTTAAAAACATTAATCCGTTATATTTAATGTTGTTGAATTGGTTACTTGGTTCAAACGTGACATTATATTTAGGTATCCTTTAATATTTGAAAAATTATTGGCAATTTAATATTTTTTAATGACTATATTTCAGAAATTTAAAGATTAAAACAATCTTCTTAGATTAAAAAAATGCCTTAACATAAATTTATGGATAAGTAAATTCATCAATAAATAACCAATTTTTTTACAATGAAAATTGAAAAATAATTTTTTACGTTTAAAAGATTGTATTTTAAATAAATGTTAAAAATGTATAATATATCATGCATTATTTTAATTAATGAACTAGTTAATAAACTATGCAGATGCACATAATTATTGTAAAAGTAACTTATGTATTGTTATTGTTATAATTTCTTTTTTAACAAAGTACTGCCGGTGCGGCCAAAACGTGCCACTTTATTATAATTCTGATACTTCTTTGTATTATTTGCATTATTTATTTATTTATTTATTTATTTAATGAAAGTTATTGCAGGCATTACCGATGCACGTTTACAATATTATACAATTAAGGTGGTAATTAAGGTGGCAGATACAATTGTAGGGAAAAAAAATTGATTTTCTGTTTATTGTTTTTTTGGGTTAAAAAAAATCTTAAGAATATGTAAAAAAAATTTTATAATGATATCTTGAATAATAAATAAGTTACAGGATTAAGAGAGAAGATTAAGATTAAGATTAAGATTAAGCGAGACACCGCTAAAGACGTAAGATACAGTATTCTAAACTTCAAACGCGTTTTTCTCGAAACAACGTTTTTCAAATTTGCGGGCACGATAACTCAAAAAAAAATTCAGATATCTTCCTAATTTTTTGGCTATACTTTTAAAATACAATTATCTTCTGGATTGATGAAATTGTTTTTTCAAATAAATGTGCCAATTTTTTTTATTGCAAAAAAACATGTCCAAAAAATTGCAATTTTTGAACAAAATTTAATAATTTTCACAATTTTTCATTTTCAAAAATTTGAATCCATACAAATATATAAAATTTAATTTGTTTTGGTTCAGAACAAGTTGGAGGCTGCAACCACGCCAGCAATCAATAGTGAGGCTTAATTTTGAGCACCTGCATTCGGCGCCATTTTGAAAATAAAAGAAAAAATTATATAAAAAAATGTTTAGTAACTTATAATCTGCTAAAGTGTCAATTTTGAAAAAATTAACTCAATTTTTTCTACCCGAAAACCTATCTAGAAAAAGTTACGTTTTTTGGTTCTCTAATTGTATCTACCATCTTAAATTTATATCTGGGGGTTTTTGAGGTTACAGATTTCAAATGCGATCAGAGAAAAATTATAAAACATTATCTAGGGGTAGAAAATTAGGGTGAAAAGGGGTGAAAAATCAATTTTTATAAAAGGCTTTAAGGGTACCGTCTCCCAGTTTTGAAATTGAAAATCGATTTTTTTTTTTAAATTGATTAGTGTTGAAAAAGTATTCAAGAATATGGAAAAAAAATTTTAAATGAATCCCGCAAATAATAAAGAAACGACAGCGCCTAAAAGTGAAATTATCAGTATGCAAGTATACAAGATTCGAAACTTTAAACGCGTTTTTCTCAAAACGAACTCTTTGAAAACGGCCCACACGATAACAAAAAAACTATTTGTCCGATTAAAATTTTTTTTTTTTAATCAATTTGTAATGAAATTCTACGAATCTTCATCTAAAATGAACCTGATCGAAAGTTTATTTTGGTCTGTAGGCCTTGGTTTTGAGGAAAAAATAACGTAAAATTTCGACTTTTTTCTATTTACTTAATAACTTTTAAGTTTTAATATTTTTCATTCATTTTAGGTTAAGATTTGCAAAAACTCATTTACTGTATGGTGTTTTTTTTTTTTTTATTTCGGATGATTTTAAACCGAATTATGATGTGGGCCAATATTGAATTTTTTTTTTAGACAGCAACTTAAGCGCCATCTCATTATATGTAAAAAAAGAGAAAAAAAAATTTTTTTTTGTGTTCATTATAAGTGTATATAATTGCTGTAAAAAAATCTTTTTATTATGCAATAAACTTTTTGAGAAAACTAATCAGAAAAAAACGTTATTTTTAGTCAAAACTGGGAGACGGTACCCTTAATTTAAATAAAAAATCTCTATCGGGGGGTTTTGAATTTTTTATTTTAATTATTTTAGCTGTAAAATAGGGTAAAAAGCATGTACTTGATGTTTCTACCCTTTGTACACCTTTTCTGAAGGGTTGTAAACCAAAAAATAACCATAAAATTGAGTAGCCAATAAGATTTTGAAACCAAAACCATTTTTTTTTAAATTTTTATAGAAGTTTAACCTGCAAAATCTAAAATGGTACGTTTTGGCAGCACCGGCGCACAGTGTGGTACAATAGACAAAAATCGATCTTGGACTGAATCTTTGAGCTATCGACTAGAAACCTGTTTTGAACGGCTTTGAAACAAGCCAGGTTTCGTGCCCTGCTGCATATTTTTAAAATTTTTTATTTTTAATTAGCCTATTTACACGACCTCAACCTATTCTTTTATCGAAATTTTCACTTCCTAAATTTTTTGCACTCTAAAACAAACGGGAAATTTTTTTGGGTTAATCCTGCGTTATATACACGGCCAGGCTGCTTTGCTTGAAAATTCAAGCAGTTTGCTTGAATTGCTTGATTGCTTTACTTTTCAGGCATTTGCTTAAATATTCAAGCACCAAATAAACCTGCTTGAAATTTTAAGCAATCAATTAAATCACATAAAAAATACCGTAGGAAAGCTTAACTTTTATTCCCCTCCCTTTTTTTAAGAGTTATTGGAAAAGAAAAATTTGAATTACCTGCTGTTATACCGAATTGCCTATTTCTTTCATTTGTTTGTTATATAAATTTCTGGTTTTTTACTGATTTTATGTTGGTGGGTAGATAAATTAAGAAACAGAGTCGCAGGTTCAAAAAAAAATTTCATATTGATGTTTAGATAAAAATTAAATTTTCCAAGTATATTTAGAATAAATTAATGGTCTTTTTATTTTTTTAAAATAATTTATGTTTGATTAAATGAGTATAAATTTGTAATTTTATAATGTAGATTCTGTAATCTTAAAGCGTATACTACAAATATTTTTGTTTATTTTTGCTCAATGCCTGCAATTTTTCCGAATCGCAATAACCTTATATTATTAATAAAAATATTTATAATTAAATAAAAATATAAGTTTTACAAATTTTCAAACTTGTTTTCTGCAAAATTTATTGTTTTAAGTTAATTAATTTCTTGATTATTAAATTAAAATTAATTTTTTTTATACTAATTAAAATTCTAATTAGTTTAATTACTAAAAAATAATCATTCAAAATTACCGAAATCTTATCTCAAATCTATGTAAATTTACTTATTACCTAACTTGGACTAATGTTTAAATCACACTATTAAGTTTTTTATCGGAAATTGGACAAGTAAAAAAAACTAAGGTAAAAATAAAGTTTTAAAATGAAAAAAATATTAAAACTTCAAGGATTGTTTTTTTTAACATACTTTTATTACAATTGATTTGTTATTCTATATATGCTTGAAAAATTTAGTTTTAATCCAAAAATCATTATTGAATTTTTTTTCAAACATGAGTGCTTCTTAATTTACCTACCCCCCATTCCCTTTGGATAACATAAAAGCAGTAAGAAACCAGAAATTTATATAACTACAAAATGAAAGAAATAGGCAATTAGGTGTTTGAATTTTCAAGCATAGCAGCCTGGTCGTGTACATAAAAATTAAAAAACATTCTTAAGTCAAAAAATTGTAAATCATAATTTTTGCATATTTTCGAATCTCGCATAAAATGCATTTTTAGTAAATACGCTAATTAAAAATAAAAAATTCGAAAAATCCGCTTATTTTAAAGTCGTTCAAAACAGGTTTCAAGTTAATAGCTCAAAAACTAAGTCCAAGAACGATTCTTCTCCATTTTGCCACACTGTGCAGCGGTTAATAGGTTAAGGAATTTTTTTTTTAGACATTTGTGATTTACCAACCTGTATCATCTAGATGAAATATTGGATCATCTTTATTTTTGCACTTGCTTAGTTTCTCAAAGAAGTAACCAATGCTACAATTTCCACGATGGAACATATCACTTATCTCTTGAATTTGCTTTTCTCGTTCCTCTGTATACTTTTTACGCGATTCTGGACAGTAGCCACGATAGTACAAATTCCTGGCTGCTGCGCGGCCCAGGAAATAGAAATTTCTCGCTACTGTCGCAGAAGAATTTTATACAGCCCTTGTCCATAAATAAAGAATGGCCCAAATCGTAGTTTACTATTCTCGGCTTTGCCTCCGAAGGTTATTTACGTGCGATTTGGGCCATTCTTTACTTTTCTGGACACGAGCCGTAAAAACTTTTAACCGGTTTGTGTAAACACAACCTAAATGCATGGAACATGTTTACTTCCAGTCGCGGACTAGGTATAATACAAATGTTACTCAACATTACAATACAATTCTCTAATTTTATAATTTGTAATTATCACCTTACTAGCTGTTATGTTAAGATTCCAAACCCAAACTATTTTTATTCCCTAAACCTGAACTATTCCAAGTCCCTAAATAGATATTATTTATATAAGTCCATAAACCTGTGTTATCTTAAGTCCTTTGGTCCGGATTTTTCAAATTCTCCTAATTAATCTAAGAGTCATTTGACCCCCTCCCCTTAAATAGGGCAAATTGGACCCCCCTTAAATAGGACAATTTTGACCACCCCCCTTAAATAGGACAATTTTGACCACCCCCCTTAAATAGGACAAATTTGACTCCCTCCCCCTTAATTTTTAAATTCTGAAGTACCCCCTCAGTATAAATATGTTCCATGTTAATATACTATTTATACTGTTATTTTGTCCCGGGAACTTCGACAAATCATATATTTTTCCTTATTTGTTTGAGGTTCTCTCCCAGCCGAGAGACTTGAGTATCATGTATATGGGAGTGTCTCATGAATAACAATGAAAATTTCGTTGTAACTTTTGTGGAAAAGGTTATACATGGAAAAGTACGATGATACATGAAATTTACATTTTTTTACCATGCTTTTTTTCAAATATAACAAAATACTATAAAAAAATATGTTTTCTAACTTACTGACAAATTTTTCAGCACTTGGATTTTTTCCAATTCCTGCGTTTAGTGTGCGGTGGTAACTCTCCAGATAGTTATTGGTTCTATCTGGAGAGTCGTATACGCTAAATCTTGCTGGCGTTATTACATTCATCCAAAATCCTTGGAAATAAACATTCAAGAAGTCTTCCCATGTTTCATTGCCAGGAAAATAATAATTTACCACTATTCTTATATAATTCAAACCCTCAATCATCTTATCTGCTTTGAGAAGTGGCAATAACAGGATATGGTGTATTAAAAAATTAGCTATGGGATTTTTTTCTTCATTATTTGATTTGTCCAATAATTTCACTTCCTTGGCTTTTCTAAGAATAGACTGTCCATAAAAATATGTAAAAATAATATTAAAATTTTCGATATTTAAAAGTCTTGTTTTATTTGAATACTTTAAAATATTTTTAATTTATTTAAAGAAAACCTGATTTAATTTAAGAATACTTGCAATTAAAATGCATTGATATTTTACTAATAATTGTTTTAATAATTACTAATTTTAATAATTGCATCGATATTTTACTAATAGCTTTTTGATTCCTTAAAGAGAAACCATTGTGATAGGTCCAATTTCGAATTTTGATTTTTTGTCATATAAGCCCGTTTTAAGCTATAAAATATGCTAAAAAACCGGTTTTTAAAAAAGTCTGTACGTTTACGTGTGTGTGTGTGGGTGTGTGTGTGTGTGTGTGTGTGTGTGTATGTATGTAATTGGTGATATTTCACAAACATTATGGAGTTAAGACCTAATTTTTTTTTCAAACATTTTTTCACAAAAAAAGCTCGAGGTACTGTTTTTTTTGTAATTTGGATGTAATACCTCATTTATTTCCACAAAAGTACTTATATTTGAAAGTATAGTTTTTACTCGATATCTCGAATCTGATACTTAATTTTTTGTAAATTTTTTTTTCCCGAAAAAATACAAAAAACACCAAATTTTTTTTTTATTTTTGGACCTACTACCTAATTTATTTCTATGAGAGTACTAGTTTTAGAAAGTTCGTTTATAGTAATTTTTTGGATTTGTTACCGAATTTTTTTAACATTTTTTTTTCAAAATTAAGAAAACTCCAATACTTTTTTTTTAGTGTAATACCTAATTTAATTCGATGAAAGTACTAATATCTGAAAATATTATAACCGGTGATATTTCACAGCTATTATGGAATTAAGAGAGAAATGTTTAGTGCTTCAGTCGAGACCGAGATTTTTTTGGTCTTGTCTCTTGTGAGACAAGATCTGTCAATAAAAATTTTGAGACAAGACCGAGACTTAAAAAAGTCTCAACGAGAAATATCGAAGTCTCGAAAATTTCTCATAGAATAAATAATTTAAATAAAAACTTTTTTTTTCCAATCAGCAACTTCTTTAAAAATTAAAATTTTAATAAGTTTTTTCTTTTAATAATTTTAAATTAAATTTATAGGTATAGCTTCATAAAAATAAATAACAACCATAAATTCGTAAAATAAAATTTTAAATTTTAAATCCATAAAATCTTCTTTTTTTGAGAGTGATTTTATTTTTAATTTATAAGTAATAATAATAAAAGTTTTGTGACTTATGTAACATAATAAATAACTACATAAATACATTTGGGTATTTTTCACAGGAACGGTATACATAGTGTCCCCTCCATTTATATCCGAAACTAAAGCTCTTTTACACTTTTTTTTCTTTTAAAAAGTTCATAAATAATATTTTTTTAAAGTCACAACCTACTATGCATATATTGGTAACTTAATAAAAAAATTTCTGGAGCATATGTGTTCAAATTGTCGCCACCGTCTGCTGTCCTTTTGCTTAATTGTAAACTTTGAGTATTAACAAATGGCTTAAAATTTAAACTTAAATTTTTCTGTAGGATGCATATGACGTATTTAGGTCCCAAAAACTCATTTTTTTCAACGAAACAAATTTTCATGCAACCCTCTTAGCGTATCGTCGCATATAAGTCTGTCCCTTGGTTTTAGCTATTTTTAAGCTTCCCATCTTTTATGGGAGCGCACTCTATATGTTTGCACTTAAAAGCACTGTTGTATTTTTTTTTTACTGAACTACTCATATATGAACCGTGGAAAACTTAAAATTTTAAATATAAAAGCTTTAACTATGAAAATTAAACCTATTAAAATTTTAAAACGCTTTTACAAAAAAAAATGTCGCCACCGTCCATGTCGTTTTCTCCAAGTGTATGTCATATATTAATTTATATATCTTGTTGTGCCGTAAACAATAAAAAAATATTCAGTTCCAGTGAAAACCACCCATATATATTTTAAATATTAAATAATGGTTTTTTAGAAAGGTATTTATGATACCATATTCTTTAAAAACTGGAAAAAAACTCTTGTTTTATTATCAGTAGTATAAAATTCAAATCAATTGGTATACAAAAATTGTACATCAAAAATGAATACCGAGAGCACTATTAAATCCATTTAAATCAGATTTAAATTTTTGTTATTATTTATCTATAAGTAAATAATTAAAAATTGTAATATAATTTCAAGTTCACATATAGTTTCATTCACTTAAGATTGTAATTTCGATTACAAAATTTTAACAAAAAATAAAAAAATTGTAAATTGCTACTATTATTGTACCATATTTTTATTGAATTAATTCAAAAATTAAGAAAACTATGAATAGTTTAAGAACTATGAACAGTAAAAAAAAAATTATTTATTTTTTCAGTGCGTTTTTAAATTTGAAAAATAAGATTTGACTGCAAATGCAATTGTATAAGCGGTCAAATTTCTATATATTTTTTCCGTTTAATTATTTAACTCATGGTTTTTCATTATAAGCGAAAACAATAATCACCTGAAGATAGAAAATAGATCAGTATTACCAAGTATAATAAAAAAAAAAAAAATTATTTTTGTGAGGCGAGATTATGAGACTTTCGAGACTTTTTCGAGACGAGACGAGACGAGACAAGACTTACGAAAAATTAGATTTTTCGAGACCGAGATGAGATCAGGGCAAATCTCGTCTCTCTCGTCTCGCGTGAAGCACTAGAAATGTATGTATGATTGCATGATTGTAAACGGTGATCAGTGGCATATTAATGTATTAAGCTCATTGTTTGAGGAACCTTAGTGCCAGCTAGTTGGCAGGGTATTTTATTTTTTAATGATCCTGAAGCATGCCTTTTTTTTTTGAAAATAGTTATTTGTTAATAATCCTTGGAAATAGAATTAGCTTGTAAACATAAATCTCTTTATCATTATACAACAAAAGTTTCATACATACTACGAAAACTCATTTATTTCGTTAAACTCATGCATTTACGTTAAAAATTAAAATTTTTTTAATGAAATTTTATGTACGCTGAGAAAAAAAGATCTTTTGACGCAAAAGGATTATCATTTTAAGTTTAAAATTTTACGACGAATGGATTATCTATTTAATAGAAAAAAGTTGCATTTGCGTCAAAAAATCAGATTCTTTGATTGTGGAAAAAATGTAAAATAATTTTCAACTTAAAATATTTTCTTATAGAAAATAATAGATATTTATATAATTATATATATTTATATAAATATTTTTTGCGTTTAAAAATAATGTTAAAGTTAAAAATTTTCATTTTTTCCTCTAATTGATCATAAGAAAATAGTTTTAACTTGTAACATGTTCACAAGGTGGGGTGCTTGAGTACCTCCCCAAATAAAGAGAAGGGGATTTGGTAAAAATTAAGTTTTTAGGGGGTCATAAAAAATAGACTTTTGGCGGGGGGCGAGGGAATTGGACTCAGAATTATTTAAACTTAGAGACTTATAATAATTAGCGAATATAAGTTCAACTGATGCAAGTCAACATGTCCCATGTTGTTGCAGGTGTTCGGTGTCACGGGCTTTTTAAAATCGAATGCCAAAATGTTTAGAGCTAGGGGGTTTTTAAAACCAAAATATCTGAAAAAAGGTGGGGGGATCAAAAAATTATCGAAAACAAAAAAATAAGATACTCTAATGGGTATGTATCTTTTTATAAGTCAAGATCTGTTGAACCAATTGACATAAAACTAGTATTTACTAATATATTCAAAAGTATGCATTTATCACGGGTAAAAATATGGGTCTCACTTTTGCATGTAGTCTGCACTCGCAAATTCAACACGAATATTCTGTTCCCTGTTTAAAACATTGCTATAAAATGAAGGGAAAAAAGTATGATGACAACGGCTTTAGTCTCTTTTTCTATTTGATTTTAGCCTTTAAGATATAATATGTACTTTTAATAATTTTAAAGTACAACTTAATGATGGATATTTGAAACTTTAACCAAACTTTAACAGTTTTTCAGATATTGTTGGAAGAATTTATGATTCTTTTTATTTATTTTTTTATTTGGCAAGTATAAGCGATAAAGATCAGAATTCATTATAGGAATGGTTGAATTTTACAAAACTATATCTCATACATGCACAAGATACAAATGATTGCATATTGACAAAATTGATTTCTATAAAGATGCATTATCACAACACTTGAATGACAGGTTAATAAAAAAATATACTTGTATTTAAATAAAAGCAAATTGGGAGCAAAGAGTATGCAAATAAGGGAGATCTTTATAACTTTTCTAGTATTACATATTATTAGCCTGACATGTGTTTTAAAAAGTTTCTTCAATTTTTGATTACTGGGTAAAGTTTACCAAAAAATTTATATTCCAAAAAATATACTAAATTTAATAGCCACCATAATTATATGCATATGTACCTGAGAAAAGTGAAAGTGACAACCTGTCACTCTTATTCCTGGAAAAGCTTTAGCAATAGAATTCATAAGTGCGAGCTCGAAATCTGTCATCGAACTTTTTGGATTGAAATCAGGAAATTCTTGTTTTATGAATGCCCATATTGTGTCGTACGCTTGAGTTGTTTTACGACTCATAACGATCCAAGCAACTGGAACGACCTAAAATTTAAGTTTTTGTATTGATAAAATAGAAATGTGACAAAGTATAAATAAATTTTGTGCAACAAATTTACTAATTGAACTAATTGTTGCTGCGGTAGCTGTAGTACTACAGGTGTAGTAACCTATAAAAATTTACATTTTATAGACTTACGAAATAATAGATTTTAAAATCTTAGAAAATAACCTCATTCGAACTCCTTAAATCATATACACCATTAAACCCTCACCCTAGATTTTCTTATTCACGGATGTCCTATATACATGACCCATATTGAAAATTATTTATACTGCTTTTAAGTGGATAAATTGGATAAAAAAAATTATGGCAATTTTAAATAAAACGTACAAAATATTTAAAAAATAAACACTGTAAAGCTAAAATCAATTATTTTTAAACTTTCGTTGCTGACTTGAATGATTCTTAAGGAATAAAATAAAAGTGCTATTATTTTTTATCATTAATTATTTTGAGGTTTTTTATGTTATTATATCAAATAAATCCTTTTAAAATAAACTTAATAAAGAAAATTATGTTCATAATAGTAACACAAATCTTTATATAAAAATTTATACCTCCTTTCATAGGATGAACCTTTTTTAATATTACGTTAAAGTATGTCTTCTTTCATACGGAAATAGCAAAAAAAAAATTAATTATATACTTGTGATAATTGAAAATAAATTTGGTAAGTTGCATTTATCGTTTTTTCCAGCGAGCTTTCCAGGCTATTATTTACCTGTACAAAATCCTGTAATTCAATGAATAATATCAAACTGCTTTAATGTATTCGCCCATAGCGCGAATCGCATTTACAAAAATTTAATAATTTTTTAAAATTATAATAAATTTTAATTCAATTGTTATTTTTATTACTTGATTTCAAGAAAAAATCATTTAGAAAAATTAAATGTATGGCACAAGACAACACTTAATGGAGGCTAGTTGGCCCCTGATGAGGAGACGTTTATTTTTTCAAAAATCAGTTTGTATTATTCATTGAATTTCATGAATTTGTATTTGTGAATAATAGCCTGCAATGAGTTATATAATATTTTTTTTTTAATTTATTCAAATCATACTTACAATATAATCTAATTTGGCCATAATAGTTACAAATTGGCTTATGCCTTTGATATTATGCCGTTGTCTTATATCAAAAGTCCCATTCACATAAATTCTAGATTTTTTACATTTTGCGAGCAAAGATCTATCGAAAAATATAATATGATAACTTTTGGATGAAGATTGAAGCATTTGAAAACTAATTGTTAAATCTCCACTTTCATCGGTATATTTAACTTGGTCCGGGTTCTGTTCCAAAAACTTTCCAAACTCATGCACATCCTTAAAAACATGCGTAGAAAAATTTAGTCTTCCAGACTTTTTCTTCCCGGCATTGTATAATGTTTTCTGTATGCTACAAAATGAAACATCCTCAGCAATACTTGGTCTCCTGGAAATCGTTTTTTATGTAATATTTTGAATTACATTTTATTTAAGCGTTATTTTAGTTTTAATTTTTATTAAGCCATGTGCATATCATACTTATGTATGAACTTATATTATCAAGTAATTATAAACAGTTAAAAAACAAATATAATATAGAAACATATTCTTACTTTTTGGAAAGGTGGTTTAATAGGTGGCGTTCCGTTACCAAACCTTCAGCAGCGGCAGCTGTTGTTTTAGCAAATTCTCGGAAAGTTTTTGCATTATTAGTTTGTTGCGAAGAAAAGAAGAATGTATGAACCCCAGTGAATTTTTTTACAACTAAATTATTATCTACCTCTACTTCAGCCTTGCAAATTCTGTTTTTTATACATTTATACCTAAAATAAGATAATGTGTTTTTTTACCTAACTTAAAAATATTTAATTTTTTTAATTTGATGATATTAAAAACTTATATTTATTTTAAAAGTTGTTCTTCAAAGAATAAACAACCTAACTTTCCAAAAATATGTATAAAAAATGAAGATTTATCAAGCGTAACTTATTCCGCATTTTTTTAGATAGGAAACGGTTTAATAAGTTTAGCTAAACTGTTTCTTAAAATGTATGAATAAAAAAAAATTATAAACTGTGAATTGTGAATTCAATAGCAACGAACATGGAACATATATTAAATTATATTTTGAATCTTGAAACCTTTGTAATTTGAAGTCCTTTAACCAAAAAAAAATTTTCTTATTTCCTTAGATCCTTATTATTCTATACCTATTCATCTAAATTATTCCTAAGTTCCTAAATTCAAAATTATTTTAATTCCTAAATAAAAATTATTCTATGTCCCTAAACTTAAAGTAATTCAAGCGCATGAATCTAAATTATTCTACGTCAATTTAACTCCAAATATGCCACATTTGACCCCGCCCCAACCCCCCAATCACATACTAGAAATCTATAAACATGTTCCATGTAAACGTTGTATGGATATAATTTTTTAATATTGTTAAGTTAATTATTCATTATCCAACATTAATTTAATACAAACTTCATTTTAATTTTTAATTTTTATCCAATTTTTGCCTTTTATTAAAAAATTACTAAAAAAATATTTTAATCATAAATAAATAAAACGCAAAATCAAGGCCAAACAATTAATTTGATAAAATTTTAATAAAAATGTTGGTATATTAACGAATAGTTTCATATCATAACCTCAAAAATAAATACGCAAAATCTATTTTCCCAGAAATTTTTTATGTTAAATGCACTTACACATTCACAAAATAAAATATTTTGAACCCCAACTTGAGGTTTGTTTTTGTTTGCTTTTCTGCACTCTGCACTTAATATTAAATCTTTTTGGAGAAATTAACTGTTTTTTTAGTTGTTTAGAAAATTTAAATATATTTTTTAAATAATTCAATCTTGCGTAATTATAACACATGCTGTCAGTAGTTGAGCTGATAATTTTTAAATGTAAAACTAATTTTTAAAGGGTCTAATAACTTAACGAGGTTTATTTGTTTAAAAAAATGACGACAGAATTTAATAAAACGTAAATAATATTAAACTTTAAACATCTTCGAGGTGTTTTTAAGCTAAAATTAACTTTTTTTTTACCTTCGACTTCTTAACAAATGAAATAAATTTGGTATTTTAACAATGCTCTTATAGAAAAATTGGTTTATGCTTTAAAAAAAGTAGAGTGCTGATGACACAAAACGACGATATTTAATAAATCTGATTAATAATTAATTAAAGAAAACATGAGTTAGTTTAATGAACTTTACTGACTTTATGTTCATAACTTTAATAAAAGCACGTTAATATGCGTAATATAACGAAAATAATGTATTAACTATCAAGGGTGTATAATTTTAGCACGAGTGCTCTGCAAAACTGGGCACAAGTGATAATATGTGTTCACACTAGTATCTAAAGTTTTGCGCCCATGATGCTTACGATATTTTTTACCTGCCTAGGCGTATAAAGAGTGCTGAAAATTCCATAACAAGTTAGACGCACGAATTTAACGCCTGGGAGGGCTAAAAATATCATAAGCATCATGGGCGCAAAACTTCAGACACTAGTCTGAACACATATCACTTGTTTCACTAATATTTCATATACTACACTGTAAAAATGTACCCAATATGACTACATTTTAGTAATTTTACTACAAATTTTAGTAATTTTACTACAAGTAGAAAATTTACTATTCCCTATTAATATTACTACAAGTGTAATAAAACTACTACAATTTGTAATAACATTTTTACACTTATTCTGAATTAAAAATTTATTGGTTTTTTATGCAGGCACGACACAGGTTAACATATTTGCTCTAGAAGCTTATTTAGGTCAGGTAAAAAATCAATAAATTTTAAAATTACTATACACTTGTAGTAATATTACTACGAAATCGTAAAATTACTGCTAATAGTAAAATTACTACTTGCAGTAAAATTTCTACAATTTGTAGTAAATTTATTATTTTTGTAGTAACATTGTACATTGTTTTTACTGTATAATTAACATGTATTATCAGACTTGTTTTTGTTATTATTTTAGATTATGAATGAATGAATGAATGAACCTCCTTAATGTATAAAATAATTGTTCTAAAATTATTAATTTAAATAATTTACTTATTTTAGTCAAAGAAAAGTAATAAAACAAACTTATAAATAAATTTTTAATTTTATTATACAAAATAATTTCCATATCGTTTATTTATAAAACTAGTAACTCATTTAAATAATTAATAGTCTAAGTAAAGATATTTAATTACATAAAAGCCTATTTATATATTTTAATTATTTATTTATTTTCATATTACTTACTGCCATCGTACTTTAAAAAATGACCCCCTTTCCTTCTCTTTAACATTAATATTTTTTTTTATTTAATAATTTAAATGAATAAATTTTTATGAGGTTAAAGCTAGCCGCTACAAAACTTTCTTACAGGGGCTTTTAACTTGAATCGAACTTTAATATAAAAAAAAATGAAAAAAATCTTTTTTTTATCAATTAAAGTTAGTACTGCGGGACGGGGGAAATTCGGAAAACAGGTGTTTTTTATCTTGAAAAATCAAAATCGTAAAAATTTGTTATATTCAATTAAAAAAGTTTTAAGCCCTGGAAAGCATACATTAAATGCACCTACACTATGCTGGAATAACTAAAATTATTAAAGCACTTTCATGAGTATGTCTCCGTGTGTCGATTTATACAAAATATGTGTATAACTATTGCTTATCGAAACTGCAAAATAATATATCTATTATTCCATCTCTTGAATAAGCCATAGTTAGCATACAACTTGACGTATACTAGTTTTTCTAACCACTGTTCGTTGCGTTCGACATATAACCGCTAGATGGCAGGTGCTTATACTATATTGTGGGAAATGTATGTATATAATAATAAATTCACCACTAAATGTTAACTAACATATATTTATTAATAACAACACTGAATGAACATGAATATAATAATGTATAGAAAGGCGTATATAAAGAACGTGTGTACTGTCGTAGGTATAGTATAAGAATGCTTGAATCGTGGCGTGGTTGAGCCGCGTAAATGTGAGTGTATATGTGTATATGTGTAGGTGTATGTGAGAGTGTCCCCACAGTACTCCCCCCGTAATTTGAATTTTGTAATACATATTTTACAAAATTAATGAAAAAGTATTTGATCTTAAATAATAGTACAATTTTACAGTATGTATAAAATTTACAAAATTAATGAAAAATTATTCTTATTAGATAGTATTAGATAATATATAGTGTATATAGAATTTTACAAAATTAATGAAAAATTATTTGTTTTAAGAACATATTACAAAATATATCATTTATAAAATTTTACATATAATTTTTACATATTATTTATAATGTGTTACAATTATTTATATTTAATTTAAATTAAGAGAAGGAAAAAAATTTTTGTTTAATACATTGCATAAAAAAAAATTTTTTAAGTGAATTTTAATTGACATTTTAATATATTTATAATTTATTTGAAAATTGAATTTAATTATAAAAATCTAATTATATTTAATTATTTAGTAATAGTTACAAACTATGTGTTTTAACCTATTTAAGGTAAATTAAAATTAACATTTTTCTTCTTATTAGAATACGTCCTTAACGGTATGTAATCCTTTGGAAGAATATTCATTGGTTGAACCACAGGAATTGCTTTGAGGATACCTGGTTTAGCGTAATTATGGTCAGTAGTATTAGCATTTGGCATACCTGCTTGTCCTGTTTTTGGTGCACTTGGTGGTGCTGTATTTTTCTTTAAAATTCTTGGTGGTATCTTAGCTGAACTTTTAGAATTGGTTGAACCTTTGGGCCTACCTCTTGGTCTGGGTTGAACTTTGGCATTAGTCGTAGAAGTTGTTGTAGATTCTGTTTGGACTGTTATGTCAGTTGCTTGGGTAGACGTTCCAGGTACAGCTTCAGGTTGAACTGTTACGCTAGGTACCTGAGTTGAAGTTGTGGGTTGGACCGGCTGGACAGGCTGGACAGGTTCCACAAATTCTCTTTCAAGATATGCTGGCTTGAGACGTTCTACGGTAACCCTAGATGCTTTCCCCTGCTTGTTGATTTCGAAGACCTTATCGGATGGGCGAGAAATAACTTTGAATGGCCCTTCATATGGTTTTTCCAAAGCTCTGGTATCTTCGACCCGGAGGAATACGTGTGAGCCATCCTCGAGAGACTTGAAGTAGAAAGGTTTAACCTTATGTTTATGAGCTGTTGGGACTGGCTTAAGGTCTCGCATATGTTCTCTATAGGACTCTAAAAATATTTGGCGTTCTGGATTAAAATCATCAGCGTGGAAAAACTCACCTGGAATACGTAATGGTACACCAAATAAATATTCTGCTGGAGATGCGTCCAGGTCTAACCTGATACAAGTTCTGAGACCCAGGAGAACCGTTGGCAAGGTTTCTGTCCAGGTGAATCTAGCGTCGTGGCACATGATGGCAGCTTTGAGTGACCGGTGCCAGCGTTCAACTAGGCCATTTGAGGCTGGATGATAAGCTGTAGTCCGTATTTTCTGAGTGCCAGTGAATTTGAGTAGAGCTTTGAAGAGTTCGGCTTCAAACTGTGAACCTTGGTCGGTAGTCACAATTTTTGGAGATCCGTGCCTACAAATCCATCCATTGTAGAAAACTTTAGCTACAGTGTCTGCAGAAATATCCCGTGTAGGAAAGGCTTCAGGCCACCTGGAGAAACGATCCACAGCTGTTACGCAGTAGCTAAATCCTTCTGATGTTGGCAAAGGTCCGATAATGTCCACATGAACATGGTCAAATCGACCATCTGGTGGAGCTATGACATCTGGTCTTGTAGTGACATGTCTGGAGACCTTTGATTGTTGACAACTTATACATGTACGTGTCCAGTTCGCAATTTCCTTTCTCATAGACGGCCAAAAGTATCTTTTGGTGACGAGTTTGGAAGTTGCTCTGCCACTGGGATGAGACAAGTTATGAAATCTGTTGAAAATTTTTCGTCGAAGTGAAGACGGTATATAAGGCCTAAGGACGTCAGTTGATGTTTCCAGATAAACAAGAGTTTGTTCTGGGCCCCAAGTCATACGTTTTAGAGTGAAAGATTTACGAGGCGACTCGATAAGCTTGGCTAGTTCTTGATCCGCATCTTGCAACTTAGTTAACTCGTCAAGTTCGAAATCCTTTGGCATTTCAACAGCATTAATTCTAGATAAGGCGTCTGCAACAACATTATCATCACCTGGAATATAGTAAACTTTTGTAGTGTGTTGAGTAATAAAATCAAGTTGTCGTAGCCTTCTAGGTGAACCTCTATCTGGGCGTTTTTTGGTCTGCTTAAGAATAGTCTTAGATGAAGGTGGTAAAAATGGCTTAGTTATAGGTTCGTGGTCAGTGTGAATTTCAAAATCACAGCCTTCTAGAAAATCTTGAAAATGTTTTAAACTCTCGTACATAGCTGTAAGTTCTCGGTCATACGTACTGTACTTCTTTTGAGTTCCATTGAATTTTCCCCCATGGCGGTATCTGATGCATCCGTGACGAGACGTAGCTTGGCGTTCACAGCAGGATGAGCTAGCAGAGCAGCGTTCGCAAGGTCATTTTTACACCGTAGGAAGGCCGCTTCTGCTTCTGGTGTCCAGTTAATTGGAGTTTTATCATTTTTCTTGCTATTAGACAGATAGGCATTCAAAGGTGCCTGTGCCTCGGCGGCTTTAGGTATATTACGTCTATAATAATTTATCATACCTAAAAATCGTCGAAGTTCTTGGACGTTCTCTGGCTTAGGAAAATTTTGAACTGCTTGCACCTTATCCGGCAGAGGGGATGTACCTGCTTCAGTAATTACTTGTCCTAAGTATTTAACTTCTTTTGCAGCGAAGGTGCACTTGGCCAGGTTAATGGTAAGTCCATGGTCACTGAGTCGTTGAAAAACTATCCTCAGGTGATGTAGATGCTCTTCTGGAGTAGATGAGGCAATCAGCATATCATCAATGTAGCAGGCAAAAAAAGGTAGCTCCTTAAGAACCTCGTCAACGAATCTTTGAAATGTTTGGGCTGCTCCACGTAAACCGAACTGCATAACCAAACATTCATAAAGACCCAGAGGAGTAGTAAGTGCTGTTTTTTGGATGTCCTCTTCTGCTACTGGAATCTGTTGGTAGGTTCTTTCAAGGTCAAGCGTTGAAAAGATTTTCTTACCGTGTAAAATATTGGCGAAGTCATGGTAGTGTGGAATTGAATAGCAATCCGGGATCGTCATTGAATTCAGCCTGCGATAGTCCCCGCACATGCGCCATTTACCTGTTTCTTTTTTAGGAACCATATGTATTGGATTGGCCCAAGGACTGTTGGAACGTCGGATCCAGCCTTTTTTTAAGAGAAATTCCAATTCATCCTTAAGAACCTGAAACTTCTCCTTACAAAGACGCCGTGGGCGTTCTGCGACTGGATGACCTGTAGTAGGAATGTAATGCTTTACCTTTGTACCTGTTTTGACCTTTGGAGGGGTCAATCCCGTGACTTCCGGAAAGGCGTTGAGCAGTCTTGATACATCGGAAGATCGTTCAACTGCATGTACGTCGAGGAATGGCCGCCTGTCTGAATAACCTTGAGCGGAGCGTAGAGAATGTTTGTCGATGAGACGTTGATCCTCCATGTCCACTAACAGCTTGGTGTCCACTAAAAAGTCTGCACCAATGATTGAACTTGGAACTGCTGCCACACAGAAGGTCCAGGTTATGGGGCGACCAAGGCCGAAGTCTAGGACTAACTCCTTGGTTCCATATGTTGTAATAGGAGAATCGTTAGCTGCAACCAGCTGTATAGTTCCTGGTTTACAATTCTTGGCATAAGGTGGTGGTAACAAGGATAGCATAGCTCCTGTATCTACGAGGAAGCTTGTCCCTGAATTTTTGTCCTTAAAAAGTAGGCGGTTTCTAGTAATAAAACCATCTTGCCCCACCAGATTGCAAGATGGGATTACTAGTTTCCCTGATCCTGCTGATTGGTAGGCTGATTGGCCCAACTGCATTTTGAGCCCTTGTTGCAGTTACGACACTTAGCTCCATATAGATTGTGATTTTTGCAAAATGCTTTGTTATAATCTGGCAAGGTACCTCTTGTTTTGGATTTGCCCCGGTCTTTATTCCTGTCGTTTGAGCGGTCGCGACTTCGGTCGCGGCTACGGTCACGGCTACGACTCGATCCAGAAGCCGTAAGTTTTTTTACTTCAGCTGTTAGCTCCATAATTGCTTTTTGGAGCTCTGTAGTTAAGCTTTCGTTTTGCCGGACAGCGTTTACCGAAAACGACGGTGTAGCCGGCACAGCTGGGGTGGGAGCATTTTCAATTATTTTGTCCGCCATTTGGGCCAGCTTGGGCAGTCCTTCAGTTTCCACTATTGCCAGTGGGATCCTGACATAATCTGGCATCCGTTCCAGGAACAGAGATTTCAGCACGGTCTCATTAACCTTGCCGCATGCCTCAGCCTTGATCCTGGCCAAGAACTGTGACGGTTTTTCGTCACCTAACGACTTGCCCTTGAATAGGGCCCTCAGTTTTGCCTCAACTGAGGTCCCCAAGGATTCAATGACCCTGTTTTTGAGAACATCAAATTTTGTGGTGGCGTCTGGAACTGTCTCGTCCAGTAGCCCGGTCAAATATGGTACAACCTCCTTTGGAGACAACGCAGTCATGTATGTAAACTTGAGCTCCGCGTCTGTAATGCCATTTATTGTAAACAGGGCCTCCACCCTCGAGAACCAGCCCTTGGGGTCCTCCATCCAGAAGTCTGGAAGTTTATTGATTTTATTGTTCAAGTTTGTTGCTTGGTTTGGTCCGGTAGGAATGATTGTTTCAGTACTGTTTACCGATTCGGTTTCGCTAAGGTCCGAAGATACTGTTTCTAATGTTAGAGGAGATTCTGACTCACTATCTGAATCCAATGGAAGTGTATCTTCCATATACTACAAGATAAACGGGGTTTTTTTTAAATAATTTATAAATTTTGCAAATTTATGCAGAAATAACCCGTATATATGGCAAAAATAAAAAATTTTTTAAAATTTGTAAAAATATATAGGAATGATCTATATATAACAAAAAATTAAGAAAAATTTATAACTGATAGACTTGTACTGGAATGCTCCGTATATAATGTATAAACTTGAAATAAATGTATCTATGTACATATAGTTATATATGAGGGAACGTCCCGTATATATATGAAATACTATGAGTCAAGAAGCAACTCGTGTGTATGTATATAATATTATATATATTTATATATAGAACCTGTTTTGAAAGTGACAAGTACCGTTCGATGATCGCCAAATGTGATTTTTAATTGCTTTTTTTTTCTAATCTTGAGTCATGAGAAAGTTGACAACGCCCAAAAATAGTTTCTTG
Organism: Anagrus nilaparvatae; assembly: GCA_022575985.1. Taxonomy (NCBI): domain Eukaryota; kingdom Metazoa; phylum Arthropoda; class Insecta; order Hymenoptera; family Mymaridae; genus Anagrus; species Anagrus nilaparvatae. Next base: position 632,266 of record JAKSXM010000129.1, read on the forward strand.
ATGACGAATTTTTAACTTTTTGTACTCACTTTAATATTATTTAAAATAATAATGTTATTATTTGGCACTTAAATTTTCTGATATTTTTGATTTATCACTTAATTGTATTATGTGCACTATTTTTACAGTTTAATTATATATATAGTTCACTAATTGTTTTAACAATTTAATTAGTTAACTTTAAATTTTGCGCGATTTTTTTTATCACGTCGGGGTCACCAATGTGGGAAATGTATGTATATAATAATAAATTCACCACTAAATGTTAACTAACATATATTTATTAATAACAACACTGAATGAACATGAATATAATAATGTATAGAAAGGCGTATATAAAGAACGTGTGTACTGTCGTAGGTATAGTATAAGAATGCTTGAATCGTGGCGTGGTTGAGCCGCGTAAATGTGAGTGTATATGTGTATATGTGTAGGTGTATGTGAGAGTGTCCCCACAATATGTTTTCCAAGGGAGTCTAGCTTCCATGTAAAGTACTTTAAAAATTTTAGTTCTTTCAGCATGCAGGTGCATTTTGCATATTTTCCAAGGCTAAAAGTGGATAAAAAACATTAATACACACGAGACAGAATTTACCCCATCATCCGACACTTATTTATATAGAGTTTTTTAAAAGCCGGCTACGCCGGGTTTAAAGAACTCTATATAAATAAGCGTCGAATAATGACGTACATTCTATCTCTTGTGTATTAATATATAATTATAATCTAAGATTCAAACTTCTGCTCGAACTTCTGTAAATAAAAAAACGCTGCGAAGTAATAGGGTTGTTGGATGAAAAAAATATTAAAATTCTATTTGAATGGTTTTGTAGCCGGTATTAAAATATTTGATACGTATGTTTTTATTTTTCATAATAATTAAAAACAATGGAGTTATTAGCAATTAAAAATCGGTGGAAGGGGCAGCTGACGTCATACCGTTAAATTTTTATGTAGAGTTAGGGAGCATTCATATGAGAAAAAAATTTGTAACCCCCACCTTCGAAATTCACGCCCTCTCGTTCCATTCTTGCATACTAAATAATAAAAACAAGGAGTAAATTTTGGAGGTGGTGGTAAAAATTTTTTTCTCGTCTGAATGATGCCTTAAATAGGAGCGTTTTCCACTGTGTTACGTCATTTACCTCTTCTACTATCTTTTAATGGCTAATAACTCCATTGTTTTTAATGATTATGAAAAATAAAAATATAAGTATCAATAGTACATTTTGAACAAAAAAATCGGCTTTGCTTTGGATGTTAATTTACGTGTGATCTGGGGCATTCTTTTATTGCTCCCATGATCAGAATATAATTTTTCTCTTTCAGCTTGGAAAAAACGCCTTTCTTTCGATTACGTCGCGGGATGAAATATTATATTACGACCCATGAAAAAATTACGATCCAAGGCAAAACCGAGGTTGGTAAACTGCGATTTAGGTAATTCTTTATTTACTGACATGGGTCGTATATGATTTTTCTTGCTAGTGTCCAGAAATTGCGTGTTTTCTGGCCGCTGCGCTATTCGAAAAAACGCATTTTCTCGACACTGAACAAGAAAAATTATGTTTTGTCCTTGGCCACAAAAAAAGGATGCCCCAAATCGCAATTTACGTGCGATTTGGGCCATTCTTTACTTTTGTGGCCATGGGTAAAAATATACTATTTCTTCGTCAGTAGCAAAAAAAAAAAAACAGGTGTTTTCCGGTCGCACAGTGGCAGAAAAAAAATTTATTTTAACAGCGGCCAGAAAGCACGTCATTGCCGGTCACGGCGCGATTAAAAAAATACTTGTTTTCTTGTGAACGCTGAAACAAAAACATTATACCTATATTGTCTATGGTCGTAAACAAAGAATGCCCCAATTACAATACTATTTTTTTAATTTTTTGATAAGTACAATTACTAAATTTTTTAAACAAATTTACTACTAAAATAAAAAATTCATTTGCCAAAAGTAAATTAAATACTTGATTAGATATATATATGATATTTACGTAGTTTAAGTAAATGTGTGAATATAATTAAAAATAAAATAATTTTATTCAATTAAAAAATTTATAGCTTTAATAGGCTAAGGACAGAAACTTCGTTGCAGCGTTGTTTCGTTGCTGTTCGTAGAAAAAAAGTTTAGAGTGGGAGAGAAGTAACGCTAGGAACTTGGTGGGGAAGTTAGATGGTTCATGGGCCGCGTTCTGAAATGCTTATCTAAATGTTTTTTTTTTTTTAAAAGGTTGGTAGTGTAATTTTGAGTAGAGTGGGAGTTGAAAAAGTGGGAGTTACGGAAAGTTGTTCCTAGAGCTAACTCAGTGTTTTTTTTTGGTTATGGTGCAAAAATAAAAAATAACAATACATGCTGTAATAAAATTATTTTTATTTACATTACAAGTCGCAAATTGTAAATTTGAAATTCACCAAATTTGCAAATTTCTTAAAAAAAGTGTATACCTGAATTTAGAAAAATATTTTTTTTATCATCATTAGACATATGTAAGTATATCAGATGCATTAAAATTTTACTATTATGGAAATATTAATTTGAGTGTTTTTTAGGGCAAGAGTATATACATATAAGGTTATTCTAGAAGATGAGCGTTAAGGTGAAATGGTAAATTAAGGAATTTGTCGAGGTACTGCAGGTAGTAATAACACCGCTGACCATTTTTACATAAAGATTTTCTATGTTGCTCATATAAAATTTAATTAGTATTATCTGAAAGTCTACATCCAAATTCAATTTAGGTATACTTAATATTTTAATGAATTTTAATGCTAATTTATATTAAACATTCAAACACCGACTGATTCTCCATGCAGATTTTCTTCCAGATGTCTACAAATTGTTGCATACATTTTTTCTGTTGTTCAACATTATATAATTGCTTTAGAAGTTGGCTCATTTAATCTTTACCTACAACCATCAGCTTTCAGTTTATAAAATAAGCAATAAATTGGAGTATATAAATACACATTCTGCTGTACATTAAATACCATCGCATCAGTGTATCTGCAAAAATTAAATATTTTTACATTAAGAATTCCGATGCATCATTGATTCTACCGTAAAATTATTGCTTTACTCCGAAAAAAGATTAATATCTACTCGTGAAAGCTGATAGCAAATAATTGAGCCTAAAAATAATTTTAAAGTTTTAAAAGGCTGAATTAAAGTTTAAGTAGGGACAATTGCGTTTATAAATTTTACTAACAATTTTATTTAATTTTACTAACAATTTTATTTTTATAGGAAATCAATATGAATATGAATTTAGGTGTAATTGACGAGTTATTAACATCGAGTAGTGATGATGATTCTAGTGATGATGATTTAGAAGATTTTGTTGTTGCGCTGCAAGTATTAAATAATTATCAGAGGGATAATGATATAAGGATTCCCCGAGTTCAAAATTATGTAGATAATGTAGTGTGGAGTTACAATGGGGAACAATTCAGACAGACGTTCAGGTAAATAATACATTATCAGGTGAAAAAATTAATACTGTTTTTTATTAAACAAGAAGTAAAATATTTCAGGCTTCGACCAGAACGTTTTGAATACTTGATTCGTATTATAGCTCCTTCTTTGCAAAGACAAACTCTTTTTGGAAATTTTCCTGTACTTCCAGTTAAACAGCTGTTGATATGCTTGTATTATTTTGCTGTTCCTATTCCTTATAGGTAATTAATCAATTCTTTTTAAGAACTTGTATTTAGTTTACACCTTGTTTGTTACAAAATCGCATATAAATTGTTGAGTGATTGCTGATTTGTTTGGAGTTGGAAGATCAACAAGCTGGAGATGCGTTTTCCGTTGTGTAGTTGCTATTTACGCCTATCGAAATCATTTTATTCGCTGGCCTACATTAATCGAAGCTCAAAATTCCTTCAATGCCATATTTATAAGAAATGGATTTAGAAAAGTTCCAGGTGCTGTTGATGGTACTCATATACCAATTCGTGCACCTTTACTTCATCGTCGAATATATTATAACAGAAAAAAGTTTGCCTCAATTCATTTACAAGTGAGTAGTGAATTAAAAAAAAAATTTTATTATTTATGCTTATATCATCTTATAATTTTTTTTTTCTTCAGATTGTTTGTAATTATAAACTAGAATTTATACATGTTTTTGCTGGATTCCCTGGGTCTGTGCATGACAATAGAGTCTTCAGATACTCTGAATTGCAGCATATGTGCAACAATGAATTTTTCTATGAGGATTCCCATTTATTAGGTGACTCTGCTTATACCCTGCAAGATAAAGTCGTGATTCCATATAGAAACGATGGTTATTTGACCCCTCAACAAACATATTACAATACAATCTTGTCGAAGAACAGAGTAATGGCTGAGTGTGCTATCGGTGTTTTGAAAATGCGGTGGAGAAGGCTCTTAGACATGTGTGACATGAGATTTGTGCAACTTATTCCTTTTTATATCGTTACTTGTTGTATACTTCATAACATCTGTGTAAAACGTAATATTAATGAATATGAATGGCCAATGTTTCCACCAGATAATAATTTAATGTATCGAGGGCCAATGGCACCAAACGTAAGGCAAAAAAGATTAGGAATACAAAAAAGAATTAATATTACCCAAGAACTGTATGATAATCTGTAACGATTTTTTCTCTATGTCTCTCTATTCATTGTGCTATAACTCAAATATTGTATTTAAAATTTATGTGTCTGTGCATATGTATATAGAATTAAGATTCGTTTTGATAATTTGAAAACTATTAAATTAATAATTTACTCAGGATTAAGTTATTTAAACTTAGTTTTAGCTATTAATTTTTCATTAAAATTAGATTTAAATACAAAATATATATTTTTATATGTAAATTGTTAGGAGTAAGCAAAACCTTGCTAATTAAAATTCTGAGCAGATTAATGTAGCAAATAATAAGTAATTAAAATTTTTTTACTGTAATTGACACATTAATTATTTTAATAAATAAATATTCAATTTATTTGATAGCTTAATTTGTTTTCAAATATACATGTCTTTTTTTCGCGTTCTATTAAATAAATTTTATTACCTTATTAATGTAGCAAAATAATGTTATAATTTGTAAAAAACTTGTAGTTATTTATGGAAAGTAATAGATATAAATAAATACAATAAAAAATATGGTTAATAAAGAAATCTTGAAAGAAATAAAAAGTATAGTATACTTTTAAAAAAATTAATTTCATTTGTAAAAATTCTATAATTGATTTGCATAAAATTAATTTATTGTATTTTTTTTTATAATATAATCTATATAATTATGTAGGCTATATCATTTATCAATGATATAAAAAAACACATTTTGACGAAAATAAAGCTAGCGAGAAAAATATTTTTATTGTTAAATTTTCTTATATGAAGCAGGTAGTTAGAAATTAATTGATGTTCCAAAAGAGCAGTTTTTTTTTCAAGAAAATTGATCCCATTTAAAAAAAAAATTGACTACTCAACAAAAAAAGAGCGTACATACTTTACGGCGGGAAGTTTAATTTACGTACTATTAAAGGATACTTTAGTTATACCTATTTTAAGTAAGTACACTGTAAAAATGATTGTCCGGGTGATTACTATCTGGGTAGTAAATTTAACATCTAAATAGTAAATTTACTACCCTGGTAGTAATCACCCTGATAATAATTTTTACAGTGTACTTATTATGTAAAATAGGTATAACTATATGTACAAAAATGTAAGGACAAAATAATATGCAATTCTTAATATAAGTAAATAAAGCATTATAAAAAAGATAAGCAATTTTCAAATTGAAAGAGTAAAACTTTTGGAAAGTAGAAATTTTTTGACCCGCGGCGACCGTGTATCGGGTCTTCCAGTAATTTTTAAACTCTCTGATGGTATTCAATCCTTCCCGACTTTTAATGTGAAAATTCTTGTCTTATACTATCTGGGTAGTAAATTTACTATCCGATAATTAATTTATGATCCTGGTAGTTATTTATTATTTGGATAGTAAATTTACTGTCGTATATAATAACAATTTAATAATAATAATAATAATAATAATAATAATTTACTATATTATAGTAATTTAGTTTAATATTCTTCGGCAATAATTAGGTGGACAAAAATTTTTACAATGCAGCAATTTTCAAAATCAATTTAATAAGCATATAATTATTGCTATAATTAATAAGTTCGATTTTAGTTCAATGAAATGTATTAATTTAATCCTTTTAATTGTGTCTTTAAAATATTTATTATAAAAGAAAAATTTTTTTAATTAAAAAAAAAAATAGGTATATTATAGGTACATCATATTACTTTAATGTCTTTAGTTATATTTTTCACATTCAACGGCCCTTCTTGACTGCAACCCGAGGAACATTAGCAATTTTAAAAATAAATTACATATTAAATTAAAGCTGAACTATAGGTATATAATATAATTTTTATTATATATGCACAATACAAAAAAGTCTAAAGTTTAAATAATTTAATAAAAAATAAAATTTTATATAATAATTATATACCTATTCTATCATAATTTCCAGTTTTTGTAAATTCTTTTTCATAAATATTTATGTTATTTTTGTTATTAAATTTTTTTGTATTGTGCATATATAATACAAATTATATTATACCTATATAATTGAGCTTTAATTTCCATTAGCAATTTATTTTTAAAATTGCTAATGTTTCTCGGGTTGCAGTCAAGAAGGGTTGAATGGCAGCCAATGTTTGTGAAAAATATAGCTAAAGAAATTAAAGAAATATAATGTACCTATAATATATATTTTTTAATTAATAAAATCTAATTTATTTTGTAATAAATTTTTTAAAGAAACAAATAAAAGGATTAAATTAATAAATTTATTTTTCAGGGAAATTCATTGTACACTTCATTGAACTGTGATCGATACATCGAAATTTCAGATTCAAGTTTCTACAGTTTTGACTTCACTCGTGTCAGCGACGGTTGTCTGAAAATTTTTCCGTTGAAACGTGAAGTCGTTTTCAATATATTACTTAATAAGAAAAATTATTTAATTAATATAAGTGTCAAAATTAGTGACGAATATCAAAAAATTTAATTTACAGACAGTACAAACAAAATTCTCTTTGATGCATATGTTTCTAAAACTGATGCTCAAATGGCATCACTAGGTAAATTTATTTATATAAACTACGTAATTAAAATTAATGTATTATAGAAGAAAATATTCGTTAATTATGAATAATTTTTGTCCTATTATTTGTATATACACAATATTCAATGTAATAAAGTAAAATCTTAATATTTGCTCAGATCCAATATTCGCCAAGGCGCTACTTGAAAAAATGAAAGCAAAGCGAGGAATGCCAGTTATCGATCAAATGTTTTTACTACCGATTTTTGATAATGATAACGGTTCAGTATACAACATCGATGTTTCTCCAATTGTTTATTACGATTCGTTTTATGGTAAATTTATATTTTTATTTTGAAATTGAACAAAGTAACATTGCACGCCTTGATTAATTAAAACAATTTAAATAACTTGATTTTATCATTTTTTTATTATTATATTCAGATCCAGTTTTACATGAGCAGTTATTGGAAATAGCAAAAAACTGTTCCTCATCTTTAAATAACTCAGGGACTCCTTTATTATTAAATTCATCTAAATCTACGTGCAATGTACCTAATAGATCAACGCAGACATATACTGCAAGTACTTCGTCTGCTCCTGATAAATTGTTGTCTGAAATAGAATTGCCTAAGGTACCTACATCATACGTTTTTGAAAAAATTTTAGAAACTTCATCTTCATGTCAGGATAATGCTAGTGCACCCAAGTCACCAAGGCTTTCTATGAATAGTGATTTATCATCAAATAATGTACCTCGAGCCAGTGCATCAGGATCTGCAAACAATGCATTATCTCTTCCTCAAAACAATAATAATGCCTCCTCATCAAAAAATAAAATTTTAAAGCCTAAAGAAATAATTAGAGAAAATAAAGATAAATTAGGCCTAAAGAATGTTAATTACTTTTGCCAAAACCCTGATGACGCTATTATAGGTAAAGAGTACTTTGCTAGAGGATATAATGATAATAATCCAGATATATCATCAGAGTCAGTAGTTGATGATGATGATGACGATGAGGACATGAATGATTATCAGGGGCAAGCAACTAAAAAAAAAAGTATGAGACAGCTTATATATAGAAAAACCATAATTATTTTCTTTATAAATTAAAAATGAAAAATAATTACTATTTGTAACTTTCTATTTTCAAAAAATATTCATTTATTTTAATTTAATTCAATTGTTTATTATAGAAAGAATATACTGGGATGATAATGAATGTAAACTTCTATTAACATTGTACGAAGATTTTAGATATCTTGAAAGGCGTAGTCTTACAGCCATGTACTCAAAGATATCAGATGGCATGAATTCAAAAAAGTACAAGAAAAATTCCACCCAGTGCAGAAAGAAAATTGAATCTTTAATTGCTACTTACAGACACACTCTTGATCACAACAGACAAACTGGGAACGACCCAAAAACGTGTGCATATTTCAAAGTAAGTTATATACATACCAAAAAATATTAAAAAGCAAATGCAAAAATACTTCTGTTTTTACAGAGATTGGAAGAACTAGAAATAGACAAGCCTTGTAACAATCCATTATCGATAGCTGGACCAAGTAGCCCTTTTACTTTTAATCCTGAAAATATGTCATCATCTTCGAGTAAGTTTACGCATTATATTGCTTTGTACACTTATATACTTATTTTTTGTATGAATATTAATATGAAAATAATTTATGCATAGAACGTGGTAATCAAATGAAGGAAGTGGTGCATCTTTTAAAAACCAGCTGCGAAGAAAGGTCTAAAGCTAGGACAGAAAAAAAAGAATACCAAGGAGCAAAATTAGGTCTTCTTCGAGAATTAATTGATCATCAAAAAAAGCAAAAATAAAAATATATTTTTTGGTTTTTCAAAGAGGAACTTTTTTCAATGCATGTCCATCAAAGTGTGTATATTTTCTTTTGTTTTTTATATTTAACAAATTTTTATTTCTTTATCTTATCTGTATAATCTATTATTAAATTGTAACTATAATTATAATTGTAAAAGGGTCTATCACCCGTCAACATTTTATAAATAAAATAACAAAAACAATATAATTTTTTTATTTTGAGTTACTTTAAAGTACATTTGTATTATACGTTATTTCAAAATTAGCTTGTTTAATTATTTTCTTTTAGGAATAAGGGTAATAAATAATTTATTATTTATTCAATAAAACATGTTTTTATTGTGACAATCTGTAACGAAATCATTACAACTATGCAGCAGAAAATATGTGTTGTCCTCCAATTTCTATAGAATTTTAAAAGACAATCTTAATGTAAAAATAATTAAAATAATTAGTTCTTGTATTGCTATACACTAAAGCGATATTTAATGTACAGCAGAATGTATTTATATACTCCAATTTATTGCTTCTTTTATAAACTGTCTTTACAATGAGAAAATAGCTAATTTTTGTACGGAAAGATTAAATGAGCCAACTTCTAAAGCAATTATATAATGTTGAACAGCGGAAAAAATGTATGCACTAATTTATAGACATCTCTGGAAGAAAATCTGCATGGAGAACTAGTCGGTGTTTGAATGTTCAATATAAATTAGCATGGCATTAATTAAAATATTTAGTTTACCTAAATGTAATTTGGATGTATACACTTCCAGATAATATCAATTGAATTTTATATGAGTATCGTAGAAAATCTTCATGTAAAAATGGTCAGCGGTGTTATTACCACCTGCAGTATCGACAAATTCCTTAATTTACCATTTCACCTTAACACTCATCTTCTAGAATCTTATATATACTCTTGCCCTAAAAAACTCTCAAATTAATAATTTTTCCATAGTAATAAACATTAATGCATCTGATACTTACATTTGTCTAATGATGATAAAAATATTTTTCAGAATTCAAATATACACAAATTGTATATTTTTTTTAATACATTTGCAAATTTGTGAATTTAAAATTTACAATTTTTGACTTGTAATCTTATAAAAATAATTTTATAACAGTATGTGTAATTGTTATTGTTCTTTTTTTGCACCATAACCAAAAAAAAAACACTGAGTTAGCTCTAGGAACAACTTTCCGTAACTCCCACTTTTTCAACTCCCACTCTACTCAAAATTACACTACCAACCTTTTTAAAAAAAAAAAACATTTAGATAAGCATTTCAGAACGCGGCCATGGTATATTTGCCCTCCCCTGCTCCCCACTTTTTTAAATTTTTCTAAGAACAGCGATGAAATAACGCTGCAACGAAGTTTTTGTCCCTAACCTGAAAAATACCTATTAACCAGTATAATTTTCTGCGTAAATAATTTATTTAAATTTTGGTTCCTCAAAGAGGAACCATTGTATTAGGTCAAAATTTGATTTTCTATTTTTTGGTATATAAGCACGTTTTGGGACCCCAGGAAGCTAAAAAACCTGTTTTTAAAAAAAGTCTGTATGTGTGTGTGTGTGTGTGTATGTGTGTGTGTGTGTGTGTATGTGTGTGTGTGTGTGTGTGTGTGTACGTATGTAATCGGTGATATTTCACAAATATTATGGAATTAAGACCTAATTTTTTTTTCAAAAATTTTTTCACCAAAAAATCTCGAGGTACTTTTTTTTTTTTTTGATTTGGATGTAATACCTCATTTATTTCCATGAAAGTACTTATATTTGAAAGTATGGTTTTTAGATGATATCTCGAATCGGATACTTAATTTTCTGAAAATTTTTTTTCTAAAATTTTTTTCACAAAAAAATACAAAAAATACAAACTTTTTTTTTCTTTTTGGACGTAGTACCTAATTTATTTCCATGGAAGTACTAGTTTTAAGAACCTTGTTTATTGTTATTTTTTGGATCTGATACTTAATTTTTTCAAAATTTTTTTTTTTAAAATTAAAAAAACTGAAAAATTAAAAAAAATGCAATATTTTTTTTTTTTTTGGGTGTAATACCTCATTTAATTCTATGAAAGTACTAATATCTGAAAATATTATAACTAGTGATATTTCAAAACCATTATCGAATTAAGATCTAATTTTTTTTTCAAACATTTTTTTATCAAAAAATCTCAAACCCCCCCCCCTTTTTTTTATTTTGGATGTAATACCTCATTTATTTCCATGAAAGTACTTATACTTGAAAGTATGGTTTTTACTTGATATCTCCAATCTGATACTTAATTTTTTGAAAATTTTTTTCCTAAAATTTTTTTCACAAAAAAATACAAAAAATACGAAACTTTTCTTTCTTTTTGGACGTAGTACCTAATTTATTTCTATGGAAGTACTAGTTTTAAGAACCTCGTTTACAGTAATTTTTTGGAATTGATACTTAATTTTTTCAAAATTTTTATTATCTAAATTAAAAAAAAAGAAAAATAAAAAAAATTGCAATATTTTTTTGGTGTAATACCTCTTTTAATTCTATGAAAGTACTAATATTTTAAAATATTGTAACCAGTGATATTCCAAAACAATTTATTAACGAACGAATACCTAACTTTTTTTTCCAAAAATTTTTTTATTAAAAAAATCTCAAAATACTTTTTTTTTTTAATTTGGATTTAATACCTCATTTATTTCCATGAAAGTACTTATACTTGAAAGTATGGTTTTTACTCGATATCTTGAATCTGATAATTAATTTTTTGAAAATTTTTTTCTTCAAAATCGTCGTTACAAAAAAATACATAAAACATCAAATTTATTTTTCGTATTGGACGTATCTAATTTATTTTAATGAGAGTACAAGTTTTAGAAATTTAGTTTATAGTAATTTTTTGTATCCGATCACTATTTTTTTTTTTATTTTGATATAAATTATAACACACAAGAAAGAGTGATGGAAATCTTGCCTTTTTTTGACTTCCTCGGATTATTTTGTTCGTTGCTATGTTTATTTACGTATGCAGCTTAATGAAATTATAAACAATAATAAACAGCCTAAAAATATTAAATGGTTATGTTTGCATTTTAAAATTAAGATTTAAAAGTTATATTGGCATTTTTTAAAGAATCAAACAATTTAAAAATCTTGAAGCAATTAATGTGGCTATTTTTTTTATTAAAAATATTATTATTATTATTATTATCATTGTTGCGGAAGATTGGTCAAATGCAAGGAGTAGACTGAGAAAATAAATTATAAGAAATTATTATAAATTCTGGTAAAAACTCCTATCTTTTTATAATAATTGAGCGAATATTTGTAATTTTCGCATCGTTACCAACCATTTGTTTTATAAAAAAAAATAAAATTAGCTTTTTTTATATTTGTCTCTTTTTAATTATGCAAAAATTATTTAAAATCCATTAACGCCGGCGCGACCAATCCATGGACGCTAGAATTTTCACTTTAATAACAAAATGATCTTAATAATCTACTTTACCAGCTACTAAAAACGAAAAATGTATGTATAATTGCATGGTTGTAATCAATAATATTTTTTGTAAATTAAGTTTACAGCCCATTGTTTGAGGAACCTCAGTGCCAGCTAGTTGGCAGGGTATTTTTGTAAATAATCTATTTTAATAATCAGTGCTATACCCTGAATAAGCCCCGCCCTTTTCTCGCAATAACCCGCAGTATTAGGTACACACATAAATAATTGAGATTCTTGGAAACGGAAATTAAAACTATAACATAAGCGATAATATATAAATTGTAATTTAAAAAAATTATTAATTAATGGATTCTTAAAATTCTACGAATATATGGTTTATTATTAGAAAACTTAATAACTTCGTGCACCGGCAACAGGACTATAATAGAACCTCGAATAGAATAAGACACACACATACATGCAATTTTAAGCAATATCAACAATATTTTTAAAATAAATCTATTTTAGTAAATAAATGTAATAAAATAAATAATTGAAAAAAATATTTACCTTATTGTTGTTACGAATGCTTGATACTTTATTTTTTTTGCCTCCTTCACTGTCAGAATCTGATAAACAAATTTTCTTGATGGTTCTCTTGGACTTTGTTCCCTTCTTTTTTTTCACTTCTTTTCCAAGCAATTTTATTGCTTTTGGTGGCATTTTAGAAAATTGATTAATAAAAATTAAAAAATACTTTAAAAGTAAATTCAAATAAAAAACGCATTGAGCACCATCCGCTGAATCTTAAAAACTATTATTGAATGTAATAATAAATTTATATTATATTTTCTCACACACCATTAAAAGTAATTAAAAAAACATTTGTAAATTTTTTTATGTCTAGTCATATAGTTATAATTTTTTGTGAAACACAATTTATAAAATTTATAAAAATTCGCACAACACTCAACGTTAAAATAATTTTAGACACGAGTTGGGCGTTCCTTATTATAATATACTCAACATAAGCAAGTTGATTCTTGCTTTGCACGTATAAAGTGTAAATATTAACAAATAAAAACACATCGGCATTCAGAAGAAGGCAGTTTTAAACTGAAAGAGAATGAGAAAGAATGGACCAGTGGTGCGCTTTGCCGTGAAATTTTAACGTAGGTTGGCTACCAAATTACCATAAGATAGAAAAGGAAAACTCGCTCTGTCTTGTTTTATCTTATAGTATTTTCGTTGCCAACCCTTGATATATTTCAAGGCATAGCGCATCACTGGAATGGACTCGAGCACGCGCATGCGCAAGGCGTATATAAATATGCTGTAAAAATAAAGTGGGGTGATTTTTTCCAGTACAGTATTTCGGCGTATACTTTATTCTGCCGCGCGTAATTTAAAATAGATCTTTCTCATACCTGCTTATGTTCACAGTTAAAATTTAAATTGCCTAAATAAAGCAATTACAAATTTAATTATATAAGCCAAAGTTTACATTAATTATTATATTTCATTTATTTTATTTAATTATTGAATATAACCTTTTTTCTTAAAATTTTAAAATATGTAGAGCAAAAAACAGCTTTTAAAAATCGAATTTCTATTATTTAAAAAAATTCTTTTCAACAGTTTTCGACTTTATAGATAAGTTTTTTAAATGTAATAAATTTTTTATGTAAACTAAACTACTAGGCTCATAAAAATGTTGATTAAAAAAATATTTAATTATTTTAAGAAACAAGTATATGGGTAATTAACATGAAAAATCAAACTGTGGTGTTTTTTTTTATGTTTATATATTATGGGTAATGAATATAAATAAATAAACAAGCGTATGGTATTTAATATAAATAATCAACAACAAAATATAAGTATAAAGTTAAAAAGTTTTGGCAAAAAGAGTAGTCCAAAATCATGACCCAGCTGAAATATACAACTCTTACAGAATGACCATCGCCGATGAACCCAAAATTTTTTTATGTTTTTGTGTACAGCCTATTTGAATTTTTTGAAATTTAGTTAGTTTTGTTAGCAATTTGATAGTAATATATTTAAAAAAACTGACTAAATGCAAAAAACTATTAAATTCTAAAGTTACCCGTATGTAAAGTTTTCCGCTGAATACGATTTTCTTGTAACTTTTAGCCTATAATGCAACAGTACGCCGGGAAATGAAAACTTTGACCGCTGATGCATTAATTAGATTTTATAAAAAGTAGACAAAAATTGCTCTAACTGGAACCCAAGAATCCTAAAAGTATTTATTTTTCTGGACAGTAGCCACGAAAATACGATTTTCTGGCCGGTACGTGGCCAACGAATTCGACATTTCTTGCGACTGCCGCAAGAAACTTGTATACGGCCCTTGGCCATAAAAAAAGAATGCCCCGAATCGCAGCTAATTACTTTCGATATGGGTCATTATTTATTTTTCTGGCTATGGGTCGCATATGCTGTTTACTTGGTTAAGTTTTTGGCTAGATATATCAACATAGCAAAAAGTGAAGAGAATACATATTAAGAGTATAAATGACAATATTAATATTGGAGTAAATAAAGATTTTTCAAAATTTTATTTTTTGATTTTAGCAAAAAAAATGAAGAATTAATCTAGACGGTTTTCTAAATTTATCACCGAAAAATGGCAAAGAAAACTGAAAAAATTCAAATAAGTTGAATTTGGGTCCCTTTTTAGCACAAGGGCTAAAAAATCATATTTCATACGTATAAAATGGGGACCATCTGCGAAGGTGTACTGGATCAACCCATATTTATTTATTTAAAAATGGTTAAGAATTAATAATGGAAATTTTTTGTTTCTACCCATATTATGTACTTGCACGCTATAAGATTAAAAAAAGTATATATTCAATGTGAATTAAATATTAAAACAAACAGTTTTGCAACGATTATTGAAAAATTTTGAAATTTTGCCAAAATTTGATTGTTTTTAATGTAAATAACAAAAAAAAAAATAATAAGTATACAGTTAAAAAGTTTTTCAAAAAATAGCAGTACAAGCTCATGAAAAAAATTCTTACTCATTTTTAAAGAAATATTTTCAGGTAAAATAATGAAAAACCATACATGAGAGCCATTTTTATCCATTTTGATTCCCTGCTTTTTAGGCTGAGAAAATAAAAAAATAAGAAATTAGACATTTTATTTTCCAGGCAATTTTGGGGGTGTGAAAATATTTTACCACTGTAAATCTTTATTTTTCAGCCCCGAAATAATTATTTGTAAACCCAAAAAGTATGGATCAAAACATTGAAAAAATTAAGAGCTAACTTCTCATTTGCAATAGGAGGTTATCAAAAAAAAAGTGAAAAATTCACCTTAATGGTAAAAAAGGAACGTTTTACTGCTATTCTAGTATTTCACCTTCAACTTGAAATTTCAAATAGCTAAATTGATTGCGAAAAATGAAGTTTTCTGTAATTAAAATTTATTTTTTCTTTGATCCTGAAAAATAGTCTCGTTTAAGTTTTTTCATTCCATCATCTCTTGTTTTTTTATCTGATCTTGTGTCTATCAGGTAATCCATAAAAGTTTATTTAATATTTCTAATTTATTTAAATAGATATACTACTTGAGACAAAAAGATCTATTTTTCAGTGCTTGAGACGTTAAAAAAAAATACATCATTGAAGTATATAGAAATTATTTGAAATAATATGAAATTATTTGAAAACAAATTATATATTTTTTTGCTTTTTAAAAAAATTAGAAATACAAAATTGAAGTCTTTTCATTTTAACATTGTGCAGAAAGTAAATAATTGTGGACCTACTGGATGCAACTGTATTGCTTGAGACTTTTATAACTCAAGATTAACGAAATTCCACATAACAAAAAAAATAAGAATTTATTATTTTTTTATCATCTTTTAAATTATACAAAAAAAATAATGAAAATTACGATCCATGCAAGCTTTTTTTTATTTTCGATAAGTTTTATTTTAGCTTTATTAAGCTGACAAGTAATGCCAGCTCTTTTTGTACCAGCAACTATTTCTTTTTGGGTATAGGTATTAATAAATCAATATTTATTAATTTTAATTAATATTTTCCTTTTATTTGTTAATTTTTATTAAAAAAAACATCATTTTTTGTATTTATAAAACTTAATTCGTGTGGACTTATTTTTGACTTCGCACCGACTTATTAAAAAACTCGTCTCGACTAAGATTCGATGGAAAAAGCCGAGCTCGTATCGAGCTTGAGCCTTGTCTGGGTTTATATTTACATTCTCATGTATAAATTAAGTATCCAAGAAATCCATGATTCGTGTAGTGTTTGTTCTTACAATCAATGTTCTGGAGTTCAAAACCAATTTTTTTGGCTGAAATTAATGATTTCTTAAACTGCAGAACAATCATCGTAATAATAAACACTGCTCCAGCAATAGATTTCTTGATACTAAAGTAATACGAAATTCATGTCTTTGTACGGAGCGACGTCTACCTTCAAGGTTAACTGCAATATTAGAAGCTTCTCGCAAAGTTTTTGGTTGCTTTAAGGCTACTCTATAATCCGGAGGATTTCTGAATCCAAAAAGAAAGCATTCAAGTGTTTCAATACTAATTCGCTTATCCATTGCTCTTTTTCGTTTGCAGTTAAACTAACCGATGAATCATAAATTGCGTGTAAAGCCTGTTCTAAATTTTGTACGTAGGACCTAATCTGCGACTGGTTTGCCAGAATTTTGTTCGGCCTATCTCTTATCTAATTTAATAGTATCTGAATCAGTTATATCTCCAAAACTTAGTTTTAGATCTTGTATAAAGTTTTCTAAACTAGTGTAATTAGGATCAATTTCTGCGTATGCGTTGTATGCTCGGCCTTTAAAGCGACGAGAGATTGAATTTAACAAAAACTGTTCGCATCCTAATCCATATGTTTTGCTGTACTGCGTCATTACGATTTTGTTCATTATTTTCAATATCAACTTGGTCGCAATTAGTGACACTAAATATGCAATGATTCGAGTACACATCTTATCACTGCACAACTCGTGTCACTACCACCAACGACCTTTAAAACAACTTATTTTCTCACCTTCTATAACAATCTAATATTATTTTAATTGCCTTAGGAAGCCTATCAGAGCAGACGGTAGTCAAAAGTCTAGAAACTTTAGAAAAAAAGTTTTATAGAAGTGTTTTAACCTAAAATATCTTGCGTGGTCCTATTCACTATGTAGATCCTGAGATTAACTTTATTCTCAAAAAAAGAGATAGAACCGTATGAAAAAAAATAACTTCTGATCGAAAACCTGCACCTATAGAGTACTTTTATTACATTTATGTTTGTGCGCCGACGCTAATATTTATATTATAGCGTATGCAAAGAATTAAATTTTGTAAAACATCGTATCTTGTATTTTTGGATAAATTACTTTTTTTGAAATAATTATTGACTGTAAAAAATATCTGTATTTAAAAATAAGAAAAAATAATTCATGAATTATATATTGTTACTTCAACTATAAGAAAATCGCTTTTTTAAAAGGATTGAAGGTTACTAATAATATCTATTTGGAAAAATTTTTTACTGCGCTAGAAAGTTATGATACTTATAGCATATGAAATTTCTCACAGAGACTAATAAAAGAAAACAAAATCTTTAGATCCAATTCAACCTGTTAATTATTCTAAAAAAATTGTAAAAGTACATATTAAGATTGAAAAAAATAAACGTATAACCCGCCTGAGACATTGAAAAGTGTATAAAATAGTTATATTATGTGTAAATTACACGTAAACAGTGTTATCACATAACTTGCACATAATTTACACATATTTTAACACAATTATCCAATATATTACGTACTATTTCCTTGCTCAAGTTCAAAACAGCTGGTATTATTCTAAATTATTGTTTTAATTTAACTTCTTTAGCATAAATTATTCTAATAATAGTGAAGCGTTAAAATAACAAATTATAAATTAACTTTAAAAGTATTTAATATTAAAGCCTTTATAATTTTAAGCCGAAATAAAATGATTTTAAGCTTCTAAAATCCTTATTATTCTACATCCCGTTATCGAAATTATTCTAAGCCCCTTTGACCCCACCCCCCTCAATGACATGCTTTAAATACCCTCTCTGCGTATAAACATGTTCCATGTTAAAAAAATATTTCTTAATCGATAGATATTTACGTTGACTATTTAAGTGATCGTAGATAAATTAGAAATTAATTTATCAAAGTTTGCGGGTAATTTTAAAATTTTTAAATTTCCCATGATAAATGTATGAAATATATTTTACGATCATAACGAACTATAACCTTATAATTTATAGAAAAATATCAACTTTTTTAAGAATACATAAGATATTTTTAATATCCAGAATGCATCTTAACAGATATTCATGTTTTCTAACAAATAACGGATAAATTAGCTGAAAAACAGAAAAATACAAATTCCTTATAAAGTTCCCTATTCCAAGAAACCCATAAATATAGAACTATGTATAGAAGAACTTTGGATTATCAGAACTATTTCTAAATCTTCCCCATAAGGATTCCGTGGTTACTGATTACGTAACAAGAAAATTGGAAAAATCTATAAAGCAAATTCAATAATAAAATTTTTTTATTTAATAGAAACTAGCTGTAGGGCCTCGCGATGCTCGGCAGAATATAACAATAATTCTGTGTATTTAATTATTTTATTAGATATAAATATAAAAGTAATATTTAATTTTTATATATCATATTTTAAAAACTATTTACTTTGAATACTTCAATAACTGGGTAATTTATCCTATCCTATATCCTATCCTATCCTATATTCCTATATCCTTCCTATATATATATATAAATCTTTAATTATGTATGTCCGAAAAACGAGAACACGATAAAAGCTACAAACATCGGGTTTACGGCAAAAGACGGCAAAAATTACGGGTCATAACATAGGCTAGGTTTTATTTCGATTGATAAAGACAAAAAATTTTAATGTTGAAAAAACTGAATTTCCAAGAAAAAAATTTTAGAAAATTTAAAAAAAAAAACCGAAAAAACTGAAAACCGAGAAAAAATTTTTTTATCAAAAAGAATTTCATTCTATTTGGGCATATTTTTTACGTATCCACCTAAATTTTTAAGGTAATCGGCTTGATCTGCCGAAAGTTGCAATCATTTTTTGAAAATTATAAAAGTTTAGGACTAATCCTATTCTATCCTATCCTATCCTATCCTATCCTATCCTATCCTATCCTATATATATATAAATCTTTAATTTTGTATGTTTGTTTGTTTGTCCGAAATGGGTAAACTAGAACGCGATTAAAGTTAGAGACACGGGATTTACGGCAAAAGGTGGCTAAAATTACCGGTCAAAACATAGGCTAGGTTTCGTTTCGATTGATAACAGCAAAAATTTTTTATTTTGAAAAAACTGGATTTCCAGAAAAAAACTGAAAACCGAGGAAAAATTTTTTTATCAAAAAGAATTTCATTCAATTTGGGCATATTTTTTACGTATCCACCTAAATTTTCAAGGTAATCGGTTCGATCTGTCAAAAGTTGGGCGCAGCCTCCATGGCGGTTTCCGGGGCGAGCAAAGCGAGCCGGAGACAGCTAGTCCAATATATATATAAATCTTTAATTATGTGTGTGTGTGTGTGCAAAATTTTTTTATCAAAAAGAATTTCTTTCTATTCGGGCATATTTTTTACGTATCCACCTAAATTCTCAAGGCAATCGGTTCGATCTGTCAAAAGTTATGTTAAGATTACAAAAAGCTAACTTAAAATTACAGCCTGAAAAGTGTCACTTCATAAAGAAGACAATCAGATACTTGGGGCACATTATTTCCAAGGAAGGAGTACAACCCGACCCAGCAAAAATTACAGCAGTAGAAAAATTTCCGGTACCTAAAAATCAGAAAAACATTAAACAATTTTTAGGTTTAGCAGGCTACTACCGTAGGTTCGTACCAAATTTCGCCAAAATAAGCAAACTATTGACAAGTTTACTTAAAAAAGACGCTGAATTTTGTTTGGGGTGAAGATGCTCAAAGGAATTACGGTCAAAATTTATACAAACTCCAGTTTTAATTTATTTATAATTTTATCCCGATTGGTCCTTAGGATTCATCTTAACAACAGACTCATCTGGTTTCGCTTTGGGCTCAATCCTATCTCAAGGAGAAATTGGTCAAGACCGTTCAGTGGCATACTATTCTAGATCTTTAACTGATGCAGAAAGAAATTACTGTACTACGGACAAAGAATGTTTAGCAATTATTAGCAGCGTAGATTATTTTATACCTTACTTGTATGGACTAAAATTCAAACTGGTAACTGACCATAAAACTATAATTTCTATGAAAAATAAGAGAGACCCGAATGCAAGAGTAACACGATGGAGGTTAAAGTTTGATGAGTATGAGTATGAACTTGTTTTAAAAATAAGGAGTAACAAACGTAAACGCAGATGCCTTAAGCCGAAAACCAGTGTTAATTTTAGACCACCTCTGGACTTATTTGAACCGTATGTATTAAGAGTTCTTAAAAGGATTAACTTTAAGTAAATTAGAGAAACTGATTGAAATAATATATAAGAACCTTTATGAGCAAATTCTTGATGATGTTTTATTTAGATGTTAATGAAGTCCGAGCTTTCGACTCACATGAAGTCTTTATCAAGGCTAAAAAATATACATATATGGTAAAATAATATAAATTTGAATAAAATTAATTTAAAAAAAAAAAAAACTTACAATGTGATGTTAAATATCTCAAAATTTTATTGTTTATAATTGAATAATAATGATTTTAAAAATAGAAATTAAGTAAAAAGGAACTTCTTCAGTACACATCTGCCGTTTTACTTAAAAATGTAATAAAATATCTTTCGCACATTAAATATAGATATAATAAACGTATTAAAATAAAATATACCTATGTTGCTTAATAATAAAGTAATAAATGAGCAATAAAAATACCGTTAATTTTTTTATTTTAACAATAATGTTCAAGAGAAATTTCCGATCTTCTAATTAAAATTATATTATTATATTCAAATAAAATATCCAAAAAAATAAAATTTATAGATTATTATAAAAAAAAAAATTTTACTTTTTAGATTCTTATTGAATTTTTTTTAATAAAATCAGTTTTTTATGGACTTTTATACAGTCAACATGGATTTTATTTTAACTTATCTAAGAGATAATAGTTCTAGTTAATAGATTTAAATAAAAAATCAATAATAAGGTAACGATTAAGAACAATTTACTGACTGAAAATAAAAATTTCGAAAGTTCACCCGTTACTAGTACTGTTAAAAATTTTCAAAATATTACTTCTTGCAATCGACCTTTTAAAAAAATTACTAATAAAAGTAATAATAAAATAAAATATAAATCAAAAAACGAAGAAAATAAAAATCGCCTTACTCGAAAAATTAGAAGGAATAGTGGTGAAGAATACTTTAATAAAAAAGGCAAAAAGTTCCAGCTCGTACAACAAGATCTTTAAGTTAACCTTAATGTTAAAATAAATGCTATCAAGCTATAAGTAATGAAGATCGAATTTCTATCTTTGAAGCATATAGCTCAAAAAAAAATTATGCAGAAAAAGTTGCGTACTTAAGTGGGCTAATTGAATTACATAATGTACAATGACGTCGTTCACCAAATAATTCTGTATCTAAGATGTTATGCAATAATTAACGATTAATAATCCTATCCTATATATAACAAAATGAAATAATCGAAAAAATTGATTATTTTTAATATTATTCAGCACTCATTTATGAAGAGCTGTATTGACGAAAATACATGAAAGTTGTTTCAAATTAGTCTTTAAAGAAATATCCCCATCCGATTTTTTTATTTTTAAAAAATATTTAATAGATTTTGAGATATCAATCTCAGAAGTTAGTGGTCGAAAACATAAAAAAATTTAATTTTTTTTACTAAAACTGATTTTTCTAAGAATCTAAGGGGATTTTCGAAATAAGCTTTAGTTCATATTATTACTTGGAAAAAATGCTATCGATTTGATCTCTTTATTTTTTTTAATTTGAGTTCTCAGTTTGGAGTTACAACGGTTTGAAGCTAAGTAGTTTAAATTTAAAAACTCAAAAAGTTGTCATTTTCGCCACTTGATAACTTAAAATGGATTGTATCAAAATGTAAAAACCCAGTTGCATTCTATTTAGTAAAAGATTTTCTAAAGGAACTTTGTTTAGTTTTTTATTTAATGCATTCATTGAAGAGAAATAGCAAAAAAACTATTTAGAACCATTTTTTTTTTTTTTATTTTTTCATAACTAGGACTGCCGACATCTAAAAATTTTTTTTTTTTTATTTTTTTATAACTAGGACTACCGACGTCTAAAAATTTATTTTTTTTTATTGTTTTCTCATAACTAGGACTGCCGACATCTGAAAAAAATTTTTTTCATATTTTCTCATAACTGGGACTGTCGACATCCAAATTATTTTTTTTTTATTTTTTAGACTTCAAATATTTTTATGTAATGTTAACATTGAAATATTTTTTTATAATATCGATATCAAATTCCTTATTCGATGAAATTTTTTGAATTTTTTCATATATTATTTTTTAAAAATATATTTCAACATTAACATTGCATAAAAATATTTGAAATCCCAATTTTTATATGTAACAAAGCGTTATTCAAAAAAATTTAGAATGACGTATAGTTTCTGACAAAGTGAATAAAAATATTTCAATATTAACATTGCATAAAAATATTTAAAATACTAATTTTTATATATAACAAACCATTATTCAAAAAAATTTAGAATGGTGTACAGTTTCTGCCAAAACCAATAAAATATTTTATTGTTAACATTGCATAAAAATATTTGAAATTGCAGCATTTGTATAAAGCATGACACTATTATAAAAAAATGTAAAATGACGTATAGTTTCTGCTAAAGTCAATAATAATATTTCAATGCAATCATTGCATAAAAATATTTGAAATCCCAACTGTTCTATAAAACAGGGCACTATTAAAAAAAAATGTAGAATGATGTATAGTTTTTGCTAATGTCAATAAAAATATTTCAATGCAATCATTGCATAAAAATATTTGAAATTCCAACTGTTCTATAAAACAGGACACTATTAAAAAAAAATGTAGAATGATGTATAGTTTTTGCTAAAGTCAATGAAAATATTTCAAGGTATTATGCAGCTTGATTAAAATGATGACAGAGCTTAATGAAATAGGAAAATTATGAAAATTTAAACATTTTGAAACTTAAATAAACTTTATTTTACCCCTCTTATAGCATTAACTTTTTTGTAATTAAGAAAATAAAATCGGAGCTTTAACATTGATCTTATGGGAGCAATACTTTGGAGCTTTGAAAAAATATGAAAATGATGACACAGGATATTAAAGTTAGCACGAAATGATAAATAAATGATCAAAGATTAAATTTTCAATTTATTTTCCCAACCTTATAGACTTTAATTTTAAATAAATAAATAAAAACTATGTAAATAACCTGAAATTATACTAATACATATGTGATGTCACATATGCATGTAGCGTCGATAATTTAGAATGCG
The DNA here is from genome assembly GCA_022575985.1 of Anagrus nilaparvatae. Lineage (NCBI taxonomy): Eukaryota > Metazoa > Arthropoda > Insecta > Hymenoptera > Mymaridae > Anagrus > Anagrus nilaparvatae. Next base: position 656,231 of record JAKSXM010000129.1, read on the forward strand.
ATAAAATTGTTTGTCCAAGCTGCATAAGACCTTCAATGCAATCATTGCATAAAAATATTTGAAATTCCAACTTTTGTATAAAACAGGTCACTATTAGAAAAAAATGTAGAATGAGATATATTTTCTGCTAACATCAATATAATTATTTCAAAGAGGGACGTAGAGAAACTAAAATATTTGAATTCAAAAGTTCATTTAACCCAAAACTTTAACCCAAAAATTTTTTTTATTTTTTCATAACTAGGACTGCCGACATCCAAATGATTATTAGAAAAAAATTTTAAATGATGTACACTTTCAGCTAAAATTAAAAAAAAAATTTAAATGCTATCATTGCATAATAGTATTTTAAGTATAAAGGGCGTAAAGGTTTCGGCACTAGCGTGAGCACTTGCACGAGTGCTCGGCGAAGCCGGGCACGAGTGATAAGTGTTCAGGCTCGTGTCTAAAGTATTTCGCCCATGATGTCTACACTATTTTTTGCCCACCTAGGCGTAGAACGAGTTCAGAAAATCCTTTAAACACGAGTTTTACGCCCGGGAGGGCAAAAAAATATTTATAATTACAAATTTTGTATAAAACAGGAGACTATTAAAAAAAATTTAGAATGGCGTATAATTTCTGCTAAAGTAAATAAAAAAATTTCAATGCTATCATTGCATAAAAATATTTATAATTACAAATTTTGTATAAAACAGGAGACTATTAAAAAAAATTTAGAATGGCGTATAATTTCTGCTACACTGACAATAGTAGGGGAACGCTTCCTTCCCTCAGTTAAGACAACAGATTTCTCAAGCTTTTAGGATGAAATATTTCTTATTTTGGGAAAGAATCTTCCCCAAATTTTAAATAATAGAATTAGAGTAGTAAAAACTGCAATCTTCTTTATCGGCGGAAGGTATTTTGGGAGGTATTTTTCTTATTTTGAGATAGCAGTGCTCCAAATACATAAGAAAGATTTTATACAAATTTAGGGGAAGATTCTTTCCTGAATGGGATATCTGCTTCCCCGTTCTTTTTTCAGTGTAAAGTCAATAAAAATATTTCACTGCAAGCATTGCACAAAAATTATTGTAAGTTCCGACTTTTATATAAAACAGGAGACTATTAGAAAAAAATTTTTAATGGCGTATAGTTTCTGCTAAAGTCAATAAAAATATTTCAATGAAATCATTGCATAAAAATATTTTAAGTTGCAACTTTTATATAAAACAGTAAACTAATCGAAAAAAATTTAGAATGGTGTATAGTTTCTGCTGAAGTCAATAAAAAATTTTCAATGCTATCATTGCAAAAATATATTTTAAATTAAAACTTTTATATAGAACAGGACACTATTCGAAAAAAAAATTTAGAATGACGTATAGTTTATGCTAAAGTCAATAAAAATATTTCAATGCAATCATTGCATAAAAATATTTAAAATTCCAACTTTCATATAAAAGAGGACGCTATTCGAAAAATATATAGAATAGCGTATAGTTTCTGCTATAATACACCTGACAATATATATTAAAATTTTTAGATGTTTTTCAAATTGTGGACAATCAATATGAGTTTATCTTCTTAAGTTGTTAACGAAAAAAGTATTAAAGAGGGGTATAATTTCTGTTTTCTGTTAAATTCAATACTAATATTTCAATGCTATCATTGCAGAAAAATATTTGAAATTACAAGATTTCTATAAAACAGGACAATATTTGAAAACATTTAAGTTGGGTATATTTTGCTAAATTCAATACTGATATTTCAATGCTATCATTGCATAAAAACATTTGAAATTACAACATTTCTATAAAACACGACGGAATTCAAAAACATTTAAGTTGGGTATATTTTGATAAATTCAATACTATAATATATCAATACTATTATTGCATAAAAACGATTGAAATTACAACTTTTCTATAAAAAAGGAAACTTTTCGAAATAAAACTAAAGTGAGGTATAGTTTCTGCTAAATTAATTACTAATATTTCAATACAATTAAAATTACAACTGTTCTAAAAAACAGGCTATTATTCGAAAAAATTGAAATCGGGGTACATTTATAAAACCGGACAATATTCGAAAACATTTAAGTTGGGTATATTTTTCTAAATTCAATACTAATAATTTAATGCTAATATTGCATAAGAACAATTGAAATTACAGCATTTCTATAAAACAGGATTGTTTTAGAAAAAAAAATTAAAGTGAAGTATAGTTTCTGCAAAATTCAATACTATTATTTCAATGAATAAACCCAATAACTCAATAAATCGGGCTCTAAGTCTTTTTTTTGCTATTTCTTTTTAATGAATACATTAAATAAAAAACAAAACAAAAAAGCGGCTTTAGAAATGCGTTTTATAAAAACAAAGTATTTTGGTTTTTATATTTTAATACAAACCATTTTAAGATTTGAAGTGATCAAAATGATCAATTTTTGAGTTTTTAAATTTTGTACTTCTTAGCTTTAAACAGTTGTAACTCTGTGCCGTGAGCTAAAATTAAAAAAGATAGCATTTTTTCCAAGGAGTAATTTGCCCCAAAACTCTTTTATTTTATATATGAAATGACTCAAAAATTTGAATATGAAATAATATAGACATCGGCAGTCCTAAGTATAATAGAAAAAAACAAAAATTTAAAGTATTTAACTGTATAGTAAAATTCATATTGTCGGTTTACAATAAAAGAAAAAACTACAAAATGAAAAAACTACAAAAATTTCAATCAATATTGTCGGCTATTTGATATATGAAAAAACTCAAAAAAATTTCACTATGAAATAAAATAGTTATCGGCAGTCTTAAGAATGAAAAAAATAAAAATTTTTTTAATTTAGCTGTATAGTAAAATTCATATTAGCTGTATACAATATGAAAAAACTACAAAAATTTCAATCTATATTTCTGGCTATTTTGTATATGAAAAATTAAAAAAATTTCACTATGAAATAAAATAGTTATCGGCAGTCTTAAGAATGAAAAAATAAAAAATTTTTTTAATTTAGCTGTATAGTAAAATTCATATTAGCTGTATACAATATGAAAAAACTACAAAAATTTCAATCTATATTTCTGGCTATTTTGTAAATGAAAAATTAAAAAAATTTCACGATGTAATAATATATATTATTATTATTATTATTATTCAGTTTATTTGTCGTAACAAAATTAGTAGACTCTTTTACAATCATAAATAAGTTAATACAATGTAGAAAAAATAATGAAAGTTTATAAAGTCTATACAATTGATATAAATGATAAAATATTGAAAATATTAAAATATATTAAAATTATTAAAATATTAAAGTCAACAACAATCTGTCAGTAGTAAATAATTAAAATTAAAATAAATAGATATATTATATTTATAACAATTGCTATTGTTACGTCTAAGGTACTTTAATTAATTTATGAGTATGATAATTGAAATTAAACTAACTAGACTCAATTGCAACTAAAATAAGACTGACGGACGTAACGTAAAAATGCGAAATCAAGTATACCTTTTAGCCTTGCGTCTTGTGACACTAACGGCGGGAAAGGTGCTAAGTTCAATCAAATGGAGATAATTTAGTTAAATAACAATTTAATTTATTAATATATAATTAAAGTAAATTACAAATGGTTAAACAGTTATTAAATAGCGATTTGAATGTTAATATGTATTACAAATGGTTTCTTACAATATACTTATACTGAGAGCGACTTTTCCAAATTCTCAAAAATGCTTCTGCAAAGGATCTGTGGTTGATGATTCTGGCACTTGACACTAAACTACTTGTACGATTGAAAGCCCAAAGTAACGAGAGCCGTGTAGACTACATCTTGAATACCCAACGCTCCACGCGTATTCAAGCCGAAAGTAAGAAGACCGATCCTTCAAAATTTGCGCGTATATATAGTGACGAGCTAACTTGCCAAATTGACAATTTCTCCTACTAAACTCTGTATGGGGGTATAACGTTTTGTCTATCTCTTACGTGGGCCAACGCCCGAAAACTTGGTGGGAACTCGACCAATTCTTAGAATCGGCGAAAGCGGTAATTGCTAATTAACATATTACCCAGTCTTTCGAAATCTGATGATTTCTTATCGACTTCCGCTAATGATTCATACTTAAATATTTTTGACTTTAAATATTGCGCCCTTTATTTGGGTCCTTACGTTACACTATAACGTCAATAGAATTATAAGTAAATAACAAGTCAAAAAAGAAAATTAAAGTTATATTAATAGTCAACAATATAAAGTTAATATATATGTCATTTATTTATTATCTAAGCTAAATAAATAAGATTTTATACTTTTCTTGAATAGATTGAATGAGGGGAAATCACGTATGCACGGTGGAATTTTGTTCCAAAATTTGGCATACTTTACTTGAAATGATTGCATACCCCAATTATTTGTAACAGGAGGTATTTCCAGATCTTTACGGGGTCCCCGAGTTGGTCTGTCTCTTATGTATGGCTTGAATAGTGGTAATAGAAACGGGGGTTGTTTCATACGTATTATTTTATACATAGTCAAAGATGCAAAGTAGTCCATTCGTGTAGTTATTTGCATCCAGTTAAGTCGTCTTCTGTAAGATGTAATATGTTCTTGCCGTTTTAAGCCAAAAATATATCTAATACTGGAATTAGAGAGTCTCTGAAGCTGGTCAACTAACTGTTTAGAAATGTCAGAATAGACAACACTACAATAATCCAATATTGGCATCACCAATGACTCGACTAGGCGTTTACGGAGAGATTTAGAATTACATGGTCTAATGATCCTAAGACCATAAAGTACCCTATTCACTTTTTTGGTAACTTGTTGAATCTGAGAACGCCAGGAGAGGGTGTTATCAATTATAACACCTAGGCAGGTAAGATATCGGCAGTCTTAAGAATGAAAAAAAAATTAGAAATATTTAACTGTATAGTAAAATTCATATTGGCGGTATACAATATGAAAAAACTAAAAAATTTACCATGTATATTGTCGGCTATTTATATATGAAAAAACTCAAAAAATTCCATTATGAAATAAGATAGGTATCGGCAGTCCTAGGAGTAAAAAAAAACAAAAATTTTAAAAATTTAATTGTATAGTAAAGTTCATATTAGCTGTTTACAATATGAAAATACTACACAAATTTACTTGTATGGATAAAAATGAGGTATTACATCCAAATTAAAAAAAAAAAAAAATATCTGGAGATTTTTTGATGAAAAAAATTTTATAAAAAAAATAGGTCTTAATGTCATACTGGTTGTGAAATATCACCGGTGACAGTGCTACATACATAAATACATACATACATACACTCACACACACACACATACATACATAATTTTTTTAAAAACTGGTTTTTTAGAATCCTGAGGTCTCAAAACGTGCGTATATGTCAAAAAATCAGAAATAAAAATTTCACCTAAAACAATAGGTCCTCTATGAGGAACCAAAATCATAAATATTTGACTCTAGAGTAAAATTAATATTGATTCTCTGCAATATAAAAAAACAGCAAAAATTTCAATCTATAATGTCAATTGTTTTATGTATGAAAAAACTCAAAAATGTCACCATATATAGAGTATAATGGATATCGGCTGTCCCATTTATGAAAACATTATAAAAATTATAAACGTTTATAAAAAATATTATAAAAGTTTCACTCGATATTAAAATTCATATTGTTTGTCTACAATATGAAAAAACTGAAAAAATATATTGTTGACTGTTTTATATATGAAAAAACCCAAAAACATTCACTATAGAGTAAAATGGACATCTTCTGTCCTATTTATGAAAAAAAAAAAAAAAAAATAAATAAATATTTCACACCAGAGTAAAATTCATATTAATTGTCTAAAACATAAAAAAACAGCAAAAATTTCAATCTATATTGTTAGTTATTTTATATATGGAAAATACCAAAAATGTCACCATAGAGTAAAATGGATATCGGCTGTACTATTAATTGAAAAATAAAAAATTATAAAAATTTCACTCTATAGTAAAATTTATATTGACTGTCTACATTATGAAATAAATTCAAAATTTTCAATCTATATTGCTGTCTGTTTTATTTATGAAAAAGCTAAAAAAATTTCACCATAGAGTTAAATGGATATCGCCTGTTCTATTTATGAACAATAAAAAATTATGAAAATTTCATTCTATAGTAAAATTCATATTGATTGTCTACAATATCAGTTGTGATGAATATGAAAATAGAAAATATTTAAATATTAATTATCTACAATATGAAAAAAACTGCAAATTTTGTTAAAAAAACGGCATATCACTATATTTTATTTTCAATTATTATTTATTATCAATAATTATTTATGTTATAAAATATATCTCATTAGTTATAAATATTTATAAATAATTATGTAACTTTTTCTTAATATGAATTTTAAAATTTTCTTGTTAATTTTAGAAGTATAAAATTAATTCTGTTCTCATTCATTTTTAAATAAAATTAAATTGCATTTAAATCACGTATGATTATATTTATTATAATTAACTAAATATGATTAAAATATAAAAAAATTAATGCACAAGACTTTTTATTTGGTTAACCCGAGCATCGCGAGGCCAATCAGCTAGTAAAATTATAATTTATAAATATTCAATAATTAAACAAAAAGTTTATTAATCAAACAAGAAACATTTGATATTAAGAAATAATAACATAAAATTAGGAAATAATAATATAAATTAGGAAAATATAGTTCACTATTACGTAAACTATAACATAAAATTAAGTAATAATTAAGTAATTAACAAATAATAATATTTATATTTTGAATATTTAAAATAACTTAAATAAGAAATCATTAGTATATAAGAACATAAAAATTGTAATACAGGACAGTCAGTGAAGATAAATCTCGCGGAGTGTACTTTAAATCGTTATTTTAATAAATTTTAGTTAACATAAAATCTTTGTGTGTTTATTTCAAAGTCTCCTGCTTCCAGACAAAACATGAGTAAGTACTTAATATTATTTTTATTATAACGCTCAGGTCAGCATTTTTATTTTATCGGAGTTTCATTCATAAGTTCATTACTCTAATTTCACATTGTAAAATATAGATATGTGTATTCTGCATTATTTAAATATATTTTATTATGTATAATATTTATCAATTATTTAATTATTTAACGTTATGATGAACATAACAAAGAAACCGAGAAAATACTCACCTAAATATTTTTTACCTGTTTATTATTATGTAATTATATTACATAATTAGATTATATTATTTATATATAATTTAAATATAAATTTAGTATTATATAATTTAAAATTATGGTTTGCAAAAGGTGCTTTTTCGACGCTTTCGGAGAAAAGGAACGTATTGTTTGAATAATAATCGAAAAAAATTTAATAACAAAGGAATGCTATTTGTAGCAGATTTAAGAGGAAAAGCTATACCCCGAATAAAACTCCAGTGACAAAAATAGAGGAAGTTTTAGGCCATATACGCAAATTTCTAGCTTTTGTAAGTCATTACTTTAGAAGACATACATCTTTAAAATATTTATGTTCAGGACTTACATTAGCCAATAATGTACAAATTTTAACTGCAACGAAACTGAAACACAAGGTGAAAAACCAGTATCTATATTCATTTATAGGAAACTGTTTAAAACAACTAAGTTAAAATTCAAGCCACCTCAACTAGATACTTGCCATAAATGTGATGTTTTAGCAGCAAAAATTAAATAAGCTATAAATGAAACTGACAAAAAAGAAACTGAAATTGAAAAAGATAACTATTTACAGAATGCTAAAGATGCTTATGATAAAAAAAGTTTAGATAAAAAAAAATCTCCTTCCGATAAGAAATTTAAAGTTTGCTCATTTGATTTACAACAATGTTTACCAACTCCAATGTTGCATTCGAATGTTTCATTTTATTAGCGGCCATTGTGGACTTATAATCTTACAATTAATAATATTAATGAAAAAAAACGCAATAATGTAAGTGGCGCGAGGGAATCGGAAAAAGAAGCCCTTGTAAAATAGGTAGCTGTTTACAGAAATTTATCAACAATTTACCCAATAATATTGAACACGTCATTTTTTATCCTGATTCTTACTCAGGTCATAATAAAAACAATTACATAGCAGCCATGTTTTTTGCATTGATTCAAAATCATCTGCACATAAAAGTTATTGATCATAAATCTTTACTGCCTGGCCATACTCTTATGTAATGTGATTCCGACCTTTCAGTAATTGAACGCGCTAAAAAAATTGAAGGATTTTCAGTACAATCTCCTGAAGACTGGTATAACTTAGTTCGAAAAGTGAGTGAAAAGAATCCATTCAATGTTGTTAAAATAGATTAGAACAACTTTTTTTATTTTTAAAAACTATTTAATGGTAATAGTCCTATGGTTTTGAGGCATAAAAATTGCCATAAACAAAAAATTAAGTAAAAAAATATATTCGATAGATTAGATGTGAAAATGATCAACATGGTAAGTTTATTTATAAAAATAGTTTACACGAAACAGAAAATTTTCAAACAGCTAATTTTATAAGAAAAGGAAAAGAAAATAATATAATAAAAGATGCTCTTAGTGCACATAACCTTTCCCACCATTTAGTGTCGCATACACGCGAGACAAATGAGGTATCGTATTAGCAATTTTACACACGCTTTTCTTATATAAATTTAGACGTAAGAATAAAATATGTGTCGGTGGTCTTAGGTATGACAAAATCAGAAATAAAAAAAATTTCTTACTGTGGTAAAATTCATATAGGCCGTTTACAATATGAAAAAACTGAAAATATTGCTCTTATATTTTTGGTGGTTTTATATTTAAAACTTCGAAAAATTTCCTCTATTATGAAATATCTGCCGGCGGTCCCAAGTTTGAAAAAATCAAAAATTGAAAAAAATTGATACTTTGGTAAAATTTATATAGGCCGTTTGTAGTATGAAAAAATCCAAATACTTCAATTAATATTATCGGTTTTTTTTTTTTTTTTTTTTTTTAAGGGAAATATGTGAATATTGCATCAGCCATGGAGTGTTTGCGGGCCTTAAAGACCCGCAAATTTCCATGATCGCCCAGTTGTACAAAGTGTACAACTGGGAGACTACCAGCGACCGCGGTCGCCGGCTACGCCCCAGATTCTTACTGGATAAACACACTTTAAACCCCCCGCGCTTGTTTGTCCCAAACCGGAACTCCCTTTTCAGGTATAACTTCAGTTTGGGACGCGCAGCCTAGGCAGCTGGCCGCTGCCTTCCCCTCTGCCTAGGGGCAGGAGAGCTCTCTACGATAGAAACCCCTCCTCCTTCTTCTCCAAAAAGGTGGTCCTTACGTACTCTGCTACTTTGTTCCAGTTTTTGGAACTCCGTAGCATTTCCGGGACCACCGTCTCCGGCCTCCAAATTGGGAAGAGCGGGCACCCCTCCGCGTAGCGCACACATTCGAAGAATGTGTGCTCTACTGTATCATCCACGCCCGGACAGTGCAAGCACTTCTTTGTTGCCACCTTATGCCAATGCTTCAACATGACACGGAAATACCCGTGTCCAGTTAAGAACTGGGTAAGGTAGAAATCCACCTCCCCATGCTGTCGTCCCATCCATGCCTGCAGGTCTGAGATCAGTCTGCGCGTCCATAGGGCATTTTTCTCTTGGTTCTTTTTCCATCGTTTCTTCCTTCATAGAGTTAAAGCGGGCGCGAGTGGAAGCCACTTCACGCTCATTTACGCTCTCGTAGATGAATTTCCGCTCCAACGCTAGTAGGTCAATGGGTATCACCGAAGCAACAACCTGGATCGCCTCTAGAGATACCGTGTGGTATCCGCAGGCGATCCTCACTGCCGCTTGCCTCTGTACCGACGATATTTTTCGTCTGTACTTGGCAGTTTCTGTGGTCTTCGCCCAGACTTCTGATCCGTAGAGCAGGACAGAGTTGACGAATGACATTAGGAGCCTTCGCTTCCCTGGTTTGGGTCCCCCAATCTTGGCCATGAGCCTTGACAGGGAGGATGCGGCCGACGCTGCCTTTTCACACGACCTCTGAAATTGCTCCCAGAAGGTCAGCTTGTTATCAAGCTGAACTCCCAGGTATTTCACCGATGTTCTGGTTCGGATCGTGTGAGGGTTTCCGCCGTCGTCGATAATTACATCGAAGTCGGTGTGAACCCTTCGACGAGTCAGCAGTACGATCTCCGTTTTTGGGATCGCAAGCTGGAGCCCGTGATCGCCCATCCAGAGGTTGATCCGTCTCATGACTAGATTCAACCTCTCCTGGGTAACTTCCATGTCCCTGCCAGTTATGGTCAGGGCCACGTCGTCGGCGTACCTGATCAGGGAAACTCCTTCCGGGAGGTGGACGCACAACAAGCCATCGTAAAAGGCATTCCACAGATCAGGTCTGAGAACCGAACCTTGCGCGATGCCTGCACTCAAAACCCTTTCACGCCTTCCGTCGAGCGTCTCGTAGAGCAGTCTCCGGTCTCGCAGGTAATCCTTTAGTATGTTACCCAGATACCTTGGTATCCGGAAATCGTACTCGAGGGACCGGATCATGTCATCCCACCTGGCCGAGTTGAAAGCGTTTATGACGTCCAGCGTTACCAAAAGGACGCCCTTGCAAATTGCAGGCCGCTTTTCCCTCTCAGCCTCTACGGTATCCACGACACGCCGAATGGCGTCTATCGTGGAATGCCCTTCACGAAAACCATGCTGCTCCTCAGAGAGACCACCGCCCTCCTCGATTGCCCTTCTGAGCCTTGCTTGGAGCAAGCTCCCCATCACCTTACCAATGGTATTTAACATACACAAAGGTCTGTAAGATGATGGAGAGTCCGGGGCTCCCCCCTTTCCCTTGTTCAAGAGCACAAGACGTGCCACCTTCCACTGCTTTGGGAATACTCCAGCCACCAAACAAGCATTGAACATGCTTAACAGGATACCAGGGATTACTTTGACCGCTCTTTTGAGCACTTCCGCCGTTATTTCGTCCGGCCCCGGCGCCTTGCCATTTTTCATGGCCTTTATGGCCTTGACCATCTCGCCTTCGCTGAACAGCGGCACTTCCTCCCTGGGTATCACCTCAACCGGGTTTTCCCGGATGGGCCTTTCAGACAAGAGAGCACAGTCGGCGCCATGTCCATCATGTTGTCGGACCCCCGGTTCAATTTGCCCATTACGACTTTGTAACCTAGGCCCCAGGGGTCCTTGTTTACATCTTCGCGTAATGAAGGCAGACATCGAGCCTTGCTTTAACGGATGGCCATGGCCAGTCGGTGTTTGGCGTCCTTATGTTCCTGAGAAAGAACGGCGGCCTCAGGTCTGTCCCGTGCTCTTTGCGCCTTTCGTCGTGTCCTGTGGCATTCCTTCCGTAGCTCAGCTATTTCGGGGGTCCACCAGTACACTGGCTTTCTCCCTTTCCAGGGCCTGCGGCGAGGCATCAAGGCATCACAAGCCCAGCATAATAGAGACGTTACTTTCTTAACTAAGATTTCAGCCTCATGGGGACTTGTGGCTTCTCCATGCCAAGCGGGGATGGACGCTGACTCGATTCGAAGATACTTTTCGAATCTGTCTTCGTCCATTTTTGGGACGTTCCAACCCAAGGGGCGCCTCCTGTACGGAATTCGTTGTGAGGTTATTTCCAATACCCAGAAGGCGATGTAGTGATGATCACTACCATTGTATTAATCATCCATCACCCTCCAGTCGCCTATTCTCCCAGACGCAGCTTCTGTAGCGAAGGTTATGTCCGGGATAGAGACACCCCAACCCGGCAAACACCCCAACCCGGCAAAAAATATTATCGGTTATTTATTTTATATATGAAAAAACTCAAAATTTCATCTATACTAAAATATATGTTGGCGGTCCCAGGGTTTTCGACCAATAACTTCTGCAAATAAAAATTTGGCCTCCTGTAATATGAAAAAACCAAAAATTTTTGTATTATAATTTATATATGAAAATATTTAAAAAAATTTTCCTCCATAATAAATTATATGTCGGTGGTCTCAAGTATGAAAAAGTCAAAAATTCAAAAAATATCACTTTGTAATAAAATTTATTTAAGCCAACTATAATATGAAAAAATGCAAATAATTCTCTTATCTTCTCGGTGGTTTTATATATGAAACTTCAAAAATTTTTTTCTATTATAAATAATATGTCAGAGGTCCCAAATATGAGATAGTTGAAAATTAAAAAAATGTCTCTTTGTAATAAAATTCATATAAGCCATCTTCAATATGAAAAAAAAACCAATATTTGAATTTATATTATCAATGGTTTTATTTATAAAAAAATTCAAAAAAATTTCCTCTACAATAAATTATATGTCGGTGGTCCCAAGTATAAAAAGTCAAAAATTGAAAAATATTTCACTCCGTAGTTAAATATATATTGGCCTCCTTTAATATGAAAAAACTAAACATTTTACTCTTATAATCAAAGGTGGTTTTATTTATGAAAATACTCAAAAAAATTTTCCTCTATAATAAATTACATGTCGGCGGTCCTAAATATGAAAAAGTCAAAAGTTCAAAAAAAATTTACTTCGTAATAAAATTCATATAAGCCGTTTACAATATGCAAAAAAACTGAAAATATTTAAATTTATATTATCTACTAGCTGATTGGCCTCGCGATGCTCGGGTTAACCAAATAAAAACTCTTGTGCATTAATTTTTTTATATTTTAATCATATTTAGTTAATTATAATAAATATAATCATACGTGATTTAAATGCAATTTAATTTTATTTAAAAATGAATGAGAACAGAATTAATTTTATACTTCTAAAATTAACAAGAAAATTTTAAAATTCATATTAAGAAAAAGTTACATAATTATTTATAAATATTTATAACTAATGAGGTATATTTTATAACATAAATAATTATTGATAATAAATAATAATTGAAAATAAAATATAGTGATATGCAGTTTTTTTAACAAAATTTTCAGTTTTTTTCATATTGTAGATAATTAATATTTAAATATTTTCTATTTTCATATTCATCACAACTGATATTGTAGACAATCAATATGAATTTTACTATAGAATGAAATTTTCATAATTTTTTATTGTTCATAAATAGGACAGGCGATATCCATTTCACTCTATGGTGAAATTTTTTAGCTTTTTCATAAATAAAACAGCCAGCAATATAGATTGAAAATTTTGAATTTTTTTCATAATGTAGACAGCCAATATAAATTTTACTATAGAGTGAAATTTTTATAATTTTTTATTTTTCAATTAATAGTACAGCCGATATCCATTTTACTCTATGCTGACATTTTTGGGATTTTCCATATATAAAACAACTAACAATAAAGATTGAAATTTTTGCTGTTTTTTTATATTTTAGACAATCAATATGAATTTTATTCTGGAGTGAAATATTTTTTATTTTTTTTTTTTTCATAAATAGGACAGAAGATGTCCATTTTACTCTATAGTGAAATTTTTTGGGTTTTTTCATATACAAAACAGTCAAAAATATACATTCAAATTTTTTCAGTTTTTTCATATTGTAGACAATCAATATAAATTTTACTATCGAGTGAAACTTTTATAATATTTTTTATAAACTTTTATAATTTTTATAATGTTATCATAAATGGGACAGCCGATATCCATTATACTCTATATATGGTGAAATTTTTGAGTTTTTTCATAAATAAAACAATTAACATTATAGATTGAAATTTTTGCTGTTTTTTTATATTGCAGAGAGTCAATATTAATTTTACTTTAGAGTGAAATATTTATGATTTTGGATTCTCATAGAGGACCCATTGTTTTAGGTGAAATTTTAATTTCTGATTTTTTGACATTACGCATGTTTTGAGACCTCAGAATTCTAAAAAACCAGTTTTAAAAAAAATTATGTATGTGTGTGTGTGTGAGTGTATGTATGTATGTATGTATGTAGCACTGTCTCCGGTGATATTTCACAACCAGTATGACATTAAGACCTATTTTTTTTATAAAATTTTTTTCAACAAAATATTTCCAGGTATTTTTTTTTTTTTTTAATTTGGATGTAATACCTCATTTTTATCCATGCAAGTAAATTTTTGTAGTATTTTCATATTGTAAACAGTTAATATGAACTTTACTATACAATTAAATTTAAAAAATTTTTTTGATTTCATTGACCTGGACTGGGCATAATTGTTAAATGAATTATATTAAATTAAATTGTCAAAATTTAAAAATCAAAATAAATAATATATATATATTAGAAAATAGCCAGAAATATAGATTGAAATTTTTGTAGTTTTTTCATATTGTAAACAGCTAATATGAATTTTACTATACAGCTAAATTAAAAATATTTTTATTTTTTTCATTCTTAAGACTGCCGATAACTATTTTATTTCATAGTGAAATTTTTTGAGTTTTTTCATATATCAAATAGCCGACAATATAGATTGAAATTTTTGTAGTTTTTTTATGTTTTAGACAATTAATATGAATTTTACTCTGGTGTGAAATATTTACTATACAGTTAAATTCTTAAAATTTTTGTTTTTTTCTATTATTCTTAGGACTGCCGATGTCTATATAATTTCATATTCAAATTTTTGAGTCATTTCATATATAAAATAAAAGAGATTCGGGGCAAATAACTCCTTGGAAAAAAAGCTATCTTTTTTGATTTTAGCTCACGGCACAGAGTTACAACATTTTAAAGCTAAGAAGTACAAAATTTAAAAACTCAAAAATTGGTCATTTTCATCACTTTATATCTTAAAATGGTTTGTATTAAAATATAAAAACCAAAATGCTTTGTTTTTATTAAACGCATTTCTAAAGCAGCTTTTTTGTTTGTTTTTTATTTAATGTATTCATTAAAAAGAAATAGCAAAAAAAAGACTTAGAGTCCGATTTATTGAGTTATTGGGTTTATTTATTGAAATAATAGTATTGAATTTAGCAGAAACTATACTTTACTTTAATTTTTTTATCTAAAATATTCCTGTTTTATAGAAATGTTGTAATTTCAATTGTTTTTATGCAATATTAGCACTAAATTATTAGTATTGAATTTAGAAAAATATACCCAACTTAAATGTTTTCGAATATTGTCCGGTTTTATAGAAATCTTGTAATCTCAAATATTTTTATGCAATGATAGCATTGAAATATGTCTTAAATTTAGCGAAATGTACCCCGCTTTCAATTTTTTCGAATAATAGCCTGTTTTTTAGAACAGTTGTAATTTCAATTGTATTGAAATATTAGTAATTAATTTAGCAGAAACTATACCTCACTTTAGTTTTATTTCGAAAAGTTTCCTATTTTATAGAAAAGTTGTAATTTCAATCGTTTTTTTGCAATTATAATAGTATTGATAAATTATAGTATTGAATTTATCAAAATTTACCCACCTTAAATGTTTTTGAATTCCGTCGTGTTTTATAGAAATGTTGTAATTTCAAATGTTTTTATGCAATGATAGCATTGAAATATCAGTATTGAATTCAGCAAAATATACCCAACTTAAATGTTTTCAAATATTGTCCTGTTTTATAGAAATCTTGTAATTTCAAATATTTTTCTGCAATGATAATTAGTATCGAATTTAACAGAAAATAGAAATTATACCCCTCTTTAATATTTTTTTCGTTAACAACTTAAGAAGATAAACTCATATTGATTGTCCACAATTTGAAAAACATCTAAAAAATTTAAAATATATTGTCAGGTGTATTATAGCAGAAACTATACGCTATTCTATATATTTTTCTAATAGTGTCCTCTTTTATATGAAAATTGGAATTTCAAATATTTTTATGCAATGATTGCATTGAAATATTTTTATTGACTTTAGCAGAAACTCTACGTCATTCTGAATTTTTTTCGAATAGTGTCCTGTTTTATATAAAAGTTGTAATTTAAAATATATTTTTGCAATGATAGCATTGAAAATTTTTTATTGACTTTAGCAGAAACTATACGCCATTCTAAATTTTTTTCGATTAGTCGTCCTGTTTTATATAAAAATTGTAATTTAAAATGTTTTTATGGAATGTTAGCATAGAAATATATTTATTGACTTTAGCAGAGACTATATGCCATTCTAAATTTTTTTCGATTAGTCGTCCTGTTTTATATAAAAGTAGCAACTTAAAATATTTTTGTGCAATGATTGCATTGAAATATTTTTATCTACTTTAGCAGAGACTATATGCCATTCTAAATTTTTTTCGATTAGTGTCCTGTTTTATATAAAAGTTGTAATTAAAAATGTTTTTATGCAATGATAGCATAGAAATGTTCCTAACTGGTCACGGTTATTTCCGCGACAGGCTTTTCAAGTGGCGCAAGGTGACATCTCCGGAATGCTTGCATTGCCCGGGCGAGCTGGATACCGCTGAGTACACCTTTTTTGGGTGTCCTCGCTTCGCTGAAGGGCGACAGCCCTTCGATGAATGGAGGCCTTAAGGAGTCGTCCCGGAAATGCTGTGCAGTACCGCTAACTGGTACAGTGTGGCAGAGAGTACGGGCGACACTGATTAAAAAAAAGGAGGAAGGTTTCCTCTCGTAGGAAAATCTCTTTTATTGACAGGGTATGGCGAAGAAATGCCTTGGCTGCATTGTTTCCGGACCGAAGTAATACCTAAACAGGGAGTCCCGGTCCGGATTCTATGATATTGTCATAAATGCAGGAGGGTGGGGAGTTTAGTGGGTATTGTAATTCCTCCTCAATTGTGTATATCTGGGCAACCCCAGATACAAATTTGAGGTTGAGTCCCTTTTTGAAGGGGGCCCAAAAAAAAAAAAAAAAAAAAAGCATAGAAATATTTTTATTGACTTTAGAAGAAACTATATGCTATTCTAAATTTTTTTCGATTACTGTCCTGTTTTATATAAAAGTTGGAATTTCAAATATTTTTATGCAATGACAGGATTTTAAAATTTTTAATTTTTATTTTTGCTGAAACTGTACATCATTTTAAATTTTTTTCTAATAGTCTCCTGTTTTATACAAAAGTTGTAATTATAAATATTTTTATTCAATGATTGTATTGAAATATTTTTGTAATCTCAAAAATTTTTATGCAATGATAGCAATGAAATATTTTTATTTACTTTAGCAGAAACTATACGCCATTTTAAATTTTTTTCGATTAGTTTACTGTTTTATATAAAAGTTGCAACTTAAAATATTTTTATGCAATGATTTCATTGAAATATTTTTATTGACTTTAGCAGAATCTATACGCCATTATCAATTTTTTTCTAATAGTCTCCTGTTTTATATAAAAGTCGCAACTTAAAATATTTTTGTGCAATGATTGCATTAAAATATTTTTATTGACTTTAGCAGAAATTATACGCCATTCTAAATTTTTTTTAATAGTCTCCTGTTTTATACAAAATTTGTAATTATAAATATTTTTATGCAATGATAGCATTGAAATTTTTTTATTTACTTTAGCAGAAATTATACGCCATTCTAAATTTTTTTTAATAGTCTCCTGTTTTATACAAAATTTGTAATTATAAATATTTTTATGCAATGATAGCATTAAAATTTTTTTTATTGTCTTTAGCAGAAACTATACGCCATTATAAATTTTTTTCCAATAGTCTCCTTTTTTATAGAAAAGTTGGAATTTCAAATATTTTTATGCAATGATTGCATTGAAATATTTTTGTAATTTCAAATATTTTTATGCAATGATAGCATTGAAATTTTTTTATAGACTTTAGCAGAAATTATACGCCATTCTAAATATTTTTCGATTAGTGTCCTGTTTTAAATAAAAGTTGTAATTTCAAATATTTTTATGCAATGAAAGCATTTAAATTTTTTTTTTTACTTCAGCAGAAATTATACGCCATTCTAAATTTTTTTTAATAGTCTCCTGTTTTATACAAAATTTGTATTTATAAATATTTTTATGCAATGCTAGCATTTAAATTTTTTTTTTGATTTTAGCTGAAAGTGTACATCATTTAAAATTTTTTTCTAATAATCATTTGGATGTCGGCAGTCCTAGTTATGAAAAAATAAATTTAAAAAAATGTTTTAGATGTCCGTAGTTCTAGTTATGAAAAAATATTAACAAAAATAATTTGGATGTCGGCAGTCCTAGTTATGAGAAAATAAAAAAAAATTTTAAGTTAAAGTATTGGGTTAAATGAACTTTTGAATTCAATTATTTTAGTTTCTCTACGTCCCTCTTTGAAATAATTTTATTGATGTTAGCAGAAAATATATCTCATTCTACATTTTTTTCTAATAGTGTCCTGCTTTATACAAAAGTTGGAATTTCAAATATTTTCATGAATGATTGCATTGAAATATTTTTATTGACTTTAGCAAAAACTATACGTCATTCTACATTTTTTTTAATTGTGTCCTGTTTTATAGAACAGTTGGAATTTCAAATATTTTTATGCAATGATTGCATTGAAATATTATTATTGACTTTAGCAGAAACTATATGTCATTTTACATTTTTTTATAATAGTGTCATGCTTTATACAAATGCTGGAATTTCAAATATTTTTATGCAATGTTAATATTGAAATATTTTTATTCACTTTGACAGAAACTATACGTAATTCTAAATTTTTTTGAATAACGCTCTGTTATATATAAAAATTGGGATTTCAAATATTTTTATGCAATGTTGATGTTGATATATATTTTTAAAAAATAATATATGAAAAAATTCAAAAAATTTCATCGAATAAGGAATTTGATTTCGATATTATAAAAAAATATTTCAATGTTAACATTACATAAAAATATTTAAAGTCTAAAAAATAAAAAAAAAATAATTTGGATGTCGACAGTCCTAGTTATGAGAAAATAAGAAAAAAATTTTTTTAGATGTCGGCAGTCCTAGTTATAAAAAATAAAAAAAAAAAATTTTTTAAGATGTCGGCAGTCCTAGTTATAAAAAAAAAATTTTAGATGTCGGCAGTCCTAGCTTTGAGAAAATAAAAAAAAAAATAAATTTTTAGACGTCGCACAGTGGGGCAAAACGGTCAAAAATCGCTCTTGGACTCAATTTTTGAGCTATTCACTTATAACCGATTTTAAACTACTTCTAGAAGTATCTAATTTCATGTGTCACTGCGGCTTTTTTGATTTTTTTTTACTAATTAGCTGTCAGCCAAAAGCGCAAATTTAACAAAATTTCAAAATTACCGAAAATTTAAAAAATTTATACTTTGAATTTAAAGTGTATTACACTTAATTTTTTTACCTTTTACTCAACCTTTATATAAGGGATAATTGAGTTATATATATTTTATATATATATTCTGTATATATATATATATTTCTGGATAAATTTTTATAGAAAGAGAAAAACATTGGAATTTGAAGTAAAACTGAAATTATTTATGCAATATTTATGCCAGAATATATATTTTAAATATATGTAACGCAATTATCCCTTATATATACGTTGAGTAAACAGTAAAAAAATTAAGTGTAAAACACTTTAAATTCAAAATATCCTATATATATTAAAATGAAATAATCGAAAAAATTGATTATTTTTAATATTATTCAGCAATCATTTATGAAGAGCTGCATGGACGAAAATACATGAAAGTTGTTTCAAATTAATCTTTAAAGAAATATCCCCATCCGATTTTTTTATTTTTAAAAAATATTCAATAGATTTTGAGATATCAGTCTCAGAAGTTAGTGGTCGAAAACATAAAAAAATTTAATTTTTTTTTACTAACACTGATTTTTCTCAGAATCTAAGGGGTTTTTCGAAATTAGCTTTAGTGCATATTATTCCTTGGAAAAAATGCTATCGATTTGATCTCTTTATTTTTTTTAATTTGAGTTCTCAGTTTGAAGTTACAACGGTTTGAAGCAGTTTGAAGTAGTTTAAATTTAAAAACTCAAAAAGTTGTCATTTTCGCCACTTAATTACTTAAAATGGATTGTATCAAAATGTAGAAACCCAAGTGCATTCTATTAAGTAAAAGATTTTCTAAAGGAACTTTGTTTACTTTTTTATTTAATGCATTAATTGAGGAGAAATAGCAAAAAAACTATTTAGAACCATTTTTTTTTTTTTTTTTTTTTTTTTTTTTTTTTTTTTTCTCATAACTAGGACTGCCAACATCTAAAAAAATTTTTTTTTATTTCTACATAACTAGGACTGTCGACATCTGAAAAAATTTTTCTTTTATTTTCTCATAACTAGGACTGCCGACATCTAAAAATTTTTTTGTTTTTGTTTTCTCATAACTAGGACTGCCGACATCTAAAAATTTTTTTTTTTTTATTTTCTGATAACTAGGACTACCGACGGACAGTGGGGCAAAACGGTCAAAAATCGCTCTTGGACTCAATTTTTGAGCTATTCACTTAAAACCGGTTTTACACTACATCTAGAAGTATCTAATTTCATGTGTCACTGCGGCTTTTTTGATATTTTTTTTTACTAATAAGCTGTCGGCGAGGCTGTCAGCCAAAAGCGCAAATTTAACAAAATTTCAAAATTAGAAAAAATTTTAAAATTTTATATTTTGAATTTAATTAATCAATTTTTTCGATTATTTCATTTTAATATATATAGGATGGTTTTATATTAAAAAAACTTAAAAAATTTTCCATTGTAATATTTATATGTCGGCGGGCCCGAGTAAGAAAAAATTTAACTCCGTAATGTAAAAATTTAACTCCGCCAAATGTAAAATGGCGGCTAGCAATAAGCAGTCGTCGAACCAAGCATCGAGTATTTTTTATACGTGTCATCCAAGACAATCAGTCGCGTGTGTCATATGTCTAATATGTGAACGCGTTTATCATACATCAGACTTTTTAAAAATAAAAAACATAAAATGTCTAAAATGTCTCATCACTAATTTATTTGTTATTTGTAATAATCATGATGATTTCGATTTAATCTTAAATATTGATGAAAGTGGTTTGACAAATAATACGCGATTTCTTCTCGCTCAAACAAAACTATATGAAAGAGAAAGATACAAAGACGAACTTAATAAAAGCATTGATGCTTCGGTTTCTAACTCTGATACAACTCACAATTCAACTATTCTTTGTAGTGATGATGATTGTGTCACCCTTAAATCAGAAAATATTTTACAAAAACAACTCATTGCTGAATTAGAAGAAAAAAATTTACTGTTACGTGAAAAAATCGATCATTTAAGCAAGAAAACTGATGAAAGGACGTATGTAGAAGTTATTAACTCAGAAAAAGAACATTTAACTAAAAATTTTCCTAAAATTATTATTTGCCCTAAAAATAAAGAAACAAATAATATCAATGATTCTAATAAAAACATTACTTCTTTTCTGCAGAAAAATACTACATTACCAATTGATGGAGTATTTGCTAATGATAAAAAAGGACAAATACTAGTTAAATGTGCTACAAAAGAAGCGACTGATAGGATAGAAGATATTCTTAAAAAAGAATATATAAACAACGAATATGAGATTAACCTTGAAAAAAAGAACAACCCAAGGATAAAAGTCATTGGCATTGACAATGAACTAGCCTTGGATGAACTAGAAGAAGACATAAATAATAGAAATTTCTATTGTTATGATAGTAAATGCAAAGTCTTACATACTTATAAGAATAAATATATTACATACACAGCAATCCTTCAGCTCACAAATGAGTTATATTCACATATTCATAACAGAGATTTCTTTATTTACGTGGGTCATAAATACTGCAAATGTTTCACTGATTTTAACATCTCCCTTGTAAAAAATGTGGTAGTTTCACTCATAGTTATAAAAAATGTTTAAATACTGAAATTTGTATCAGTTGCGGTGGTAAACACTCACTATAGAATTGTAAAAGTGATAAAATAAAATGTGTCAACTGTTCATTTCTTAATAAAAAATACAATAACAAAGCCAGACTTGACATTAATCATTCAATTACTGAAACTAATAAATGTAATTGCCTAAAAAATAAAATTAAACTGGTCATTGATAACACTGACTTTTTTAAATGGCATTAAAAACTATGCTAAAAAACCTGCACCAAAACAAGATTCTAATAATAAACACAAAAATACTAACCCAAACAAGAAATCATCAAATAAAAGTTCAACGACCAAGAATTGATCTCTGATACTTATGAAGATTCTTATTGTGCAGTGAATAAATTTTTTGAGGATAATGAAGAATTAAGTTTAGAAAGTGTTATAATTGAAACAAAAAGTGATGACATAAAATCTTTTAATAATCTTTTTAAATTTTGTAACTTTACTATAATGAATGTTCACATTAGAAGCATAAATGCTAATATAGAAGAGCTTGAACTATTAATAAGTAAATTAAAATATTTGCCTACTATTATAGTTTGTTCTGAGACATGGCATCTTCCATGTCCTATCTTGAACGGTTATAAAATGTACTATAATAATTCAAATATCAATAAAGCAGATGGGTCTGTTATATTTATTAAATCTAATCTTGAACACCAAACTATGCTTGAGGAAATAATTATAAATCCTAAAAGTAAGAAAAAAACTTCAGTTAATTTTCTAAGTATTCTGTTACAACTAAATAACAGAAACTTTAAAATTACATCTACATACAGATGTCATGATATCAAAAAAGAAGATTATATTAAATCACTTAAGAAATTTTTAATTAATAATAAGAATAGTAAAAATCATATCATAGTTGGTGACTTCAACATTGACTTATTATCCAGTGATACAAATAGTGAAGATCTTATTAACAATTTCTTTGAATATGAATTTATTCCTTATTTTAATAACATTACAAGACCGAGTTCGACTAACGTTCACGGTGGTACTTGTATTGATAACATGTTCATTAAATCTGAATTTAATAACTTCACCTCACATAAATTAAAAGAATCATTTACTGATCACTATCTCCTATTTTTATCAATTGATTTAAGTCACTCATCTGTCAATAATAGTAATAGTTATGAATTTATTGATTATAAAAAAATGCTCAATCTAGCATCCTGTTTTGACTGGAACTCAGTTTTAAAAATTCCAGATCCTGACCATGCTCTTGATTATCTTATTAAAGCGATTAAATATACTGTTGATAATTCAACAAAAATCAAAAACAATAATAAAAACAATAAAAATAAAAAAAGGCAACCTTGGATCACCTCTGGTATACTAAAATCTTCTACCTTTTAAATTTAAACTCTATAAGAAACATAAAGATGATCCTGAAAATTTATCTCTTAAAAAACAATACCAAACTTATTTAACAAAATTTAAAAAAATTCTTGCTAGTGCTAAATCAAAGTATCTCAGTGATCAAATAAATAAGAGATTAAATAATGCTAGAAAACTATGGCAATTTATAAGTTCTAGAATTAACACTAAACAAAAAACTACCAATAATGTTAATTACATCATTAATGAAAATAATAAAAAAATATTTCATAAGCTTGAAATTGCAAATGAATTTAATTCTTTTTACAAAAGCATCGGTAATAAGCTAGCAAATAAAATAACAAATGAAAAAATAAATTACAATTTACTGAACAAATATGATAAAACCTTTTATTTAAATCCCACTACATCCAAAGAAATATTATCTATCATAACCAAAATGCCTAATAAAGCTGGTGGCGCAGATAAATTAAACATGTGCATTATAAAAAACCTATGCAACTTTATAATAAAACCATTAGAATATATCTTTAATTTATGTATTATTAATGAAAGATGTCCTAACTGCCTTAAGACTGCAGATAAAATACCGATTTATAAAAATGGTGATAATCATCACACCACAAATTATAGACCAATTTCATTAATATCTAATGTCGCCAAAATTTTTGAAAAAATAATACATGTAAGAATAGTCAATTTCATAAATAAAAATAACATACTATCAGAGAGGCAATTTGGATTCAGGAAGAGCATCGGTACTAAAGAGGCTCTGGCTTATATTACTAATAATATTTTGTACAGTAATATAGGCCAGAGTCTACCTACAATTGTCACTTACCTAGACTTGGCGAAAGCCTTCGATACTATTAATTATAAAATACTTTATCATTAACTTTTTAGATACGGTTTTAGGGGTAAAATCCTAAACCTAATAATAGATTATTTAGCTGACAGAAAACAAAGTGTTATTGTTAATAATAAAAAGAGCGAATATTTAACTGTTAATCTTGGAGTGCCCCAAGGCACTGTACTTGGCCCTCTACTCTTTATCTTATACATCAATGATATTCTTAATACTCTTCCTGATGAAATAATTGTTTCGTACGCTGATGATACAGCTATAATTTGTAGCGATATATCTTGGGATTCAGTTAGTGGAAAGATGTCCAATGTTCTTAATACTGTGTACCAATGGTTAAACGCAAATCGGCTTTCTCTAAATATTGAGAAAACGGTATTTGTAACTTATGGGTCATATAAAAATAGTATCCCTAAAAATATAGATATACAAATTGGTGCCCATAAAATAACTAGAGTTGATCACTGCAAATATCTAGGCGTTATTTTTGATTGTTTTCTAAAATGGGATTATCAAATCCTTTCAACAGTAAAGCGCACCAGATATCTACTTTTTGTGTTAAAAAAAATGTCCTCATACACACCTACACATGTATTACGTACGATTTATTTTGCTCTGTTCTAAAATCTTGCCTTTTATGGCATTATTGCCTGGGGCGGGGCATACAATAATGTACTTCAACCTCTTATAATTTTACAGAATAGACTATTAAAAACAATTAAAGTAAATAACATGCTGAATTTAAAACAAGCATTCATTTTAGAAGCCATCGTACACAGCTATGATGAACTTAAAAACAAGTTTCTTACTTTTGAATCTAAAACTAGATGCAATAGCATACAATTGAATGCTCGTAAATCAGTTAGTTTTAAGAATCATTCAATTATTGCCATTAAAAATTTCAACAGATTGCCTATTAATTTAAAAAATCTTGAATCCTCTAAGAAAGATATTAAGAGCAAAATTAAAAACCATCTATTATCAAACCCTAATAACATCCTATAGGTAACACTAATTATTTTGTTATTGTTTTAATTTCAAATTTTTAATTTTATTTCTAATCTAATTTAATTTTTAATTTTAATTTAATTTTAATTTAACTTTAATCTTAATTTTTATATTTTTATATTAATTGTATTCAGTGATATGCGCACAGATGAATTTTGTTCATTTCTGCATAATACTATGTAAATGTATTTACTAAATAAATAAATAAATAAATAAATAAATAAATTAAATATATATTTTCCGTCTATAAGATAAGAAAAAACTAAAAATATTTCTCATATAATCTTGGTAGTTTTATGTAAGAAAATATTGAAAAAAATTCTCCTCTATAATTGAGTCTGAACCTTCCTTTTATTTAAATTTAGGTCTGGCACCAATGACAGAAATTAAAAATTAGCGCTGTTAAAGGAAATTTCTATAAGCTTATGTCCGGAATTTAAATCTGCCAATGAGAGAACGATAAAAATTTCTTTAGAGTGGGGAAGGGCCGGACTTAATAAATAGGCCGTTTGTAATATAAAAAAACTTCAAATATTTTAATTTATACAATCGGTGGTTTTATGTATGAAAAAACAAAAAAAAATGTTTAGTCTATAGTAAAATATATGTCGGCGGCTCCAAGTATGAAAAAATCAAAAATTGAATAAATTTTACACTGTGGTAAAATTCTTATAGGCCCTTTGTAATATGCTAAAAATGCAAATACTTCACTTAAGGTCTTAAGAGCGGCAGGGTTGAAATGCAAAAAAAGAGTTGGAATTTTAAGAATATAAAGTAAATATAAATTAATTTTACACGTATTTTTTTTTAAAAAATTGACCGCGCAGTTTTTGACTAAATAAATAAACAAAAAAAAAATTAACACAGGCTCTTATGGGGAATTTAAAAAAATGAAAATACAGCATTTAAAATACAAAACTTGAAAATTTTTTTAATGAAGTTTTAAAAAAAGTTATAAAGATTGAAATAAGAGCTTAAAATTTTAAATTGACCGTCGCTTTTTATAATTATTAAAAAAAATGGTTAAAAATATTATTGTTTTTAAATTAACTGTCATGGCGTCGCGAAACAGCTGAAACACTATGTGAACATTGTAAAACTAAATTACGCAGTACAGTAAAAGTTTTATTAGTATTAATTTTTAATAATGTAAATAATTAATTATTTTAATGAGAAAATTAATTTGATAAGTACATAAACACTTAAAAATATTATTATTTAATAAACAAAATGTGTATACTAATTAGAGCTACCAACCTAATATTTACTTCAAATTTTATGTATCTATTTATTCAAAATAATGTTAATTTGATTATAAAAATTGTGTATAAATATTATGTATTTCTCAATTTCAAACTAAAATAATTACGAATTCTAAAAATAAGTTTTTTTTAATTTGAAGTTGCAATCCGTACTTTTATACATGTGTAAGACAAAGATGCCGATAGGTAAAAATCCTGCCGCTCTTAAGACCTTAATATTATCGGTCGTTTTATATACAAAAAAACTCAAAAAAATTTTCATCTATAATAAAATTTATGTTGGCGATCCCAGGTTTGAAAAAGTAAAAAATTGAAAAACTTTAGTAAATGGTATTCTAAAGATTTCTCTTTTATTAAAAGATTAAACTGAAAACAAATGAAACTTGTTTTAGACAACTGGTTGAAAAATACATAGCCACATGGTTTTAACGATTCAGTAATAACTATTTTTAGTTATTAAAAGATGAGAGTGATGTTGGAATGTGGCGCACTCTATCACATCCGCTTTATACTATTTAAAGAAGAAAGGGACGCAAAGTTCTCAGTGCTTGTATAGCAGCTGTCTTATCGACATCGTACTTACTATATATGTACTCACGTGAAAAAAATCATATGCTACAGTGCACTCTCAAGAATATGCTAATGAACCTTCGCAGGTATATTCGCAAGAACATTCGCGGGGAATATAAAACGAATGTAAAAATAGAAGGTGGGATAGCATATACTATAGAAGCTTCTGTAGAACATTAAATAAAAAATAATCATTTTTTTTTTAAATTTAGTTTACTCTTAATAAAAAGAGTAATTAATGTTAAAATTACGCAATACACAGGTGAAAAATTTAACACATATTTTTACGTAATAATTTACGTAAATTTTTACCTAATTTTTTACGTAACTTTTTCGTTTTGAGTTATTTTTTTTAAAAACTTTAATTACTCTTACTAAAAAGAGTAATTGAGCATGAAAATGAGTAATACTCACAAAAAACTTTGCTTTAAGTATAAATTTACCCCTATCAGAAGACTTTTAATTTTTTCGGAACTTATAAATTTTTTTACTTTTATTATTATTTTCTTTTTTTTTTAAGTTGTAAAAGGTTTTTTAAAACTTTTGCATACTTTAAAATTTTGATTTTAGTTTAAAATTTTTTTTTAAATATTGTACAATAATTATTTTTATGGTTATAAAAAGTTTTGGACATCAAGGAATGAGGCCAAATAAAATGTACAATTAAATTAATAAAAAAAAAAACCATTATTTATTTACAGAAAAAAAAATAATACAATTTTATGTCTTGATGCGATTCCAAATAACTTGCTAATTTTTGCTGAATGAAATATCATCGAGTTGGCTTGAAGAAAACACATTCATGTGACATCTCAGCTTTGATCATATAGGTGATAGGTTGAGTTTTGTCCAAATTCCTTAAAACCTGTATATTACAGAAAATATTTATTCAAGGTTGTAAACTGAAAAAAAATTCCGCAACCGAAAATATTCGGCTTGCTGCATGCGGAAAATCCGTTAATGCCAAACAGAATTCCGCTGGTGGCAAGCGGAATTTTTTTTTCCTGTTCAAAAGATTGCAAATGATTTTTTGTAAAATTTATTATAACAAATTTTTCTATTCTGTTTTCAATCAATTCCTCATGCCTCATTATACAAATACACACGTATCTCAAAAAAGTTGTAAAACATTTTTTTTTTTTTTTTGTTTTTGTTTGAGTAATTTGCAATACTTTTATGAGATAATAAAAATCTGCTAGGTACAAGCGGAAAATTGCTTGTGGCAAGCGGATATCCGCTAGTGGATTTTTTTTTTTAAATGTAGCGTTACTTAAGTTTCTAGTATTACTAAATAATATGAAAAAAATCTTATTATTTTTCTTTCTGATTCAAAAATAAGTGTTTTATTGCCACTGACAAAGAAATTTATGTGGGCATTTGGCCGTAAAATTAAAGAATTTATGTCCGATATGGGGCATTTTTTACTTTTACAGCCAAAGATTTATGGAATGCTGAATACGCAATCCAATAGAGCCGAAAATGGACCAGTTGCCCGCAATAGGAATTTCAAGGTTATATTTAGCGGTTTTTTTTTAAATCTTTTTATCTATGACTTGTTTTTTTGGGTTCCTATACTCTATTATGGTATCTTTTTTTATTAAAAATTCTCTGCTTGTACAACCAAAAAAAGCCTAAGAAACCAAAATTATTAACCTGCATTTTTTTTATGCGTATAGATAGATACCTTAATAATAGATACCGTATTCGAGCTCAGAGACTCGAAATACATAAAGAATGTAACGGATAAAAAATTTTATACACCCGCAAAGAATAATCTCAAAATTCCTATTGCGGGCAACGAGATATGGCCCGAAAGTTATAATATATATATTCATTGAAAATGTACACTAGAGTGGACCTATTTTTGGACTTTGTGGAAAAACGTTGCTCCCCTGGTGCAAAAGATAGCGCTTAATTCGCGCTTATTTTCAGCACTTATTTTTATCGCTAAATCAGCGCTAATTCATCGCTAATTCAGCATTTATTTAGTGCGAAAAAAAAATATTTTTGAAAAAGTTTTTTAAAAATTTTTGAGTGGAGTTCTTTTAAAACGGCGGACCCAAAATTGGAGAATTTTTTCTAATAAAGTCCGAATTTTTTGAAAATCATTTTGAAATCACTAAGAACTTTTTTGTTTTATCCAAATAAAATTTTTAGAAATCGCAATTTTCCCATTTAAAATACACTTATTAAATAAAAAACAATGTATTTTAAATGGAAAAATTACGATTTTTAAAAATTATGTTTTGGTAAGATAAAATATTCTGAGACTTCTACAAATTCGGTGATAAATTTTGATATGGCTGAACATCATTTTTTATCTGTTAGCTAGTGTTGAAAAAAATTTTTAAGCGAGTTAAAAAATGAGACAGCTGAAAAGTCAAAATTCCCATGTTATTTAAATGGGAAAATTCAGGTGCTTACAGGCACGTGTTTTTGCAAGGCAAAAGCAAAATCCTTGGGACTGGGGACTTTTTATGACAAAAACTTTACAAAAAAACCCTGGGAGCAAAGTTTTTCCACAAAGTCCAAAAATAGGTCGACTCTAATGTACACCTTTTCTTAAATTAAATTTTTACTTTGCTTAGGCCATAAAATTTCATCTCACAACATTTTTGCCCGAATGTTCTGATACAGATGAACTTGTGATTAATAAACACTACTTAACTTAGCTCAAATTATACTTTAATTTATTAAAGTTTTAAAAATGTTATTAATGTAATCGACATTTTGGAATTTTAAAAAATATACTTTTGCTTAAATTCAATTTTAATTTAGCTTAGGTCATAAAAATTCACCTTAGAACTTAAAGAGTTACGAGGGTAAATAGAAAATTTGAGTCAATATCCACATTACCGACGCTATTATTTTTTCATAATTTGCAGTTTAAAATAAAATTAGTCTAAAAAATATTAAAAAATGTGTTAATTATGTAATATTATTGCAAAAAAATGGCAAAAAAATTATTTTAATTTTATAAATTATGAAAAAACATTATTATTTTAGGTTATGGTACTTGCTAAAACTTGGTTTTTACCGAATAATTAATGATTGAATGTGGTAACCTAGATAAAATAAATTGGAAATATAATCTTTGACAATTTATTTATCATATTTAATTAGTTTCATTTCCCTGTGTCATCATTATCATACTTTTTGTAAGCTCCAAATATGAATTTCCATAAGAGCAATGTTAAACTGACGATTTTTAATTTGCAATAAAATGAAAATTAATGTGGTAACAAAGGTAAAACCAAGTTCTATTCAACTTTAAAAATGTTTAAATTTAATAATTTTCCTGTTTCATTCAGTTCTGTCATCATTTCTATTTAGCCCAAAACTCAAAGTATATTTATTAGGCATATTATGACGATATCAAATAAATTTTAATCTTGCAACTATTTTCTGGAACCCAAAAGTTCTGATACATATGAATTTGTGATGAAGAAAGCAGTTTAGGCAAAATCTAAATCAAATTAAAAAAATGTTAAATATCCTAATTTAATTTTATTTATTCTGTTATATCAGTATTGTACCTGTTAGAACATATTATTAGTAAGTAGCAAAAACTCCTTCATACTTAAATTTTGTAACAGATGACTTAGATCGATCACCAGATGCTGAAGTTTTAGCAATCCATGATCCATAACTACTCATTTCTGGATTCCAAAGGTGCATGGAGATGAAGTAGGATTAACATAAATGTTACTTTGCGCTAAGATAATTTCACTGTAAGAATATACTTTATAAAAAATATTTGTAAGGTTTATTAGAGAAAGTTCTTGCTAAATTTATATTTTATTTGCAGGGAAATATAATTGTTTGCTGAATGTATTATAGCGCTTACTGGTATTATTAAAGTGTTGCTTAATAAACCCTTTGCTAGACAAATGGGATACGCTTTAATAATACCAGTAAGCGCTATAATACATTCAGCAAACAATTATATTTCCCTGCAAATAAAATATAAATTTAGCATGAACTTCCTCTAATAAACCTTACAAATATTTTTAATAAAGTATATTCTTACAGTGAAATTATCTTAGCGCAAAGTAACATTTATTTTAATCCTACTTCATCTCCATGCACCCTTGGAATCCAGAAATGAGAAGTTATGGATCATGGATTGCTAAAGCTTCAGCATCTGGTGATCGATCTAAATCATCTATTGCAAAATTTAAGTATAAAAGAGTTTTTGCTACCTACTAATAACAAGTTCTAATAGGTACTGGTATGATACTGATATTGCATAATACATAATACATTGTTTTTGATTTGAGTGTATTTTAATTGGGAAAATTGCGAATTTTTGAAATTTTATTTGGATAAAATAAAGTGTTCTGAGACTTCTACAATTTCGGGGATCAATTTTGATATGGCTGAACATTATTTCTATCTGTTAGCTGGTGTTTAAAAAAATTTTTAAGCGCCTTAAAAAATGAGAAAGCTGAAAAGTAAAAATTCTTATGTTGCTTATTAGCAGAAAGTACCCCGAACAGGTGGTTTTTAATATTTTCGTACTTTCAGTGTTCAAATTCGCTTCACATGGGTTTTTTGGACCGCTGATAACAAATTTTGGGGAAATTTTTGTTAAAAATTATTTTCTCAGCCTTAGAAAAGACAATTCAGGATATTGAAGAAGATTTGCCACGGGGGGGGGGAATTCTGTAAAGTTGCCTTTAGCCTTCCTGAACCCTTTTTCATTTACAAATTATAAATAATTTATTTAATAATCGGGCTGGTTTGCCCACTATAAGAAAAAAAATTGCATTTTATACATGGGAGCAAAAAAAGAATGCCCAAAATCACAGTTTATCATAAATTAACGTGCAATCTGGGCATCTGAGCATTTCTTTTTTTTTTTTTCTTCCATGGTTAAAAATTTACCATATCTTTGTCAGCGGGTAGAAAATCCGTTTTTTTCTATCGCATTTCGGTATAAAAAATGTATTTTCGACCAGCTATAGGAACCCAAAAAAACAACTCATAGATAAAAAGATTTTAAAAAAAACCGCTAAATATAACCTTGAAATTCCTATTGCGGGCAACTGGTCCATTTTCGGCTCTATTGGATTGCGTATTAAGCATTCCATAAATCTTTGGCTGTAAAAGTAAAAAATGCCCCATATCGGACATAAATTCTTTAATTTTACGGCCAAATGCCCACATAAATTTCTTTGTCAGTGGCAATAAAACACACTGAAAAAAAGAAACAAAGACAGCGCTTGGTTTTTATAAGCGCAGCGAATGGATTTTGAATACAAGCAAATAGGTAATGTTTTCTAGTCACAGAGAGAGGTGGTTTTCAGACTCGACGCTAAGTTAAAGAACCAACCGTGCTCGCTAGAAAAAATCCTCGCGTTTATCGTAGATTTTTCTAAGCGCCGTTTCCTGTTGTTCTTCCTTGGCACTTAAGAAATATTATAATAGAATATTTTACTTTAAGTGTACTAAATTTTTATTTTAATTCGTAGATATTCAAACTTTAATACATATACTATAGCGACATATGTATATGCGTTGGTAATTCCAAGTCTAATGCCTTAAAAATAGTAAGGGGCGGAGTTCAGTAATATGACTTGTCCACGCGCTTAGAAAAATCTATGCGTTTCCCATAGAAATTCCAAGCGGCGACGATTTAAAATATTTCTAAAGAATATGATGAGATCGCATAAGCGATGAGCTTAGAAAACTGCTAGTGCTCTTGGTTGGTCGTAAAAACTAAGCGCTACCAGTGGTTCTTTTTTTCAGTGCACTTATTTTTGAATCAGAAAGAAAAATAATAAGATTTTTTTCATATTATTTAGTAATACTAGAAACTTAAGTAGCGCTACATTTAAAAAAAAAATCCACTAGCGGATATCCGCTTGCCACAAGCAATTTTCCGCTTGTACCTAGCAGATTTTTATTATCTCATAAAAGTATTGCAAATTACTCAAACAAAAACAAAAAAAAAAAAAATGTTT
Organism: Anagrus nilaparvatae; assembly: GCA_022575985.1. Lineage (NCBI taxonomy): Eukaryota > Metazoa > Arthropoda > Insecta > Hymenoptera > Mymaridae > Anagrus > Anagrus nilaparvatae. The sequence goes on from JAKSXM010000129.1 coordinate 689,052, forward strand.
TACAACTTTTTTGAGATACGTGTGTATTTGTATAATGAGGCATGAGGAATTGATTGAAAACAGAATAGAAAAATTTGTTATAATAAATTTTACAAAAAATCATTTGCAATCTTTTGAACAGGAAAAAAAAATTCCGCTTGCCACCAGCGGAATTCTGTTTGGCATTAACGGATTTTCCGCATGCAGCAAGCCGAATATTTTCGGTTGCGGCAAACGGAATTTTTTTTCAGTTTACAACCTTGAATAAATATTTTCTGTAATATACAGGTTTTAAGGAATTTGGACAAAACTCAACCTATTACCTATATGATCAAAGCTGAGATGTCACATGAATGTGTTTTCTTCAAGGCCACTCGATGATATTTCATTCAGCAAAAATTAGCAAGTTATTTGGAATCGCATCAAGACATAAAATTGTATTATTTTTTTTTCTGTAAATAAATAATGGTTTTTTTTTTTATTAATTTAATTGTACATTTTATTTGGCCTCATTCCTTGATGTCCAAAACTTTTTATAACCATAAAAATAATTATTGTACAATATTTAAAAAAAAATTTTAAACTAAAATCAAAATTTTAAAGTATGCAAAAGTTTTAAAAAACCTTTTACATCTTAAAAAAAAAGAAAATAATAATAAAAGTAAAAAAATTTATAAGTCCCGAAAAAATTAAAAGTCTTCTGATAGGGGTAAATTTATACTTAAAGCAAAGTTTTTTGTGAGTATTACTCATTTTCATGCTCAATTACTCTTTTTAGTAAGACTAATTAAAGTTTTTAAAAAAAATAACTCAAAACGAAAAAGTTACGTAAAAAATCAGGTAAAAATTTACGTAAATTGTTACGTAAAAATATGTGTTAAATTTTTCACCTGTGTATTGCGTAATTTTAACATTAATTACTCTTTTTATTAAGAGTAAACTAAATTTAAAAAAAAAATGATTATTTTTTATTTAATGTTCTACAGAAGCTTCTATAGTATATGCTATCCCACCTTCTATTTTTATATTCGTTTTATATTCCCCGCGAATGTTCTTGCGAATATACCTGCGAAGGTTCATTAGCATATTCTTGAGAGTGTATTGTAGCATATGATTTTTTTCACGTGAGTATCGGCGTGTTTAATTTTTAAGTACCAGGAAGGACCGAGCTCCGCTCGGGTTATATCTACGTTTGGGTTAAGTCACATTTATTAGCATAGAATAAGTTTTCAATAAAACATAATGTAGCCCAGGACTTACATCGAAAGAAATATGTTTTTATTTTAAAAAACACCGGCTATTCTATTTTTCTAATAAATTTAATTTTTGTCAGATCTAGCGTTTACTTCCAATCTTTTTTCTGGAAAGACTAACTATCTCAAAATAAAATTAAAAAACAAATTTTGATTGACAAATTTTTTTATAAAAACCGATATTTTAATAATAATTATACTTTTTATTATAATTGCAAAAAGTTGACCGATTTTTAAAAATCAAGTTTTGTTTTCCTCAGCATCAAAAATTTTTCAATAATAGCATTGTTTCAACAATAGCATTTTTTTTATAATTTTTAATTCATAATTAATTGCGTTTATTTATTTACTTACATTTTTTATTCTATTATGTAAATTATATAAAAACACATAATAAAAAAAAAACTAATAAAGCAATAAAAAAAAGGTCTTTTCAAGTGGGATAATAAAAAAAAAAAGGAACAGATGTTTCATAAATATACATCGAAAATTAACGAAAACACCGACAACCCCTATGTATAAGCATATGAGATGGCTGATTTATGAAAACTCGCAGAAAATGAATTTTCAAGAAATTGTGACCTGTACCGATGGATTCCTTGTTATGAAAAACTCGGAAATGCTTGATCTGAAAAAAATCGCTCCGTTGGTTTTTTAGATAGCCGAAGCATACAACGCGTTTAAATATATAGGATTATTATTAATTATATCTTAATTGTAATTTAGATGTGGTTATTAAGATTGAGGCTTAGATGTGAATAAAGATTGAGTGTTAAATAAATATAAATAAGTGTATTTATTTTAATAACCAATAAACCTAATAGGTCATTGGCTGCAGGATAACACGTTTTCACCACGGACGCGCGAGTTAATTAAATAGCTCTCTTGTCTTTAAAGAAAAATTTTGATATGTGGCGTTATTTTTTTAATAAGTAAAAGATTATTTATTTAAATTATTTGGTGTTTTTAGTGTGTAATAATTTTACTCTTCTTAATACTTTTCCTTTTCACATAGCAAAGTAGAGAAGTTAAAAATGGATGAAGGAAGAGAAGGTAAAGTTTTTTTATTTTAGGACGCAGAAGTTGAAAAATGGAATATGTGCATGATCGATCAAATTTTTTTTAGCCGGCAGAAATAGAGAAGAAAGTTAATTTTTTTAAAATAATATTTTCGAATATAAATTTTAATACAAAAATTAATTTTTTTTTTTTGATGTCTCGACTACACTGCGTGTAGACGAGTATTGGCGCGAAAATATTTTTTTTGTTAGATATGTATAAAATGGCCAACCTCAACGACGCGGATGCATGTTAGTGCTAATAAAATTTTTTTCATGAAAATTTTATAATGGCTGAATATTTTATTATTTTAATTAATTTTATTTAAAATTAATTTAGAAATGTGTATGCGTGGGTGTGTTTACTGACCAAAAATAAAGATTTAGACATATGCATAAATGTATATGTGTCTGTGTGTGTGTGAGTGAATATCACGTGACGTATACATGAAATTTAGCCACGCATTAGACGCTACTGTTGGTGGTTAAAATTTATAAAAGTTTTCAATGCTCAAAAATGCATTTGTTCTGTATAGTAAGAGAATATGATTAATTTTTTGTAATTTCGGAGTGTTTTAAATCTTAAATATTATTACATACATGTAAAAGATGAGGGGAATTTAAAATAGAATGTGTGGAAAATCTTTATCAGAAAATTCCTTTCAAAAATTTTCTGTATTTATAAAAATTTTATTTTAAATTAAAAAAAAAAAAAAAAAAAAATTTATTTTGTGTGTGAGTGTTTGCTTATACATGTGTTCTATATTTTAGGGCACATACACAAAATCAACTATTAAAATTTTCGATGTGTGGATTTATTTCATTATTAAATAAGGCGTGATTGTTTGTCTTTTGTATACTTTAAGTATTCAAAATTAAATATATAATTATGTATGCATATAAAATAAATATGCCCCCATAATAGACGAGAATAAATTTTTTAATGAGGTGGGAATTTTTTTTTTGTGAGTGTTTGAGTGGTTCGAAGCGGATAAATGTACTTGTAATCTATACTCATATTTGCATAAATTTTTATAGGGATTCATATATGCGCTCCTTCATGTGTGTGCACTGCGTGTGAGACCGTGTATAAACCTAACCTTAAATTTGATGCGGAAAATTTTAGAATATTCTGTTCTATACCTAAGAGGTTATAAAATTTTTTAAAAAATTTAAAGAATTCGAGAAAGCATTTATGATTAAAATTTTTTTAATATGGAAAAATAGATGTCAATGTAAAACGATACACGTATATAGAGAAATTATTGAATATATCGTTAAATAATAGATGAGACAATATTTATATATGTTTAAGAGAAGGAAACAAAGAGGTTTTTAAACCCAAAATAAATTAAATGTTTTAGTGTAACTAAAATTAATATTATTAAAGTCTTAGATCTAAGCAAACATTAAATTTTTATAATGACTGTATTTAAAAATTTAATATAGGTACCTATTTACTATCGTTAAATGTTATGGAGCTAGAATAGTAAGATATTGGATTTGAGCGAGTATGGAATTTTGAAATTTTTGACGGTCATGATAATAACAATTTTTAAAATTAATTATAATTAAATTAATTTTTATAAATAATTTAATATATCTTAAAGTTCAACACTGCTGGTTTGTAGATAATATAAAATTTTAATGTATTCTTAACCTTTTATGTGTCTGCAAGGGTGGCCTTGGATACTATCTTGTGTTCGGATGTAAAAAAGGTCATTCGCTTCTAAAATTATCACGCTTGTGTTCAGATGATTGATACAGAAGTCGGAACGTTTAAATATCGCAAGGTAAATAAAAACTTAATATTTTAAATAAAAAAGGTCATAAATGAACTTCAAAATTTATCATGCTTGTATTTAGCTGATTTATTCAGAAGTTTGGTTTTAATTTTAAATACCTATATGTGATTAAATTATGATCAGAATTAATTTATATAAAGAATTTTGAATAGAAATAAATAAACACGTAGAGGAAAATTCGCCTATACCTTTAAAATCCAGAGGGGAAATGAGATTAGAAATGAAAATCAAAGATGAGAAATAGAAGAAAAAAAAGATCTGAAATAAAAGAGAAATATGAGTAAATTTTAGAAAAGTTTTAGAGAAGCATTAAGAAAAGAATATGTTAAGATGAGATGATATGTAAAATAGTTATGTGTTAATGATGTGTTGATGAGAGATGTGATATAATCTGATGATATTACATATTATATAACGCTGGAGATTATTGAAGAGGTTGAATCATTGAAAATTAAAATATATGACCATGATACAAAGAAGAGTATAAAAATTCTTGAAGTGACAATTATCCGAATAAAATTTGTAAAAATGATTATTGATGTGACTATCTTCGAATAAATTTTAATAAAATGATTCTGGATGCGACAATTTTGAAATAAATGATAATATTAGAACATGTTTATCATGTTGAATTTACAATATGGTACTGCCCAGTAAGTGAAGCAGAATTTTATAAAATGTGAAAATATTCTTTATTTAAATGACTTTGAAAATAAGATATTGACTAATTAAGAAAATTATAAAGATAAAACGAAAAGTTTAAATAATTGTATTATAACTATTTAAAGAATATTATTCAATCATTTCTTTGGTTTTATTACTTAGGAATGTAAATAATATATAAGTAATTTAAAACACAACAATAATTATGAATGATGAGCTTAAGATATTATAGATTGAAATAAATGCTGATCTGAGTGAATACAATTAAATAAATGTGGTATCAATATTTCTGAAGAATGATACCAGTTTATTATCTGGTATGCTTCTCATAAAGAAGTCAGATTATTAAACTAATTTTTGCAAAGGGGTTGAATGTCTAGGGCTTGCTCTGATTCTACCAAGGGTTAATTTTCTATTATTATTTAAGAATTGAATGGTTTTATAGAATCTGCCATCTTTGAAAAATAAGATTGCAAATAAATAAAATTAAATTTTTAAGTTAAATCTTTCTCATATATGAGTTATGTAAAACTTATATTGAAAATATTTTTCTTCCTAGCGGGCCGAAAACACTTTTTTCGCCCCGCAACGAAATCGAAAAAAACGCGTTTTCACCCCACTGAGAAAGAAAAATTTCGTTTTGTCCATGGGAACAAAAAAAAAATACCCCAGATCGCAGTTTACCATCCTCGGCTTCGCCTCGGATGCTAATTAACGTGCGATCTGGGCCATTCTTTTTTTTTGCTCCCTTGGTTAAAAATGTACTATATTTTAATATATATATATGTCTGTAAAGTAAAAAGTATAATTTGGGTGAGCGAGGCGAGCCTGCTGTATTCTAGTTATAATAAAATTAGATTAATATTTTGATGTTATAGTTTAAGGTTTGATCAAACACTTATTCCTAAGATAAAATTTTTTTTAATAAAGTGGTACTTCAAAACTTTATCTTGGTGTAAAATTATATGAAATAGAATAATTTTGAACCAACAGATAAAATACTTAAAAAATTTGATTAATAAGATCTAGAATATTTCATTTGATATAATATATCCAAATTATAAAATTTAAATTTTAAAATGAAATTTTCCTTTTATAGTTTTATTCAAACTAAATTTTAGAACAAAACAAAGATTTTAATTTATTGTGTATTTAACTCATTTTGGCTAAATTATTAGTAAAATAAAGTTAAAAATATTTTTATAACGTAATCAATGAAAACTGAGTACTTTAGATCGGAGGGAGTATTTATACCAGATTATGAATGATTTAGATCTTTTTTTTTATCTAATAAAAATAGAATATTTAACTTCATATCCAATGCATACCTCAGTACTATATATTTGTGGTTGGATATTAAAACATAAAAATGAGTTAAGTACGGTAACCGTTATAATGATAAAATAGATAAGAAATAAATAATAAACTTTAAGAGCAAATTTTAATAATGGATTTCATTAGATTTCGTTTCATTTCATTTCACATTTCATAGACGATTTGTTTACTTATATTATTGAAGTGAGAAATATAGATGTATTCAAAATAAAACTGTACTGAAAATCTAGGTAGATTTAAATACTATAATTTTAAAGTTATCCTATCTTAACTTGCATATAATTAAATATTTCTGATGAGTTATTCTCAATGACACAGAAAGGTTATAAGACTGAACTTAAATTAGAATACTTCAGGAAATAAAATTAATTTATTAGAATAACAATGATGAGAAATCATACCTGCTTTTTCAGAATTTTTTTTCAAGCTTATATTTATGATTTTTAATCATTTCCCAAAAAGCACTAACGCTGGTCGAAAAAATGAGTCTGATTGGCCATAACTCGGGTTGTTTAAGACCTAGAAGGCTAAAAATTTCAGGATTTTTCTATCTTTATGTTAAAAAAACATGGGAAAAATTTTAGGCTGATCCGATGTCCCGACCTGCCCACCATTGCTGTTTTGGCAAAGAAAAACTATTGAATTACACTGTAAAAAGTAACTTTCTTATTTTAACAAAAAAATTAGAAAATTTTCGAAAAAGTTAGTAATTTTTTAAAAAAATTTGTAAATATTCGAAAAAAATCGTATTTTTACTAAATTTAGTATATTCACAAAAAAATCGAGAATTCTCGATTTTTTTTTGTGAAATCGCTAGAAAAATTGAAAATTTACAATTTTTTTTCGAAAATTTACAAAAAATAGTTGTGAATTTGCAACTTTTTTCGTAAAATCACTAAAAAAAATCAAAAATTCAATAATTTTTCGATAATATACGAGTCTTTCTTTGCCAAAACAGCAATGGTGGGCAGGTCGGGTCATCGGATGGGCCTCAAATTTTTCCCATGTTTTTATAACACAAAGATAGAAAAATCTTGAAATTTTCAGCCTTCTAGGTCTTAAACAGCCTGAGTTATGGCCAATCAAACTCATTAGGCGGCTCTCGACCGGCGTTAGTGCTTTTCGGGAAAATGGTTAAAAATCATAAATATAAGCTTGAAAAAAAATTCTAAAACAGCATATATGTTAGGAAACCTTCAGTAAATCAATTTCTGCCATTATTTTTTTGGAAAAACCCCGGGAAATTCCGGAAAATGGGAAAATGCGTTTTAAGAAAAATCGCAATATCTCATTTGCCGCCATTTTTTTTTTGAAAATTTTTTTTTCAAAATTTTTTTCAACCGAAATCCCATCGATCTGTATGAAAAAAAATTTTGATTTCGGCCATTAAGGTCGATTTTAGCCTGTTTTAGAATAATTTCACATTTTCAATACTTCTTTATTTAATTTTCCGTAAGGGGTTAAAATAATTGACTTTTTTGCTTTCAGAATCGAATAGCCAGGGAAAAAGTAGTCCTAAATAAAAAAAAAAATTGCTCTTTTCGATGAAAATTAACCGAGTTAAGGTCAAGTAAAGATAGTGTGACAAATTACCATTTTTATACTAATTCCAATTTTAGGGTCCATAACGATATTATAACTTGAAAAATGCATAACTCGCTTAAATTTTATCGTAAAAGAAAAGTTTAGGATTATTATCGAATATTTTTTCCTTGGCTATTCTTTTATGCAAGAAAAAAATTAGTTTAGTTAATAAAAAGTTTTTTTTTGGTCAAAAACTAATGTAACATGTTAAAGACTGTTTTTGATTATTATCATTTTTTATCAAAAAAAATAAATTTCTGTCAAGAAAATTAATTTTTTTATTGGATAAACGAATAGTCAAGGAAAAAATATTCGATAATAATCCTAAACTTTTCTTTTTACGATAAAATTTAAGCGAGTTATGCATTTTTCAAGTTATAATATCGTTATGGACCCTAAAATTGGAATTAGTATAAAAATGGTAATTTGTGACACTATCTTTACTTGACCATAACTCGGTTTATTTTCATCGAAAAGAGCAATTTTTTTTTTTATTTAGGACTACTTTTTCCCTGGCTATTCGATTCTGAAAGCAAAAAAGTAAATTATTTTAACCCCTTACGGAAAATTAATTAAAGAAGTATTGAAAATGTGAAATTATTCTAAAACAGGCTAAAATCGACCTTAATGGCCGAAATCAAAATTTTTTTTCATACAGATCGATGAGATTTCGGTTGAAAAAAATTTTGAAAAAAAAATTTTCAAAAAAAAAATGGCGGCAAATGAGATATTGCGATTTTTCTTAAAACGCATTTTCCCATTTTCCGGAATTTCCCGGGGTTTTTCCAAAAAAATAATGGCAGAAATGGATTTACTGAAGGTTTCCCAACATATATGCTGTTTCAGAATTTTTTTTCAAGCTTATTGTTACGTATGGTAGGTCAAAATTGATATGCCTAACATTTGATATATATATATAAATAGTAAACCCTATATCCGATAGCTGTATTAATATTACAGACGACATAGGAACCCGCAGGTGCATTTCCGCTGTTGCTGATCTAGCACAATAGCGTGGGACCAAAAGTCAGCTATGACATAAATTAGTAGGGATTTATAGGCGTTATAAACTGCATAAATCCCACCTCGCGATTCTTAGTAATAATTAGGGACGCCTTCGCTAATTGGACGTGACGAGACCGACGCTTTTTTGTATTGGACGTCTCCCCCAAAATCTCGCAGTATGGGCAGATTCACAGTAGATTATATATTGCCCTTCAGGCGCCCAAAATACTTATTAGAGTACCACCACTTATTAGAGTACCACCATTCATTAGAATACTATCTTTCGTTTAGAGTCTTACCACTCTATTACAGTTTTACCTGTAATTACTTGACTTTAAGACTTAGACAGTTTTATTATCTATACTTATAATCAATAAAGTGAAAGTTTTATATCAAATCAGTTATCAGTTATTATTGTGTAAGTGACAATTCCTTCTGTAATTAAGAACTTAACCTCAGGTTAGGTTCATCCAGCTTAGATCGAACTCGAACTCATCTACAAATACATCAAGTATAAACCAACCAAATAATAACCATACCAACTTACTTAATAAAATACCTGGGGCAGTCAATATCCCCAGGATAAACTTATATTTCATATATTCATAATTATTTATATTTACGTATCCCTTGGATAAAACCTCAGGATACGTAACATTATATTTATGATTTTTAACCATTTTCCCGAAAAGCACTAACGCCGGTCGAGAGCCGCCTAATGAGTTTGATTGGCCACAACTCGGGCTGTTTAAGACCTAGAAGGCTGAAAATTTCAGGATTTTCCTATCTTTATGTTATAAAAACATGGGAAAAATTTGAGGCCAATCCGATGACCCGACCTGCCCACCATTGCTGTTTTGGCAAAGAAAGACTCATACTAAATTTCGTAAATTTACGATTTTTATCGAATATTTACAAAATTTTTTGAAAATTCACTAATTTTTCAAAAAAATTATATTTTTTTTGTAAATCTAAGAAAGTTACTTCTTACAATGTACTAAAAAATTATTTTATGAACAAAAAATACAAATTTCACTGAAAATACAAATTTAAAAATTAAAAAAATTTATAAATATTAACTACTTCATCGAATTAAAAAAGTAGGGTTATGATCGTTTGTTTTTAATATTTGCTACTCCTGTTGTTGACGCAGAGGTTTTTTATAATTAAAATGAAAATGAACACAATTATATTTTGAAAATATAGTTTTTATTTTATATTTCTGTGTTCATGTCTTGCGAGCATGAACGTGTACGACGTACTGAAAGGGACGCCGTTATACAAGTTGGGGGGTTGACGCGCGCGCTGCTATTTACATTTATACACATACTTTAATCACTCAATTTATAACATTCCAACTATCCATTTTATGAAGTAAAATGAACAGGTTTATGGTAGCCAAATTTTAAAAAAAATAGAAAGTGAAGTTGTACAATTGATATATTAAAATTAATGATTTTGAAAATAATAATTTTTGAGTGTTGTTACGTATCCTGGGGTTTAATGTAATATAAGTATAATATATATTATAATTTAATAAAATATATTATAATTTAATACGTAACAGTGTATATTAGAGCTAATATGATTTTAAAAACAAACATTTACACACACTCACACACTTTTTACAATTATTTACAATTATTTAATGACATATATTTTTTATAAATACAATTTTGATTATTTTATGTTTTTTTTGTACATTTTGTTTTTTTTTTTTAAATATATAATAATAGATTTATGAAAAAGTAAATAAATAAATAAATAAATACAATACATTACACAATTTTTACACTATTTACATTTTTAATTAATACAATTTCAATTTTGCTAAGTCTGATTCATTGTCTAAAGACGTTAACAAAACAAATTTATGAATAGACCTAGTTAGCATTGTAGCACTGGTCCTCAGGTCCACAACCCTTGTCAAGTTGTCAGACCCTTTATACAATTTTACTACTCGAGCTAATAGCCTCTTTGCTGGTGGCATTGTTTCATCAGTAATCAGCACGATATCATTTACAAGTATATCTCACTGTGCCAATTTCCATTTTTGTCTAGCTTGCAAAGATTGCAAATAGTCACAGGACCAGCGCACAGTGATGCAGAAAAAAAAAAGTGGAAAAAAATAATATTTGATCGATGTCTCGACCGATTTTCATGCGGTTTGCGGCATATTACAGCTTAAGGCTTGTATTTTTCGAAAAAAACGACAAGAGAATTTTTTCATTTTGTTTTTCACCCCTTAGACCATAAAAACCACCCCTACTCCACTCAAAATACGGGTGTTTTTGTATTATCACTGGCAAACACCAGATTTGCTCTACTATTAGTTTTTTTGGTCTCTGAACACGAAAATCGAGGTCATTTGGCAGAGAAATTGGGGTTTTACCCTAAAATTGGCTAAAACTACCCCCGAAAAGGGGGTGTTTTTGCTATTTTTGTATTTTCTAACATTTAGCATCCAGGATATGCCCATATAGGTTTTTTGGGTCACTAATCAAGAATTTCGACTTCTTTTTCATGAGTATTCAATACTTCACCCTTAAAATAGCTAAAACAACCCCTAAAAGGGGTGTTTTTGTTATTTTCGAACTTTGAGACTCCAGGGAATGCCCATATAGGTTTTTTGGCCCGCTATTCAAGAGTTCCGACTCATTTTTCATAAATAATTACTATTTTTCCTTAAAATAGTTAAATATACCCCTAAAACAGGTGTTTTTGATGTTTTCGCACTTTGAGCATCCATATTAGCTCCATTCAAGTTTCTGTGTTGCTGATAAATAAAAATTTGTTATTTTTTATGAAAAATTAAAATCTCACACTATACTTACCTGAAAAATATATTATTAGAGTTAAGGTAAAAATTAATAAAAGACACATTTTAATTTTTTGTTATTTTATAATGCATTCTTAATGAAATCTTTTATAAATGTAAAATGTTGTTTAATTTAAATTTTGTTTTAATCTAAAATGGGTTAATTAATTAAAAAAATAGAAAAAAATATATTTAAATAAGTGTTAGTTTATCTAAAAATATAATTTAATGTATGTTTAGTACAATATTAAATAAATAGCGACCCAGAAACTTGAATGGAGCTAATATGGATGCTCAAAGTGCGAAAAAAGCAAAAACACCCCTTTTAGGGGTTGTTTTAGTTATTTTAATGGTGAAATATTGAATACTCATGAAAAAGGAGTCAAAATTCTTGATTAGCGACCCAAAAAACCTATATGGGCATATCCCGGATGCTAAATGTAAGAAAATACACAAACACCCCTTTTAGGGGTAGATTTTGCTATTTTAAGGGTGAAATATTGAATACTCATGAAAAAGGAGTCAAAATTCTTGATTAGAGACCCAAAAAACCTATATGGGCATATCCCGGATGCTAAATGTTAGAAAATACACAAACACCCCCTTTTTGGGGGTAGTTTTAGCAAATTTAGGGGTGAAATTTTAATTATTTATAAAAAGGAAGTCGAAATTCTTAATCAGCGACCCAAAAAACCTATATGGGCATATCCTGGATGCTAAAAGTACGAAAATACAAAAATAGCAAAAATACCCCCTTTTCGGGGGTAGTTTTAGCCAATTTTAGGGTGAAACCCCAATTTCTCTGCCAAATGACCTCGATTTTCGTGTTCAGCGACCAAAAAAACTAATAGTAGAGCAAATCTGGTGTTTGCCAGTGATAATACAACAACACCCGTATTTTGAGTGGAGTAGGGGTTGTTTTTATGGTCTAAGGGGTAAAAAAGAAAATGAAAAAATTCTCTTGTCGTTTTTTTCAAAAAATACAAGCCTTAAGCTGTAATATGCCGCAAACCGCATGAAAATCGGTCGAGACATCGATCAAATATTATTTTTTTCCACTTTTTTTTTTCTGCATCACTGTGCAGCGTTTCCACCAATCCTGTGTCATTTGCTGTATCAATTTTTATCGATGCGTGGGAGGTATTTTTTGGTCTAAATAAGATGTTTCAGGTATTAAATAAGATTGAGACTGGTTTAATAATAATGAAAGTGACAAAAATAGGTCTGTGGGATCTTCAGTTAAAGGCAACAGAGGACGCAAATTGAGGCAACATTCGACTTGTTTTAGGAAGGTGTAAAATTCCTCAAATGTGTATTTAGTACTCCCAAGAACTCTAAGAATGTAGTGTTTGACAGATTTTACCGCAGCTTCCCAGATTCCACCAAAATGTGGTGCACCAGGAGGGTTGAATTCCCAGGTAGTACCTTCGTCAGCTAAGAGTCCAACAAGTTTTTGCATGTAGGATGAATAATCTACATACATTTCCTTGAGGATTCTGTCTGCACCCACGAAGGTAGTACCACGGTCACTCACCAAACGGGTACAAGCTTCACGAGTTGACGTAAACCTACGGAAAGCAGCGATGAAACTTTGACTATCATAGCCTGAAACTAATTCAATATTGACAGCTTTTGTTGCCATACTAACGAATACTACGACATAGCCTTTGAAAGACTTAGCGCCTCTTGCATTATGAGTAAGAATACTGAAGGGGCCCACATAATCTACACCACTAATTCTGAATGGTTTGTCAGGTTTAATGACTCTATAAAATGGTAAATTTCCCATTTTTTGAACTTTACGAGAAGAGTTGTAGCGAATGCAGGAATGACATTTTTTTATTTGAGCTTTAACAAGGTATTTACATTTTATGATTTTGTACATGGAACTAACGGCAGAAAACGTTTGCTTAATAGTGCCATGTTTTGTTTTTAAATGAAAAAGTTCTACAAGTAATTGTGAAAGTTTACACTTAAATGGCACAATTAGAGGATGTTTTTCCTCTTCTGACAAATTAGAATTTTCAACTCTGCCACTCACTCTTAACAAATTGTATTGAAAGAGGATTGCGGTTGAAAGATTTAAATGATGATTGTTTGAATATTTGAGTAGAATTTTGGAGGTAATGAATTTCATGTTTATAATGAGCTCTTTGAGCCAAATAGAGCCATGTTAATGTCGATCTATTTATTTCCTCTACTGAGGGAGAATAAACAATTGAAAAATCATATTCTAAATCAAACCATTTGCTAGAAAATAACTCAGACCTATTTAAAAGCTTTTTTGATTTTACAGATATTCTATGAATAAACCTTAGTACATAAGCAGTGATTCTCAATAATTTTAGTAATTCTAAATACTTTTCAAGCAAATCCCAGATTTTGACTTTCTTTGATTTTCTCTTTTTGGATGATACATTTAAATTAGAACATAGGGCTGAAACCTCTTTGATTTTTAGAGCTTTGCTGTCGCTCATTATTGAATTCGAATCCATTATGAGTTTATTTCCTTCCCATCACTAAGGGTGATTTATCAGTTCAGAAGGAGAAATTCCACGAGAAACACAATCAGCTGGGTTATTCTGTGATTTGACGTGATTCCAAAATGCCTGAGGTACAAGAAAATGGATATTGCAACATATATTTGCAATGAAAGGGGCCACTTTGAAGGGTGGTCACTTAACCAATGCAACACGTCCGTTGAATCAGTAAACAAAAACAAATTATTAGGAGGAAATTTTAGAGCACGTAGTATTTTCACAGTTAACCGAGCTAATAGGGCAGCGGCACTAAGTTCTAATTTTGGAATTGTGAGTAAGGGTTTCATTGGAGCAACTTTTGATTTTGATAAAAATAAAATTAAAATAATAATAATAAATTTAAAATTTAATATGTAAACAAAATCTAATATGAATTCAGTGTACAATCGGGTACCATAAGGTGCGCACCTCGCGAAAACGTGAAAATATGTAAAAGTGTTTTTTATTTTTGTGTAGTGCTTTACACCAAATGTGAAGATCAAATTTTAATTTTAATATTTTGAACACCTGATGATGGAACATATGTTCCGAAACATGTCGTAATCGACAAAAAACGAAGTCACTTGACGGATAAAGGTAATTTAAATAAATAAATTTTAAATTGTTTTTTTAAATAAAATTTTTAAGTTTTTTGATTTTGCTTGAACTAAGTTTATTGAGGTCTTATTGCCATTTATAACTTTTAGATAAACGCAAGCTCCATAAGCATTTTAGAGGCGTCAGCAAAACCTATTACTTCAAATTGAGCCTCAGGAACATAATGTAACCATCTACTAACTTTTAAATCATTTAGAAGTGGAATTTGAGTGTATCAACTTAAAAATTCTGACTTTAGATCATTATGCAATGAATCTTCCCAATCGAGCTTGGCAAGCCAGAGCTTTTGAATAAAAGCTCTGCTAACCAGCCTAAGGGATCATACAATTTTGCTATTGATGATAGCACTTTTCTCTTGGTTATTTTTCCATCTAATTTATCAATTGTGATTGTAAACGAGAAATAATCTTCATCAGGGTACCAATTTAAATCAAGTAACCCAAAACACGAGTCCACTGACTCTGCAATTATTGAGCGAGGAAAGTTTAATAAATTTATATCATTTGATACCCACTTGTGTAATTTCATACTACCCATCTTGCAGATTCCTATTAAATCTTTTTGTTTACTCAAGGTTTCTGATAATGAGTCTACGCCTGA
Organism: Anagrus nilaparvatae; assembly: GCA_022575985.1. NCBI lineage: Eukaryota > Metazoa > Arthropoda > Insecta > Hymenoptera > Mymaridae > Anagrus > Anagrus nilaparvatae. The sequence goes on from JAKSXM010000129.1 coordinate 704,289, forward strand.
TAGCGTATCATCCATATAAGTTTCCTCATTCATTACTTGCACAGTCAGAGGGTATTTTGAACCTTCTTCAATTGCAAGCTGTTTTAAAACTCTAATTGCTAAGAATGGATTGGTGACGCCTCTAAATGGATTGCTTATCATACCATATGTGACGGTTTGCAGCGAATACGCTTTAATCACATCATGTAAATTATATCGCTAAAGAATTTGCTAAAATTTTTGATCACCAGGGTGGACAAGAATTTGTCTGAACATTTGCTCAATGTCAAAAAGAAACACAAACCTATATTTTCTTCAGCCTGTCAATAACTCTGATAAGTCTGGCAACAAGTTTCCCCCAGTATGCAAAATACTGTTAATAGACAACTTGTTGAAATCCTCAGCAGAGCCATTGAAAACTGAGCGAAATTTAGGGTTTTCAGGGTTTATGCTATGTTTCTTATTAAAACCATGATGTGGCAAAAAATAACATCTAATCAAATCAACAAATTTTGATACCTTCATGTGTCCAGTATCCTCATAATCTTTCATGAATTTTATATAAGCTTTTTGAAAAATTGCGTCTTTTGATAAACGAGCTTCAGTTCTAATTAAAACATTTTTGGCTATATTAAACGAACCAGTAAATTTTAGATCGTGATGAATGGGTTTGAACAAAAAAGTCCTCACACTTCTGTTCTTCCGGACTGAGCAAGAGTGAAGAGGGGTCGAAAAGTTCTTCCTGTTTCCAGAACTTTTCCAAATCGAACAAGAGATTAGCAGTTTCTGAATCAACTTTAATTGAACAACACGTAGAGCCTATGCCACAATTACCTGATAAAACCCAACCTAATTTGGTTTTCATGGCAATAGGTTCATTTGATTCACCTCTCCTGATCCCTTCCTCGATTATGGAAGCATGGACCGAAGAGCTTAAAAGAACTCCTATTTTATCATTTGTGTCAAAGTGAGGATCTGCTAATGTTAAATGACTTAAATAATTTTAATTTGATGCAAATTAGTGGCAGTTGTATATGAGGTTATTTTAGGAATGACATTTGCAATTACATCAAGGCTAAAATCCGAATAGAAATGAGAATATTAATTTGAACTGATTTTTTGCAAGTAAAGTTGTTATTTGTTGGAAGACAACGACAACCTAATTTTTTATAAACATATTCACTAACAAAAGAGGCCTGTGAACATTGATCAATTAGTGCCCTAACTGGAAGGCGAAAACCATTTTCAGAGGTTATATTGACTAATGCTGTTGCCAATAAAACCGAATTTGTTTGTCATGAATTACTAGGACCATCTGTTTCTGTTAAGCAAGATTGCTGCCTGCCATTTTGTACGTTTGCATTGAGGGTAGCATTATTTTGCTGACCTTGAGAATTATTTTGTGATTTTTTATAATTTACTATGTGTAAGGTGGAATTGTGTTTGTTGTTGCAAATTGTACATCTTTTTTCAGAAGTACATTTGTTGGAGAAGTGGTTACCTAAACAATTAAAACATCTTTTTTTTTGATTTTACAAACTCTATTCTTTGGGGTATTGATTTTAAAAGTAGGACATTGAGCAAAGTGGTGGTTACTTTTACAAATCAAGCATTTAGTTTTATTTGAAGCACCACTTGGCTTTTGTTCTTGTACTTGTACTTGTGCATGGCAAACTTTTGCAGGTTGAGTTGAAACATTTTAATTTTTTTGTTTTGATTGATGGCTAAGCATGCAGGATCCATCATAGTTTTCAATCAATTTCATCATGTTAATTTGATTTTCTAAAAATTGTATAAAAATAGCAAAAGTGGTAGGTTCAGAATTCCGATCAACAGTTGTATTCGTTGCTTGGGCTTGGGTGGGAGGTGTAGGTGTAGTTTTAACTAAAGGCTGCAAATTCAAGTTGTTTACGAAAGTTTCAAAATGTATTTTTGCATCATTGTGTAATAATGAGACACCATGAAAAACCAAAAAATCGTCCCAAGTCTCAACAGGACGTTGTTATACTCTAAGTGAAGAGAGAGGGGTATTCAGGGAATCTAGTATTCTCTTAAGTTCCTTTGAAGTGTAATAATTCATAGGTTTTATTGAAAAAATTGATGACATATGTGCATTTATTAACCTTTTTTTGTTTTCATAGCGATCAGTCAATTTTTTCCAAACAATGTTAAAATTTTTCTCAGTTAATGAAAAAGAGTTTACTAGATTCCATGCATCTCCCTTTACATGGGACCTAAGATAACTTAATTTATTAACATTGGAAAGCTTTTCTTGATTAACTACTGCTGTAACAAAAACGTCTCTAAAAGCTTCCCAGTTTTTAAATTCACCGTCAAATTAAGGCAAAGCAATTCTTGGCAACCGTTCACAATCGTAAGATTTTCCTGTATTATTATTGTCATTAATATTGGCCCCAACTTGAGTAAAATTACAATACAATAAATAGGAATTAATTTGAAAAAGTAAAGTGTAAATACTGTAAAAAATTTATATTAATAATATCTTTGTATTTTATACAATAATAATTGTGCACAAATATTTAAGATTTGTGCACAGATTTAATTGTAAAAAAGATTTTAAAATAATTCAATTAAAATTAAAGATTAAAAAAAAAAAATCAATTTACTTTGTCAAAAAAAAATAAACAATTATACATAACTTATGTTAAAAAATTTTTTTGTGCTGTGTTGTCGTCTGCAGGAAAATTGGAGTTGATTTACAAGTCAGCAGCGTGTATGCGCACCTGCGTGGTGATGTAAAACATTTGATGAAGAAGAAGGCATGTAAAGAAAAGATGGACGCCACTGAAATACTTCCCCTCTATTGGTTAAAAATGAAATATAACGATGATCTTGTGGTGCGCCTGCGCAATGATAAATTTCAAATTTGATGTTGATGAATGCCTAACCAAAATGGACGCCTTCTTTTTTCTTTTTTATTCTTCCTCAAAAAATAAAATAAAAATCTTGACAAAAAATTTTGAATTTGTTCTTGAGATTGTATTATATTTTTTGATTGTCAAATTTGACCTGCTTCTTTCTTTAAATTGAATGAATGATATCTATGTGCTTTTTGATGATAAAATTGCAACTTTTTTTTGATGATTATTTGATGAAACTATTTTCACAGTTTTTTTGAACTTCACAAAAAAGAAAATTTTTATTTAACTTAATCTTCCTTTTTCTTCATTTTTAATCGCCACAAGTATAAAGAGTATTCACGAAAAAAGAAAAACGCACATGGCGTCGTACACAAGAAAATTATTTTTCACGTTTTTGATAAATAAATGTGTTCACATGTTCACTGAATGATAATCTTTTGTGGAAAAGAAAAATATGTAGATTAACGAAGGGCACGCTTTAAAACAGCCAGACGTTATTGAAAAAAAAAAATTATATAAATATTTTTTTTTTACACGATGTAGCACGCCAGCCAAGATGCACGCCGCGTTTCTTCTTATGCTTGGCTTTAAACTTTTTGCAAAAACTCACTTATTCTTAATTTTTCCGGGTTGCCAGATGTTGACGCAGAGGTTTTTTATAGTTAAAATGAAAATGAACACAATTATATTTTGGAAATATAGTTTTTATTTTATATTTCTGTGTTCATGTCTTGCGAGCATGAACGTGTACGACGTACTGAAAGGGACCCCGTTATAAAAGTTGGGGGGTTGACGCGCGCGCTGCTATTTACATTTATACACATACTTTAATCACTCAATTTATAACACCTGTACTCACAAAATTAATTTATTTTGAGTTATATTAATTAAATGTACCGGGTGAAACATAATTACCGACAATTTTTCCATTGCTAGTATATATTAAAACAATGTAAAGAACCGCGAAAATTGTGTTCATCTCTGAATATAAAAATTAAATAAATATTAACTATTTTAAGCATTCAGCAAGCTGAATATGGCCAACGGTCAGAATTTTCTCTTAGCGTGGGAGAGAATAGATTTTAAAATTAAAGTAAAATTTTTCCCATGATTTGGGGAAGAATCTTTCCCAACAAGGATAACTGCTTTCCCGTACTACTGTCACTGTACCATAAAAAATTTTTTTTGAAATTTCTGAATTCATTTTGAGGCTAAAAACTTCAATAAAAGTTGCTTCTAGCTTTTTTGAGTGGTCTAAAAATTAAAATATCTCGAGACAATGGAAAAACTCCTTTTATTTATGTTTAGAGGAATTTTGTCTAAAACTACCCTCGTGGAACAAAAAGAATATAATATCCCATAAAATCCCATAATATTCCTCGAATATCGTATAAAATGGGATATTATGGAAAATTATGAGATAATATCTCATAAATGAAGAAAAAACAATGAAAAAAAGTAAAATTTTCATTAGAATATTAATATTAGGATTGATAGGCAATAGGTCAAGGGGTCGGTGACGCCATGCAGCAGCGATGCAAGCGATGCAAAAATTTTTTTTCTATAAATTATAGTGACATATAATGACAGTTTTACGTAATTTCCCAAATTAGGAAAACATTTAGCAAACTAAAAAATATTGCTTGAATAGCCTAGCACACCAGTCAAAATTTCAAAACCAAAAATGGCAGGCTCAAAATTGTCAATTCTTAACCTAAAACTCGATAATTCAAGCGATTTCAAGCATTTTAAAGTTGTTTCAGCAGTTTTTAGGGATACTGATCACGATTCCGAAATCAGATTTTTAAAATTAAAAATGAGGGATCTGAAGAGACAGATTGCTAACCTCAAAATCGGTAGTTTATAACAGCCTTAAATGTTTAAAATCATTTAAATTCTCGATTGAAATAAGCACAAATTTTTAAATATAAGATAAATAAATATTAAGATTTTTTTTTATAAATCCAAATTCGCATATAAGGGATAATTGTAAGAGATGAAAACTACCCTCTTTTAAAAATGATGGACCAACATAATCATCCAATAATGGTTCAAAAATATAATTTTTATTTTATTTTTTTTCAATTTTATTTTTAATCAATCTTTTTAGTATTTTATTTCTATTGTATAATTTAGGATAGAAAATTAATACTATACCCCTCAATAAATAAAAATTATATATTTTATTAATATTAAATTTGACCTCAAATATTGAAATTCAAAATAGCGGACTCGTTGATAGACTATCGAACTAGTCTATCTATAATAAAAAAAGACACACCAAGCCTTACACTAGCATAATCTAAGGAAGTAGTCTATACAGTACAGTCTCTCATTAGCGACCACCATTTAGACCAGAAATCATCGGTTGCTATTTGGAGGTGGTCTTTAGATAGAGGTAAAGGTGGAGATGCAACATAAGTTAAGAGAGAAGCATTCCTTTTAGAATAGAATCTAATTCACAAGTTACTGCCTTGAATCTTGTTTTAGCATGTTGACTTAAACCGTTACTTCTCCAATCATTAATTGTTGGTCTTTTAAAATTTTTTGAACTTGAGTCTTACTTATTTCAAACTGCTCTGCAAGCTCTCTTTGACTATTATTCTTTCCATTTATTTACTTTTTTGACTCGTCAATGACACAAATTTTTTATTCTAACGTTAACCATTTTCTTTTTCTTTTATTAGACATTTTAATTGTTAACTTGTATTTATCTCTAAAGTAAAAACAAGACTGAATAAGAATTCAATACTTACTCACGCAAAAAAAACCACCCTGGTTTACCAGATGGTTAACCACCAGGTATTTAAAAAAAAAATAATAAGTTCCCAGGATGAAAATGAACCTTGCAGGTAGAAGCGGATACCCTGGAGGTATAATTTTCAATTTTTCGACCCAACATATTTTCCGATTTTCCAAGATGGCGGACCATAAAATTTTAAAAACATCAACTTTTAACTTTACAAGGGGGTTTTTGAGGGTGAGAAAAATGAATTTAGGGTAGAAAATATTCAATTTTTCAACCCAACATATTTTCAGCCTAAAAATAGGGGTAATCAGGGCTAAATGGAACCTATAGAATTTATTATTTTTATATAGGAAACTAAATTTTAGAATTTTACGCTTACAGAAGCGTTTTAGCTCAAAACAAATTCAAAAAATGGAATTAGAAGTCAAATTTACCTATTAGAACCGATTTGGAACTAAAAAAACAATATTTGAAGTTTTTGAGATAACTACCCCTAGTTGCAATATAAGGGTTGAAATCCAATTAAATATCCCATAAACCTAAAAAATGTAAGTTTTTTGCACAAATAAGTAATTTTAAATGTTCTTTGGTATCATTTTTTTATTTTTATATTGATTTTTCCGTCATTATTATTTTAGCCCCTTTTCACCCCAATCACCCCTCTTTTTGGGTCATTTGAAAGGGTTGTAAGTAAAATCTGACTTCAGATTCGGTAAGAGCATGAAGTTTTACTATAGACATGTAATTTAAAAGTCTCTATCTATACGGGAACCTATTTTTTTTTTGACTTTCCGTTTACTTCCGCTTGGGCGTAAATGGGTTAAATATAAATAGGTGTAAATATTTAAATTTATACTATCGGTGGTTTTATATATGAAATAATTCAAAAAACTTGACTTTGTAGTAAAATTAGATGTCGGCTGTCCCAAGTATGAAAAAGTAAAAAATTATAAAAATTTTATTGGGTAGTTAATTATATAATATTAAATATATTATCTTAAAGATATAATATTCAATATATATTATTTGGTATATTATTTTTATATGAAATAAATGTATTGAAATTAGTAGAATGTACCCTGCTGTAAATATTTTCCAAGGAGTGTCCTGCTTTTTATATAAGATGTAATTTCAATTGTTTTTATGCAATGATAGCATTGAAATATTAGTTTGAAATTTAGCAGCATTTACCCGACTTTAAATTTTTTTCGAATAGTGTCCTGTTTTATAGAAAAGTTGTAATTTCAATTATTTTTATGCAATTGTAGCATTTAGATATTAGTATTCGTATTAGCAGAATATACTCTGCTTTAAATATTTTCCAAGTAGTGTCCGGCTTTTTATATAAGTTTTAATTTCAATTGTTTTTATGTAATGATATCCTTGAAATATTATTTTGAAATTCAGCAGCATTAACCCGACTTTAAATTTTTTTCGAATAGTGTCCTGTTTTATAGAAAAGTTGTAATTTCAATTATTTTTATGCAATTGTAGCATTTAGATATTAGTATTCAAATTAGCAGAATATACCCTGCTTTAAATATTTTCCAAGTAGTGTCCTGCTTTTTATATAAGTTGTAATTTCAATTGTTTTTATGCAATGATAGATTGAAATATTATTTTGAAAATTAGCAGCATTTATCCAACTATAAATTTTTTTCGAGTAGTGTCCTGTATTATTAAAAAATTGTAATTACATTTTAATTTACTTTGTTGTAAAATTAGTTGTCGGCTGTCCCAAGTATGAAAAAATTATAATTATAAAAAATTATAAAAATTTTATTCCTCGTTAAATAAATTTTGGCCGTCTGTAATATAAAAAAAATAAAAATTTTTATCATAAGTTCTCGGTGGTTTTATTTATGAAAAAAATTCAAAAAACTTCACTTAGTAGTAAAATTATAAAAAAATTTAAAAATTTAAAAAATATTAACCAACTGATATTGTATGATTTCTTCTTAATTAAAAGATTAAACCTAAAACCAATGAAACTTGTTTTAGAGAACCGTTTAACAAATATTTAGCCATAGAATTTTAACGAATTGGAAATAACTATTTTCAGTTATCATGAGCTCGAATTAAAAAAAAAAACGTTAAATTGATATGATTGTTTCCAAGGAATAATTTGCACTGAAGCTCATCTCAAAATATTCCTTAGATTCTGAGAAAAATTAGTTTTAGTGAAAAAAAATTAAATTTTTTTGCCTTTTCTACCACTAACTTTTGAGATTGATATCTGAAAATCATTTAACTATTTTTTAAAAATGAAAAAATCTTCTGGGTGTATTTCTTTAAGGATTAATTTAAAACAAATTTTATCTATTTTTATCCATTCAAACCTTCAAAATTTGATCTGTAATAAAATAAAAAATTTTGAATTTTTTGCAATCTTTCGTTTACAGGTTGTCAATTAACTATGAAACCGTACGTTATCTACAGATAGATCTCAAAAAAATGAAGAAAAAATGTGCAATAAATATTAGGCTAAAATCAATTAATTTGGCAGTAATCAATTAATAAAGATAGACCAATCAAGATTTTATGAATATTCAAATATTATATCTTTTTTCTATTACCTCGCCTTTGTCTAGTATCTATTGTTTTTTTTTATAGGCGGGCGTGTCAAAATAAATATCAATACAGTTGCTGGCCTTTATTTTGGAAAAAAAAATCTGTTTTATGAAAGAATGCAGGAAAAATATTTTTTTAATAAAGCAGTCCCGTGACTTTTGTTTTCCAAAAATTGAAATTTTAAATTTCTAACTAGGAAAATGGATTTAAGATTTGCAAAAATGGGATTGGCAAAAAAAATAATTAATTTTGATGCTTTAGTGTCTAGCTTGGTAAAAAGTAAGTATGATAACTGAATTTTTTTCAGAAATAGCCAAGACCAAATAATACTCACTTTCGTATCACTAAATTGACATTATAAAAAATACCTAAATATTCGTGATCAGCGACCCAAAAAACTCCCGTATATCAAATTTCAAAGACTTAGAGTGAATACAACGAAATTGCACTTTTTAGGGGTAGTTCTGGCTAATTGAAGGATGTAGGTCTAATTTTTTATAAAAAATACCTGAATATTCGTGATCAGCGACCCAAAAAACTCACGTATACCAAATTTCAAAGGCTTAGAGTGATTAAAGCAAAAATGCCCTTTTAAGGGTTAGTTTTGGTTAATTTAAGGGTCAAGCACCAATTTCTCATAGAAAATGCCCCGATTTTCGTGTTCAGCGACCCCAAAAAACCTATAGTAGACCAAATCTGGTGGCGGTCACAAACAATGCAACCCCCCCCCTGATTTGACTGGAGTAAATTCTATATTTCAATAGTTGCAATTAAATCTGAATGAATGATTTTTAAATAACCCGACTTACTAATTCAAACCCCAGATATCGATTAAAAACCCGGAGAATGTTTTAGCCTAATCTAAAAATCTAAGTTATTCCAGGGTCTCATAAATTCAGATTTTTGTGCGAAAAATTAGCAACCTTTGTTAACTATTTCCAGAATCCACTGCAAAAAAAAACTATGATACGAAAGTGAGTATGATTTGGTCTTGGCTATTTCTGAAAAAAAATTCAGTTATCATACTCCCTTTTTACCAAGCCAGGCCCAAAGCATCAAAATTAATTTTTTTTTCTGCCAATTCTATTTTTGCAAATCTTAAATCCATTTTCCAAGTTAGTAATTTTAAATTTTAATTTTTGGAAAACAAAAGTCACGGGACAACTTTATTAAAAACATATTTCTCCTTCATTCTTTCATAAAACAGGTTTTTTTCCAAGATAAAGGCCAGCCGCTGTATTTATATTTATTTTGACACGCCCGCCTATAAAAAAAACAATAGATACTAGACGAAGGCTAGGCAATAGAAAAAAGATATAATATTTGAATATTCATAAAATCTTGATTGATCTATCTTTATTAATTGATTTTAGCCTAATACTTATTGCACATTTTTTCTTCATCTTTTTGAGATCTATCTGTAGACAACGTATGGTTTCATAGTTAATTGACACCCTTTTATATAGGAAGGATAGGATAATTATAGTATACGCGTTGATAGAAGTTTATTATGGTCACTAATTGAAAAATTTATATGAAAATTTTTAAATCTTAAAAAAAAATACAATAAAGCAATTTTTTCATTTTTAAACAATATTTTTATTATATGTAATTAACGAGAAAATTTATAAGAAGTCGTTTTTAGGGTCACTAATGTGTTTTTGAGTTTCAAAAAATTTAGGAGAATTCAATATGGCGGAAAGTTTCGTCATTTTAAATTTAAAAAATTTTTGGCTCATAAAAGCATGACTTCCCAGATCTGTGCACCTCGGATCAAAATTCTGTTCTGCTGATATTGAAGTTCATTCAACTGTAGGGGAAGGCATTGCAGGAATATTTCAACCTTTCCAGTAAAGAATTATGGCTAAAAAAAAAGTCGGGTAAATACTGTTAAATTTCAAACTAATATTTCAATGCTATCATTGCATAAAAACAATTGAAATTGCAACTTATATAAAAAGCAGGACACTACTTGGAAAATATTTAAAAGAGGGTATATTCTACTAATTTCAATACAACTATTTCATATATAAATATTAAATATTATATATTGAATATTATATATTTAATATTATATATTCCATCAGTTACCTGGTCCCATTAAATTATCTGTTATGACTCAGCAGCCCACTGTTGATGTGCTGATTGAGAGAAGGGAAATTTTTATTCCAGGCTTTATGGATATCAATAATAAATCAAATTTGCTCTGCATTTCTTTTTCCATACTAAAAGTGCTACTCCTCTCTCTCAGTCAAACTGATATCACTGGTGTTCGAATAGTAAGGTCAAACAATCCTCATACAACTGAGGCCAGGTTCCCTTCCTTCATTATATCCTTGATAAGTCATGATCTAGCATTATGCGTGCTAAAAAATCTTTTAATTACCTCACAACTAGAAATATAGACTTATCACTTTTAAATTCAGAGGTCACTAGTGCACTACCCGACAGGAAAATATTTGTTAATGAGGTACTCTCCACCAATGAACATGTTAAGTATATATCAATAAAAGATACAGCCTAAAGCCTTGGATTTAAATTCGTCTGGTACTGCTCTGGTCAATTTCTGGTAGGATGGAGGGAGGGAGCGAGGTCATTTGCAGTTGAATCTATCTCTGACCTAACAACCATCGTCCATTCCCAGAAAACCATACATCCTACACAAGATACACTTCCTCATACTAATACCATAATTTTGCCCCCTCAAATCTTAGACAACCAACATCATAGGAATTCATGACTAGGTACTCAATTCCCTGCCCACTCTATTAAAACCTCCGCGCTAAGGGTTGGCTTTTTAAATGCTACCTCTTTGAAAAAACATATTTTGGCCCTCCGTAAATATCTTACGGACAACGACTCATCCCACATATTTGGTATCGCAGAAACCAGGCTGGGTTTGCAGTTGGATGATTTCATTGTTGACATACCTAGCTACAGTATTCTACGGCAAGACCGTAATTCACAAGGTGGTGGCGTCCTACTACACATCAAGAAGAATCTGAAGGCCAAAGTTTTAAGCTCCTCCGTAACTGAGCAAAAAGGTAAGCCCAAAAAGCCTGAATACATCATCTTTTCGGTATGGGAAGGTGACTCCACTCCCACACTGGTAGCTTTGGTATATCGCCCCCCCTGATGTTCCTATAAGATCTGACAGAAATCTTTTCAAGCTACTTCACTCACATAGTGCTCACTTTAGCCACAGGATAATAATGGGTGACTGGAAATCAAACATGTTAAAACCCAGTGATTTGTATACTAAATTCCTTGACAACTTAAACTCACTTAAACTAGTCCAAACCAAGTCCACGCATCATACCACCCGCAGTAACTCATGGATAGATACAATCTTTGTTGACAACTGTGATAGCATTACATCCTCTGATTCTCTGTTTTCTCCTTATCCGAATGAGCACAAAATCGTCACAGCAACAATTAACATTTTTTATTCAGTCCCCACAAGCAATACCTGCACCTACAAACCCCTCAATAAATCCTTCCTGATAACCTCAATAAATATTTACGCGAATTGAATTGGACAAATTTTTCACTCCCTGACAAAGACTTTGACATTAAAGAAGGCCTTACAACTCTGACAACTAACATTCAAAGTGCAATTGATACCCTTGCTCCTGATAAGACTATTAACCTTCGTAAGACTAAATATCCGTGGATAAACTCAGAGCTACGCCTACTAAAATCTAAACTAGACGCTACTCACAGACGTTATTGTAGAACTGGCTCTCGTCATCTTTTAGTCGAACTACTCTCTCTCTATCCCGCTCTTACGAGGAACAGTCAGAGACGGCTCGTTATGCCTATATGCACAATCGCATATGTAGTTCACTTGATGCGAATAGAAACTTCTGGAGAGACATGAGGGGTCTGGGATTAATACCCAAAATTAATGACTCATTGCATGTTTTTCTTCCTGAAGAAATGAGTAGTCACTTCTCCAACATCTCTTTTTCCAGTAATGAAGATCCCTCAGTATCCATTGACCTGATTAATAATTCCTCCCCAGAAGGCTTCTCTTTTAATCCGATAACTATCAATGACGTCATACTGGCTGTTTCTCACTTTAATTCTCAGGCTAATGGCGAGGATCGCATACCTCAGAGTATCATTGCCAAAGCACTTTCATCAATAGCTCCATATCTCATGAAATTATTCAATGTTTTACTTGAAAATGGAATTTTTCCTTCAGCCTGGAAAAAAGCACGAATTATTGCGCTTAAGAAAGTTTTCGTCCCTTCAAGTCCATCTGATTTCCGTCCAATAGCATTGCTGTGTTTTCTGACAAAAGTCCTTGAGAAACTGACACATGATCAGGTGGTTAACTTCCTGTCTAAGTTAAAAATGTTAGACAGTTACCAAACTGGTTTTCGTAAGTTTCACAATACTCAAACTGCCCTAATTAAACTTACTAATGATATTCGTATGGGCAAAGACAGGAAATTAGCCACCCTGCTACTGTCGTTCGATTTCTCTAAAGCATTCGACAATGTTTCTCCCTCGAAACTACTTCACAAACTGAAATGCAGTGGATTCTCAAGGTCGTCATTGCACTGGTTCTGGTCATACCTATGCGATAGATCCCTGTGAGTCTTATCTAAATCATCCTCTTCTGAGTACCGTAGTATAAATATAGAGGTCCCTCAAGGATCTGTCCTTGGGCCCCTTTTGTTTTGCATCTATATGAAAGATATTAGCAAACATCTTGATGAGAACAACATTTTTAGACTATTATATGCGGATGATTTACAAATTTATATCCAGACACCGGCAAATGATACTGAGTTCGGTATCTCCTGCCTTTCAGATTCAGCGAAAAAAGTGGTTACATGGGCAGAGAAAAATTTTCTATCTTTGAACACAAAGAAAACCCAGGCCATAATATTTGGATCCCGTTCCATACTCAAATCATTTAAGGATTTGGACACACCTGACATTACTGTCAGTCACAAGGGTGACCGTGTTCCATTTCTCAATGAAATTAATAATCTTGGAGTGGTATTAGACAAAACATTGTCGTGGTACTCTCAAGTGAAAGAGGTTACTAAAAAAGTCAACAGAGCATTATATGGGCTCAAAATCATCAGACCCTGTACCTCAATACCTCTTCGCAAACGTCTTGTTGAATCATTAATCCTACCCCACCTCGAATATTGCAATGTAGTCTACGCTGATGTTTCAAATAAACTAAGTGCACAGCTCCAAAGGCTGTCAAATACATGTATTAGGTACATGTACGGTATTAGCCGCTCTGAACGCATAATTCCATTCAGAAAGAAATTAAATTGGATGCGCAATAAAACCCGTGCAGATTACTTTGCATCCCTAATCATATACAGGATTGTTCGGATGAAAGAGCCCCCAATTCTTTCACTGTTGTTTAATCCATTCATTACAGACAGACCAGCCCGTGGTCCTAGAAAGGACTTTCTTATTCCATCGTCTTTAACTAATTGGGGCCTTAATTCTTACTTAAAGAGATAATAATAATAATAATATTTAATATTATATATTTAACGACCTAATAAATTTTTTATAATTTTTTACTTTTTCATACTTGGGACAGCCGACATCTAATTTTACTACAAAGTGAAGTTTTTTGAATTTTTTTCATATATAAAACCACCAATAGTATAAATTGAAAAATTTACAGTGTATTCATATTATAGAGGGCCTATACAAGAGAACATCAAAATTTAAAAACTTAAAAAGCGGTAAATTTTTATTTCTGTCATTTTTAAGTCCTTCCGGAATATTAATATAGACGTCTTCCTTCAGGACTCCGTTCAAAAATGCAGTTTTTACATCCATATGATGTATCAACAAATTAAATTGATTCGCGAAAGCTAATAATAGTCTAAGCCTTGCAATTCTTGCCACGGGAGAAAAAGTTTCGTTATAGTCTATTAAATATTCCTGATTAAAACCACGAATTACTAATCTGGCTTTACGCCTTACGAGATTTCCAAACTCATCTGTTTTTATAGTTAATACCCATTTAGAATCTAATATATTTTTATTTATTGGTCTTGGTACAAGTGTCCATGTTTTGTTTTGCGAAGGGCTTCTAATTCATCATTCACAGCAACTTCCCATTCCCGCTTATCACTTCTAGATTGAATTTCCTGAAAAGAATCTGAAATATCACTGGCAACTATTTGTGCCTTATACAAAACATGGTCTAGTATTGTATTATTTCCATTATAAACTGTGGACTCAACATTTTTTATTCTATCACTCCTTCTAAAACTTTTATTTTCTATTACTTTATTTTTAGCATTATGAGATTCCTTATTGTGTACTTCTTTATCTGTTTCTGATACAGATTTATTATTAATTCTAGCCCTTTTATAGGGAATTTGCTTATTTTTAATTTCATTACAATCATTTTTATTTCTCTTTCTATTTCTTGTTTCATCTGATTTATTATTATTATCAGATACATTATTCATTACATCATCTGATTTATTATTATCAGGTACATTATTTATCACATCATCTGATTTATTATTATCAGGTACTTTATTTATTACATCATCTGATTTATAATAAAACTCATGTGTAAAGAATTTTATGAACTCGTTCTACGCCTAGGTGGGCAAAAAATAGTGTAAGCACCATGGGCGAAATACTTTAGACACGAGCTTGAACACATATCACTCGTGTCTGGCTTCGCTGAGCACTCATGCTAGTGCTTACGCTAGTGCCGAAACTTTTACGCCCTTGATACTTAATATTTTATTCATATAGGTTAACTTTTCTAGTATTGTCACTATCAATACTTTCAAAACTTAATTTAAGTCTCGTATTTAAAAATGTTATTTCATCAAAAATTGCATGTTTTACATTTATAAATTCTTCCCTATCTGGGTGCCAAACCTTGTAGCCATTTGGCACATAACCAACTAGAATCCCTGTCCATGAATTACTGTCAAATTTACCCCCTTTTTTATTGTCAAGTACGTAAACTGTCGACCCAAAAACTTTAAGATATTCTAGAGTTGGTTTCTTACCTTGCCATAACTCAAAAGGAGTTTTATGATTTTTTAGGCTTCTACAAGGTGTTAAATTTATTAAATATGTAGCAGTTAGCACTGCTTCACCCCAAAAAACAGTACTTAATTGTGCATCAATTAAAATTGTACGAGCCTTTTCTGTAATAGACCTATTTAAGGTCGTTCTTCCCAGGAAAATACCGAATAAATACAGTGAGCTAGAGCAGATTCTCAGGAATCCAATGGTATGGGTCTCATAGTCGATAGTCGTGCAAAATTTTGAGATATCAGGGTACAAAGATAAGTAAATATTACATTAGTCTTATGGAGAAAATTCCGGAAGTTAATAATTTTTGCTACCAAATCGCAAAATTCCCAATGGAGATAGCAATAAATTAAAAGTTCAAAGCTTAAAGAATTTATTGGTACTTTCCGAATATGAGGTATACGTGGGAAATTTCGCGTAATTCAACGAAGAAAATTTTATAACGCAATTTTAGCAGACGGGACGCCATATTGTTTGTTTATTATATACAGCGCGCGTACTAATACTATTACTAAAAACACAAACTTTAATAATATTATTTGTATTATTCTTTAGTTTATGGTAAATTATTTATTTATTTTCTATTAGTTTATTTTTTTTAAACAATTTTTTTTCATAAATAAACGCATAAACATCATTTAATAAAATATATTTCTTTTTATTTAATAAATAAAACACATACTAGTTTAAAGTTGTATTTTAAATTTATTCTTTCTGCAGAACTACTACGCGATTAAAAAATAATAATATATAAAATATAAATTAGTAAAATAAAAAGATACTTATCATTAAACTTGCGAATAATATTAGGAATTTAATTTAATGAATAAAGAAAATATTTTTAACATAATTTAATAGTTAAATTAATAATTTTGTTTTAATCACTCAACGGATTCGGAATACTGGGAAGAACGACGTTAATCTTTCAGCAACCCCATTTAATTGAGGAGTATAAGGAACAGTTAAATGCAAGGTTATGCCTTTTTGTACACAATAAGCTTTCATCTCATTTGATAAATATTCACGTTCGTTATCAATATATAAATAAGCTATGTTTAAATTAAATTTTGCGTGACTTTTTTCAACAAAGTCTTTAAAAACTGTAAATACTTCGGACACTTTATACATTAAATAAGTTACGTGATAATGTGTAAATTTATCCATAAAAACAACATAATAATTTTTATTTTCATTTGCAGAAGGAGTGATCGGTCCACCTGCATCTGAATGAATAATAAATAATGGTCGTTTTATATGCTCTTTATTTTTGCTTTTATTAAACTTTAATCTACATTGTTGTCCTTTTATGCATGATTCACATAATTTATTATTAGGTTTTACGTTTTTAATTAACTTAATATAATCGACCATTTCTTTATTTTTCAATTCATTAAACTTATTATCACTCATATGTCCTAAACGTTTATGCATTAAATCATAATTTATTTTATTATGATTTGCAAAATTTGCAACTACGTTTTTGACATATTCAATTTTTACTTTTGGTAATGCGTAAATAATTTTACCTGACATGAATACCTGCTCCCCTCTTTTAATGAGAACCATACCATCCTTAAAAGTGACATCTATGCCATTTTGATCCATTTTATTTACCGATAGCAAATTTTCTGGTAGCTCTGGACTGTAAAGTACATTCTCAAGCAACAAGGTTACTCTCAAGTTACTGAATACTCTAATATCTCCTATTTTGGTAGCCTATTTATATTCACCTCGTTTAGCCACTTCAATCGATATTGGTGGATTCAAAATGTTGGAATTTTCAAAATATTTATCAGTTTTTATCATATGGTGTGATGCACCTGAGTCTACAACAAAATTATTTAGATCACTATTTAAATTTACACTAAATCCACTTTTACCAGCCATAAGAGCAAATGGTTGAGTCTGTATCTGCACTACATCATTTGCTTCTGCCTGTTGAGCAATATTTGCTCTTGTATTCTGTGATCCATTTCTTCTAAATTCTAAGAATTTTTTGTAATGCAAACAATCCTTTTTAATATGGCCTTTACGAGCACATTGGTGGCATTCAAGCGGTCTATTTCCTCTCTTGAAATTAGCACCTCTAAAATTTATTCGGTTCTCAAAATGCCTTCCTCTTTGTTTATTTCCGAAGTTCCAATTTTTGCTATGAGTCACGTTTTCAGCTACGCTGGATAACAGTGCTTTGGTACTGGTATCATTATTCATCTCCTTTAGCTTTGTTTGATGGTCTAGGAGTCTGTTTTTGACAAATGCGAAGGTTATCTCTTGACTCTCGCTCATTGTTTCTATTGACATTACCACTTGGTTGTATTCATTTGGCAAGCTCTGCAACAGCTTTCAAATCTTATCGCCTTCTTTAATTTTTTCTCCTTTTGCAGTAGCTAAAGTAGTAATTAATTCATTAAATTTTTCAAAATGCACAAGCAGCGATGTTGTACTTGAATCCAATTTCAAGCTATTAATTTTTTTTTTATTGCCCACTGATTGGGCAAATTCCTTCTATCGTATGTATCATCTCGATTTTTAAATATATCTTTTGAAGCAGCACCCTCATTTAAAGCATAGTTACTATGAGAATCAGCTAGGTAGTTCATGATTATACCTCGCGCTTTATTATTTTTAGTAACCAAGTTTGTAGTTGGGTTTGCTGGAACTTCTTCATCAATGACTGTTATAACTCCTTTATCTATCAGCACGGATCGTACTCGGTTTTTCCAGACGAGATAATTTTCACCAGCAAATTGAGTTATATTTCTCTTATTTCCCATTTTTGTTTAAAATTAAAAAAATTAGAACAAATTACAATAAAAATTTATAAATTTATTTTTTGTCTCATAAATTTATAATTTATCTTTTATTATAGGTGTATTTACTGAGGTGTATGAATTTGAAACTCGTGCGCGCCTCAAGGAACCACTCTACGTCTATCTTATACCTTTCTCTTTCTAATTTCTTATTCTTCTTTCTTCTATGTATTATACTCCCGCTACTTTTACTTTTTTGGGTCTAGCATAATAATGATAAAAAGCCGTTTAGAGTTTTTAACGTGTGTATATAAAGATGATGCAATATGACGCCACTTTCAATATTAATTAATTTTAGTTTATAACTTTTATTGTTTATTTAATTTATTAGGTTTGTGGGTTATTTAAATAAAAACACTTATTTATATTTTAATATAACATTCAATGTTTATTTACGTCTAAATCCCAATCTTAATAATCACGTCTTAATTACACTATAATATAGTTAATAGTTAGTTATTATAAAATGTCGAACACGCCGATACAATATAGAGAGAACGATGTCGATACGACGGTTGCTATACAAACACTGAGAACTTCGCGTCCCTTTCTTTTCCACATAGTAAAAAGCGGATGTGATAGGGAGTGCCACATTTCAACACTCCCTCCCGATCTCGAGCACATCCAACAGCTAACTACTTATCTGAAACAAAATAATCAAAAACATATCAAATGAATATTATTAGCTCATCTAAATCAAAAATACTCTTTTACAACACACTCTAGAACACAATCTTTTTCACATCAATTTTGCGCCTAAATTTATTGCTATGACACATCTTTAACACAGACATCACAAAATTACGAGATTAAGTAATATCATCATCGAACCAAGGAAAACAGTCGTTATTATTAGTTTTGACGTTAGTTTAAAGAAACTATATTTGTAACTTTTCTTTTCTAATATAACGCATCATAAAATATTGCGCTTGAGAAATTTATCAGATTAATTATAGTTCTAAAATAATCTTATTACAAACCTGCTTCTCAATTAAGTATTTTATAATTCATAATATTTGCAACCAATTAGTTTTGAATGTACACTCAAACACATACAACTCAAAGCTACAGATTTACTTCTTTAAAGTAATAAATGAACTATTTGATAATAGCTTAGTTGTCTCCTAAAAACTTAATTTCTGTTTCATTAAAATTTTCAGTACGCATCTAAAATCCTTTTGCAATATAATAATTAGCCATTTTCTTTAATAAGGATCATTTCATTCCATATGATTTTTGTAAACGTTTTCAATTCAATGCCAATGTCATAATATAATTTTAATGTGTCTCGTCTAATATAACTTTCATTTTCTTTAAGTCATTAAGAAATTTGTTCATACTTTTCACAGACTCAAATGATTAAAATATCTTATTTCTCTGAAATTCTTATGGAAACTTATCTTTCTTTCCATTCTATTCAGTTCTGAGTTGACTTAAATTTTATACTTTTTCACGTCATTTTAAAGACTCTTCTTAAATCATTTTTATATATTTGAACATTGTGTATCATAAATAATTTAAAATTCTTTTCTTTAGTTTAATTTTAACTGAACCACACTATTACTCAAAATTATTGCTGCGTCTAATTTTAGTAAGTAATTTTAAAATTGTCATCAATTAATGGGTAAAATAGTCCCAATTTTAGAGTATGTAAATAAAATCATTCTTAATCTTCTTTAATGAAAGATACTCATTCTATTTCTTGAGACTCATCTAATATCATAGTTAAGAATTGCAAGAGTTTAGATTTAAATTTATTTATCTACGTCGTATTCTATCATAGTTAAGAATTGTAAGAGTTTAGATTTAAATTTATTTATCTACGTCGTTAATAAAGGCTTTTCACGTCCATTCATCTTGTAATTTAAATTTCATGTATTTATCTTTCATATATTTTGATTTCTAATCTTAAGTTTTCTAATTATCAAAATCCTCTGAAATATAGTATTTTCATCTTTCCTATTTTTCTCGAATCTGAAAAATTAATTATGCTACCTAAAATCGATTAATTTCATTAATAGTTTTCTACGAGTTTACATGATATACGATTTCTATTCATTTTGTAAAAGACAAATTATATGCAATTTTATAAGACATAGCTTGCTACAATATCTAATCTCCCCATCTATTTTAAAAAATTGCATTAATTTATTATAATGATCAGATTTTTGATCAATTTTATTTATCAATAGATAATAAAATTTTCGATTTCAATTAAAATTTTGTTAACTTTGTTTTCTTTTACACTCTCCCTCTGTTCTTGATATTTTAATTAATTCTCTTTAAATATCTCAGAAAAAAATTTATCAGTAAATTTTTCTTATTACATCAAAACCTTCTCGAGAATCTTTTCTACATTTGAATAGTATCACATATTCATAAACTTATCTTGATTCAGATCAAAGGAAAATTCAACCAAAGTAAATTAAACTAAAGTACTTCATTAGTATAATAATACTTATAGATACATGTCTAAAGTTTAGAATTTATTTAAATGCAGTCAGCATGTTTTAAATTTTCAGAAAAGTTCAAATTTAAAATGTAACTTGAATCATATATCATTAATGATCATTTATGAAAAATCTAATCATCAATATATCATAGTTCTAGGACTACAAGGTATTAGATTTTCACATCTTATTCTGCTATTTATTTAAATATTCAGTAAATTAAATATCTTGATTTGACTTCAGGTAATACACATCAATATCTGGTCTTATACCATATTTTAGTGATATCTATATGGACTTCACAAACACATCCTTATTTCGTCTATACTTTTTAAGAAACTATCGCAATATCAAAATTAGTTAGTTGTTGATTTTTATAACTTTTCTAATAAATAAACATAGAATATCGTCGATGTCGCGTTGATATCGTATTTACCTATTTAATTCATAATTTAATTTTCATAATTCGCAATTCATATTTAATTTTGCACTCTTCTAGTTTTCTGACACGTCTTAAAACGCACATTTTTATTTAAAATAAAACTTGTCTCTGCATAGTTATGCTAATAAATTAATTTTATTTTCTGAAGAATTTTAATTTAAGTTCAGTCTTATAACCTTTCTTCGTCATTGAAAATAACTCATAAGAAATATTTAATTATATGCAAGTTAGGATAACTTCAAAATTATAGTATTTAAATCTATTGCAATTTCTTGTACAGTTTTATTTTGTACTCATCTTTATTTCTCTCTTCAATAATATAAGTAGACGATTTCAGAATTTGCTCTTAAAGTATATTGTTTATTGCATACTCATATCTATTTTATTATTATAATGGTCACCATATTTAATTCATTTGTATGTTTTAATATATATCCACAAAATAAATATATATTACTGAGGTATGCATCAGATATGAAGTTAAATATTCTACTTTTATTGTCTGAAGGAACACTTAAATCATTCAAAATCTAGTATAAATACTCCCTCTGATCTAAAGAACTCAGTTGTCATTCTTGTTTAATATTCAATACGTTATAAAAGTATTTTTAACTTTATTTTACTAATAACTTAGCCAAAAAGATTTAAATACACAATAAATTAAAGCCTTTGTTTTCAAACAAGAAGTATCATTTTTAAAATATAGTTGGAATAAAATTCTTAAAGAAAATTTCATTCTCAAATTAAGATTCAATAGTTTTGATATATTCTATCAATTGAGATATTTTAGATCTTATTCATCAAATTTTTAAATCTTTTATCTGTTGATTCAAAATTATTCTACTTCATATAATTTTACACCAAGATAAAGTTTTAAAGTACCACTTTATTAAAAAAAAATTTTATCTTAGGAATAAGTGTTTGATCAAACCTTAAACTATCACATCAAAATATTAAACTAATTTTAATCATAATTAGAATACAGCAGACTCGCCTCACTCGCCCAAATTTTACTGTTTAGTTTACAGACGTATACATATATCAAAATGAATGTTTACAATATAGGTTGTTCAAAATTCATATACAAGAAAACTTTAACTCAAAGTTTAATTTTATTTATTTGTAAACAAAAATTTATATTGGCTTATAGATTTTGACAAGATAGTGAATTCTATAAAGCCATTCAATTCTTAAGTAATAGATAATTAACCCTTGGTAGAATCGGAGCAAGCCTCAGACATTTCACCTTTTGCAAAAATCAGTAAGTAATCCGACTTCTTTATGAGAAGTATACCAGATAATAAACTAATATTAATCTTCAGAAATATTGATACCACATCTATTGAATTGTATTTACTCAGATCAGCATTTATTTCAATCTATAATATCTTAAGCTCATCATCCTTAATTGTTGTTGTGATTTGAATTACTTATGTATTATTTACATTATTAAGTAATAAACCCAATGTATTAATATTATTAAATACTTAATACAATTATTTAAACTTATCGTGTTATCTTCAAATTTTCTAATTTGTCAATATCTCATTTTGAATATTTAAAAATATTTTCACATTCTGTAAAAATCTACTTCACTTACTGGAGGTTTAATATTATATATTAAACTTGATAAACATGTTATAATATCATAATTTATTTCTAAATGGTCGCATCTAAAGCCTTTTTAATAGAATTTATTTGAAAATAGTCACATGAATGATCATTTTTACGAATTTAATTCGTGTAATTGCCACATCAAGAATTTTATGCTCTTCTTTGGTATCTTGGTCATATATTTTAATTTTTAATCATTCAACATCATTAATAATTTCCAGCCTTTTACAATATCTAATATTATCAGATTTATTTATTCGGGATCCTGTTAATTATTATTTTATTATTTTTATTACTTAACTACAGTTTAATATCATAAATGTTCAACACTTTTATAGTTAGTAAACTATTTTCTTTTAATTGGTGGGGTTTAATTGAACACATCTCTCGTCAACTCATCATTAACACATAATAATTAAGCATCTCATCTCATCTTAATATATTCTTTTCTTAATACGTCTCTAAAACTTTTCTAAAATTTAATGATATTTCTCTTCTATTTTCAATCTCTAATCTCATCTTTAATTTCCATTTCTAATCTCATTTTCCCCCTCCAATAATATTCGCTGGATTTTAAAGGTAAAGGCTGTTTTTTTTTTTTTTTTTATTTCTATTCAAAAACTTTTATCTAAATTAATTCTGATCTTCATTTAATCACATATAAGTATATAAAATAAGAAAATAAACTTCTAAGTAAATCAGCTGAACACAAGCATGAT
The DNA here is from genome assembly GCA_022575985.1 of Anagrus nilaparvatae. Lineage (NCBI taxonomy): Eukaryota > Metazoa > Arthropoda > Insecta > Hymenoptera > Mymaridae > Anagrus > Anagrus nilaparvatae. Next base: position 727,561 of record JAKSXM010000129.1, read on the forward strand.
AAATTCTGAAGTTCATTTATGACCTCTTTTATTTCAAATATTAAGTTTTATTTACCTTGTGATATTTAAACCTTCCGACTTCTGTATCAATCAGCTGAACACAAGCATGATAAATTTAGAAGCGAATGACCTCTTTTACATCCGAACACAAGATAGTATCAAAGATCACCCTTGCAGATACATAAAAAAATTAAGAACACATTAAAATTTTACAGTATCTACAAATCAGCAGTGTTGAATTTAAGAAATATTTAAATATTTATAAATATTTATTGGATTATAATTTATTTTAACACATCTTGTTAAGAAAAATTCAAACATTCTATCTCGATCAAATACAATATCTTAATATCCTAATTTCATAATATTTAATGATCGTGAGTAGGTACCTATTTTAAATTTTTAAATACTTCACTACAAATATTTAATGTTTGCTTAGATCTAAGACTTTAATAATTTTAATTTTTAGTAACACTAAAAAAAAATTTAATTTATTTTGTGTTTAAAAACCTCTTTATTTCCTTCTCTTATACATGTATAAATACTGCCTCATCTATTATATTTAATATTATATAACGATATAGCTTCATATTCTCATCAATTTTTCCATAATTTAAATAATTTTATTCATAAATACATTATTTTTAAATTTTATCATCTGTCAGGTTACATAGAACAAAATATTCTAAAAATTTTCGCATCAAATTTAAGGTTAGGCATACACGCGCTCTCACACGTAGTGCACATACGTGAGCGAGCGCATATATGAACCCCTGTAAAAATTTTATGCAAATATGAGTATGGATTACATGTACATGTATCCGCTTCGAACCACTCAAGCACTCACACAAACAAATTCGCACCTCATGAAAATAGTTTATTCACATCTATTATGGAGGCATATTTATTTTATATGCATGCATAATTATATATTTAACTTTTTATACTTAAAGTATATAAAAGACAAACAATCACGCCTTAATAATTTAAAAAAATCCACACATCGAAAATTTTAATAGTTCATTTTTTGCATGGCCCTCAAATATAGAACACATATATAAGAAAGCACACGCACGCATACAAAACAATTTTTCCGCATAATGAAATATCCACTCATTCTATTTTCAATTTTCCTGGTCTTATACATGTATGTAATAAATAGTACATAAAATTAAAACACTCTGAACTCCAAAATTTAAAAAAAATTATTCATATACTCTCACATACAGGACACATTTATATTCGAGTATTAATAACTTTCATAAATTTTAACCGCCAAAAAGTAGCGTCTAAAATGCGCGGCTAACATTTTATGTATATGTTACGTGATTAACTCACACAGACACACATATGCATTTATTAATACATAAAAATATTATTTTTTGGCCATTAAACACACCCACACATACACATTTCTAAAATTAATTTTAAAAAAATTTCGGCCATTTTAAAATAATTTTATGAAAAAAAAAAATTCCATTTGCACTAACATGCCTTCGCACACTGATTCAGAAAAATAAAAAGCGGCAAAAAATTAGCTTCAAGCGAGGTTTTAATGAATTTCGATGCGGTTTTCGGCATTCAGTTCCTAAAAATGTGTATTTACCGAAAAGTACGGCAAGAATTTCTGATTATTTGAATTTTCACCCCTTAAGTACTTAAAACTACCCTTAAATAAGAGTTTTTTTATAACATTCATTTTTTGCAAAAATTAGTTACCAATCACTTTTATAACTATTATAAACATTAAATATTGTAAATTTTCATGAATTTAAAGCAGAAGAAGAAAAACTGCCCCTATTAAAACCCAAAGTACCTCTGAAACTACTCAAAGAAATTGAGTTGCACATGCAAATAGCCTTAGAATTTTAAGGGTAGTTTCAGAGGTACTTCAGAGGGTTTTAATAGGGGCAGTTTTTATTCTTCTACTTTAAATTCATGAAAATTCACAATTTTTAATGTTTATAATAGTTATAAAAGTGATTGGTAACTAATTTTTGCAAAAAATGAATGTTATAAAAAAACTCTTATTTAAGGGTAGTTTTAAGTACTTAAGGGGTGAAAATTCAAATAATCAGAAATTCTTGCCGTACTTTTCGGTAAATACACATTTTTAGGAACTGAATGCCGCAAACCATATCGAAATTCATTAAAACCTCGCTTGAAGCTAATTTTTTGCCGCTTTTTATTTTTCTGAATCAGTGTGCTTCGGGTCGTCAACGACGGCCATTTTGTACACATTTAACAAAATAATTTCCGCACCGAAACTTGTCTACACGCATCATCAAAAATTTAAAAATTTTATTTTAAAATTTATATTCGAAAATATTTAAAAAATTAACTCTTCTATCTTTTCTATTTTGGCCGGTTGAAAAAAATTGATCGATCATGCACACATTTTACTTTTCAACATCCGCGTCATAAAATAAAAAAAAAATTAAAAAAAAAAAACTTTACCTTCTCTTCCTTCAACCATTTTTAACTTCTCTTCTTTGTTATGTGAAAAGGAAAAAAAATTGAGAAGAGTAAAATTTTTATACACTAAAAACACCAAATAATTTAAATAAATAATCTTTTATTTATTTTAAAAATAACACCACACACCAAAATTTTTCTTTAATATAAAAGAAAAGAGAGCTATTTACACTCGTGCGTCCGCGGTGAAAACGTGTTATGCTGCGGCCCATAACCTATTAGGTTTGTGGGTTATTTAAATAAAAACACTTATTTATATTTTAATATAACACTTAATGTTTATTCACGTCTAAATCCCAATCTTAATAATCACGTCTTAATAACACTAAAATATAGTTAATAATTAGTTATTATAAAATGTCGAACACGCCGATACAATATAGAGAGAACGATGTCGATACGACGGTTGCTATACAAGCACTGAGAACTTCACGTCCCTTTCTTCTCCACATAGTATAAAGCGGATGTGATAGAGAGCGCCACATTTCAACATAATTAATTAAACACTATTAATTAAATTTTTATTTTTACACAATTCATAAACTTTTATTTATTAAAAATTTCACTTCACTTTAAAAAAAAAAAAAAAAAAAAATTCTTTCACTACGCGGTCGAATTAATTAATTAATTAATTAATTATTTATTAATTTCACAATCACAAAAAAAATTATTTATTTATTTATAGACCTGGCGTAGAGCCCCGTTTCGTAGACAAATTTTATCCTTGATAGGTCGATGGAATTTTCCAACGGGTATTTATGTTTTTTGGGTCGCTGAACCCGAATATGGTATCAGTTTTTACCGAAAATGGTCCAGTTGCTCGCAATAGGCAACTTTCGGTTAATTTTCGGAGATTTTTTTATTTTCGCAAGGGTTACTTATGTTTTTCGGCTCGCTGAACACGAATATGATATCGGTTTTTACCGAAAATGGTCCAGTTGCCCGCAATAGGCAACTTTCGGTTAATTTTCGGAGATTTTTTTATTTCCGCAAGGGTTACCTATGTTTTTCGGCTCGCTGAACACGAATATGATATCGATTTCTACCGAAAATGGTCCAGTTGCCCGCAATAGGCAACTTTTGGTTAATTTTCGGGGATTTTTTTATTTACGCGAGGGTTACTTATGTTTTTCGGGTTGCTGAACACGAATATTATATCGGTTTTAAAGTACCAAAAAAATATATTTTTTAAATACAAATAATTAATCAAAAATATTTTGAGTTATTTAAAAATCGAAATTGATGCGTTTTTGTTATTGTTAGGACAAATAAATAAACTTTGTAACCTAGAAATTAAGTTTGTTTTTTGCAGTTGAACAAAAATTACGATTTTTTTTGTATTTGGAGCCATATTTCTAAGTTTTTGTAATACAATGAGTGATAATAACTGTGTAATAGGTGATAGTTCAAAATTCTTTATTTGTAATAATATTTATAAAAATAAATCAAGTAAAAAATGTAGGCTAACACAAAAAAGTAATGTAGTAAAGTTGCTTAAGATTGCTGAAATAAATAAAGATTGTGTTTCTGACAGATTAAGAAGTTTTGAAAACGTTGATAATGTGATTGAAAAAGGACTAAATTATCATCCTGATTGCTTAAGAAAGTACGAACGAGCGTATGAGCGAATGCTTGTTGTTAGGAGCAGTGATATTTCGTCACAGACAAATAATTCTGACCATTTCGATGAGTTTTCTTTTGAAGATTCTTTACATACGTTGTCGCTGTTAAGCAATCTTGATGATTTATCAGATACAACTTTAGATGAAACTTTATCAAAAAGTAAATTAATTAAAAAACGAAACATTTTATCACAAATTTTTGACAACATAATGTCAGAAATTGTGAATGGCGAAATATTTTCACTTGGTGATATTATAGAAAAAGCAAAAAATCTATCTCCTAATCAAATTTTATGTAATAGAGATGTTAGAGTTTATATGGTTAATAATTATGCTAATAAAATAACAATTTTTAATCCATCTGACCGTAAGAAATCTTCATTGTTTTTCTATACGGATTTAACAAAGGAACAATTTGCAGAGAAATTGTATTACCGAAATTCTATAAAAAATACTGCCTCTAGAATAAAAGGATGTTGTAAGAATGTAGATTTTAATCTGGAAGATAAGTTTTGTGATGTTTAAGATTTAAAAAAATCTTGGATTGAAACAAAAATTCCACCACCTATATTAATTTTTCTGTCAGCATTACTAGGTTTTTAGCAACAAAATTTTTTGGACAGAGAAAATTTTGATAACCCTTTTGATTTTGATGAAGACGATGATGATGATTTAAATTCTTCAAAACGAAAAATTACTGTAAAAAAGTATTTAAGAATAAATTCATTATTTCAAACTATATACTATATTGTCAATAATGGGACTAAAAAAACCCCTCTTCATGTTTCAACAGCAATTACTATTCATAGTACTTATAGAGCTAAATTGCTCACTAATAGTCTTCACCGTATAGGGTTCAGTATATCTTATGACGAAGTTAGAAGAATTCGTACTAGTCTTGCTTTATTAACTATTAAAACATCTATTAGTAATGTTCCTTTACCACTTCATTTTAAAAAAGACAAGTATACAATTGGGGGATTTGACAATTTTGATCATGAAGGATCTACTCTGATACCCACCATACAGTTATGGTTTTATTTCAAGAAGATTCAAAAATAAATCATGAAAACATAAATCTATCGAAAGCTGCAATTAATTTCAAGGACAGAGTTTTTAATGTTGATTTAGAATGCCAAGTTTTACAAAATTTTCATAAACCTTTACAAAAAAATTTTTTACCAGAAAACTACACTTGTAAAAACCTTAATCTCTCAGAAGAGTTATATAAAGTTGTAAATACTGAAGATTTATGCTGGGTCTTAAGCAGGATGAATTTGGAAAATTTAACTCGAATCAGAGGTAAGGATGAAATTCAGAATACACCTTTATGGTCCTCTTATAATTCTATTGTAAATACTGATAATAAGGTTGTACAAACTGTTGGGTTTTTGCCGGTATTACCGTATGTCTGTCACAGAGTATTCATCAGTTTACACTGCACTTTGTAATTTTGAAAACTTGTTATATCAGATTGATCAAAAGAACTTAGCAGTTTTTTGTGATGAAAGAGTTTATAGAATTGCCAGGCATCTAAAATTCCTTTGTCCTGATAAATTTAAAAATATCACTGTGATGCTAGGAGGTTTTTATATGTGTAAAGTCTTACTTGCCTGCATAGGAAAGTATTTAACAGGTAGTGGCGTTGATTTAATGTTTATAGAAACTGATTTATATGGCCCAGGAGTTACAGAACAAATTTTAAACGGTTCTAACTATGCTAGATCGGTAAATTCGTTTCTACTTCTTGGGGAAACATTATTACGTCTTCAATTGACATCATTTTTTAAAGAAAATTCTGAAGGAAAATATAATAATGAATTAGAACTGTAAAATCATTACAGGACTCTATTGCCGAAAAAAATAATGGTGAAAGTAAAAGATTGTATGAGATGCTTAATCTTAGTTGTGAAAAAATTTATTCAGATTTCTCAGAATATGTAAAAAAAAGATGCAAAGAGTCTCAACTATTTGAATATTGGACAAACGTATTAAAATTAATACAAGTATTACGAGATCATATACGAGCAGAACGTTTAAGTGATTTTCAGTTGTATATTGAAACATTAAAAAAAGTCCAACCAATATTTCATGTATTTGATCGAACTAATTACATAAGATACAGTGCAATACAATTACAAGATATGTTGGCATTGCCAACAACATCACCTGAGCTTTATGAAAAATTTAAACAATGATTTTTTACTGTTAAAAGAAAAAAAGTTGGATTTACATCTGTTTCGCCAGATCAGGCTTTAGAGCAAACAATAAATCGAGCTCAAGGTTGTACAAAATCTGGAATAATAGGAGTTATTAAAAATAAACAGTTTGTAGCAGCTTGGGAATTAATTTTTCATGAAATTTTGGCCATAAGATGTTTTTTCGAAGAAATAACTTATGTTAAAAATTATGATATTGAGCTTAACCAGCATCACGATTTATAATATTCAAAAATAGACAACACTGAACTGCAAATAGAGAAATTAACGAGTTATATTTGTAATAAAGTTAACCCGTTTAAAAATTTTAATCTTCAGAACTTTGTAATATAGTAACTCAAGAGAAATGTGCACCTGATGTAGCTAAGACCATTTTAAAAGTATTTCAGGTTGTATGCGAACTCTTTAATGATTTTAATTTAAAAAGATTTTTTAATAAAGAAGAAGCCTTATCAGAAACAATACACAGAGTCAATTTCCCATCATTTAAAGCGTTCACGAAAATTACAAATACTCCAGCAAAACCTCTATCCATTGTTAAGGAGAATAAGATTAGCCAACGGGTCATTGAGTTAGCAAGAGAACGGGGTTTTAATTTAAAAAAGTTATTTACTTTTGAATTATCACGAATCAATAGCTTATTTGACGAAAATAATTTGATTAAAAAAATGACAGACAAAAGTAAATTAACATTGGAACTAGAAAAGAAAATAGATTATAAAATTATAAGTCTCCCGAAAAATATTGACAACTTTTGTTTGGTAATTGATGTAATGTATGTTTGTCGCGTTTTAAAATGGAAACAATTAACTGCATTCAAAGATTTTGCTAATGTATTTTGCAAGTATATCAGTGAAAACTTAAAGATTAAAGTAACGCGAATTGATTTTGTTTGTGATTCTTATATTGAAATTTCCATTAAAAATGGAGAAAGATTATATCGTTATGGGGAAAAATCAATAGACCTTAATGCTATTTATGAAGACACTCCTATGCCTGTGCAAGAAAAATTGTTTTGGTCATCTGATAAAAATAAAACATTACTTCAAAAATTTCTTAGAAATTTCATTTTAAGGAACGGAAATACTTTGTTTCCAGGGATTGAGTTAGTTTTTAGTGCAACTAATGAACTTTGTTGCCAAACAACATATTTACCAGATAATGAACTACGGATTTTTAAACTTCAAAATAAAGATATTGAGGAAGCTGATACTAGAATTATGCTACATATTAATCACGCAGTTTTAGAAAAGTTTACACACGTATTCATATTGTCTACTGATACAGATATTTTAGTACTTGTACTGTACTTTTTTAATAAATTTAGAGAAAATGGTTTGAAGGTATATAAATTTAAAAAAATTATAGTTAAAACAATTCTTATAAAAAGAATCATAATTACATGTCTTGCTTTTTATTTTTAAGGAGTTATGGATAAAAGCTGGATCAGGTGCTAAAGTAAGAAAAATTCCACTTCACGTTCTGGCTGTGAAACTAGGGGGAAATTTGTGTCAATGCTTGTCTGCAGTCCATTTTTTAACTGGAAGTGATTATACGAGCAAAATAGGCACCAAAAAAAAGGCCATGAAAGCCGATCCGAAGAAATATTTAATGCAATTTGGTCAAAGTAAGATATTTATGCTACAAAAAAAGATTTTCCTGAAACGTATTTACTTACTTAAAAACTTTTTAGATACAAACAATCTGGTAAATAATATAAATAATGCCGAAACTTATTTGGTAAAAGTATTTTCACCTAAAAGTAATTTGATAACAACATTTGATAAACTACGATATGAAAAGTATTGTTTAGGAAATTATAATACAATTATTGATCTACCACCAACTACTCAGACTATTAAATTTCACATTCTGAGAGCATTTTTTGCTACATACAATCAAATTCATTGCCTAGATGATATATTAGAAAAATTAGATCCTACTGAGTATGGTTACGTGATAAGTGAAAATTGTTTACTTCCAAAAAGAGTTTGTGATAACATATATCCTTCCGTACAAGAATTAATACCTAGTTGCAATTGTAAAACATGTTCACGAAAGTCTTGCAATTGTGTTCGAGAAGGTGTATCTTGTATTTCATTTTGCGCATGTCAAAATGAAAACAGTTGCAAGAATAAATATAAGAAGTTTTGAAAATATAATTAAAGTATTACGATAGTTTATAATTCTGCCTAGGTACATTTTAAAGAATAATTAAATTTTAAATAATTATCCAATAATTTAATTATTTCCAAAAAATAAACAATAAAAATATTGATTTATTGTATTACATATTTATAGAAAATATTTTTCACTGTATTTAAATATTTATTTGTAAAAATCAGCTTGCAATTAATTTATTATTGATTATTAAAATATTGTAAAATTTTATCTGTATATTATTGTTTAGTTATTAAAAAATTAATTTTTATATTAATTTTCAATTTACTAATTATTTTATTGATTCTTTGTTGTATAGGAAAAACTTATTAAATTATTAAATACAAGTTTAAGCGCACATTCGGTAAAAAGAGATATTGTTTTCCAGTTTAACCAGCCAAAAAACATAAATAATAATAGAAAATGTTTAGAAAATCTAAAAAAAATAGCTTAAAATTATCTACTGTGGGCACTTATTTTTAGTAAAAACTGATGTTATATTCATGTTCAGGGACCCGAAAAACATAAGTAACCCTTGCGAAAATAAAAAAATCTCCAAAAATTAACCAAAAGTTACCTATTGCGGGCAACTGGGCCATTTTCGCTAAAAACCGATATCATATTCGTGTTCAGCGACCCAAAAAACATAGGTAATCCTCGTGTAAATAAAAACATCCCCAAAAATTAATCTAAAGCTGCCTATTGTCGACAACTGGACCATTTTCGGTAAAAACCGATATCATATTCGTGTTCAGCGAGCCGAAAAAACATAAGTAACCCTTGCGGAAATAAAAAAATCTCCGAAAATTAACCGAAAGTTGCCTATTGCGGGCAACTGGACCATTTTCGGTAAAAACCGATATCATATTTGTGTTCAGCGAGCCGAAAAACATAAGTAACCCTTGCGAAAATAAGAAAATCTCCGAAAATTAACCGAAAGTTGCCTATTGCGGGCAACTGGACCATTTTCGGTAAAAACCGATATCATATTCGTGTTCAGCGAGCCGAAAAACATAAGTAACCCTTGCGAAAATAAAAAAATCTCCGAAAATTAACCGAAAGTTGCCAAGTGCGGGCAACTGGACCATTTTCGGTAAAATCTGATACCATATTCGGGTTCAGCGACCCAAAAAACATAAATACCCGTTGGAAAATTCCATCGACCTATCAAGGATAAAATTTGTCTACGAAACGGGGCTCTACGCCAGGTCTATTATTTATTGCACTGGGCCCATAACCTATAGAGATTATGGGTTAATAAATATAAATAACAATAAAAATTTATTTAATTAATTAAATTTATTAATTATAGCACGCGAGAGAGATTATTTCTATTAGAAATAAGTGAAGCGACTAAAGAGAAAGTATACGTAATAACTGTATAATACATAGGGGTTGCTGTGTAGCTTTGGGACTCTTATATCCTAAGACAATACATACATATACACTCACACATATACTATAGATATTATTTTGTATTTCCAACACATATATAGTAAGTGCGATGTCGATACGATGGCTGCTATACAAGCACTGAGAACCTCGCGTCCCTTTCTTCTTCACATAGTATAAAGCTAATGTTATAGAGAACGCCACATTCCAACACTCCCTCCCGATCTCGAGCAAAATGTCTTAAATATCTCAAATATCTGAAACAAAATAATTAAAAACATATCAAATGAATATTACTCCTTTACAACACACTCTAGAACACAATCTTTTCACATTAATTTCACGCCTAAATTTATGGCTATCATACATCTTTAACACAAACATCACAAAATTACGAGATTAAGTAATATCGTCATCAAACCAAGGAATACAGTCGGTATTATTAGTTTTGACGTTAGTTTAAAGATAAAAGCCTAGTTTTCTCCTAGAAAATTAATTTTAGTTTTATTAAAATTTTCAGTACCCATATAATATCGTTTTGTAATATAATAATTAGCCATTTTCTTTAAAAAGGATCATATAATTCGATATGATTTTTGTAAACGTTTTTAATTTAATGCCAATGTCTTAATATAATTTGAATGTGTATGGTCTAAAATAACTTTCATTTTCTTTAACTCATTAAGAAATTTGTTCATACTTTTCACAGACTTAAACGATTAAAATATCTTATTTCTCTGAAATTCTTATGGACACTTATGTTTCTTTCCATTCTATTGAGTTCTGAGTTGACTTTAATTTTATGCTTTTTCACATCATTTTAATGACTCTTCTGCAATCAATTTTAATTATTTGAACATTGTATTTTATAAATAATTTGAAATTTTTTTCTCTAGTTTAATTTTAACTGAACCACAATATTACTCAAAATTATTGCTGCGTCTAAATTTAATAAGTAATTTTAAAATTGTCATCAATTAATAGGTAAATTAATCCTACTTTTAGAGTATGTAAATAGAACCAATTTTAATCTTCTTTAATAAAGATATTTTTTGTAATGACTCCATTGCTCATAATCTTTTAAGAATATTATTTTTGGTGAATATTTCGACCTAGAGAGCTAATTAAATAAATCTGTGATTTATTAAACTCGACATGATACGTGGATGCCTTCTGCAATCACTTTTTTTTATTTTTAACGTATCATTTATTTTTAACGTATCGAGTTTAATAAATCACAGATTTATTTAATTAGCTCTCTAGATCGAAATATTCACCAAAAATAATATTTTTAATAAAGATACTTATTCTATTTCTTGAGATTCATCTAATTCTATCATAGTTAAGAATTGCAAGAGTTTAGATTTAAATTTATTTATCTACGTCGTTAATAAAGGCTTTTCACGTCCATTCAGCTTATAATTTAAATTTGATGTATTTATCATTAAATATTTTATTTTTGTAGAATCATTTTGTGCTACATATCCATGGAAATCCCCAAAAGTCACATATATCACATTTATTACTTTTTTTTTATTATTTGAGTTTCCCACCTTAGATTCGAATTTATTATGAAGCCCAGAAACTTGCTTTCAGTAACCAATTTAATCGTGTTCATTTCAGTTATAATCTTAAACTCTTTGAGTTGGGTGGATTTATATATGGGAAAAGTGGTGCATTCTGTGTTTTCTATATTTAGTATTAGTTTGTTCGTATTAAGCCAATTATATATTTTCCCTATTTTTTGATTTACGTACCTTCAACCTCTATCCAGTTCTTTCCTGTACATATCACTATTGTATCATCTGCAGGCGATGTGATATCATTTTCAAATAGATATAACAATTCATTTATGTTTATAAGGAATAGAATAGGACCTAACTCTGACACTTGTGATACTCCTATTTTGACATTATATTCACTACAGTAACACTCATCTATTTTCGTAACTTGCTTCCGATTTCCTAAATAACTTTTAATTATATTTTTTGTCTTTCCACGTATACTCATATTTTCAACTTTCTATATAGTATTTTATGTTCAACCATATAGACTGCTTTTTTAAATCAAGAAATATTACCGCCATTGGGGTAGAGATGTCTAGTGTTTCGTATATATTTTCAGTAAAGTAATCAATGGCCATACTTGTGTTGCAGCCTTCTTTAAATCCGTATTATCTTTTTGCTAAAATGTTGTGTTTTTCTAGGTAACTAACTATTCTAACCTTTACTAGTTTTTAAAATATTTTTTTCAACAGTTTTGATAAAAGAGCTATGAGTCTACAGTTTTTACATAGATTACTATCACCTGATTTAAATATTGGTGTATTTATTGCAGTTTAAAGGCTATCCGTTTCTACAATTAAATTAAAAATGTAGGAAATTGTTTTCATTACCTAGTTACTTAGGATTTTTAGGGTTGCAATACTGATATTATCGTTACCTTTTGCTTTTTTTACGTCTAGTGAATTTATGAATTTTTCGATTTCCTCAGTGCTAGTTTTTAAAATAAATAATTTAATTTCGCTTATTTTTGGGTTGCACTCTATGTTTCTGGATTTTATTATCTCTGTTTGTATAGTAATTGTTGAAAGTATTTGCTATGTCCTCTTTAATTATCAAAATTTGTTGATTCTCTGTAATTAGTTTTATTTTGTCATGTATCTTTTTTGTATTTTAATTGTAAACGTTTTCAGTGATAAAGTCCCATAATTTTTTACTATTATTTATTTTTTCTACTTTTTTCTGTAAATTAACTGCTATTGCTTTTTTTATTAATATTTTAAATATATATTGATATTTTACAAATATTTTCTTCTTTTGCTCATTTTTGGACCTTTTTTCCAAACGCTGTATAGTTTTTATTTTACTTTACTAGATTTTAATATACGTTTGCTTACCCATTCATTTTTTGGTTCATTTGGTTCAAATTTAAAAAAATTGTTAACAAAAATTGAAATATTTTGAGACTATCGAAAAATTTTACTGTCACCTTTTGTAGAATTCGATTCGGCACTAATTCTTACGTATTCTCTTGAATTTTTATTCAAAATTTTTACAAAATCTTTAAAATTTTATAAAATATTTTCAGTTTATCAAAAGTTTATCAAAAATTTTTTTCTTCATTTTATTAGTTTTTATGGTATTTTTAATAATTTATATAATATATTTCATCACGAGGCTCGAACCAACGTAAGAAATTACATAAAATCAGTGTCAAAATAAAGTTAAAATAAAAAAATTTTACTATTTTTGAAAAAAATTAATTTTTTTGAAAATTTCGTTAAAAAGTGAAATAACTGAAAAATATAAAAAAATTTTAATGTTCGCAATTGGTATTACTTGATTCCGTCAATTCGAGAACCTTCTATATATACATATCTGAATACTATCTTATCATATCTTATCTTATCTTACTACTATATGGGTCAATATTTGTGAACTGTATATGACTTTGCATGGTCGGGTCTGGAAATGTACTCCAAAGTATGTTTGGTCGAAAGCATATATGTTGAGCGCAGTAGCTCAGAGCTAGCACTCGTGCCTGTCGTCTGGGCAAGTCGAGTTCGAGACTCATTGCACCCATTATGTTTTTATTTTTCTTAAAAATAAATATTTAATTTATTAAATATTTATTTTCAATAAAAGTGAAAGTAAAATTTTAATACTGCGTGATCAACTGTGCTCTCGGAAGTTTTGGTAGTTTCCTTCAGTACCGGCGAATGCCAGCACAGTTCCCAATATCAAAGACGTTCTACTAACGCAATTACCTTCCCAATTCCTAATCATCCTCCTTCAACATTTGCATGTGAATCCCCTACTTTATACTATTTCTTTATACTAACACTTGCCCCTTCAATTTTCTTTAAGTGCATCAATGTATGCATAAATGTGTACATTGACCCTTATAAGAAATGAATCAACATATGTAATTGTTGAAGGCCTCTGCTAATATTGGTGTGCCCACGTGCAAAAGAGGTAAACAATAAATACAAATACAAATATATAAAAAAAATAATTTTCCCCAATTATTAGCTTTTTACAGCCAATCCTCTATTTTTTACAGCGATTTTTGTTTTCTTCAATTTTTTGAAATTTTTAATTTTTTAATTTATGTTCATTAATTTTTCTCGCAAACGCGCACTTTACAATAAAATTTTTTTTCCTTATGGTACCCCATAGGAAATTTCCCGTAGAATTCGATTCTGGGGTCCACATTTTTTTTTTGAACTACGCATGCGCGAGAAAATTAACTTTCTTGCTTTGCCTTTTCTAGCTTATATGCCTCAGCTGCAGACAGCTCAATTTTCATCCTGTTATTCTCAAATTGTATGTTTTTTCATATACTTTCAGCTTATGAAATCATTTTTTTGGATAAATTTAATTTAAAAGCACTAAAATTGAAAAATAGCGATTTTTAAAAAATCATTTTTCACAAATTTTGAATTTAGATACAACTTTTTCAAAATCGAATTTTTGTTTTTTGTTTTTTTGGGTTCGAAAACATCTTAAGAATATGGGGAACAAATTTTATAATGACATCTTGAATAATAAGAAAGTAATAGAAGATTAAGCGAGACACCGCTATAGGAGTTATACGTTACACCGAAACTTTAAACGCGTTTTTCTCGAAACAACGTTTTTCGAATTGGCGTACACGATAACTCAAAAAATAATTAAGATATCTTTCTAATTTTTTGGCTACATTTTTAAAATATAATTATCTTCTCGATTGATGGAATGATTTTTCCAAAAAAAGTCCCAATTTTTTTTTTTTCAAAAAAACAAGTGAAAAAAATTGCAGTTTTTAAAAAAAATAAAATAATTTTCACAATTTTCCATTTTCCGAAATTTGAATCCATCAATCTAGAAGAAAAATGTTTCACAAACGTAAAGAATTTGGTTTGGTATGTTTCCAAACCAGTTGGGGGCTGCAATCGTGTACGCCATGAAAAGTGAGGCGCCATTTTGGAAAAATAAAAAAAAAAATAAATAAAATGTTTAACAACTTATAATCTAATAATGTGCCAATTTTGAAAAAATTATCTCAATTATTTTTACCCGAAAACCTATCCACAAAAAGTCATGTTTTTTTATCTCCAATTGTATCTACCACCTTAATGAACATAAATTTCTCAAAAATTAAAAATTTCAAAAAATTGAAAAAAACAAAAATCGCTGTAAACAATAGAGGATTGGAACTAAAAAGCTAAAAATTGGGGAAAATTATTTTTTTTATATATGCTTTCGACCAAACATACTTTGGAGTACATTCTCAGACTCGAAAATCCAAACTGTATACACTTCACTAATATTGACCCATATATATTTGAAAATTTATTTGTGTGTCTGTGTGTGTGTGTATGTGTGTGTGTGTGTGTATTATCATCAGGGACACACCAGTGAACGAAATTATATAAAACTGGTGTCAAATTAAAGAAAAAATGTCTGCGAGTGACATAGGCTATAGTTTTGCGATCCAGCTATCTTACTTTTGGAGATATTCAATTTTTACTGTTTTTGAACTTGATAAAATTTTTAAAAATTTTTAACAAAAAATAAAATATCTTGAGACAATCGAAAAAATTTACTGTCACACTTTGCAGTATTCGCTTTGGCACCAATTCTTGCGTATTCTCCTAAATTTTTATTCAAAACGGAGGTATCTTTAAAATTTTATAAAATATTTTTGAAGCTGATCGGAAAATTTTAAAAAATTTTTTTACTTTTTGTGGTATTTATAATCATCTATTTGTGGGTCTGTGTGTGTATGTGTTTCATCATCAGGGTCGAATCAATGTCAAAATGAAGTATCAAAATATAGAAAAAAAGTCAGCGGGTGACATAGGCGATAGTTTTGAAACTCAGTTACCGTACTTTTGGAGATATTCAATTTTTACTATTTTTGGAAAAAATAAAATTTTTTGAAAATTTGCTTAAAAAGTGAAATAATTTCTAAATATGATAAAATTTTACTGTCGAAATTGGTATTACTCGATTCGGCACTATTCTATACGTATTCAGATAAATTTGCATAAAAAACGGACGCTTCTTTAAAAATGTGTAAAATTTTTTTAGAGTCTAAACATTTTTTTGATTTTTCAAAAAAAATTTTCGTTAATTTGCAGTAAAATAAAAAAAATAGAGAAAAATTCAAGAAATTTTATAGATTCTTTACTATTTAGAAAACAAAAATATGATTGTTGTATCATAAATTAGTTTTTTTACATTTAGTTTATCGAGATTATCATTAACGAATAATTGGGCCATCTGAAAAACTAGATTTTGCATATCCAGGAATCAAATATACGATTTTTTATTTAAAAATGACTGTATTATTTGCAATTTATATTGTTTACGCTACAAAATATTAGGACTATAAAGAGGCCCCTCTGAAAATTATTTGATAAATTTTTATTATGAGGCCTTAAATTCTCTAGATCAAAAAATACCGAAAAATTTGCATATCCAGTTAATAACACGAAGTTTAAATTATGAAATCACTAGCCGGCTAACATGATTCATAATAGGTCTTGAAGTCTCTAAGTCTATAGAATACCAAAATAGTACACGAGATATTAATACTAAAATGCTAGATTCTGTTGGATTCCATAAGAAATAAATTATCTTCGGGATTAGAAATAGTCTCTCCAATTCCTTTTCAAATATTTTTCCTTAATCAATAATTTTAACTTTACTGGGGACAGAATTAGGCTCTTCTGAAAACTCTTAATGTGTTTGCATAATTATAAATGTGCAGTAAAACATGATTTTCTTAAGCAACAGAAACAAAAGTAAATGCAATACAGGCGGGGCGGAGCCCCCCTCCAACTTTTGCTAGTATACTATATATATTTGAATATTTATTTGCCTGTCTGTCTGTACCCTAATGACCCAATAACCTTCGAACCAATTGACATGAAACCGGTGTCTTAATAAGTAATAAAAGTAAGCGGATAACATAGGCTAAAGTTTTGCGACTTAGCTTTCGTACTTTTGGAGATATTCAATTTTGATATTTTTGGGATAAATAAAATTTTTTGAAAATTTGTTGAAAAAGTGATATATCTGAAATATGTGTCAAATTTTACTGTCGCAATTGGTATTTCTTGATTTGGCACTAATTTATACGTACTCAGTTAAATTTTTTAAATTTCTCTATTATAACTAGAGAATCAATCAGAACCTATAATTTTTCATTAATGTTTTACCTACGCTGCTCTGAATAGTTTGAATGTGTTTGCATAATTATAAATTTGTAGTTAAACATGATTTTTCGAAGCAACACAAATAGAAGTAAATGTGACACGGGGGACCGGGGGGGGGGCGGAGAAAAAGAACAATTAACTTCCTGAGTATTATAATCATTTGATAGTTTAGAATTAATACATTTCAAATTTAAAATCATCTGATAGACATAATATCACTCTTTTTTTTATGAATAATATTTGAAATACACCTATATAGATTATTTTTTTTTTTTTTTTTTTAGGGAAATATGTGAATCTTGCATCAGCCATGGAGTGTTTGCGGGTCTCAAAGACCCGCAAATTTCCATGACCGCTCAGTTGTACAAGGTGTACAACTGGGAGACCACCGGCGAACGCGGTCGCTGGATACGCCCCAGATTCTTACTGGATAAACACACTTTAAACCCCCCGCGCTTGTTTGTCCCAAACCGGAACTCCCTTTTCAGGTATAACTTCAGTTTGGGACGCGCAGCCTAGGCAGCTGACCTATATGGATTATTAATTAAAACTTAATACAGAAGAGCACGATAATTCTCTTTTATAATTAGAAAATCAATCAGAACTTATAATTTTTCACTAATGTTTCACCAACGCTGCTCTAAACACTACGCAATAGTTTGAATGTGTTTGCATAAATATAAATTTGCACTAAAAAATGATTTTTTGAAGCAACAGAAACAGAAATAAATGCAACACAGTTGGGTCGGAGCCCCCCCCCCCCTATCACCTATGCTAATATATATATATATTAGAGTACAGTGAAAAAAAAACGTATTTCCGAGACGCTGGGATCTTAAAGTTACTTTTTTTGGTAGAAGATGAACATGTATGATTTTCATGAAATTAAGTAAAAATTAAAATTGTGAAAAAATATTAAAATTAGCTCAGCCAGAATTTTAAAATGATGATTTAAAAAGTCTAAACTAATAATTTTGGTATTCCGGGTCACGCTTATCGTGTAATTCTAAACAAAAATGGAAATATCTCGAGACTATCGATAAATTTTCCTATTTCACTTTGTAGTATTCGATTCGGCACCAATTCTTACGTATTCTCTTAAATTTTTATTCAAAACAGATGTATATTTAAAATTTTTTTAAATATTTTTGATGCTGGTAAACAAATTTTTTTTCATTTTCATTGTGATCGGTCAAAATTTTTTTTTTGATTTTTTTGTATATAACCACGTTTTGAGACCTCAGGAAGCTAAAAAACTGGTTTTTTAAAAAAGTCTGTATGTGTGTGTTTGTGTGTGTGTGTGTACGTAAGTACGTACGTATGTAATCGCTGATAGTTCACAAACATTATGGAATTAAGACCTAATTTTTTTTTCAAAAATTTTTTCACCAAAAAAGCTCGAGGTACTTTTTTTTTTTTAATTTGGATGTAATACCTCATTAATTTCCATGAAAGTACTTATATTTGAAAGTATGGTTTTCACATGATATCTCGAATCCGATACTTAATTTTCTGAAAATTTTTTTCACAAAAAAATACAAAAAATACTAATTTTTTTTTTCTTTTTGGACGGATTTATTTCCATGGAAGTACTAGTTTTAAGAAATTTTTTTATAGTAATTTTTTGGATCTGATACTTAATTTGTGCAAAATTTTTTTTGTCAAAATTAAAAAAAAAGAAAAATAAAAAAAAAACTGCAATAATTTTTCTTTTTTTGAATGTAATACCTCATTTAATTCCATGAAAGTACTAATATCTGAAAATATTGTAACGGGTTAAACATCACAATCGTTATCGAATTAAGACCTAATTAATTTTAAAAAATTTTTTCATCAAAAATCTCAAGGTACTTTTTTTTTTTTAATTTGGATGTAATACCTCATTTATTTCCATGAAAATACTTATATTTGAAAGTATGATTTTTAATCTATATCTCGAATCTGATACTTAATTTTTTGAAAATTTTTTTCACGAAAAAATACAAAAAACACCAATTTTTTTTTATTTTTGGAAGTAGTACCTAATTTATTTCTATGGAAGTACTAGTATTAGAAAGTTCGTTTATAGTAATTTTTTGGATTTGATACCGAATTTTTCCAAAATTTATTTCTTAAAATTGAAAAAGTTTTTTTAATGTACAAAATTTTTTTTTTTGGTGTAATACTTTATTTAATTCCATGAAAGTACTATCTTGAATAATTATTAATCCAATGAATTACGTTAGATTTTATTTGAAAAAAATAGATTTAGTTAAATTCAATACATAAATTTTCTTTAAACTTTTAAAAATAGAAATGAGTGTATAATTGCATGGTTGTAATCGGTGATATCTGTGGCATATTTAAGTATTTAGATCATTTTAGAACCTTAGTGCCAGCTAGTTGGCAGGGTATTTTATTTTTTATAGTATTTTTAATATATTATTTGTGTGCCTGTGTGTTTATGTCATTATGAGGCTAGAACCATTGAACGAAATTACATAAAACCAGTGTAAAAATAAAGAAAAAAAGTCTGTAAAAGACGTGGGCCATAGTTTTGCTACTCAGCTATTGTACTTTTGGAGATGTTCAATAAATACTATTTTTAGGATAATAATAATTTTATAATGTTCAAAAACACTAAAAATTAAATATCTCAAAAACTACGGTATCTGAGTAAAAAATCTATAGCCCATGCCAATCGGTTAGGCGATTCTTGAGTCATTAGGGTACTAACAGACAAACAAATGGTCTCAGATGGTCTCCACCACTCCTATAAAGTCCTCAAGGCCGAGTGACCTTATAAAGCTCACTAGTTTTTGATGTATCAGTGGTCCATCATCTTCTTCATTCGTTAGTGAAAACTTGAGGTACTGTCTACGCCGTTCCTCCAGTGCTAGGGAAGCCCAGATTATATATTCGATGGTTTCTGTAGATTAATCGCAAAATCTGCAGTTCCGAATATCGTTTATGTCCGTCCATCTGTGATGGTTCAATACGGTGTATTCCGTAATCCAGCCCACCACAATGTGAGTGTAGATTCTATTCATATTCAGTAGTTAGTCACGCCCTTTCGTAGATCAGTGAGGTACCCAGGGCTCTTTTGGACTACCTGGCTCCCTTCAAAACTGAGGAATCTGGAAAATTTTATAAAATATATTTGAACCTGGTAACAAAACTTTTTTCATTTTTTTATTTTTTATGGTATTTTTAATATTTTATTTGTATGCCTGTGTGTTTCATCATGAGGCTCGAACAAATGTACGAAATTAAATTAACCTGGTGTTAAAATTAAAAAAAAAGTCTGTGGGAGTCATAGACCATAGTTTTGCGACTCAGCTATCGTACTTTTGAATATATTCAATTTTTACTATTTTTGGGATAAAAAAAATGTTTTGAAAATTTGATTAAAAAGTAAATGTTGCGGCCAATAGCTAGAATATCGCAATTTTCTATTTTTTTCTTTAAACATTCGCGGTAATATAGTCTTACGCGATATTGTAATTATTTGATTTATCGGCCCCCCGTTTTAGGGCCCCTTCTCTCACTTTAAACTTTCAGCGGTTCTATAAAACTGATTTATGCTCTAATTCTGTAGTCGGTCTTCGCGCCTCTAACATAGTCAATTACGTATTTAAAAAAACATGTGCCGCTCGGCGTGTCAAATTAATCAAGTCATATAATTAAACTTAGTGAAATTAAAATCAAATCAATTATATTCTTTAACGCCAGTTTTTTAGTTAATTAATTTATACAGTCCGCTAACTATTTATTTATAATTGTAAAATTTATTAAAGTGATTTAAATAATTAACATTATTTAATTTATACAAGTGATTCATTTATTTTACCTCAAAACAAAATTTTTCTATTTTCCCAATATAAATGTATCTAAAATTTTTCATGGTCAGTGTCGAGCTGGATTGGCTAATTACTAATTCGCAAAAAACTTGCAGAATTAATTTAAGATTGCGTGGATATTCATCGATTAAAAAAGTGCTCAACACGTGATTTTATTATAGTGAAAATTACAAACAGTGACTAAAACAAAATTTTCAATTATTCAAATTGTTGTGAAAAATACAAAAACGTGTTGTGCAAAATATTCAAAATAGTGTCCAAATTCAAAATTGTGTTTTGCGAATCTACAAAAAGTTTTTTTTAATTAATTAAAAAATTTTTCTGTATGCTCTTTATTACAAAAAGGGTTTAGTGCACTTTTGGACTAAGTATACCGCATCAATTCATTAAAAGACACCACGCGGGCGGGTTCTTGTATTAGGACTATAGAAAGTAGCAGAAGTTGCCATCATCTTTTTACGAGAAAGAAGAGGTACGAGGAAGGAGTATCAAGTCTCCCTTCTGATCAATACATCAACGCCCAAGACCACACATCAGCCGTTCTCCCACCACTTCATTTAACGAGGGTATCTAAGCATAACCGCCAAAACACTTTCGAGAAAGTCTTCAGACACAGGTGTATGAAAGGTTGTCATTCATCAGGCCTTTTTTCTCCTTTATAAAAACCATGTTAAAAGTAAACTAAGCCTGCTTTTCAAGGTAATATCTTTTCAATACTCATTTCTCATATCATAACAATGTCTGAAGTCCGTAAATTATTATCTGAACAAATACATTCAATACTAAGGGGGGGAGAACGTATTTCAAAATCCATATGGTATTGCAGAAGGGAACTACTCTCAGAATATTGGGACAGTTTTCGAAAACGTCACAACTTGCTAATCATTCATATAAACGAACTTCTAAAGGAAACGTATTTCATAAATAATTATTTTCTAGTTGTGAAGCAGTCATTCATTGATGCTATTAACACAATCAACGAGAAGATCTATACCTCAGCAGCCACTTCACCAGGTCTAACGTTCTGCACTGTCAACGCATCAAATATTTTACCTCAAAACCAAATTTTCCAATTTTTCCAATATTAATTTATTCAAAATATTTCAGTGAAATATCTGTAAAATATGATAAAATTTTACTGTCGCAATTGTTAATACTTTATTTGGCACTAATTTATGCATACACAGTTAAATTTTCATTAAAAACTGACGTTCCTTCAAAAATTAAAAAATTTATTGTTGATATGCTTAAAAAAATTTTTGATTTTTAAAAATAATTGTTATAATAGATGATTTGCGATGAAATTCAGAATGCTGGAGACAAATTCTTGAAATTTAAGTATTCTTAGAACGAAATAAATATTAAATTATTAACATTTACTTATTAAAATTTGGTTATTAAAATTATAATATTTCATTTCATCCTGTTTTTCTTTTTACTGTGAAAAATACTAAATTAGTGCAATGTACAATGGTTCCTGCTAACGGAAGCTTTTCAAACAATTTTATTTAATGCAGCCCTAATCCAAGTTATTAATTTTATAATGTAGTTATTTCCGCCCTCTCGGAATGACCACAATTATTATTTAATATTTCAAATAAAATTATATAAATTATTATTTTGATTTTATTGACCTGTACTGGGCATAATTAACATAATAATATATATATATTAGACAATATGGGCGATTAATAGAAATAACTAATAATTTAAAATTATATAAGTTGCTAAGTAAAAAGGAGTCGTATAAACACGCGCGCGCGATAATATGTAAATATATTGAAATGGTAGCACATGATTGACTTTTATTCTTTGGATCGCGGGAATTTATCTATAATGCTGAATGAGGGAGAGGTGAAAGGGGTAGAACCTGTAATAATAATAATTCACTTTATTTAATTATTAAAAATACAAATATATAAAATTATCTTTATTCAGAACTACTATATAAAATATTATAGACTTTTTAATTATAATTATTAACTTCACTGTCGATTAATTTTAATCGCTAAATAATCGATTTTTATCTTTTCGAAATAAACGACACTTTTCACTGCAATTCTTCACGACACACACACATTAATATTTCTCGTTCTTTACCTTTTTATTTCCGCTGACTATTTTCTTGATCCAAAACTTCTTTAACTTATTAATAACAAACTTTGCTTTGAATTTTATATTGAAAATCCTCCTATATATATAAGTAAGCAAATACATTGACTCCAAGAAATAATAATAATGGCCGCAATACGAATCTTAAACTTTTTATAATAATATACAATAAATCACTAATTCTTGTCGTAGCAATTTATTTATTATTAATAATCATTAATCAAATAATCATTAAAAGCTAGTGCAATTTATTCTAATACTTTATCTATGCAATTTATTAATTAATTTAATTATCAAAATTTCACTTTACAAAAAATGTGCTTTACTAATTCAAGGTCTAAGCAACAATGCCGTCCCTTGCCGGCCGTTGTTCTTCCCTCTCCTCTCCTCTCGTTCGTCGATCTTGCGGTCTCTCTATATGTGTGTGTCGAGTGTGCGTGTCGCTATTACCTATTAAAATTCAATCATTTTTATATAAGGCACTCGCGCATGATAATATTTCGCGCACTTATGAAAATTGTTTCTTCCGGCTTTTATAGCTACGTTATAATAGCCCTCCCC
This sequence comes from Anagrus nilaparvatae, assembly GCA_022575985.1. Taxonomy (NCBI): domain Eukaryota; kingdom Metazoa; phylum Arthropoda; class Insecta; order Hymenoptera; family Mymaridae; genus Anagrus; species Anagrus nilaparvatae. Next base: position 751,148 of record JAKSXM010000129.1, read on the forward strand.
TTAAGGGGGCTTTTGGGACAAAAGCCCTCAAACTTCTATATTCATTCATCATACTTTACAATAATTTGCCATAACCCAAGCTTACTCACTTTATTATTAAATTATTTACTTAGACTAATTTATGTACAATTAAAATTATATTTACAAGATTTTATTTACATAGGATTAAGAGTTAGGTCAGGCACAATAAAAATCTTTATTTTTCAAATTTTCATAAGCGCAAAAAAAAAAATTTTAATTACTTACATACTTTTTACCACATTTCGCCGCTTCTTTTTGAGGAATTTGGGTAATTATAAGGGATATAAGGGTTGATTTGTCTTGTGAATTTAGTTCGGTCATTTTTCCGCTAATTTATGGATAAATATTAATATAAAATAGAGATAAGTTAATCAAAAAAAAAAAACGAAATCAGGAGATTTTTCCTTATTGATTTGTAAATAAAAAAATGAAAAAAATAAAAATAAATTTAAAAAAAATTTTACACATGATTAACTTGTATCTCTAATTATTTTGTGGAAATAGAAATTTATCCCAATTTCGAACAAATTCTATAGCCTTCTGCATAGACAGTTCACTAGGAATTCGTCTTACGGTAGGGGGTAAACCGTCAATATCGAATCCGAAAAGGCTAAGCTGGGATAACATATTTTCAGGTCCTTCTACCTGGGGTTCTATTTCCGCAATTTCTTCAGGGTCTTTTTCGTTGGGGTCATTTGTCCAGCTGTCTCCATATGGTGGGGCCGCAAATATATTTGGGTAAATTTCCCAGATCGGTCTGGCTTCCTCTCCCATTTAGTCAACATACATCTTCTCGTTATTTTTACAGTCTCGTCTCGTGTGTGTAGGCTGTCCGCAGTTAAAACAAACGTAAAATGGTGGGTCGACGTCTTCGGGCCTATTCCGAATAACTATAATCTTTTTCTTCTTTTTTTCATCGCTGTCTAGGCCGTCAGGTTTTGGGATTTTGAGGGACATTAGAGAAGGTAAGGAACTAGCGATCGGACTAGGTTGTAGATTTACTCTGTGAGATTCGATTTTAAATTTTTAAATTTCCCGGTTAATATTATGGTAAAGAAGATTTGTAGATTTCTTCTTGTAATATTTTGAAGGAAATATTTGAAGAAATTAGGAAAATTCAGGTAAAATGAATTCACACGTGATTAAAATAATAAAGTTAATTATTAAAATGCACTTATGGAATATACAAAATTTAAAAGTAGATTAGCGGACTAGTAGAAGCAAGAGAAGGGGCCCTAAAACGGGGGGCCGATAAATTAAGTAATTATGATATCATGTAAGCGTTTAATTACCACGAATATTTAAAGGCAAAAATAGAAAAATATGATTTTATAGCTATTGGCCGCAACACTTCTTTATCTTGGGTCGTGAGATTTTGTTTAAAAGTTAAGCAATGAATTTAATTTTTTATTTAATTCAGTAAAAATATATATCCAATTAATATTTTAGAAAAATTTTAAATATGATAGGTTAAATGTATTAATTGAATTATGAGTGTATCTTTAATAATAAACAAACACAACACACAATGTTATTTCTTTGCAAAGTACTTTAAATTTTATTCGCCTTACTACTCTTACTTTTTGAATCTAAAATATCTTATCGTTAAAAAATTAACATCAAATTAATCCCCCTTATAATATAGATAAAATACAATAATAGTTTACTTTAATCAGCTGACTAGTAAATCATAATAATCTTTAATAATACTTTAATAATTTCCCCATATAAACAGACAATATACAAGTTTTTATTTATTTTAATTTTACTTTATACATAAAATTTTATAGTGAATATAAACGCCTTTATAAATTAAGGCTGTTAGTTATTTAAATAACTATCTTCAATAACAACGAAGAAACAAACAAATCTAAGTTATTATGATAGTACGTCAACCACTCATAAACACACATATACTTAATTGATTCTTTACAAACTATTTTATTCAGCTACAATCTTTTATTTTTTTACTAATTGTTTTAATTCTATATATGTATTTCTTAGCTATAATATTTCTTTAGTTTATGTAAATCTTAAAAGCGAACACTTGATCGATCAAAGCATTGCTATCTAATGGTTCACAAGTCATTCATCGATATCAACTAATGTTTTAACTGGTATTTTTACAATAAAAATAGTATAACCTTGTGATGCAAAAAACCTTATGAATGAATACTCAACTTAATTTTCTTTTAACTCCTATGCACCATTCAGCAATAACAGTTTTTCCTCGATGACAAACAAATTTATGAATGACGAACCTATGATGTAGTTGGTTGCGAAACGATGCTGGAGTTAAAGTCCAAAGTAGGTTGTAATATCTTAATTGAGGTTAACTTGAGAGATGACCATAAATTCCAAATTAGATGCATACAAACAGCTACATAATACATATATCATTAATTAATTATTCCTATACATTACGATTTTAATTAATAATCATAATTAATCATTTAAACTTTACTTGTTAATACAAAACAAATATAATTTTACAAACTAAACATGTGCTTACTTTTATTACATGCATTACATTAATAAAAAATAATATATACCCCGATTGAACTCTTTAGCAAATTTTAAAATCCATAGCCTTAATTCTTCTATAATTATTAATAAAAATACTTTTAATTATTTTAATAAAACATATATTACTTTTTTGGAGGCTGAATGCTTTTCGCACCGCTCAGGTCGAGTCGCCATTCCCTCTCTATCTCTTTCTTGAGAACTTCTTTTTTCTCGCGCTGAAATTCAAGTTGGTAATCTTTATTTTTAAAGATTAGCCAACCTAAATCAAAGGGCGAAATTCAAAAATTAAAACGCAGTCCTTACAACTCCCTCCACCAATCTTTCTATCAATGGTTTCGGTGGCCTTTGGTTATCTGGAACTTTTCGCTCTTCGACATTAGGCCGTTCTTCCATTTTGTCTTCCTTCCCGCCATCTTTTTCAATCTTTGGTTTCCTTGGGGGCCTTTTTACAAGCGTTGGTTGTTTTATTTTTATGAATGCGACTGGTGACGATCGTACATGGACCTCTTTTAATATTACTTCTTCACTATTTTCTTCTGGGTCGCAAGTTGTAGCTTGGGGAACTGGAGTTGGCTCTGTCGGGTTCAGAAGGTCCTCCTCTTCTTCGAGTTATGAGAGATCTATTTGATTTATCGAATTGATCTGCTTCAATAGTTCCTTGGCTATCTCTTGAGACATGGCTACTTGGAGTTCCCCTATAACAATTTATTTTATTTATTTCCTGAAAATTCTGGTTCATATTTGGGATTAAGTAGGGAGGTTTAACCCATTTACGCCCAAGCGGACGTAAACGGAAAGTCAAAAAAAAAAATACGTTCCCGTATAGATAGAGGCTTTTAAATTGCATGTCTATAGTAAAATTTCATTCCTTTACTGAATCTGAAGTCAGATTTTACTTACAACCCTTTCTAATGCCCCAAAAATAGGGGTGATGGGGGTGAAAAAGGGGCTAAAATAAAAATGACGGAAAAATCAATATAAAAATAAAAAATTGATACCAAAAAACATTTAAAATTATTTATTTGTGCAAAAAACTTACATTTTTTAGGTTTATGGGATATTTAATTGGATTTCAACCCTTATATTGCAATTAGGGGTAGTTTATCCCAAAAACTTCAAATATTGTTATTTTAGTTCCAAATCGGTTCTAATAGGTAAATTTTACTCCTAATTTCATTTTTTGAATTTTTTTTGAGCTAAAACGCTTCTATAAGCGTAAAAATAGGGGTAATCAGGGCTAAATGGAACCTATATAATTTATTATTTTTATATAGGAAACTAAATTAGAATTTTACGCTTACAGAAGCGTTTTAGCTCAAAACAAATTCAAAAAATGGAATTAGAAGTCAAATTTACCTATTAGAACCGATTTGGAACTAAAAAAACAATATTTGAAGTTTTTGGGATAACTACCCCTAGTTGCAATATAAGGGTTGAAATCCAATTATATATCCCATAAACCTAAAAAATGTAAGTTTTTTGCACAAATAAGTAATTTTAAATGTTTTTTGGTATCATTTTTTTATTTTTATATTGATTTTTCCGTCATTTTTATTTTAGCCCCTTTTTCACCCCAATTACCCCTCTTTTTGGGTCATTTGAAAGGGTTGTAAGTAAAATCTGACTTCAGATTCGGTAAGAGCATGAAATTTTACTAAAGACATGTAATTTAAAAGTCTCTATCTATACGGGAACCTATTTTTTTTTTGACTTTCCGTTTACGTCCGCTTGGGCGTAAATGGGTTAAGGGGGCGTAATTGCAAGACATGAATCTTACCCAAGCGGTTAGTTGAGTCTACCTCATACGTGTTTTGCGATAAAACCTTATTGATTTTAGTAGGTTCTTCGGTCCTAGGTGCAAGTTTCGCAGAAAAGTGTTTATCTGAAGAAGAACCATATCCCCCTCCCTAAACGTCACCTCTTTCCTATTCTTGTCAAAGTAAGCTTTCTGCTTTTCTCGCGCATTATCAATGTACTAAGCCACTAGATCTCTTAAAATTTGTAACCTTTTTAACCTGCCTTTCCAGGATTCTGGGTCTATTTTATGTACATTAACTGTATTAGTTACTCCTTCCATTTCTAATTCCCGTCGTAAACTTTTTACTGGTTTTGGTTGCCGACCGTAATTTAAAAACGCGGGAGAACACTTTGTAGATTCTTGCTTGGCTGTGTTTATGGCATGTCTAAATTCATGTAGGTGCAAGTCCCAGTTACAGTGGTCAGACCCTATAAACATTCTTATCATAGTTTTTAGATTACGATTTTGGCGTTCCACGGGATTTGCGGCCGGATAATATGGAGGTGTTGTAATAAACCACACACCATAGTCCCTTAGCCTTTTTTTTACTAAATTATTGTCAAATTCCGTTATCCGCTAAAAAATACTCTGGGGTTTCCCACCTGAATAAAATTAGTTCTTCAAATGCTTGAGCTATGTTTTTACCGTCTTGTTTCTGATGGATTTCAACTCAATCATTTTCGTGAATAAATCTTGAAAAACTACTAGATATTTAAAGCCGTTTTTACTTGGAGGAAACTCCATACAATCGGCCGCAACTACTGTCCAGGGTGATTCTACAATTCGTTTACACATCAAGCCCTGTGGCCCAGTTTGCACCGATTTATGTCTTTGACATTCTAGACAGGAAGATACATACTGAAGGGTATCATGGTACATTCCTGGCCAAAAATATGTTCTCGCTAATCGATCATATGTTTTTGTAATGCCAAATTGCCCTGTTCATGATGTGCTCCTTGGAAAGCCCTTCTAATCCAATCTCGTGGTAGAACTAATTTCCAGCTATTCTCTTCTTCGTCAATATTGTCTAAAAAATAATCTTTTCTGTGTATATACATTCTATTATCGACTAACTGCCAGTCAGGAAATTTCCATGGCCAAGTTTGAATTTCTTTGATTCTTCGCAAATACCATTCATCTGTTACTTCTTCTAAAACTGCTAGAAAGTCTTGTTCGCTGTCATCGCTTGATTCCTTTAAATCTTTATAAGGGATTCGTGATAGAGCATCGGGAACATAATTTAAACAACCTTTCCTATATTGTATGTCAAAGTCCCAGTGTTACAATTCTAAGGCCCATCGTGCCAGACGTCCAGTAGGTTCTTTTAAATTATTCAGCGATTTTAAACTTGAATGGTCCGTTATGGCTGTAAAATTATAACCTTCTAGATAGGGTCTGAATTTTTTTATTGCCCATATTAAAGCCAAACATTCGCGCTCTGTAGCGCTATAATTCTTTTCCGCATCATTTAATACTCGACTAATATAAACGATTGGGTGTTCTCCGTCATCATGTTGTTGCGCCAGCACAGAACCCAAGGATTCGCCGCTAGCGTCAGATTGTACCGTGAATCTCTTTGAAAAATCGGGCCTAGCGAGTACCGGGGTACTGACTAAGGCCATTTTTAATTTTTCAAAGGATTCCTGTTGTTCATGACCCCAGGTCCACTTAACTTTCTTGTGTAGAAACTTAACAAGAGGTAATTTTAGTTCCGCAACTTTTTCAGTAATTTGGAAAGACCATCCTATCATACCTAAAAATCACCTTAGTTCTTTTAGGTTAGTAGAGGCTGGGTATTCTAAGACCGGTTTAATTTTTACTTTGTCTGGTCTAAGGCCATTTGCATCTAATACAAATCCTAGATATATAATCTCCTTACAGCCAAATTCGCATTTTTCGGGATTTATGGAAAGTCCTGCTTCAACTAATTTTTTTAAAACTATTCCTAGGTATTTTAAGTGTTTTTTAAAAGTCTCCGTTGCTATAACTATATCATCCTGGTAAGTTAAAACGTAAGGTTTGAGGTCTGGAGTAATTATCTTATCCATCAGTCTCTGGAAGGTTTTAGGGCCATCAGTGACGCCAAAGGTATTCTGGTAAATTGTAGCAGTCCTAGCCCTGGAAGAGCAAAAGCTGTGTACATTTTTGACGAATCTTCTAAAAGATATTGGTGAAAAGCTTTTCTCAAATCAATTTTTGACAGAAATCGAGCTTTTCTGAGCTTATCCAAAGAAGCATCCAAATTTGGTAATGGATATGAATCTCTTTCTGCCACATTATTGAGGTCACGATAGTCCACGCACATCCTCCACTGTTTTGCTAGGAACCATCAATGGTGCGCTACACCAAGAACTATTAGAATGTTCGACCGCACCTAACTTGATCCACTTTTTAGCTTCCTCGATCGCCAAATTCAATAATTTCGGAGACATTCGTCTAACTTTGTGTATTACCGGAATGGCATCAGGTTTCACTCTAATTTTATGCTTAAATAGGTGAGTTTTGCCTAAAGGCATTGGATTTGGGGGTAAACATTCTTTTAAAACCTTTTAAAACCCCTGTGTCACATTTAGTTCTGTTTGTGTTGTTTCAAAAAATCATTTTTCATTGCAAATTTATAATTATGAAAACACATTCAAACTATTCAAAGCAGCGTAGGTGAAAAATTAATGAAAAATTATAGGTTCTGATTGATTCTCTAGTTATAATAGAGAAAATAAAAAAATTTAACTGAGTACGTATAAATTAGTGCCAAATCAAGTAATACCAATTGTGACAGTAAAATTTAATCATATTTGTTAGGTATTTCACTTTTCAAGCAAATTTCCAAAAAATTTTATATAACCTAAAAATAGTAAAAATTGAATATCTCCAAAAGTAAGAAAGCTGAGTCACAAAACTATAGCCTAAGTTATCCGAATACTTTTATTCTTTATTATTCAAGTCATGTTTCATGTCAAGTGGTTCGGCGGTTCTTGAGTCATTAGGGTACAGACAGACAGACAGACAAATAAATTTTCAAATATATATAGTAAAGCATAGGTGAGAGGGGTGGCTCCGCCCCCCCTGATCTATTCCCGGTGTTGTTGTTATTGATTTTTTATTATTATCATGTTGTTATTGTTCCAAATATATATCAATGCCAAAAAAAATGAACGCCTTGAAATAAGCTAAAATTTTTTTTTTAATGCAGACTTTTACTTTTACTTTTACTTTGTCTACTTTTACTTTTACCAGTTCAAATGTGACCAATAAGATAAAAGTTGTAGTAAATTCAAAGGAATGGCGTAAATTTGAAAATGGGCCAAATCAGGCTATTTTTTGACTACCCATGAGGTGCTAGAGGACTAAAACTTTAGCTGAGGGACTTTTTTATCACCCCAAACTATACCCTAAAATTTGTACCCCGAAATATACCCCGAATATATATAATATAATAAAAAATTTTAAAAATATTTTATATAATTTTAAAAATACCTCCGTTTTGAATAAAAATTTCAGAGAATACGTAAAAATTAGTGCTGAATTGAATAATATGAAGTGCGATGGCAAAATTTTTCGATAGTAGGAGATATTTCAATTTTTGATAAAATTTTTAAAAAATGTTATCAAGTTCAAAAATACTAAAAATTAGATATCCCAAAAACTACGATAGCTAATCAGAAAATATATGGCCTATGTCACCCGCATTTTTTTTTCTTCATTTTGAGGCCGGTTTCATGCCAATCGGTTCGGTGGTTCTTGAGTCATTAGGGTACAAACAAACAAACACACAAACAAACATATAAATTTTTAAATATATACAGTATTAAGATAAGATATAGTAAAAAATTTTAAAGATACCTCCGTTTTGAATAAAAATTTCAGAGAATACGTAAAAATTAGTGCTGAATTTAATAATATGAAGTGCGATCTCAAAATTTTTCAATAGCATCGAGATATTTCAATTTTTGATAAAATTTTTAAAAAATGTTATCAAGTTCAAAAATACTAAAAATTAGATACCTCAAAAACTACGATAGCTAATCAGAAAATATATGGCCTATGTCACCCGCATTTTTTTTTCTTCATTTTGAGGCCGGTTTCATGCCAATCGGTTCGGTGGTTCCTGAGTCATTAGGGTACAAAAAAACAAACACACAAACAAACAAATAAATTTTTAAATATATATAGTACAAGCTGCCTCCGGCTCGCTTCGCTCACCTCGGCAACCGCCAAGGGGGCTGTGCCCCCCTGGACCCCTGCCACTTGATTTTTCCAAAGATATGTTGTTTTAGCTTACTTAATAGTTTGTATAACAACCTTTTTTATCCGAATTATTATATAAAATTTACTAAATCATAAAAATTACGGACGTTGGAACTAAGGCGGATAATTAGTGATCAGCGATACAAAGCTTGAGTACCCTTCCCTAGGATCTGCAAGTGGCAGTTGCTTCCCTCAACTACCAATTCTAGGATTCACCCTGATAATACCTGTACAAGTTTCTATTAGTTACTCTATTGATCTACTATATTAGTAATCGCTAAGAATTACGAATATATATAATATTATTCCTAAACTTTTATAATTTTTGAAAAATGATTGTAACTTTTGACAGATCGAGCCGATTAGCTTAAAAATTTAGGTGGATACGTAAAAAATATACACGAATCGAATGAAATTCTTTTTGATAGTAAAATTTTTCCTCGGTTATTTGTTTTTTTGGTTTTTTTTAAAAATTTGATAACAATTTTTTTCTTGAAAATTCAGTTTTTTCAACATAAAAAATTTTTGTCGTTATCAATCGAAACGAAACCTAGCCTATGTTTTGACCCGTAATTTTTGCCGTCTTTTGCCGTAAACCCCATGTCTGTAGCTTTTATCGTGTTCTCGTTTATCGCGTTCGGACACACATAATTAAAGATTTATATATATATAGGATAGGATAGGATAGGATAGGATAGGATAGGATAGGAAGGATAGGATAGGATAGGATAGGATAGGATTAGTCCTAAACTTTTATAATTTACGAAAAATTATTGTATCTTTTGACAGATCGAACCGACCGCCTTGAAAATTTAGGTGGATACGTAAAAAATATACCCGAATCGAATGAAATTCTTTTTTACAGTAAAATTTTTCCTCGGTTTTCCGTTTTTTTTGTTTTTTTTGAAAATTTGATAACATTTTTTTTCTCGGAAATTCAGCTTATTCAACATAAAAATTTTTTGTCGTTATCAATCGAAATGAAACCTAGCCTATGTTTTGACCCGTAATTTTTGCCATCTTTTGCCGTAAACCCTATGTCTGTAGCTTTTATCGTTTTCTAGTTTCTCGCGTTCGGACACACACATAATTAAAGATTTATATATATACTAGCAAAAGTTGGAGGGGGGGGGGGCGGAGCCCCCCTGTGTCACGTTTCCTTCTGTTTGTTTTGCTTCAAAAATTCATTTTTCATTGCAAATTTATAATTATGCAAACACATTCAGATTTTTCAAATCATTTCAAATCTCCTGTTCACATTTACTTCAATAGTTTTCTGTTGCTTAAAAAAGTCATGTTTCTCTGCAAATTTATAATTATGCAAACACATTCAAACTATTCAGAGTTATGAAGAATTTAGATTTATGAAAAATTATAGGTTCTGATTGATTCTCTAGTAATAATAGAGAAAATAAAAAAATTTAACTTACGTATAGTACGTATAAATTAGTGCCAAATTAAGTAATACCAATTGTGACAGTAAAATTTAATCATATTGTTTAGGTTACAAAAAATTTTATATATCCTAAAAATAGTAAAAATTGAATATCTCCAAAAGTAAGAAAGCTGAGTCAGAAAACTATAGCCTATGTTATCCGAATACTTTTATTCTTTATTATGACACTGGTTTCATATCAAGTGGTTCGGTGGTTCTTGAGTCATTAGGGTACAGACAAACAGACAAACAAACAAATATATAATATACAATAATATAATAAAAACAAACAAATAATATAATATACTGTAGCCTAAAATTTGAGTTGAATATATATAATATATAGTAAAAAGTTTTTTAAAAATTTTATAAAATTTTAAAGATACCTCCGTTTTGAATAAAAATTTCAGAGAATACGTAAAAATTAGTGCTGAATTGAATACTATGAAGTGCTATAGCAAAATTTTTCGATAGTATCCAGATATTTCAATTTTTGATAAAATTTTTAAAAAATGTTATCAAGTTCAAAAATACTAAAAATTTAATATCTCAAAAACTACGACAGCTAATCAGAAAATATAGGGCCTATGTCACCGGCATTTTTTTTTTCTTCATTTTGACGCCAGTTTCATGTCAATCGGTTCATTGGTTCTTGAGTCTTTAGGGTACAGACAAACAGACAAACAGACAAACAGGCAAATAAATTTTCAAATGTATATGGGTCAATATTTGTGAAGTGTATACAGTTTGGATTTTCGAGTCTCAGAATCTACTCCAAAGTATGTTTGGTCGAAAGCATATATAAAAAAAATAATTTTCCCCAATTTTTAGCTTTTTAGATTCAATCCTCTATTTTTTACAGCGATTTTTGTTTTTTTCAATTTTTTGAAATTTTTAATTTTTGAGAAATTTATGTTCATTAATTTTTCTCGCAACCGCGCACTTTACTATAAAATTTTTTTTCCTTATAGTACTTCATAGGAAATTTCCCGTAGAATTCGATTCTGGGGTCCAAACTTTTTTTTGAACTGCGCATGCGCGAGAAAATCAACATTCTTGCTTTGCCTTTTCTAGCTTATATTCCTCAGCTGCAGACAGCTCAATTTTCATCCTGTTGGTCTCAAATTGTAGGTTTTTTCATATACTTTCAGAATATGAAATCATTTTTTTGGGTAAATTTATTTTAAAAGGAATAAAATTGAAAAATAGCGATTTTTAAAAAATCATTTTTCACAAATTTTGAATTTTCCGCCAAGTCACGTGACCAAATGAAAATCTGACTAAAAATTCGGATTCAGCGAAAAATTTTACATAAGGATACCAATTTTCGTCTTATTTCATTAAATAGTTTCTAAGATATCCCATTTTAAAGATAAAGATTAAAATTGACTTTTTTTAAAAAACCCTAAAAATGGGACTCTGACTTTAATTATCATATCTGTTAAACAAATAATTATAAAAAGACGAGTAAAAATTTTTTGGAAAATAAGGGCTTGTAAAAAATTTTTGAGGCCTATAGAACTCGTTTCTTTTAAAAATTAGAATTTTGGCAGCAATTTCAAAATTGGTCATTTTGGGGTAAGAATAGGCATTTGGTTTATTGACTATCGGCATGAGAGATTTAGCGACAAATGATTGCAGTGTGCTGTAACTGAATGGTGACACTTATACTAAAAAAATGAGACTAATTGGAAGTATTTTGGTTAACTGGCACGTTTGCAGCTTTGTATTAAAGATTATGAAAAAAATCCTATTTTATAACATTGTTGTATTTTGTAGCTATTCTATCTTATTTTCAATTTTCCGAATTTTCTAGTTACCTAATGAAAATTTTGACGAAATTTTCCGTTTCCTCGAGAATTTTTACAAAAGACCCCCTTTTTGGAAAAGTTTCCGTAACGCTATAGAAATAAAAGAAATAGCAAAATACTAAATAACTACAAAATACCACAATGTTATCAAATAGGATTTTTTCGTAATCTTTAATACTAAGCTGCAAACGTGCCAGTTAACCTAAATACTTCCAATTGGTCTCATTTTTTTGGTATAAGTGTCACCATTCAGTTACCGTACACTGCAATCATTTGTCGCTAAATCTCTCATGCCGATAGTCAATAAACCAAATGCCTATTCTTACCCCAAAATGACCAATTTTGAAATTGCTGCCAAAATTCTAATTTTTAAAAGAAACGAGTTCTATAGGCCTCAAAAATTTTTTACAAGCCCTTAGTTTCCAAAAAATTTTTACTCGTCTTTTTATAATTATTTGTATAACAGATATGATAATTAAAGTCAGAGTCCCATTTTTAGGGCTTTTTAAAAAAAGTCAATTTTAATCTTTATCTTTAAAATGGGATATCTTAGAAACTATTTAATGAAATAAGACGAAAATTGGTATCCTTATGTAAAATTTTCCGCTGAATCCGAATTTTCAGTCAGATTTTCATTTGGTCACGTGACTTGCCGGAAAATTCAAAATTTGTGAAAAATGATTTTTTAAAAATCGCTATTTTTCAATTTTATTCCTTTTAAAATAAATTTACCCAAAAAAATGATTTCATATTCTGAAAGTATATGAAAAAACCTACAATTTGAGACTAACAGGATGAAAATTGAGCTGTCTGTAGCTGAGGCATATAAGCTAGAAAAGGCAAAGCAAGAATGTTGATTTTCTCGCGCATGCGCAATTCAAAAAAAAATTTGGACCCCAGAATCGAATTCTACGGGAAATTTCCTATGGGGTACTATAAGGAAAAAAAATTTTATTGTAAAGTGCGCAATTGCAAGAAAATTTAATGAACATAAATTTCTCAAAAATTAAAAATTTCAAAAAATTAAAAAAAACAAAAATCGCTGTAAAAAATGGAGGATTGGATCTAAAAATCTAAAAATTGGGGAAAATTATTTTTTTTATATATGCTTTCGACCAAACATACTTTGGAGTAGATTTCGAGACCCACCCATGCAAAGTCATATACAGTTCACAAATATTGACCCATATAGTATTAAGATATATATATTGATAGCTGCCTCCGGCTCGCTTCGCTCGCCCCGGCAGCCACCATGGGGGCTGCGCCCCCCTGGACCCCTGATGCTTTATTTTTCCAAAATTATGTTGTTTTAGGTTACTCAATATTTTGTAAAATAACCTGTTTTTACCCGAAGTATTATCTAAAATTTACTGGATCATAAAAATTACGGGCATACGAACCCAGACTAATAATTAGTGATCAGCAATACAAAGCTTTGCTACCCTTCCATAGGATCCACAGCAGTCGTTATGTCCCTCGACTATCCATTCTAGGGTTCTGCTTGATGATAAAAGCTGTTCAAGTTTCTTTTAGTTACTATATTCAGTTACTACATCAGTGACTGATAAAAATTAGAAATATATATAATATTAGTCCTAAACTTTTATAATTTTCGAAAAATTATTGTATCTTTTGACAGATCGAACCGACCGCCTAGAAAATTTAGGTGGATACGTAAAAAATATACCCGAATCGAATGAAATTCTTTTTTATAGTAAAATTTTTCCTCGGTTTTTTGTTTTTTTGGTTTTTTTTAAAAATTTGATAACAATTTTTTTCTTGAAAATTCAGTTTTTTCAACATAAAAAATTTTTGTCGTTATCAATCGAAACGAAACCTAGCCTATGTTTTGACCCGTAATTTTTGCCGTCTTTTGCCGTAAACCCTATGTCTGTAGCTTTTATCGTGTTCTCGTTTATCGCGTTTGGACACACATAATTAAAGATTTATATATATATAGGATAGGATAGGATAGGATAGGATAGGAATAGGATAGGATAGGATAGGATAGGATAGGATAGGATAGGATAGGATATAGGACTAGCAAAAGTTGGAGAGGGGGGGCTCTGCCCCCCCCTGTGTCACATTTCCTTCTGTTTGTTTTGCTTCAAAAAATCATTTTTCATTGCAAATTTATAATTATGCAAACACATTCAGATTTTTCAAATCATTTCAAATCTCCTGTTCACATTTACTTCAATAGTTTTCTGTTGCTTAAAAAAGTCATGTTTCTCTGCTAATTTATAATTATGCAAACACATTCAAACTATTCAGAGTTATGAAGAATTCAGATTTATGAAAAATTATAGGTTCTGATTGATTCTCTAGTAATAATAGAGAAAATAAAAAAATTTAACTTAGTACGTAGAAATTAGTACCAAATTAAGTAATACCAATTGTGACAGTAAAATTTAATCATATTGTTTAGGTTACAAAAAATTTTATATATCCTAAAAATAGTAAAAATTGAATATCTCCAAAAGTAAGAAAGCTGAGTCAGAAAACTATAGCCTATGTTATCCGAATACTTTTATTCTTTATTATGACACTGGTTTCATATCAAGTGGTTCGGTGGTTCTTGAGTCATTAGGGTACAGACAAACAGACAAACAAACAAATATATAATATACAATAATATAATAAAAACAAACAAATAATATAATATACTGTAGCCTAAAATTTGAGTTGAATATATATAATATATAGTAAAAAATTTTTTTTAATTTTATAAAATTTTAAAGAAACCTCCGTTTTGAATAAAAATTTCAGAGAATACGTAAAAATTAGTGCTGAATTGAATACTATGAAGTGCTATAGCAAAATTTTTCGATAGTATCCAGATATTTCAATTTTTGATAAAATTTTTAAAAAATGTTATCAAGTTCAAAAATACTAAAAATTTAATATCTCAAAAACTACGACAGCTAATCAGAAAATATAGGGCCTATGTCACCCGCATTTTTTTTTTCTTCATTTTGACGCCAGTTTCATGTCAATCGGTTCGTTGGTTCTTGAGTTTTTAGGGTACAGACAAACAGACAAACAGACAAACAGACAAATAAATTTTCAAATATATGTAGTATTAAGATATAAATGGTATATTTGTTTCAGTTATTGTTTTATCATAATTTTCAGATGAATTATTTGATTTAATAGAATTATTTTCTGAATTTTCTATTATATTAATGTCTAAAGATTGTAATTCGTTAGATATGTTTCCATTAATTGGTAATTGTTTTAAAATATCTTCTTCTATTTCTATATTTTTGTAATATATATTATTTAATTTAAGCCATACAATTGCATTTTTAATTTATTCAGAACGCACTTTGAAATCACTAAATACACTTGTGTATTTTTATGAAAAATTAATGTAGATGGTAATTTATTTCCAAGTATGGGTAATTCGTTTATATACTCTTCAATATTTTGTCGAAAGTTAATTATATTTCCAGAATAAGAATATTGATTTCCTTTAATTAAATAAATTGTAATTATCGGATGGATCCTAGCTATTAACATTTGTTTTATATAACTTAAATTACGTCATTCATCTGGTACTGTTCCCGGACCCATATTGTTATCAGCAGTAAATTGGTTTGATTTTTTGCAATCAGTACAAATTTATTTTCATCTGTATGAATGTCATAAAATTATCAGTTACATCTAATACATTCTTGAGTGAAAATATTTTGACATTCTTTGTTAAATTAATTTACAGGGGGTTTAACTTAAATTTTCAAGGGGGTTTGTTTATCCTAAAATCTCTTTTGTAATATATTGGAAAATCGGAGAAATATGTTCGGTTGAAAAATTAAATATTATCCACCTGAAATTCATTTTTCTCGCCTTAAAAAACCCCCTTGTAAAGTTAAAAGTTAATTTTTTTAAGTATATATATTATTATTTTTGATTTATTGACTTTTACTGGGAATAATTGTTAAATGAATCATATCTATTTAAATTGCCCTATCTCGATATGTGTATGTTTTAAATTACATCTCTTTTTTAAGTAAGACATATCAAGCGGCAATATTATATAATTTTTAAAATTCATTAAAAAATTATTTTTTTAAAATACGCGATTGTTAATGTAGGTACAGAAGGTACCTGCAGCGTTTCGATTAGCAACAACACATAGATCTCCTCAGTGTGGCTGAGTGTGTTAGTGTGTGCCACAGACGCTGGTGTACTACGTCTTTAATTTTTCTTATATAGAGAACAAATGCCTATTTTATCACTTGCGGGACACCATAGCCATTTGTTCCTTATATATGAAATGAATGCAATGACCGGTTGCGGGCCTACGTTCTATTTAATATTAAATTTTTAGTTATTTCTATTAATCGCCCAAATATTTTGTATTCTGTGATACCAGTCGGTATCAAAATGGATTAGGGGTAGGGGCGAGTCCCAAAGCCTTTAGACCTTTGCTGCCGACTGACTGCAAACTATACACGTCTTTTTTTTTCCTTCTCATACAACAAGCGTTTTTTCATAAGGAATTATTGCTGTCTTTTTTTTCTACTCTTTCTAAAATTATAAAAATTATCTCCAATCGAAAAAGTATCGAATTAATTCGATAGTCAGGGGTATAGTGTGAAAAAAAAGGTCAAATCTCTAACTGCCTCTGAAAGTGGATGGATTTTGATGAAACCTTTTGCATTCGCTTCAGAAAAAGCATACAAACAAAGCGTCGGAAAGGAAAATTGTCGGAAATGTCAAGGGGTGATTTTTCCACCCATTTTTCACCCCTTTTCCCCCCCCCAATTTTGAAATATAGTAAAAAATGTTTTTATCGACTTTTATATGATGCTATATGGTTAAATAGGTCACTAAATTAGAATTTTGGGTCAAAAATGACATTTAACAGGTTCCAAGGGGTGAAATTGGCCATTTTTCACCCCTTTCACCCCTAAAAAACTCATTTTGCCAAAAGAACTTATTTTTTTATTTTCAAAGGTCCTAGTAGGTTTTTTTGGACGCTGATTTCAAAAATGACGTCGAAAATTACATTTAACATATTCTAAAGGGTGAAACTGGCCATTTTTCACCCCTTTCACCCCTAAAAAACTCATTTTGCCAAAAGAACTTATTTTTTTATTTTCAAATGTCCTAATAGTTGGACGCTGATTTCAAAAATGATGTCAAGAATTACATTTAACATGTTCTAAAGGGTGAAATTGGCCATTCTTCACCCCTTTCACCCCTAAAGAACTCATTTTGCCAAAATAATGTATTTATTTATTTTCAAAGGGTCCATTAGGTTTTTTTGGTCGCTGATTTCAAAAATGACGTCGAAAATTACATTTAACATGTTCTAAAGGGTGAAATTGGCCAATTTTCACCCCTTTCACCCCTAAAAAAACTCATTTTGCCAAAAGAACTTATTTTTTTATTTTCAAATGTCCTAATAGGTTTTTTTGGACGCTGATTTCAAAAATGATGTCAAGAATTACATTTAACATGTTCTAAAGGGTGAAATTGGGCCATTCTTCACCCCTTTCACCCCTAAAGAACTCATTTTGCCAAAATAATGTATTTATTTATTTTCAAAGGGTCCATTAGGTTTTTTTGGTCGCTGATTTCAAAAATGACGTCGAAAATTACATTTAACATGTTCTAAAGGGTGAAATTGGCCAATTTTCACCCCTTTCACCCCTAAAAAACTCATTTTGCCAAAAAAACTTATTTTTTTATTTTCAAAGGTCCTAATAGGTTTTTTTGGACGCTGATTTCAAAAATGATGTCAAGAATTACATTTAACATATTCTAAAGGGTGAAATTGGCTATTTTTCACCCCTTCACCCCTAAAAAACTCATTTTGCCAAAATAATGTATTTATTTATTTTCAAAGGGTCTATTAGGTTTTTATGGACGCTGATTTCAAAAATGATGTCAAAAATTACATTTAACATATTCTAAAGGGTGAAATTGGCTATTTTTCACCCCAAGTACCCCCAAAATTTACATAAACCTTTAAGATATTTTTTTTAAATTAAATAAACTAATTAGGTTTTTTAGGTCGCAAATCTCAATATAATATATATTCATAAATATTCGTAAGTAATTTTTTGTATAAAACCGGTTTGTGTCAATGTTGGAGGTATTTGGGGTTAAAAATTGACAAATTCTCCCTTTAGAACCTGTAGTATTTTATTTCTGATATAATTTTTTAAATCAGCGTCCAAAAAAACATACTAGAGCCTTTCAAAATAAAAAAATAAGTTCATTTGGCAAAATAAGTTTTTTAGGGGTGAAAGGGGAGAAAAATGGCGAATTTCACCCTTTAGAAGATGTTAAATGTAATTTTCTACGTCATTTTTGAAATCAGCGTCCAAAAAAACCTAATGGACCCTTTGAAAATAAATAAATACATTATTTTGGCAAAATGAGTTTTTTAGGGGTGAAAGGGGTGAAAAATGGCCAATTTCACCCTTTAGAAGATGTTAAATGTAATTTTCTACGTCATTTTTGAAATCAGCGTCCAAAAAAACCTATTAGGACATTTGAAAATAAAAAAATAAGTTCTTTTGGCAAAATGAGTTTTTTAGGGGTGAAAGGGGTGAAAAATGGCCAGTTTCACCCTTTAGAATATGTTAAATGTAATTTTCGACTTCATTTTTGAAATCAGCGTCCAAATAACCTATTAGGACCTTTGAAAATAAAAAAATAAGTTCTTTTGACAAAATGAGTTTTTTAGGGGTGAAAGGGGTGAAAAATGGCCAATTTCACCCCCTGGAACCTGTTAAATGTCATATTTGACCCAAAATTCTAATTTAGTGACCTATTTAACCATATAGCATCATATAAAAGTCGATAAAAACATTTTTTACTATATTTCAAAATTGGGGGGGAAAAGGGGTGAAAAATAGGTGGAAAAATCACCCCTTGACATTTCCGACAATTTTCCTTTCCGACGCTTTGTTTGTATGATTTTTCTGAAGCGAATGCAAAAGGTTTCATCAAAATCCATCCACTTTCAGAGGCAGTTAGAGGTGAAAAACACTATACCCCTGACTACGAGATATTTCGAGCTAAAAACGTATTTAAATCATCTAAATCATTAACAGCATCAACAGGAAATAATAACTTCTAAGGAGGTATTTTATTTATTCTCTATTTCTTTTTCCATTAATACTAATGTAATATAAATAATACGAGGAGAATAGTTTTATACCAAAAATTGTATTAGGAAAGTATAAGTCAAAACAAATAAATGTTTCTTTTAAGAAAATAAATTTAATATTTTAAACCGGAATCAATTAGTACTCTCTCTTTCTCTCTCTCTCTCTCTGCCTCTCAGAGCACACATGGCCCGTGATGGCCTTATAGTATTAACATGATAATTTTTAACTCTATGCTTTTATTTTAACAGAAATGCGAAACAAATACTAATATTTGCTAAATGTTCAATAAAATAACTTTTTTAGTATTGACAAAATTATTGACAAAATCACTTCTTCATAATTAATGCTAAAAACTAATTAATTAAATGATATTTTTTACATTGAAACTTTTAATAATATAAACAAAACAAAAAAGGTTTTTCAACTAACATATTCAATCATTTCTTAAAGGGCCGTCAGGAATTGCCAACAGCTAAGGGAAATATAATTAATTAATATAATTTTTAAAATAAATATTAATGAAAAAAACATAGCTATTTCATACTGAAAATTATTGGATATCATTTCAATCGTAGGTTGAATTTGAAGTATGATTTACAAGGCAAGAAATTTAAAAAATATATCAGATAGCATAAATGTACCTATTCCATATAGTATACTTTTCTAAATTGATTTATTGACTTAGAAAATATTTTGGCGATTAATAGAAATAACTAAAAATTTAATATTAATTTTTTTAAGTTTTATGGTCCGCCATTTTGGAAAATCGGAAAATATGTTGGGTTGAAAAATTTAATATTTTTTACCCAAAATTCATTTTTAGACTTTAAAAACTTCCTTGTAATGTAAAAAGTTAATTTTTTAAAGTTTTTCAATTTACCATCTTGGAAAATTGGAAAATATGTTGATTTGTAAAATTGAATGTTTTCCACTAAAAATTCAATTTTTTCGCTTTAAAAAACCTTCTTATAATGTGAAAAGTTGATTTCTTCAAGTTTTTAGTCCGCCATCTTGTAAAATCGGTAAATATGTTGTTGAAAAATTATTATTATTATTATTATTATTATTATTATGAAGTTTATTTGTATAAAACAAAATACAGTAACACTCTTTTACAATTAGTTAATTAATATATACATAGTAAATAAAAAATAAAATAAAATAGATTATTACAATTAGGTAACAATATTAAATATCTTTAATAAATATAGTAAATATACTAAAGTAAATACTAGAATGAATAGTTATTTGGTTTAACAATTTGGTTTAATATTAGCAACAATCAGTAGTCAACAAAATATGATAAATTTTAGTCAATCATGGGTATCAATAAGGAATCAATAAAATACATATTTGTATAAAATATGATGGTCAATTTTGAAAGTAAATTAATAGTAAATAAAATAAATTTGAAGGAATATAGAAATCAAATATTATCTAAATTGTAAAGATACTGTCTAATACTCTTTTTAAAAATTGAATATGAGTGTACATCCCGTATATAGAGAGGGATATTATTCCAGAATTTTGCATATTTAATTTGGAATGAATAAAGTCCCCAGTCATAAGTAGCAGTGGATATTTCAATGTCCTTACGTGGACCACGAGAAGGTTTATCCTTTTTATAAGGCTTAAATAAGGATGTAAGGAACGGTGGTTGCTTCATACGTATAACTCTATACATAATTAGAGAGGCAAAGTAATCCGTTCGTGTCACATTGCGCATCCAAGTAAGGCGTCGTCTGAATGGTGTTATGTGTTCTTGTCTTTTTATACCAAAGATGTATCTTATGCATGAATTTGATAGTCTCTGTAGTTGATCAACTAGTTGATTGGTGATATCAGAATAAACTACACTGCAATAGTCTAGGTGAGGAACTACAAGAGACTCAATAAGACGTTTGCGTAGATTTTGAGAGGTGCAAGGTCTAATGATTCTGAGACCATAAAGTACTCTGTTGACTTTTTTAGTGACATGATGTACTTGGTGTTGCCAAGAAAGAGTACTATCTAAGACTACACCTAGGCTAGTCACTTTATCAGTGAATGAAACAGAATCACCTTTTTAATTGATAGTTATAGAGGAGATGTCTAAGTCATTAAATAGCTTTATTGTGTGTGAGGAACCGAATACTATAGAATGAGATTTTTTTATGTTTAATGGCAGACAGTTCATTTCCGCCCAGGATGCTACAGTTTTTGTAGTGTCAGAGAGCTGAACAATACCTTGTTCAATTTGGTTTGCTGGTACTTGAATATAAACATGAAGGTCGTCTGCGTAAAGTACTCTGAATATGTTATGCGAATCTAATTGATCTTTAAGATCATTCATATATACACAAAACAAAAGAGGCCCTAGGACAGAACCCTGGGGCACTCCTATGTTTGTTTCACGAAAATCAGAGGTTGATGTTTTAGAGGAGACGCATAATAGTCTACCACCCAAGTGTGACCAGAACCATTGTAATGATGACTTAGAAAAACCAATAACCTGCAATTTTCTTAATAGCTTCGATGGAGATACCTTATCAAAAGCCTTTGAGAAATCAAATTGCAACAAAAGTGTTGCCAATTTATTATCCATTCCCATAAGTATGTCATCAGTAAGCTTGATTAGAGCAGATTGCGTGCTATGGTGCTTACGGAAACCAGTTTGAAATATGTCTAGGACTTTTGACTTAGTCAAATAGTCAACTACTTGGTCATGGATCAATTTCTCAAGGACTTTTGACAGGAAGCAGAGTAAAGCAATGGGACGGAAATCAGAAGAGGATGATGGTATAGTTACCTTTTTTAGTGCTAGTATTCGCGATTTACGCCGTTGTGATGGAAAAATACCCCTAGAAATGGACACATTGAATAATTTAGTGAGGTATGAGGCAATTGTTGGTAATGCTTTGGATATTATACTTTGAGGTATGCCATCATCACCTATTGCTTGTGAGTTAAAGTGAGATACAGCCAGTATTACACATTTTTTGATACTTCTTGGAATACAAAGCCCTCGACAGAAGCATTGTCAATGATATTTAGCGAAACTGATGGATCTTCAGAGGGGGAAGTCGAGATATTTGTGTAGTGAAGATTAAGTTCATCAGGCGAAAAACCATGTAGGGCATCATTTACTTTTGAGATTAAGTTAAGATTTCGCATCTCATTCCAGAAGTTTTTATCAGTGTCTAGTGCATTAGATATGCGATTGTGCATATAGGAGCAACGTGCCATTTCTGATTGTTCCTCATATGTGTTAGCTAGCGCCAGAAACTCAGTAAGGAGTTTCTTATTACCTGTACGTTGATAGCGTCTATTTGTAGCATCTCTTTTTGATTTGAGTAAGCGGAGTTCTGTATTAAGCCAAGGAGTATTGACCTTATGAGGTGCAATTGTCTTATCAGGAGCTAGAGTGTCAATAACGCTTTGTAAATTAATTGTGAGTTCAGAGAGACCTTGATCTATGTCAAAATTATCATTTGTTATAGTAAATGCAGACCAATTTAATTTAAGTAAATGTGTGTTGAGGTCTTTTGGAGAGATCTTATTGATAGCCTTGTATGTGATGGGAATTGCTAGAGGTTCATGGTAAAATATACTGATAGTGACAGAAATGACAGCATGCCTATTCGGAAGGTTAGAAAGTAGAAAACTCTTTGAGCTAATAATATTATCACAACTGTCAACAAATATAGTATCAATCCATGTGTCATTATTGGCAGTGTGGTGTGAGGAGCCTGTTTGAACCAATTTCATTGACAAATCATCCATAAGATTGGTTAAAAACTTATAACCGGTTTGTGTAAACACAACCTAAATGCATGGAACATGTTTACTTCCAAATGAGGACTAGATATAATACAAATGTTACTCAACATTACAATACAATTTTCTATTGTTGTAATTTGTAATTATTACCTTACTAGTTGTTAAGATTCTAAACCCAAACTATTTTGATTCCCTAAACCTGAATTATTATAAGTCCCTGAACCTGAATTATTCCAAGTCCCTAGATCGATATTATTCTAAGTCCATAAACCTGTATTATCCTAAGTCCTTAAGCCCAGATTTTTCAAAGTCTTTTAATAGTATTTTATTTATTTATATATACTTACCTAATTATTCTAAGTCTTATTTGACCCCCCCCTTAAATAGGACAAATTTGACCCCCCCCCCCCTTAAAAAGGACAAATTTGACCCCCCCCCCCCCCTTAAATAGGACAAATTTGACCCCCCCCCCCTTAAAAAGGACAAATTTGACCCCCCCCCCCCCTTAAATAGGACAAATTTGACCCCCCCCCCTTAAAAAGGACAAATTTGACCCCCCCCCCCTTAAATAGGACAAATTTGACCCCCCCCCCTTAAAAAGGACAAATTTGACCCCCCCCCCTTAATTTTCAAGTTCTGAAGTACCCCCTCCCTATAAACATGTTCCATGTTAAAAGCGCGTATCAGATTCAGTAGGAGCATGCATATTGGCATTCCAATCACCAGCAATGATTTTGTGACTGAAATTCGAGGCATGTAAACGCAAAGAGTCAAAAAGATCAGGGTCTGAGTTAATACCAACGTCAGGAGGACGATATACAAGAGCAAAAAATGTAGGAGTTGAGTTTCCTTCCCAAATAGAACAAAAAAGGTATTCAGGTTTCATGGGTTTACCAGCTTGCTCTGTGTTTGAAGCACATAGAATTTTAGCCTTAAAATTTTCTTTTATATAAATCAGAATGCCACCACCATGAGTATTGCGATCACATCGCAGGATACTATAGCCAGGAATGTTGACAAAATTATCAGCCACCTCAGGTCCCAATCTGGTTTCGGCAATACCAAAAACATGATAAGAGTTATTTTTTATTAAAAATACACGAAACTGTGAAATATGTTTTTTCAATGAATTTACATTCAGAAAACCAACTTTTAAACCAGATTGTTTAGAGGGGGTTGAATCTTGAACATTCTGTAGTCAAATGGTGGCCTGATTTTCATTATTACCCATAATTTCAGTGTTTTGCTGTTTATAAGGTCTATTAGTTCTAGTATTAGTTCTTTTCGGATGTTTGTAATTATAAGCGCTACCTAAGCTCTGAATTATTAAATTTAAATCCGATACTGACTTAACTGCATGAGCTCTTGATCCATCTCTCCATCTCACCAAGAAGTCACCATTGCTGTGCCAGACAAATTTAAAACCTAATCTATGTGCCGTTTCTTTTATAGAAATGTATTGTTGATGATCTGAAGTTGATAAAACTTCATTAATAAAAATTTTGGTAACTGGCATAGCAATAGCTAACTCCGGGCTTAAAGTGGATAAACAGATATCTTTTGTTGAAAAATAATTACGAGATTTTTTGGCACGCATAATCAGTTGTACTAGTTCAGGGTTTATGAATGTTATAATAAAAGAGGGATGATCAGTTACCAAAGCAGCATTACTTTGTGAGGGTTTTTTGGGAAGAGCAAAACGTACTCTACATATGTCTGACAGCTTGAGAGAAGGGAGTAATGACTTTATGACTGTATATGCAATGTAGTTTAAATTACTCTCTTTTATGTTCATAAATCCAGGAATAAACAAATCCATTTTCTCAATTTGTACAGCATTAGTATTAAGACAGTATTGTTTATGGACAGGGGATGAAGTTGCATCATTAGCTAATAGTCGGTTCTCCCTATTGTCAAAAATTGCAGTATTATTTATAATGCTATGATTGTTGCTATGAATAAAAATATCATTATTATTATTATTTTCTAATTTAATTTATAAATTATTTTCTAAATTTAAACGTTTTTTATCAAAATTATAAGTTAAACTATTATTATTATTATTATAAATATTATTATTAAGAGTGTTATTTTGTAATAAATTAAAATTTGTAATACTGTTCTCTGATTTCATGTTGTCATCCTTGTTGATCTTGTTAATGGTCTGTGTACTATAGATACATCTTGAGTCAATACTGGTACTTGATTTTTTGGATGAATGTTGTGAAAGATTAGTAGAAGCCTGCATAGAATTGTACAAATCCTCTAAAGCAGTTGATAATCTTAGATTTTCTGATTTGAGAGCATTGATGATAGTGCTATTGTTGCAACATATGATTTGTACTTCTTTTAATAACCTATTTAATTCTTGAATATCTTTTTCAAGATTAGAATGTGTAGAGATGTCACACACAGGCTGTACTGTAGAATCGCGACAAGTAGTCCGAACTGTAGCATAGGCGGTCGCAGATGTAGTGTCAGTCCCATTATTCCGCCTGTTGGTATGCTTTAACGCAGTAGTAGGCGTGGCTGCTCGAGAGTGGGAGTAACGCCCCTTACTTAAGTTAGCAGACGGTATACTATGACGATTCTTGGTTTTGCATGTGATATATGTATATTGCATGTTTTTGGTATCTGTAATAGTGGCACAACTATTTTTAGAGTGCATATTTCTTGAACATAAAGTGCAGGTAACCAAAGGATTGCCTTTCTTGCCTTTGAGATTGCACACACGACATAATGTGTAGACTCTGGTTTTTTGTGTACTATTGATATTACAGAGAGACATTTTTAGGAAGAAAATAAATTGTTACCTTAAGATGATAATATGCTCTGATGGTAAATAGTTTAATAATATTGCCTCCGAAACTGAAAATGTCGCCAAGAGAAAAAATAATGCACTCAATTAAAATAATATAGCCACACAATAGCTTGATAACAGAATACTTATGCACCACCACTATTATGCAACCATAACTAAATCATTTCACGATGCACCCGGTTAATAATCTGACGTTTTATAGTATAGCACAAGGCAGATAAGCTGTTAATGGTAGCAGGCAATGCATGTAACAAACAACAGTTGTTTTAGTAATTATACTTATAGTCACTAGAAAACTTATTGCACTTTTGATAGATAAAAAGTTCTTGAATAATTTGGTGTATGATTTATATTTTATTAACTGTTTTATATGCACTTTCATTAATATTTGAAGAGAGTACTTTTACTGCATGCTTGCCTGCCGCGCCTGCGCCCCACCTTATTAAACAAATACACTAATCTCAGCATAATAAGAAAAAATTAAATATTTTCCATCCAAAATTTATTCTTCTCGCCTTAAAAATCACCCCTTGTATAGTTAAAAGTTAATTTTTTTAAGTTTAATGGTCTTAGAAAACTGGAAATTATGTTGGATTAAAAAATTGAATATTTTTCACCCAAAATTTAGTTTTCTAAAAAATCCCGTTGAAATATGAAAACTTAATTGTTTCAAATTTTTCAGTCCGCCGTCTTGGAAAATTGGAAAATATGTTGAGTTGAAAAATTAAATATTTCCCACTTAACATTCATTTTTCTCACCATAAAAAACCCCCTTGTAAACTTAAAAGTTGATTATTTTAAGTGTTATGGTCCGCCACCTTGGAAAATCGGAAAATGTGTTGATTTGAAAAATTAATTATTTACGACCGAAAATTCATATTTCTTTTCCCAAAAACTCCCTTGTAAAGTTAAAAGTTAATTTTTTTAAGTTTAATGGTACACCATCTTGGAAAATCAGAAAATTTGTTGGGTTGAAAAATTGTATGTTTTTCACACAAAATTCATTTTTTTCGCTTTGAAAATCCTCCTTGTAATGTGAAAAGTTGATTTTTTCAAGTTATTCAATCCACAATCTTGGAAAATTGGAAAATATTTTGGGTTGAAAAATTAAAAATTTTATTATTAAAAATGTTTTTTTCAACGTCGAATACCCCTAGGTAATGTGAAAAGTTCTTTTTTATTCGTGAGTATCGAAACTCTCAATATTAAAATTTTAAAAAATGTAATTTTTTGATAAGGAGTTAGATTTTTCGCTATTATTCTTAAATGTGCGTACCAAATTAAAATACATAAGATGGCGCATAGTGTAAATTTGTGTATACTGGTGCTGTCGGAATTTTTAATAAAAGTTGAATAAATAATTGACTTAAAATATAATAAAGATAACTAAAAACTTTTTTAATATATACAAAGTGAATTTTTTAAATAATAATTGTTGTCGGCTTCTTGTTTTAGTAAAATTAAAAGAATGTAAAAATATAATATTTTATTAATTCGTTCCTTTCATTAATTTAAATTGAAAGATATTAATATTGGTCAATATGGAACATAAAAATAACAATATAATTATTGCTTTATATAAAATTGATAGAAAATTATTTGTCAGTCTTATTACTGACCTAAAAGAATTTAAATGGTTTATTTCGGCTCTGTATAGTAGTACGAGCCATCCTCAGTAAAGTATACTACTATACTTCTTTAGATAAACCAAGATGTTAAACTTTTCATGATTCTCATTAATATACCATTAGTATATCATTTCTCTTTCGAGAGAAATTACAGTATATGTTCATCGGTGTTTAGGTAGTACAACACAATATATATACTTATATTTATGTATAATTAGTCGAATAACAGTTTAATTACTGAAAAAGTATAAACTATTTAATAAACCATATAAACCAAACGAAATAAACCATTTAAATTCTTTTAGGTCAGTAATAAGACTGACAAATAATTTTCCATCAATTTTATATAAAGCAATAATTATATTGTTATTTTTATGTTCCATATTGACCAATATTAATATCTTTCAATTTAAAAGAATGTAATTTGTATTCCATCATAACTTTATTTTAACTACATACGCTTTAGAATTTATGCGGGAACACAGTTTGTTTCGTTAATGTTAGTACATACATGTACATCTGTATAAGTAGTCTTAAAAATTTCAGCGGTGCCTGAGTCTATAGGAATCCCCTATAGGTGCTCAGAACAGCCGATAAAAAAGTGTTCTGCTACAACTATATCAAAGACTTTAGTGTGTATAAATTGTGGTAATGCATATCACAGTAGTTGTGTTAAAAGAATGAATAATGTAGTACACGTTAAAGGCTATATAATAAAATGCTGCAGAGTAAATTCAATGAAAATTAATACAAATAATGATACTTTAAATAATGAAATTCTTGATTTAAAATGCCAAATTTTTAAATACACTAAAACTATAGATGAACTGACTTCTGAACTTGATAATTTTAAAGCTTGTAATAATAATCTAAATGTGAAATAAAACAAATCAAAGACAACAGAGAAAAATTAAGTGATGATATTTTGATAAATAACATTAGTGTAACTACTGTCAATGAACTCACTCAAGAGATGTTAAATGACTCCTTCTCTCAAGACTACTAAGAGAAAACTCTATACTGTATAATTTTAATAAAGAGTTATTAGATAAAGGAGAACTATATAAGGAGCATATTGAATCATTAAAGAAAAAAAATAATGAAATTAATTCAAATAACAATCAACCTGAAAAAGGGACTTACTCACAATTAGTATCAGCTGGTGTTGCTTCAAATACACTTAACAAGAATAATAAAAATCATACCAATAATAATGAAATAGTGATAGCTCCTCAATATAATTTAATACTTAAATCGGTAAATCAATATAATACTTCTATTGAAGATTATTTAAATAATATTACTAAAAAGTTTGCTGATATTAATGGCCAATTTATAATTAACTATATTCATAAAAATACTATTATAAAATATAATACAATTTTTGCTATGTGTTATCCTGATATTTTTAGAAAACTTATTAGTGCTGGCAGAGTTTTCATTGGCCTTAGCTCTTGCAGAGTTTTCGAAGACTTTGGAATATCTAATTGTAAAAAATGCTGTAATTATGGACATACCATTAAGCACTGTCAAAACAAAAATTATGTGTGTTCATATTGTGCTGGTGAACATAAAACTGGTCAATGTCAAAACAAACCATCCAAGAAGTGTGTTAACTGTTGTGTTTCAATAATACTTATAAAAAAAATCACGCTATACATCATCATGTTCATGACTGATACTTATGTAAAATTTTTAATAAATTAAAATTAAATAGAATCAAACTCACAAAATATTAATAATAATAAAGCAAATTCTGATGATGTATTATCTTCTGCCTTTTATAGATGTCACAAATTTTCTAAATTAAAGTTTATTGAAAAAATAAAACTCTTTTCAAAAAAAAGTGAAAAATTAAAAAATCATTTCTTGGTAGGTGACTTCAATATTAAAATTTTGGATGATGACCTGATACATAATAATCAATTCCTTGGTGAATTATTAGCCAATGGTTATTATCCTCTATTTAAATCTATAACTAGGCCAAACCCTAATACTAATTACACTAGCGGGTCATGCATTGATAATATTTATACTAACTCTACTCTAACATGTCAACCTATTATTTATCAACAACTATTCAATGATCAATATCTTATATTTTGTGTCCTGGACCTGGGAAAAAATGAAGATCCGATTAATAAAACTAACAATTTCATTAATAAAAAAATTAATTACAACAAACTTTTTAAAATTGGTAGCAAATTGAACTGGTCTAATATCTATAAAATTGAAAACCCGGATATTGCAATAAATACATTAATTAAAATGATTCAAACTTGCATAAATAAAGCTAGCAAAAATAATAAAAAATTAAATAAAATGAGAAAAGAATGGATTACAGTAGGAATTTTAAATTCCACTCATAATAAGGAATTTATCTATAACCTACTAAAAAGTAACCCCAATAATTCTGACTTAAAAAAATATTACAATAAATATTGTAAATGTCTTAAAAAAGTAATAATAGCAGCTAAAATTATAAATTATAATGAAAAAGTAAAAAGCATTAGAAATAACTCGCGTAAAATTTGGAATTTCATAGATTGTAAATTAGGTAGAAAAAATAAAAATACCAGTAATAGCTTTCCAACAAAGATTATTAATGATGATAGAACGTATGAAAATCAAAAAGATATTGTTAACAGTTTTAATTGCTACTACAATACTGTTGGTGTTAATTTGCTAAATAAATTCTCTAACAATAATATAGATAATAATTTAACTCAAACTAACATTAATACATCTAGTTGTGATTCTATATACCTCTATGAAACAAATTTCAGTGAGGTGTCTAAAATTGTGTCTGATTTGAAAGATAAGAGTTGTGGAGTAGATGGCATTAATGCTAAAAGTTTTAAAATTTTGAACAATATGATAGCAGGTCCTTTAGCATACATTTTTAATATCTGTATTAATAATGGAATTTGACCAATTTCCTCGAAAATGGCAGAAATAATTCCAATTTACAAAGGTGGTAATAAAACCTTGATGACTAATTATAGTCCCATCTCTCTTATCTCGAATCTTGCCAAAATTTTTGAAAAAGTTATTCACACTAGATTAACTATTTACCTATGATCTAAAGGCTTTATTTCTGAGCGTCAGTTTGGTTTTTTGCAGAGCTGCGCTCAAAGGACGCGTTACATTGTGTTACAGAACATATTCATAAAAGTTTTAATAATAGCAAAGTAGTAATAGGCACTTTTATTGATCTAAAAAAAGCATTCGACACAGTACAGCATGAAATTTTACTAGAAAAATTGGAAAAATATGGAATAAGGGGTATTACTAATCTATAAATTACAAATTACCTTTTGAATAGACAGCATGCAGTTAAGAATAGTGATACAATTAGTGATTTTCTAACTATTAGTATAGGAGTTCCGCAAGGTTCAATATTAGGGCCTCTACTTTTTTTAATGTATATTAATGATCTGTTAAATTTATTACCGCTAATTTTCTCTTATGCTGATGATACAGCAATTTTTACCATTGAAAATGACTGGACCAGGGCTCAAGCAGTGATGAATGAATATTTATCACTGGTTGGGGACTGGTTCACTAATAATAAATTAACATTCAACCCTGAAAAAACAGTTTATATAACTTTTGGTTCCTCTAAATCTAGCATCCCAATTAATGACTTATTCATTCATATTAATCATATGAAGATAGAAAGGGTAAAAACGGTAACATATTTGGGAATAACTCTGGACCAGTTCTTGAAGTGGGACCTTTATGTTAATTTTACTGTTAATAGAATAAAATATCTAACTTTTTTTTTCTATAAATTTAGATACCTTGATAATTTCATTCTTAAAATGATATATGACTCTTTATTTCTAAGTATTTCCTCCTACGGAATTTCTGTCTGGGGTAGTGCTTAATAACAGTCTAAGAATACTACAATCATATCAAAATAAAATAACTAAATTTATGGGAACCAACAGTGATCTTTTAAACTTCTTAAATATCAAAGAACAATTCGTATTAAATTCATTAATTTATTATTATGATAATTTTCAACAAAGATACATTAAATCATCTTCCAAATCGAGAAATAAAATCTTAATTTTGCCTAAAATAAATAAGTCGGTCTTTAGAAATAGCTCGCTAATAGTTGCTATAAATACTTTCAATAGCCTACCTAAAAACTTAAAGATATGCCAAAATAAAACACAAAATAATCTTAAAAAATTATTGAAAATTAAGTTGTTTCCTTAGTACTAATCTACCTAACGCTGGGGGACATTCCTAACATTATTTTGATTCGTTTGGTTAGTTGCAAATTTAAATTTAAATTAATTTAAATTATTTCACAAATTATAATGTTTATATTTTTATTTAGTTTTAGTTCTGTTTTCGATTGTAGAATTTTTTAGTTTAATTTTTTTATTTTATTGTTTGTGCGAAAACAGGAAAATTTCTATTATATCTTGATTTCTCTTTGCAGTATTTTAATATCAATAATTGTATTTAAATAATTACCGTTATACTGCAAAGAGAGATAAAGATACGTTCATATTAGTATGCGTGTATCACATATGCGCTAACGGACCACGTTTTCTGCACGCGCGACGCCGACAGCAGCGAAGTTGCCGGTCTCTTCTTTCTACATGACGCGCGCTCGTTCTTCTTGCTCTCTAACTCTCGTACAAAAGAGATCGCGTTCTTTGTTAAGTCATTTATTATTTTAGAAAACGTGCTCCTTTTGCATTACTAGCAACATAAAAAAAAATTATAATGCAAAATCATTAAAAAATCTAAAACATATTTTACTGCAAAGTCTCATAAAAAAGTCAAACTTCTGTTAATGTCATTTTTATTTTTACTTAAACATTTATTAAAACCTTCATTTATATTGCTGTTAGTATCATGTACTTTGATTTTATTATATTGTTACTTATTTGTATGTTACATAATTTCTTGACAATTTTAGTTTATTCTAAATTTTTTTATATTTGTTATATTACTTTATTCTTTTAATAATTTTAGTTCAAGTCTTTTGACGATTTTAGAATATCAACTCCCGCACAGCAATCTTTGTTGACTCAGAGAAATTTATATTTGTCAAACTTTATGTTATCTAATATAATGTATAAAGGTACAAAATGTAATTTTTTGATGGTTTAAATAAATAAATGAATATAAGGCTCACTTTAAAAGATTAAGGAGACTCTCCTTTCCGAGAGTTTCCGAGGGAGAAGAAGGTGGCTCGCCTCGTGCTCATGAACAGAGGAAAGGAAGGAGCATCCGACTCTCCATTATCTTATAGACCACTATGTATGTTAAATACCATTGGCAAGGTGATGGAGAGTATGCTCCGGGCTAGACTAAGGCTAGCGATCGTGGAGGGTGGTGATCTCTATGAGGAACAGCACGGCTTGTGCGAGCTGCGTTTCACCGTATATACCATCAGGCGTGTCGTAGATACCGTAATGGTAGAGAGGGAACGGCCGCACGCGAACCGCATGGACGTTCTACTGATCACATTGGATGTTAAAAACGCCTTCAATTCGGCCAGGTGGGACGACATGCTCCGATCTCTCGAGCAAGACTTCTGGATACCCAGATACCTGGACAATTTCCTAAAGGATAACCTGCAGGAACGAAGGCTTCTACGACACGCTCGATGGTAGGCGTGAAAAGGCGTTTAGCGCGGGCATTGCCAAAGGGTCGGTTCTTGTACCTGACTTGTGGAATGTCTTTTACGATAGCTTACTGCGCGTTGACCTCCCGGAAGCATCTCCTTGATCAGATACGAAGACGAGTGAAAAGGCCGCTTCGGTCCCATGGCCAACATAAGGGGGCCCTAACCAGCAAAGCGAAGATTTCTCATGTCCGTGATAAACTCTGTTCTGCTATATGGCTCGAAAGTTTCGGCGAACGCCGCCCGAATTAAGAATTACAGACATAAGATCTGATCTGTAAAGAGGCAAGCAGCACTTAGGATCGCCAGCGCATACCATACAGTATCGCTATCGGTGATTCAGGTGGTAGCTAGTGTCCTTCCCATTGACCTGATAGCATGGGAGCGAAAATTAATATACGAAAATGTAAAGAAGCGTGAAGTGGCTTCCACTCGCGCCCGCTCCAATGCTATGATTACATGGCAGGGACGATATGACAGTGTCAAGTGTGGCCGGTGGACGCACAGACTGGTTTGGGACCTGGAGGCTTGAACAGGACACGAATATGGGGAGTTGGATTTCTATCTTACCCAGTTCTTAACAGGTCACGGATACTTCCATAACATGTTGAAGAATTGGCACAAGATGTTAACACGGCAGTACCTACACTGTCCGGTTGAGGACACATTTTTCGGATGTGTGTGCTACTTGGAGGGGTGCCCGTCCTTCCCGACTTGGAGGCCAGAGACGGTGGTCCCGGAAATGCTACGGAGTTCTCAAAATTGGAAAAAAGTAGCAGAGTGCGTAAGGGCCACATTGTTGAATAAAAAGAAGGAGGGCTTTCTATCGTAGAGAGCTCTTCTGACACTAGGCTGGGGGTAGCAGCGGCCAGTTACCTAGGCTGCGCGTCCCAAACTGAAACTATAAATGAAAAGGGAGTTCCAATTTGGGGCAAACAAGCGCAGGGGGGTTTGTAGTGTGTTTATCCAGTAAGAATCTGGGGCGTAGCCGGCGACCACGATCGCCGGTGGTCTCCCAGTTGTACACTTTGTACAACTGGGCAGTCATGGAAATTTTCGGGACTTTAAGGCCCGCAAACACTTCTTGGCTGATTCAAGATTTACAAGATTCCCTTGACAAAAAAAAGACAAAAAAAATATACATTTTTGATAAATAATTATCACAGTCAAAGTAATATAATAAATTCAGTAAACTTTTAATTAAGTAAATTAATATCAAGTAAATAAATATTAACAAAATGAATAAATGATAATATTAATAATAACACTGCTAATTGCATCGATAAATTCTAGTAATATTATATAATACAAATATTAGACTGGTTTTTTTTTTAAGTATCCGGGATTCCTAACGCGCCGGCAGAATTCGAAAATATAAGTAAAAAAAATAAGTTGCTTGTTGGATTTAGATCAAAACATCGATTTTTGAGCCCACGATAGCTCTCAAAAGTTTTTTTTTGGCCTCCTTAAAATTAGGATTATCTTAAAATTTTCAGTTTTTCTAGTGGATTCAAATTACGTTTAAGATTATGTTCCAATTAATATTCTTTAGTATTTTTCCAAGGAATCGTATGAAACCATTTATTTTAGTTTTTGACCATGTTTTATAGGAGAAAAATCGATTTTCGTTTTCTTTTAGGGTCCAAATTTCAAGGGGACGAATTTTAAAAGTTTTGTAGTTTTCTGAATAAATTTTTCAGTATATTATTAACAAGAGGGACTTGTCTATTTTTTCCCTAAAAATTAGACGAAACCATTTATTTTAGCTTTTGACCACGTTTTATAGGAGAATAATCGATTTTATTTGTTTTTAGGGTCCCAATTTGAAGGAAATCTATTATAAAAAGTTAGTAGTTTTCAAAATAAATTTTTCTGATTATTATTTAAAAGAAATTCTTGTATGCTTTTTCCCCAGGAATCCAATGAAAGCATTTATTTTAGCTTTTGACCTCGTTTTATACGATTTTTGTCGTTTTTCAGAGTTGTAATTTTAAGGAAATCAATTATAAGAGTTTTTTACTTTTTAGAATATATTTTTCTGAATATTATTTACTAATGATACTTGTGTATTTTTTCCTGAGGAATCCTATTGAACAAATTAATTTTTTATCTGTAGTTCAAAAAGCTTTTTGTTTTTTTCTTTAAATACTAAATTCAGGTAAATACTTGTCCCAGTCCCTATGGTAAATTCCTATAAATATCCGAATCATCCCTTTGATGGTCCGATTGGACCTCTCCGTTTGATTGGCTTATGATAAAGGGGGGTAGTTACTAACTTGATAACGTAATTATCACACATGGTTTTGATGTCGCAATTATCGAACTCTGTTAACAGATAATTTGGGCAGCCGAACCGAAACAACACCAAGTTTTTAAACGCCCTTGCAATAGCTTTACCATTTTCGTTTCTTAGTGGATAAATTTCCACCCATCGAGTAAAGAGGTCCTGAAAAACGATGACGTGAGTATATCTTTGTTTGCTGGGAGGTAACTCCATACAATCAGCCGAAACTACAGCCCACGGAGTTTCTACTACCCTCCTACCCATGAGTCCTTGTGATAGTGTTTGGCTGGCTTTATGACGCTGGCATTTGTGACGTGTGGTAACAAATTTGCGCACATCTTGGTAGACACCAGGCCAATAGGAGTCTCGTACTACGCGATCATACGTCCTGTCCACGCTAAATTGTCCCAGCGAACTAACCTACCCTGTGGGTCCTTCAGTTCGCGAAGCCATTTTAAGGCGCTGTTATCTGTGATGACTTTAAATTCATACCCTTCTAAGTAATGACGCAATTTTCTCATACTCCAAGTATCGCAAGGCATTCCTTTTCGGTCACCGTATAGTTACGCTCAGTAGTGGTCAAAACTCTGCTAACATATGCTACGGGGTGTTCTCCATCATCGTGCTCTTTTTCAATCCTTGGAAAGCGTCTTCCTGTTCGCTTCCCCACTCCCACTGTACATCCTTATGTAATAATTTCACAAGTGGAAGCTTACGCTCAGCGATTCCATCTATAAACCGACTATACCATACGGCCATGCCTAAGGATCGGCGCAATTGTTTAATATTTGTTGGTGCCGGGTATTCTATGGGCTGTATTCTTTCTTCATCTGGACTCGGTAACCTAGGTAAAGGATACTAGATGCACAAAAATCACATTTTTCTCGGTTAATAGATAACCCAGCATCTTTTAACGCCATAATGACTCGTCGAAGCCAATATAGATGTTCCTCAAAGGTTTCCGTGGCAATATAAATGTCACCGAAATAAGCTCCAGCGAATGGCTCGAATTCCGGACCCAATATTTTCCTCATTAGCCTACACCAAGTTGCAGGCTCATTGGTCAATCCGAAAGTAAGTCTCTTGAATCGAAACAGGCCAAGTCCTGGAATCGCCACTGCTGTGATTTCCCGAGAATTTGGGTGCAACGGAACCTGGTTTTACGCTAATTTCAAATCTAAAACGCTAATATAGCGTGCTTTTCGCATTTGATCTAACATCCCCTCCAAATTCGGAATTGGGTACGCGTCCTTTACGGTCAAAGCATTGACTGGACGATAGTCAATACAAACACGCTATTTACCATTGGTTCTTCTGACCATTACGGGTTAACTAGCCCATGGACTGCAGCATGGTTCGACTATATCATTATCCAACATTTCCTGAATTTCGCGGTGAAGTTCTTCGATGATTGCCGGGGAACACCTCCTAGAATGCTGTTAAACTCGTTCTGCTCCTGGAATTACCTTAATATCATGAAAGACTCCTTTGGCACAGCCTAATTTTGTCTCTCCTGGAGGCAGTAATTCATCTAACAAAGCTTTCAATTGAGTATCCTCCCCTACTGTGAGTTCTACAATTCCTGCGCATTCTGCAATCATTAATGCTTTCCGCGAGTTATTGTCAAATTTCCTATACGGTCCATCACCGATTCTCCAGGTTCCATTACCAAATTTAATTTCTAAATCAAGGCGGTTTACGCTGTCCATTCCTAAGATCATTTCGTAATCAATTGCGTTACTAACTTTAAAATCGACAAGAATATTAACGCCATCTAAAGACAATGAAGTTGGTAAAATACCTAAAATCTTACTGATTCCCCCTAGCGCCCCCTTCGCAAAAATATTAGTTCCCGTTATGAGTTTGGAAGTTAAATTACCAACTATTCGAGAATGAATATTAATGAATGAACAAAATTACAGTTATAGAATACTCTGCGTCATCCACGAACTCTTTTAAGTCCTTTAAGAACTGTTCAGGGAATTCTTTATCGTTACCAGAAAATTTTAAGTTTTTTTTAACTTCAACGTTTTGCTTGCTTGTAGCACTGCATTATTTCTAATCCTAGTCTCTGACCCGCTAAAAGAAGTTACACTTTCTCTCGGGCTAGGAGGACGCTCTTGCTGAAAATCGTCATCTACTAGAGTTGGTTGCGTTTGTTGAACATGAGGCTGTATATTAATATAATTTGGCTTATCTTTAAATTGAACGCTATGAGCCATTTGCTGAGGAAATTGATGATTAAGGTTAAAGGGTGGTTGCCCCCTCCCCGCAAAAGGGGATAGTTGGGACAGGCACCATAGGCATGGGAAAATTTTGGGAAAACGGTGGGGCTGGCGTTGAGCCTTGTTTAGGTAACATCGCAGCTGCGTAGTTTTGTTGCAAGATTTCCATACGCTCTTCTATCCTTCGCTTATGAGCCATTTCTTCCTGCATGCGCCTATTTTTGTCTTCTAAACGCTGGGCTTCTTGGCGTAAATGCTGAATTCTTCTTTCTAGCTCCATTGCTTCCTCATGCTGGTTATCCATGGCCAAAACATGGTCGTCTATTTGCGTAGAATTCGCTACCTGCAGCAATCCTTGAAGATTTCGTGAGCTCCGTTAATGGTGGTTCTTTGGTTCCAATTGCCATTGACAATCTTGTTGCACGATGTTTGGTATATTTAGGGTAACCAGAGGGTCAGCATATTGAGGGAGAGCTGAAAGATTCGGAAAATGTGCCGAAGAACTCGTG
Organism: Anagrus nilaparvatae; assembly: GCA_022575985.1. Taxonomy (NCBI): domain Eukaryota; kingdom Metazoa; phylum Arthropoda; class Insecta; order Hymenoptera; family Mymaridae; genus Anagrus; species Anagrus nilaparvatae. The sequence goes on from JAKSXM010000129.1 coordinate 788,996, forward strand.
TTTGCATTTGCAGCGCTAATATAAGGCAATGAGTATGTGTTATTTAATGTTTAAGGTGGGGCTAAAGGGTTTAGTCCCTGTGATGTCGAAATACGGGGCATTGCGGTGCTTGTAGTCGTACGAATTTTGTTCTTATGGGCCAAAGGATAGTTGAAACACCCTGGGCTGTAGTTTCAGCAGACTGTATAAAGTTCCCTCCTAGTAAGCAGCGTTACACTCATGTAGTAGTCTTTCAAGATTTGTTTATGCGTTGGGTGGAAATCTACCCTTTAAGAAATGCGAATGGGAAGGCGATTGCTAGCGCCTTTGAGGACCTAATTTTGTTTAGGTTTGGTTGCCCAAATTACCTCTTGACAGATGATGGAAAAGAATTTGACAATAGCGACATCAGAGGTATGTGCGATAAATATGGCATAAAGTTTGTGACCACACCCCCTTATCATCCACAAAGTAATCCAACTGAGAGATCTAATCGAACCATCAAGGGGATGATAAGAATTTTTGTGGGAATTGACCACAGGGACTGGGACAAACATTTGGCAGCATTTAAGAGCGCAATGAACAAGACAACCCAATCTACTACAAAAGTTTCGCCAGCATTCTTAAATTTCGGTAGACACCCCCACCCCATGAAAAGTTTACTTTGTTCCATAGAAATGACGGATAAACCCTCGGTGATTAGGTCTGATCCATAAGATTGGTGCGATAGATGATCTTCGCGAACTGGTAATCATACACATAGACAACGCACGCGAAAAGCAGAAAGAATCTTACGATGTAGGCCGTAAAGATATTCGGTTCGAAGTTGGCGACTCCGTGATGAGGACTTCTCACCCTCAGTCAGACGCCTCGCGTAAATTCTCTGCAAAATTAGCGCCAAGGAAGGATGAACCTGTTGAAATCACCAACATTTTGTCACCTACGGTATATAACGTGGAGACGTCGGATGGACGACAACTCAGTAAGGTGCACGTAAAACATTTAACGCCTTACGAGAGCGTCAACCAGAAGTCACACCCCGATAATTGATAAAAATATAACCCAGACCATTATTCCACAGGATGTTGCCACCGGAAGACCTCAGGGAAGCCTCCCAGACTCAGACGAAGAAGAGGCAGTCCTAGAGGAGGTCGCAAGACCACCAACGCCATCTCAGTTGGAAGTAATAGCGCTCCCTCCTCTTCAGTTGGAAGTAATAGCGCCAACTCCTGCTCAGATTCACCCTGTCCAGCAGGATCGCGAATTGTTGGGGCGAGAACGTTAAGTGCCCGTAATTCGGCACTTTGAACCTTCCCGACGGATCTTGGATTCCTTTCCCTTCGTACCATTCTATAGACCGGTACAATGGCGAGGAGTAATGTTTGGTGGGTTAACAGAAATCAGGACCGATCTATGGGACCCACCTGAATTTGCGTGTGTTAATTACTGGGAAAGAACGTGTCCTGGCCGTCGTAACTGTAGAAAAGTAACTATAAAAAAATTATGCTGCCATAATTGTGGCAGAGAGGGAATGACTTTACGTTCTTGTCCCCGATGTTCTGAGGCCCACAATCAATACCTCGAGGAGCTTCGGAGACAAGAAATACAAGTGGCTCCCCCGGAGCCCGCGGTTATTGATGATGATGCTCAGTTGGCAGTAGCAGGGGGGGAGCTAGTCCCAGAAACTCCGGCATTTCCTCCCCTTCAGGGGGAGGATGACCAATTTTAGAATGAAGAGGGTTGGGCAGAAGACCCTGAGTGTATAGAGCTAGGAAATCACGTGCGCGCTTTAGCACACGACCTAGCCAGTCTTCGGTGGGAGGAGCGAGACGCTCTGCTCTTGTTGCTGTCTAATGAGATTTTCGATCCCATATAATCGCGCCGTACACATATTTTGATGAGATGCGTACGCGTGCGCGGCAAGTAGGTTGCAAGCTAGAAAAATAGCTCCTGTTTTTATTGTATTTTAATCATAATAATTTCATCAAAAATTAGTGTTTTGTGCTGAAAACTAGTGATAAATAATCATACATCTTTTAATCAAGTCGCACAGCTGCAAATTTACTTCTATCAAGCTTAAAAATACATTTTAACTCAGTGCGCTACAGGGATACTTTCTCTGTACATTTACAAGTATAAGTATATTTGAATTCTCATTTACTTGCCCGCCGCGACAACATAGCTATATACTGTGCTAAGTTAGTTATTTATTTGTTATATTTTGCAAATGCATTAATTGCATTTGTAATAGAAAAGTCTCTTAAAAAATAAGTTGCATTTATACAAATATACAAGTGAGTTAGTATTGGTGTGAGTACAAGTCATGGCTCAAAGCGTAATAAATATAGTCTGTTTTATCTGTGGTAAGCCTAGTATCAGAAGTTATCCATTAAAAAAAGGAACCGCATGTGAAAACTTAATACATCGGCGCTGTACTCACCAGCTGGCAAAGATGTACTCTGCGGTAACTGTTTATCATCGGAAGTGAAAACAAAAAAGAAGAATGGTAACTCTGATACCCCACTATCTTTTACAAACGCTATAGGCTCCGCCTCAAAGAGGCCGCAACTAGTGATAAAAAAAGACACTCCTACTACCAATAGGCATTCTGTACCTCCAAGCACCGCCTCGAATACATATATGAGAAGATCCAACACACAAAATATTAACAAAACGACATGCTTATCAACGCAAAATTCCATCAACAAATGCAACTGTATAGAAAGTATAAACGGGTTATTTGACAAATGGGAAAAAACTTTCCTATCAAAATTTGATATTCTTTTTGACAAGCTCCAGAAAAATATTTTGGAAAACTACAACACTCTTAAGAAAGATTTTTCAATTTTACACAACATTTCTCAACCAAATCAAAATGATGCGTGCCCATCTACAGTTACTCAATCAAGCAACAAAGATACAGCATTATTACCAGAAAATCTTCAACTCACGACAAGTAATAGTAAAAATTATAAACATAATAACTTCAATTTATATAGTAATAATAACTCTTTTTTTTCTGCTAACAATAATAATAACTTAAATTCAAATCGTTTATTACAAAATAGTAAAAATAATACACTCTAATATAATATACTCAAATTTCTCAATTAATAATATATTAAATTCAAATGCATTAGCTTCAAAAAGTATAAAATCAAAATTTTCCTGTAATAGTAGTATCAATGGCAACAATAAGTGCACATAGGGTAATATTTACAATCAATACACTACAATTTTAAATAATAATAATTTACATAATAATAATAATAAAAATAGTAATAATTATAATAATAATGATAATAATATCAATAATAAAAATAACAATAATAATTATACATCACATTTAATAAATTCTAGCAATATAGACAACAGTTTATCCACTCAACCTAACATTTCATTCTCAAATACTTTAAACATTAATGATGTATCATTAAATGCTTTTGGTTCTGATAGAATAAAATATAACCAGACTGCTTTAACAAATAATGTTGCTCCTCAAACATCAAGCATTTCTTACGTCAATTTGCAACGCGCTGAAAATCAGGAACTTTTTATAAGTGGTTTTATGAAACTTTCCTTAGAAGATGACCTAATATCACTTTCCTTAGCCATTCTACGTGGTATAAATCCATCAATTAATAGGAATGACATAATTGATATTCACTTAGTACATACGCGAAATGAAAATGCTTCCCCCGCCACAAAATATCCTTCCTTAATACTCAGGCTTAAATCCATGAACCTAGTCCAGCAAATACTGTTACTAAAGCGCTGCAAAAGTTACTTCAGCTCTACTGACATAGATCACACCATATTAATAAATACTGCCTTCATGAATTTACCTCCAACCAAAATAATAATAAATACTGTTCTTTTCTCAATTAAATATAAGCATTTTTCTTCTCTAAAAGTTATTGCTCGCAATATAGGGTTTAAGTATGTCTGGCATAAAGAGGGAAGATTTTTGGTAAGGAAATCGAGTAGTGACCGTGCGCACTATTTTACATCAGCCACAGAATTAAAAGCTATATGGGAATGCTATTCAGAAAGCAACAGTACAGAAAGCAACAGTACAGCAGTAAATTCACTACATAACTATAATAAAATTAACAGTTTAGACAGAGACAAAAACATCACAGAAACCCACAATAACTGACTAGAGGACTCACGCAACGACACATTTAAGACAGGATTTGTTAATGCAGCGTCACTTAAAAGTCATTTTAAGCAATTTCGTAAATTACTTGAAGATGATTCATCCTATCATGTGATGGGAGTTGCTGAATCTCGTTTTGGTGACGCTGTTGACGACAATATCATAACGATAGAGGGATACAGTTTGATCAGGCAAGATCGTAACACCCAAGGTGGTGGGGTCGTTTTATACATCAAAAACAATTTAAGAGCCAAAGTTTTCGCACAATCCAATACAACACAAAAAGGCAAACCAACTTGCTTCGAATATATTATGTGTCGCATTTCAGGCAAAGAAACTCCACCTATCTTTGTCTGTGTAATATATCGTCCATCTTATGTTCCCTTTGATGACGATCTTCACTTTCTTTCTAACTTAAGGGACTTGAGTTCAAACTACAGTCATAAGATAATTATGGGCAATCTAAATATTTATATGCGTACTGATAGCAACAATACTGTTTCCGTAAAAAAACTCTTTAGTGAGTTATCACTCCGTTTAATTAACCATCGAGCAACACGTGGTCCTCCAGGCTCTAGCATATGCAATACCTGGCTTGATGTTATGTGCGTGGATACTAATGATACAGTACTCAACTACCACAATAAAATTCCGCCTTTTTTAACCGATCATAATCTCCTTGAAGTAGAAATAAAAATTTTTATTTCAAAAATTCCCAAGGAGAGCTTCTCTTATAGAAAACTAAACAGCATAACTCCTGAAGCCCTTAATGAGGTTTCGATTCGGTCTGATTGGTCAACATTCAATAATAACTTAAATTTAGACTCTGCTGTTTCCAATCTCAGTGACAATCCACAAACTGCAATTGACAAGCTCGCTCCACTTAAAACTATCAATCCCAAAAAGACTAAACATCCATGTTTCTGAAGTTGCACATAACACATTTTTACGTACAAGACTTGACGAAGCAATTGACAACAATCGCGACATTTGGCGTGAAATGAGACATTGAGGACTGCTACCCACCCCTTGCAGTGATCTTCATGGGTTTTCTCCGGATGATCTCAATGTTTACTTTGCTGGAGTTTCAACTTAAACAATAGAAAACATTGATAAAACTGATGAATTGATTAGTTCAGCATCCAATGATGGGTTCAGTTTTATAGAGGTAACCCTACAAGACGTAATTCTTGCAGTAGCCAATTTTTCATCGCAGGCGACTGGTACTGATGGCATACCTCAGAAAATAGTTGCAAAGTCACCTCCTGTTATTGGACCACTTTTAGTCAAACTCTTTAATACATCTTTAACAGAAGGGGCTTTCCCTACAGCTTGGAAAAAATCGCTGTTAACAGCTATTAAAAAGACTTCGATCCCATCAGATTTCCGTCCTGTTGCTCTCCTTTGTTTCTTGGCAAAAGTACTTGAAAAGCTAGCACATGACCAGATAACCAACTATATTAGACAGAACAAGTTGATTGACCCATTACAGACTGGTTTTAGACCCTACAGTAGTACAGAAACAGCCTTACTAAAATTAGCAGAGGACATTAGGTTTGATAAAAGTAACAGATTAGTAACGGTACTACTGCAGTTTGACTTCAGCAAGGCGTTCGATTCCATAGCTCCTTCAAAGCTAATACCTAAATTAAAATCTATGGGTTTCTCAAAGAACGCCTTGCTTTGGATCAAATCCTACCTCCAAGGTAGACAGTTACAAGTTACTACAAAAACATCCTCCTCAAATCCCCTTGGAGTTAATCTTGGTGTCCCACAGGGATCAGTATTAGGTCCCCTCTTGTTCTGCCTCTATATTAATGATGTGAAGCAACATCTGGACCCAGATATCTATCATCTTTTATATGCGGATGACTTGCAAATTTATGTGCCAGTATGCCCTGAGAAAATAAATGAGGCATTAGGGAAGCTTTCATCAGCGGCCAATAACATCAGCATTTGGGCTAAAAATGTTTCCCTGCGACTTAAATCGGACAAGACTAAAGCTATATATTTTGGTACTAGCCATTTCGTTGACCAACTAGACAAATTAAATTTACCTGGTGTGGTTGTAAGCGAGGAAGTCACTGTACCCTGCACTAGTGAAGTTACAAGTCTGGGAGTTATTCTAGAGAAAAAGATGACTTGGGCATCGCACATCTCACTTGTGAGCAAAAAAGTTAACAGAGTACTTTACACACTGCGCTTCATTAGGCAGTGCACAAACGAAGATCTTCGAATTAAGCTTAGTGGTTCCCCACTTAGATTATTATTCTGTTGTATTCCTCGACTGCTCGACAAACCTGAAAGACAGAATACAAAGATTGAGTAATACATGCTTAAGATACATCTATGGAATCGGCAGGGGCACACATATTACTCCCTCAGAGACAAACTAGGGTGGTTAACCACAAATAATCGTAGGTTATATTTTACATCCATCATTATATATAAAATCCTTCGTTTGCGTCAGCCTGAATACTTAACTCACATTTTCAAAAAGTACGTTCCTAAAGAGACAGCCAGAGGTGAGTTAATAACACGTGAATTAGATACCCCTGAACTTGAAAAATGGCATGGTGACTGCTCATTACAAGTGCAATGCACAAAAAGCTATAATTCTCTCCCTTCATCAATACGATTCCTCCCTTCACCTAATTCTTTTAAGGCAGGTTTATTAAAGTACTTAAAAAGTTCGAGTCATACATACAAAGACTCAATCTTTTAATAATGTTTTATCAGGACTGAATGCATTAGTGTTATTAGAAATCTAATATTTCCTTATTTTTTCTGTTACTATTTTCTGTTTTACTCACTGTTGTCATGATATTACTAAAATTGTTTCACTTTATTTGTTATAACTATGTTATACTATGTTATGAATAAATTATTGTATAGTTATATTTCTATTTTTATAAATTTTATAAATATACTGTTATAATTATATATCATATTTTGTTCTGGACAAATAAATAATATTTACATTTACATTTACATTTATATTTTTTTTTTATAATTATTTTACTTACCCTTAATTATTTTGTATTAATTTTTAGTTTTCAGTAGAGTTCCTTTTTATGTTTATCTCATCTTTAAAATAACGTATGGCGCCAAGACGCCAAATTACAACAATCATTAAAAAAAAAAAAAAAAAAAAAAAAAAAAAACAAACAAACAAAAAAAAAAACTTGTAATTAATTTTTTTTGTTTTTATTGAAATTCGGCGAAAAATTAACGCCAATAACTTTTGTTTTTTTTCATATAATCATTTTTTTTGTACTATAATTATAATAATAAAACCTTATTGTATAATAATGAAAAAAAAATTTTTTAAACTTAAAATTTCCTTCCTTTTCCTGTACTTATAATAAATTGTGGCTGGATGGTAAGTAAAGTTCACTAGCGTTCGCGTTCAACTTAGAGCTACTCTATTCTTAGTCACAAAAACCACTCAATACCAGGCGTAGGAGTTAGTCAGGACTGATAGTCGGTCCGTAGACCCCCTGCGTACCGTTTACGGGGGAGAGTATTGTAGCATGGTAAATTTCCATGCTCCATAAAATATATGTATATATTTTATAAGAAAGAGAGCTTGGGCGAAGGTTGAGAAATATGTATGTGTGTGTAAGCGCGGACTTTAAAAGCGATACTTATCAGAGAGAGTAGTCCGATATCTTTCCGTCTTTCTTTCTCTTCCTTGCTTCTTTTTTCTTTAGATTTGTCATGAGCGTCGTCTGCAGAAGCTATTATGGCCGAATGCATAGCATACACATCGTGCTCTTAGTTTTTTTTAATCTCGATTTTTATCAATAATCGTTTTTATTTTAATTATTTTTCAAATGAGAATTAGAGATTTTAGTAATTAATACATATAATTCAATATAAATTTTGGCGCGACATTATCCACAAATATTGAAATTCTGGCGATAAGATTTTGGATCGAACAAGTGGTGTGTTTCCATAATTAAAAACGCACGTTTTCAATATAAGAAGCCGGCTACAACAAGAAGTCAATTTAAGTGTCTTCGTATATTCGCGAATCTAACCTCTGTTAATTTAGCTTAAAGATTTTGTGTACATATTAGTCCTCACATAAATTCAATATTTTTATCAATAAATTTTATGCTGGTGAGCGACACGTAATTAATTAGTGTATTTTCATTTTGTAGTTATTAGCTTACCTTACCTTTGATTAATGTAAATTATATATGGGTAAGTTTTATAATTTAGTACTCTTATTTTGATATTTTATTTAATCTTTAGTTTTCGCTCTAAGATCAGAACCTCCTGATCCCCGTTTAGTATAAGTGAATATATTCGTGCTATATTCTCTTATACGGACCCCCTCTGGAACTTGTCGAGAAAAAGGAGACTTATTATTTTAGTGAAATTAATGACCTTTTTCTTGACAAGTCTCAAACTCTAAAATTTTATTTATATAAACTGGAAGAGGAAAATTTCCACATTATAATCTGTAATTCATTAGTAATTCAAAAAGCATAAAGTAAATAAAATATAGAAAAATCAGTAAATTTTAGAAAAATAGATTTTAGAAAAATTGATTTAGAAATCCCCAGATAAAAAATTAAATTCTTTTATCAAATTCCTCAGGAAAAAATACGCAAGTATCATTAGTAAATAATATTCACAAAAATTTTTTTATAAGCTATTAAACTTTAATGATTGATTCCTTTTTTATCCGATTCTTGGGAAAAAAATATACAAGACTTTCTTGTAAATAATATTCAGAAAAACTTTTTTTGAAAACTGCTAACCTTTTATAATAGATTTCCTTAAAATTGGGACTCTAAAAACCAATAAAATCGATTTTTCTCGAAAAGTCCCTCTTGTTAATAATATACAGAAAAATTTATTTAGAAAACTACAAAACTTTTAAAATTGGTCCCCTTGAGCTAAAATAAATGGTTTCATCGGATTCCTGGAGAAAAAATACTCAGGAATGTTAATTGGAACATAATCTTCAACGCGATTTGAATTCACTAAAAAAACTGAAAGTTTTAAGAGAATCTCAATTATAAGGATGCCAAAAAAAAAACTTTCGAGAGCTATCATGGGCTAAAAAATCGATGTTTTGATCTAAATCCAACGAGAAACTTATTAACTTATTTTTTTTACTCATATTTTCGAATTCTTCCGGCGCGTTAGGAATCTCAGATACTTCGAAAAAGAAAACCAGTCTAATAAATATGTGTACAAATTATTAAGAATCTAATGTGAATAGCTGATGCAATAAGTCTTTATAAAATTTTGTAAAGAATGACTAATGTTATATGAAAGTCAATTCTACTACTTAAGACCATTGAGTTGAGATAAAAAATCACCACAATCTTTAAGAATCGATAATGTCATTTCCCTAGATTGAAAATGACTTCTCGCAATAGCTTAAGGTTGATATCTGATAAAAGAGGAGCTTAAAAAAATAGGCTGTTAAAATCGAAGAATTTTATATATTTGAAGAGCTAAAAATAATTTTATAATTTCATAATTGTCACTTTCAGAAATTACTTTTCATCACAAATAGTTAGTTAAGAATAATGGAAACATTTTACAATGTACTATTTTCGGAAGTTATAATTGGATTAATAATTAGTTTTGGATTAATTAATAATTTTATGGTAAGTTATTAATAATATAATTATGATAGTCAAATATTTTTTAAATAATTTCGTGCTTCTAAAAATTTGGTATATAGCGATTGTGTTAATGGTTGGAAAATTAAGAATACTTTATAAATAAAACAGAAATTATTATAAATTTGAAGATGAACGTTGATACTAAGAAGCTCTTTTGGGATAATATTAAATATGATATTTATTTGTTAAGCTTTGTAATATGACAAATTTAACATAAAATATAATAATGATAATAATTTAATTAATTAAGATAAATAAATTACCTCTGTCATATTACAAACAAAATTTATTAGAATTGAGACTCGCGGTATAAGAAAGGCTTGGTTTAATAATAATAATATTGAATTGCCGTTTCTTATTCCGCGGGTTCAGAGGGGATCCGTTATAATACTTATAGCGCAAATATGAAATATTATAACTATCACGGGAAATTCAGGAGGTTTCTGAATTAAACACTAAATATAACTGTAAAGATATGTATAAAAATATAAGAGCAAATTTACATAGACTTACCCATATATAAGTAAGGTAGTATATTTTTTTAAAGAAATAAACTGACAAGTATTAATAGTTAAACAACAGAATAATTATTTATTATAATATCAAATATTATTAAATTAATATAAAGTTTCAGTACAAATAATAATCTTAACCTAAGAATTTAATGGCGTGATTTCCGTTGAAATACACGACGCGAAGCGATTTTGATAATAATAATCGATATTTAACACGCGGTTAATAAATTTAGAATAACGCGAGAGAGAGAGAGAAAATGACCGAAAGGGCTCTTTACAATAATTAATATAAAAATAAAACTGATTTAATGAAATTTCAATATAAAAGGAAGTCAGGAAAAGGGATAAATGCGCAATAAAATCGATTAAATAATCTTAGTAATTTGATTGATACCTTCTCCTTTCTTCTTGATCACGTGACGTCATAAAATTGAATAATTAAGTGATTACACCAAAATTGGAACGTAATTAGTACTTTAAATTTAGAATAATGACTGATCTTCAGTTGTATTAATTTATTAAATATAATAATGAATATGGTCGCTGCCTCGTGGTCAACAAAAAATTCCAGGACGTCAAAACCACAAAAATCCAATACAACACTCGATATCTCGCCAACAATTACTCCACAAATCGATGTCGACAATAATTTATAATTCAATAATGTCGTCACTCCAAATTATCCAAAAATTATCGCCAATAACTCAATACAAATAATTCAATAAAAATATCAAACTCCAAAATAATTTTAATAAATAAATTTAAAAACCACGCGTGATGATGTTCACTCAAGCACAATCATCGACTCTCTGCCTGTATATATTTTTTTGGGGGAAGTTAAGGGAAGGAAAGAGAAAAAGGGAAATACAATAATTCTCTCGCATTGATCTCTCTCTCATTTATCGATACTCGCGCAATATGATTTGATGATCGTTATGTAAGCATGCGCCTCTCTTAATCGCGACATCACTCATACAAGCACACATCTATTCTATCGCACGAAAATACAACTTATTTAAAGAAAATATTCATATTTTTAATATAAATTTTAAATGTGATGATTAGGGAATAATTTTAATGAATTTAATAATAAATATTATTTACCCGAAATTTTGCCATATTACAGCTTTTAATTATTTCCCGCATATTAATTAAGAAATTAGTACTTTTTGATTGCTTTCTTTTTACAATTGAATACTTATTTTTTATCAGGCGGTACTCGAGTTTAATATAACCCAGGGCATTTTTTAAATAAATCAACACAAATTTTTTCTAATACGTCTAAACTTGTTTGTTGTAATCAGCATAGGATTTAAGTTTTAATATGGTGAGAGTAACCTAGAATACCGTTTGAGTCAAAAAGTTTAAGACATTATTTTTTTTTAATTTACAAAACATGATTTTTTATGCTAACAGGTGAATTAAGTACTACTAATATAGTACTAGTCTGAACTTATATAAATTAAGAAAATAATTTTATAACCGGTTTGTGTGTACACTTAAAAAATGCAGAGAATATGCTTAATAAAGATTACTACAATTACACAACATTACTATACAACTTACTATTTATATTATTTTTGTAATTATCACTTTTGATAAATTTTAAGATTCTTAACCCAAATTACAAGCCACTCAATCCAGATTATTCTTAGTACCTTAACCTCAATTATTTTAAGTCTCTAAATCTAATATATTTTTAGTCCAATTTGACCCCTCCCCCTGTCTTAAATAGAATACATTTGGAAAATAATACAATTGTGATACAGAACTAATGTGATCAGTCAAAGCCCTACTGTTCTCAAGATTCTATAATTAACCTATTTTTTTGGTATGCTCCAAAAATAATACGACAATTGGTACTTCTAAGAGTAATCAGGTGCTATAATAAATCTTCTTCTTTGACTTCGTTCTTTTAAACTCTTGCGACAGATGATTCCGAAATTAAAAATTAAAAATTATATTCTCGAAAAAGAGCGCTTTATTAATAAAAAATTTTATAATTTAAGTAGGACCATCCAGTTGTAATATTAAATAAATAAAAATACCATATAACACTTTATTAAAAGTAAAGTATATTATAATTATAACTAAATACTAGCTGATTGGCCTCGCGATGCTCGGCTTAACCAAATAAAAACTCTTGTGCATTAATTTCATTATATTTTAATCATATGTAGTTAATTATAAGAAATTTAATCATACGTGATTAAAATGCAATTTAATTTTATTTAAAAATGAATGAGAACAGAATTAATTTTATACTTCTAAAATTAACAAATAAATTTTATAATTCATATTAGGGAAAAGTTACATGATTATTTATAAATATTTATAACTAATGAGGTAAATTTTATAACATAAATAATTATTGATAAAAAATAATAATTGAAAATAAAATATAGTAATGTGCAGTTTTTTTTAACAAAATTTTCAGTTTTTTTCATACTGTAGACAATCAATATTTGAATATTTTCAATTTTCATTTATACATCACAACTGATATTGTAGACAATCAATATAAATATGACTATAGAATGAAATTTTCATAATTTTTTATTGTTCATAAATAGGACAGGAAATATCCATTTCACTCTATGGTGAAATTTTTTTAGCTTTTTCATAAATAAAACAGCCAGCAATATAGATTGAAAATTTGAATTTTTTTCATAATGTAGACAGCCAATATAAATTTTACTATAGAGTGAAATTTTTATAATTTTTATTTTTCAATTAATAGTACAGCCGATATCCATTTTACTCTGTGGTGACATTTTTGGGATTTTCCATATATAAAAAAAAAACAATATAGATTGCAATTTTTGCTGTTTTTTTATATTTTAAACAATCAATATGAATTTTACTCTGAAGTGGAATATTTATTATTTTTTTTTTTCATAAATAGGACAGAAGATATCCATTATACTCTATATATGGTTAAATTTTTGAGTTTTTTCATATATAAAACAACTAACATTCTAGATTGAAATTTTTGCTGTTTTTTTATATTGCAGAGAATCAATATTAATTTTACTCTAGAGTGAAATATTTATGATTTTGGTTCCTCATAGAGGACCCATTGTTTTAGGTGAAATTTTTATTTCTGACTTTTTGACATATACGCACGTTTTGAGACCTCAGGATTCTAAAAAACCAGTTTTTAAAAAAATTATGAATGTGTGTGTGTGTGAGTGTATGTATGTATGTATGTATGTATGAAGCACTTTCACCGGTGATATTTCACAACCAGTATGACTTTAAGACCTATTTTTTTTATAAAATTTTTTTCACCAAAAAATCTCCGGGTATTTTTTTTTTTTTAATTTAGATGTAATACCTCATTTTTTTCAATGCAAGTAAATTTTTGTAGTATTTTCATATTGTAAACAGCCAATATGAACTTTACTATACAATTAAATTTTTTAAATTTTTGTTTTTTTTATTCTTAGGACTGCCGATATCTATGTTATTTCATAATGAAATTTTTGAGTTTTTTCATATGTAAATAGCCGACATAATAGATGGTAAATTTTTTCGTTTTTTCATATTGTTAATGGATTTTAATAGGTTTTTTAAAGGAAAGTATTAGACTGAATTAAGAAATAAAAAGTGCGTACTGTGAAACTCGAAGCCGGTGGCCACGGGACAACCAATGCGGTAAGTACGTAAAACGTGTTCCTTTAGCGCATGTATTACAGAACACACACTAATGAAAAGACATCTTTCTCTCTCTTTACAGTACAACAATTCATAAAAGTTTGAGTATGAATACTGTAAAAAGAGAGTATGTTCAAAAATGTCAAAAAACCATGTTTTCGCACAAATACATATTGTAAACCGCCAATATGAATTTTACTATATAGTTAATATTTCTAATTTTTTTTTCATTCTTAGGACTGCCGATATCTATATTATTACATCGTGAATTTTTTTTTTTCAAATATAAAATAGCCAGAAATATAGATTGAAAGGCTATTGCCGGATAAATATAGTGATTTGGCCCCCCTCCCTAATCTCAAAAAAATTATTTGCATCCGAAAAGTATTATAAAAACTAACCGATCGCCGTTGTGTTATGTATTTAACCCACTAGGTTAAATTGTTTGCTTTCACCCGTGATTTTGATGTAAATGGCGATTCAGGATACTCCTGGATCCCGTGGGATGTTTTGCGGAAAGGTTTTAAGGAAATAGTTCAATTGAATAGCCACTGACTTTAATTATATACTTTTATTTAATCAAAGTTCAAGATTCGACTTTTCTACACACTAATTCGATGGATTTTTATGATTGACCAGAATGGACAGACTTGCCCGCACGCCCGTGTGTCTGTCGGTATGATACCCCGATCTCTACTGACTCTAACTCCAACTCTAACTAGCTGACTAACTAACTGATCTGCGCTCAGGCAGCGATTTATATAGTCTTTCTCGTGGGAGGGTTCCAACCAGGATAGTTCAATGCATTGTTTTTGATTGGTGTTGTTAGGGATGTTATGGTGCGTTCCTAAGGGTATTTCCATTATGGCGGAAAAAATGAGAAATTCTTATTGGTGTTGCTAAGGGGCGTATGATTCTAGTGAGGAGTTGACTATGGGAATTTATGTTATGGAAATCTGATTATTATGCGTAGGGTGTGTAATAGGGAAAACGTGATAATGTCATTGTTTATGTGTCTAGACCTTTTAATAAGAAACGCGTGTTATTGCTATGTAATGCTTTATTTATGCGTCTAGACTTTCTATGTATTACGTGACAATGTCTTTCATACTAAGGTTGAGGTAAAATCATTATTTATGTGTCTAGACTTTTTATGTATTACGTGACAATGTCTTTCATACTAAGGTTGAGGTAAAATCATTGTTTATGTGTCTAGACTTTTTATGTATTACGTGATAATGTGTTTTATAATAAGGTTGGGGAAAATCATTATTTATGTGTCTAGACTTTTTATGTCTTATGTGATAATGTGTTTTATAATAAGGTTGGGGAAAATCATTATTTATGTGTCTAGACTTTTTATGTCTTACGTGATAATATCTTTTACTATAAGGTTGAGGAAAAATCATTATTTATGTGTCTAGACATTGTAATAGCAATAAACGAGTGGGTTAATAAAAATATGAGTCTAGACATAGTTATCATAAAAGGTAAAGTTTGTGAAGATATAGTAGTATATATTTGGCAAAAAAATAATGGGTATATTAGGTCCTTAATTAATACGTTCATCCGGTCAAACATCAAGTCCCCTGACTTGCAATATCCATCAGTAAGAGAAGGGTGGTTAACAATATTTTGGGCACCTAAGTCTTTCTTGATTTATATAAAAGTTAATAGATAATTATTTTAAAATTACTGTGTTATACACATATATTTGAAAGAAAGTTAACAAAATTTGATTATTATATAAAAAGTTACATATACATTCATATATAAGTGCAAGAATTTAGTTAAAAATATTACATATATATATTTTTATAAAAAGTGACAATTATATGCAGGATCGCATAAGACAACAATATATTCATAGAAGTAAAAGGATACATATCTATGTGTTTTTAACTTAATAACAATAATATAATAATTGATTTTAAAAAGATTCATATACGAATTTTTAATAAAGATTATATAAAGAATAACAACAACAAAAAAAAATTTTGATAATTAACAATATTGAATTTACAAAGATTACATATTTTTTTAATGAAATAATTAGAATTGACTATAAAAATGTTACATATATTGTTTATATATAAGTGACAATATTATATTTATAAAAATGTAAGAATTGAATTTAAAAGGTTACATATCTTTTAAAAAACATTCATTATAAGTTTACTTTAATTATTGTTCTACAGCATTTTATTTAACTATATGTAGATAAATAGTTATTACATAAATAAGTGTTTTAATATGTGTTTCAATAATAAATATAAAGACTTTAAAGTAAGTATTATTAAAATATTTCTAATTGCTAAAATAATTTTTAGACGTTTGAAGGTTTTATATGTAGTCTTTTGGCTCGGTGAATGGGGTTGTGTATTAGGCTTGTTGTTGCATAATTGGCCTGGCTAATAGGAATTAATAAAATTGGTTTTGGCGTAGGTTTATTCGCATCTGGCCAAAGGTCAGCTTCTTCTGATGGAATGTAGGAGGCTTTGCCCTCCTGTTTAGTTTTCCAGTACTTGATTAAATCAAAAACTTTCTTATCCCTAAACATGAAATATTTCAATCCTGTAACTAACATAATTATTATTAGTATTAAAACCGTAATTATTATTAAATAAAAGAAAAAACTTGATTGTTGTGGTATGTGACTTCTTAATTGTTTATATTCTCCCAAAATTCTGGCCTTTTCGATCAAAACCTGTAGGTCTTTCCCATTCAATAAGCTACTTGATTCAAACCGATTTTTATTTTTTATTATGTCTTCTGATAAAATTTCTACTATATCTGATCCTTTGATTGTTTCTTTTAAGATTCTTGTAAGATTAATAGGTGTTTCTGTAAAAAATTTTGTCTCTATTGTAGATTCTATAGTTTGACTAGCTTTAAATTTCGCAAAAAGGGTGGAAGCTTTACAGCCTGGATTTAGTGAGATTACACCCATAGGTGGTAATATCGTTGTGATATCTGCTTTCTGGAAGCATTCAATTGTGATTCGATCTTCTTTAGGGTTGGTGAAAATCCAAGAATTTCCTTGTAGTTTGCTGAATACTGATTCCTGGAGGAATTTAACTTTAATAGTACATTCATGTGGGTTATATTGTATTCCAGCTAAAATTTTTATTTCACATTTTGAATTATTTGTTATTCTTAATACTGGGGGAAAGTTAGCACAAATTTTTGTATCATCTATATTTTTACATTCACGAACTTTTTCATCTGAAGGAGCAATGTATGTCTGATTGTCACGGCTAATGGCTACATATGTGTTATCTGGGATAATATAGGCTGTAATTGATCCATTATCAAACATGTTGATAGTTGGAAAAGGTGAAATTTTATATAAATCTAACGAATTGAAATCAGTCAAAGGAATTTCGATTATATAAATCAGATAATTATCTTTGATGACAATTTTAATATTGGAAATTTTTGCCAAGTTATTCAATGACATATTTTCTTCATCTAAAGGGAATTTCGCATTTATTTTTGCAAATTGAGCCCTATTTATCGCAGTTTTCCATTGTTTGTTGTCAAAAACAGCTGGGTATAATACATTGATGTTTGCAAGTGAAACAGCTTGTCCCAATGTGATAGTAGAAATTCTATATTCTGTAATTATATCTAGGAGTTGATGTATAGCCATACGCATAGCTTTGTTATGATTAACACCTTCTATATAAATTTTTAGTTTGTCTAATTCTCGTTCAAGGGTCAAAGTGTGTTTGGTGATGTTAGATATCTCTGTATGTAAAATCTGTGTTGTGTTTTGGAGTATTTGTGCTACCGATGAGCTGTGATTTATTGCTTGTTGACTCATATTTTCTAAAATGGTCCTATCTGATTCTGAAAGTGTCCCAAATAAAGCACGAAAAACTTGTCCCACTATTGGAAAAGGAGATTCTCTTTTGAAAATATTACTCTTATTGATTTGTTCTATAATTTTATGTAATTCTGTGTTGACTAGTTCTAGTTTTCCAGATATTTCTTCTATATCGCTTCGAAAAAAACATGGTCTTTCACAATCTCTATTTGCTGTCTCAATATAATTTTTTATTATATCTCCATTACTTAAAAGTTGAGTTAAATCTACTTTATTAATTAACTTCCATGTAGAACTTTGTATATATAAATTTGCTATCTTTTCAGCGATTAAACCAGATGAATTAGTTATTTTTCTAATATTCAGTCCGTTTTCAGCAATGCTGTAGTTGATCAAAATTCTGTAACATTTTTTATTATTTTTAGTATTTTCTTTATTCATACAATATTTTCTAGCTATTGATGCAAATACATATATGAGTCTACACATCAAGCGTATAAGTGTTCATTGAAAAAGTGTATTGTCAAAAAAAAATCAATACATAACATTAAATTTAAATATAGTATCATATTCTAATTATTCAATTTTTAAAGTTCATCAAGATATAATGATGGTCTACATTTCTGTTTAACTATGAGAAATTTTTCCCTACTTAACTCTATATAAAAATCATCAGCTTTTTCGTTTTTTAGTAATTTCGAGCAAATTTTATCGTTTCAATTTTTACTAGTAAAAGCAAAATATTGTTTCTTTCTTTCATCGTTTCCGTTGTTATAACCAATTATTATTTTCTCTTAGATCGCAGGATTTTTTCTTTCAATGAATAATACAATATGGTTATCATAGCTAGGTAAATCAATATCAAAACGATCAAATTGTATTACACTTCCAATATTTTTAGAAGTGAAAACGTGAATCGTAAAATATTTAAATCTATTATCCAAGAGAAGAAGTGGGAAAAAACAAACTTTATCATTATATACGTGATCTTCGGTTAAACCTTCGGCTAATCTATCTCTGTTGACAAGGTTATTATATTGTATCTTAACTTTAACTTTTTGATTTGGTGGATAATAAATATGTATCGGCATATTTTAACGATGATAATAGATTCTAGGTCCTAAAGTGCAACACGTACCTTGAAAAGAATATTAAATATTTTATTTACTTATTTTTGTTTATCCGTATGTTATTATGATTTTAAATAAACGAGTGTAGTGTTTATTGATTTTAAAGGTAACAACAATTTTTATTAAATAGTGGGTTATCATCATAATGATGTTTAGAGTTCAAGGAAATTATTATTAAATTGATTTAATTATTAAATTATTAAATTTTTATTATTCTAAATGTTGCTAAATTTTAGATTTTTCTATCTTAGTTATCTAATTATCCTATTTCAACCAATAAATTTATTTATCCCAAATTAGTACTTTTTTAATAAAAAGAACAATCCAGGTTTATGTGTCAAAATGACTTTACCATGGTATTTTGAAATACAGAAATATTTCAGTAGACGAGGTAATTATATAAGTCGTTAGTAATTAAACATTCTCCATGCAAGTTGTTTTAAAAATTTTTATCATGGAAGGTTAGGCTGCTTAGCATGAAAATTCAAGCAAATTGCTTAAAATTCTAAGTAATTTAAACTAAGCCCCCCGAAAATTGATATCCCTCCGAAAAAAAATATAATTTTTCCAATTATAATCATTTGAAAGGTAATAAATCATACAGTTGTTAAAAATTCAGTTTATTTAAAATAATACATCCAATATTAACATAGAATCTGATCATTGGGTAGGGTATTTGATTGAGTTTTAGCTCGGTAGGAGGGGTAGAAAAATTGAGGTTTTAGGAGGGGGGGGGTGGTATATTTCTTAAAGGGAATGTTTAGAATATTATTACTTTAGGGGCTTAGAATAATATGAAATGTCATTCAGGGTCTGATCAGGTTCTTATAAGTTTATGAACTTAGAAAATTTTAAACTTATGGATTTAGGATAATTTCTATTTCAGGATTGTAATTTCAGTTTTAGATTTATTACCATTATGAGTGAACATATTCTATGCTCGTTTGGTTGTGTAGTTACACAAACCAGTTATAATAATTTTTCAAAATTGAGTAAAAAAAAATGTCTAAATAAATTCATAAACAAAATATTGCAGTTATTGCAATAAATAAAATTATTAAACTAAATATTTTGTTGTTTACATTATGTTTTCTAAAAGTTAGTTAGTTAGTTTAGTATTTGATGTTAAAAAAAAATTAAAGTAAAAATAAATTTTGGTGTTTAAGAAAAGAATTAAGTTTGAAAGTTTTCCTGCGCATGACGCGCGCCTAAAACTAGTAATTAAAAAAAATTATTTACAAAATCATTCATTGGTTTTGAGTACTGGGAAAAAAAAATTCTTTTCTTAAAAAAAACTTTCTTAAGCACTGCTCTAAATTCTGGCAATGATCTAGCTATTTTCAACTATTTGGTTTGCAAATTCATTAGGTGCTTTGTGGGTCCAATTTCTAATGGTCAAAAATTTTTATTCAAGAGCTGTGAACTGACATAAATTCTGGGAGTCAATTTCTAGTTCCCTTTTTGAAATTTCGACAATAAAAATTCAACCAAAGTTTTGCTTGATTTGATCCCATTGTTAGAAACATACGGTTCCCAATCGTTAACCGTGATATACATCACGTTTCTGATTACCAGATGCATAAAAAAAATTCCTTTTTCAATAGAAAAAAAAATTTTTTCTTTTTATGAATCATTTTGATTTTTACATAACAGGTAAAATATATATTAAAGTGAAATAATTGAAAAAAATTAGATTATTTTTAATATTATTCAGCACTAATTTATGAAGAGCTGTATGGACGAGAATACATGAACGTTGTTTTAAATTCATCCTTAAAGAAAAATCCTAGGCCGATTTTTATTTTTTTAATATTCAAAAGATTTTTAGATATAAATCTCAGAAGTTAGTGGTCTAACACACAAAAAAAAAATAAAATAAAACTTTTTTTTTTAACAAAATTTTCTCAGAATCCAAGGGGTTTTTCGAAATGAATTTTAGTGCAAATTATTCCTTGGAGAAAAGGCTATCGTTTTGGAGTTCTCGGTTCAGAGTTACAACTGTTTGAATCTAAGAGGTTTAAATTTAAAAACTCAAAAAGGTTGTCATTATCACCACTTGATATCTTAAAATTGTTTGTATCAAAATGTAAAAACCAAATTGCTCTGTATTTCTTAAGCACCCTTCTAAACGAAATAAATTTTCATGCAATTCTCTCAGCTTATCGTTACATATTAGTCTGTCCCCCCAATTTTAGTTATTTTTAAGCTTTGAGTGTCAGTCACTCACATCAAACAATAAGTTTTCAAAAAAAAATTTTATTTAAAGGTTAAATGCTACATCACAAGGTTAAATCTTATCTATATAGAAAAAAAATTTAAACTTATATTCACTAATTATTACAAGGGTGAAAAGGTATAATTTATGTAAATTCAAATTAAATTTGATTTCTCTTCATGAAACATTTTTAAAACCTTTTAATCACATAAATGACAAATCAAATATACAAAAATAAATTCCTACACCAAGAGCACTTTAAGAGGTCACTAAATAGGGAAAAATTTCGAAAATCACGAAAGGCCAAAAAAAAAACTTTACTGTACTTCTATGGATCTTCAATTAAGAAGCGTTATATCCAAGATATTAAAAATTTAGCCAATTTCAATCATAAAATATTTTGCTTTTCATACGGAAAAATTTTGTTCATTTGTCTACGAAAAATTTTTAAAATTTGCTTCCAAAACTTGTTTTTTAGTAAGAATTATTCAAAAATATAAGTTATTGTTCTGTAAAATGCACGAAACTTAGAAAATTTCATATATTTAGGTCGTATGATTTTGGTTTTTAATGGTTTAAAGAAACGTAATAAATTGTAAAAGATTCATTATGGTGATTTTTATGCCACATTGAATATTTATTGGTGAGAATAGAAAGAACAAAAATCTACAAGCCTTGTTTGGACTTGGGAAAAAAAAAAAGAAGGATTTTATATTTTTAGTTTTTTTTTTTTAAGCTATTTTCTCAAATAAAAAAAAATAAGCCAAATATGTATTGAATTTAGTAGAATATAAATTGCAATAAAAAAAACTTTCAAATCGTATCTAGTTTTATAGAAATTTTATTATTTCAAACGTTTTTATGCACTGAATTTAACTTTAAAATATCTGTATTGAATTTTGCATAATTTTGAATGGAATTCATTTTAAAATAAAACTTATATTAACTTTTGTAGTAGTTTTAATAAAAAAAAATTCATGATATTAGGGCCTTGAGGAAAACGGTTAACTCGGTGCGCCTCATCATATCGTGAATAAACTTAAGCGAGAGATTATGCCGCGTGGCGGCGCTCGGGTGTTGTTGAAGTACTCCTATTTTTTCTCATTGGTCCTGTCATGCTACAAGACGTTCAACCTATATATATTCAATCTTTCACTTTTTCAAATAGTAAAAATATGATGTCTGCTAACTCTCATTCTGAAAAGCTTTTTCGTTATCAAGTTTATTATTCTATATTTAAATATTAAAAAAAAACTTATTTAAACCGATCAACATCAACAGCAAAAATATTGGCATATTATATTTAAATTTAGTTTATATAGTTCCCATGTTAACTTTACAGATTAACTGCAAGCAATATTCGGCATTTTTGGGTCCATTCATAATAAGTACAAAATTCAGTGGAATTACAATGGTGAAAATGAAATTGCAAATAGTATATCTCTACCCATGGCCACAAAAGTAAAGAATGGCCCAAATCGCACGTAAATTAAACTGCGATTCGGGGCATCCCCCTCTCGCGGCCAAGGACAAAACACAATTAACTCAATTAACAAAATTTTCTTATTGACTATAGCCAAAAACTATACGCCATTCTAAATTTCTCTCGATTAGTCGTCCTGTTTTATACAAAAATTGCACTTAAAATACTTCTATGCAATGATTCCATTGAAATATCTTTATTGACTTTAGCAGAAACTACACGCCAAAAAAAAAATTTCCAATAGTCTCTTGTTTTATATAAAAAAAATCGCAACTTAACATATTTTTGTACTTCAATTGGAGCAAAAAAAAATAACACAAGTTTCTACTTCCAAAAAAATAGCAAATGAAAAATCACGTCCTGGGTTAAGAGTTTTTATAGCTAATTTTTAGCTGTCAATCAATTTGGCATCCAATTCGAAATCCGCGACCGCAAAAACATAAAAAAAAATTTTAAAGCAATCCTATTATAACGGAGCTTTCAAAGAAAGTTCCTAAAAGTTAAAGTTGAGACTTTGGAGCCTTGTGCTAATGGGGACTTTTGTAGAGAATGACGAAATCTATCATATATTAGACTGAAACTTTTCCTATTTCCACCAAATTTTTTTATCCCTTTGAGCAGGGCCTTCTTAATAGTCTTGAAAGAAAATAATTACTTTGGGTAAAAAAAAAACCTATGGATTAAAATTAAATTTTTAAGATATTAACAAATTTTTGAAGGGTAAAAACGGATTTTTATTTAGTAATTGCATGGATAAAAGTTTTATATTTTTTATTAAATGAATTTATTAACATAATAACTAAATGTCACCACAAAAATTAGAGTCCTTTATTAAATTAGAATACATCATTTACGATATTTTATTTATTTTCAAACAACAATTTAAAATATTTTTAATAAAAAGTTGTTTGATAATGAATAAGAGGGAAACATTCTCTGCGCGAAGCGCAGTTATTTTTAGTTTAAAAAACATAGCGCATAAACATCAAAATTAAAGCTTCTGTATTTTTATTCATTTATTAAAATTAAAATTCATTTATTAACACTATTAAACGCATTTTTAGTATTCGGCTTAGAGTAGATTCATCTAAAACTCGACTTTAATAACATACGTAAGAGAGAGTTCTAGAGAAAATATTTCTTAATTTTTAATCAATTAAAGTTGTTTTTCAACATCCGTAAGGTAAAAATTAGTTCTTAAGGATTTATAGGTTCAAAATAAAACACGATTTTAGATAAATGATGCTTGAATTATTAATTTAATACTGGAGAAAAACTAGACCATTAAATAAATGAAGTTCATTTTTTGATCTTTTTATTGCTGATACTGCGTGAAACCCAGTTGAATTTAATATAAATAAAAGCATATGAATGTACTTAAAAAAAACTTTTGTATTCTATGCTGTTAATACGGACACAAAAACTTTAGTTTGATAAACTCTGCATGAATTAAGTAAGATATCATTGCCGTGTGGCGGCGCTTGCGTGTTGTTGGGGTATCCCCATTTTTTTCACATCAGTCCAGCCACATTGCATCGTGTGCAACCTATACACATTAATGCATTCTTTCATAAAGAGTGAAAATAAACTGTCTGCTAATTATCAATTGTATATCAGCCGTTCGTAAATTCAATATAATTAATTATTTTACTAATTAATAGAGATATTTTCAATAAAATTCATTCAAACAAAAGTACTCCAAGTCAAACAGATTACAATATACCATCATAAAATATATCGTTTTATTATATATCTTTTTTTTTTTTTAACCGGGTTACTAGGTTTATACAAAAAAAATATCAGTTTACAAAGCGAAGTAACAACCATTTCCAAAATACTTGTAGGTAATTAGTCAAATTTAACAGCATAAGATATTATGTTATTCCTTCCTTTTTATTCTCTTTTTTCATCAGATAAATATTCCGGGTCAAAACTATTCAACCTCACACAATCAAAGGAAAATAATACAAGAAATAAACTTGTTTTCTGAAATGGAGTTTTGAAACAAAATATATCCAGTTTACTTTTGGTAGGTTAATTAAGTATGAATAAGCTTCCATAAAAGAACACTCTTAATATTTCCATACAAAAACTTATATTATTGCAGGTAGCATCATTTGGGTTACTTGAATATTGTACCTTCAGTATCGGTTCAACTGTTCACCATACAGCAAAATTATAAGAAATTGTTCGCTATTTCCTCAATAAAAGTATATTCAATATATATGAAAGCCTTGTCTACTGTAAGTCTGTATCGGGTCAAGTATATACATTTAAATAATATATATAAAAAAATAATAAAAAAAAACAACTAATAATTCATTTATAAATCTTAATTTATTACAGGTAATATGTCTATTATTCAGGTCAACTGTCAGTTATATTACTAATATGTTAGTAGTGGTTACATTGGTCAAAGTTAGTCATGAGTCTATCGTCAAATGTTCAATTCAGTCAGGGATTCAGGTAAACAATATGAATCTAAGTAGAACTTATGTTACTATTTTATTAATAGTCTGTATGTAATTCTTCAGTTGTCCAATATTGTTCAAAATAAATAACATATGTCATAACAAAAGGGACTCGTTATTCCGTTCTAGTTTATGTGAATCAGTATTTGGTGAAAAATATATCGCTAGAGCCTGTGTTAAAATTTTAAAAGGTTATGTTTGTGTACCTAAAATTTTCATATTTAGATTTTATTTAATAACTAAAATTATTGTTTTATAGATTACCATACTTAATAGTAAGAGTTGGTGTTTCTGACTAAAAGTATTATTGGTATCTTACAAGAGAAAAACAAATAAACCATATCGACTCAATCCAGTGAAACAAAATTTTGAAAATTCAACCTTAAAATAATTCAGTGGACCTCGTATAACCACAAGCATCCAACATGACTCGACAAATTGTAATACTATATATAGGATAGGTTCAGATTAAATTACTCCCTTACAAATATCTATGCTTTTTTTATATGGTGCCATAGACTGTAAACATGTAAAAAAAAATTTGTTGTAAATTGATGGCTTTTTCTTAAAAATTATAATCAAATGACTTTTAATGATCTCTTTGAGATCTTGTAAAGCAAAAATCAACTTTTAATCAATAGTCTACAGTGTATTTACCAAAATTGTTTTATATATTAAAGCTAAGACAATTATTCTATTTACATGTAAAACCACAACCCATATTATTATTAATGTTAATTATATGTTAATGAAATTTGTAAAAAGGAAAAATAAAATGTGTTAAGAATCCCACAAAGGCTCTAAATATAAATTAGCATTTATACAAGTTTTTTCTATTTTGATGTGCTAAAAGAAAATTGAAATAATCACATTCATTACTCTCAATTGGATTTATTGATTTCATAAAAATAGAAATTCCATAAGGAAATCCGGCAACTAAGCATTTAACAAAAATAGCATCATGTCAAATTACCCGTACATTACTTTAAAATTCAGGGCACGGTCCTAAATTTTTAACAAAATGGCCCCTGTAACTGGGTGCTTTATAATATGCTTATAGCACATTTTCAATTATTTTATTAAATTTAGTTAGTGAAATTTAATTTAATTAAATTAAATTTAATTCGAATTATAAAATCACTATTATTTTTTTAATCAAAAATAAAGTAATAATAAAAAAAAATTACTATGGTATTCCGAAACACTACGTATGGTCGATATGGACATCCCATGTCGAGTAGCTTGATCAGCTGTGCACCAGCTGGTGCTTGACCTCCTAATCCCATTGTTTAAGCATAATTATTTACCCAGCAGAAAAATCAATATATTTATAGAGCTAAAAGCTTACAAAAAATATTTCATTCATAATTCAAGCATGTCAAAACCCTAATTTTCTATTTTACGTTGCATAAAAATTTCTATATGTATAGGGTAACCTGTGTTCATAAAATAGTGTCATGTACCTAACAACAAGTTGTTGTTATCAGTAGGTGAAAATCACTTTTTTGCTACAAGCATTAATTTGTCTGCCAAAAAAAAATATTAACAAATGAAGTGTAAATTAGTAAGTTAAAAAAATTAAAATATTATTTCTTTAGAAAGAATCTTGTGTTCAGTTTAAATTTTTTTTTTATTTACAGGTCTTCAAAAGGAGACAACACTGGTTTTTAAGTCTAGTCATGAATCAGTTATAATTTTTATCTGAAAGATAAACTAGTGACCAGGACTATTCAACTTGTTCAAAAAAAGAATGAGTACTAGACTTCAATAAAATATGTAAATACACATATTATTACTGCAATTCTCATTTTTAGGACTTAAGCGCTATGCAAATTTTTAGATTTATCCCAGGCCATTCATTTAATAGAGGTAAATATGTCTTTTGGTTCTTATTTTAAATCCAAATATCTAATATAGGGAAAATAAAATCTGTTTAGTGAAATACGTGTGTTCTGCTACTATAATTGGTATATCTGGTTTTCCGCTCTTCACTAAATCAATTTCAAGACCCCAGATAATACTTTTTATCATTAAATCAGAATAATATATCATTAATTACCACCATTATTATTCCAGGTTACCCGAAACAAGATCATGGGTTCAAATTGTCATATTTGGGGCACGTACTTTCTCAAATAACATACTCTTTGCTTGTTGTAGGACTCGACTTTTCTCAAAATAGAGGTATAATTAAATTTTATTCATTATACCTATACTTCATTACAAAAATATTTATTTTAACATGATTATTGGCATGATTTAAGGAAACTAAAAATCAATGGATCCAAAATTAGCGCTTCAAGTCCAAAGCAATAAAAATATAAAAAAATATAAAAATATAAAGCAATAAAAACTTTACTGTTCAAGAAATCTCAATTATTTTTGAAAAATACTAAACAAAAACTAATAATAGAATTTAATGATGTGAAAATATTTAAGAACAATAAAATTAAAGTGGTGATATAGTTA
The DNA here is from genome assembly GCA_022575985.1 of Anagrus nilaparvatae. Classification (NCBI taxonomy): domain Eukaryota; kingdom Metazoa; phylum Arthropoda; class Insecta; order Hymenoptera; family Mymaridae; genus Anagrus; species Anagrus nilaparvatae. Next base: position 816,554 of record JAKSXM010000129.1, read on the forward strand.
CATTGTGCAATTCTTAAAAAATTTTTCTAGATATGTGTAATGCAAAATCTTTATCTCTTTTTATTGTGAAAAGTTAGTGAATTAATAAATTCAAGAACCCCAATACATATTACCCCAAAACATATAAATAGAATGACTTTAGCGGGGTGGGTGTATGATATATAAAAGTTGTAATTTTGTATATGTATACAAAAAAAAAGTGTGTATAAAAACATTGTGAAAGAGAATATTATAGTATGAGATTTTTATTCTAAATTTGTGTTTAACTTTAATTATATTGGTTAAGAAAAAGTAAAATAGACTGAGTTCATCTTATATATATCAAAAATATATGTAATTTAAAAATATACAAGTTTTATACAGAAAAAATTGTATTAGTTCTTTTTTTTTAACACAACCCAAACCAACAACAAATATTGTTTACCAAGTTATCAAAAGTTATTAAGTAAAAAGGTATGAAAGTAAAAATCAATTTTAATTAGATAAAAAGAGACTTATTATTAAATTTATACATTTTTAAATACAATATATAAAAATATAGACCAAAATCAAAAATAACAGTCTTCTTTTTTATACTTTAATCTAATTAAACACCAATCGAGGAAACAGCATACGGATGCACCATTGTGGTTGTAGTACTTGTTAAAGCATCGAATAAATATTCATTTGTGTTGACTCGATCATTCCTTTTCCTATATATCTTGTAGGTGACCACAGCAATTATACCGATACCTCCAAGAGCAGCAATAATCCAACAAATCCAAGTTGGGAAGTTGCTCACCTCAACATCATCAGCATGGATACACCTGTAGTCCACCTTGACATACAACTTCTTACACCTACAAGTAATGTTGCACACTGCATGCTTAGAAAAGCAAAAGCTTAATGGGAGCGTGCAAACCTCTCCTAGGCTCAATGCTTTAACACATAAATGGTTCTTGACCACTTCTCCCTCCATGCAGCCCTTAATTCCTGTAATAATAGATCAAAATAAATTAATATCAAAAGTTAATAAAATGTACAATTAAATAAACAAAAAAAACTTTACTTACCCAACATACTAATGAAACACCATAAAATCAAGAAAATGCCCAATCTCTTTAAAGCCATGATTTTTGTATGTAAATAAACAATAGCATGTGTACCAAATAAGGGGAGAAAGAAATATATATATATATATCAATACTGCTGTCAATTATATGTATCAAGATTCATGATCATTAGGGTGCTATCATAGTTTATTGTTAATTAAATTAATCATAGGTGTCATATTAGTAGAAAAATAGATAAACGCTTAGAACTCAAACCCCCTTTTTTTTAGATTAGATAAAATTCAAAATTTAAAGCAATTTTCTCAAAATTATAACTTATAATATTTCTTCTTTTATAAAATTTACATGTATCTGTTCCCCCCCCAAAAAAAAATATTGATCTCTCATAAACAAAATTTGATACTTAATACAAAGTATAATATCATAAAATTTAACTATGTTTCAAAAACAAGGGTAAGCAAGTACCATTATTATTTACAAAATCTTCAACGCAGATGCATCTTCTATAACAAACTGTAAATAGATCATAGCAAAAGTCTGTTGTTGAATTGCAACTTTGACCTAGGTCTTTCAGCTTCAAACACTTATTGTTAGACACGATAAATCCCTCGTCACATGAAATAACAACTGCATATATAAAAATTATTAATAATATAGCACATCTTAAAAAAAATAAAACAATTCCTAAACCTTTTATGCAATTTAATATTGCAATAAATTGAAGTACTCGTTTTAAACTTTCACGAAACTGCATTTCTGTTCTTTTAAACGTTACTATTGATAGAAAAAAAAATTAATTTTTAAATTAAAAAAAAAAAATTTGCTCTTTATTGAATATTGGCTGAACCAGATATTTTTACAGACTGAGAAATGTTTAAGTTCGCAGTCATGTACAGACTCCTAAACTTTTAAAACAAAGTAATGCATAAAAAAAATTCATAATAAGAGGGTCAAATGTTTTCATATTAAAATAAAAGCTTAATCAGCATTTTTCTTGCACTGCATTTTTATAGTTTTGGTTCTTGGGAACAAAGATTTTATGCGTTTCTTAATAACTATATATGTATAAATATATATATATATGGGTTATTTTAATAAAGCGAAGTAACAACCCAAAAAAAAATAAGCTTGATTATTGAATTGATTGTTCATTACAATTAATTTTTGAATTAATTTAAATGGCTCATTGACCTTTTTGGGTTTCATTAAAGAAAAATAAAAATACTTCTAAGAAATTTAAAATTTGTCTAACAAAAATTATTAGTTTTATAACTTTCATGTTTATTTGAATATTATAATCGAAAAAAATTTTTAAAAGAACTGATCGAACGCCTCATTATATTTTACGATATTGCTATTCTTATTTTTTGTTTAGTAGCTCATCGGTAAATTCATTTCAAACCCCCTTTTATCTAAAAACAAGTGTAAACTCGCGAAAATCAAATAATCCCCTTTATAATACGATTTTTGAATATTGACAATATGCGGTTAAGGCGTATCATATCAATAAATTTGAAAATCTTTAATAGGCGTGAATTTTTTAGCTATGTTAAGGTGAAAAGTATTCTCTCTGGGGACCCTTTATTCTCATTCTAAAACAAACTCTCAAACAGTACAGTTGTTTTTTTTTATAAAAAAAAAGTTTTCTTGCTAGGGTAATTATAGGTAATTATGTCGTATCTTTGTAGGTAAAAAAAAAATATGGCCGCCACACCTCAAATATTTTATAAACTGCATGCGATTGATGGTCGTCAAACCGATTTTCTGGAGACGTCGGATCTAGAAAAAACCATCAAGAATGTTTATGAAACATTGGTTAAGAAAATAGAAGATAGGGAAATCCGCAATCTGGATATTGAACCTTATGATTTGTTCCATGAATATGTTTTGTCAGTCATAGTATCACGAATACTCAAACGGTATTCACATGCATTCAAAAATCCCTTATTATCGAAGATTGTCGGCTATTATTTCGACAAACCTCTACCTCTCAGAATTATGGGAGAGGTTACACGTCTGACAAGGAATCATGATATAGATTATACCATTGAACCAGATATAGATGGATGGCCCAGAGTTTTGGTACGAACTCGGAAAAAAAACCATGGAAGAATAGAGTACTTCCTAGAGGAAAGTGCCTCCAAAAATCTTTTTATTTTGGTAAAATTAACAGATTAATTATTGAGGAAGTTAAAAAGAAGAAAGAAACAACAAAAACAAACTATCAATGTCTTAACTAAGTAGTAATAATTTAATTTAATAATTCTTTAGAAAATAAAATAAACTAATAATAATATAAAAAAAATTCAATAGAATAAATATCGAATTATGTATTAATTTTGAATAAATTACCGAATTCTACTATAAAATCCTTGTGTATTTAAAATTATATAATAATAATAAAAAAAAAATATCCGCTTTCATATACAAATGCTAGATGAGCCAAAAAAAAAAATTTATTTCCTTTTCAAAAAAAAACATGAATACCTGTATGCAGTTTACTCGTTTCTTTGATTTATACCCCTAGTTGACAATACTGACTTGTCATTTGGGAATCAAAGAGTCTTAAAAAAAATACACACGTAAAGGCAATTCCATTTCTTACAATGAGCTTGTGTTTTTCTCTTACTTTAAATTTTTACTACATTCATCATTTCCACACACATACACACATATATATAAAAAAAAACTTTTATCCTTAAGAAAATCAATTGTATAATTTTTAAATAGACTTCCTAATATCTAAGGTTAAATATTTCCATAGTAATACAAGGAACTATAATGATTATATCATATTATGGGATTATATTTTTCTATAACTATATTATGTTTATATTAAAATTTATTATAAATAGCAATAAAACATATAAACGTACATGATTATAATATTAACTTGAAAATACAGAATGTAGCCAAAAAAAAATTACTGGAAATTGTAATATGCGATATAATTTATCAAGCATTTCTTTATAAAGAAACAGTAAATAGTGAAATATTATAATTTTAAAACTAGTTCCTATATTATTTATATTTTAATTTCGGAATACAGGAAAACCCCGTTATTCGCGGTTTCGTTATTCGCGAACCCCGCTTATTCGCGGTTTGTCTTTTACGGAAATACCCCGCTACTCGCGGTTTTTGCTTCGCGTATTCGCGGTTTGAAAAAAAATTTATTTTACAAAATTTAATAATTTAAATAAAATAAAAGCAATAACTTCAGAGTTAAATTATATTTTGTTTTACATAACCAAATTTCAATCATATATTTTATTCTGTTATTATTTATAACCAAATTTTGGCTATTTTTAATAAAAATTTTAAGTATTATTTAAATTATAATAATGGCACCAAATTGTACACCCAAAAAAAGAACAAAGAATGTAATGAGTCTTGCTGATAAATTAAGTATAATAAATGCTCTACAAGGAGGAGAAAAAGTCGCTTATCTTGCTAGAAAGTACAATGTAAATGAATCAACTATAAGATCTATTCGTGATAATCAGAAAAAAATTAAAGAAAGTGCGGCAAATGTAGGTATTCATTCAAAAGTATGCAAAATTTCTCGTGACAGTAATCTTGAAAAAATGGAAGAAATGTTAATTATTAAACACTACATCGTTAATACAGCCGATGGATCAAACAGTCATCGCAACTTTTAAGGCATATTACTTACGCCGAGTTGTTAGTAATATGCTGGAAGCTGTAAATAGATCTCAAGATTCGATTAATCCTAGGGCTATGATGAAAATTTTTTGGAAAAATTTTACCATTGCTGATAGCCTCAAATATGTCCAGGAATCGTGGGACGAAATTAAAGAATCAACATTAAATGCCAGTTGGAGTAAGATGTTGCCAGAATATGTTGCCTCAAAAAATAAATCTAATGAACTAAATTTACAAGAAGTCGTGCAAGATACGGTAAATGTGGCAAAAAATTTTCAAGCTGAAGGGTTCAAAGATATGCACGAAAGTGAGGTAGACAAATTGGTGCTGGAACAAGGAGAGTTAACTACGGAAGAAATTTATGAAATATTAAGTCATTCGCCAGAAAATGATGAGGAAACTGCAGCAACAAGTGAACCTAGCTTATCTGCAAAAAATATCGCAGAAATTATAAATTCAGTCCAAAATGCTGTAGATAAAGCCTTTGAAAAGGATCCTATCATGCTAAGAAGCATTAATTTTAAACATGACTGCGAGAAAGCAATAATGGTTTATAAGGAGCTGTACAAAGATTACGTTAGAAGAAGTAAACAAAGCAAAATGACAAATTTCTTTCATAAAATAGATTAAACGATGTACTTTTATAAATTTTTTTACAAATTTAAGCTAAATAAATGGCAAAAAAAAAAAAAAAATTTTAATTTTTAAATTTTTTCAGATTTTTGGAACGTATCCCCCTATTTCCCATATACGCAATACTTCCGTATTCGCGGATTCGGTATTCGCATAGGTTTTTTGGAACGTATCTACCGCGAATAACGGGGTTTTCCTGTATATAAAACTTTATAATACCTGCCTCCTAATTGTTTGTCATTATATAATAATGTTTGAGAAAAATTTACAAAAAAATCAAGTTACTAAACCGTATATTAAGTATTGAAACTCTTCGCTATATCTAAATATTAATAAAAACTGTTACTGTCATAGCCAATGTAATTAATTAGTAGGTTATATAAATTAATAATATTATTAGGCCAAATGAATATCAATAGTATATAATTAGAGTTATATGGGTTTTACGACATTTATTGAATAAATAGCAAAAGTTATTACGTGTAATACCAGAAAAACTAATATATATGATTATATTTTATTGTTATAGTTTATGACATCAATTCCTAAAGCTAATGCCTAATGTAATACATCTATTGATCAAAAAAAAATTTTAAGACTAATAAACTCCCATGTTCTTGTAAGTTCTATATGTCTGATTCTTAGACATATTTAAAAAATTTAGTTATACTGTAAAAATGCTTTTATCTCGAATATTTTTTTATAAATAATTTTATATTAAACAATTATTGTTATTTATCTTTCTTTTTGCTGATACAGAAAACATTTATTTCTTATTATTAATGGTTACATTGACTTATTTTAATCTTATAAATTATTGATAGAATACTTAAATAGTGGAAAGTTGAGTAGCGATTGTTAGTTTTCATATTCATATCTCATTCATACGCGCATACTGGAGCAAAAACAATAAAAGGCATAAAAAAAAATTAATTATTACCGTCGATACTATAATAAACGAGTAAATATTAATACATGAATAAATAAATGAAAAAGACCAAACCTTATGGATGTTGAATATAGATTTAGAAAATGTATGTATCTTAATTGATAAATGTGGAATGTGACTGATTCCCATGAAATAAAAAAATAATTTTCACCTGTTTAATTTTTTATATTACTTATGATTAACTTATTAGTTTGCCTGATTAGTTATCCTGATTATTGTATTTAGTATTTGTTGAAATTTCAAATCACGGCCGTCCTATATATCCGCGAAATGTATTAATGGATTTATGTTAGCACTGTTATTATTGGTCAAAAAAAATTTCATTCTAAATTTTTCCTGCGTTATTCAATACGCCAGCTTAGATTACCCTTCATAAATTTAGCTACAAGCAATAATTATAGGACTTTCTGACATGTAGAAGCGATATTAAGTTTTATATTGCGAGCCCTTTATTATATTCTTCGAGAAGCGATGTTATATATAGTAAAATTGACCAAAAAAAAAAATTAGAACCAATAATCAGATTTGATATTATTTAACCAAGTATCGTGAATATTACATTATTAACACGTATACAGGCACTATATCTATTTGGATATATATTTTATATGATAGTTAGATTATGGATTATTTAAATAATTATATATGATCATGTAAATAAAATTTTTTAAGTGATACAAGTGTAAATATATACTATGCAAACTTTTAGTATTATTAAATAAATATTGAATGTAATTGTGATTATTTTTAATATCTATATAAAATATGAAAATTAATATGGTTTTTTTTTTAATATTAATATAGTCGTTTTTTTTTTATAATGAAAATATATATAGTTTATATTTAGCGATGTTAAATTGTCTGTTAGACCTAATATTTTCTGAGGTCTATCCAAATCTTATTTTAATTTATTTTTGTTTGGAATAAAATTTTACTTCATGATATTACATGATTTATTTAACCCTTATAAAAAGCGCTGTTAATGTCCGGAGATAGAAAAAACAAATTATTATTAGTTATTTTTACAAATTAATAAAAGCGATGTTAATGTCCAAACAAAATTTCCCTTTAAAGTGAAAATTTTATCTCATCATGTTAAGAAGGGAATCCAAAACAACATATTTTTATTTTAAGCGCTGTTAATATCCGAACATATCAATTAAGGGTAGAGAATATTGAAAATTTGTTTCTATCTTATTAATTTACGCGATGTTGTTTTACGCAAATCTAATTTACGCGTTTAAATTTAATACTAATTTTATTGAACTCTTTCAATAACCATGTTCGTCTGACTGCCGGATAGTTAGTAACTTTTCCAAAAATTTTACATTATTTTTATATAATATGAAGACTCATGGATACAATGTTGTTCTATATATATATAGTCTAAACTCTAATAAGAATCACATGCAAGATTCTATATATGCTAAATTCTATAGATTATTTACTATCGATTATAATTTCCCTATATATATGCTTGTAAAATGTTGTTATTATGTTAAATATTTTTTTATATTATAGTTACATATATCAAATATCTTTGATATATTACCTATTGCATTCTACGATTCTCTCTCTTTTATTATAAAAGAACTGTTTAAAAAAAGTCTGTAATAGTGAGATTACATGTATGAAATATCAAGATTATAAGATTATAAGATATTAAAACATAGGTATGATAAATTTGATTAGATAATAAGATGAATTATGATTATTTAGTATAATTTTAACTCTAAGATGTCTAAAAAGATTACATACGTGAAATATCAAGGTTATAAGATTATACAATATTGAAATATAGGTATGATAAATTTGATTAGATAATAAGATGAATTATGATTATTTAGTATAATTTTAACTCTAAAATGCCACACTTATTATATAGAATTGACAATTAAGAATATAATGTTGACGAAAATATTGTTTTACTTATACATGTATAAAAAAAATTCAGTATATAATTTTTTTAATTAATGAAAGTTTATTCTCATTGTAGCAGTTAGCCTAATCTAGTAAGAAAAATAATAAGGATTGAATGTTACTCAGTGCAAGAGATGGTAATGATGTAAAATTGACTTGTTTATTATTTACAATAAAAGATTTTTTTAATCTGTTTAATTTTTTAATATATTTATTAGGTTATAATAGAATAAGAATATCATATATTTTCTTATTAGTAGTTTAATTTCTAGGATAAAAGTTTCCCTTCACCAATAAATACATATGCGTTGCTGAAAGATAAAAGTTTCCCGATATTTAATAAAAAAAATTTGTAAGAAAAACATCGTCGTATATCTTAATTTAACTCGTTTAACGTGATTTTTCTTTTTAAGCTCATCTTACAGGTTTATAACAATATGAGAAAATTCTAACAACCAATATCATCCATTACATACTAGTAAATAAAAGAAAAAAAAAAAACTTATATATAATAATAGATCTTAAGATACTAAAAAAAAATTAAATCTTATATACTTTTAACATAATCAAGGATTTATTTTTGACTGTATGTATTTTTTTATTATTTCTTTATTTCTGCTTATTTTTATTTATTTGCATAATTTATTTAGGTTTGAATTTTAATTGTTCCTTGTGAAGTCAGAAAAAAAAACTATGGTAGGTCACAGATTTGATATTACTGAAAATGGAGAAATGCGTTCTGAATATTTGAATAATGTAGGTACCACCTATGGAGATAGAATTATAAATTTATGTCTAAATGAAGAAAATGCCAGCAAACTGAATCTAGATGATAGAAAAATTTCTCTATCATGTCGAGACATAAGTTGGAAAAAATTAAACCGTATCATACCACACCTGTCCAATATTCGCGGATTGCAATTTGATATAAATAGGGACAATCTAAATTGGAATCGCCTTTGTCGAATTTGTTTAGATCACTATCACGAACTTATTAGTGTTGACTTCGGCAATCTTATGTTTCGTTCGGATTATTCAGTAATGCTCAGAGCTAGTAGCCGCACATTAAAAATTCTACTCTTTCATATAGTCGAACGCAATTATCATTCCTGGATGAACCAATTCTTTTTAATTATGGATAGTATAGAAGAAATTCATGTGGATACCTTTACTGAAGAAGGTAGAGTTGATCGTGCATTCCAGTTAAACAGATATGAATTTCATAAACTAAATATACAAGGAAAAATATCTCCCTCTATACTAGAAGAACAAAAACCGTTCTTAGAAAATTTAAGGCTGTGTTCGCCAGTGGATGCTCCATTGATGTTAACTGATACTATGTATTCTGCGCTGGTAAAATTACGAAATCTCACCGCTCTGTGTCTTCCTTATTCAAATTTGCAGGATAGAGGCCTATCCAGCATATGCACTAACCTCACAAGACTTCAGGAATTAGATATTAGCGGATGTGTATTGCTGACCCCTGCTGGATTACAGAATTTGCGATTACTGAAACGCTTACTTAGTTTGTCAGTAGCTTATGTAAACATACGATATGAACATTTACAACCTTTGGAAACTTTGACTTATTTAGATGTAAGTTTTCTGGGTTTTTTGCAAATTGATCTGCTTTATGTATTACATGCTTTATCACGGTTAGAAATAGTTATTACCATATGCTCTGAGCCTGGGGATATTGATCAACTTATGGAAGTTCTAGAAAATGGCAGGCGTCAATTTATAGATGATCGTGAAAGACCAATCCTTACAGTATATTGTGATCGTAACATGATATTCCTATTTAATTTATATGATTATGAAGCGGTTCGTATACAAGCCAAGAGTCCAATGGATCATGATCCTCCCGAATTCATAAAGTGTCAAGTACTTAATCATGCAAAACGATTATCACTTTTTCGCAGAGAAAACCTACTTTGGACTCGGGATTTTCCTCCTAATTAATTATGTAAACGCAATGTCTGATAAAATTTAATTAATGGTGAGAGTTTGAGATTCTGAAAATAAAGTGATGATATTAACTCTTGCAGTTTTATATTTGTAAAATAAAATAAAAAGAACTAAAATAAAATAATTCCCATTTTTAACCAATATATATATATATCTGTAAATTTATTTACAAAAAAAAATATTCACATTAAACAACACAAAAAAAAATCCGCTTTTATATAAAAAAAAATATTAACTAACTAGAAACCCACATCTGCATCTCTAGTTTTGGAATTGCAAATTATTATTTGGGATTTATTTTAACTGCATGCATGCTTATTGTGACATAGATGTGCCGCCTAACAATATACCTCTCAATTTCCAGGTTGAAGTTTATTATAATCAAAATATAACTATCGAATACTAAAAAAAAATAAACACACAGCAAAAAAAATATTAAGATGGCTAATATCACACTTGTCGAATTCCGTGTTACAGAACAAAATGAAATCCGCAATGAGTATGTAAGAGATATAGCGGATCAATATGGGCATCGAGTAACTACCTTACGTTTTACCGAGGCTGGGGATAATCATCTTAACCTAGAAAAGAAAGAAATTACCTTGTCTAGTAGCGCTTTAGGCTTTTATTTATTAATTAGATTGATGCTATTATTATCATGTATAAAACATATTCAATTCGACATTAATTATGATAACGATAATTGGTATCATGTATGTTATTGTTGTTTCATGCAACATAAAACTTATATATCCGTAGATTTTGGGCGACTCCTGTTCCGTTCCCAATACATAGCCCCAATGAAAGATAGTAGAAATCATCTGAGGGCCATAAAGTTCCATTACATGGAATCCAATTATCTCACCTGGATGCCCGAATTCTTGGAATATATGCAAATATTGACCATTGAAATAGACACTTTTACGTTATCCACCGTGTCCGGGGTGGAATTCTTGCTTTCCGTTTCGTGTGTTCACGTAAAAAAAAGAGTCCCCTTTCGTTTTGCAAACGCGAGAGTAGTAAAGTTTTGTACTTGCGGATGATAAAACAGCATTTTACCGTGGATGATTATTTTAAAGCCATATTTAAAAAACAAATAAATAAATAAATTATTAATAGCAATTAACGCAATAGTAAAATAAATAAGTTATTAATAACAATTACCACAATATATTAGATAATTATTAGATAATTGATATACGTGAAAATGATGACGATTTGTTTTGTTTATGGATAAAAAAAGGTATGTTTAAAAGAATAATTAATTGTTTTAAAAGTATGAAGCTCATAATTTGCACAAATTACAATAGTATTGTTTTTTTTTAGAAATAATTTTACACTTAATAATGAGTTCAGGGCAGTTGATGATGTATTGGCTAAGGCTTGGGAAACTGAATGACTTATCAAGGCCCTAAAAATTCATCCATAGCATCGTAGATCAGGGAAATCGTAGATCAATTTGTCTCTACAAACAGAATGGCATCCACCATCTAGGCTTTCTTTGTTTGTTTCAGCTAATCATAATGGAGCTGGTATGATGAGAATTCTACATCCAGCAGTAGCATTCGAACTCCGTTATCTTATTATTCATCTGTTCAAAATACTCTGGTCATATCTCTATACCAGGTCAGCAGGCTGATGGAACTTCTTCGTATAGCAAGATTTAAAATTCAGTAATTAAAAAAGAAATGTAAAAAGATTAGGAGTTGGTTAGTATTATTTAATAAATATATATTTATAAATAATGTAGACTATTATTTTTAAAATAACTGTAATTTTGTAGCTCGTTCAACTGTATTGGGTAATTTGAGTGCTAGTCTGCAAGAAATTGCAACAATAAGATCTTTCTATGCTGATAAAACTTTGGTCCATGTATTTGACCAACATCAAGATTTAAATTCATCTGCTTGGTGCATTTTTTTGCCTCTTCTCGTGCTTTTGGTTTTTATTTAGATGTATTTTACCTAATATATATAGGTATTGCCTTAGTTTTCTTTTAATTTCTGACAGTAAATTAATTTCATTAATGGCAGGTGGTGTTCAACAACAACGTAAATGGAGTTATGCCAGTGGAGGAAGCGCATGTAAGCGTACTCCCATTTTAAGGAGTACAGAAGCTCCAACTCCACCAGCTCCATATTGTAGTATAGAAGGTGCCCTAACTAATTATTCAACGCATTCATCAAAGGACCAAAAAATTCTGAGGGCAAATTCCCGGATGGATGCAATTTTGGAGCAGGCTCTGACAGATTTCCCGTTTGGTCTACTCATGGACTGGTAATTTGGCTTGACAAAATAACAGCATTTTTAAAAGAAACCAATAATATTAAAAAAGATAATAAAGATATCAAAGTTAAACTATTAAGGGAGTCATTTATTAAATTGGAATGAGACAAAACCTGTTTTTGCTGAATTCAAAGTATGGCCAATTATTCATTCTAATAGGGAACTTGGTGCTTGTCCATTTGAAAATAAAGTTGAGAATTCAGATAACAAAAACCTACAGAAAACAGTTAGTTACAAAAGAAAATAATATTACTGTTAAAAGGGTAACTTGACTCATATATTGATAAATATATATTTTTTTTAATTTAAAAGATTAATTTTATATATTATCATAGGTTAAAGATATGAGTCAAAAGATATGAGTCAAAAGCATCGAGTCAATGAAAAAACTCGTAAATCAGAAAATACTTGATATTTTGAAATCTATAGAGTTGACTTTCATAGTAGAATAAAACATCTTGAAAGTAGTAAACATCAAAACTTTATACGCAATGAAAATAATTTTAACACAGGTGCAAATATTGAAACTTTTCTCATGAAAAATAAAACAATAGATAACAGATAATAAATGTGTATATAATCATTTAAATTATATAAGAAATAAAATTTTTATGTTTTATCATAATGATGCAAAGTCTTTGCTAATGGGGCTCATAAAAATATTGAAAATGGTATTTTACCATCAGATGAAAAAGAAAATAATCATCTTTAAATATTCTTAAAGTTGAAGAAGAAAATAACAAATGGTGCAATGATTGCAATGGTGCCCGTCGAAACTTAGATTTAAGTTTACATAGTTCTCGATCATAATTTAAACTTATAGTTAAAAAATCAAAAGGAACTTATTGGGTAGAAACTGATTTGGAAGCAGATGAAGAGGAAGATTTAGTTTGTGAAATGAAACAAAAATTGATAGTGAATGGTTACGCGAATTTGATTTGTGCTTATTATAAAGACAATGATAATTTAAAGCCAAAAATAAATGGCTATGATTCTCAAGAAGATAAATATTACATTGAAAATAAAATTAAAATTCAAGAAACCATTTAGAATGAAAATGAAAATAGTAAAGTTAAATCTATTCTACCAGCAACAGTGCATAGGTCTGATGGGTGCAAAAATAGGGCAATACTAGTATTTTACCAAAAGATACTGAAAGCGATAATGACAAAAATGCAAATTCTATTGAAGTAAGTTCATCTCAAAATGTTTCACGTAACAAACAAGCTGACGAGATTTTGCAAAATTCAAATTTGTTGGGAAGAATGAAAATAAAAGGTTGTCTCAAAATGAAACACTTATTAAAGATAACGTACATTATTATAAGTTTGAAACTCCAGGAAGTAGATTAAGGTAAAGTATTTTTTTAATTGAGAATCTAATTTTTTTAATTAATTAACTAGTTTTAAAATTTATAATACAGATATCAAGCTCCACTAACAGGCATAAATGAAACAAAAATTGAGAAAGAGCAATCAAATAATCAAATTAATGTAAAATCAGAAGAAAAAGCCAATTTCTGTACGAAACCTTTAGCTCAAGTAGAAAAAATGCATTTTTCGTTTCAAGCTGTGCCAACATCAGAACCGTGGTACCAAACTTATCAGCGACAAGAGGAAGAGGCTGAATTCTGGCATTATTTTAATTAAATAGTAAACTCTTTATTTTTTGAAAATTTTATACATTTATTATACTCCCAAAATTATCATGTATATATGGTTGATTTGCAAATTTTTTCAAAACAAATAATTTTAACGATGTTAGTGTGAGCATGAATTTTCATTTATTTTTAAAAAAAATTTTTGTCCATATAAATTGAGAAAAGTTTTTCTATAACATGTCATGTTTTTGATATAAGATGCAGGCTTATCGTACAGCAAAGAATTATTTCTTAAAGTTTATGTCAAATAAGAGATCTACCATTGAAAATTAACTAACAAAAAATTGAAAATTCATGCATCACATAACTATTTCCGCTTCAGTCTTTGTTAATCATATCATAAAATTGTGATTATAATTTTTATGACAAAATTATCTTGATTTATACATTATATTTATACTATAATTTTTGTTCCTCAATAAATATTATTTTTTAGTTAGTTTAACTTTATTATTCAAGCTGTTAAAAAATTAAAGTAAATATTGAGGTTTCTTAAAAATACAATTAGGTTAAATCTGCTTTTTTTAAAACTTTATATGGTTTTTAAACAATTAATTAATAAGTTGTATTTATTTTTGTTAAAAAAAAAAGTCAACTCGATTGTAACATTGAAATTTATTTGTTATATTATTTTTTTCTCTTACAAGATTAGATTTATTGAAAATAATTATTTTTCAGTTTTTGTTTATAACATTTTTAGCTACTGTGTAAGCTATATTTACAAAGCAAGATCTTGCTAAGAGTTTTGAAAACTCGCAATTTTTTAACCAGCTTCTGGTTTTATTACAATGTTTGATATTATGTAATAACAAAGAAATAAATAGACATTATTTATATCCTTGTCTTTTTTTTATTTTTATTTAGGGTTGCAGAAAAAAAAACTTTTAGCATTTTTACTAGTGCGAATTATTAAAATTACCTAAAAACTACGTTCTTACAATTTCTTACTTATATTTCTGAATCGGTCTGAAATTACATGCTTACGTAAATTTAATGGACAAAAGTTTTGAAAAGGTATTAATAGTGATCTATTATACTTTTTTCAAGCTAAAAATTATTTTTTTGAATAAAAAATTTGCAAAAATTTTTCCTCGTCAAGTTATATAAAGAAATATTTTTATGAGTGTTACATATCTTCCTAGTTTTCCATAAAATAATTTTTCATATGCCATTCTTTATTTAGCATATTTGATAAATATACAAATTGTGAATGTGTTTTTAAATTTTATTTCTGTTAATAACTTTTTTTACCATAAATTTAATTTTGATATAGGGTTTTTAATTATTATTTGTAATTTCGTATAATTTAATAATTTATAAAGTTTAAAATGCATTTAAAATTAAAAAAAAAAGATGTTACTTATAAAAATTGTAGTATATTAATACAGAAGGTATCCTTAACAGTTTTATGTCAATTACAGATTTTATTAAAATTAATAATTATATTTAAAAAAAAAATAGAATTTAAAAAAAAATGTAAAAAAATTTTAAATCATGACGGCCTCGCGCTTGCGTATAGCGCGACTCAGAAGATATGGGGTGCGACCTGGGTGCGACTCCGTTTTTTTTCGGAGTCATTTTTTAGCGTCAGGACGCGATAAGTGAAGTGAAAATGTTGGAGCAATTATTCAAGATGCTAATAATTAAAAAAAATATAACTAAATTTATTAAAAAATATTTTTATTATTATTATATACAAAAATTACGCACGCAGCAAAACAAGTTGGCCTAAGCACAAAAAACGATCTTCAGAAAAGACTTCAACATGTGATTCAACATGGTAATAAATATATTTTTTCATTTTACTAGTTATTTGAATTTATGAGTTTCAAGAAATTTTGATATTAACATTTTACGCATGATTAACAATGTAAGTTTCAATGGCCTCAATAGCTTCTTCCACTGATATGTAATAGTCATATAGAACCTCAATATCAATTTCACTGTCTGCTATGGGAATGCTGCAATTAATTTTAAATGACATAATTTAATACGTAAATAAAATTATTTATTATTTTTACCCTACCCGTTTAATTTTTTTAGATTGTGTAAAGCTGCTGCCGCTTCTGCAATTTTGACAACCTTTCTTGGTTCATAGTGCATAACTCGTTCTTTATTAACACACCTGAAACGGTTCTTAAACTGGCCAAAAGTTTGTTCAATTTTTGCTCGATATTTAGCAACTTTTTTTCTAAACCTATATTCTTCAGAATCTCTCTCTGACTCTAATACAGGCTGCAGCAAGCAAGGAGAGATAGCGTACCCGCTATCTGCTGAAAGTAATAGTATTATGAATAATTATAATTATAATTATTTATGAATAATTAATGTTTTTAAGTATTCCTTAGAAAAGGTCAACTAATTTATAAAATAATCGTAACTTGAAATAAAAATTTATACATTTTAAAGATTAAGTGAATCATAAAACATAGTTATCTTGCTCGTGTAAAAGAATATTAGTGTAAAAAGAACTTTATTACATAGTATATAAAAAATAAAATAGTAGTAGTAGTAGCATTAGTTATAAAAAACAAAATAGTTATCAAGTATAAAATATCTTCCTTCATTTTCAGTAACTTGCTCATTTAAGTAAAGCGAATCCATATATTGTTTCAAGTAACTTTGTGACCAGACAAATTGGTCAGTGTTGGACCCTGGCATTACTTTAATACTAGTGATTAGATAATCTGGATCACACGTCTGCTTCAAATATGATAAATGGTATGAAAAAAGTTAAAAAATTTTTTCTTTTGCTACTACTCACCACCATTATGTTTATACAATGTGATCCACGATAGGAATAGAATGCTTCTTCATTGAAGGCAGGCCTTTTCATTCTTATTATTGTTCCATCTACAACACCTAGTATTCCACTTAAAGTGGTTTTTGCTTCAAACCTCGCAGACATTTCTCTTCTTTCATATTCATTACGAGGGTACTTAATAAAAAAAGGTGCCAAATCACTTACTGCATCTATAAAATTACTTAAATATCGACTGACACTTGATTGGCAAACAGGATGATGCCAATTATCGCCCACAGAGATTTGATATTCTCCTCTTGCACAGAATTCCAAACATATTAAACATTGTGTTCTTATGGGGATGGAATTTCCATTCGTATAGTTCATTCTGTGTCTAATTAAGTTAATTAGTCGTTCAGCTTGAAGCTTTGTTAATCTATACATAAATTTTAAAGCTTTTTAATTACATAGGTTTTATTTTACTAATTTTAAAGGCAAATTTCATACCTATATTGCCGCTCAAACATACGATCTGGTAAATGCTCGAATGGATCAAATGAAATTCTAATAAACCTCCTTACAGTATTATAGTTCCTAATTAAAATTTTATTTTCTTCAGCTAATCGTCTTTGTTCTTCACGAATAAATCGATTGACATTCTGAACCATGATTTCAATTTTATTGCAATTCAAGTCAACAACTTATAAAAATAAAATTATTCTCTAATCTAAAGTTATTTACTATTTGTTACAAAACAAAATATTGTTTAATAAAGTTAAATTTTAAATTTACTTTTAAAGAATAAAATTATAAGGTTATTTGTGTACACAATTCACAATCACGATGCGACTATAGCACATACACACACACGTACCTAATTATTTAGTATTTGAAATTAAAACCTATACAAGTGCATGCAAGTTCAATAAAATCAAATAATAATTGTAAACTTTTTTCCATAGTAATATGTTATTCTAAGTATACGTTTTTTTTTTTATAAATTCAAATAATCAATTTTTCTATGACAGGTAAAGAATTAAAAAATTTCGTTATTATGGAGCAGCTCAGTAAAAATCAAAGAGATTTATTAATTGGGTATATGAAGCAATATTCTTTCTTTGCAAAAAGGGAAATAGGAAGCCTAGGTTGTCAAGGAGATCAATATTGGAAGGCAAAATGGGATGAACTTACTATTATATTAAATTCATATGGTAAACCAAGGTCAACGGATGCTTGGAAAAAGGTGATTGCAATATTTCTTTTTTTTATGTAAACTACATTTATTTATTTTATTAATTCTGTTATTATAATTATAGTTATGGACAGATAATAGATTGAGAATAAAAGAAAAAAAGTGTAATTATGTAAAAGCCGCAATTCAAACAGGACACAGAGAACTACCCCAACCCCTTTCGATTGAAGAGGAGAGGATTGATAATCTTTTTGGTAGTTTTGGAATACACTCTACTGTTGACGCTGAGCACGGTTTTGGCACCAAACACGTCATGAGAGCAAAGCAATTATTTAAGTAAACTAATTTTTCTATTAACAATTAGATTTTTAATCTTTTTATTTATTATTTTAAGCCTTTACAAATTAAAATTAGTAAATATTAAGGTTAGATCATTAGCGATTAAATGTTGTTAAATGAAATTCGTAGAAATATAGGTATATAGGCGGGAAACATTATTACTCCTGTAAGTCTCAACCAGTTTGTCAGTTAGTTTTCATCATTCATATGAAAAGGATCATAACTAATAGAAAGTATATCAAATTTAGTAAAAAATTTAGTTTAAAACTTTAAATTTTTTTATAAATTAATTATTTTAAATTAAAGGACAATTATTGACAAGTAATTAAAAAGAAGTAAACGTTGATATTAGTAAAAATTTGTGTTTGTAAGTTTTTAGTAGGTTACGTTTTGAATCCGACTTCTTTAATCTAGACTTATTTTAATTTTTATTGTGGTTATTGCTGAAATAGAAAAAGAAATTTTATAATATTTTTAACAAAACAAATGTATATTTCTGTAAGTAAAATTTACTTTTTTTTTCAGAGAAGAGATGTCAACAACTGTCAGTAAGCAAATGAAAAAGTGCCATAAGTTAGCACTTATAAAGTTTTATGAGGAAAGGCCAACACTGTATTTTATGCAAAACATTCATACCCATCCAGAGTTTATAAAATTATGCGACAACTTAAATCTGATGAAGAATGACCCGAACAAGGGGTCCGAACCCTACACAAGCAAGACAGCTTTGCAGTGGTCGAGGGTAAAATATTTGTGCATAAATATTTGTTTATATAGTCCCTTGTGTTAAAAAATTTATTGTTTCTTTTTTTTTTACAGTCTTGGGCTGAAAGCTCTAAAAGAGTTATCGACAAAAAAATTTCTGATCCAAATTTATTGACTGATGTAGAATTTCAAATAGTCCAACTGCATCAGCTAATGATGAGTGGAGGTAAGCCGCTGGAAAAATCTGAAACTGTTGAGTCAATGTCAGATTATATTGGGAAATCAACAAGCCAGCCAGAGAAAGAGAATGAAAGTTTTTTTGAAAGGTCGGTGAATGCTAACTCAAAAGGCTCAATTGATCCATCACTTAGCATATTAATAGATGATGACGCTTATGACAGCGAAGATTATGAGAGCAAATGTAAGAAATAATTAGAATTAATTCATTTTATACCTAATTTACATAAATTATTTTTTATGCAGATAAATCATTTGATGTCAATGAAGCTAAAATGCAACCAAGTTACAAGAAAACAAAATTTGCTCCACACGATACAAATAATATTTCTGACGTTTCTTCACATTCAGGAGAACAGCTTTATACTAAGTATAAGCCTACTTTTTCACGAGAATTTCCAGTACCGTCTACTTCGAATTTTGATGCTCAGTTTAATAGCGAAGTAGGAGTAGAAACATCGACTCCTAGAGTTAGTACAGTATTGAAAGAAGTTAGATCAAATCCACCGTCAATCCCAAGTAAAAAAGATATTCCTTTAATGCATAAAAAATCAAGTATAAATTCCAATAATTTCATGGCTAGTGTAGAAAAATCAAGTCAAGAATTATCTTCTAATTCAGATATTAAAATACCTCAATCTTTCCTCGAAGAATCGCAGTTTGGTATGTTTTGAAATAAATTTAATGTATAGCAATATTTGTATATGCATATAAACAACTCTTATAATTAATTTATTATTTTAGCAAAGTTGATGAAGGTTCTAGAAAACCAAAATACATTATTACACCAAAAGAACGAACTCGAACAAGAGAAAATTGATGTGCATCGACAACTAAACATAATAGTAGAAAACGGAATTGAGATAATACACGATGTATTGCTTGGGAATAGGGTTGATAACGATAATGTTGATAACTAAGAGTCATTCCTACCCAAAAGTACACCATGACTGATTTACTTATTTAGATAATAAGGGTTACATGCTTGGCATTTATTTTTAGTCTACAAAATTTAAAGATCTACAATAATTAAACATATAATTAAAAGTCAGTCATGCAGTTTTAATTTTAATAATGAATATAAGTAATAATTGATTAGTGATTTAGTCATAAAATAAAAAAGTAAACAAATAATGCATGTGTTCAAGTAATTTTTATTCAATAATTAAATATAAAAGTAAATATATTATTAAGAAATAATTTAATCAAATAAATTATTATAGTACCTATTAAAAAAAGTGATCTTATTATTTAAGTAATATTTTTAAAAAATATTTAAAATGTAAAAATATAATTAATATGTTAAAAAAATGTATTGTAACCTTTGAATATTTAAATAAAATATACCTACATACTAATTAAAAAATAGTCTAAACTTTTATTTGTATAAAAAATAAACATTTTTTTTATGAGTCTCGCAGAGAGTTCATTACAAATTCAAGTGCCTACAATTGTATGTCTCTAGTTTCCTTTCCAAATTATACTACAAAAATATAAAAAAGCATGAGCTTTATTTAACAATGCTTTATTGTTTTGTTCTATCATTCATATAAAAGAAAAATTTTAAATTAAATGCATTTTAAAGATAAAAAGCTTCTCAGCTTGTTTTACAATATAATACCTATAAGTGCACAAATTATATACAAATTTAGCAATTTATTTACAAACTTCATGCTTTGACATGCTTCAGAGTGGTTATTTAGGAGTTTAAATCAATCATCACTCGAGTTTTTAAGATTTTACCTAGGAAAGTCTTGTAATACAAGCCTCTACCTTTTAATTATTACACACTTTAACTTGTAGCTTCTCAAAAAGTAAAGTTCTGTAGTTAGCTTTTACAAACAATTATATCTCTCAAATCTCAATCTATATAGAACGTTATACCAAAAGCATACTTCTTTATTTAACAATATTGTATATCATTTCAGATTCAAACAACATATTTTAATATCGTAATCATAATAATTAAGTTATAAAATAAAAAAGTAAACAAATATTGCATGTGATGTAAGTAATATTTATTTAATAATTACATATAAAAGTGTAAATCAAACTAGAATATTAGGTAAAATACACCTAAATAAAAACCAAAAGCACGAGAAGAGGCAAAAAAATGCACCAAGCAGATGAATTTAAATCTTGATGTTGGTCAAATACATGGACCAAAGTTTTATCAGCATAGAAAGATCTTATTGTTGCAATTTCTTGCAGACTAGCACTCAAATTACCCAATACAGTTGAACGAGCTACAAAATTACAGTTATTTTAAAAATAATAGTCTACATTATTTATAAATATATATTTATTAAATAATACTAACCAACTCCTAATCTTTTTACATTTCTTTTTTAATTACTGAATTTTAAATCTTGCTATACGAAGAAGTTCCATCAGCCTGCTGACCTGGTATAGAGATATGACCAGAGTATTTTGAACAGATGAATAATAAGATAACGGAGTTCGAATGCTACTGCTGGATGTAGAATTCTCATCATACCAGCTCCATTATGATTAGCTGAAACAAACAAAGAAAGCCTAGATGGTGGATGCCATTCTGTTTGTAGAGACAAATTGATCTACGATTTCCCTGATCTACGATGCTATGGATGAATTTTTAGGGCCTTGATAAGTCATTCAGTTTCCCAAGCCTTAGCCAATACATCATCAACTGCCCTGAACTCATTATTAAGTGTAAAATTATTTCTAAAAAAAAACAATACTAGAAATAAGTTTTTTGACCTTTTATCGAGTAAATTATGGTGTTATTGTTTTTTTTTATTAACGTTTCGGTCTCTGGTTGAGACCCTTATCAAAATCTACAAAATTAATAAAAATTTGAATATACATAAAAATTTAACTTTAAATTTATAACTAATGTTGATCTTACTTATAATATAATAATTTGGACATATAAATTAGGTGTGAGAAACCTAAAGTCGTAAAAAACTTAAAATCTTGATATTCATGATTAAGAAATCTGTAAAAAATATATATGCATAAAATAATTTAACCTAATATGCTTGCAATTTTTTTAAATTACAATATTACATACCATAAGTCATTATCATATTACTTAAGTCAAATATAAAAAATCTTAGATAATAAATATATATGTATGTTAAAATAGTATCACAGAATGTTTGAAAAAATAAGTTAATCACAATAAATAATTGAATAAATAATTGCAAAAATACAACAGTTATTATAATAATGTAAACAATACAGTTTAAAAATAATGATAATTTAAATATATGTAAAAAAGGTACTTGTAGCGACATCTATTGGTATTTGATTAAAGATATGTGTAATGATTTTTAATCAATAAAGAAGTATGACAAGATGACTAGGTATGTTGCCATGGTAACGTACGGTTATTCTATGTAAACAATATATGCATGTACTTTTTCATTTTATGAATCACAGATAAATATGGTTTGAATAGGCTTTGTGAATCTTCTTTCAGGTTGATAGGATTTAATTGTGTGTTGATATGAAGTACCTCAGAAGTATTACGTTTATGATAAGAAGGTTCTCTGTCTAATATAGAGAAATCATTCCACTTAAAATTGTGCTTGGTGTCAATGTAGTGTTGTGTGACAACTTTTTCTTTTTCTTCATTCTTTTTTATGATATTATTGATGTTATCGTTGTCATTAGGAACTTCTATTGTTGGGATATTCTTATCTTTGTTCATACTTCTAAGGATTCTTGTACTTTTAGGTGGTTGAATTTTCTCTTTTTCCTCAGCTAATTTCTTTTCTTTTTTGATGATTCTGTCTATACCAGCCTTATGTTCGCCTATACGTACAGCTGCTTCTCTTTTAGTTTGACCGACATAAGATGCATCACATTGTTCACATTCAATTTTATATATGACATTAGTTTTCTCACCCTTAGGTGTTTTATCTTTGGCTTTGATGACTAGATTGCTATTATTATTTATGATGTTAGGTATTGGTACGATGCCATGTTTTTTAAGCATGCCGCGCATACTATTATAAAAACCTTCTACATGTGGTATGCTCACTTTAGGTTTTTTGATTAAAATTTTCTTGTTTATGTCAAAATGGAAGTCATTATCAATAGCATTGGTAGTCCTATATTCTAGTGTTTTAACCCTTTTCTTCATGTAATAATCTATAAATTTGGTCGGGTAGTTGTTATTTATTAAAAGCTCTTTAACTATGTCCAGGTTTTCAGTATGGTAACATTCTTCAGATAATAAGATGGCCTTATCAACTAGAGTGTAGATCATGCCAATTTTTTGGTGTTTTGTGTGGCCAGAGTTAAAGTTAAGGTATCTGCCTGATGAGGAAGGTTTTCTGTACCAGTTGTATGAAAGTTTATTGTTATGTTTAATTAATTTAACGTCTAAAAAATTTATGCTATTGTCTGTTTCTAGTTCGTGAGTAAATTGTAGTCTGTTGTGATATGAGTTAAAAGTGTTTAGGATGTCTTCTGTCTTGTCAGTGGGTATACAAGTAAGTATATCGTCAACATATCGAACAAAAAATATGGGTTTGAAATCGAATTGACTCAAGCAATGTTCCTCAAGATCCGCTAATACTAGATCAGCAAATATTGAGGAAACCGCAGAGCCCATAGGGGACCCATAAATTTGCTGATAATATTGGCCATTGAACTGTAGATAAGTGTGATTATGAAAAAAATCTATTGCATTGTGTAGTTCATTGAGGGGAATATTTGTATGTTTAATTATTGTGGAGTACCTTTTTTCAATGCTATTTTTTACCAGTGCTAAGGGTACATTTGTGAAAAGGCTAGAGGCATCAAGGCTTATTAGTATGTGGTTATCAGGGATGTGTGTGTGAGAAATTTTTTCTATAAAATGTTTACTATTTTTTATGTATGAATTGGGTCTATTGGTGCTATTGGTTATTAATGAACTGAAATATTTTGCGAATTTGTGTGTAGGAGTGTTAACAGTTGAAAGTACAGGTCTAAGTTTGTAACGTCTTATACCCGCCTCATCAGTGTATATCTTGTGGACTTTAGGTAAACCATAAAGTTTTGGTAAGATAGTATCAGTTTGTGTGAGACTGTACTTATGGTATTCTTTCTGTAGGAAACCGTTTACATTCCATATTGTAAGAAAATCTTTGGTGGCCGTGCGTAGATCTTTTAGTGGATTATAATCTAATTTGGTATAAGTAGATGTGTCATTGAGTAGTTCATCCATTTCCTTAAGATAGTCAAAGTTTTGCAATGCAGCGGTCATATTACCCTTGTCTGAATTGGTAAAGAAAATGTCATTATGTTCTCTAAGGAATGACTTGGTTTCTTTCGTATTTTTCAAGAATAATCTATCGATGGCATTAATGTGTTTGCTATTATTATTAAGGTAGTGATTGATGTTGGCGATGGTACTATGACGAATGTCATCTTTAATTTCCTTAGGAAAGTCATAAGTACCTAAGAGATTTTCAATATTCTTGATGGTCTCAATTGCATTTTTGTTGTTAAGACTTGTTCTTGTTGAAAATTTTTGGCCTAACGAAACAGTGTCTACCACATTTTTGGGAATGTCAGTATTAGTTAAATTAATGAACCAAGTATTGTTGTTGTTGTTGTCATCGATGGTATTACTGTGTCTGTTGTCAGAGTTAATGATATTATTTGAAGGTTGATTAGAATTTATTATTGATTCTAATTTCTTATGATGTCTCTGTTTTAATTTTTCATTATAATTTTTTAAATGTGTGTTGTAAAAAAAATTTACAATTATTGCAATTGAGACCATCAAGAATATTGAAAATCTCTTAGGTACTTATGACTTTAGAAGGTTTTTACAGGTCTTCCACATGTAGAAGGTTTTTATAATAGTATGTGCGGCATGCTTAAAAAACATGGCATCGTACCAATACCTAACATCATAAATAATAATAGCAATCTAGTCATCAAAGCCAAAGATAAAACACCTAAGGGTGAGAAAACTAATGTCATATATAAAATTGAATGTGAACAATGTGATGCATCTTATGTCGGTCAAACTAAAAGAGAAGCAGCTGTACGTATAGGCGAACATAAGGCTGGTATAGACAGAATCATCAAAAAAGAAAAGAAATTAGCTGAGGAAAAAGAGAAAATTCAACCACCTAAAAGTACAAGAATCCTTAGAAGTATGAACAAAGATAAGAATATCCCAACAATAGAAGTTCCTAATGACAACGATAACATCAATAATATCATAAAAAAGAATGAAGAAAAAGAAAAAGTTGTCACACAACACTACATTGACACCAAGCACAATTTTAAGTGGAATGATTTCTCTATATTAGACAGAGAACCTTCTTATCATAAACGTAATACTTCTGAGGTACTTCATATCAACACACAATTAAATCCTATCAACCTGAAAGAAGATTCACAAAGCCTATTCAAACCATATTTATCTGTGATTCATAAAATGAAAAAGTACATGCATATATTGTTTACATAGAATAACCGTACGTTACCATGGCAACATACCTAGTCATCTTGTCATACTTCTTTATTGATTAAAAATCATTACACATATCTTTAATCAAATACCAATAGATGTCGCTACAAGTACCTTTTTTACATATATTTAAATTATCATTATTTTTAAACTGTATTGTTTACATTATTATAATAACTGTTGTATTTTTGCAATTATTTATTCAATTATTTATTGTGATTAACTTATTTTTTCAAACATTCTGTGATACTATTTTAACATACATATATATTTATTATCTAAGATTTTTTATATTTGACTTAAGTAATATGATAATGACTTATGGTATGTAATATTGTAATTTAAAAAAATTGCAAGCATATTAGGTTAAATTATTTTATGCATATATATTTTTTACAGATTTCTTAATCATGAATATCAAGATTTTAAGTTTTTTACGACTTTAGGTTTCTCACACCTAATTTATATGTCCAAATTATTATATTATAAGTAAGATCAACATTAGTTATAAATTTAAAGTTAAATTTTTATGTATATTCAAATTTTTATTAATTTTGTAGATTTTGATAAGGGTCTCAACCAGAGACCGAAACGTTAATAAAAAAAAACAAATAACACCATAATTTACTCGATAAAAGGTCAAAAAACTTATTTCTATTTAATTTCTACACTCGAGTATCAACTATAATAAATTTTAAAAAACAATACTATTGTAATTTGTGCAAATTATGAGCTTCATACTTTTAAAACAATTAATTATTCTTTTAAACATACCTTTTTTTATCCATAAACAAAACAAATCGTCATCATTTTCACGTATATCAATTATCTAATAATTATCTAATATATTGTGGTAATTGTTATTAATAACTTATTTATTTTACTATTGCGTTAATTGCTATTAATAATTTATTTATTTATTTGTTTTTTAAATATGGCTTTAAAATAATCATCCACGGTAAAATGCTGTTTTATCATCCGCAAGTACAAAACTTTACTACTCTCGCGTTTGCAAAACGAACGGGGACTCTTTTTTTTACGTGAACACACGAAACGGAAAGCAAGAATTCCACCCCCGGGCCCAAAGAATATGAATTCTACCTCCCAGAATATACATTTACCAGCATTTGTATGCGAGGTCACATTTCTTATGACCTAATTAATAATCTACCCCTAAATTTACAAATTTTGAGATTTTATACCTCGATATATCGACCCCTATTATTCAATAACTTAACAACACCCTCAATTTATAGTCTACAGTCTTTAACTGTGTTAAGTATACCTTACAGTAACATTGGAGATACTGAACTCTCCATTATCTGTAGTAGACTCACCCTTCTAAATCAGGTAGATATAAGTGGGTGTGTGTTGTTAAGTTCTCTCGGATTAATGAACTTATGTTCCCTTACTCATTTAGAATGTCTATCCGTTGCATTTATCAATATTAATTACAGTAACATACAAATGCTAGCAGGTTTAAAGTATTTCGACGTCAGTTATTTAGACTTCGTAAGGTTAAGTTTACTGCTTCTAATGTCTCACTTACCAAAATTAGAAATACTAATCTGTGTAGCCTCTGAACCGGAGGATCATCAGATACTAGTTCAAAATTTTGAAAGGTTATATTTGCTACAAAATCGAAGTAATCGGCCTCCCTTATATGTTTATTGTGATAACAGTATAATGGACCTTTTTCGCACCCATCAAAGTCACATATACAGAGTATATGCTCATTCGCCTTTTTCGCCTGATACACATGAAAATATACAGAAAACTGTATCTAATCATGTAGTACGGTCTCCCTTTTTCCGACGAACAAATGATCGTTGGATACGGGATTTTCCTGCTAAAGAAATAGCAGTACCCGAAGAAAGAGTTATTATTGAAGAAGTATAAATTTAAATAATATAAATAACAAAACTTCTATTAACAAACTAAAATGTAAATATATATATACAAAGAAAAAGAAAATACTTTTAACATATCATATAATACCAATTAATCGGTGCATGTTAATGTCTTATATCTATTGGCTTTACTTAACTATAAACTATATTCATGTAAAAAAAAATCTTATTAATCATTAAATAAATGTCACGTCTGCTTTATAATACCATGTAACAAATTTGCTGTTCACATCCAATTCCTAATTCTTCCAAAAAAAAAACTCAATACCATTTCAATAAATCCTACCCTTCTACTTTTCTTTCTTTATTTTCAATCAATTCCATATATGCCCCTTTTACTATTACTTAATTTTAATAAAATGCTGTATGTACTGCATGAATAAACCATCTAACTATATAAATCATAACACGACACAAACACTTTTCAGGTACTATATATATAACATAAAAATTCAAAAAAAAAAAATCAAGAATATATACTCAAAAAAAAAATTATGGAAATGATTACAGATCAAATTACTGGTTATGATACAGTAGAATGGACAAAGATTGACACTATAATTTTCAGTGATGAAGGTTCAGGGCTAAAATCAACAAATCGGCTAACTTATATATACTTAAATACCATGTCAATACTAGTTCTCTATAAAATAATATCATGTCTTTCCCATGTTCGACGAATTCTTTTTGAAATCAAACAAGACGAAGAAATCTGGTCCGAAGCGCTAGTAAATTGTCTTACGCGATGTACCAATTTGATCGAGGTACATTTTGGTCGGTTAACCTTTAGGGAGTGTCATACTAAGTATCTTCAGAAATTTTCCGATAATTTAACAACCCTATCCTTTCATAGTATAGACGAACATTTTGACGTTTGGTTCCCAATATTTATGAATCAAATGAATATAGTGACACTAAATGTAGATTATTTTACTATCCATCGTTCTGATAATAGTTACGCGGGGTGTTCTTTTCCCATATTTAGCTATAAATTCGGAACTATCAAGGTCAAAGGTGGAGCTTATATTACATTTGCAGATATAGAAAATACGCAGATATCATTTATCCCCGTGGATTCCGAAGAGAACTGTACCCTTGTATTTGCAGCGACTAGACCTTCTCCCATGCATAACTTATACCTTGTAACGGATTTGGTGATTCCCGATTGTTCTATTACTGATAGGGATCTGATAGCAATCAGTGAAAATCTAATTTCTTTACTTAAACTAGATTTGAGTGGGTGTGTACGCCTCTCTCATTGGGGATTGAACCATTTGGAATCATTGAACAACCTGGTTCATTTATCCTTAGGATATCTTGATGTAGAATATGAGGCTATTCAATCATTAAATGAGTTAGAGTTTTTAGATGTATCATACGTAAATATATCCACAATTAAGTTATTCTCGCTAATGGTGAATTTATCGAAATTAACAACCGTTATAAGTTATGGTAGTGCCCCGAAAAATGTCGTCTCAAAAGAGACACGTAGTTATATCTTTTCGGATATCGGATTGTTGCATCGTCGCGCCGATAAATTGACCCGTAAAATTTCCCTGTATTGTGATCCTGGTCTAATTAAAATACTAATAACTCACAATATTTATAACCTTTCTCCGATTTCTATATTAGATAATACCATACCACTCCTCATACAGCAAGCTTATTTAAGTCATCTTAAACGTTATCCCCATCTAAGTTACCTACTCGGATATTGGTTACGAAGAGACAACTTCACGCCTGGATTTGAAATTCATGAAGTCTAATATATATTTAAACAAAACAAAAAAAAAATTTTATATATGATAGAAAAAAAAAACAATATTGACGAGATAAATTGCTACCGGGGTAAATACAGAGGCTAGTATAGACATGTAAATAGATGGAACATTATTAAGTAAAATATTTATTAATAAATATGTATGTAAAAATTATCAGCTAAGAGTAAATATATTTTTTATAAATATAAGTAAAATACCCAATATATGTAAATATAAAAGAAATTTAGTGGGAAGGATTATTAATTATCAAATAAATTAAAAGAGAGTATCTGTGAACCAATTCCATTTCTAAAATATAAAATTAATGAATAAATAGATTAAGTCCAAAGAAAATTGTATTAATTTAATTGCAATTATCATACGAAACAGAAACTAACTAAAATTTTTATATTCAACAAAACACAAAAAAAAATCACTAATATATATTATTAATGACCAAAAAAAAAATTATTCGTTCTAATGTTAATATTATCAAATTAATCATTGCATGATAGAAATCCCATATACCAACCAAATCACAGTTTCCACAAATAAAATCATCTGTTACAAAAGTAAGTACATATTATTTTATTTAAAAAAAATTTAGTATTCAATTAGTTTAATAATTCTTAGAATAAACGAAACGTCTAGCTGAAACGTATAAACTTAAATGGCATGCGACATTATCGCTGAAGTTAACTAACTTCCTCCCACATATATCAATATGTGCCTAAGTGGAGTTAGTCACTTTCTGCCAATAAATAGAACATGGAGGCTGCTTCAAGCAATTCCGTCCTGTGGTCGCAATAAGTAAGTCGGTTCAACAACGGTTTGTCTGAACTATACGGGCCTCCATAGTGTATCCCATCTTTGTATGGTCTATTAGCTGACATTTTTCAGGAATAAGTAATTATCCCGAAAAAGACCGCTACTGGCGAAAGTTATCTCGCTATACTGTCGCATGTTTCATTTTGATTTATTGTAATTATTATACTATTGTAATTAATCATAAACAATAATTTGTTTTCACACGGTATTAGTTTTTAATATTCTTATTCTATTTCAAGATAATATAATCGGTTATATAACAAAATCAAGGTTAAAATAAATTGTGTTCCCGTTATCCGGTCAAAATAAAAAAAAATTAATTGATTAATTATAAATAATTAATCAATTAATTTTCCTAAAATAGTCTCCACAATAATTGAAAATCTCATTACATAAAAAAAAATTTCCCTTTTTTTATTATTTCTTTTTTACTAATAGCTAAATATTTGTATATAAAAAAAAACTATTATTAAATTGTGATAATTAATCTTATGTTAAAAAAACCAATTCTTACTCATAGGTATATAATATTTTTTTTAAATTAATATGATCTGACTACACCAATCCATTAATTTTTACCTGAAATAAAATAAACTTCTTGTTGTTTACTATTTTTTTTTTAAATAAAAAAAAGAAAAATTTAAATAATTTAACTAATCTCAAAAAAAAATCTTTTCGTAAGCTTAAACATCTGGTGAATTCCTATTGATTTTCAAAAGTCCAAAAAAAAAATTAACTAAATTAAACAATTTTACTTAACTGCTGAAACAAGTTAACTCGGTTATTCACTTTTCTTTTGAACAAAGTCAAAAGAAATATTCCAAATTTTCTTATTACAATAAAAATTCAAATTTTATTTATAAAAATGTAAACAAATTCCAAAAAAAAATTATTAATTCTTAGTTAATCTAAGTTTCAAAGATTTATAAATGAAATTCCACTTTAAAAATTAATTATAAATATCCCAAAACAAAATTTCTATTACTTTTGTTAAAATTAAACAAATTTCTCAAGTTAAAGGGAAATGCTAACCTTGGAGCAAACAAAACCTTTTTATAATTTAATTAAAAAAAAAATTCTCCCCCTGTAAGATTGACCGCGCTACGAACTTACAACTTATGATATAATTCTATTTGTATTAACGCGATTAATCGTTAAATTATCTTTTTCTATGAACTGATACGCTCGACGAATTTCATTCATATGGATTTGTTTCTTCAAATTCCCCATTTGGATTTGGACATTATGATTATCCGGAAATACTTTCAAAATCACAAACGGCCCAAGGAAACACGTCTTTTCATGTTTATTTAATTTTCTGTGGTTCACTATGTAGATCATCTCTCCTTCATGGAAATGTGCAGCATTCCGATTTCTGTCATAATAAAATTTACTTTTATATTTACTTTGGATAGAATTTAATCCTGCAATTGTTTGTGCTTCAACTAGGTTCTCTATTAAGTCAACAAAATAATCTCCATAGGTCTGTAATTTTTCTTTTGGTTCAAAACTCGAAGGAATCCTTGCCTTATAACCTCTCAATAACTCAAAAGGTGTCATATTCGTTGTCTGGTGAATGGTCGTATTAAAAGCAAAAGTTGCCAGTTTCAAATAATCACTCCAATTTCTCTTATCACCCACGAAAATCCTAATGTAATCAACAAGTGAAGCGTGACTACGATCAATGCTACCAGAAGATTGTGGATGATACGCTGTAGTCTTAAACTTTTCAATTTGGAAAATATCAGAAAATGCTTTCATAACTCTAGACTGAAATTGACTACCAAGATCACTCAGTAAAGCCCTAGGTGGACCATACTCAGCTATTACATTGTCAACTAAAGCTTTTGCCACTTCTTCAGCCGTCGCATTTTTAAGCGGTATGGCTATAAACCATTTTGTTAAAAGGTCAATAACTGTTAATACCCAAAAAAAA
This sequence comes from Anagrus nilaparvatae, assembly GCA_022575985.1. Lineage (NCBI taxonomy): Eukaryota > Metazoa > Arthropoda > Insecta > Hymenoptera > Mymaridae > Anagrus > Anagrus nilaparvatae. The sequence continues at coordinate 848,795 of JAKSXM010000129.1, forward strand.
CCTTTAGATTCCTTCATTTTACCATGTAAATCTATGCTAATTTTGTCAAATGCTCTAATTGGCGTGTCAGTTATACACATAGGTAATTGCAGTTTTGATCTCTTTATTTTAGTTTTCTGACAAATTTCGCAACATTTTATAAAATGATTAATTTCTTGTCTCATATGTCTCCAATAAAATTCATTCGATATTCTATGGTAAGTTTTAGCCATGCCATAATGTGCACCAATAGTGTTAGAATGGTATTGTTTAATCAATTTATATCTTTCCTCTACAGGCGGAAGTTTCAGGTTATCATTATAAAAAGTTGCTTTGATAGGCTTACCACTAAATAATTTATTTAAAGATTCAATAAATTTAAAAACTTGAAGTTGTGTCATCATATCTAAATCTCTTATAATTTCAATTTCCTTAATTCCAAATTTTTCAATGAGTTTACCAAGAGTTTTCAAACATTTATCCATATCTACTTTCAAATTATTTGTATCTAAGTACGGTTTTATTGTTAAAGCAATTAGTTTTTTCTTTCTATATTCAAATATAATGACTTCTCCCGTTTGTGGTTGCTGGTTTCTTAAATTTTGTAAATCAATATATTGTCTTTCTGCCAAAGTCGTTAAAACATCGGTAGGGTGTACATCAGAAATTATACAAAATACCAAATTTTTAAAACCTAAGTATGGATGGCTGTCAGATATTTTCATAGATCATAATATTTCAATTTCATTACCGTTCCAAGGAGGCTTCCTCCTAGGACGAAAATTCCTATTAATTTTATTCTCATGTTCAACAGCTATAGTAGGGACCTCGTAATTCTTGTTAGCCCTAATAGTTTTTACAATATTTTTAAATCCAGGATCAATATTATAATTATCTATCTCATCAATTTTAAGAAGAGGAGTATAATGACTTGCTTTTAAGTGTAAATGAATATATTCATCCGTATCATTAGCTTTGTAGTGAGCATAAGTTATTTTAATTACCCCGTCCCTGTTTTTTTTATTATCATAAATATGTACGCAAATATTTTTATTCAGTTCTTCTGAAAATATATATATAACATCATTATTTCCCCAAGCTGATTTAGTGTTCAAAATTGTATAAGCTTCATCAGAATTTTCACAAAATTGAATAGTATTACTATTTTTCAAAGTATATATATCTCTTAATTCATTAATATTCAGATTTAAACTAGTTAGAATTATAAGGCTATCAAATAAACAATCCCCAGTTTTATCTACATTAGTATACTTGATCAAATCAACATTTTCAGCACATTCATCTGCTTGTACAAACCATGGAAAATAAAAATCATCATTTTGTTTGTAAGGGTGAATTTCTTCCATTTCTTCATCAGAATTACTATTAGATTCTATATTATCATTATTTTCTTCATTAAATAAAATATTCTTATTAAATTCTTCATTAATTGTAACTTTTCTCTTATTATTATTTATTTTATTCATATTTTCAAAATTTTTATTAGCAACATTATTTTCAATAACCATTTTTTTATCAAATTGTTAAATAAATTTTTATCATTCTTAAATTCCTTCAATACTTTATTTTTATGTGTTTTTAATTCAATATTAATTACTTCATTATTATTAAGTTTTTCACCTTTAATAACTACATCATATGTACCTTGGTGAAACAATTTGCTTTCTTCAGGAAAAAGTAACTGGAAATAAGGTCCTGCCCCATTTTCTTCATCTTTTTCATTATCAACCACATCCATAGGTTTGTTTATATTTATATCATAATCAAAATGATTATTATTATTATACAACATATTTAAATTATTATCATCCTTTTTTCGCTTTTCTAACAATTCCTTAATATATCTATCAGGTAATTTCTTTAAAATAATTTTTGGTTCTTTAAGATCCTTACATTTTTCTCTATTTAGTTTCTTGGGGGATTCAGTACTTGTTTCACATATTTTTCGTTTAATAGATGTGTTTGTAGCTTCATTTTTGTTCTTATTTTCATAAATAATATTGCGTTTCTTAGGGGTATTTTGTAATAAATCATTTGCTTTACGTTTTTTAGGGGAATCTGGTGGGGATTTATCAGGTAAACGATTTAGGATAACTTTAGGTTGTTTCAAATTTATCCAGTCTTTCAATTCAATCATATTTTTATTAGGAACCATATTTACTTTTTCCGGCTTATCTACTTTCGGGCTGGGCTTTACTATATTTATCGGGGGTTTATTTATTTTTTTAGGTATTTCCACATTATTTTTGTTATTTATATTATTATTGTGCATACTTCTGGTAATTCTTTTGTTTCCTTTCAAATTTTGATTATTGATCATAAACTTTTTAGGGACATATTCTTCATCATCTGAGGAATTTTCTTCCTCTAATGTAATTTTTTTACCATTAGATTTTTTTGTAGCTCTTAGTTTTCGTATTTGAAAATCAGTACTCTCCGACGATGAAGAGTCTACAAAATCTGCATTTTCTGCTTTTTTAAGTAAATCCAATCTTGGCATATCTGGATCCTCTTGATCGCTGTTAGTTGGAATATTTCTTGATAGGGCATCAGCAACTACATTCGTCCTTCCTGTTTTATAGACTATATCAAAGTCATAACCGGTTAATTTTGATCCTAAATTACAGGCTGTTAATGTCGTATGTTTCTGTTTCTTTAAATAGGTCAGAGGCAGATGATCTGTATAAACAATAAAATGTCTGCCAAATACATATGGTCTAAATTGGGTAATGCCAAAAATAATCGCAGATAATTCCTTCAGATACGTTGAAAACGCTAATTCAGATTTTTTTAATAGTCTTGACGCATAGGCTATAACACGTGGTTTATTATTTTCATCATGCTGTTCAAGAACAGCGCCCAAACCAAAGTCTGAACTGTCAGTTGTTATAAAAAACCGTTTGGAATAATCTGGAGTAGCCAAAATTGGGTCAGAACAAAGTTTTTCCTTCAATGTTAAAAAGGCCTTTTGTTGCTCCTCTCCCCAAATAAATTCCTGATCTTTTTTTAGAAGGTCAGACAATGGCTTGGCTATTGTAGAGAAATTCTTAATAAATCTTCGATAATAACTGCATAATCCTGAGAAAGCTCTAAGCTTTTTCAGAGTATTAGGGATAGGAAAATCTTTAACTGCAGAAATTTTCTCAGGATTTGGCTTTAATTGATTGGAACCCACAATGTGTCCTAACACTTGAGCTTCACGGCGTAAAAATAGGCATTTCTTAGGGTCTAGTAGTAAATTAGCATTTTTAATACGTTGAAATACTTCAGTACAAAGTTTTAGATGATCTTCAAGTGATTTTGCATAAATAATAATATCATCCAGGTATACAAAAACATCATGACCTAGTAGGCCGGCAAATACCATATCCATTAATCTGCACCACGTCTGCGCACTAGTTTTAAAACCCATTGGCATACGCGCAAAGTGATATTTCCCATTAGGGGCATTAAAAGATGTATATTTTCTACTAGAGGGCGCCAATGGAATTTGAAAAAATGCAAGAGCCGCGTCAATAGTTGTGATATAAAATGCTGAAGAAGCTGAATCTAATATGTCATAAGGTTGTACTAATGGATATACTTCATCTAATGTAATTTTATTTAATTCACGAAAATCTGCAACTATTCTCCATCTTTGTTCTCCATCTTTGGTCGCTTTTCTTGGAATCGCCCAGATAGGAGAAGTCCAAGGACTCACAGTTTTTTCTATTATTCCTAAATCTAAATATTTTTTTATGTTTTTCTCTAAAGCTTCTTGCGCAGCTTGCGGTTGTCTATACTGTCTACACTTAATGGGTACTTCTGATGTAACATTAATTTTATGTTCAATTAAATGGGTACACGTAAAAGGTCTACCCTCTATATAAAAAATTTCAGCAAATTTTTCGATCAATCCATGAATTTGATTAATTTCTTCTTCATTTAAATCCTTTTTATAAAGTAAATCAAAAATAGTGTTAACAAGTTGTTCCCTTTCCAAGCCTTCTACAAGTTTATCATTAACTAGATAAGCACCGTTATTTATTTCTTTTATTTGGTCAAATTAATCTAATACAACTAAGGGTGTGTCGATTTTTATTTGTTGGCTAGATGTATTAATGCACATAACTAAAGCTTTACCATTATCATTTTTGACTAAAGCCTCACGCAAAAACAAATTAGGGTGAATATTTTGTCTTGGTAAAAATCCTTCCATAATGTTTGCATTAGCAATATCAGCATAAATAATTTGTTTAGAACGCGGTTGAATAAGAAATTTTTCTTTTTCTCTAAAGGGAATAGCATATGGACCTAAAAGAATTTGCATATTTGCAATGTCAATATTTCCATTATATTTTTCCAGGATATCCAAACCTATAAGGCCAGGGGTATCCATACAAAAAATATCATCTATAATATGCAAATTACAAGGAAGATTCTCAAGGTATACTGTAACCTCTCCTTTAGTATATTCATGATCGTTAGTTACACTACAAATTCTTAATATTGAATTTTTATTTATATATGTAGATTCTTTAAGTGCTGAGCTTTTAATCAAGCTTACCTGAGATCCAGTGTCTATAAAAAAATCAGCTTTATCCCCAATGAGGCTTGGGCTTTTAAGTGTAATTATTGGAGGTATCCTTTTTGAATTTGCTAGCATTACTTTTTTAGTAATTATATCCTTAGATATACTCGTATTTTCAGGTTTAATATTCTTATTATTGTCATTGGAAATAGAAGTATCTTGCTGCGCAGTATCGGAATTATTGATTTCTTTATTCGTAAACTTTTCTGCTTCCCTATCTGTTTTCGCTATGGATATATGAATTATTGGTGGAATTGTATTAGATTTTCTTTTAGGGCGTGATTTTGTAGCTTTTTCTTTCTTTTTTATATCTTTGATTGGTATATCCAAAGGGATATCCAATCCAAAACCAACTAAGGGAGATGTATCCTTTATACCTACAGAGACAGTATCATTTAAAGGATGAAGTAATTTATCATTCTTAGCAGGGGAAGATTCTAATGGCAGTATAGTTTTTATCATATTATTAACTTTAGTTTTCTTATTTACATTCTTATTCGTGGATAAATCATTTTGTACATAAACTTTGTCAATCGATTTCTGCAACTGTATATTATTGTCAATTTCTAAAGCTACTAAATTTTTATTATTTTCTTTGCATGAAATATCTTGCCCAATTCCACTCAGAACTGGGCCCGTATCTAGTTTAAATTATTTGTGTTACGATTTTGGTTACCCTCAAAACGTCTTCCATTAAAATTCTTTTGACCGTTATTATTTGGGTTAAAATTACGATTAACATTGTCATTATAATTATCGTATCTATTTCTATTCTGGAAGTTGCCATTATTGGCAAAATTATTCATTGGTTTAAAATTATTTGGGCGTGCAGTAAAATTCCTATTAGAGTTATTCCTATTAAAGTCATTATATCGCAAACCATTTTGATTGTATCTGGGTCCAAAATTTCTATTATATCCTCGAAAAAAATTTCTTTCAGGATTAAATCTCTCAAAATTATTAAATCCATTATTGCCATTATTAAAATTATTAAAATTATTATAATCTATCCTATTGTTATTAGGATTTCCTCTATTATAAAAATTTCTATTAAAATTATTATTATTTGCATTGTAATTAGGATTAAATGTTGTAATTTGATTATTATTATAAGGTATCATATTATTGTTATTAGCCTTAACAGTATTCATATTATTATTACCATTGTTGTTATTTGTATTTAAAGATTGAATTAGTTCAATAATTTTAGGTACACCCGGGCAATTCCTCGATTCATGGAGGGTTGATTTACAGAAACCACACACAATTTTTATAGCTGATGCAGCTCTCACAATATATTCCCATAATTCTTCGTCTTCCTCAGAGTCATAATTATTATTTCTTTTGGCAATCATAGTAGATTTTCTTTTCTTCGACATTTTATCGTGAAAGGATATTGATTCATTCCTTCCTTCCAGACGTATGGCACAATTAACTGCTTGCGCAAGATTTTTCGGGTTTTGAGCAGATATCCTGTATTCAGGTGGTTCAATTAGTCCATATATAAAACAGTCCCTAGCTTCTTGTCTGGCTCTTTCCTTATTTCTCTGCTTTTCATGATGATCCAATTCCGTTGATGCTTCATAAATAGTAATTAGTTTTTGTTCTAATAATTGAACCCTAAGGGCGTAATCTTCAACAGGTTCGCCCTGATATTGAGCAATGTTTCGTAATTTTGTACGTACCGTTTCTCCATCCTGCATCGCGCCAAATTGAAGTTTCAGTGCTTTAATAAATTCAGTAAGATTGTTATAACTATGTACCGATCCTTCGAATATTTGGGCCGCCCTACCCTTTAATTTTCTTGGAAGTATTTGTAAAACATATGATTCACATTCTGGTCCAAAATTAGTGACCAAATTTTCCAGGCTTTTGCAAAAGGAGAACAGATTTTCTGGTTTACCTTCATAGTCTGGTATTAAATGTAACTGATCTTTAAACGTTAATAAGTTATTTTTTTGAAAATTTTGTCTATAATTATAATTATACTCGGGTTCCCTGTGTCCAGGGGTTTGCACACCTACATTCATAAAATCCTCCCAATTTCTTTTTAACCGTTTAAACTCCCTATCCTCTTTCTGTTTAAACTCCTCAATTTCTTTAATTATTTCATCTTTTTCATTCTTTTTGCAATCTAAATTTAATTTAGGTTTCGGAAAGAAATTTGTTTTTGGGGTAGACGAAAAAACAGTTTTCCCCGTTTTAAACGCGTTATCAGGTAATATTTCAGCATGAATATAATTCGGGTCAAGAATCTGTTTCATTGCTAGCAGTGTTTCTTCCTGACTATCCGGTGTAGTCTCCACTTCATAACTTTGATTGGTGTCCCTCCAATTTTTATTGTCAGAAGGATCCAAAATTACTTATTTATATATTTGATTACGACTCACACTATTTAATGTGGGTTGTAATAAAAAATTTAATAAAAATTTACAAATTCTTTTATATTAATAAAATAATATAATTTTAATGTAGTTTATTTATTTTGTATTGAAAACCACTTCTTTTACAAAATATTTTAATTATTATACGGTTTTTATTATTATTGATTTTTTTAGAATTCGTACACTTTTTATAAAATGTATCTTTATTTATTATAACGTTATTTTCTATAAATCTCATACTTAAATCTTGAAAAAAAATTTAAAAATGGAACATCCTAAATCAGAAGGAAAATGGAGATAATCTCCGTTACAACTCTCGTATTCGTTACGTATATTTAATAAACATAAACCGGTGCTAGTGTTTTTTTTAGTGTAATGTGTAGTCCACAATGTAGAGCAAGCATAAAAAATAAATTTTGTACTTATCTCTTACAAAGTCAGAAGCTGGTCAGCCACATCATAATCGAAAACTTCAATCTCTGCCTCAGTAAATATGAATAGGTTTGCAGCGAAAATGATACTCGTCCTATTTCCTGAGTCCTTGTATTTTTTTTCTTTCCACCAGGCCCCAAAAGAGTACCGGAACCAACTTTGTTATGTATTTAACCCACTAGGTTAAATGCTGAATATTGATGTTGTTTGCTTTCACCCGTGATTTTGATGTAAATGGCGATTCAGGATACTCCTGGATCCCGTGGGATGTTTTGCGGAAAGGTTTTAAGGAAATAGTTCAATTGAATAGCCACTGACTTTAATTATATACTTTTATTTAATCAAAGTTCAAGATTCGACTTTACTACACACTAATTCGATGGATTTTTATGATTGACCAGAATGGACAGACTTGCCCGCACGCCCGTGTGTCTGTCGGTATGATACCCCGATCTCTACTGACTCTAACTCCAACTCTAACTAGCTGACTAACTAACTGATCTGCGCTCAGGCAGCGATTTATATAGTCTTTCTCGTGGGAGGGTTCCAACCAGGATAGTACAATGCATTGTTTTTGATTGGTGTTGTTAGGGATGTTATGGTGCGTTGCTAAGGGTGTTTCCATTATGGCGGAAAAAATGAGAAATTCTTATTGGTGTTGCTAAGGGGCGTATGATTCTAGTGAGGAGTTGACTATGGGAATTTATGTTATGGAAATCTGATTATTATGCGTAGGGTGTGTAATAGGGAAAACGTGATAATGTCATTGTTTATGTGTCTAGACCTTTTAATAAGAAACGCGTGTTATTGCTATGTAATGCTTTATTTATGTGTCTAGACTTTCTATGTAGTGACAATGTCTTTCATACTCAGGTTGAGGTAAAATCATTATTCATGTGTCTAGACTTTTTATGTATTACGTGACAATATCTTTCATACTAAGGTTGAGGTAAAATCATTGTTTATGTGTCTAGACTTTTTATGTCTTATGTGATAATGTGTTTTATAATAAGGTTGGGGAAAATCATTATTTATGTGTCTAGACTTTTTATGTCTTATGTGATAATGTGTTTTATAATAAGGTTGGGGAAAATCATTATTTATGTGTCTAGACTTTTTATGTCTTACGTGATAATATCTTTTACTATAAGGTTGAGGAAAAATCATTATTTATGTGTCTAGATATTGTAATAGCAATAAACGAGTGGGTTAATAAAAATATGAGTCTAGACATAGTTATCATAAAAGGTAAAGTTTGTGAAGATATAGTAGTATATATTTGGCAAAAAAATAATGGGTATATTAGGTCCTTAATTAATAGTTGGAATTAGCTTCCTAGCCCATATTAGGCGCCCTTAAACCTTAAAAAACCTTAAAAATCGTGTTTTTTGCGTTTTTTTTTTGTTTCTCCGCACTGTGTTGAGCTATTAATCTGAAAATTGCGTAGAAAAAAAGGGCACAGAGTGTATTTTCAATCTTCATTGGTTTCAGACCTTTAAGACCATTTTAAGACCCCGAAAATTTATTTTTAATTTTCGAACAATTGGTTTTTTGAGCATAAAAAAAAATAACTAGCGTTAAATTTCTTCAAACTGACATAAAAAGTAGAAAAAAAATATATTTTACTGATATCAGTCTTGTCCTAGAGGGGGAGCTCATATCCACACCTTCAAAACTCAAAAAACGCGTTTTTTTGCCTCTACACGATTAAAATGCAATAGAATTGGAAAAAATCGTTTTGGAACCTCCCTATATCTTTTTGAGCATCTATTTATACATTTTATCTAAAATATATTTCATTAATTATTGTTTTTAGACCCTTATGACCACTCAAGACCACCTTAAGAGCCCAAAAATTGATTTTACATTTTCGAAAAATCAGTTTTTTTGAAATTAAAAAATTATACCTGCCTTTAATTCTTTCAAATTGGACTAAAAAGGCAAAGAAAATTATTTTTTAATGATATCAGTCCTGTCCTGGAGGGGGAGCTCATCCCCACCCCTTGAAAACTCAAAAAACGCGTTTCTTTGCCCCTACACGATTAACCCATTAATTCCTAAGAAGAAACTGCATTTGACAGAGCTGTAAAACCTATTCCATTTAGAGCATTTGACTCAAATTAGTAAAATAAAACACACAAAAAATTTCAAAATGGCGGATATTTATAAATAGCGGACTAATATTGTTGCGGCCAATAGCTATAAAATTATATTTTTCTATTTTTTCATTTTGAATATTCGCGGTAAATAATGTTTTACGTGATATTGTAATTATTTGATTTATCGGCCCCCCGTTTTAGGGCCCCTTCTCTCACGTTAAACTTTCAGCGGTTCTATAAAACCGATTCATGCTCTCATTCTGTGGTCGCGTCGGCGGTCGCGCTCGTAAGACAATTTTAGTCATGCACCGCCCAGCGTATTAAACATAAAGTTATCATAGAACTAAAAACAGTGCTTAAATTTAATTTAATTAATTCAAATCAATTCATTTTTCTTTAACGCCAGCGATCATACGCTGATCAATAACTATATTTATACAGTCCACTAATCTAACAATTAATTATTTGTATATAATACATTCAATAAGTGCGTTTTAATAATTATTTTATTATTTTAATCACGTATGAATTTATTTATAAACCCAAACCAATTTTCCTACAATTTCCCCAAATATTTCCTCCAAAAAATTACAAATATGGTGGTCAGAAAAAATTAAATTTTGATATCTTTTGATAAAAATTTGCGTTAATGGTATTTTTTTGGGTGCTTATTACGAATATATAGTTATTTATCAAAAATTTTTAAATGGCGGAACCAATATGGCAGTTGCAAAACTCAAAATTTCGAGATTTTTGACGATTTTAAGCCTGAGCAGAAACTGTAAGTTATATAACCATAAAACCGGTTTCAGTTAGGGCATTTAAACATTTTATGTGAAAATATAAATTTTTTTCGAAAAAAATTCAAAATGGTAGATAAAGATGGCGGACACAAAAAACTAAATTTCGTTATTTTTTGGTCAAAATTTGTGTACAGGGTATTTTTTGGATGCTCATTACGAAGGTCTATCTATTTTTCAAAAACTCAAAATGGCGGATCTAATGTGAACGATTTTGAGCCTGAGAAGAAACTGTAAATAGTATAAGCGTAAAACTGGTTTTATTTAGGGCATTTAAACATGTTATATGAAAAAATGAAAATTATTTATTAAAATTCAAAATGGCCGATCAATATAGCGGACACAGAAGAAACTTACAGTTTCTTCTTAGTCTCGCCATTTTGAGTTCTTGAAAAATAGATAGATAAATAAATATTTTTTCACATTACATGTTTAGATGCCCTAAATGAAACCGGTTTTATGGTTATATAACTTACAGTTTCTGCTCAGGCTCAAAATCGTCAAAAATCTCGAAATATCGAGTTTTTCAACGACCATATTGGTTCCGCCATTTAAAAATTTTTGATAAATAACTATATATTCGTAATTAGCACCCAAAAAATACCATTCACACAAATTTTTATCAAAAAATATCAAAATTTAATTTTTTCTGACCACCATATTAGTCCGCCATTTATAAATGTCCGCCATTTTGAAATTTTTTTTGTGTTTTATTTTACTAATTTGAGTCAAATGCTCTAAATGGAATAGGTTTTACAGCTCTTTCAAATGCAGTTTCTTCTTAGGAATTAATGGGTTAATCGTGTAGGGGCAAAGAAACGCGTTTTTTGAGTTTTCAAGGGGAGGGGATTAGGTCCCCCTCCAGGACAGGGCTGATATCGTTAAAACATAATTTTCTTTGTCTTTTTAGTCCAATTTGAAAGAATTGAAGGCAGGTTTAATTTTTTAATTTCAAAAAAACTGATTTTTCGAAAATGTAAAATCAATTTTTGGGCTCTTAGGGTGGTCTTGAGTGGTCATAAGGGTCTAAAAACAATAATTAATGACATATATTTTAGATAAAATGTATAAATAGATGCTCAAAAAGATTTAGGGAGGTTCCAAAACGAATTTTTCCAATTCTATTGCATTTTAATCGTGTAGAGGCAAAAAAACGCGTTTTTTGAGTTTTGAAGGTGTGGAGATGAGCTCCCCCTCTAGGACAAGACTGATATCAGTAAAATAAACTTTTTTTCAACTTTTTAGGTCAGTTTGAAGAAATTTAACGCTAGTTATTTTTTTTATGCTCAAAAAACCACTTTTTCGAAAATTAAAAATAAATTTTCGGGGTCTTAAAATGGTCTTAAAGGTCTAAAACCAATGAAGATTGAAAATACACTCTGTGCCCTTTTTTTCTACGCAACTTTCAGATTAATAGCTCAACACAGTGCGGAGAAACAAAAATAAACGCAAAAAACACGATTTTTAAGGTTTTTTAAGGTTTAAGGGCGCCTAATATGGGCTAGGAAGCTAATTCCAACGGCGATCGGTTAGTTTTTATAATATTTTTCGGATGCAAATAATTTTTTTGAGATTGGGGAGGGGGGCCAAATCAGTATATTTATCCGGCAATAGCCTTTTTGTAATTTTTTCATATTGTAAACAGCTAATATGAGTTTTACTATACAGCTAAATTAAAAAATTTTATATTTTTTTCATTCTTAAGACTGCCGATAACTATCTTATTACATAGTGTCCTTTCGAAAAGATTTCGAGAAGTGTTTTTTTTTATATAAAAGTTGTAACTTTAATCGTTTTTATTGCAATAATAGTATTGATATATTATAGTATTGAATTTATCAAAATATACCCAACTTAAATGATTTTGAATTCCGTCGTGTTTTATAGAAATATTGTAATTTCAAATGTTTTTATGCAATGATAGCATTGAAATATCAGGTTTGCATTTAGCAAAATATACCTAACTTAAATATTTTCGAAAATTGTCCTATTTTATAGAAATCTTATAATTTCAAATATTTTTCTGCAATGATAGCATTGAAATATTAGTATTGAATTTAACAGAAATTATACCCCTCTTTAATATATTTTTCGCTAAGAACTTAAAAAGATTAACTAAGATTGATGGTCCACAATTTGAAAAACATCTAAAAATTTTAATATATATTGTCGGGTGTATTATAGCAGAAACTATACGCTATTCTATATTTTTTTCGAATAGGGTCCTCCTTTATATGAAAGTTGGAATTTCAAATATTTTTATGCAACGATTGCATTGAAATATTTTTATTGACTTTAGCAGAGACTATACGCCATTCAAAATTTTTTTCGATTAGTCGTCCTGTTTTATATAAAAGTTGGAAATTCAAATATTTTTATGCAATGATTGCATTGAAATATTTTTATTGACTTTAGCAGACACTATACGCTATTCTATATTTTTTTCGATTAGTGTCCTTTATTAAATGATAGTTGGAACTTCAAATATTCTTATGCAATTATTGCATTGAAATATTTTTATTGACTTTAGCAGAAATTATACATCATTTTATATTTTTTTCTAATAGTGTCCTGTTTTATATAAAAGTTGCAACTTAAAATATTTTTTTGCAATGATAGCATTGAAAAATTTGTATTGACTTTAGCAGAAACTGTACGCCATTCTAAGTTTTTTTCGATTAGCGTCCTGTTTTATATAAAAGTTGTAATTTAAAATGTTTTTATGCAATGATAGCATTAAAATATTTTTATAGACTTTAGCAGAAACTATACGCCATTTTAAATTTTTTTTCGATCAATTTCCTGTTTTATATAAAAGTTGCAACTTGAAATATTTTTATGCAATGATTTCATTGAAATATTTTCATTGACTTTAGCAGAAACTATACGCCATTCTAAATTTTTTTTTAATAGTCATACATTTTTATGCAATGATTCGATTGAAATATTTTTGTAATTTCAAATATTTTTTGCAATGATAGAATTTAAATTTTTTTTTGAATTTTAGTTGAAACTGTACATCATTTAAAATTTTTTTCTAATAATATTCTGTTTTATTTAAAAGTTAGAATTTCAAATAATTTTATGCAATGATAGCATTGAAATTGTTTTATTTACTTAAGCAGAAACTATATTTAATTTAAAATTTTTTTATAATAGTTTCTTGTTTTATATGAAAATTGTATTTTAAAATTATTTTGTGCAATGATAACATTGAAATTTTTTTATTGACTTTAGCAGAAACTATACGCCATTAAAAATTTATATAATTTAAAATAAATTTTTGCTAACATTCTCCTGTTTACTAGAAAAGTTGGAATTTTAAATATTTGTATGCAATAATTGCATTGGGAAAATTTTTATGCAAGGATTGCATTGAAATATTTTTTTAATTTCAAAAATTTTTATGCAATGATTGCATTAAAATATTTTTTGAATTTGTCTTGTTTTATAAGAATATTGTATTTTTTTATTGACTTTACCAGAAACTATTTGCCATTATAAATTTTTTTCTAACAGTCTCCTGTTTTATAGAAAAGTTGGAATTTCAAATATTTGTATGCAATAATTGCATTGAGAAAATTTTTATGCAATAATTGCATTGAAATATTTTTTTAATTTCTAAATTTTTTATGCAATGATTGCATTGAATTATTTTTTTAATTTCAAAAATTTTTATGCAATGATTGCATTGAAATATTTTTTTAATTTCAAAATTTTTTATGCAATGATTGCATTAAAAATTTTTTTGTATTTGTCTTTTTTATAAGAAAGTTGTATTGTTTTATTGACTTTACCAGAAACTATACGACATTAAAAATTTTTTTCTAACAGTCTCCTGTTTTATAGAAAAGTTGGAATTAATATGTGCATTGATAAAATTTTTATGCAATGATTGCATTAAAATTTTTTTTGAATTTGTCTTGTTTTATAAGAATATTGTATTTTTTTATTGACTTTACCAGAAACTATATGCTATTATAAATTTTTTTCTAACAGTCTCGTGTTTTTTAGAAAAGTTGGATTTCAAGTATTTGTATGCAATAATTTCATTGAAAAAATTTTTATTCGATGATTGCATTAAAATATTTTTTTAATTTAAAAAATTTTTATGCAATGATTGCATTGAAATATTTTTTTAATTAAAAAAATTTTTATGAAATGATTGCATTAAAATTTTTTTATTGACATTACCAGAAACTATACGACATTATAAATTTTTTTCTAATAGTCTCCTGTTTTATAGAAAAGTTGGAATTAGTAATTGCATTGATACAATTTTTATGCAATGATTGCATTAAAATTTTTTTGAATTTGTCTTGTTTTATAAGAATATTGTATTTTTTTATTGACTTTACCAGAAACTTTATGCCATTATAAATTTTTTTCTAACAGTCTCCTGTTTTTTAGACAAGTTGGGATTTCAAATATTTGTATGCAATAATTGCATTGAGAAAATTTTTATTCAATGATTGCATTAAAATATTCTTTTCATTTCAAAAATTTGTATGCAATGATTGCATTGAAATATTTTTTAATTTCAAAAATTTTTATGCAATGATTGCATTAATATTTTTCTTGTATTTGTCTTATTTTATAAGAAAATTGTATTTTTTTATTGACTTTACCAGAAACTATTCGAAATTATAAATTTTTTTCTAACAGTCTCCTGTTTTATAGAAAAGTTGGAATTAATAATTGCATTGATAAAATTTTTATGCAATGATTGCATTAAAATTTTTTTTGAATTTGTCTTGTTTTATAAGAATATTGTATTTTTTTATTGACTTTACCAGAAACTTTATGCCATTATAAATTTTTTTCTAACAGTCTCCTGTTTTTAAGACAAGTTGGGATTTCAAATATTTGTATGCAATAATTGCATTGAGAAAATTTTTATTCAATGATTGCATTAAAATATTCTTTTCATTTCAAAAATTTGTATGCAATGATTGCATTGAAATATTTTTTAATTTCAAAAATTTTTATGCAATGATTGCATTAATATTTTTCTTGTATTTGTCTTATTTTATAAGAAAATTGTATTTTTTTATTGACTTTACCAGAAACTATTCGACATTATAAATTTTTTTCTAACAGTCTCCTGTTTTATAGAAAAGTTGGAATTAATAATTGCATTGATAAAATTTTTATGCAATGATTGCATTAAAATTTTTTTTGAATTTGTCTTGTTTTTTAAGATTATTTTATTTTTTTATTGACTTTACCAGAAACTATATGCCATTATAAATTTTTTTCTAACAGTCTCCTGTTTTTTAGAAAAGTTGGCATTTTAAATATTTGCATGCAATAATTGCATTGAGAAAATTTTTATTCAATGATAGCATTAAAATATTTTTTTAATTTTAAAAATTTTTATGCAATGATTGCATTAAAATATTTTTTTAATTAAAAAAATTTTTATGGAATGATTGCATTAAAATTTTTTTATTTACTTTAGCAGAAACTATATGCTATTATAAATTTATATAATTTATAAATAAATTTTTTCCTAACATTTTCCTGTTTTTTAGAAAAGTTGGAGTTTTAAATATTTGTATGCAATAATTGCATTGAGAAAATTTTTATGCAACGATTGCATTAATATTTTTTTTGTATTTGTCTTGTTTTATAAGAAAATTGTATTTTTTTATTTACTTTACCAGAAACTATACGCCATTATAAATTTTTTTCTAACAGTCTCTTGTTTAATAGAAAAGCTGTAAGTTCAAATATTTTTATACAATGATTGCATTTAAATATTCTTTTAATTTTATATATTTTTATGCAATGGTAGCATTTAAATTTTCTTTAAAGAAATAAAATATAAAATATACAAAATCATATAAAAAATGGATATCAGATGTCCTATATATAAAAAAATAAAAAATTAAAAAAATTAGACTCTTAGTCGTTTTTTTGATATTTCTCTTTAATGAATGAATGAAATTGAAAAAAAATAAAAGTGGCATTAGAAAAGTGTTTTATAAATACAAAGAAACTTGGTTTTTACATTTTGATACAGTCCATTCCGAGATCTGAAGTGATGAAAATGTCCACGTTTTGATTTTTTTAATTTTGTAGTTCTTAGCTTTAAACAGTTGTAACTCTAAACCGTCAGCTCAATTTAAAAAAAAAAAAACCTTAAATCGATAGAATTTTTTCCAAGGAATAATTGGCACTAAACCTCGTCTCAAAAAACCTCTTAGATCCTGAGAAAAATCAGTTTTAGTGAAAAAAAATGAAATTATTATGCGTTTTCGACCACTAACTTCTGTTATTGATTTATCGAAATCATTTAAATATTTTTTAAAAATTCAAAAAAGGTGTGGAGATATTTCTTTAAAACCACTTTCATGTATTTTCGTCCGTACAATTCTTCATAAATGCGTGTCCATTAAAATCAAAAATAGTCAATTATTAAATTATTTCATTTTAATATATATAGGATAGGATAGGATTAATCTGAAATTTATTTATTACTTTTTTGGCATGAAAGCAAATAGCCTGTAGGGATCAAAATTTGTTTAAATAATAAAACATTTTTAAGGTTTCCTCGAGTAGAGAAAACGCTTTTCCTGACAGGTTATAAGGATTTTTTTTCTCTTTCTAGGAATATTTATTTTTTTTAGGCACGATGGGCGGATAAAGATCTGTGGTTGGCACGTCCTGAGTTGAAGTTATATCTCAACAGCGAGTCCCGGTCCAGGGCAATATGTGTCTAAGGTAACAAGGAGGGAAGTTTAGTGAGTAGGACCTTGCATCATTTGGTCGTGCAATCGTAGCTTATGGTTTACTATGATCGATGATTTCATTGCCGATAATTCAAGGTAGAGTCTCCACATAATTCTTTAGTCCGATGCCAAAGGCTTTGCGAAAGATGCTTTCTTCACTCCCTTGGAAAAAAAGAGATATCAATAATATTGAGTTTAATACAAAATATTGAGCAACCTAAAACAAAATATCTTTGGAAAAATCAAGTTGCAGGCATTTTCCCTGGTGGCTGCCAGGGCGAGCGAAGTGAGCCGGAGGCAGCTAGTACATTTATACATTATACATTATAAACAATATTTATCTATATTAAAAAATATACGCTATTGTTCGTATCTTGTGCTTCCTCACACTTTTAAACACTTGTTTAAGCAAGGAAGGCTATAAAATGCTATGTTTTTTTAGATAGGATTTTTTAAGGAGTTGAGTTCAATAAATAAAATTTTAGGAGAATATTTTTTAAATATTAAATTTGAAAATTCTAAATTTCGGAAAAAAATTTTTCTAAGATAGTGAAGTTACAGCTGTTGAAAGTCAGCGTGTTTTGAAATTGGCGTGACATCTGGAGCATCCAATAAAGTCTTCAAAACAAAAATGTTAAAACACGTATATTTTCTAGATGAACCTAAAAAAAAATCAAATAATTTTTAAAAAATGGGAACGTTTTTTGAAAAATTGACCATTTTTTCGGACTTGAAAATAGACCAAAAGGTTCCTTAAACTTTGAGATATTTTACATAACGTAGGTTTATCTAGAGCGAAATAAGCATATAATGTTCAAAAAAAATTTCAGACAGATCGGATTAGCCGTTTTTGGGTGATGGGTCACGCCAATACAAAAAAAATAGTTTCGAGAAAAATTATTTTTAAGTTTTGAAGAGTAGAAATTTGAAGAAAAAGTTTCTTAGCGATTATTCAACAATACCGGGATCATACAGAAACCCTTTACAATAGCTAACTACTCTACTAATTTTGAAAGTATTAAGTAATGAAAAAGTGTGTGTGTGTGTGTGTTTACAGCCAAATAACCTTCATTTCGGCTTAAGAAAGCACTATAAAGGCCGTTTACAGTTTCACACTACAGCCCCAGTGCCGCATATTTTGCTGTGTTTCCTCGAAGTCGGTATATATATTGTTAACATATACCACTTTTTCCGTTATCGAAATTTTTTCTGAAGGGGAAGCAGGATTAATTGTTAGCGATTTAGCAAAGAGGAAATAACTTAGCACTTAGGGAATGTTGGGAAGGTAGAGCGACTTTGATATCGAAGCTGTGCTGGTATTTGCCGGTACGAAAGAAAATTACCAAAACTTCAGATGGCATAGCAGATCACGCAGTAATCAAATTCTGCTTTACCCTTAGTAAGAATAAATATTTATAAAATTATATATTTATATTTAAGAAAAATAAAAACAGAATGGGTGCTTCGAGATTCGAAACCGACCTGCCCGGACGACAGACACGAACTCTAGCACTGATTTACTGCGATCACTTTAATGAAAAAGTGTATTTGTGATAATAATTTCACTAAAGAAATTGGTTTCGAACGAAAATAGAGAAATAATCGAACCGCGACTACTCTCGGTAAAGTGGCTATAGCATCCAAAGTAGTTAAGATAAATACCTAAAAATTTATTTACATAATTTTAAGGTGCTATACTAAATTAAAAAAAAAATTTTTTTTTATTTTGGATTTCATTTTTATAGATTCTTTGATATGTTATAGATTTTATTATTCTGAACAAAAGTCTCCACGGGCAAGAAGCTTCAAAGTTTCCATTTTGGCTGGTACGGAGTTTGTAAGCTCCAAACCTGTTTTATAGCAAGGCTGCTTTCTTTTATTTTTAAAGTAAATTTTTGTTTTTGAGGTCGCTGATTTTGAATTTGATGACATATAAAAGTTATATATTGACCATATGAACACGAGATGTCAAGTTTAAGATTGTCGTAAGACATAAATTTACGAAGATTAAAGAAAAGTGTTAATATTATCGACTATCATAAATTTTATTAAAAAGAAGAAAACATAAGGACATTATTAAGTGATTATTATCTCTTTAGAGCAACACAAAGGTCGTCATTATTAAAATACACTACTCAAAATATAGACACATTATAAAACGACAATTTTGTCAGCAAAAAAAAAAAAGAAAGATGGAAGACCATACAAATGCTTATCAGAAAATAAAGAAGAAATTGAAACAATCATCAGTCCTTTCGCAGCTTCAGTGAAATTCAAAGATATTATGAAACTCCAATTTTTCTTTGATAAATACAGAATAGAAAAAAAAAAATATATTCAAAAATTAAAAATAGAGTTAATAAAGTAAAATTTTGACAGATCTAAAAATGCTTAAACAAATTCACAATAAAACTAATAAAAATTTGATTAATAAAAAAATAAAAAATAGAAAAAAAAACTTGATCGATTTGATAGATAAAACGTTTGAAAAAAAAAAAAAAAAAAACAAATTCAATAGAAATTAAAGATTCAAAATATAATAGATTCAAAAATATTTATAAAAATGAATTACAATAATAGAAATTTGATAAATTCAAAAGTATTGGAAATTAGAAATAGAATTAATATAAATTTTACAAAAAAAAAAAAAATTAAATTTATAAAATTAAAAATATAAAAAATTAAAGATAATAAAAATAATACAATTTGCTTAATACAAAAAAAAATGTAGAATCAATAAAAAATTTTTGATAGATTCAATAGCATAAAAAAAAAATAAAAAAAAGAAAAATATATAAATATAAATATATAAATGAATAGAATAAATAGAACTTGGTTAATTAAAAAGATAAAAAGAATGTAAATTTTGAGTGAAAAAAATTAAATCTAGAAACAATAAAAATTTGATAAATAAAAAATATTAGATGATCAAAACAGAAATAATATACATATTTGGTAAAGAGAATGTTATCATTTTTAAGACAAGCTAGATAAAGATGTACATTAAATATAAACATTAAAAAAAAAAATAGAAACAATAAAAGTTTTATAGAATCAAAAACAATAAAAAAAAAAAAAAAAAATAATAATATATAGATTAAAAGAAATTTGAAACATTCAAATATGTTGTTATAAGTTCAGAATAGATTAATATACGTGATTGAAAAAAAAAGAAAAAAAAATAATCATAAGAATCGAAGATAGAATTAATAAAAATTTAATAGATTCAAATATTTAAAAAAAAAAAAGCAGAGTTAATGAATAAAAATACAAGCTATTATAAAAAATATAAAAACTGAAAATCTAAATAAAAATTTAATATAATTTCAAAAACATTAGAAAAATTTTTTTTAATTAAAATTAATAAAAAAATATGATGAATTCAAAAAAATATATAAGTAGTGGTTAATAGCGGCTTCTGACTTAATATTGATTTTTTGATAAAGGTGGGGGAGGGGATGTCAAGTGGTTGTCAATCATAAGAGGGTGATAAGAGGGTGGTGTCAATAATTTCAAGTGTTTTTTTATAAGTGTTTTTCAAGTGTGTGTTTATTGAAAAGGGGGTGTTTTGAGAGGGTATCTATTTGTCTAACGGTATTTTGCAATCTGTTTAAAACGTTTAAACGTGATAAAAAATTATAACAGGGTGTTTATTTTTTAACATGATAAGTGTTTAGATGATGGGTGATTGAAAAGGAGGGTGTTGTCTCAAACCATGATAAGGGTATTTTTAAGTATGAATATTTTGCAATCTTTTATAAGTGTTGTGGATAATAAAAGTATAATGGGTTATAGAAAAGGTATGTATTTAATTTTATACAAGGCAAATGAAAACAGATGCTTGGAAAAAGTATTTTTATTGGAAAAAAATGTTTCTGATAATAAAAGTATAATAGGTGATACAAAAGGGATGTATTTTTTAATATAATGTGAGTAAAAAATATTTTTTACAATTATAAATTGAATTATTTTATATTTTTTCAAGTGTGGGTCAATAAAAATTTTTATTCTATAGAAACGTTGAGTACTTTTGGTGTTTGAAGAGGGGATGCGTTCATGTCAAGTTTTATAAGGGTATTTTTAGTTGTTAAAGAGGGGGAGACTGTTGAAAAATATTTTGTTCTATAGCGATGTTAAGTATATTTAGTCTGTTTAAAAACGTTTTAAAGAGTTTTTTTATTGAACGGGTGTTTGTAAAAAGATTTCCAAGTAGGTGCGATCAGTTACACATTTATAAAATTATGAGTGTTGTTGTTGTTGGTGATAAAAGTACAATATTATTATTTGTATAAAAGAATCGTTTGAGAGTGTGTTTATTTATCCTAAAACGTCAATCATGAAACAATGATTTTGTATTGTTTAGTTGTTAAAAAAATTTTTTTCGAGTGAATATTTTATAGAAACGGTAAGTATTTCTAAACATAAAGACAAAAAAATATGTTGTTTTACATCTTTTTTCAATAAGTGCAATGATTGTTACAATAAGTTTTGTGTTAACCATAAAGAAGAAGAATTTTTTATATTTTTCAAGTGCGGCTGATGATAAAAGTATAATATTATATTTTTATAAAAGTATAATATTATTTTTTATAAAAGTATGATATTATTTTTTTTATAAAGGAATCGTTTGAGAGGGTGTCTATTTATCTTAAAATGTCAATCATAAAAACAATGATAGGGGTATTTTTAGTTGTAAAAAAAATTTTTTTCGAGTGAATATTTTTAAATACAAGGACATATTCATATCTTTTTAAACAAATGTGTTGATTAATATACAAAGTTTTTAAGGGTTTGTATATTTTTCAGTTGTTAAAAAATGTAAATATTTCGTTGTATGGGGATGTAAAGTATTTTTTTTTAAATTGTACGATGCGTGTATCTTATGAGCGAGAGATTTACAAAAGGGGAGTATCTTGGTGTATATTATTTAAAAATCGTAAAATCAATCGGGGATGTGAATATTTCGTTGAGCATTATTTAAAAATTGTAGGGTGGGTGTATCTTATGCAAGATTTGAAAAATGGGTGTATCTTTATTTTTAAATATTATTTTAAAATCGTAAAATTATCCAGGTATTTGAGAGAGAGAGAGAGAGAGAGATGTAAATATTTTTTAAAAAAATCGTATGAAAATAAATTAATCAAATGTTTGAGAATCTAACGTTAGTCTTATTTTTACCATACCGAGTAAATGGAGTCTCCTATGAATCTCGCGTCAGTTTGTGAGGGGGATGAACTTATAGTTATCGATAAAGTTGAGAATAAAGATAAGGTTGAAAATAAACAAGTTGAATTGGTGTGTTTGGACGATAGTGTTGAAAAAGAAAAAGAGTGTTGTATTTGCTTAGACGAGATTCAAGACGTTACTACTTTGAGTTCGTGTAGTCATAAATATTGTTTTGTATGTATAACCCAGTGGATGGAAAGAAGCAATCTTTGCCCGTATTGCAGGTTGGAATTTACATCAATTTCTCGCATAGTTAACGGGAAACCGGAAATTACATTGTATGAGAAAAAATTTCAATTTAAATTTGTGCCTATTAGATCGACACCTAGAGGTATTGGGAGGATAATGGACAGAAATTATCTTAGTTCAATTTCGCGTTATTTGAATCTAGATATTTCTGATTCAGACACTGATTAAAAAAATAAATAAAAATGGTGGACGTGAAAGCAGAGTTTGGAAAAGCCGAAAAGGAGATTGATCGCCTTTCGAGCGTAATAAATGACGAGGTTAGTTTTGATAGATTTATTTCGTATTGCGACGACGTTGTAAGTCGTTTACAAAGTTATTTTGAAAATGGGAATGCGCCAATGGGTGTCAAATTTTCTTTGGAAGCTCAAATGTACAGAATTATATTTAAAAAGTTGATTGTATTGGAGCGCGATTCAAATTTGCAAGTAGCTTTTCAAGTTACACAATCACTTTTTAAAAGTCGACTTCGTACAGGACTGGTGGTTAATCTTAGAAATTTTGACGTTGGTGGTTTCTTTGACGCATCTAGAGATAAAGTGTGTGACTTTGTTAAGGACGCTTTGAATGTTTTGAAAAATATAAAAGTGAGTGTTACTTTTTACGGTGATTTTGAGTTGAACGAAAATTTGGAAGAAAAGCAGTTTACAGTAAAGTACGAAGAAATTTTTAAAACCACAAATTTGAATAGATGGTTCGATAAAGCGAGGGATGAGATTTTGGCGTCGATCGACGATTTTGAAGTTCAACGTTAGAGCGGCTGGGCGTTTAAACAAGCCAAATATTTGTCAATAAATATAGTGAAATACTCGCCATTAACCATAGGCTCATATCTCGATGTCCCCGATTGGGTATCGAAAACTAAAGGTGTTGTTAACATACAGACAAATGAGAATGATTGTTTTGAATTGAGCATTTTGGCCGCCTTGGAAATCCCCGACCGAGGCAACCTTGAGAAACCAGCGACTTATAGACATCTCAAAGGAAAAAAATATCATTTCAGAGGTGTGAGTAATCCTATTAAACTCAATGAAATCCCAATTTTCGAAAAGAGAAATAAGATTTCAATAAACGTTTTGTTTATTGACCAAGCAGAAACCGGGGGTGACATAATCGCAACAGCCCATTTATGTGAAAAATTATATCAAAAACATGTAAATTTATTAATGGTTACTTCTGCAGATGGAACTAATCATTTTTGTTGGATCAAAGATTTGTCTAGATTACTGCGACGTTTTTCACCAAAAACTAAAAAAAAACGTTTTTACTGCGATAGATGTTTACATTTTTTTTATACCAGAGACAAAATGAAAATTCACAAACTTGCTTGCAAAAAAGTATTCAAGTGTGCAATAACACTACCTGCTCAAGGGAAGGACGAATTAAAATTTACATCGCACAAGAAAGATATTAAAGTCCCATTCGTTATTTATGCAGATTCCGAAGCCATTTTAAATAAGAACGTTGGGGAAGAAATATCATTGAACGCATATAGACGTCACGAGATTTATTCGTTGGGTTACTATTTAAAATGTAATTATGACGATAGCTTATCGAAATACGAATTTAAGAGAGATCCTGAATGCGGTTCTTGGTTTGCGGATCAGTTAAAAGAAATTGCCCAACAAGTAAATGAAGTTAGTTTAAAATTAAAAAAAAAAAAAAAATTTTTTTATAAATATTTAAGTTTTTATAGATAAGGACTCATCAAAGATCGATAAATTTTGGGGCTGAACAACGCGCGATTCACGACTCACCAAATGCCGTCTGTCACGTGTGTAAAATTCCATTTATACGAGGGGAGATTCGTTGCAGGGACCACGACCATTTTATAGGTATGAGATTGTTTTGTTTTTTTTGTGGGTTTATTGTTGTTATTATCATTATTTTTGGCAGGTGCCTATCGTGGGCCAACACATATTTCATGTAACCTGAATTACAAGGATAATTACGACATTCCAGTTTTGATGCATAATTTATCCAGGTAATAAAAAAATTAAAAAAAAAAAAAAAAATTTTTTAAATTTTTTTTTCACATTTAAAAAAATTTTTTTTAAGGTACGATATGCATTTGATTATAACGGATATCGCCACTCAGATTCCAGGGGATATTCAAGTGATTCCTCACAATAGTGAAAAATATATCTGTGTGAGTAAAAAAGTTGCAAATACAGGGATTCGGTTTAATTTTATCGATTCTTTTAAATTTTTAAACTGTTCGATTGAAAAATTGGCAGCTTTTCTACCCGATGAAAAGAAAAACATTTTACGCAAATATTTTCCAGACGATGTGCAGTTTAATATGCTAAATCGCAAATCTATTTTTCCCTACGATTTTGTGGATTCGTGGGGGTCATTGAACATTGAAAAGCTTCCTCCGAAAGAATCGTTTTACAACACTCTTACTGAAACGCACGTATCTGACGATGATTACCAAAGAGCTGTAAATACGTTTGAATTTTTCGGGTGCAGAAACATTGGGGATTATTCGGACCTTTATTTAAAAACAGACGTGTTACTTTTGTCTGACGTTTTTGAGTCATTTAGAAGTCGTATGCATCAGTCACATCAACTAGACCCAGCTCATTATATAACCCTACCATCATTTTCATTCGATTGTATGTTACGTTTCTGCAAAATAGAATTAAAATTGTTAACGGATATTGAAATGGTTATTTTCTTTCAAAATTCTTTGCGAGGTGGTTTAAGCTGTTGCACGAAAAGATACGCAGAAGGAAATAACAGGTACATGGAAAATTTTGATCCCTCGAAACCCGAGACATATATATTTTACTGCGATGCCAATAACCTCTATGGGAGTTCAATGGGGCAGTTTTTATCCCAGGGGGAGTTTGAATGGGTCGATCCAGAGAGTGTTGACCTGTTAAATATACCCGATGATTCACCCTATTGCTATTTTGCGGAATGTGATTTTCACATACCGGAATCGTTGCACGACTATTTCAACGACCTACCATTTTTGCCACAGCGCGAAACCCCCCCAAATTCAAAGTTCTCGAAATTATTAACCACCCTTGAAGACAAACACAGATATATACTTCATTATAGGAACTTGAAACAAGCTGTCAAGTACAAAGTGGAATTGGATTATACGAATAGCGTAAAGCCCTATCAAACATATGGTAAGCCCCACAGCCAAATCTATAGAAATCATAGTGTCTTTCACAATATTGAAAGTATAATTTTGGTGTAGTTTGATCACATCGCTTCCCAGTAAGCTCAATAGCTATACAACGACGAACAGGTCTTGATCTACTTTTACATTTCCAAAACATTCGAGTTAATTCATGGAACACATAGAACCACGCCACAATCATACTCTGTAAACAAATAAAAACAAATACCCGATTCCTAAGTTTTTCTTTTAAAACATAATTATAACTTCACAAAACACACAAATTAATAAATTTCACTAAGTTTAAAAATTCATAATTTTACTTTCACACCCATACAATTTTTTTTATGCAAACAAAAATTACGCTGTTTCAATAAAAAAAAAAAAAAACTCGGAACAAAATTCACTCGGTGCTTAAAATTTTATTTTTTTTTTTTTATTTTTTTCAAAAACAAAAATATGATTATAAAAATAACTATAATTATATCTAACTCTGCATACCATTAAAAAAAAAAAAAAATAGGAAAAGGGCGTAATTTCACACCATATCCATGAATTTTTTTTAAAAAGGGTAGAAAAATAATAAATTTTCAGTCAAACTTTAACAGAAACATAAAAAAATAAAAAGAAAAATCTAAAGACAAACACCTTAAATAAGCTTTCAAATAATTTGGAAAATTGAATCTACAAAAATGATATTTTATTTTAACTAAATTTTTCTTTCTTGACTTAAAGAAATATACAAAATTTTATTAATGTACAAAAGTTTACAGCAAAAAAAAAAGGTAGCATTTTAATCTCAGAAATTCAATTATCTAATTTTTTCCCCATATGAAAAGAATAAAAGAAACAAAGGAAAAGGCAAAATCAACTTTTTCCACCCCTTAATATCAGCCAACAAGAAAATTAGTTTTCCTTTTTTTTTAAGAAAATTTTGTCGCTATACTAAATAGCATATTAAAATCAATATTTTATTTCATTTTTTTTACCTATCTATAATAATCTCTAAATCAAAATTTTTAAAGTTAATATTAAAAAAAAAAAATAATGAACATTAAAAACTTAATTGGTCTGAAATATTATTGATGAAAATTAATAATAATCCAAGACAAAATTCAGTTAGGGCGCTGTTCAGTACTCTTGAATTGTACAAATAATTCAGTAATGTATAATAAGCACAAAATGCCATAATACATTTTATTTAATTCATGTACATAAATAAAAGAATTAAAGTCTTAAACTTAATAAAATAATCAAAATATTTTTCTTTCTCTACTATAAAATTTCAAACACTAACTGTCAGAAAAACAGTAATTTAATAGAAATAGAAATAAAAAAAAAAAAAATATTTTCAAAACCCCATTCAATAAAAATTTCACAACTACAAATAATTTTATATTCAGATATTCCAATCAAACTCCTATAAATTATTTTTTTTTGTAAAATTTCGAAAACATTAACATCCATAATTTTTCTTCACATAAATTTTATCTACCCAATAGATTTTAACCCATTTTCCCGACTTAAAACGACAAGCTTAATCTCAGACTACCGACTATTACATTAATTTTATGATTTGATTAAACCTTCCATTTAAAACTTTCATCAATTTTCAACCATTTTACTATTTAATTTCATATAAATTATTAATTTCATTATAAAAAAATATAATTAATAACTTCAAAAAAAAAAAAAAAATTTTTTTTACTAAAGATACAAAAATTACTTTTAAATACCCATATATCCTAAAGCTTTAACGCCTGAATATATACTTTAAAAAAAAAAATCGATAATTAAGTGACGCTGATAAATGTAAAACACTCGCCTTTTTTTTTTATTGTTAAAATATTATCAACTTGTTATCAAATTTAAAACTTATTAACAAAATAAAAGAATTTTTTTTTTCTCTAAACAATTAATTAAGTGAAACAATTATATTTACTTCCGTCATACTTAATATTAACATCAATAATTATCTAATATGAAGTAAATTTTACATTCAGTCCACTTTAGAATTTTTTTTCTCACCCAATTTATTTATTAATTAATTAAATTCAAATTATATTTTAACCCGGATTAATTTTATAAAAAATTTAACTATAAATTAAAATAAATAGCATGGTTTATACATCATAAATTTTTTTTTATCTAACTTCAAAAATTAAATTAAATAATCGAGTAATTTTCCCTTTTTGTCATACAATTAGCTACAAAATGAAAATAAACTCTTTTATAAACCTACTATAAAAATTTAACCCCAACATTTATTTATTTATTTAAATAATTAAAACTACTCTCGTTTAGGCGATCAGCATATTTAATCTAATAATCAAATAAAATTAACCATTAGAATTTTTTTTTTCTTTAATGTAAAAACAATCAAATAATCAATTATCTAAATATTTATAATTTTATTTAATTTTTTTTCCAACACTCAATAAGGTCATAAAACTAATACAACAAAACAAAAATCTTGACGCGTACAACTATATACACTTAAATTTAATTTAATAAAATAAAATCAAAACCCATAACGTTCTATAATATAAGTACTAAAAGAATAGTTTTTCTAATAAAACCAATGAAAAATTCAAACTTAATATTATATATATATACTAATAATCATTATAAAGTTATAATACTGTATGCATTTTTACAGAATTTTCTACATGAGAAATAATATAGAAATCTTACCTTATATTTTTTTTTATCGTCCACGTAAAAATCAAAATGTAATTGAAATGTGAGTATTGAAAGTCAATAGTATTCTCAAAAATCCTTTAAGTATAGTTAGTATAATTAATTTCCTTTATTGAAAATTTTCCTCAAAATCAAAGATAAAATCCTAATTTTTTCCTGGTAACTATAAATAAATTTTTTTTTTGAATTTAAAACACTGTTTTTCAATTACAGAAAGTTAGTTAATAAATTTAGCATTTACATACCTAAAAATTTTTTAGTTGTTTTCTCACAAATTTATTTTCCCGCTGTTACTATATGAAAACACTAGTAAATTCAAAACTTACTATATAAATTTTTTTTCCAATAACTTGATAAATGAATTATTACTCATAAAATCAATTTCAAGATTATTTCAAAAATGATTTATATTAAAAATCACTAAAAAAATTTAAAATATTATTGCAAACAATTATTTTAATAATAATTTAAGTAACGCTTTTGACAAAAATACAAATGTATACTTTGAAAGACAATTTTATAATAAGCTAAATTTAAAAATACAAACTACAAAACACCCGTGGAAATTATCCTCGCAAACCGCAGGATAAACGTATATCTAAGAATAAAGATAAAATCTTAACAGTTTATGCATAATGTCATTGTATTCAATATTTAATAATCAAAAAAAATAGCTTACATCCCCAAGTAAGAATAAGTTCATAAAAAAAAAAAAATTAAACGAATATACTTATACATATATTTTTTTTTATTTTATTTATTAATTTTGAACAATTTTGAGTCAAAAAGGTAATTAAAAATAAAAAAATAAGAATAAATCAAAACGTATAGAAACTTCACTATAAAAAAAAAATAATATTAATTAAAATCAAATAAAAATTACATTTTATTATAGGATATATATAGAATTAATAGATCTGCAACAAATTTGCAAATAATTACAGGTATTGTAAATTATTTGATACCAGATACCAGCAACTAAGCAATAATAGCATATATTTTCAAATAAAACATTATATAAATATATCTAAACAACATTCCTGATGTAATTAGCACAACAATCAATTAGACTTACTTTCCATTATTTTGTTCCAAATAATCAACGTCTTAAAATAAAGCAAACATAAAATTTCTTTTCCCTATTAAAACTCATAGTTTAAATACAAAATATGAAAATACTTATAACTTTTATAGTACTTTTACAAAAATATAAATGTTAAATAATAATAAAAAAATTTTCAAGGGCGATCAAAAATAGAATAATTATTATACTACATATACATAAAAATACACATATGAGAAAATTTAAATTCAAAAAGCAACCCAACAACAGACTAAATTTCGCGCTCTATTAAAAAATAATAATAACCTTTAACTTGTGAACAATACGTTATAAATTCAATCAAAAAAAAAAAAACTTTTCAATAAAAAAAAAAGTACCCTTCCAAAGAATATATTAAAGCCTTTGGATATTTTAAACTATATCTATTCTATAAAAACTCAAGCTCAATAATAGACTTCCACTATTAATATTTCCCGCAATAAATGCCTACATGAATAATTAAATGTGAATGCATTTTTCTTTCCTTCTAAAATAGACCTAAATATGACTACTAATCTTTCAAAACAGACTATCAAAAATTAATCATTTGTAAAAAAAAAAAGTATTATAAAATATGCAATATAAATCAACTCATGCACAACTATATACATATAAACAACCCTGTGTTGTTTTTCTTTAAATAAATTCCCGGTGTAAAAAAAAAGAGAGAGCTTTAAAAACATCGTGAAACATTGTATTATTCTTTTAAATAACAAAAATTTATTATGAATGAAAACTTCAAATATACTAATTTTATATTCAGACAGATGGATCATAAAAAAAAAAAATATATAAAATATAACAACATTCCCAGTCTATAAATTTAATTTGAAGAGACGCATAAAATAATAAGGATAAATAAATTATACTGAATTCTATCTTAACAAGAATTTTAGTCAACAAATGACTATGTCGCGCCTGATATTTAATTAACGAGAAACGCATAAAATCTCATTTCATAATATACGTGATATAAAAATATAACACACGTAAGCATATTTATATAAGCCAAACATTTCTCCCGTTCAAATTTTAAGAACCAAGATTTTAAATATGAAACCTTATGGTACATTTTTTTTCTTCCCATTGTTTCTTTTCTTAAACAATTCAGTTATATATGTAACAAGCTTGGTTTAAGCATCGTTCAAAAATATTATATACCCGTTTTATTAAAAAGCATAATAATGAAAACTATTTGGATAATTTTGATATTAACATTCATAGCTCAAGCCTATGCTCATTGTTTACAAGGATATATATATAAAAGCAAAATTTGTTTAAAAATTAAAAGATTAAATGAGACATGCAACCCATCTACAGACTTTTGTACTCAAAGACATTCAATCTGTACAAAATTTTGTGTCTGTATCCGAGGATTTATTCAAGAAGACGGTATTTGCGTGGTACCAAATAATAGTGAACAGGAAGTTTCATCAGAATTTAATAAAACAAATGTTAAACCAACAACACAAGAATTAACATCTAAGAATCAAAACTTTGAAATGTTAGCGTATCTAATATTCATTTTTATACTTTTACTTGTGCTACTAATTGTTAAACACGAGAGATTAGACATGAGTGCTGCACCTGTTTATGACTTAGAATCTGCATCCTATTGCAGCAGAAATTTTAAATGAGAAACAAAGGATGCCTACAAACTGAATAACAAGTAAAATATTTAAAATTTCCAAAATATAAATTTAAAATCATGTAAGAATAAAAATAAGTTACAATTTCTCAAGTACTACTAATACTTAAAAATTTGCAAAAATATAAAATTAAAATTATGTAAGAATAAAAATAAGTTACAATTTATCAAGTACTACTAATACTTAAAAATTTGCAAAAATATAAATTTGAAATTATGTAAGAATAAAATAAGGTACAATTTATTAAAAATTACTAAAATTTAAAATTAAAACAATTATATTATATTTTACAATTAGAATAACTAAAATATATCACTGTAAAATTTAAATAAAATAAAAATAAAGATAATTTAACTGTATGCAAATCGATCCTTTTTTTTATATAAAATCTAATAGCGCATAAATATTCTCCCTCACAAATAAAAAAATCTATCCCCTCGCGCGAAAAATTTAACGCTTATAAGTAAGAACATATATGAATAAAAAAAAATATATACTAATTTCCTTTATATTATCAATAACGCAAAAATTTTTTTTTTCTCACAATCCCTTAAACATAATAAAATTCTAATTAAAATAATTATAATTTCACACCTATAAATTTTTTTTCTTTTGAATCGAATAATATTTAATAAACTCCTATAATTTTTTTCTTTTGAATTGGATAATATTTAGACCCCATAAATTCTAAACTAAAATAAATAATCCATAATAATAAAAATTATGTTAATAAAATTTCTCTTTTACTAGAACAAATACCAATAGTAAAAAAAAAATTTTACTCATAAATAACTACATCTAGTTAATTACCAAAATACTTTGAATACCAATAACACCGTTTTTCTTAATACTATACTTTAATCATTCTACCGGTTGCACTCAAGGTGTTGACATACAAAAGTAAATAAACAAAAACACTTTTATAATGAAGCTAAAAATCCTCACCATAATTTTATTTCACTTGACAGGTAAAATAAATATATTTTTTTTCTCAATATAACTTTCTTATTTCTTTACACTTAAACTATAAATAAAAATTTTTTTACCTAGTTATTTGTGCATGCCCGCATGGGTATTTTCTAATGCACAGAGAGTGCACAAAAATCTTAAGACTTGGTGAAGAATGTAAAATTGGTAAATGTATGAATTCCTTCTCATTCTGTGATAAAAAAGACTATACATGTACATGTCGAGAAAATTATATAGAAGTGGAAGGCATATGTGAAAAATTTGACAATGAAGAAAAAACTGGACCTTGGACACACATTATATACATCTCATCAGCTATTTCTACCATAATAATCATAGCCACTGTCCTAATAATTATATACAAAAGATACCTAAGAAAACAAGAAATTAGATCAATGGGCTCTTACACCTTTCAAAATTTAATAAGTACAGCTAGTTCCATGGTGGAACCATATGCATCAGTACCAGTTTAAAACAAATTTTTTTTTTGGAACTTTATAATACCACTTTATCTATTCAATTTTATATCTTATACTCTACTTTATGACAAGTTTTTCTAATAAAATTCAATATATTATAATTTAATTTTGATAAAGTATGTGAAAATTAACATATACAATAAATAATTTTTTTTATTTTTTAAATATCATATGAAAACACATATATTATATGATCCTTTGTACAACAATTTTTTCTTATATAAATATACAACCTAATAAATATTATTAATCTATCTTAAATTTTTTTTCTTTTTGTACCTGTTTTCCCAATAAAATAAATCTCATAATAAAAATTAACTACACTTAAATAAATTAATTTATGATACTTAAATGTAAACTATACCACTTATTTACAACTCTGTAAACAATTTTATTACAAAAATATTTTAATGTCACTAAACCATTATAAACATCACAGTTAATAATTTTATTCAGAAACATAAGCACTTAACAATCCATAAATTTTGATGCGAGAAGTATTTGTCTCTCCTAATCTACCCAAAATTTTCTTATAGCGAAACCTCACTCCAATGTAAATAATGGATCAAGCTTAATTATTGAAAAATCATAATTTATTTAATGGTATGAGTAATGGAATATTTCCTTAAAAAAAAGGCAGAATCCAAATAATAATTATACAACTCCCAATAATTTACCATTTCATATAAAGTCCAATATCAAAAATCTCCATCGGTTGGTACAAAAGTAGCTAAAAATATAATTTTATTAATTTCATTCTGAAGATCTTAATAAAAAAATACTAGGTACAAATAAAACAAAAACTACTTTTAGAAAAATAAACAAAAAACTCACATATTAATAGTATATACAGTGAAAAATATGTAATTTCAAACTCTTCCTAATACTAATTTTTCCCCAACTAATTTAAAAGAGAAAAGTATTTTGAATTTAAGTATGAAGACTTAATAATAAATAATATCTTAAAGAAAATTCAATCTATTAAAAAACCCCAGAAAATAAAAATATTATGTGAATCTAGCAGACAAAAATTTTTGAATTTTATGCACAGAAATTGGCAACACCAATACTTACACAAATATCTTACTAGTGCCACCTACAAAAGAACAACACATATAAAAAAATTTTTTTTTACCTTCAATTTTTTTCTCAATTTACTAATGAACAATAACAGAATAACAAATAAAATTAAATAAACACCCCCATTTAAAATCTTTATTTATTATACACAATTAATATACACCAAATACTTACATACAACTTAGTGCATATTTATACATAAACCAGAATATAAAAATTAATATCTTACTACAACACTATTTTACACAACTATTTATAACAAAATCACAAGAAAATAATAAATTAATTTTACTCATCTAATGTGTTATCAACAAAATTTTTACACTATTTGACAAATATTTAATTCTCACAACGAAGCAGTATAAAATTTTTTTTTCTCTTTTCACATTATAATAAATTACATTATACTACCCAATAAGAAAAATCACATACTAAATTACAAACTTCTATTTTTCTTTCGATAATACAAAAATTTTAATACGCATAAAAACTTCACTATTTAAACTAACAATAATAAACACATGTTTTTCTATATACATTACTACACTTCTAACCATAAATATATCCCTTTTTAACACTTCGCTAAAATTCATTATAATTTTTCTTTCTTAAACCTAATAAAAAATTTATTATATTTAAAACCGAACAACACACACATTTTAAACTTTTAATCAAGTTTTACAAGCTTCAATCTCTTAACGAATCTTTTATACTTTTGTCAAGTTTACTCAACCTGGTAATCTAAGCAAACTTATCTATAATAATATAAATCCTAATCCATGAACAATATTAGCGACAAAATACATTTGCACTTAATTTTCCCTTATGAACGAAGAATATCCATAGCACAGCAACCAATGTCTCGCATCTAACCCAGTAAAAATTCCACCGTTATAGCCTATTTATTCACCAGAATCACAGTACATACCTAGAAAATACTTTTATTTAACACTCAAAATACTTATCAAATAAAATAAAAACCAAATTACTTACAGATTAGGTACATACATATTTAGCGAGTCCAGGACACAACAAATCTATTTCATAACATATGAAAATCTCATCATAAACTTGTTCAATAATTTCAGCAAATTGAAATCTACCACCAGTATAAAAAAAAAACAAGTTATTAATTATTATTACAAAAACTTGAAATAAAAATCTCACCTATACAACCTATTTCAGCATAAAAAGTACCCGCATACTCCCAATTAAACTCCAAAATCTATAATCCAAATGAACAATCTAAACATACAAACAAAATACACATTTAAATAACCAGATTAAAAACACCAAATAATTTATATACTTACAAATTTCTTTTAACAATAACAAAAATTCTTGTGAACACACAACTCCTTAGTTATATGAAGATATAAAATAAATATTATATCCCACATTCCCAGCAAATTTTCTAGTAGATTAACTTTAACAAAATATTAAGACATATTAATTAATAATAAATTGAATAATTAATTTATACATACTTTTGTCATTAATAATCCATGTGTTTATCCAACCCAGCAGAAACTGTGCACATTCACTTAACTAAAAAAAAAAAAATCAATAAAACACACTGCGCATGCGGAACTCGAGATAATCGTATTTTTCTCTTAAGAGGCTGTTTCAACTATCTGTAAACTCTACCTTATCAACATTTTACCTAAAAATAACTTGAACTTTAAAATTTAGGCCAGAGTTTCTTAAGATTTGAACCTTTTAATAAAAACTAAAATATTATTATGAATTTTGACTCATTCAGCCATATTTCAAAAAAATTGTAACTAAAAATTTTAATTCTAACATCTAGGCAAGATTTTTTTTTGATTTTGACCCATTCAATAAAAACAAAATTTTCAAGCCAGTTGTACAATTTTAACCCAAATTAAATATAAACTGAGGCATTTGCATAATTTTAAGCCATTTGCAATAAGACATCTACATAATTTTGCCCCAAACCAAAAATTAACTAATTCATCTGATAAACTTTGCCCCAATTCTAAATAAAAGGCGCCAAAAACACTAAAATCCTATCACCAGAAGTAAAAGTCAGAATTTTATAAATTTTTGGCAAATTTTGAGCCAAATTAAATCAAATTTATCATTTTAATTAAAAATTGAATTTTTATGTGAATTTTTGACAAATTTTAAGCCAAACTAAGTCAAATTTATTATTTTGATTAAAAATTAAATTCTTATGAGAATTTTGGCTAATTTTGAGCCAAATTAAATCAAATTTATTATTTTAATTAAAAATTGAATTTTTATGAGAATATTGGCTAATTTTGAGCCAAATTAAATCAAATTTATTATTTTAATTACAAACTGAATTTTTATGTGAACTCTTGGCAAAATTTTGAGCCAAATTAAATCAAATTTATTATTTTAATTAAAAATTGAATTTTTATGTGAACTCTTGACAAATTTTGAGCCAAATTAAATCAAATTTATCATTTTAATTAAAAATTGAATTTTATGTGAATTTTTGACAAATTTTGAGCCAAATTAAATCAAATTTATCATTTTAATTAAAAATTGAATTTTATGTGAATTTTTGACAAATTTTAAGCCAAATTAAGTCAAATTTATTACTTTGAGTAAAATTAAATTCTTATGAGAATTTTGGCTAATTTTGAGCCAAATTAAATCAAATTTATTATCTTAATTAAAAATTGAATTTTTATGTGAACTTTTGGCAAATTTTGAGCCAAATAAAATCAAATCTATTATTTTAACCAAAAGTCAAAACTTTATAAAAATCTCTGTCAAATTTTAAACCGAATTAAATCAAATTTATTATTTTAATTAAAAATTGAATTTTTATGTGAACTTTTGACAAATTTTGAGCCAAATAAAATCAAATCTATTATTTTAACCAAAAGTCAAAACTTTATGAAAATCTTTGTCAATTTTAAGCCGAATTAAATCAAATTTATTATTTTAATTAAAAATTGAATCTTATGTGAACTTTTGGCAAAATTTTGAGTCAAATAAAATCAAATCTATTATTTTAACTAAAAGTCAAAACTTTATGAAAAGTTTTTGGCAAATTTTGAGCCAAATTAAACTAAATTTATCATTTTGATTAAAAATTAAAACTTTATGAGAATTTTGGCAAATTTTGAGCTAAACTAAATCAAATTTATTATTACATATTAAAATTTTATGAAAATTTTGGCAAATTTTGAGCCAAATTAAATCAAATCTATTATTTTAATTAAATATCAAATCTTCATGAAAATTTTCAATGATTTTGAGCCAAATCAAATCTTACTTTAAATCATAATTTTTACATAAATTTTCGACAATTGGTAACTAAACAAAATTTAAATAATTTAAATAATTTAAATACAAAAATGATAATATTTACAATTTACTGAAAGCAAGTAGAATTAAGAAAATTATAATAAAATTAACTCAAAAATTCTAGTAATTTCTAACAAAATAATTCAAACTCTGTAAACTTATTTTCAACTAATTAAGATATTTCTAAAATAAATTAACTCACGTTATTTTGAATAAATGACTACATGTAATATAATATAATAATAACCCTAAACTAATATTCAACTAAATAAATATATCACAAATTTTTTCTAAATAAAAAAAAAAATAATTACACTTAAAACTCATAAATAAAATACATATACCCCAATATCACACTTTGCACAAATAAATAAAACACAAAACCACACATTAATAAGAATAATAATAAATAAATAAAATTTTTTCTTCACGATTTTCAAGGGCTGTTTTAACGAAACTAAGGACTACATTTGAAACAAAACCAAAATGACTATAGCCGTCTATTTTCCAAAAAAACAAATGGTGTACGTCAACATAAATTATAATAACTTAGTAAACAGAACTTTCCACGACCCCAAAAACAGAAAAATCATTGAAACTAATGAAGAAATATCTTTCTTTCCATTTAATTGGGTACAAGATCAACACAAATACATAACAGTTCATATTTATACCTCTAAGAACTTTAACAACATATTTTTCGACTGTTTTAATATACACTTGCCCAAAAATGATAAATTCTTGAAACTTTTCATTGAAAAGAAAGATCCACAATTAGAAGAATTAATCGTTATCGAATATGATCCCAAAATCAATGGAGCCAACAATAAACATATTACATTTGCAAAAGAAAACTGGAGTGAAGAAAAATTTGCACAATTCTTTGAAAATGACGACAGTGAAAATTTTTCAATAGAAATCATCAGAGTAAAATTCTTAAATTTCTTCATAAGATAGGAACGTCTATATGATGAAAACATTACAATAGAACAATAAATAATTTCCTATTAAATATTATAATAAAAACAACACCATACAATACCCACATATGTATTGATATATAAACAAATCCTAATAATATAACTAATGAAATAAAAAAAAAAATAATAACTAAAATAAAACCATATAGCAATTATCATGATTCATCGACAAATTTCCAACTACGCTACAATAAAATATTATTATATTATTTTTTTTTTACGAAACAAAATAAATTATATACACATACACCATATTTTTATATACATAAAAAAAAAAAACTCATTACTAAGCATTTTGTTTTCTTTATGAAAAATCAAAATGAAGTTCTTTAACTAATAAATTAAATAACTTTCCAGAAGTTTATTCAACCTCATCGATGCTCAAAAAGGCTTTCATATACAAGAAATTAACAATTCTTCAGGCATAGTTGCTGAACAAGTCTCATATTTATTCACCGAAACCTCAACCTGGAAATTAATAAACAAAATTGATTTAACACAACTCTTAAATACAGGAGATCAAATACAAAATTGGATAACAAAAATAGATGAAATATGCTACGATCCATGTAGCATTCGTGTGGAAATCGATCATGAAAATGGACGACTAATTAATATTAACAGAAATTTACGAAATACTTTAAAACAAATTAATAAAGCAAGCAGAAATAAGAGGGAGGATCCGCCAATCCCATATGTAGGAAAAATATTTCGCGCACTCTTTGGTTTTTTAACTACAGACGATAGAGCCATCTTAGAAGGAATGAGCCAGCAAGCAATTAACCATAGTTTTTCTGTAGCACAACTACTCCAAAATACAACCCAAATATTACATTTAGAAATATCCAACATGACAAAACATGAAATATTAATGGATCGTGAATTCGAGAACATTAAACAAGCTACAAAGAAAATGGAATGAGACCTTAACCCACAAACTTTAATTTCGAATTTAAGAGAAGCTGTAACAGAATATCATATTGAGTGTAACACCCTCTACCAAGCCGTGGGCCTCGCAAACTTAGGAATTCTTTATCCTCCATTATTTGAAAGCAAACAATGGACAAATGCAATAGATAATTATCAACTAATAAAAATGAATGCAAGATTCCCATTAGATCAACAAGATTTTTCTTTAAACAACATTATAAGAATTGCAGATATAAAAATAATTATTGAAAATAACAATCTAATTTATATAATTCATCTACCACTTACTGATTTTAACTCGTTAAGATTATACAAAATCACACCACACCCAATCATAAATTCTTTTAATAACGACTCAATTGTAGCATATTTTATTCCCCAAACCACATACCTAGCTATTAGCCAAGATAATAAAACATATATCGCTCCCTCAGATGAACAAGTCCAAAAATGTAAAGAATTAGGAAACACGAAAATTTGCAAAAATTTCCCACCGCTCTTAAAAATAACCAATAATTCTAGATGTGAAATCAAAATTTTAGCTGGACTACAATATAATCCTAACGAATGTACAATTAAACTACAATATCTACGAGAATCTACTTTTACCCCCCTATTCAGACCGAATTCTTGGTTATTCACTTGCCCTAGAAGTGAACAATTATCAATTGATTGCGATCTACTACCAGAGACCATCGTAGAACTACCACAAATGGGTATTTTCTCACTCGAAAAAGGATGCAAAGCAACCTCTAGTTTTGCAAAA
This sequence comes from Anagrus nilaparvatae, assembly GCA_022575985.1. Lineage (NCBI taxonomy): Eukaryota > Metazoa > Arthropoda > Insecta > Hymenoptera > Mymaridae > Anagrus > Anagrus nilaparvatae. The sequence continues at coordinate 888,383 of JAKSXM010000129.1, forward strand.
TTTAGAGCACACCAAACTTTAGAAACTACCTTAGAAACAAAATTCTTTTCTAACTCACCAATGAATATATCAGGAATTCTGAATGAAGCATTTAAAAATTCCGAAACAGATTTAACAGAGATTCTATCAGATGAAATAATAAAGAACAAAGGTCGTTTTGAATCAGGCAATCTACAAAACGGGAAAGACCTACAAGTAATCATTGAAAAAGCAAAAATATTAGGGGAATATAAAAAATTAAGAAACCAAATTCCAACACAATCTAGTTTCTTCATATACTTTATAATAATAATATTTTTGATATTATTAATAATATTTCTGATTTCAGCAATAAAAATCTACATTTTCAGAGATAAAAAAGTTTTTTATTTAATAAAAAATTGGAACAAGAAAGAGGAAGGTAAAGTCTCTTATACCCCTGCAGAAACAACAGATACTTGGGACATGCCAGAAGTCAAAACTAGACCAATCTTAATTTATCCAGCATCTCAAGCCCAACACGCTACTTCAAGTATCATACAAAATCCAATACATCGAGCCAAACGACTCCAAATTCAAGCAAGCAACGTTTAACAAATAATCAAGGCTATTAGAAACATACTAATCATATTTATATGTAAAATTATATATCTTTTCCTCAAATCAATGTCATATATACTAATCCACTGCAAAATATAATATGTATTATCCAAAACCTTATAATTTACTACTTGCACTAAAAAAAAAAAAAATTTTTAATTCTATATACACAACTACAATAACTTACATAACCAATCTTACAAAATTCTATGTAATTACTAAATAAAATATAAACCTTATACCTATTCCCAATTATATAAAAAAATATATATAATTCTACTAAATTCTCTTATAATGTATTCTCAAAAATAATTATAATCAATTTTTATTATGTAATCAATAACTAACGATGTAAACCTTATCAATATATATCACAATGTATACCTATCAAAAATATGTAACTTTTACTCAATTGTAATTTCATCAAGAAAGACTTAGGAAACCCAAAAAAAAAATTGTTAACCTCCTGCTTCTTCCCCCTAATTTAAGCAGTTCGGGAGAACTGGGTTTTTACTAACCAGATTAACGTGTTATAGAGGGCGCTACCATAGTTATAAACAATTTTTTTGCAAGCTTCGCCATAAAAGACTACCCCATATAGAAAACTACCAAACTATTAATTCACATTTTCCCTCTCCATTATGTAAATTTTGAAAAACCGCCTCCTCAGAAATGAAAGCTTCTCCTAAGAAAGCTCTTTCTCCACCTAGCAACCAATCGATTTCTTTTACGCAAATGCAGCACCTTATATATTCCGAGCTTTTCTTGGAAAAGCTCAGTTATCCGGGCGGAAGCGAGACTACTATTTACTTTACAGGAATAATAGTTCAAGCTTTCTAAGACATCTTACTTGAATCTTTCTTTAACTTAGACCTTTTAGCATATGTTAAGAAAGCCTTTCTTGATATAAGTATAAATAAAGTCAAAGTATAATAATAAAAGCTCGAGTACTAAGTTAGTCTAAAATAATCCTACCTATCCAAAAAAACGCCACAACGGGCCCAGTAATTTACCGAATCGCTATAATCAAAAGGGTGAAAGCGCACAACAACTACAGAAATCAAAAGTCACATTTCCCATCAGACAAATACGTGACAATATTAGTCCGCCATTTATAAATGTCCGCCATTTTGAAATTTTTTTTGTGTTTTATTTTACTAATTTGAGTCAAATGCTCTAAATGGAATAAGTTTTACAGCTCTGTCAAATGCAGTTTCTTCTTAGGAATTAATGGGTTAATCGTGTAGGGGCAAAGAAACGCGTTTTTTGAGTTTTCAAGGGGTGGGGATGAGCTCCCCCTCCAGGACAGGACTGATATCGTTAAAAAATAATTTTCTTTGCCTTTTTAATCCAATTTGAAAGAATTAAAGGCAGGTATAGTTTTTTAATTTCAAAACAACTGATTTTTCGAAAATGTAAAATCAATTTTTGGGCTCTTAAGGTGGTCTTGAGTGGTCATAAGGGTCTAAAAACAATAATTAATGAAATATATTTTAGATAAAATGTATAAATAGATGCTCAAAAAGATTTAGGGAGGTTTCAAAACGAATTTTTCCAATTCTATTGCATTTTAATTGTGTAGAGGCAAAAAAACGCGTTTCTTGAGTTTTGAAGGTGTGGATATGAGCTCCCCCTCTAGGACAAGACTGATATCAGTAAAATATATTTTTTTTCTACTTTTTAGGTCAGTTTGAAGAAATTTAACGCTAGTTATTTTTTTTTATGCTCAAAAAACCAATTGTTCGAAAATTAAAAATAAATTTTCGGGGTCTTAAAATGGTCTTAAAGGTCTGAAACCAATGAAGATTGAAAATACACTCTGTGCCCTTTTTTTCTACGCAATTTTCAGATTAATAGCTCAACACAGTGCGGAGAAACAAAAAAAAAAACGCAAAAAACACGATTTTTAAGGTTTTTTAAGGTTTAAGGGCGCCTAATATGGGCTAGGAAGCTAATTCCAACGGCGATCGGTTAGTTTTTATAATATTTTTCGGATGCAAATAATTTTTTTGAGATTGGGGAGGGGGGCCAAATCACTATATTTATCCGGCAATAGCTTTTAGGTGGATACGTAAAAAATATACCCAAATCGAATGAAATTCTTTTTGATAAAAAAATTTTTCCTCAGTCTTCTGTTTTTTTGGTTTTTTTTTTAAATTTGATAAAAATTTTTTTCTTGGAAATTCAATTTTTTCAACATAAAAATTTTTTGTCGTTATCAATCGAAATAAAACCTAGCCTATGTTTTGACCCGTAATTTTAGCCGTCCCTTGCCGTAAACCCCGCGTCTCTAACTTACATCGTGTTCAAGTTTATCCATTTCGGACAAACAAACAAACAAACATACAAAATTAAAGATTTATATATATATAAGATAAGATAAGATAAGATTTAAAATTATAGTTTCTTTACAAAGAAATGTTAAAACGTAATCATCCAAAAGTATAAATTAAATCAATAATTTTCTATATATTTACTTCTAGATAATACTTAGCAATAAAAATAAAAATGTCCAAAAGAATGGCACTTTTATATATGTACAGAATTTGTGCTTAATAGACATTTTTATTTTATTGTATTGTTCAACGTCAACGAAAATAATTCAATTGCTTTTAAATACTGAAATGAAAATGGCCAAAAATATTTGTAAGTAATAAATTTTCTTTTTATAAAGTGAAATTTTATTTTAAATTTGCAAAAACAATTTTTCTTATACTAATGTTGATAAATAATGGATATTATTATTATTATTATTATTATGAATATTTATTTGCCAACTACAAAATATTTTAACACACTCAATTGTCAATTGTTTACAGAAAGTTAATATAATTTACAATATATATAAAATTTTATGTGTACTTAAAACTAAAATTAAAGTTAAATAAAAGAAAAATTTACATTAAATTGATTAATTAATACTGAATGGTTTTAATCTATACATAGAATTAAATAAAATAAGAAAAATTTACAATAATACTGAATATTAATCAAAGGTGAAATGTAAATTGTTAACAGTAAATAGTTAACTAGGTAAACAGTAGATATCAATAATACATAGTCAATTACAAAATATTCTCTAATTTATGAAAGTAAAGTCTGATACTCTTTTTGAAGCGAGAATAGGATGGTAAATCCCTTATACAGGGAGGAATCGAATTCCATAGATTCGCGTACTTTATTTGAAAAGAGTATAGACCCCAGTCAGTCGGTGCTAGATTAACCTTAAGATCTTTACGGGGGCCTCTAGTGGGTTTGTCCGATTTATATGGTTCAAATAATGTGCACAATAGAGGTGGTTCCCTCATACGCACAATTCTGTACATGATAAGGGATGCAAAGTAGTCAGTTCTTGTTTTGTTAAGCATCCAACCAAGACGCTTTCTATATGGAGTAATGTGTTCTTGTCGTCTCAAACCAAAAATGTACCTAATACCCGAATTAGTGAGTCTCTGTAATTGCCCATTCAGTTCCTTAGAAATATCAGAATAAACTGCAGAGCAGTAATCCAAATGGGGAATCACAAGTGACTCAATAAGTCGCTTACGAAGTGCTTCATAGGTACAAGATCTGATTAGCCTAAGGCCATACAATATACTATTTACTTTTTTGGTAACTTTTATTACTTGCGGACGCCAGGACAAGCAAGAGTCTAGGATGACACCAAGACTGACAACCTCATCTACAAAGGGAACACAAGCACCACTATCATTAATAGTAATTTTGGAAATATTTAATTTCTTAAAAGAATTAACTGTGGTAGGAGAACCAAAAACAATTGCTTGTGTTTTCTTTGTGTTTATAGATAAATTATTTGCTTCAGCCCATGCCGACACTGTTATGGCACGCTCCGAAAGGTAAGCAATACCTTGTTCAATCTGGTCAGTAGGTACCTGGACATATATCTGTAGATCATCCGCGTATAATAGTCTAAAAGTTATGTCATCACTTAAGTGGTCTTTAAGATCATTCATATAAATACAAAAGAGGAGTGGCCCAAGAACGGATCCCTGAGGCACTCCAATATTTGTATCGCGGTAAGTTGATGTTATAGATTTTGATGACACACACATTGATCGTCCACAGAGGTATGACCAGAACCAAGATAGTGATGATCTCGAAAATCCAATATCCCTAAGTTTTTTAAGAAGTTTAGATGGTGAAACATTATCAAAGGCCTTAGAGAAGTCGAATTGCAATAACAATGTGGTAAGCTTCTTGTCCATGCCCATACGAATATCGTCAGCAAGTTTTATCAGAACTGACTGAGTACTGTGGTATTTACGAAAACCTGCCTGGAAAGAATCCAGGATTTTATATCTAGACAAAAAGCCCGCCACCTGATCATGAGCCAACTTCTCAAGTACCTTTGACAAGAAGCATAATAATGCAACAGGGCGAAAGTCTGATGGCGAAGATGGTATTGCTACTTTTTTCAAAGCTAAAATTCGCGACTTTTTCCAAGCTATTGGAAAGACTCCTTGCGCTAGTGATACGTTAAAGAGCTTAGTAAGAAAAGGAGCAATGGTTGGCAGGGCTTTCGCAACAATGCTTTGAGGAATTCCGTCATCACCTCTAGCCTGTGAACGAAAGTGAGCAACAGCTAATATTACCTCATTCTTAGTGACTTCCTTGAATTTGAAACCATCCTGAGTAGCATTATTGATGATGTTTAAGGAATCATCAGGATTTTCATGAGGGGAGATGCAGATGTTAGAAAGATAACTATTGAGTTCTTCAGGCAAGAAGCCATGAAGAGCATCATTTGGCTTAGGAAGTAGTCCTAAATTACGCATCTCTTTCCAAAAATTTTTATTTTCATCCAAGGTGCTACAAATACGATTGTGCATGTATGCACTACGAGCTGTTTCCGACTGTTCCTCATACAATTTCGCTAATCTAAGGAATTCATTAAGCAAAGTCCTAGACCCTGTTCTCTTATAACGTCTGTCAGTTGAGTCACGTTTTAATTTTAGCAAACGAAGTTCAGAGTTTATCCAGGGGTATATGGATTTATGTTGGTCAATAGTTTTGTCTGGAGCAAGTAAGTCAATTGTAGTCTGAATGTTATTTGTTAGTTTGTTCAGACCTAGTTCAACATCAAATTGATCATCATTTACTAAATAGGGAGACCAGTCTAATTTATTTAAATGCTGATTAAGATCATGCGAGGTAACTTTACTAAAGCATTTGTAGGTGTAAGTACCCTTTGGGGGAGAGGGGTAAAAGATATCAATAGTTACATATGGTGATATTATGGTGATGGATATGGTGGACTTATTAAAAAGACAAAATATGAGAATAACAATAGTTTATTGTAACGACGCTTGTAGCTTGGCGTCTCAACGAACACTAACTCATAAAAGGGAGAATATATACAAAAAGGGAGGAGAAATCTCCTACACACACATACCATATAATACATTATAATACACATGGCCCAAAGAACTTTTAAAAGGTATGTGCTTTCTACTAAGAAAAATACAAATTTGACTCGAATATTTTTAAAATATGCCAAACGGCTACATAAATTAAAAAATAATATAAAAATTTGAACAGTTTAATTACAATTGATAAAAAGTTTTGAATTTAAATGCTAATCTGATTCTAAGTTTCAATAACTCCATTAGACCGGCATTAAATCTGTAGACATCAATGGTTTGTAAGACCATTGAAGGCCCAGATCGAATTACACAGTCAATAATGACACTTATCTTTTTTTTTAATTTGATCTACGTACTACAGAGAAGTATCATTATAGCATATTAACAAGTTTCATAAAGTTCAGCAAGTAGAACTTTAACCCAATATAAAAATTTTGCTTAAAGTAGTTCGGAAAGTCGATTTAGACACTCTCCCTCTCCTCAAAAAAGGTGAGAGTAATATGGTAGTTTGAGTAAAATTCTTGAGTTTAATACTCGCGCGCACAAATAAATAAAGCTTAAGCATGATAACTTAGCTTTCAAGCAAAATTATAACAAAATTTCTATATAGTGGTTTGAGACCACGTTTTTAAATTTTGTTGAGATTAGTTCTGCAAGTAGAACGCCAAGTATTCCCTTTTCCTCGCAAATTGAAAAGAAACATGTGATCAAAATTTTTTAAACTGTGGTTTAAGCAATAAGTTAGAGCAATTTAACAAAGTAGGGGCAATGGAGCAAGAATTATTTTTAAAAAGTTAAAAATACAGTAATTTTCACCCCCCGACTTGCCAAATTTGCTCATACAACGTTATATCACAATTAGCAAATCAATTGAAAATCCATGTTTCTACAACTACTATTCACATCTCCCTCCTTACAGAAAAAGTAAGCAAATTTACAATTACACTATCTCTAAGAAATTTTACAATTGCAGATTAAAGAAGTGAGATATAAACAATAATTACAAAATTAATAGCAAAATTTAAGGCTAAACATTTTTTGAATTCTAAATTTTGTAGTGTTTTAAATTTACATAAATTTGTTTTTAATCAAGTGAATTTAAAAAAAAATAAAACCAGAAATGGAAAAATAAAAAAAGTTACAAGTTATAAAATGATAGCCAATTAAATATAAATAAATAATTTTAATTAATTGAACTTGAAGAGTTCTTGAGTATACTTAATCATAAGATTATATCATATTCTACAGTATAATATTTGACAAAACGCGTACAAATACAATAAATAATGAATTGATGCGAGTTTAACATAGACTGATTGCCTAATTTCAAGTTTTACTATCCTGACTAGACCAGCAGGATATCTGTAGATTCAAGAATAATAATAATTATTCTAATAGAAATAATTCTATCACTGATATCACTACTGCACCAGCAATAATGAATTCAAAATATAAATAATAGAAAAATAGAATTAAATAAATGTAATTTTTGTTTTGAGACTAAAGCAGTTAAATAATAACTTATTGAGAATCCTGCTGATTTAATTCTTCCTTTATTATGTCTACAATGAGAACATAATATTGTTTTATGCAATTTTTCAAACAAGTAATAATAAGAGAATATAATAACTTAACAACTTTATATCATTTCTGCAAGTAGAGATGATGCACAATTTTTTATACACAGAAAATATATTGAAAGTGAGATTATATCATAAATCAGAAAGGATTTTGCACAAATTTTACAAATGAAGTAGTTTAACAAAGCAGGTGCTATATTAATAGAATAATTAATTAGTAATAATCACAATTGCCACCCACCTTGCTAAATCCACTCTAATGAGTTAATAAAACTGATGATAATCTAATTTAAATATATTAGTTGAAAATAATACAAACTTCAATTAATTTTAAAAATGCAAATATACACCCTCTTCCCCCGCAAAAAATGTAAGCAAGTTAACATACAAAAATTAATTTAAAAGACTGTAATAGTAGTGGTTAATAGCGGATTCTGGAATAATATTGATTTTTTGAAAAAGGGGGGAGGGGATGTCAAGTGGTTGTCAATCACAAGAGGATGATAAGAGGGTGTCAATCATTTCAAGTGTTTTTTATAAGTGTGTGTATTTTTTTCAAGTACGTTTATTGAAAAGGGGGTGTTTTTAGAGGGTATCTATTTGTATAACGGTATTTTGTAATCTTTTTAAAACGTTTAAACGTGATAAAAAATTATAACAGGGTGTTTATTTTTTAACATGATAAGTGTTTAGATGATAGGTGATTGAAAAGGAGGGTGTTGTCTCAAACCATGATAAGGTTATTTTTAAGTATGAATATTTTGCAATATTTTATAAGTGTTGTGGATAATAAAAGTATAATGGGTTATAGAAAAGGTATGTATTTAATTTTATACAAGGCAAATGAAAACAGATGCTTGGAAAAAGTATTTTTATTGGAAAAAAATGTTCCTGATAATAAAAGTATAATAGGTGATACAAAAGGGATGTATTTTTTAATTTAATGCGAGTAAAAAATATTTTTTACAATTTTAAATTGAATTATTTTATATTTTTTCAAGTGTGGGTCAATAAAAATTTTTATTCTATAGAAACGTTGAGTACTTTTGGTATTTGAAGAGGGGATGCGTATCATGTCAAGTATTATAAGGGTATTTTTAGTTGTTAAAGAGGGGGAGACTGTTGAAAAATATTTTGTTCTATAGCGATGTTAAGTATATTTAGTCTGTTTAAAAACGTTTTAAAGAGTTTTTTTATTGAGCGGGTGTTTGTAAAAAGATTTCCAAGTAGGTGCGATCAGTTACAAATTTATAAAATTATGAGTGTTGTTGTTGGTGATAAAAGTACAATATTATTATTTGTATAAAAGAATCGTTTGAGAGTGTGTTTATTTATCCTAAAACGTCAATCATGAAACAATGATTTCGTATTGTTTAGTTGTTAAAAAAAAATTTTTTCGAGAGAATATTTTATAGAAACGGTAAGTATTTCTAAACATGGTACTTTACATCTTTTTTCAATAAGTGCAATGATTGTTACAATAAGTTTTGTATTAACCATAAAGAAGAAGAATTTTTTATATTTTTCAAGTGTGGGTGATGATAAAAGTATAATATTATATTTTTATAAAAGTATAATATTATTTTTTATAAAAGTATGATATTATTTTTTATAAAAGAATCGTTTGAGAGGGTGTCTATTTATCTTAAAATGTAAATCATAAAAACAATGATAGGGGTATTTTTGGTAACAAAAATTTTTTTCGAGTGAATATTTTTAAATACAAGGACATATTTATATCTTTTTAAACAAATGTGTTGATTAATATACAAAGTTTTTAAGGGTTTGTATATTTTTCAGTTGTTAAAAAATGTAAATATTTCGTTGTATTGGGATGTGAAGTATTTTTTTTTAAATTGTACGGTGGGTGTACCTTATGAGAGAGAGAGATTTAAAAAAGGGAAGTATCTTGGTGTGTAGTATTTAAAAATCGTAAAATCAATCGAGGATGTGAATATTTCGTTGAGCATTATTTAAAAATTGTAGGGTTGGTGTATCTTATGCAAGATTTGAAAAAGGGGTGTATCTTTATTTTTAAATATTATTTTAAAATTGTAAAATTATCCTGGTATTTGAGAGAGAGAGGGATGTAAATATTTTTTTAAAAAATCGTGTGAAAATAAATTAATCGACTGTTTGAGAATCTAACGTTAGTCTTATTTTTACCATACCGAGTAAATGGAGTCTCCTACGGATCTCGCGTCGGTTTGTGAGGGGGATGAAGTTATAGTTATCGATAAGGTTGACAATAAAGATAAGGTTGAAAATAAACAAGTTGAATTTGTGTGTTTGGACGATAGTGTTGAACAAGAAAAAGAGTGTTGTATTTACTTAGACGAGATTCAAGACGTTGCTACTTTGAGTTCGTGTAGTCATAAATATTGTTTTGTATGTATAACCCAGTGGATGGAAAGAAACAATCTTTGCCCGTATTGCAGGTTGGAATTTACATCAATTTCTCGCATAGTTAACGGGAAACCGTAAATAACATTGTATGAGAAAAAATTTCAATTTAAATTTGTGCCTATGAGATCGGCACCTAGAGGTATTGGAAGGATAATGGACAGAAATTATCTTAGTTCAATTTCGTGTTATTTGAATCTAGAAATTTCTGATTCAGACACTGATTAAAAAAAATAAATAAATAAATAAAAATGGTGGACGTAAAAGCAGAGTTTGGGAAAGCCAAAAAGGAGATGGATCGCCTTTCGAGTGTAATAAATGACGAGGTTAGTTTTGATAGATTTATTTCGTATTGCGACGATGTTGTAAGTCGTTTACAAAGTTACTTTGAAAATGGGAATGCGCCAATGGGTGTCAAATTTTCTTTGGAAGCTCAAATTTACAGAATTATATTTAAAAAGTTGATTATATTGGAGCGCGATTCAAATTTGCAAGTAGCTTTTCAAGTTACACAATCACTTTTTAAAAGTCGACTTCGTACAGGACTGGTGGTTAATCTTAAAAATTTTGACGTTGGCGGTTTCTTTGACGCATCTAGAGATAAAGTGTGTGACTTTGTTAAGGACGCTTTGAATGTTTTGAAAAATATAAAAGTGAGTGTGACTTTTTACGGTGATTTTGAGTTGAACGAAAATTTGGAAGAAAAGCAGTTTACAGTAAAGTACGAAGAAATTTTTAAAACCACAAATTTGAATAGATGGTTCGATAAAGCGAGGGATGATATTTTGGCGTCGATCGACGATTTTGAAGTTCAACGTGAGAGTGGCTGGGCGATTAAACAAGCCAAATATTTGTCAATAAATATAGTGAAATACTCTCCGTTAACCATACGCTCATATCTTGATGTCCCCGATTGGGTACAGCAGAAACCGGGGGTGACATAATCGCAACAGCCCATTTATGTGAAAAATTATATCAAAAACATGTAAATTTATTAATGGTTACTTCTGCAAATGGAACTAATCATTTTTGTTGGATTAAAGATTTGTCTAAATTACTGCGACGTTTTTCGCCAAAAACTAAAAAAAAACGTTTTTACTGCGATAGATGTTTGCATTTTTTTTATACCAGAGACAAAATGGAAATTCACAAACTTGATTGCAAAAAAGTATTCAAGTGTGCAATAACACTACCTGCTCAAGGGAAGGACGAATTGAAATTTACATCGCACAAGAAAGAAATTAAAGTCCCATTTGTTATTTATGCAGATTCCGAAGCCATTTTAAATAAGAACGTTGGGGAAGAAATATCATTGAACGCATACAGACGTCACGACATTTATTCGTTAGGTTACTATTTAAAATGTAATTATGACGATAGCTTATCGAAATACGAATTTAAGAGAGATCCTGAATGCGGTTCTTGGTTTGCGGACCAGCTAAAAGAAATTGCCCAACAAGTAAATGAGGTTAGTTTAAAATTAAAAAAAAAAAATCAAACTTTTTATAAATATTTAATTTTTTATAGATAAGGACTCATCAAAGATCGATGAACTTTGGGGTTGAACAACGCGCGATTCACGACTCACCAAATGCCGTCTGTCAAGTGTGTAAAATTCCATTTATAGGAGGGGAGATTCGTTGCAGGGACCACGATCATTTTACAGGTATGAGATTTTTTTTTTTTGTAGGTTTATTGTTGTTATTATCATTATTTTTGGCAGGTGCTTATCGTGGACCGACACATATTTCATGTAACCTTAATTACAAGGATAATTACGATATTCCAGTTTTGATGCATAATTTATCCAGGTAATAAAAAAATTAAAAAAAAAAAAATAAAAAAAAAAATTTTTTTCACATGTAAAAAAAAAAATTTTTTAAAGTACGATATGCATTTGATTATAACGGATATTGCCACTCAGATTCCTGGGGATATTCAAGTAATTCTTCACAATAGTGAAAAATATATCTGTGTGAGTAAAAAAGTTTCAAATACAGGGATTCGGTTTAATTTTATCAATTTTTTTAAATTTTTAAACTGTTCGATTGAAAAATTGGCAGCTTTTCTACCCGATGAAAAGAAAAATATTTTACGCAAATATTTTCCAGACGATGCGCAGTTTAATATGCTAAATCGTAAATCTATTTTTCCCTACGATTTTGTGGATTCGTGGGGGTCATTGAACATTGAAAAGCTTCCTCCGAATGAATCGTTTTACAACACTCTTACTGAAACGCACGTATCTGACGATGCTTACCAAAGAGCTGTAAATACGTTTAAATTTTTCGGGTGCAGGAATATCCGGGATTATTCAGACCTTTACTTAAAAACGGACGTGTTACTTTTATCTGACGTTTTTGAATCATTTAGAAGTCGTATGCATCAGTCACACTAACGAGATCCAGCTCATTATATAACCCTACCATCCTTTTCATTCGATTGTATGTTACGTTTCTGCAAAATAGAATTAAAATTGTTAACGGATATTGAAATGGTTATTTTCTTTCAAAATTCTTTGCGGGGTGGTTCAAGCTGTAGCACGAAAAGATACGCAGAAGGAAATAACAGGTACATGGAAAATTTTGATCCCTCGAAACTAGAGACATATTTATTTTATTGCGATGCCAATAACCTCTATGGGAGTTCTATGGGGAAGTTTTTACCCCAGGGGGAGTTTTAATGGGTCGATCCAGAGAGTGTTGACCTGTTAAATATACCCGATGATTCACCCTATGGCTATTTTGCGGAACGTGATTTTCACATACCGGAATCGTTGCACGACTATTTCAACGACCTCCCATTTTTACCCCAGTACGAAACCCCCCCAAATTCAAATTTCCCGAAATTATTAACCACCCTTGAAGACAAACACAGATATTTACTTCATTATAGAAACTTGAAACAGGCTGTCAAGTACAAAGTAGAATTGGTGAAAATTCATAGAGTTTTGAAATTCAGACAATCACCCTTGTTAAAGAGTTACATAGATTTGAATACCATGCATCGTGCAGCTGCAACTAACGAATTTGATAAAAATCTGTTCAAGTTATTGAATAACGTGAGTAAAAAATTTTTTAAAGAAATAAATTTTAAAAAGTAAAAGTTTTAAAAAAATTATTTTTCTCATTTCAGTCAATTTTTGGAAAATTTCTTGAAAATCAGCTAGCGAGGAGAAAAATTTTTTGAAAACTAGTTACGATGGTACGTATGGCGCGCAAGCTTATATTTCGAAACCCAATTTTCACAGGCTGACTGTATTTTCACCGAATCTCATGGCAATCGAGATGAAAAATGCAAATGTAACGATAAACAGACCAATATATGCTGGCGCTACAATATTGGACTTGTCCAAACTTGAGATGTACGAATTTTTTTATGGGTTTCTTAAGGCTAAATGTGGTGAAAATTTTAATCTTCTTTATTTAGACACGGATTGTTATTTCCTAGAATTTAAAGGGTGTGATATATATGAAATTATAAAAAATAATTATGATTATTTTGATACTTTTGATTACCCTGAAAACAATATATTTAATATCGAAAGAAAAAATAACAAAATCTTGGTCAAGTTCAAAGACGAGGCTAAAGGTAGTATAATTACAAAATTTTTCAGGCTTCGTTCCAAGATGTACGCTTGAAGATTGCAATGCAAATCGATATTTTCCACAGAGAGAATTTGAATCAAGCCTTCGCTAAAACATCGCTTGAAGGGCTCGCACGTTTGTTTCACTGAACCCCGAAACTTGACCTATACTCTGAGGTTTTGTGAAATCTAAAAAATATCTACTTACGAGTTCCGTTTTAAATGTAGAATTATGACCTGTTAAAACGATCGCTTCCTCCCCTAAATCGTTTTTTTGCTCGGATTTGAGCAGAATCTTGAGTCGTTCGGGTCGCAGAGACGTTTGTAAAAATTTTTGTATATCGCCAATCTCATAACAACCTACGTCAAACGTGAGTTTCCAGCTTTTTTCCAATCATGTAATGAAATCTGTTGTTTTTTTGGGTAATATTTGCCACGCTGTTCCACCCCTGAAAAGATAACAGCGCAATCTCGTAATCATCCTCCCCCAGGAATATTGGGGGAAAATAATCCGCTTTAAGAACAGACTCATTACCACTTAATTCCAATATAAATGTCATTTTTAAACTGATTTCAAAATTTTATGCAAAACTGTTTATCCTCTTCAATGAGCTTAGTTGGTTGGAAATTACGTTTTTTAAACAAATTTCAAAACTATTTATCCTCTTCAATGAGCTTATTTAGTTGGAAATTACGTTTTTTAAACAAATTTCAAAACTATTTATCCTCTTCAATGAGCTTAGTTGGTTGGAAATTACGTTTTTTAAACAAAATTCAAAACTATTTATCCTCTTCAATGAGCTTAGTTGGTTGGAAATTACGTTTTTTAAACAAATTTCAAAACTATTTATCCTCTTCAATGAGCTTCGTTGGTTAGAAATTACGTTTTTTAAACAAATTTCAAAAATTTTATGCACAATGGACCGCAATTTGTCTGGTCAAAAGTTTGAAATCTGTCCCTAATGTATTTTATGTCGCAATCGGCCAAATAATTTACCATCGCTTTTGGCGGTGGCACATTCCCAAAGCTATCAAAATATAACACTTTTTTGCCGATTTTGCGATAAGAAACCCAGTGAGTTCCAGCGCCTGATTGACCGTCAAGATTTCTCATGCCAGCCTCATTGACCCAAGGGCGGGAAGGTAGACCGTCTCTCATGTAAACCCCCCGAAAATCTTTAATGTTTTCACCCAATTTTGAAAGCTGAGCAGCGGTTGTAAATTTGTTAAACTCGCCACTTCCGACGACGACGACGCCTCTTGCCCTTCAACCCTCTACCGCGACTAGGATGAGGCTTCAGGTGCAAGCCACTGGCTATTTTTTCCATTCGTTTATCGTGACGAACTGTCTCCTCCAATATTTTTTTATTGTTTTTTAAATCTCTGAATGTCTTATAAAGCGTTACAGCGGAACCAATTCCAGCTGCGATGGGCACCATCAGGGGCAGGAAACCGCCGCGTTTTTTGCTCAAAGATTTACCGCGTTTTCACCGCCGCCGCCCGCGCGACGAGCCACCAGCGCCGCGCATGGCTTGTTGGATTTTCTGCCCGGTAGGGCACCTGCGAGGGCGCCCGCGTTTTTTTTTTTCAAGATCCCCATACCAATTTTTTGCTTCATATTTATAAGCCCAGAAACGGCGGCAGCCGAAATTTTTTCACCAAGCGAGGCGTCTCTCGCCCAAATCTGCCGGCTAGCAGCTTTTACGAGCGCTCGGTCTGCGAAGTGACGATTTTTCAAATCTTTGAAATTATGATAAGCTAAATCGTGGGTCAAACAAGCTGAATCAAGTTTGTTTATGGGCTGTAAATTGGCAAAATTTAAATCAATTTTTTATTCGATTAAAAAAACTCACACAGTAATTATAATACGGGATGTGTATTTCGTGATTGAGATTCCATAAAAACCTAATAAACATCTGATCCTCGTTTAAGTATCGATACAAGTGATGGCAAGGTATAAAATACGCTGTGTATATAAAAATGTTTTCAGTAAAAAAAAAGAATGGAATTTGTTAAACACCGTTTGACATTCGAAAACGTAAATTTTGATTTCTCGGCAGGGAAAAAGCTTGCCCCAAAAAATGGCGAGCTCTTGGGGGATTCCGTTAGGGCGATAGTCGTGGAGTCATCTGGGTGCGGGAAATCTAATCTGTTTTTATCGTTGATAAGATAGCCTTTTGGGTTACGATTTTTTTTTCTCGATCTCTACACGAAAACCGAGTTTCAAGAAAAGTACGCAAAGATTTTGCGTAAAATTTTTAAAAAAATACCGGAAATTCAATTGCGAATTTTTTCCAAAGACTGTGAAATTCCCCCTCCGGAAAAGGCTAAACGACACACTCTCATGGTTTTTGATGACGTTCAACTTCAAGCTCAAAATATTATGCAAATGTACATGAGTTTAGGGAGGCATAAATCTGTGGATATTTTGTACTTGATCCAATCGTACGCAAACGTGCCAAAGCACAATTTAAAGGATAATTGTAATTGCTTGGCCATTTTCAAGCAGGACGAGCTCAATTTAAAACATATTTACGACAATCACGTGATAGGTGATATGAGTTTCAAACAGTTTGCACAGCTGAGTGAAAAATGTTGGACCGACCAACACTCATACATGGTTATTATGAAAGATTATCCATTAAATCAAGGTCGTTTCAGTACATTCGCTCGTTTTAAAGAGAAAACGTGCGAAAAACGCAACGTTACAAGCGACAATGAAACGCCGGTTGCAAAAAAAAAAAAACAAAGCATGAAACCGTCAGTGATAAAGAGTAAGATTTTTTGAGCTTTATAAAATTATAAAATTTTCTTTTTTAATAATCTTTTATTTTTCTAGTATGGGAATTGCAAAATTAATAGAAACCGCGCAAAAAAATATAAGGAAAAAATATCAATTATTGAAAAATCACGATTCTCAAACTTTAAAAATGATACACAAGACTTATTCGCCAATTATTCAACCCCTTGAGAATATTTTAAAATTGAAAAATAAAAAAAAAATAAAACATTAAATACGAAGGAAGAGGAGGAGGGTGAGGAGACCAGCCGGAAAAGATGGCAGACGAGGGGTTAATCACCCTGCAAAAACCTGAGACCAATTTAATGGATTTTGAAGAAGAAGAAAAAACGACTGCAAAAAAAAGAAAAGAGCCGGATTCAAGTTTGATACACGACGAGTCCATTGTCGAACATGCACCCAAAAAGTAGCATACCGTCAAGTGGGTAGGAGTGGTCCCATCGCGAGAAAGGTTGGTAAAGATTTAGCCGAAAACCCGTTAAAATATGACGATGTTTTCGGCCCCCAGTTTGTAGGCGATATGCGTGTTTTAGGATGTCAATGAATCACGGTAAACCCCAACGATTCCTTACAAATAGGCTCTAGAAATTTTAAAGCGACAGAGGGTCTCTTTAATTTAATCTATTACAAAAAACTTGAACACCCCTATACACACGAAGATGAATCTGTTTATAAAAAAATTATGTTTTATACAAATTTTCACAAGAGCAGAGGTGATGCGAAAGCTAAAGTCTTGTCCTCCCGAGGGGAAAAATATACAAAATTAATATGTAAATTTGTCGAAGAAGGTTCTGCTACTGTTGGTAACGGTGTAAATTTAATGTCTTTTAAGAAGAACGCTGATTTAGAGTATATTTACTGGGACGAACCAAATAAACTGGTCTCGCGCTTAAAACTATTATTAGCTGAGCAAAGTGCTGGTAACACTAATGTCCAAAATGAAATACACGAGATAACAGAAGAGCTTAAAGAGGCAGGCTTTATATATTGAAACGCGCTAGTAAAAAAAGCTCAGTATACAAAAATGGATAAATTTGAAAACAAGTGTTTTCCCAAAGAAAGCTCGCACGAATTTTCAGCGTTGGCCCGGAGAATTACAAATTTAAAAGAAAAATTGGCCGGTTCCGAAAACTATGGTAAAGTTAAAGTAAAATTGGAAGCGATTGAAAAACTTTTGGGGGTCAACGCCAAGGACAAGGATTTTCAGTATTCGCGTGTAAAAAGTTACGTAAAAGATATGACCCCAAAGATTTCAGAGAGATTGGATTTGTTGGAATCGTTTCTAGGAATTTCAGAGAAAGAAATTACTCTAATCGTGGATAAAAAAAAAAGTGTCGAAAAAATTGGTGTCAACGTTAGCCGAACGAATAAATTTGTTGGAAAATTTACTTGGATTTGGTGGGGAAAAAAACGTTACCTCTAATAAAAAAGACGTGGATTTTCCGTATTTGTGTGTAAAAAGTTATATTAAAGATATGATACCCATCATGGGAGAAAGATTGGATTTATTGGAATTGATTCTAGGATTTTCAGATAAAGAAATTGATTTGCTAAATGTATCAAAACTCTTTACGTTTAATGGTATTTTTCTAACAATTTTTATTGAAAATTTACCCATATAATAATCATCTTTTGCATGAATACCTTCAAAGAGTAAATTATTAGCTTCTTTGCACCAACTTTTTTCATCGAAAAGGTGAAATTCATCCTCGTATTCGATAAAAAATAAAACTTGGTTCACATTAATTTGTTCAAATTCAATAAGAACCTCTCGCTCGCGAGTATCCGGGTCATTTAAAATTATCGTAAAACTGTCCATCAACTCCTTTGGTCTCTCCAAGTTTGAAATACTCACTTTTACGGAATCGCAATATTGCGACGTAAAATCGAATGGATTAAATTCTTCACTTTCATAATCGCCCATGTAAAAATCCTCTTAATTATATTTGTCACAAATATGACACCCCGACTCCTCGATGCAAACATGTAATTTCAAATTCTCGGGATAAAAAATTACAATGCTCATTTTGAATGTCAAAAATATACTAATCCTCTTTAGAAAAATAAAACTTGTCTACAAAATTTTTAAAAATGCGCAAAGCGTTTTATTCGTCATCTTCGTATTTGCCAAATTTATCAAAATTTTTTATATTTGCAGGAATTTTTTTAACAATTTTTATTAAAAATCCTGGTTTTGAATAATAATCTGTTGCATAAACATTTTGGAATAGCAAATCATTTGCTTTTTGCGTCCAAATTGACTCGTTGAAATTGTAAAATTTCCCTCGTCTTCAATAAAAAATAAAGCTTGTCTTTCCATACTTTGCTCAAATTCGAGTGAAACCTCCCGTTCAGAAATATTTGGATCATCCAAAATTATTGAAAAGCTGTCCACTTCTGCTTCCTCTATATCGCACTGCGAAATATTCAATTCAACGAAATTTCAATCTCGTTACATGAAATCAAATGGGTTAAATTCTCGATTTTCACCTTCACGTATGTAAAAATCGCAAGATTCCCCGCAAGAATAACACCCCGCATCACTGATGGAAACTTGTAATTTAACATTATCGGGATAAAACATTACAGCACTCATTTTGAATGATAAAAATGTACTAACCCTCTTTAGAATAAATCAAATTTAACTTTTACCACCCTCTACAAATAAAACTGCCCTCTACAATTTTTTTTAAAAATTAACTTTTTTTTCACAAAATAAAACTGTTTTCTACACTTTTTTTAAAAAATAAATTTATTCGCAACTACGCGTAACGCAAAAAAAAAACACTTAAAAAATCTCCTTTGAAATATTTTTGGGCAGGAAAAAACACCCCCTAGGTATGGCTTTGAAATTTCTCTTTATAAATGGGCGTTGTAAATGTTTTATATAAATAGATGAGCAGAGCGTAAAATTTTTCAGTCTAATCATTAAAAAATGTGTGCATGCGACACGAGAAAAATTAATTTTAACTACTACATAAAACTGCTAAAGAAATTACACAGGATCAAGCTTCAAGTTTCAAGAAAAAATAGTTTTCTTCATACCAATTGGTTGGTTGCTGCATTGTTTTTTTTATTGATGTGATAAACTATTACCATTGTACACATTTAAATTTTTTATGTAAGCTACTAGTTTTTTACAAAGTAACATGTATTTAATATTTTATATCACATTTTGTCACTTGATGCGTCAAAAGAAATGAACAGCTGTGTAAAAGTTTATATAAATTCAGGCGGTAATAAATAATTGTTAAAATTTAGATTAAAAGCTTTAATTTGACACGCTAAATATTTCAAATTTTTTAAAAAATAGATTGCGTAGGACTAGTAATACATATTTAATATACATATGTATACAATGCTATTTATTATTATTTGTCAAAGGCTTCAATTCAGCATTTTTTTAATAAGACGTTTTTTCAACGAGAGGGGAATTTTACTCAGTTTGTGCATTTCTTTTAAAAAGAAAAGATCAAATTGAAAGTTTAAAGTTTAAAGTTTAAAGGTTAAAAATGGGGTTATTAGCAAAGAAAATTTTGATAGTTTTAATTTTCTTATTGCAAATAGTACCAGTTGGTAAGTTTTTTTATTGTACAAAAGCACCTCCTTCCAATAATTTATTTTAATATTTTTAGATGGGCGCCCCCAAACTAGGGAGCTAAATTGATTGAATTTCTTATTGAAATAATAATAATAATAATCATATTTTAATACATAATATGCATATGCAAAAAAAAAAAATAGTTTTAATTCGTATGTAATTTTTATAATACTTGTTATTATTATTACACCTATTTTACTAGCAATTGAAACCTTTTTATTTTCACGCGAGAAACTTTTTATAATTATTATTTCACGAAATTGGGTAAAATGATATTTAAAATTTTTGTTAATCAAATACACATAAATAGATTTAATTCATGTAATAATAACAACGTAAATTTTATAAATAAAAACAATGTAAATTTTATAAATAATAATAACAATGTAATTTTTATAATGTTTAAATGAAAAATTGATTTAATTCATATAATAATAATAATAATGTAATTTTTTAAAATATAATACTTGATATTATTATTATACCTATGTTACTAATAATAATTAAAATTTTTTATTTTCACGCGAGAGAATTTTTATAATTATTATTATTTTATTAGTAAATTAGGTACAATAATTGAAATTTTCATGAATCAAAACCACATCCTATTTACTTTTTAATACATAAAAATGGTGACGCAAAAATAGTTTTTCAAAAAATATAATACTTTGAAATCTATTTTACTAGTAATAATTAAAACTTTTTTATTTTTACGCGAGAGAATTTTTTATTAATCAAACGCATGCTCTTATTTGTTTATCCCAATCTCCATTTTTGCACTCGTATTTTGGTAATGGGCATGTTAATCCCACATTACACGTACTAATATCATGTGAGTTTACAAAGCAGACTTCCTGGAATTCTATAAAAAATTTAAATTAACATCAAAAAAAAAATGCCTTGAAAAAAATAAAATATGTTTACCTGCTTTTTTTACATATATCCCACGGTTTAAGTTGGTGAAATTAAAACATTTTTCATTATATGAGCAATCTTGTATCGTAAAGCGAATATCTTATCGAAATTTTTTGCACAGGCGTGCATATACATATTAATGCACCCAAAATAATTAAAAAAAACAGATTAAAAAACATGTATAAACGAGTTTTATTTGTTAATGTACAAAAATAAACAACATTTAAAAAGTATTTAATTACATGTGACATTTTATCCATGTAAATAACACGTTTCTTAAATTTTTATACGATTGCATAAATTGCATTTTTTATAAAATTAACTATTTTTAGATTATTCAATACATCATCTGTTTTTTAAATTCTTTTATGCAATTGAATAAATATAATAAAAAATAATTAATCGATTATTCGAAAATCTCTCTTCATTAAAAATAATTACCATTGTATATTATACATAAATGTAAAATTTAATTACCATTGTACATTAAACGCAAATTAATTACCTATTCATAAGCTAAAACAATAATTAAACATTTTTTGGAAAAATAACAACCATTGTATACAGGGATTTACCCAATTTGATGTACCGTAAACAATAACAAAAAAGCCCTTTAAATTTTTTAAGGCAAGTTTTCAAAATGAAAAAAATTATGATAAAGAAAAAGTGAAGTTTCTTTATTACCGACAATGGTAATTGTGTTAATAAAAAAAATATAGGGTCTTGACAGGGATTTTCATTCGAAAATATTTTTTTTGGTGCTTTCAAGCTTAACCATCAAAAATTTATTCAAGAAACTTTAAGAGCCCAATTTTTTAAAAAAATATGTTTGAATAATCAAGTTTTGGAAACGCGTTGAATTAAAAAAAAATTAACGGACGCCTCATAAAAGTAAGATTTTTGTTATAATTTATTTTTTAAATTAAAATTAATTTATTATGCGTTAATCTTCAAGGTGTAATTCATAACTTGAATTTAGAGCAAAATCAAAAAGCCCTTTAGCTTATCGTCTCATCCTGATCAACTACAGATTGCCTTTGTCCAAAACAATTCATCTGGCAAGACACATTCTACTGTATCCAGCAATTTTAAAACTACTAATAGTTTTGGCTAACTCTAATCTACTAGCTTCGTTAAAATTATTTTGAAATGATGGAAGGAGTTGACAGAATATCAGAAAGGGCAATACTACCATAAGCTTTAACTTTAAACATTAAATTAAAAAAATAAAATATTTATTTACTAATTTTAATTATTTGTTTTAGCATCTTCAAAATAAATTTAAAAAATCTAGAATAGCAGCAACAAGATCAAAATTATAAATATTTCTTATCAGAGCAGAAGGTGCAATTTAACTTAAATAATTTTCATGCACGGTGTTATCAAGAGAAAAAGTAAACTACTCCTTAGAAGCTCAGCTGATTATCGAGAAAGTAGCAATTTAGTTCATTATACTGCGCTATAAGAAACGTTTTAGAAAAAGTGCACCTTCTGCTCCAAAGCAACACAGATGCAAAATTTATGCATATCAAATTCAAGATTAGGATACATTTTTGTACATAAAATTTATTGTCTGTCTAAAGATAGAGAAATTCTAAAAACTTTGTAATCGACATGGTAATCTTGCATATTACTTATTGGAGCTAAAGGTGCATTTATACTTAAACATTTTTCATGCTTTTGTACTGTGTTATCGGCAAAAAAAAGGTAACTAGTCATTAATTGCTCAGTTGATTATCGAGTCAATACCAACTAAGTTCATCTTAATGCTATGAAAAATGTGTTATAAAAAGTGCACCTTCTGTTCCAACAAGAGATATGAAATATTTATGTTCGTCAAATTCAAGATTAAGATAACATTTTGTGCATAAAAGTTATTGTATGACTAAAGGTAGATAAATTCTGAAGTCTTTCAATATACATGCTAATCTTGAATATTTATTATTGGAGCAGAAGGTGCATTTTTACTTAAATATTTTTCATGCATTTGTACTGTGTTGGTAATAAAAAAGTGTGCTATACACTCATCAATAGCTCAGCTGATTATCGGAGCAATAGCAACTTCATCTTAGTGAAAAGAGAAATATTTTAGGTAAAGTGCATCATCTGCTCCAATAGGTGAGATGCAATATTGTTGCATATCGAATTGGTACTTTTAACAGATTTTTTTACTTAAAATTGATAATTGTCTGTCTAAAGATAGTAAAATTCTGAAAAACTTGTAGTCAACATGCTAATCTTGAATATTTATTATTGGAGCAGAAGGTGCATTTTTACTTAAAAATTATTCATGAATTTGTTATGCGTTGTTACTAAAACAGTGTGCAACTCGTCAATTGATCAGCTGATTATCGAGGCAATACCAACTAAGTTCATCTTAATGCTATGAAAAATTTGTTATAAAAAGTGCACCTTCTGTTCCAACAAGAGAGATGAAATATTTATGTTCGTCAAATTCAAGATTAAGATAACATTTTGTGCATAAAAGTTATTGTTTGACTAAAGATAGAGAAATTCTAAAGTCTTTCAATATACATGCTAATCTTGAATATTTATTATTGTGGCAGAAGGTGCATTTTTACTTAAATATTTTTCATGCATTTGTACTGCGTTGGTTATAAAAAAGTGTACTACACTCATCAATAGCTCAGCTGATTAACGAGCAATAGCAACTTCATCTTAATGAAGTGAGAAATATTTTAGGTAAAGTTCACCATCTGCTCCAATAGGTGAGATACAATATTGTTGCATAACGAACTGGTGCTTTTAATAGATTTTTTTACTTAAAATTGATAATTGTCTGTCTAAAGATAGTAAAATTCTGAAAAACTTGTAATCAACATGCTAATCTTGAATATTTATTATTGGAGCAGTAGGTGCATTTTTACTTTAACATTTTTCTGGCATTTCTAATGTGTTGTTAGTAAAAAAGTGAGCAACTTTTCAATTGCTCAGCTGATAATCGAGGCAATAGCAACTAAGTTCATCTTAATGCTATGAAAAATATGTCATGTAAAGTGCACCTTCTGCTCCAACAAGAGAGATGAAATATTTATGTTCGTCAACTTCAAGATAAAGATAACATTTTGTACATAAAAGTTCTTGCATGACCAAAGATAGAGAAATTCTACAATATTTCAGTATACATGCTAAACTTGAATATTTATTATTGGAGCAGAGGTGCATTTCTACTTAAACATTTTTCATGCTTTTTTAATGTAATGGTAGCAAAAAAGTGTGCTATACTCTTTAATAGCACAGTTGATTATCGAGACAAAACCAAATTAGTTCTTTATACTGCGGTAAGAGAAATATTTTAGAAAAAGGGCACCCTCTGCTGCAGCAAGAGAGATGCAAAATTTATGCATATCAACTTCAAGAATATGATACATTTTCATAAAAAAAATTAAATAAAGATATAAAAATTTAAACACTTGTAATAGTCTTGCATATTACTTATTGTAGCAGAAAGTGCATTTTTACTAAAATTTTTTTGTGCATATGCACTGTGTGTGTTACCAGAATAAAAAGTGAACTAGTATGCATAGCTCAAATGATTATCGAGAAACTTAGTTTATCATACTGCTATGAGAAAAGTTTTAGAAAAAGTGCACCAACTGCTCCAGCAAGTAATATGCAATATTTTTGAAATCGAATTGAAGCTTCTGTTTCATTTCTGTACGTAAACTTTATTGTCTGTCTAAAGATGGAGAAATTGTATAAAACTTGTTATCGACTTGTTAAACTTTCATATTACGAATTGGAGCAGAAGGTGCATTTTTACAAAAACTTTCTTTGTGCCTATGCACTGTGTTACCAGCATAAAAAGTGAACTAGTATGAAAAGCTCAGATGATTATCATGATACTTAGTTTATCATACTGCTATGAGAAAAGTTTTAGAAAAAGTGCACCAACTGCTCCAGCAAGTAATATGCAATATTTTTGAAATCGAATTGAAGCTTCTGTTTCATTTCTGTACGTAAACTTTATTGTCTGTCTAAAGATGGAGAAATTCTATAAAACTTGTAATAGACTTGCTAAACTTTCATATTACAAATTGGAGCAGAAGGTGCATTTTTACTAAATCTTTCTTCGTGCTCATGCACTGTGTTACCAGAATAAAAAGTGAACTAGTATGCATAGCTCAGCTGATTATCGAGAAACTTAGTTTATCATACTGCTATGAGAAAAGTTTTAGAAAAAGTGCACCAACTGCTCCAGCAAGTAATATGCAATATTTTTGAAATCGAATTGAAGCTTCTGTTTCATTTCTGTACGTAAACTTTATTGTCTGTCTAAAGATGGAGAAATTGTATAAAACTTGTAATCGACTTGTTAAACTTGCATATTACGAATTGGAGCAGAAGGTGCATTTTTACAAAAACTTTCTTTGTGCCTATGCACTGTGTTACCAAAATAAAAAGTGAACTAGTATGCATAGCTCAGCTGATTATCGAGAAACTTAGTTTATCATACTGCTATGAGAAAAGTTTTAGAAAAAGTGCACCAACTGCTCCAGCGAGTAATATGCAATATTTTTGAAATCGAATTGAAGCTTCTGTTTCATTTATGTACATAAACTTTATTGTCTGTCTAAAGAAGGAGAAATTCTATAAAACTTGTAATCGACTTGTTAAACTTGCATATTACGAATTGGAGCAGAAGGTGCATTTTTACAAAAACTTTCTTCGTGCCTGTGTTTTTTTTTTTTTTTTTTTTTTTTTTTATGGGAAATATGTGAATCTTACATCAGCCATGGAGTGTTTGCGGGCCTTAAAGACCCGCAAATTTCCATGACCGCCCAGTTGCACAAAGTGCACAACTGGGAGACCACCGACGAACGCGGTCGCCGGCTACGCCCCAGATTCTTACTGGATAAACACACTTTAAACCCCCTGCGCTTGTTTGTCCCAAACCGGAACTCCCTTTTCAGGTATAACTTCAGTTTGGGACGCGCAGCCTAGGCAACTGGCCGCTGCCTTCCCCCTGCCTAGTGACAGGAGAGCAATCTACGATAGAAAGCCCTCCTCCTTTTTCTTCAACAAGGTGGCCCTTACGTACTCTGCTACTTTGTTCCAGTTTTCGGAACTCCGTAGCATTTCCGGGACCACCGTCTCCGGCCTCCAAATCGGGAAGGGCGGGCGCCCCCCCGAGTAGCGAACACATTCGAAGAATGTGTGCTCTACTGTATCCTTCTCACCTGGGCAGTGCAAGCACTCCTCTGTTGCCACCTTATGCCAATGCCTCAACATGACACGGAAATACCCGTGTCCGGTTAAGAACTGGGTAAGGTGGAAATCCACCTCCCCATGCTGTCGTCCCATCCATGCCTGCAGGTTTGAGATCAGTCTGCGCGTCCATAGAGCATTCTTCTCTTGGTTCTTTTTCCATCGTTTATTCCATGCTTTCATAGAGTTGAAGCGGGCGCGAGTGGAAGCCACTTCGCGCTCATCTACGCTCTCGTAGATGAATTTCCGCTCCAACGCTAGCAGGTCGATGGGTATCACCGAAGCAACAACCTGGATCGCCTCGAGCGATACCGTATGTTACGCGCAGGCGATCCTCACTGCCGCTTGCCTCTGTACAGACGATATCTTATGTCTGTACTTGGCAATTTCTGTGGTCTTCGCCCAGACTTCTGATCCGTAAAGCAGGACAGAGTTGACGACTGACATCAGGAGCCTTCGCTTCCCTGGTTTGGGTCCCCCAATGTTGGCCATGAGCCTTGACAGGGAGGATGCGACCGACGCTGCCTTTTCACACGACCTCTGAAATTGCTCCCAGAAGGTCAGCTAGTTATCAAGCTGAACTCCCAGGTATTTCACCGATGTTCTGGTTCGGATCGTGTGAGGGTTTCCGCCGTCGTCGATAATTACATCGAAGTCGGTGGGAACCCTTCGACGGGTCAGCAGTACAATATCCGTTTTTGGGATCGCAAGCTGGAGCCCGTGATCGCCCATCCAGAGGTTGATCCGTCTCATGACTAGATTCAACCTCTCCTGGGTCACTTCCATGTCCCTGCCAGTTATGGTCAGGGCCACGTCGTCGGCGTACCCGATCAGGGAAACTCCTTCCGGGAGGTGGACGCGCAACAAGCCATCGTAAAAGGCATTCCACAGGTCCGGTCCAAGAACCGAGCCCTGCGCGATGCCTGCACTCAAAACCCTTTCACGCCTTCCATCGAGCGTGTCGTAGAGCAGTCTCCGGTCCCGCAGGTAATCCTTTAGTACGTTACCCAGATAGCTGGGTATCTGGAAATCGTACTCGAGAGACCGGATCATGTCATCCCACCTGGCCGAGTTGAAAGCGTTTTTGACGTCCAGCGTTACCAGAAGGACGTCCTTGCGAATTGCAGGCCGCTTTTCCCTCTCAGCCTTTACGGTATCCACGACACGCCGGATGGCGTCTATCGTGGAATGCCCTTCACGAAAGCCATGCTGCTCCTCGGAGAGACCACCGCCCTCCTCGATTGCCCTTCTGAGCCTTGCCCGGAGCATACTCTCCATCACCTTACCAATGGTATTTAACATACACAAAGGTCTGTAAGATGATGGAGAGTCCGGGGCTCCTCCCTTGCCCTTGTTCAAGAGCACGAGACGTGCCACCTTCCACTGCTTTGGGAACACTCCAGCCACCAAACACGCATTGAACATGTTTAACAGGATACCAGGGATTACTTTAACCGCTCTTTTGAGCACTTCCGCTGGTATCCCGTCCGGCCCCGGCGCCTTACCATTTTTCATGGCCTTTATGGCCTTGACCATCTCGCCTTCGCTGAACAGCGGCACTTCCTCCCTGGGTATCACCTCAACCGGGTTTTCCCGGATGGGCCTTTCAGGGAAGAGAGCACCGACGATCCGTTCAGTCGACGCCGCGTCCATCATGTTGTCGGACCCCCGGTTTAACTGCCCATTACGACTTTGTAACCTAGGCCCCAGGGGTCCTTGTTTACATCATCGCGTAATGAACACAGACATCGGGCCTTGCTTTGACGGATGGCCTTGGCCAGCCGGTGTTTGGCGTCCTTGTGTTCCTGAGAAAGCACGGCAGCCTCAGGTCTGTCCCGCGCTCTTTGCGCCTTTCATCGTGTCCTGTGGCATTCCTTCCGGAGCTCAGCTATTTCGGGAGTCCACCAGTACACTGGCTTTCTCCCTATGCCCATAGCCCAGACATTTGAAGCAGCGTCGAGCATCCGCACGGAGGCGCACTCTGCTTGATGCCCAGCCAATCTGGATTTTGCCCTTTTTGGCCAGGCGCAAAGCGTCGGCCTCAAGCAGGTCTACCACAGCCATCTGGCTTGCTGTACCTTTGGTTTTGAAAATGGTGACCTGGAATAGGTCGCCATTTTCAAGACCTACAGCCTTGGCGACAGCTGCCTGAATCTCTTGCTCATTAGTGACCCCGTCCAAATCTCGAATTTCGAGTTTTAGAGTGGGTATCATGTCACGAACATTTGACTCAGGGCCCGTGACTGCCTTTACTGCTTCTTCAAGCTTTTGCCTGTCCTCAATGGCCTCCAGTTCTATAAGGACGCTGCCGTTCTGCGTTTTCCTTATCCGGTGGACCCTTGTGCCGGACTCTTCGAGGTTCACGCTCCTCTTTAATTCAAGGAGCGTTTCCTCGTAGCTTTTTCCCGCCGCCGGAGTAATCTGGAAGGCTTCCTTCCTTCTCCTAAACCTGCGTTTCCGCCTCGGTTTTTGAGGTTCCTCCACTTTGAGCTTTTCGCTCTGCTGCTTCGCTTTCGGCTTATTCCTCTTTGCCTTCTTCTTGGCTTCTTTCCATTTCTCTTGGGGTTTTCCCTGTTCCTGCTGCTGCTGCTGCTGCTGTACCACCTGCTGGTCAGACTTTTCAGTCTGAACAACTTGGCCGGTTTGCGGCCCCCTTGTTTGCTGTGATTTGGCAGCCGCTAACCTTTCTTTCTTCTGCCTTTTCTTTTCCGCCTTATTCTTGCGCCTTTTGCTCCCGTCGTTGGGATTGTCCGACTTCTCCCCGTCCGGCAGCTGAGGCTTTGGCTGCTGCATGTCCTTGCGCTGTTACCAGCCTATGCACTGTGTTACCAGCATAAAAAGTGAACTAGTATGAAAACCTCAGATGATTATCATGAAACTTAGTTTATCATACTGCTATGAGAAAAGTTTTAGAAAAAGTGCACCATCTGCTCCAACAATTAATATGCAAATTTTTGAAATCGAATTGAAGCTTCTGTTTCATTTCTGTACGTAAACTTTATTGTCTGTCTAAAGATGGAGAAATTCTATAAAACTTGTAATAGACTTGCTAAACTTTCATATTACAAATTGGAGCAGAAGGTGCATTTTTACTAAATCTTTCTTCGTGCTCATGCACTGTGTTACCAGAATAAAAAGTGAACTAGTATGCATAGCTCAGCTGATTATCGAGAAACTTAGTTTATTTTACTGCTATGAGAAAAGTTTTAGAAAAAGTGCACCAACTGCTCCAGCAAGTAATATGCAATATTTTTGAAATCGAATTGAAGCTTCTGTTTCATTTCTGTACGTAAACTTTATTGTCTGTCTAAAGATGGAGAAATTGTATAAAACTTGTAATCGACTTGTTAAACTTGCATATTACGAATTGGAGCAGAAGGTGCATTTTTACAAAAACTTTCTTCGTGCTTATGCACTGTGTTACTAGAATAAAAAGTGAACTAGTATGCATAGCTCAGCTGATTATCGAGAAACTTAGTTTATCATACTGCTATGAGAAAAGTTTTAGAAAAAGTGCACCTTCTGCTCCAGCAAGTAATATGCATCATTTTTGAAATCGAATTCAAGCTTCTGTTTCATTTTTGTGCATAAACTTGATTGCCTGTCTAAAGATAGAAAAATTGTATGAAATTTGTAATCGATTCGCTAAGCTTGCATATTACAAATTGGAGCTAAAGGTGCATTTTTACTAAATCTTTCTTCGTGCTTATGCACTGTGTTACTAGAATAAAAAGTGAACTAGTATGAATAGCTCAGCTGATTATCGAGAAACTTAGTTTATCATATTGCTATGAGAAATGTTTTAGAAAAAGTGCATCATCTGCTCCAACAAGTGATATACAATATTTATAAAGTAGAATTTAAGCTTCAAAAACTTGTAATTGACATTCTAATTTTGCATATCTCTTATCGGAGCAGTAGGAGCACTTTTAATGATGCATAATTTATGCATACACACTGTGTTATCAGTGAAAATTGTACACTAATCACTTAAATCATTCATTGTTGAAACTGTAACAAGTATATTAATTATACTGCTATGGAAACTGAAAATTTGTTCTTTTTCTATTCCAGCAAATTGATGCAAATTATCTATGTCGATTACTAGATTTCAATGTATATTCATTTTTTTTTGAAATTTTTCTGTTTTATACCTATATTTTTTTTTTTATTAGTTTAATAAATTGTTAGAAAATTTTTTTTTAAATTATTTTAATTTATTATAAATGTATTTTATAAATATAGCTTTAAATATTTTATTTTATTTAAATTTAAATAACTATATTTTCTACAATAAATATTCTTTTAATGTATGATTGCTATTTTTATATTTTTTAACTATTATGACCATTTCTGGACCACATCTATCCAGATTATATTTCCTTTAATCTGTGCTTGAAATTTTTATACTTGATTACGAACAACACTATTGATGATGTTGTTAATGTGGTTTTGCATGGCTCGTTGCTGATCAACTGCTCGCAAATGGTGATAGTAAAAGTTAAGGTAATTATTAAAAATATAGTTGGGTTGACCATGATGTTTCCTATAAGATCTTTTATAGGCTGTTTTAATTTTCTCCCACATATTGTGTACTTTATTTCCTGAAAAAAATAATATATTTTACTTTATAATGATTGGATTAATTTAATTTTATTTAAAAAATTTTGTTAAATTTAAATTTCAATGACTTATTGTTTCAAAACAAATTTAATAGAGGAAAATTATAAAAAAAAATAAGGGTAAGCAAAAATTATTTGAATGCAATTCTATTAAAAATTAAAAAGTCACCATTAAAATGTTGTCTTGGAAAAGATCTATTCATGTTTCTGCTAATATTATTAAATGCCGCTACCTTTGCGTTAGGGTTTAGGAAATTTTGTCTATCATTAATGCTATCCCAAATTTCTGTATGTTGTTCAACTTGCAATATTAAATAAATTTTATGTCGCAGTGATGGGATATGATCGTATTGCGCCATCCTGTAATTTGTTATAATATTATTAATAAAATGACTTTTATACCTTATTTATAATTCTTTCTTTTTCTTATTTTTAAAAAAAATGAATATACTTTTACTTACTTAATAACTATGCAGTTTATGCTTTTAAAATACAAAAAATATCAATCTTAATTAAGATCTTTCGATACAGCAGTAAGACGCCGCTTTATGATTGAAAACTAAGCCAATTCAGAAAATTGCATGCAATTTCCTATACACGGGTTTCTTAAAAATGGCGTTGAATCCAAAAAATTAAAGATAATAATAAAAAAAAATTAATTAATTTATAAGAAATATTTTTTATAGGAAATTTGTAATGTATTTTTCTATTTGAAGAAATTTGTCATATTTTTAAAAAAGTAAAAAAAAAAGATGAAAAAAAATAGTTCAGACAAGGGAACAGAAAATTAAAAGGGCGAGCATAACATAAGATTTAAAGAGCTTTCGTTTACGAGAATTTAGTGTATACATATCGGTTTTTTTTCTTTGTCTTTTGCCTTTAACAAGATAGATTAAGAAAAGGACAGAAAAGCGAACAGAACCATTTTTATTACCGATTTTTATTACACGTGCGACATCTAATGATTTTTTGTACGATTTTCAAACGTTTTATTTAGCTTCAAGCAGATAGGTATTTGTTTTCTGTAAAACTGCGCGTGCATAGCTATACCGTAAAAAATAGTGTAAAAAAAAATTAATAAGATTCTACAAAAATATTTATAATTAAGTGGGTGTTTTTTTTTTAAATTCAAAGTGACTTTTTTAATATGGATGTGAATATTGAAAATATTAACCATAATGTACAATATCAGTTGCTCCAAGAAAATATGGCCCATCGGGAATATTCTCTTAAGGAGTATTCAAATATGTATTATGCACTCGTTTTAGCTGAATACCATTATCAGTTCGCTGAAAATATTTACCGATATACAAATCCGGGTCTTAATAGATATCCAGATTATCGTGTGTTTATTCGGTTACACAATCGCATGAACCGGTATGGATGCTTAGTTCCTAATCATGAGTATGGTGGCCGATATGCAAGAATAGACATCGAGTTGGAAAATTTAGTTTTGGCAGCGTTTAGAGAGGATAGTAACTTAAGCACGAAAGTTTGTGCACTTAGATTAGGAACAAATCATGTCACCGTTTATAGAATTTTAAAGTTTCATGGGATGAATCCGTATAGGTACCAAAAAGTTCAAGCTTTAATGGGGCCTAATGACTATGCTGCCCGAAGACAATTTTGTCTTACAATACAAGGTATGCAAAGACTTGGATGGGATATTGCATCTTTAATATTATTTACCGATGAGTGTACTTTCACTAACAATGGAATGCACAATCAACGAAATTTTGTCAGTTGGGCCAATGCGAATCTTCAGTAAATATTTACAATCATAAGTGTAAGCACTGTTAGTCTGCCGCGCTTGAATTTTCATTGAAAATTCAAGTATTCATTCAGCACTTTTACAAAGCTGCTACACTGACAAAAAAATTCGATTTGAGGCTAGCGGAATTTTTTTTATCTCTTTCCAACGATTGTAAATGACCGGAAAAGTATTGTTTACTTAAAAACAATGTTTTTAAATGTTTTTTCCGGTTCCTTGGGATATGCGTGTCTTGCGGTATCCATATGAAAAATTTTTTTAAAAATAGGAAAAGCAAAATTTTTTGTATAATTTTTTTTATACGTTTCAAGTCATTTGCAATCGTATGAAAATTAAAAAAAATTAGCCACAAGCAGAATTCTGTTCGCCGTCAGCGTATTTTGTTTCCAGTGTATAGAGGCAAGTATTTATTGAAGCAAAAAATAAAATATACAAATCATTTTAAAATTTGATGATTTAATCTTCCATAAAAAATTATTAATTTTTTGATGCCTAAAATTTTTGCTTGAAAATTCAAGTGCAGCAGTCTGACAGTATAGTTATTAAATTTTATTTTTTAATAATGCTTTCGATATCTTTTAGCTTAACAAGACAAGGGAACTTTCAACACCGATGGTCCATCAACGTTTGGGCTGGAATTATAGACAATAAAGTGGTATGCATACTCTTTTGCAATATAAACATTTTTGTAATTGTCTAGAAAACATATCATAGAAAAATTGAATGACATTGAAAATTATTTATGTTATAAATATGCTTGCAAAAGTGAATTAATTTTATTATTTTTTCAGATTGGACCAATTGAATTACCACCTCGTCTAAATGGAAACAATTATCTCCAGTTTCTGAGAAACCAACTGCCAGGTCTTATTGCAAGAGCTGGATTGCCTCCAGATACAATTAATAATCTTATATTTCTACATGATGGGGCTTCGTCACATTTCGCCAATATAGTGACAAATCATTTAAATACAGCTTATCCTGGGCGTTGGATTGGACGAGGAGGACCTATACCATGGCCTGCACGCAGCCCAGATCTAAATTGTCTTGATTATTATTTGTGGGGGCGTATTAAGAATCTAGTTTATCAAGGGGATACGACCACTCGCGAACAAACCTGGGCCAGAATACAAGACGCTTTCGCAAGTTTAACACCAGACGAAATTCAAAGAGCGACTCAAGATCTGTACGTGAGAGCTGAAAAATGTCTTAACAATCAAGGGATGCACTTTGAGCAATTATAAGATGCTTTTAAAAACTAAAATTTTTAATTAAAATATTCCTCAATCTGATATAATTAACTAAAATATATCACAGTAAAATTTTATTATAAATTTTATTATGTTAAAATTACAAAAAAAAAAAAATTTTATAAAATTATACTACAATTAAATTTAAAATACTTTATATTCATTGTTATAAAAAAAATAGAATTTAATAATTGAATTAATAACATTACTTTAAACAAAAATCACATTTAATTATATAGATCTAAGGACCTAGATTAAGATATTTAAATAAATATATAAAAATTATTTAAAATAAATAATTTAAATAAAAATATTTGTAACAATTTATTACTATAATTGAAAACAAAAATAATTATAGTTATACAAAATCAAAATTTTTAATACAGAGTTTGTAGTACTGATAACACAGAGTAAATGCATAAATTATGCATCATTAAAAGTGCTCCTACTGCTCCAAAAAGAGATATGCAAAATTAGAATGTCAATTACAAGTTTTTGAAGCTTAAATTCTACTTTATAAATATTGTATATCACTTGTTGGTGCAGATGGTGCACTTTTTCTAAAACATTTCTCATAGCAATATGATAAACTAAGTTTCTCGATAATCAGCTGAGCTATTCATACTAGTTCACTTTTTATTCTAGTAACACAGTGCATAAGCACGAAGAAAGATTTAGTAAAAATGCACCTTTAGCTCCAATTTGTAATATGCAAGTTTAGCGAGTCTATTACAAATTTCATACAATTTTTCTATCTTTAAACAGGCAATCAAGTTTATGAACAAAAATGATTCGATTTCAAAAATGATGCATATTACTTGCTGGAGCAGAAGGTGCACTTTTTCTAAAACTTTTCTCATAGCAGTATGATAAACTAAGTTTCTCGATAATCAGCTGAGCTATGCAAACTAGTTCACTTTTTATTCTAGTAACACAGTGCATAGGCACGAAGAAAGATTTAGTAAAAATGCACCTTCTGCTCCAATTTGTAATATGAAAGTTTAGCAAGTCTATTACAAGTTTTATAGAATTTCTCTATCTTTAGACAGACAATAAAGTTTACGTACAGAAATGAAACAGAAGCTTCAATTCGATTTCAAAAATATTGCATATTACTTGCTGGAGCAGTTGGTGCACTTTTTCTAAAACTTTTCTCATAGCAGTATGATAAACTAAGTTTCTCGATAATCAGCTGAGCTATGCATACTAGTTCACTTTTTATTTTGGTAACACAGTGCATAGGCACAAAGAAAGTTTTTGTAAAAATGCACCTTCTGCTCCAATTCGTAATATGCAAGTTTAACAAGTCGATTACAAGTTTTATACAATTTCTCCATCTTTAGACAGACAATAAAGTTTAAGTACAGAAATGAAACAGAAGCTTCAATTCGATTTCAAAAATATTGCATATTACTTGCTGGAGCAGTTGGTGCACTTTTTCTAAAACTTTTCTCATAGCAGTAAAATAAACTAAGTTTCTCGATAATCAGCTGAGCTATGCATACTAGTTCACTTTTTATTCTGGTAACACAGTGCATGAGCACGAAGAAAGATTTAGTAAAAATGCACCTTCTGCTCCAATTTGTAATATGAAAGTTTAGCAAGTCTATTACAAGTTTTATAGAATTTCTCCATCTTTAGACAGACAATAAAGTTTACGTACAGAAATGAAACAGAAGCTTCAATTCGATTTCAAAAATATTGCATATTACTTGCTGGAGCAGTTGGTGCACTTTTTCTAAAACTTTTCTCATAGCAGTATGATAAACTAAGTTTCTCGATAATCAGCTGAGCTATGCATACTAGTTCACTTTTTATTTTGGTAACACAGTGCATAGGCACAAAGAAAGTTTTTGTAAAAATGCACCTTCTGCTCCAATTCGTAATATGCAAGTTTAACAAGTCGATTACAAGTTTTATACAATTTCTCCATCTTTAGACAGACAATAAAGTTTACGTACAGAAATGAAACAGAAGCTTCAATTCGATTTCAAAAATATTGCATATTACTTGCTGGAGCAGTTGGTGCACTTTTTCTAAAACTTTTCTCATAGCAGTATGATAAACTAAGTTTCTCGATAATCAGCTGAGCTATGCATACTAGTTCACTTTTTATTCTGGTAACACAGTGCATGAGCACGAAGAAAGATTTAGTAAAAATGCACCTGCTGCTCCAATTTGTAATATGAAAGTTTAGCAAGTCTATTACAAGTTTTATAGAATTTCTCCATCTTTAGACAGACAATAAAGTTTACGTACAGAAATGAAACAGAAGCTTCAATTCGATTTCAAAAATATTGCATATTACTTTCTGGAGCAGTTGGTGCACTTTTTCTAAAACTTTTCTCATAGCAGTATGATAAACTAAGTTTCTCGATAATCAGCTGAGCTATGCATACTAGTTCACTTTTTATTCTGGTAACACACACAGTGCATATGCACAAAAAAATTTTAGTAAAAATGCACTTTCTGCTACAATAAGTAATATGCAAGACTATTACAAGTGTTTAAATTTTTATATCTTTATTTAATTTTTTTCATGAAAATGTATCATATTCTTGAAGTTGATATGCATAAATTTTGCATCTCTCTTGCTGCAGCAGAGGGTGCCCTTTTTCTAAAATATTTCTCTTACCGCAGTATAAAGAACTAATTTGGTATTGTCTCGATAATCAACTGTGCTATTAAAGAGTATAGCACACTTTTTTGCTACCATTACATTAAAAAAGCATGAAAAATGTTTAAGTAGAAATGCACCTCTGCTCCAATAATAAATATTCAAGTTTAGCATGTATACTGAAATATTGTAGAATTTCTCTATCTTTGGTCATGCAAGAACTTTTATGTACAAAATGTTATCTTTATCTTGAAGTTGACGAACATAAATATTTCATCTCTCTTGTTGGAGCAGAAGGTGCACTTTACATGACATATTTTTCATAGCATTAAGATGAACTTAGTTGCTATTGCCTCGATTATCAGCTGAGCAATTGACAAGTTGCTCACTTTTTTACTAACAACACATTAGAAATGCCAGAAAAATGTTAAAGTAAAAATGCACCTACTGCTCCAATAATAAATATTCAAGATTAGCATGTTGATTACAAGTTTTTCAGAATTTTACTATCTTTAGACAGACAATTATCAATTTTAAGTAAAAAAATCTATTAAAAGCACCAGTTCGTTATGCAACAATATTGTATCTCACCTATTGAAGCAGATGGTGAACTTTACCTAAAATATTTCTCACTTCATTAAGATGAAGTTGCTATTGCTCGTTAATCAGCTGAGCTATTGATGAGTGTAGTACACTTTTTTATAACCAACGCAGTACAAATGCATGAAAAATATTTAAGTAAAAATGCACCTTCTGCCACAATAAGAAATATTCAAGATTAGCATGTATATTGAAAGACTTTAGAATTTCTCTATCTTTAGTCAAACAATAACTTTTATGCACAAAATGTTATCTTAATCTTGAATTTGACGAACATAAATATTTCATCTCTCTTGTTGGAACAGAAGGTGCACTTTTTATAACACATTTTTCATAGCATTAAGATGAACTTAGTTGGTATTGCCTCGATAATCAACTGAGCAATTAATGACTAGTTACCTTTTTTTTGCCGATAACACAGTACAAAAGCATGAAAAATGTTTAAGTATAAATGCACCTTTAGCTCCAATAAGTAATATGCAAGATTACCATGTCGATTACAAAGTTTTTAGAATTTCTCTATCTTTAGACAGACAATAAATTTTATGTACAAAAATGTATCCTAATCTTGAATTTGATATGCATAAATTTTGCATCTGTGTTGCTTTGGAGCAGAAGGTGCACTTTTTCTAAAACGTTTCTTATAGCGCAGTATAATGAACTAAATTGCTACTTTCTCGATAATCAGCTGAGCTTCTAAGGAGTAGTTTACTTTTTCTCTTGATAACACCGTGCATGAAAATTATTTAAGTTAAATTGCACCTTCTGCTCTGATAAGAAATATTTATAATTTTGATCTTGTTGCTGCTATTCTAGATTTTTTAAATTTATTTTGAAGATGCTAAAACAAATAATTAAAATTAGTAAATAAATATTTTATTTTTTTAATTTAATGTTTAAAGTTAAAGCTTATGGTAGTATTGCCCTTTCTGATATTCTGTCAACTCCTTCCATCATTTCAAAATAATTTTAACGAAGCTAGTAGATTAGAGTTAGCCAAAACTATTAGTAGTTTTAAAATTGCTGGATACAGTAGAATGTGTCTTGCCAGATGAATTGTTTTGGACAAAGGCAATCTGTAGTTGATCAGGACGAGACGATAAGCTAAAGGGCTTTTTGATTTTGCTCTAAATTCAAGTTATGAATTACACCTTGAAGATTAACGCATAATAAATTAATTTTAATTTAAAAAATAAATTATAACAAAAATCTTACTTTTATGAGGCGTCCGTTAATTTTTTTTTAATTCAACGCGTTTCCAAAACTTGATTATTCAAACATATTTTTTTAAAAAATTGGGCTCTTAAAGTTTCTTGAATAAATTTTTGATGGTTAAGCTTGAAAGCACCAAAAAAAATATTTTCGAATGAAAATCCCTGTCAAGACCCTATATTTTTTTTATTAACACAATTACCATTGTCGGTAATAAAGAAACTTCACTTTTTCTTTATCATAATTTTTTTCATTTTGAAAACTTGCCTTAAAAAATTTAAAGGGCTTTTTTGTTATTGTTTACGGTACATCAAAATACCACGTATTGGGTAAATCCCTGTATTAAATATAAAATGAAAAATTTAATTGTTCATTCATAAGTAAAACTTTTGACAAATATAAACTTTTCGTTAAAAACGAAGGCGGGGTTTAAACATTTTTTTTGGAAGAAATTTAAAACATCTGTCCAGTAATGTTTGAAAGTAGGTGGGGCTTAAAAAAACAACGAAATTTTTTTTACAATGTTTTGGTAAAACATGTATAACAAATTTTATTACGTTAACTTTTTTTAAAATTAAAAAATGCTAATGCTAATATAAAAAATGCTATAAGTTGAAACATATCGAAATTAAACATCAAATTTTCAATATGAAATTTAAAATCCATAATATATTAAAATATTTGATTTCAGGTAGAAATTTTAATAATAAAATATTTTAAACAAAATATTTTGAGAATTTGATTTTGAATTTAATCCTCCCGTATCGAAAAATCCTGTACAAGCGTTGTGCACAAGCTTGTGCACAAAAACGCGAATTTTTTTGCACAAAATAGAAAAAAACTTAAATTAAATAAATATGGACGGCGAACCAAAATATAGTCCTCCAAGAGTCCAGGTAATATCATTTACCGAAAAAAGGGTATAAAAGTTATCCAATATGGCGTATCCGAAAACTTTAAAAACACTCGAAAATCAATTTTCTGCATTAGATTTTGGTTTTTAAGATCAATGAAAACGAATTTGATATGTAAAATTTCATAATTTGATCGTGCAAATATATTTCGGTTTTCCCATATGGCGGACCCGAAAATTTCAAAAATCTCCGAAAATCAATTTTCTGCATTAGATTTGGGTTTTCAAGCTCAGTAAAAACAAATTTGAGATGTAAATTTTCATTATTTAACCTCGCGAATATCTTTCGGTTTTCCAATATGGAGGACACGAAAATTTCAAAAACACCCGAAAATAAAATTTCTGCATTAGATTTGGGTTTTCAAGCTCAGTAAAAACAAATTTGAGATGTAAATTTTCATTATTTGACCTCACGAATATTCTTCGGTTTTCCAATATGGCGGAAAAAATACCCGAATATTAATTTTGATTAGAAATAAATAAATATTAAATAAAAATATTAAATAAAAATCAAAATTGATTTTCGGGTATTTTTGAAATTTTCGGAAAACCTAAAGATATTCGCGAGTTCAAATAATGAAAATTTATATCTCAAATTTGTTTATACTGAGCATGAAAACCCAAATCTAATGCAAAAATTTTATTTTCGGGTATTTTTGAAATTTTCGTGTCTGCCATATTGGAAAACTGAAAGATATTCGCGAGGTCAAATAATGAAAATTTAAATCTGAAATTTGTTTTTACTGAGCTTGAAAACCCAATTCTGATGCAGAAATTTTATTTTCGGGTGTTTTTGAAATTTTCGTGTCCGCCATATTGGAAAACCGAAAAATATTCGCGAGGTCTAATAATGAATATTTACATCTTAAACTTGTTTATACTGAGCTTGAAAACCCAAATCTAATGCAGAAAATTGATTTTTGAGGATTTTTGAAATTTTCGGGTCTGCCATATTGGAAAACCGAAATATATTTGCACGGTCAAATTATGAAATTTTACATATCAAATTCGTTTTCATTGATCTTGAAAACCCAAATCTAATGCAGAAAATTGATTTTCGAGTGTTTTTAGAGTTTTCGGATACGTCATATTGGATAACTTTTATACCCTTTTTTCGGTAAATGATATTTTTAAGTAATAATATCTTCCTGAGGATTACCTGGACTATATTTTGGTTCGCCGTCCATATTTATTAAATTTAAGGTTTTTTCTATTTTGTGCAAAAAATTTCGCGTTTTTGTGCACAAGCTTGTGTACAAACTTGTGTACATCTTGTGCACAACGTTGTGCACAACGCTTGTACAGGATTTTTCGATACGGGATTACTTACCTATATATTTTATATTTTGATTACCTCAATAAAAATAATTAATCTAGTTTTTTATAAATTACATTTCATATAACTATTACCCTATATAGAACTTTTTACATACTTGATTGCATTTTTATTCTGTATAATTTTTTTTTTACAAAATGAAGTAGATCTAGTGAAAATAAAATAAATATTTTAAATGCATACATTTTAGTGTACATTAAATTTATACATTTTAGTGTAAAGTAAATACAATCAAATAAAAGAAATGTGAATCATTACATAAATTTTTATTGCTTATTGCGTTAAAGTCTGTGCAAATCTTTTTGAAGCTGCCTGTTTCTTTCAAAAGTTTCCTTGTATTCGTTTCTTTTTTGAGAGTCAAGCAATCGATTTCTGTAGTTTGGTATTGAAGGACCTCTGTTTATTAAACCTTTTTTATTATCTAAAACATACTAAAATTCTTCATCTCTTATGAGGAAAATATTGTGGAGGATACAAGCAGCGATTATATAAA
Source organism: Anagrus nilaparvatae (assembly GCA_022575985.1). NCBI lineage: Eukaryota > Metazoa > Arthropoda > Insecta > Hymenoptera > Mymaridae > Anagrus > Anagrus nilaparvatae. The sequence goes on from JAKSXM010000129.1 coordinate 929,274, forward strand.
ATGGAATCATCTTTATATTGTTTATTTGGCAAAGTCCTAAAATTCTCCTCCATCGCATCTTCAATTATCTAATGGAACATTCAACAAAAATACTGTTACTTGACAACTGTTTATTAAAATTTTTGTGTGCTGGAGTCAAATGACCATTGTCTTTGTATGGCGTAATAACATTATTTTGTAATGTGTATGCTGAATCAACCAATACATAGTAGTTATCATAAAAATGCTCCTCGTTACATATATCTTGGACCTCTGAATATCTAAAAACTCTTGAATCATGAACTGATCCAGGAAATCCAGAAAAACAATGAATAAATTGTAATCTATGATTATATCTAACCGAAAGAAAATATTGGAATTGTTTGTATAAAAAAATTTTAAATATAAATAAATATTGCAATTTACTTGTAACTCAATTGAGGAGAATTTTTTTCTATTCATATAGAGGAAAGCAAGAAGTTTAACGCTACACGCGGACTCTGTAGAAATTAAACAATATGGATGCTAGTGAGTTTACAGAAAGTACATAAGTATATGTACTAAATATTTAATATTTAATGTCAAAAAATATTATTTAAAATGTATTTTTCTCCCAGAAGTACTCTGGCAAAAAATAAAAAAGTATGTAGTGCCCCAGGTTGTAAAACAAATAATCGTGATGACGTTTGACTCCGATATCATAAAATTCCAAAATTAGGTAGTGAGTGTGTTAAAAAAATGAAATATTTTAATAAACCTGAAAATGTTGGCAAAGGCCAAGAATGGAGGAGAATTCTAAACATTCAAGTTATTAAAGACAATCCACTATGTTCTTTGCATTTTACGGATTCAGATTACATTTTTCCAGGTTAGTACATGGGTCAATATTTGTGAACTGTATATGACTTTGCATGGTCGGGTTTTGAAATGTACTCTAAAGCATGTTTGGTCGAAAGCATATATAAAAAAAATAATTTTCCCTAATTATTAGCTTTTTAGATCCAATCCTTTATTTTTTACAGCGATTTTTGTTTTTTGCAATTTTTTGAAATTTTTAATTTTTGAAAAATTTATGTTCATTAATTTTTCTCGCAAACGCGCACTTTACAATAAAATTTTTTTTCCTTATAGTAACTTATAGGAAATTTCCCGTAGAATTAGATTCTTGGGTCCAAATTTTTTTTGAACTGCGCATGCGCGAGAAAATCAAATTTCTTGGTTTACCTTTTCTAGCTCATATGCCTCAGCTGCAGAAAGCTCAATTTCCATCTTGTTGGTCTCAAATTGTATATTTTTTCATATACTTTCAGCTTAAGAAATCATTTTATTGGGTAAATTTAATTTAAAAGCACTTAAATTAAAAAATAGCGATTTTTAAAAAATCATTTTTCACAAATTCTGAATTTCCCGCCAAGTCATGTGACCAAATGAAAATCTGACTAAAAATTCGGATTTAGCAAAAAATTTTACATAAGGATACCAATTTTCGTCTTATTTCATTAAATAGTTTTTAAGATATCCCATTTTAAAGATAAAGATTAAAATTGACTTTTTTTAAAAAACCCTAAAAATGGAACTCTGACTTTAAATTATCATATCTGCTAAGAAAATAATTATAAAAAGACGAGTAAAAATTTTTTGGAAATTTAGAGCTTGTAAAAAACTTTTTAAGGCCTATAGAACTCGTTTCTTTTAAAAATTAGAATTTTGACAGCAATTTGAAAATTGGTCATTTTTGGGTAAGAATAGGCATTTGGTTTATTGACTATCACCATGAAATAATTAACGACAAATAATTGCGGTGTATATTACCTGAATGGTGACACTTATACCAAAAAAATGAGACTAATTGGAAGTATTTTGGTTAACTGGCGAGGTTGCAGCTTTGTATTAAAGATTATGAAAAAATCCTATTTTATAACATTATCGTATTTTGCAGTAATTTAGTATTTTGCTATTTCTTTTATTTCTATAGCGTTACGGAAACATCCAAAACTTTTCCAAAAAGGGAGTCTTTTGTAAATTTTCTCGAGAAATCCGAAAATTTGGTCAAAATTTTCAATAGGTGACTAGCAAATTCAAAAATTAGTATCCTTATGTAAAATTTTCCGCTGAATCCAAATTTTTAGTCAGATTTTCATTTGGTCACATGACTTGGCGGGAAATTCAAAATTTGTGAAAAATGATTTTTTAAAAATCGCTATTTTTCAATTTTAGTGCTTTTAAATTAAATTAACCCAAAAAAATGATTTCATAAGCTGAAAGTATATGAAAAAACATACAATTTGAGACCAACAGGATGAAAATTGAGCTGTCTGCAGCTGAGGCATATAAGCTAGAAAAGATAAAGCAAGAAAGTTGATTTTCTCGCGCATGCGCAGTTCAAAAAAAAATTTGGATTTATTGTAAAGTGCGTGTTTGCGAGAAAAATTAATGAACATAAATTTCTCAAAAATTAAAAATTTCAAAAAATTGAATAAAACAAAAATCGCTATAAAAAATAGAGGATTGGATCTAAATAGCTAAAAATTGGGGAAAATTATTTTTTTTATATATGCTTTCGACCAAACATACTTTGGAGTACATTCTCAGACTCGAAAATCCAAACTGTATACACTTCACAAATATTGACCCTCATACAAGTCAATGTTAAAAAATATTTTTAAAAAGTCATAATATTTATTTTCCTTCTGTTAACATACTTTAATTTTGATAATTTCATTCACTAATACTTTTTGTAAATAAATGTACAAATTATATTTTAGATATTAATTCCAATAAGAGATTACTCAAGAATACTGCATTACCCAAAAAAAAAGTGGGTGAAAAAAAATCTCTGTTAGCAGAAACAAGAGCAAAAAGAGCATTAAAAAGAAGTAGTCAAAAAATTCAAGCACCGTTTGAATCAAAATTCTCAGTATACGAAGACTCGTTTGCCTCAACCTCAAAACAGTCCAATATAACAGCTGAAACATCAAAAAATACAGATACTCATAATTTAATTGATGAAGAATTTGGTGTTGAAAAATGTAAATTATGTGAATATAACGAAGAATATGAAGAAGTCTTTCAACATGAGTCGAATATACCTGATGTTGCTAAACCATTGGACAGATGTAGCACACCTATCAGAGGAGAATATATACCATGTGTAAATAATAAACAATTGAATTTATCAAACATTATTAACCAATTTGATAAATGCACTCTTGAAGATAAATCTACTCCGGTATTAAGAGGTGATTTTCTTTTTTCATTCATTTCTACACATATTGAAAGTGATTCGGATTCACTCAGCTTTTGTGACATAAGAAACTTTAAAATTATGAATGAACTCATTAATTTATTCGATGAATTATATCCTCAAAAAAAAAGCTTATTAACAACACAAGAAAAAATTGTATTAACAACAAAGAAATTAAAAACAAATTTAAGCTTCATTTGCATTTCAAAACTGTTTAAGACAATAGCTCCTTCTACATATAGGTATGTGTTTTATGATACACTTAAAAAACTTGCAATAATTTTACAGCCTTTGCTGACATGGAGACCTAAAGAAGAGATATTAAGAAATCTTCCTCGATGCTTCGAAAAGTTTACAGATACAGTATGTGTAATAGACTGCACTGAAGTACATATTCATGCTCCAAAATGTTTGAAATGTAGGATCAAATTTTATTCTAACTATAAATCTGATTTTACTGTAAAGTTTATGGTGGGAACTACACCATCTGGGCTCATACATTATGTAAGTAAAGCTTATGGAAGAAGAGCATCCGACAAAGCTATATTTACACAAAGTGGCATTATAAGTAACTTCACTCCCACCCAAGATGCAGTTATGGTTGATAGAGGGTTTCTTATCGCTGATGAATGTGCAATGGAAAGAATAAAACTAATAAGACCCCCATTTAAAAAAGATAAAGTGCAGTTCAGTGAAGAAGATTCTATACGTACTAGAAAAATAGCTGCAGCTAGAATGCACATAGAGCGAATAAATGCTCGAATAAAAGTTATGCAACTTTTGGATGGAAAAATGGACTAGCATCTGGTAAAATATGCTGATGAAATATTTACAGTTTGCTGTGGACTTGCAAATCTTGGATCACCAATATGAGCTGTCGACAAATTTTAAATATTAAACAAATCTATTTTACAATTTTTAAATTACTTAAAATTACTTTTAAAATATTTATCTAAATAAGTTTAAAACATTCCATTCTAAAAATAAAAATTGTAAACATAATTAATTACAAAAATAAAAGTTGTAAATAATTTAGTCACTTAACCTATGGAATAAAAATTGCAATAAAATTAAATTTTAAATAATATTTTATTTTAAAAATTTTCATTATAAAATAAAAAGTAAATAAATTTTTGAAAGATATTTTTTTTATTCACATTTTTGTACAAACAAAATAAAGTATACATGTCTTCAGAATACATTTTATTTTTATAATAATATTACTTTATGTTGGAGTCCAGTTGGTGGCGCTCTCTATTGTCAATTATTTATTACTATATGAAAAAGAAGAGGGAGCACTAACGAAGTCAGTCATTCGTCAGACATTGTGCAGTGCACTTCTTATGTTATTGATTTTTTATTGACGCGTTGTATTTCGATGGATATTATATTAAAATAAAATAGTAGATGTGTATTAAGAATGAAATAGATGTGTATTTAAATAAATGATCATATATTAATAATAAATTAGTGTTAATATTTATTATATAATAATAAATTCGATAGGTTATGGGCCAGCCATACACGCTTGAAATTTTATGCTCCGTATTTTTATTATAAAAAAAAGTGTTAGTGATTAAAAATAAAAAAGTGTGATTTTGTGCTTAAAAAAAAAAGAAATCGATAAGAAAAACTTGGATGTAGAGTACGTATTTATTTTTTTTTAGTGAACACAAAATCTAAAAATGGCTAGCGGCACAGAAATGAAAGGTAGGAATTTCTTAGATGAGAAAATTATAAAAGTAAAAAAAAAAATAAAGATGTGAATGAAGGCCGCTCTTTATATTTTTTTAAGATGTGATATTTTTTGCTAAATAAAAATTTAATTTTGATGAGTTATTACAAAAATAGCCAATTATATCATAAAAGACAATCGTTATAGACGCATTTTTTTTAAATAAAAAAAAATAATAATTATTTTTTTTTAAGAAAATGGTAGTTAAAGATGAGTTTATGGAATATTGTTTTTGGCCGATTAATGAGATGTTGATATTATTTAATATAAATAATAAACGGCCGGCATAGACGAGTTTATTTATTTTGATGAAATTTATTATTTTCACAAAATAAGCATGCATGCAATTTTTTTTCTTGATGAGATTTTAAGGTTATTATTATTATAAATAAAAAAAAAAGAAGTATAAAGAAAAATAATAATAATCATAATATTAAAATTTTATTTTGATGAGTCATTTTTTTAGGTTATTTTTTTGAATTTTTTTTAGAAACAAAAATTTAATATTTTGATGTGATCTTTTTTAAAAAAATAAAAATTTAATTAAAATTGATTTGTTGAAACATTTTAGCTTAATTTTTTTTTAAACAAAAATAATATTTTGATGTAACCCTTTTTTTTTACAAAAATGTAATTGAAATTTATTTCATGAGATATCTTAGGTTAATTTTGTTAAACAAAATTAATATTTTGGTGTGATCTATTTATTAAAAAAAAAAAGAATTATTTGATGCGATAATTTTTTAATGAAATAAAAAAATTAATTTTTTTTTAAATAGATGTGATAACTTTAAGGTTAGTTTTAAGTGTGTGAATGTGTATGTGTGTGTAAGTACTTACATTATTAAAGTGATTTAATTTTTAATTTAATTTTTTTTTAAATGTATGTGTATGCTCGTGTATATATCTTAATACTATATATATTTAAAAATTTATTTGTTTGTCTGTCTGTATGTCTGTCTGTCCCCTCATCATGCAAGAACCGCTGAATCAATTGGCATAAAACCGGTGTCAAAATGAAGAAAAAAAGTCTGCGGGTGACATAGGCCCACGGTTGCCCTTAGTGGGTTCCAACCCGAAATGCGTTCTGACGTCAAAGTTTCGATTGATTCCTGTCAAGTACACTTACCTTATATAAAAAATTTCAATTTTAAAAAAATCCGTCGGGCGCTTTTTGAGAAAAGCTCAAAAAGCACCCAAAAATGGGTATATTTGCGTAAAAAAAATTTAACAGTTTTTTTTAGTATTTGAACATAATATTTACATAATATTTGCTTACAAATAGTATTAAATGAAAATATTATTTCCATAAATACGATAATTTATATAAAAAACGATGATTTTAGCCCTCAGGAAGCTGCCTTACAGGTTGCAAATCGTTCAAAGCGCTTTTAACGTATTCTTTAATAGATTTGGAAATTTTGATTAAAAAATAGTTAAAATTAAGCAGTTATGTAAGAAATACACCTCTTTTATATAAAAAATTAATAATTAAATTACACTATGTATGTTCCGTTAGCGCGCTAAAACTAAAAAAAGTAAAAATGGCCAAAAATAAAAAAATTAAAATTTTAAATGAAATTTGTTTGTTTTTTTTTTTTTCATATATATATTTATTTACTTCAAAAATTAATATTTTTATTTACTACGATACAGCATAAATTACATAGTACTACAATAACAAATATATTATATGGTTGTGTATTTTTTTTTACACACTAAATGAAAAAAAAAAATTATAAAAAATATTTATAAAAAAATAAAAAGTTTAAATATAAATTTTTTTATAATGTATACATAGATCTACTACGTAATCAAATAAAAATAAAATTTAATTTAAGTATTAAACAATTTTTAATTGCAAAGAAATATAAAAAATATTATATTATATTATTACACAATATATTATAAATGTAAGCTGTTATATTTACACACAGCTTTTTTTAATGAATCATGATATTTTTCATTAACTTCATTTATTTTAAAGTCATTCCAAGTTTGTGCAAAATCGCTGTGGACTGATTCCATGGCTTGTTCAGAAAAATTACCTAAGCCTTTTTGATACTTATTACAAAAATGAGAGATGTGAAAAAATACAGCGTGGACCTTAGGAGTTACAGATATATCTAATAGCAAGTAGCTCTTTCTAAAATCATTAATACGGTTCTCAAAATCATCTTTGAGTTGTAATGAAAAGCAAGATTCAACTACAAGATTAAATTTAGCAAATGTATCAACATAATTTAAAGTTTCTAATGGACTTATAGAACGTAAGCTATCAACGTGCTTTAATAATATCCTGCAAGAATTTCCATTAAATGCAGGTTTTTTAGACTTTTTATCTCTTTGAACATTGCATTTTTTTGCCCATTGTATACTAACTGTTTCATATTCTTTAAGCATGTGATCATATAGCTTATTAACAACGCCAATCAGTAAATGAAGTTCAGGAGGTACAACTATATCTATTATTTTTTCATTTTCATCGCGATTACTAATTAGCGGAGGGTACTTACAATTTTTAAATTTGCCTGCATCTGCTATCTTTTTGCCACGTTCTGTCCATTCATTAAAATTTTCCAAGCAATCCTTGACCGTACGATAATTTCCACATTTATTTAACTGATTTTTTTTTGCATCACACCAAGTACAAGGAGTGTTTGAAGTATGTGATTGCAGTCCTGTAATAATATTTGCCACTTTTAAATCAACTGAAAAAATTCCATAAAAATCGTTTAAATTTAACAATTTCCATATTTCGGACAAGTTTTCATAATTTTCTTGACAATTATTCATGATAGATATAATAAAAAGGCGCTTTACACCTGTGTTTTTAAAATCTTTTTCTACAACGCTGTCATCATACTTCATTCTTTTTGCAGAAACCTCATCATCATAAAAATTAAGCTCACTTGTAACGCTTAAGCAGAATTTTAAAAAACCACCCCCACCGTCTATTCCAAAAATAAGACGAGAGTCTAGGATTGATCTTTTTTTTTCAGCTGCACTAACCAACTCTTTCAGCATAGTACAATGAATCCCTTTTGAATTTTCGTAAATTTTCTCACTTTTTTTCTTTCTTTCAATAACATTAAATTGCGAAATCCCGAAATAATTTTCAAGCTCTTTTCTTCTCTCACTTACTTTTTCTCGAACATTTGGTTCAAAAAGATTTCTGTTCTTCGTTTCCTTGCGCATCAGTTTAGTAAATGTTTCAACATCATTATCGGATAAATTCATTTTGGTTTGAATCTTTAAGACACTATCTGTTGAAATGCATACTGGTTTATGATTCATTTTTCGCAAATTGGGTTTCACTAAAACGTTTAACTTTTTTCCAGTACCTCGTTGATGCAAAGAAATAGTTTGATTATTTTTTTCGGAATTTTCAACTGATTTTTTTACCAAGTCTGCACAAATCATTTCCTTTTGTTTTTCGTTACAATGTAAATCAATAATTTCCTTTATATTATTTATTGAATTTGATTTATTGCACTTGTGCATTTTTCCTCTTTTTTTTATGCTGCAGCACTTATCACAAATTTTTGTACAATGGTCTGCCTTCTTTTTATGTATTTTTTTACTAGAAAGTAATCCTAATAAAGATGATGATTTTTTGTTACCAATCATCAAATTTGGATTTCCTGGATTCCTCGCTATTTGGCAAACAGTGCAATCACAAGTCAAGGCTTTGTTTGATCTAGTATTTTTTTTAAATTTTAATTCAGAGTAATCAGGCATTTTTAAATTTTCTGTGTTATTATTTTTTTCGCATGTATATAATATTAAATTACAGCCCTTACATACAGATAATGGTATTTTCTCATCGTTTTCATTAAATGAGGGAATTAATTTTTTTACTCTGTTTTTTAAAAAATATGTTAATCTAAACAAATTTTTTCCTTTTTTCAGCCACACTAAGCAAACTTTTTCTCTGTTCTCATCATGAGAACAAAATTTCCCTTGTTTTTTAATCATTATTAAATTAAAAATAAAAAATGTTATTTTTTGTGAAAATATTATAATATAATTTAATTATAAACATGAAGTGAGCTCTTCACAAAAGCCAAAATAAAACTAAATAAAAAATTATATTGTTATAAACAAACGCTAACAATGTTGTTCCTTAGTCTATATGTATATATATATATATACATACATATAGCACATTTTTTGTTTATTTATTTTTGGTCTATATGTTAAAAACATAAAAATTAAAAATTTGTAAACAAAACCAATCTATTGTTTCATTCATTAATATCGAAATAAATAAAATAATGTATGCCCCAGTATTACTCGTATATTATTAGATATTTAAGAATAAATTTTTAATTTAGAAAATATACTAGTATTAAAATAGTTTTAGATTCATTAAAAAAAATAAAACCTCTTAAAAACTTTGAAAATGTAAAATTTTAATTTTTTTATTTTTGGCCATTTTTACTTTTTTTAGTTTTAGCGCGCTAACGGAACATACATAGTGTAATTTAATTATTAATTTTTTATATAAAAGAGGTGTATTTCTTACATAACTGCTTAATTTTAACTATTTTTTAATCAAAATTTCCAAATCTATTAAAGAATACGTTAAAAGCGCTTTGAACGATTTGCAACCTGTAAGGCAGCTTCCTGAGGGCTAAAATCATCGTTTTTTATATAAATTATCGTATTTATGGAAATAATATTTTCATTTAATACTATTTGTAAGCAAATATTATGTAAATATTATGTTCAAATACTAAAAAAAACTGTTAAATTTTTTTTACGCAAATATACCCATTTTTGGGTGCTTTTTGAGCTTTTCTCAAAAAGCGCCCGACGGATTTTTTTAAAATTGAAATTTTTTATATAAGGTAAGTGTACTTGACAGGAATCAATCGAAACTTTGACGTCAGAACGCATTTCGGGTTGGAACCCACTAAGGGCAACCGTGAGGCCATAGATTTTCTGTTTAACTATCGTAGTTTTTGAGATATCTAATTTTCAGTGATTTTGAACTTGATAAAATTTTTTAAAATTTTAAACAAAATTTGAAAAATCTCGAGACAATCGAAAAATTTTCTTATCGCACTTTGTAGTATTCGATTCAGCACCAATTTTTACGTATTCTCTGAAATTTTTATTCAAAACGGAGGTATCTTTAAAATTTTATAAAATATTTTTTAAGCTGGTAAAAAATTTTTTTCTTCATTTTTTTATTTTTTATGGTATTTTTAATAATTTGTCTGTACCCTGATGGCTCAAGAACCACCAAACTAATTGACATGAAACCGGTGTCAAAATATAGAAAAAAAAGTCTGCGGGCGATATAGGACATAGATTTTCTTCTCAGCTGTCGTAGTTTTTGAGATATTTAATTTTTACTATTTATGGAGAAATTAAAATTTTTTAAAAAAGTGAAATATCTAAAAAATATGAAAAAATTTTACTATAAGACTTGGTATTAATTGATTCGGCACTAATTTATACGTACTCAGTTATATTTTGTTCAAAATGGAGACATCTTTAAAAATTAGCAACATTTTTTGTATATCTTAATACTATATACTATATACTAGGGGGCTCCGCCCCCTGCGCGCTTCGCATGCCAACCCCCGTAGAGTGATTGAAAAAGTGGGTTAGTCATGAGAACAAAAAATTATTTTGTAAAAATATATTTTTTTATTATTTTGTTTTTCTTTTATTTTAAAATTCGTTAATAGGTTTATAATTAATTGATTTATCGGCTTAAAAATAAAAAAAAATAAAATCACTTGGTCGCTGGTTTTGCCCAGTAGTATCTGATTCGCCCGAAAGTATCAAATTAGCCCAAAATTGTCAATAACTAAGAAAATGGAAAATTTTAGTATACCTTATAAAGTTCACTTACACACACAATGTCAGGTTTTGCCCAATAGTACCATATTGGCCCAAAAGTGTCAGAGTGGCCCAAAAGTATCAGAGTGGCCCAAAAGTGTCATTCAACAGCGGCGGCAGCGGTTATAACTTTATAATATATAGAGATATGTAAAAATTTGTCTGTCGGGATTGGGCATAGCCTCTCCAATATCTTCTTAAATATGGTTCTGTAATCCATAATTATAAATTTACTGGAAACTTCGCTGGAGACAGAACTAGGCTTCTCTGAAAACTCTGGAGGTGTTTGCATAATTATAGTTAAATTTGCAGTGAAAAATGATTTTTTCAAGTAACAGTAACAGAAGTATTTGACACAGGGGGGGGGCGGAGCCCCCCTCTAACTTTTGCTTACTATATATTATATTACTACTATATACTATATACTATACTACTATATACTTACTATATATTATATATATTCAACTCAAATTTTAGGGTATAGCTTGGGGTGATAAAAAAGTCCCTCAGCCAAAGTTTTAGTCCTCTATCACCTCATGGGCCCGAAATATGTCTGTTCAAAAGTCCAAAAATAGCCTGATCTGGCCCATTTTCAAAATTACACCATTCTTTTGAATTAACTACAAATTTTATTTTATTGGTCACATTTGAACTAGTAAAAGGTCTACATTAAGAAAAAAATTTTAGCTTATTTCAAGGCGTTAATTTTTTTTGACATTGATATATATTTTGGACAATAACAACATGATAATAATAAAGAATCAATAACAACAACACCGGGAACAGATCAGGGGGGGCGGAGCCCCCCCTCACATCTATGCTAGTTTGTTATATATGCGGGGCGTATACATGAGTTTGAATACTAATAATTTTATTTATTTTCAGAAATTTTATTTTCAAGATTTTTTTTCAAATATTGGAAGCCATATTTAAACTCATGCTTGCAGATGTTCTGTATGCGCGAGTATAAAATTGTTGATAGATGTGAATATTTGTACTGTATGTCTATTTTTACAAAATAAAAAGATCTTTTACATAGGTGTGTTAATTTTTAATAAAAAGAATAAAATAAATAAAAAAATAATAATAAATTAAATTAATATTCATGAATAAATCTTAACTATTAGCTGGTTTGTAAATATGTGGAGTTTAATTGTGTTCATTAAGCTTCATGTATTAGCAAGGATGATCTTGAATACATTCTTGTGTTCAGAAGTAAAAGAGGTTATTCACTTCTAAAATATATTATGCTTGTGTTCAGTTAATAAATTTTGAAGTTTTACTTGATAAATATTTAGATTAAGAGGTAATAATTTGTTATTTAGCTATTTATGATATAATTGCTAAAAAAATTAAACTTGGTGGCTAAAGCTATAGAAATAGAAGAAACAGTTGGTGAAAAACTACTAATACCTCTAAAAATCCAGCATAATATTGGGGATAGTGATGCTGAGATAGATGAGATTTGAGATGATAATATTATAGATGGGATTGATGAGAATTTAGATAAGGAATTAAATATATATGACAATGAGAAAAATTTAAAAGTGGAAGATGAGAGTAAAAAGATCCCCAATATAGAAGGTAAAAAGAAATACCTATTATAAAAAGAATTGAAAAATATAATATTCAGCTGAAAAATAATAAAGGTTCCGTAACAATAATTAATAATAACTTTAAAGTATCAGAATATAGACGGGAATTAGATGAGATTAGACGGGTATATTTAATAAAAATCAAAGAACAATGGACGTTATTATAGAAGTTAACAAAGATACAATAAAATGTTTAAAAGATAAATTAGAGATGAGTTAGAAGAGTCCATGCATAACTTAAGAAATATAGACGCGTTAACTAAAAGGTTAGAAATTGCTATAAGTCTTGTAAACAACCTTAATAGAAGAGAAAATAATAATCAGGTAAGATTAAAAGATAAGGTAAACAATGAAAGCATTACTATATTTAATTTGACTTTAGAACCTGATTGTTTTAACTTTATTAAGAGTAATAAATTAAAACTTTATAACTAATGAAATTAATAAGATGAGATCCATAACTAATAATACTTCAAATGGAGATGAGTCAATTTTAAAGGATTTAAAAGTAGTTTTTTAAAAATAATTTTTCTTTGCGTGATAACAGCTCAAGACGAGATTATAAAATAAAATCTTATAAGATGAGATTTGAATATTTTATAGATTATTTTAACACTGAATTACGGGCTAAAGATTTGTTGTATATGATAGATTCAAAAAGTAAAACCATAGAATATTTTGATGATAATATTATTCAAATGCAAAAATATAAAGTTCCGGTTATTTTAATTAAAAGAATTGATTATCATTATTATAGTAAAATTATAGATGTGACTGATGCAATATTCAATATGCAATACAAATATTAAATAAAATAAAAGAAATTAAGAGATGCGAAAATAACTTCTGTAGACTTAATAAAACAATTATATAATGTAAAATTCCTTTCAAATAAAGAAAAAGAAATTGAATTTTGGGTTAAATTTAAAAAAAAAAATAGGTAAAAATTATAACAATGTTTCCAGTGAATACCCATTGTCAGATTAAGAAATTCGAGATTTGTTTTGTCAAGCTATAGAAAAGAGTGTTGAGAAAGATGAGGCTAGAAATAGAAGTACATCTAATAGAAATAATGGAATTCAATTAAGACAAGTTTCTAATCAAAGAGCTTAGGCACTTTCTGGTAATGCTGGTTAAAAAGACAGAATGCGATGCTATGGGCCATATTGGAGCAAATTGCCCAAGTGAAGGCAAGCTTTTCTTGAAAAGTTAAAAACAATTTACTAATTTTACAGCAAAAGATTGCCCTATTGTTCCTCAAACGTATAGACGAGATAATAACCTTGGTAACTGAAATTTTAAAAGGTATAATAATAATAACTTTAGACGTGGATATAAACATAATTGGTGATTTTTATAATTATAAAATAGAGGTAGAGAAGAGGTGGTTAACCAAACAAAATTAAACAAGATAAGAATACAGAAAATAAAGGTAACGAGAATTATATTGATATTTTTAATATTGATCCGTTTGAAAATAGTAATTTCACTCGGGTTAATTTAAATAATTATAAATTAATAACTTGCGGAATTTTTAGCTGATTCAGGGGTCAAAGAGCATTTAACAAATAGTAAATTAAATTTAAAACATTAGATGATTCTAAAAGTGATTTAATAAAATGTACTAATAGTCCGCGAATTTTAAATAGGAGAGTAGGTATAATAGATACAATAAATAATAATAATAATTGAATTTTAAAAAAATGTTATTGGTGCTAAAGTCCTCTATAAAAATCTCCTTTCTTTGAGAAAATTTGCTGATAAAGGCTTAGCTATATACTTAGATAATGAAAAGATTTATATTTTTGACCCCATTTCAAAAGAATCCTTTATTTCTGGTATATATGAAAAACGTTACTGGAAAATAGAATTTGAAATAAATAAATTAGATGAAAATATAAAACCTTATAATAAACCCCTTGATAATAAAATCATAGCATATTTAACGACGAGAAACAAAAGAAAATATGAAACTTTAAATAGTAACCCCAATAACAATAATGAAAAAGTTGAAATACGAGAGATACCTGAAACAAAAATTGCAAATAATTTTGGTGGAGAGTTTGATAAATTAAGATGAGCATAAGAATGAAGTAGATGTCAATAGATCAATTTTTGATATAAGTATAACTGATAGGTGTTTGAATAACCCAAATGAATCAATATATGTATAAGCTTTAACAAAAAATAAATTTGAGCAGTTAATCAAAGAATTTTTTTTTAATTAGAATAAAACTTTCATAATATTTTTTCCATATAGCAAGTGGATGATATTTTAGGCGGTACACCTTGGTTTCAACCATCCAGTTTAGCTGTATCAGCTGACTTTGGTTCAAATTCTATGCCTTTTCGAAAAAGTAAGCAAAATTGAATTTAAAATAAACTGTAAGGTTGCTTCGCTTAAATTTTGTTTGAAATTACAAGTAAAACTAAATAATAAATTGTGTTAGAAAATCATAATTTTTATAAATTTGTATACATGATTCTATCAAGAAATTTTGTTTACATTTCATACTTATTTTATATTACTATTTTCTGTTTACTTGAAAAAATTCAAGCGCAACAACTTTACAGTGTATCTTTAATAGTATATGATTTTTCTTTGAATACTTTTCATTTCCATTATTAATAATTATTTAGATATTAACTAAAATGTATTAGCTGCCACGATTAACAATAACAAATTTTTTTACAGATAAAAACAGCGAAAAAAACCAAATTTTGACTAGGTACGTAGAAACCTACGTACAAATAGCACGTTAAGCCTTGAGAATGCTCAAAAAGCAGTTGAAAACACAAAATCTTATCCAGATCGAAAAATAGCCATTTCGGAGAGGCAATTCCCCAACAAATAAAATTTTGTAATTACAAGATTTATCTCATATATACAATTTTTTTTTCTTATAATTATATTTGCTTACATTTTTTATCTTATATATTTTACAAAATATATGTATAAGCTTTAACAAAAAATAAATTTGAGCAGTTAATCAAAGAATTTTTTTTTAATTAAAATAAAACTTTTTTAATAAGAGTTCGAATACCATTGGGCGAGCAAATTAGTACCATCTTTATAGGATTCATTCTTCTTTAAGAAACATACTTAATTGATAAATTAATTGATTGTTAAAAATCATGACAAAGGCTATTGCCGGATAAATATAGTGATTTGGCCCCCCTCCCCAATCTCAAAAAAATTATTTGCATCCGAAAAATATTATAAAAACTAACCGATCGCCGTTGGAATTAGCTTCCTAGCCCATATTAGGCGCCCTTAAACCTTAAAAAACCTTAAAAATCGTGTTTTTTGCGTTTTTTTTTGTTTCTTCGCACTGTGTTGAGCTATTAATCTGAAAAATGCGTAGAAAAAAAGGGCACAGAGTGTATTTTCAATCTTCATTGGTTTTAGACCTTTAAGACCATTTTAAGACCCCGAAAATTTATTTTTAATTTTCGAAAAATTGGTTTTTTGAGCATAAAAAAAAATAACCAGCGTTAAATTTCTTCAAACTGACCTAAAAAGTTGAAAAAAAGTATATTTTACTGATATCAGTCTTGTCCTAGAGGGGGAGCCCATCTCCACACCATCAAAACTCAAAAAACGCGTTTTTTTGCCTCTACACGATTAAAATGCAATAGAATTGAAAAAATTCGTTTTGGAACCTCCCTAAATCTTTTTGAGTATCTATTTATACGTTTTAACTAAAATATATTTCATTAATTATTGTTTTTATACCCTTATGACCACTCAAGACCACCTTAAGAGCCCAAAAATTGATTTTACATTTTCGAAAAATCAGTTTTTTTGAAATTAAAAAATTATACCTGCCTTTAATTCTTTCAAATTGGACTAAAAAGGCAAAAAAAATTATTTTTTAACGATATCAGTCCTGTCCTGGAGGGGGAGCTCATCCCCACCCCTTGAAAACTCAAAAAACACGTTTCTTTGCCCCTACACGATTAACCCATTAATTCCTAAGAAGAAACTGCATTTGACAGAGCTGTAAAACCTATTCCATTTAGAGCATTTGACTCAAATTAGTAAAATAAAACACAAAAAAAAATTCAAAATGGCGGACATTTATAAATGGCGGACTAATATGGTGGTCAGAAAAAATTAAATTTTGATATTTTTTGATAAAAATTTGTGTGAATGGTATTTTTTGGGTGCTAATTATGAATATATAGTTATTTATCAAAAATTTTTAAATGGCGGAACCAATATGGTCGTTGAAAAACTCAATATTTCGAGATTTTTGACGATTTTGAGCCTGAGCAGAAACTGTAAGTTATATAACCATAAAACCGGTTTCATTTGGGTTTGGTTTGGGTTTATAAATAAATTCACACGTGATTAAAATAATAAAATAATTATTAAAACGCACTTATTGAATGTATTATATACAAATAATTAAATGTTAGATTAGTGGACTGTATAAATATAGTTATTGATCGCTGGCGTTAAAGAAAAATGAATTGATTTGAATTAATTAAATTAAATTTAAGCACTGTTTTTAGTTCTATGATAACTTTATGTTCAATACGCTGGGCGGTGCATGACTAAAATTGTCTTACGAGCGCGACCGCCGACGCGACCACAGAATGAGAGCATGAATCGGTTTTATAGAACCGGTGAAAGTTTAACGTGAGAGAAGGGGCCACTAAAACGGGGGGCCGATAAATCAAATAATTACAATATCACGTAAAACATTATTTACCGCGAATATTCAACATGAAAAAATAGAAAAATATAATTTTATAGCTATTGGCCGCAACAATATTAGTCCGCTATTTATAAATGTCCGCCATCTTGAAATTTTTTTTGTGTTTTATTTTACTTATTTGAGTCTAATGCTCTAAATGGAATAGATTTTACAGCTCTGTCAAATGCAGTTTCTTCTTAGGAATTAATGGGTTAATCGTGTAGGGGCAAAGAAACGCGTTTTTTGAGTTTTCAAGGGGTGGGGATGAGCTCCCCCTCCAGGACAGGACTGATATCGTTAAAAAATAATTTTTCTTGTTAGTGTCCAGAAAGTGCGTGTTTTCTGGCCGCTGCGCTATTCGAAAAAACGCATTTTCTCGACACTGAGCAAGAAAAATTATGTTTTGTCCTTGGCCACAAAAAAAGGATGCCCCAAATCGCAGTTTACCATCCTCGGCTTCGCCTCGGACAGTAATTTACGTGCGATTTGGGCCATTCTTTACTTTTGTGGCCATGGGTAAAAATATACTATTCTTTAACTTTTTAGTCCAATTTGAAAGAATTAAAGGCAGGTATAATTTTTTAATTTCAAAAAAACTGATTTTTCGAAAATGTAAAATCAATTTTTGGGCTCTTAAGGTGGTCTTGAGTGGTCATAAGGGTCTAAAAACAATAATTAATGAAATATATTTTAGATAAAATGTATAAATAGATGCTCAAAAAGATTTAGGGAGGTTCCAAAACGAATTTTTGCAATTCTATTGCATTTTAATCGTGTAGAGGCAAAAAAACGCGATTTTTGAGTTTTGAAAGTGTGGAGATGAGCTCCCCCTCTAGGACAAGACTGATATCAGTAAAATATACTTTTTTTCAACTTTTTAGGTCAGTTTGAAGAAATTTAACGCTGGTTATTTTTTTTTATGCTCAAAAAACCAATTTTTCGAAAATTAAAAATAAATTTTCGGGGTCTTAAAATGGTCTTAAAGGTCTAAAACCAATGAAGATTGAAAATACACTCTGTGCCCTTTTTTTCTACGCAATTTTCAGATTAATTGCTCAACACAGTGCGGAGAAACAAAAAAAAACGCAAAAAACACGATTTTTAAGGTTTTTTAAGGTTTAAGGGCGCCTAATATGGGCTAGGAAGCTAATTCCAACGGCGATCGGTTAGTTTTTATAATACTTTTCGGATGCAAATAATTTTTTTGAGATTTGGGAGGGGGGCCAAATCACTATATTTATCCGGCAATAGCCTTTAAATTTTTAATACTGAAAAAATTAGTAGAAGGTTATTAAAATCTACAAAAATATTAAATCATGTTAAAAAACTTGTTTTTATATTATAAGATAAACAAATTTTAATGATTTTATTATAACTAAATGTCATACAATGCATGAATTCATTTACAGCTTTCTGGAAATCAATTATCCAAAAAAACATTTAAACATGAATTTAAATGAGTAATATTACTCTGTTTTTATTTTCTTACACCTGATACATTTATAGATCGTTTTAAATTTACCAGCAATGAACTTTATCTAATAATTTATGTGCTTATTTGCTTGTAGGTATAAACAGATCTAAGCTATAATGTTTAATGGCGATAATAATCATGTAAATCGCTTAATAATGTTGTTGATAATGTTGCTATTTTTCATTAATCACGTGCTTTCAGTCACTTTAATAATCAAAAACTTAATTTATTTGCAGGAACTTTAAATTAAAATCATTCGTCTAAACTAAAAGCAGTTCAGTTTTAAATTTAAAAAATAAAAAAAACAACAGCTATTAGTGATTTAGCTTAAGCAATATTATATATAATTTTTCTTGTCTTTCGTTTTAAATTTCTGTCATGCAATTTATGTAAAATGATAAGCCAATTTTTTTGAGCAGCAAATTTTTGTAATTGATCATTAGCTCATCTGCGGACTGGAATTTGCTTATTGTTAAGAATGTTGACAAACAAAATGAACTGTTGTTTTATTTGCAATTCTAATTGATGATAATAAGCGCTACATCTGGAGCCTTGAAAAATTATGGTACTATTTTTAATACTCATTTTCAATTTGATTATGTAATTTGAAAGTATCGGTTTGATATTTTTCAGTTCATTCTGTACCAGATTTAACATGTTTATAATCTTGCTTTAATGAGTTATTTAAATAAATACGTACATCACCTAATGTACAAGTCAAAGATGTTGATAAAATATCTATCACCATTAATGTAGCTCCTATGTTCAGAAAACTTGCTGCTCTTGAGAACAAAATTAATCTAAAACTCCTAAAGCACTGGTTATTAAATATTAATAACACAAATTTTAATTTGTAATAAGGAATAATTCTTGATTCTCTTTCATTACTGATATGATCATATAAAAATTCAGTTTTAAACTTAAAAAAAAAAATAAAAAACAACAGCTGTTGGTGAATTCTTTTAAGCGATATAATTTTTCTTGTTTTTTGTTTGCGCCTGTGCATATATTTAGTTCCAAGTTCTTTGTAGGTGGTACCTAGAACAAAAAAAATATAATTCACAAAGAATCGCAATTTCATATAAAATTAAACAATTTTTAAAATATACTGATCTAAATTAAGCTGAAGTTACAGTAGTAATGGTTACATTATGCCTCAACTGTAATCACCACCAGCCTGTTTAACCAAAATATATAGCAGCCTATTTTCATATTTTATGCTATTCAAAATCCTGAAGTAAAACAAATTTAAATTCAATTATTTGTAGTTTTTAATTAATAAAATATCCATTTCCAATTAAATAATTAATTATAAACTTACTATAGGATTCTACTATAACCTTCAAAACAAATCAAAATATTCCAAGCAAGTAATATACATTTATCGAGGTATTTATTTTATTTATTATCTACAACAACAGATTAAGCTCGCCAGTGAATCGCGTTATCGTGTAAAAACCGAGGTAAAAACACTTTTCCATTTTCCAAAACTTTTTCTTATTCAATTACTCGCAAAAATAAGCTCGGCGCTCACGCACGAATTATCATCGATCAGCCGTTCCAGACGTAAGCAAGCTTCTTCTCTCTCGCGTCGCGTCTCTTTCCTTTTATATACTGGCAATGCTGCCAATTTAATTTTTTTATTTTTTTTATTTATAAACGTTTGGATTATACCTATTAAAATTTTAAAAACATTTTTTTTTTATTTTTTAGTTTTGTAATATATGCACATTTTAAAAAAACAAATGAGATACTGAATAAAATTAATATAAAGAAACTGAAAGACAGAATAAAGTTTGATATCTTTACAGAACAGCAAAAAATAATATTAACATAATATTAATGATATTAATATTTTAAAAACAATTTACAAAATCCAATCTTTTTTTAGTCTTTTATAATAAACCTATCACCAATTGCAGATAATTTAGAATATTAAGATAATTAAGAATATTACAAAATCGGTTATATACTAATTTATCTTGATGACATGGTGGTTTTTCAACATTGAAGACTGTAGCATTTGTTGATACAGTTTGAACCTTGGTTTGAACTGGTTTTTTTGCAGGCATTATTTCTGAAAATATATCAACACTATTTGCCTTTCTTTTACTAGTTCCTTGAACTATTGTTTAAATATTTTGTTGACGATGAGGCAGATTTTCTTTACTTTTATGAGCATTTTGATCCCCTTGAGCAAATGCTTTATTTTGGATCTTTGACGTGCTGCCAGCAACTTCAAGTTAATCGTCAAAAGAAGTTTGTGTATCATAAGCATTCATAGCAGCTTCATATACTACATATTGATCTATGTCATTAGTTTCTCAAGGAACTTCATTTTCATCCATCACCATAGTGCAATAAACAGTTTATACTTCCTCGCTGTCATTTAAATGAGACAATGTTGTGACTGTAAACCATAATCGGTCTGCCAAAAACGACTGCAATTTAGTTGGACGATGGTCAGGATCTATCTCAACAGCTTTATGAAACCTTCTTAATGTATCTTTAAGAGTAGTCCATCTACTTTCAACATATGCGGCTGCATAAATAATATCAGATAGTTATTATTCAATTTCATTTTTAATATTTTTGAAAATAATGACACATAATTGTAAACATACCATCAACTTCAATTCTTAATTCAGCAAAAATATCATTTGCTATTTCTTTAGTCTGTCAACATTTTTTTTCAAATTTTTGTTTCTCACTTGCTCATCATTTTCATTAATTCCATATTCTATGAGCCTAACACCATCGATGAAGATAGCATCAATTTTTCTGGCCACTATAACAGGGACACCCAATGTTTTTGACATAATTGTTGTTTTACTTTGTATTAAGAAAAATGTAAAATAGTTCAATAGGTACGATGTTTTCAAGATCTAACTTGTTTAAGTGTTGAAATTTTTCATTGGCCCCTGAGTGCGTGTTGCTTATTTCCAGGAAATATACGAATATATACATAGTAGTTCAAAAAGACAAGTTACTTTTTTTAGGTTAATGCACGCGTCATATTAATATGAAGATGAGAGTGACCATCATGATATTATTGTTTTATCCCCACCATTTTAGTATCGACTACATTTTCTCGCTGATCATCGCGTTGTACAAGTAGTGCACCAAAAGTCGTTGAAGCAACACATACTGCAATTATTTAATAAAATCATTTTCTGCAAAAATTTAATACAATATTTTTATACAGTTATGGAAAAACAAATTTTTAATGATTTTGCATATAACACAAATATTAGCATACTTATACAGAAGATCGAACACCGGAGGTAGATCTACGATCCAATGTATCAAGTTGATACGATTATTCGGGACGAAAACATGATACAAAAAACTTTTTAGAGATGCAAAAGGATTTATTAGAGACTTATAATATAGACTTTAAAGGTAATTATAGTATTTTAAGTATCAAGGGCATAAAGGTTTCGGCACTAGCGTGAGCACTAGCACGAGTGCTTGGCGAAGCCGGGCACGAGTGATAAGTGTTCACGCTCGTTCCTAAAGTATTTCGCCCATGATGCTTACACTATTTTTTGCCCACCTAGGCGTAGAACTAGTTCAGAAAATTAAACACGAGTTTTACGCCCGGGAGGGCAAAAAAATATTAAAAAAAAAAAAATATGTATACCATACATACCTATTTTTTTTCTGTATTATACCTATATTTTTTTATTTACTTTTCTAAATCTTTTTAATCAAGGATATGCTACAATTTTGGAAGGAAATTAGCCAAAATTATAAAAAAGATTATGTAATCGAAGGCTACTCGCTGTCTTGTTATTCAGATAAGCTGTAGTTCTTAAGGAATTATATCCCAGCAAATGAAAGAAAAGAATACCTCCAAGAGAAGCTAAAGCAGATATTGGAAAAATTTAAAAGGCATGTCAATGAAGCTGAATCCTGTAATAATAAAGCTAATGAAATAATTAATCAATTGGAATTGTTATAATAATAAAAAAACAGTTAAAAAAAAAAGAATAATTAATATTTTTATATTTTTTTATAATTTTTTTACGGCTGTAGTATATAAATTACTTAAAAATTGTTTATATTCTTTTTTTCATTATGCATGAATTACTTTTATTATTAAAATGCATAATATATTTTTTTTATATCGTTCATGCATAATGTATATTATCTTATGAGATGATTTGATACTTTGTAATTATGTAAAATGTTTAACAATTTTAATGTGATGATTTACAAATCATTTAAATGTTCCACTTTATTATGTATTTAATCGTATTAAAACATAACTTTTGCATACAATTTGCATAACTTTATTATAGATTACATTACAAAATAAAAAATTTGTTGACAGGTGTAATTGGTAGATATTACCAAATTTTTAATTTTTGAATAAAAATAAATAATATAAAAATAAAATACTTTTTTTCTTGTATTTCAACAAAATAAAAAAATAAATTAAATACTTACAGTAATTTAAAAGTAATATAAAAATTATTTATTTTTGTCAAGAAGTAAATTAATTAGCTTTTTCCTCTCTAATTTTGAATTTACATTATCTTTTATTTATATTATCTATTATTTATATTATCTTTATTAAAAGATAATTTATAAATTCAAAATTAGAATGTCATTTAAAACTTAGGCGGGATGTAAAATAGTAGTCTTTTATCCTCTGAGTGGTGGGGGATTAAGTTATAGGGATAAAGTTATCCCCTCATGACTGTAAGATTAGGTCATTTGTTTACCTATTTAAATACCGACAGTTAGAGTCCCTTTTTTAATTTTTTGTCATTAATCTATTAATTTGGATACTTATTAAGAATGCATACTTTAGAAAAAATAGAAGAACAATTTTTGACAGTTTTGAATTTATATCTTTTTTATTAAATAAATTTAGGGTTAATTTTTTCAGTAAATAAGGAACCAGTAAATTTTTTTCCGTAACTATTTTATTATAGTGATAATTTCGGTAGTCTCATTACTACCCTCTTCAGACTAAAATACAAAAATTAAAATATTTTAATAAAAAATAACCAATTTTTTTAACAAAAAACTTTTGTCAATTTTTTAGCTTATTATATTAAAAATATAAATGTAAATAACATGTAGATATTTTACAAATGTCAATTCTTAATCTGCCTGTATTTTTTATTAAATTGTAATAATATGAATGAAAATTTAATGTAATGATTCATAAAAAATACAGGCAGATTAAGAATTGACATATGTAAAATATCTACATGTTATTTACATTAATATTTTTAATATAATAAGCTAAAAAATTGACAAAAGTTTTTTGTTAAAAAAATTTGTTATTTTTTATTAAAATATTTTAATTTTTGTATTTTAGTCTGAAGAGGGTAGTAATGAGACTACCGAAATTATCACTATAATAAAATAGTTATAGAAAAAAATTTACTGGTTCCTTATTGACTAAAAAATTAACCCTAAATTTATTTAATAAAAATTTTTAAAGGAACAAAATAATAGTTTAAAATTTATCTCTTTTTTATCTGATTATAAGCAGAATTTTTTTAAGAACAAAAGAGAAATTTAGAAGATGAAGATCAAAGCTTAATATTACTGAAAAGATGAGGAAGAAATTTAGAGCGTACAAAAATTTGTTAAAATATTTCTACCTCCATAATCAGAGTTTTACATGATGACAATTGATCGATATGATTATTTGCATGAAATGGTTAAGCCGTACTTGGAAAAATCTTACATACAAGGAAGAAATCCACTGTGCTCTGAACTTAAACTAGCAGCAACTTTACAGTAAATATATACAGATTCATTTAATTAATATTTATATTTTTGAAAAACATTTATAATGCTTAATATTAATATTACTTTCATAAAATATTTTTTTTCATAGTTTTTTAGCTCATGGTAGTTCAGTTAAAGACTGCGCTTGGTTATACAGGATAGGAGTAAGTACCATGTACAACTTATCCCAGAAGTTGCTGAAGCAATCATAAAAGGTCTGTCTGAGAAGTACCTACCATTTCCAAACGCTAAGCAGTGGCAAACAATCTCCAATAACATGTACTCTCAGTGGCAAATGCCTAGTCTAGGTGCTGTAGATGGGCGTCATTTTAAAATAAAAGCTCCACCTCATAGTGGAAGCCTCTTCAATAATTACAAAAAGAACTTCAGTATTGTTTTCATGGGAGCTTGTGATGCTTTTTATCGCTTCACTTATGTAAAAGTTGGTGATTATGATAATAAAAAATTTTGTTAATATAAAATTTAATTTTAAAACATTTTTTCCTTTTTTACATTTATTCAAATAATCTTATTACTACAGGTCATTTAAATGATGCTGGTGTTTTCAATAATTCAGAATGAGAACTTGCTCTTGAGTTTAAATTAGTTGATTTACCAGAATTAAATTTTTTACCGAGAATTGAAACTAAACTTCCATATTTTTTTGACAGTGGTTTTGGATTGAAACCTCATCTAATGACACTTTTTGCTTTATCGTATAGTATGTCTGTAGCTAAAAAAGTTTTTAATTACTGCCTTTCTAGAGCTCGTAGGATTATAGAGTGTGCCTTTGGCATTTTAGTCAAAAAATACTTGATACATTTGCCATTAATTTATTATTTAAAGTAGTAGCTATTTTTTCATCTGGCTACGCGCTCTGAAGAGTACAAGGAAGCCAAGCATAGGCTGGCGAAAGCCATCCATCTCAGCAAGGCGCGTTGTCTTCGGTCGCTAAGAGATGATATCAACAGCGATCCGTGGGGCCTGGGATATAAAGTTGTCATGGGCAAACTTAAGTCCGGGTTTGACAACACGATGGATGAAGCAGCGACCAAAAGAATAGAGGACGCTCTTTTTTCGAATCATCCAAACGAACAACACCCGGTTTCAGATGTCCCGAGGGAGCAAGTTCCGCTATTTAGCGAGGCGGAGATGCTTCAGGCAATTAGGTCAATGAAAAATGGGAAAGCGCCAGGACCAGACGGAATACCCGCGGAAGCTCTTAAGGCGGCTGCAAAGGTGATCCCTGGTCTCCTCCTTGGCATGTTTATTGCGTGCCTCGTTGCAGGCGCCTTTCCAAGGGACTGGAAAGTGGCCCGCCTGGCTCTGATAAGCAAGGGAAAAGGTGAATCAGGATCTCCATCAACTTCCAAGACCATAGTGTATGTTAAATATCATTGGCAAGGTGATAGAGAGCATTGCCAGAGGAAGCTAATTGCAGCAGGCAATTAGCGAAGCATGTGACCTTAGCGACGATCAACACGGTTTTCGTGAGGGGCGCTCCACGATCGTTGCCGTCGAGCAGGTCGTGAAGGTTGTTATGAGGGCCAGACAAGTACGGCCTGATATTAAACCGGACGTCCTGCTTGTCACGTTGGATGTGAAAAACGCATTCAACTCGGCTAAGTGGGACGATATGTTGCACTCCCTCGAGTAGGTATTCAGAGTTCCAGATTATCTGAGAAATATACTCAGAGACTACCTCTGGGACCGATACCTGCACTGGGACACGCTCGATGGCACAAGAGGTAAAGTATTAAGCGCAGACATAGCGCAGGGTTCAGTTCTGGGCTTTGATCTGTGGAATGCCTTCTATGACGGCTTGCTAAAGATTGAGCTTCCGGATGGATGCTCCATGATCGGATACGCAGATGATGTTGCTCTAACCATAACAGCTTGAGAGACAGAGGACCAGCAGAATACCTTGGATGAAGCCATGCGCCTTATCAATGGCTGGATGTCGGATCACGGACATCCTTTTCACCTTTTTTGGTGCCCTCACTTGGCTGAGGGGCGACCGACCTTTGATGAATGGAGGCCAGAAGGAGTGGTCCCAGAAATGCTGCGCAGTATCGTGAACTGGTACAGTGTGGCAGAGTACGTACGGCCGACACTGATTAGAAAAAAGGAGGAAGGTTTCCCCTCGTAGGAAATTCTCCTCCTTTATTGACAGGGTATGGCGAAGAAATGCCTTGGCTGCCTTTTTTGCCGGACCGAAGTAATACCTAAACAGGGAGTCCCGGTCCAGATTCTATAATATTGTCATAAATGCAGGAGGGTGGGGAGTTTAGTGGGTATTGCAATTCTTCTTCAGTTATACTAAATATCTGGGCAACCATAAATTTGAGGTTGAGTCCCACATAACCATACAGTACGCGGTGTATGGCATGCGTAAAAGAAATCTCCTCGTCCTACGAAAAAGGCCCCTTCTAGAAGGGGCCCAAAAAAAAAGCTATTTTTTCATAATACTGATTTTTGGTATAGACATTCATATAACCAGGAAGCTCCATTATGTATAATACTGGATATTTAATGACTTCTTTAACTACATATTCTTCAATATTCATTATTCACAATTTATTTACTGAATATATTCTATTCTTTGATATCAATTTTTTTTAATTAATTTATTTGGAGCAAACAAATTTTTTTCTATTTATAATTAACCCATGTGAACTCAACATAGTTTACATATCAATAAACAAATGACTGGTGGGGGGTTCATAAAGTTATCCCCCATGAAAATTTTTTAAGAGAAATGAATAATAAAAAAATAAAATACTTCTTTTTCTTATACATTTCAACAAGATAAAAAAAGAAATTATTAATTTAAAAATCATATAAAAGTTAAAATTTCTTTTTCATAAAAGAAGTTCTCTTTAATTTTATATGTAATGAAGTAATTTAATTAGCTTTTCCCTCTCTCTTTAAAAATGTATATTATTTTTATAAAATAATTTAATTTATAAATTTAAAATTAGAATGGGTTTTAAATGTAAGGCGGGATATAAAATGGTAGTCTTTTATCCTCTTCTACAGAAGTAAATGACTGGCGGGGGGTTCATAAAGTTATCCCCCATGAAGGTAGGATTAGCTCATTTGTTTACTTTATTACTAAAACACAGACAGCTATTTTTATTTTTTATGGTTATAAGGGCCTATTTTTTAAGTGGCTTTATTTGCTTTAAGTGATAAAACTCATGAACTTTTTCTATCATTCGTTCATTTTTTACAAAGACTGGTATTTGATTCTTCTGGAAATGTAGCAAAGAGATCTTTACGAGCTAGTGAAAAGCTTCTCAGAGCCTCATTGAAATGGGTCGTGGTGGCTCAACTTATTATTCCGGAAATGTA
Source organism: Anagrus nilaparvatae (assembly GCA_022575985.1). Taxonomy (NCBI): domain Eukaryota; kingdom Metazoa; phylum Arthropoda; class Insecta; order Hymenoptera; family Mymaridae; genus Anagrus; species Anagrus nilaparvatae. Next base: position 956,968 of record JAKSXM010000129.1, read on the forward strand.
AAATACTTGGTCTCCAATAAGTAAATGAAAAGTTGAAATTATAAATATGATAGACAATGATAATGATAGGTAATTTATTGATTTAAGGTTACCCAAATGCCATTAAAGTTATTATAATTAATATGCTTTCAATTACAGAATACGTATCCAAGCTGTTAAGTTTTTAGGAGTTGTTTCGATTCAAACTTATTCTGTTTCTGATTCGCAAAAAAAAGCTGATGATTTTTCTTTGGAAGATGTTCCGTTAACACTAAGAATGGCTAGGAAAAGAAGATTAGAAGAAGAAGCAAATCACGTGATGGACCTTTTGACCAAATTCTGTGGTTCACCTAATGACAGTAGCTTCAATGTAATGACATGCATAGGATCTTTATCGCTTATAGCAAAAATGGTACCACAATTTATCTCTGCTGTTATTAAAGGTATGCAAAGATTAAAGAGTGATTTACCTCCTACGTTGTCAGTTTTACAAATAACAAACTTATAAAAGCATCTGAAATTTACGTTGCTTGTACTTTTAAAACATCCAGCTAGTTTTGAATATGCGCAAACACTAACAAGTTTACTTACAACTCTTGGGGCCAAACAGCAAGAAACAATAAAAGCATATCCTAAGCCAGAAGATATTCAAAAATTAAAAAAGCGTTAGCAAGAAAGTGTAGTTGCAGCAGCTGTTGCTGCTAAAAAAGCAAAAATTGACGTTCCAGTAATTGCTGATGAATTAGAACCAGCTCCATTGCCATTAGCTCCTCCTGCAGCACCACAATAAATGGAAGTAACTGAAAATTTAATAGCAGAAAGATTAACTGTTAAAATGGATATAGAATTATTAATGGAAAGTGGGTAATTATTTGGCTTATTTTTTCCAACTTTGTTTTTTGTTAAAAAATGTTTCTATTTATTTTTCTCAGGCCTGGGTTCCACATATTCTGACTGCTGTTTTTCAAAGAGAGTATCAACCCACTGCTTCAACTTATATCACAAAATAGAGGTAAGTTATCGGAAAGCTATTTGCATCCCAAGTAAGAGAATCTAAATCTAAAAAAATGAAATTAAGAAACTAAAATTTCTTTAAATTTCTTAATAGTTCAGTATGGAGATTAATATTTTTCTCTTTATGCATATAAAAATGTATAGGAGTACACTGGTAAAAAGAAATTAAATTCGGGTAATGATTAAACTTTATATTTTTGATATTACCAACATCATTGTTGTTTCAAAGAAGAAGTTTGTTGATAATTCCACAAGCTTATCAAATAAAAAAGTTTCTGTGACAAATTGGAGGATAAGAAAACGAATAACCAAAATCGAACAAAATTCTTGCTGATGCTCTAATGTTTTGTCAGTTTTTACTTTCAATTTATAATTTTTCATTACTTTTTGTTACATTTATTTGTAAATGACATGAAATTTGTGTGATTATAACTGTAGTATTTTATCATGTATGCAAAAGTGATAAAGACTTGTGCTATAATTTTGAGATTATGCATTGACTTAGTTCCTTTTATTTTACATGAATGTGTTGACATTTTATTAATTCTTTTTATTCTTATTTAATTAACATAATTAATTTAAAAAAAAAATACAAAATTTTATAGTCAAAAATACAAAATTTTGTAGTTTCAGAAACAAGCTTTCGTCTGTATTCCGAATACATTCTCACCAGTTTTGTCCATGAAGCTTTGACTTCAACACCTAAAAGATTGGCACACAAAATTTTAATTAATCAATTATTTTAATTTTCATGCTATTAACAAATTATTACTTACTTGTTATTTCTCTAGCACATGTTATACTCAAGGCAGCTGCAATTTTTAGCTACTTTCCTTGTACTCTTTCTTATTCATCTGGTAAAATTCTGGATATTTTATCACTTCATTTGTAACAAGCTCTCCAAAAATCATTTTTAACACAAAATAATTTAATAACAATATTAATTTTTTATTAATATTAATATTTAATTTTTTATAAGACACTTTAAACAAATAAACACACGTGCACTTAAAATACTACGTGTATCAAATGAAAACTAAAAGCTGTTGACAGCATTGCAAAAATTTTCACGTATATTGTATATTGTATATTGATCTACCGACTTTTACGTATACATGAGGATAGTCCACATGCATCCCACAGGAGGCTTACGCCTGTGCATGGGCGGTGTGTGTTGTGTCAGTGTAAGTGTCTGTGTTGTGTCTGTGTGTCAGTGTTATGTGTGTGCGTTGTCAATCTATGGCCTCAGAGAATTCACACAATTTCTACTGTCAGCATGCCAGCTTATAGTGCACATGGTCGCACCCGGACTGCGTTATCTACATAATGCCTATATATATCTATAGACATTATGCGGATGCCTCAGTCCTAACCAGCGCAATCTATACTGTTTTTTTTTTTTTTTTTTTTACATATTTTTCAGTGGTCACCCATCCGATTCAGCAGCGCTGTAAACATTGGTTAACTTTCAAGAGCGACAATCTGAGAATATGCCAGTAGGCTATGACGCCGGATTCACGTTCGCGGTTTACGTTTGTGATTCCGGAGGTTTGTGGAACCAGCCTTACCAGAAAAATAGGGTTACGGAATTTTCTGTTTATCGTTAATAATATGAAAAACCTAACTAGGTTACCAACAAATTATTAGGGCTTCGAATCTCTTTAACGCTGATATTTCATAATAATTAACGAAATTAAAAAAAACTAATTTTTTGAGTGTAGCGAACAAATATATCAAAAGATATTAAAATAATGGGGGTATGTAGTGCAGAATATATTTTAAATATTGCCGCGTTATAAAGGTAAAACAGGAAAAGCCCGCGGCTTGCAGCGCTCAAATGAAGCATCCTTCCCCGGCGCACATTGATCGTCACTGTCGTTTTAGACTACAGAGTATTAAGAGTAAATTTTTTTAATAATAGCTGCAAAAATAGTTTTCTTTTTAATAATAATTGATATAATTAGCTTAGACATAGCTACTAGTCTTTCTTAGTTTTTTATATAACTAAAACAAGTTTAATTTAAGTTTTGTTAATACAAATTTAATAGTAATTATATTACAAAGTCGTATATGAGTCATTCTGGATACCGTGTCATGGCCTTACCAGGTCAGGTCTCCCGATCGGGCTGTTTTTCACTACTTTTTTATGTATACAAAATATGTTTCCTGTGAAATTTTCAGCCCTCTAAGCGCTCAGGAACCCGAGTTATACCCAAAAAAAGCTTTTTAGATTTCTTCGGTTTTTTCAACAAAAAAAATTTTTTTTTTTTTTTTCAATTTTTAAAATCGACTAGATGATTAATAAAATAGTACCCAGACATGAAAATTTGTAAGATTTTTCGCTGAATTCGAATTTAGAGGTCAATTTTTTAAATTTTGGCTAAAACTGCTTTTTTCGGCTTAGAGCGGAAGATTTTGAGCTGCCCAAATTCAACAATTTTTATAAGGCTCAAATCTGGATAGAATTCGTCTAAATACTATATAATTTGATGTGTAAATGTTGCTGGGTGGTTATATGCCCTTAAAAAAGCGTCAGAAGCATAATATTGGCTTTTTTACATGAAATTTTAATGTTAAAATCACATTTTTTATGCGCCGACTTCATATCTTCTGGGGTATAGACCTCTATAGAAAATGAGATAAATTGTGCGGTTCATGGTCTGACTTTTGTAAGATGCATATTACAACTAGATGCTTTAAAAGAGGTATGAAATCCTTTTGTAACGTGGTTACAAATACAAAAAAATTAAAATATTTAAAATAAATCTACTGTGCCGCCAAAATATTTTTATATGTATATTAATAACAATTTTTGAGGCTCCATCTACAAAAGCCACAAAAGGGGCACAACCGCAAGCGCAATTGTGGAGCAATGCGCAGAAACCAATTGCCTTCTACACAACTCGTGAGACACCAAATCTTCTTCTGCGCATTGTGTCACCATTTTGCTTGCCGTTGAGCTTCCTTTTGCAGCTTTTGTAGATGGGGCCTAAATAATATACATAGATTTATTAAAATTACGACGCATTCACATACTTACAAAAATGGACCAGGCCGAAAAGAGAAGATAGAGAAGTAAAGCGGAAGAAAAACCGCGAGTGCAAGGAGAGTTCATTCGGCGATTGAATATAAATTGTATAGGTCACGATTCGATTTTTAAAAATATCGTGGCAAGCCATTTCTGATAGTGTTTATATTAAAATTATTTAAATATATATAATTTTGAATTTTTTTTTTGAAATAGTATGTTTTTGTGAAATTAATTTAAGATCATAAGAATAAAGTGAAATATTAACGATTTAAAAAAATATTGATTATTAATATAGAATAAAGTGACAGGCATCTCGCGTGTGAACATTATGTATGAACCACGAGGTGTCAAGTTTAATTATTTAGAAAAAGAATCATCAATTAAATTAAATTTATTGCGACAGAAATTTTGATAATGAAGTATTTAATATTAAGATGGCTGAAGAAGAAACAATTATTAATATACAGGAAGATATTGACGAAGGTAAGTTTTTAACTCCAAAATTGTAACTTCAAGTGTGTGTATCGCGATAAAAAAAAAATCAATATAATATACAGTGATTTAAAAAGACATTTAATTAATTTTATAGAAAAAAGGACATTCTTAGTTTATATTTATTTATATTATAATAATTTTTTAATAAAGCTTAATATGTTGAGTAATAATTAAAAATAAAATAGTTATTTTATTTAATAAATTATAATAGCATCTCTCCCTTATTCTTAGAAAATTCCCTCCACCTTGACAAATATATTAATCTCTTTTCCGCATAGAACGTTCAATAGGCAAATCCTGCGCTTGAGTTTATTGACTGCGTATATCGATTTTCCGTAATTTTTAGACTTCAATAATGTGTCTACTTCCGTAAGGGCGGAAATATCCATATAATACTTTGGAAAAACGCCCTGTATGTATTCATTATGCGACATCTAAAGTTTAATAGGTCACATCAGCATATTTTTATTTTAATAACATTTATAATAAAAATTTAAGAAATCAATTAAAGTACTGAATTAAAAACTTTTTATTTGTAGGTAAAGTTACGCCAACTCTTGAACTCAGTGTATCTTATGCATCAGTATTATGTATATTATTAATAAGTTTTGAAAGATACTACGCAATTTGTCATCCATTTAAATTGAAGTAAGAGTTAGTTTAAATAATCATATTTGCTTTAAGAAAATCCTATATATATTAAAATGAAATAATTTAAAAAATTGACTATTTTTGATTTTATTGGACACGCATTTATGGAGAATTGTACGGACGAAAATACATGAAAGTGGTTTTAAAGTAATCTTTAAAGAAATATCTCCAGACCTTTTTTTAATTTTTAAAAAATATTTAAATGATTTCGAGAAATCAATATCAGAAGTTAGTAGTCGAAAACGCAAAATAATTTCATTTTTTTTCACTAAAACTGATTTTTCTCAGGATCTAAGAGGTTTTTTGAAACGAAGTTTAGTGCAAATTATTCCTAGGAAAAAATGCTATCGATTTGACGTTTTTTTTTTTTTTAATTTGAGCTCACGGTTCAGAGTTACAACTGTTTGAAGCTAAGAACTTCAAAATTAAAAAAATCAAAAAGTGGACATTTTCATCACTTCAGATCTCGGAATGGATTGTATCAAAATGTAAAAACCAAGTTTCTTTGTATTTATTAAGCTCTTTTCTAATGCCACTTTTATTTTTTTTTTAATTTCATTCATTCATTAAAGAGAAATGTCAAAAAAACGAATTAGAGTCTAATTTTTTGAATTTTTTATTTTTTTATATTTAGGACAGCTGATATCCATTTTTTATATTATTTTAAGTATTTTATATTTTATTTCTTTAAAAAAAATTTAATTTCTACCATTGCATAAAAATATATCTAATTAAAAAAATAATTAAATGCAATCATTGTATAAAAATATTTGAAATTCCAACTTTTCTATAAAACAGGAGACTGTTAGAAAAAAATTTATAATGGCATATAGTTTCTGGTAAAGTCAATAAAAAAATACAATTTTCTAATAAAACAAGACAAATACAAAAAAAAATTTCAATGCAATCATTGCATAAAAATTTTTGAAATTAAAAACACATTTTAATGCAATCATTGCATAAAAATTTTCTCAATGCAATTATTGCATACAAATATTTGAAATTCCAACTTTTCTATAAAACAGGAGACTGTTAGAAAAAAATTTATAATGGTATATAGTTTCTGATAAAGTCAATAAAAAAATACAATTTTCTTATAAAACAAGACAAATACAAAAAAAATTTCAATGCAATCATTGCATAAAAATTTTTGAAATTAAAAACACATTTTAATGCAATCATTGCATAAAAATTTTCTCAATGCAATTATTGCATACAAATATTTGAAATTCCAACTTTTCTATAAAACAGGAGACTGTTAGAAAAAAATTTATAATGGTATATAGTTTCTGATAAAGTCAATAAAAAAATACAATTTTCTTATAAAACAAGACAAATACAAAAAAAATTTCAATGCAATCATTGCATAAAAATTTTTGAAATTAAAAACACATTTTAATGCAATCATTGCATAAAAATTTTCTCAATGCAATTATTGCATACAAATATTTGAAATTCCAACTTTTCTATAAAACAGGAGACTGTTAGAAAAAAATTTATAATGGTATATAGTTTCTGATAAAGTCAATAAAAAAATACAATTTTCTTATAAAACAAGACAAATACAAAAAAAATTTCAATGCAATCATTGCATAAAAATTTTTGAAATTAAAAACACATTTTAATGCAATCATTGCATAAAAATTTTCTCAATGCAATTATTGCATACAAATATTTGAAATTCCAACTTTTCTATAAAACAGGAGACTGTTAGAAAAAAATTTATAATGGTATATAGTTTCTGATAAAGTCAATAAAAAAATACAATTTTGTTATAAAACAAGACAAATACAAAAAAAATTTCAATGCAATCATTGCATAAAAATTTTTGAAATTAAAAACACATTTTAAAGCAATTATTGCAGACAAATATTTAAAATTCCATTTAATAATAATATTAATTTTCATAAATATTTATTTTCATAATCATTGCATGAAAATATTTAAAAATACAATTATCATATAAAACAGGACACTATTAGAAAAAAATTTAAAATGATGTATAGTTTCTGCTAAAGTCAATAAAAAAATTTCAATGCTATCATTGCATAAAAACTTTTGAAATTCCAACTTTTGTATAAAAGAGTATAATATAAGAAAAAATTTAGAATAGCGTACAGTTTCTGCTAAAGTCAATAAAAATATTTCAATGCAATCAATGCATAAAAATATTTGAAATACCAACTTTTGTATAAAACAGGACACTATTCGAAAAACATTCAGATTGACGTATAGTTTCTGCCAAAGTCAATAAAAATTATTCAATGTTAACATTGCATAAAAATATTTGAAATCTTAACTTTTGTCTAAAACACAACAATATTCAAAAAAATTTAGAATGGCGTATGGTTTCTGCTAAAGTCAATAAAAATATTTCAATGCTATTATTGCATAAAAAAATTTCAAATGCCAATTTTAATATATAACAGAGCATTATTCAAAAAAAATTTAGAATGGCGTATAGTTTCTGCCAAAGTCAATAAAAATATTTCAATGTTAACATTGCATAAAAATATTTGAAATCCCAATTTTTATATATAACAAAGCATTATTCAAAAAAATTTAGAATGGAGTAATGTTTCTGCTAAAGTCAATAATATTATTTCAATGCAATCATTGCATAAAAATATTTGAAATTCCAACTTTTGTATAAAACAGTACACTATTCGAAAAACATTCAGATTGATGTATAGTTTCTGCCAAAGTCAATAAAAATATTTCAATGTTAACATTGCATAAAAATATTTGAAATCCCAACTTTTATATATAACAAAGCATTATTCAAAAAAATTTAGAATGGAGTACAGTTTCTGCTAAAGTCAATAATAATATTTCAATGCAATAATTGCATAAAAATATTTGAAATTCCAACTTTTGTATAAAACAGGACACTATTCGGAAAACATTCAGTTTGACGTATAGTATCTGCCAAAGTGAATAAAAATATTTCAATGTTAACATTGCATAAAAATATTTGAAATCCCAACTTTTATATATAACAAAGCATTATTCAAAAAAATTTAGAATGGAGTACAGTTTCTGCTAAAGCCAATAATAATATTTCAATGCAATAATCGCATAAAAATATTTGAAATTCCAACTTTTGTGTAAAACAGTACACTATTAGAAAAAATTTAGAATATCGTACAGTTTCTGCTAAAGTCAATAAAAATATTTAAATGCAATCATTGCATAAAAATATTTGAAATGTTAACTTTTGTATAAAACACTACACTATTGAAAAAAATTTAGAATGCCGGATAGTTTCTTCTAAAGTCAATAAAATTATTTCAATGCTATCATTGCATAAAAACTTTTAAAATTCCAACTTATGTATAAAACAGGACACTATTCGAAAAACATTCAGATTGACGTATAGATTCTGCCAAAGTCAATAAAAATATTTCAATGCTATCATTGCATAAAAATATTTGAAATCCCAATTTTTATTTATAACAGAGCATTATTCAAAAAAATTTAGAATGGAGTACAGTTTCTGATAAAGTCAGTAATAATATTTCAATGCAATCATTGCATAAAAATATTTTAAATTACAACTTTTGTATAAAACAGGACATTAATCGAAAAAAATTTATAATAGCATATAGTTTCTGCTAAAGTCGGTAAAAATATTTCAATGCAATCATTGCATAAAAATATTTGAAATGCCAATTTTTATGTATAACAGAGCATTATTAAAAAGAATTTAGAATGGCAGATAGTTTCTGCTAAAGTCAATAAAAATATTTCTATGCTAACATTGCATAAAAACATTTTAAATTACAATTTTTATATAAAACAGGACACTATTAGAAAAAAATTTAAAGTGATGTATAGTTTCTGCTAAAGTCAATAAAAAAATTTCAATGCTATCATTGCATAAAAACTTTTGAAATTCCAACTTTTGTATAAAACAGTATAATATTAGAAAAAATTTAGAATAGCGTACAGTTTTTGCTAAAGTCAATAAAAATATTTGAATGCAATCATTGCATAAAAATATTTGAAATGCCAATTTTTATGTATAACAGAGCATTATTAAAAAGAATTTAGAATGGCGTATAGTTTCTGCTAAAGTCGGTAAAAATATTTCAATGCAATCATTGCATAAAAATATTTGAAATGCCAATTTTTATGTATAACAGAGCATTATTAAAAAGAATTTAGAATGGCGGATAGTTTATGCTAAAGTCAATAATAATATTTCAATACAATCATTGCATAAAAATATTTGAAATTACATTTTTTATATAAAACAGTACACTAATCGAAAAAAAATTAGAATAGCGTTTAGTTTCTGCTAAAGTCAATAAAAATATTTCAATGCTATCATTGCATAAAAATATTTGAAATTCCAACTTTTATATAAAACACTATTACAAAATTTATAGGACACTATTAGAAAAAAATTTAGAATGACGTATAGTTTCTGCTAAAGTCAATAAAAATATTTGAAAATACAATTTTTACAAATAAAAAATTCAAAAATATAAAAATACAAAATACACACCCGACAACTTGTATTTAAATTTTTAGAAGTTTTTCAAATTGTGGACAATCAATATGAGTTTATCTTTTTAAGTTGTTAACGAAAAAAAAATTAAAGTGGGGTATAGTTTCTGTTAAATTCAATACTAATATTTCAATGCTATCATTGCATAAAAACATTTGAAATTACAACTTTTATATAAAAAAGAACAATTTTTGAAATAAAATTAAAGTGAGTTATATTTTCTGCTAAATTAATTACTAATATTTCAATGCAATTGAAATTACAACTTTTCTAAAAATCAGGCTACTATTCGAAAAAAATTGAAAAAGGGGTATATTTTGCTACGTTTAATACATATATTTCAATGCTATCATTGCATAAAAATATTTGAAATTACAAGATTTCTATAAAATAGGACAATATTCAAAAACATTTAGGTTGGGTATATTTTGCTAAATTCAATACTAATAATTTAATGCTATTATTGCATAAAAACAATTGAAATTACACTTTTTCTATAAAACAGGACACTTTTCGAAAAAAAATTAAAGTGAAGTATAGTTTCTGCTAAATTCAATACTATTATTTCAATGGATAAACCCAATAATTCAGTAAATCGGACTCTGAGTCTTTTTTTTGCTATTTATTTTTAATGAATACATTAAATAAAAAACAAAAAAAATCGGCTTTAGAAAAGCGTTTAATAAATACAATGCATTTTGTTTTTTATATATTTTGATACAAACCATTTTAAGATATGAAGTGAAGAAAATGCCCAATTTTTGAGTTTTTAAATTTTGTACTTCTTAGCTTTAAACAGTTGTAACTCTGTGCCGTGAGCTAAAATTAAAAAAAAAGCGTCAACTCGATAGCATTTTTTACAAGGAATAATTTGCACCGAAGCTCTTTTGTTTTATATATGAAATGACTTAAAAATTTGAATATGAAATAATATAGACATTGGCAGTCCTAAGAATAATAAAAAAAACAAAAATTTAAAAAATTTAACTGTATAGTAAAATTCATATTGTCTGTTTACAATATGAAAAAACTACAATAATTTAAATCTGTATTTCTGGCTATTTTATATATGAAAAATTAAAAAAAATTCACTATGTAATAATATAGATATAGGCAGTCCTAAGAATGAAAAAAAAAATAAAAATATTTAACTGTAAAGTAAAATTCATATTGGTGGTTTACAATATGAAAAAACTAAAAAATTTACCATCTATATTGTTGGCTATTTATATATGAAAAAATTCAAAAAATTTCACTATGAAATAAGATAGTTATCGGCAGTCCTAAGAATAAAAAAAACAAAAATTTAAAAAATTTAATTGTATAGTAAAGTTCATATTGGCTGTTTACGATATGAAAATACTACAAAAATTTACTCGCATGGAAAAAAATGAGGTATTACATCCAAATTAAAAAAAAAAAAAAGTACCTGGAGATTTTTTGGTGAAAAAAATTTTATAAAAAAAATAGGTCTTAATGTCATACTGGTTGTGAAATATCACCGGTGACAGTGCTACATACATACATACATACATACACTCACACACACACACACATGCATACTTTTTTTTAAAACTGGTTTTTTAGCATCCTGAGGTCTCAAAACGTGCGTATATGTCAAAAAATCAGAAATAAACATTTTACCTAAAACAATGGGTCCTCTATGAGGAACCAAAATTATAAATATTTCACTCTAGAGTAAAATTAATATTGATTCTCTGCAATATAAAAAACAGCAAAAATTTCAATCTATATTGTTAATTGTTTTATATAGGAAAAAACTCAAAAATTACACCATATATAGAGTACAATGGATATCGGCTGTCCTATTTATGAAAACATTATAAAAATTATAAAAGTTTATAAAAAATATTATAAAAGTTTCACTCGATAGTAAAATTCATATTGATTGTCTACAATATGAAAAAACTGAAAAAATTTCAATCTATATTGTTGACCTTTTTAATATATGAAAAATCCCAAAAAATTTCACTATAGAGTAAAATAGATATCTTCTGTCCTATTTATGAACAAAAAAAAATCATAAATATTTCACTCTAGAGTAAAATTCATATTGATTGTCTACAATATAAAAAAACAGCAAAAATTTCAATCTATATTGTTTTATATATGGAAAACACCAAAAATTTTACCATAGAGTAAAATGGATATCGGCTATACTATTTATGAAAAAACATAAAATATAAAAATTTCACTCAATAGTAAAATTTATATTGGCTGTCTACATTATGAAAAAAATTCAAAATTTTCAATCTATATTGCTGGCTGTTTTATTTATGAAAAAGCTAAAAAAATTTCACCATAGAGTGAAATGGATATCGCCTGTCCTATTTATGAACAATAAAAAATTATGAAAATTTCATTCTATAGTCATATTCATATTGATTGTCTACAATATCAGTTGTGATGTGTATGAAAATTGAAAATATTCAAATATTCATTGTCTACAGTATGAAAAAAACTACAAATTTTGTTAAAAAAACTGCATATTACTATATTTTATTTTCAATTATTATTTATTATCAATAATTATTTATGTTATAAAATATACCTCATTAGTTATAAATATTTATAAATAATCATGTAACTTTTTCTTAATATGAATTATAAAATTTGTTTGTTAATTTTAGAAGTATAAAATTAATTCTGTTCTCATTCATTTTTAAATAAAATTAAATTGCATTTTAATCATGTATGATTAAATTTATTATAATTAACTACATATGATTAAAATATAAAAAAATTAATGCACAAGAGTTTTTATTTGGTTAAGCCGAGCATCGCGAGGCCAATCAGCTAGTAAGTAATTAACTATATATTGAATTTCGGAAAAGAAATACGCAAATTTTTTTTTTAAATTCTTTAAAAATAATTTAATATTATTATAATTCAAATAAATTATGCATAATATTCTATAGAATAATTACGAATTACCTTTTCATGTCGTTGTCAATCTGTTACAATTTTCAGAATCCCAAAAATCAAGTAAATTAATCCTTTATTCAAAATTTCAGAAATATTTATTTATAATAAAAATTAACGTTAATTTAAGTTTTTAAATATAATATTTAAGTCAAGGTTGATTATATCTCATATTGTTGGTTTTTGAGAAGGGATATTTAAACATAGACTAAAGATATTACCTTAAAATTTTTTAGTTCCTCAATGAGAAACCATTATGATGGTAATAATAAAAGGTAACGCTTACATGTAATTTTATCAGAAAATTTACACGTACCGCTTAACCAACAACTTGATAGCTATGGCTTTATACAGATGCGGATGCAACTACGTAAAAAACTCCATGCGGGAGCAGAATCGGTGCCTGACACCAAAAAAACACCATGCGAGAGCAGCGCCCCCGCTTTTAATAACTACTACTATACAATAAACCTTAGACCTACGTAACCTAAAAAAGTGGTTTATAATAAAAAACTGACACGCCAAGCATTACACTAACATAACCTAATAAACAAGTCTACACTAAAGAAATGACACGTGAAGCATTACACTAAAATCATCTAAAGAAGGGGTCTATAATAAAGAAATGACACGTCAAGCCTTACACTAAAATAGCCTAACGAAGTAGTCTATAATAAAAAGGATACGTCAAGAATTATAAAAGTGGTCTATAATAAAGAAATTACAAGTCAAGCATTACACTAACGTAACCTAAAAAAGAAGTCTACTGTAAAAAAACAATAAGTCAAGCCTTACACTAAAATAACCTAAGAAAGTAGACTGTAATAAAAACCAAAACGTTAATCCTTACACTAACGTGACCCAAGGAAGTAGACTATAATAAAAAATGACACGTAAAGCCTTACACTCGCGCTACTTAAGGAAATGGTCTATAAAAAAGAAATGAAACATCAAGCCTCACACTAGCATAACCTAAGGAAGTGATCATTAATTATTGAGCTGGTCTTGCATGATATCTTGCACATATAACGAAATATCTCAAAATACACCTAATAAAGCTTTTACCATTTAAAATCCAAAAGCGTTGTAATATATTGTTGATTCTTGATCTAGATGTAATGATTTGAAATGAGCATGGTGAACTAGCAGTTTTGAAAACATTGTATTTTTTGCAATAATAAAAGGATGTTTTTCATTATAAGATAAAAGAGATTTTCCAACACTCTAATTTAACCCTATTCATCCATGAAAGGTTTAAATAACATTAAAAGTGAAGAATTTAGAATATGTTTATAAATATGTTTAGAATATATTTATTTTTAGAAGTGTGTCCAAGTTAAAAAATTTACAGAACATAAAAGGTACATCTAAAGTAATAGAAACAGTAATAATCGCTTTTTTAATTTTTTTTCATTTCTTCGTTAGCTTCTTCTTTTTTAATAAGCCAATGATTGTTCTAACCTGATCTCTTCTACCAGAATAAAAAATTTTTCAATTCTGAAGACAAATTACAACGAGATGCTATATATGTATTATTATTTTTAGTAGGAACATAACATCAGTTTATTTTAATTTTTGAATTATGAATCTCATCTAGTTTATAAGCTAAAAAAGGTTTTCATTTAGATGAATGTGAGTTTTGCATAGTTAGAATATAAAAGAATCTGACCAAGCGAATACTTTCGTATTTTTATTTTTAAGTTTTCACTTAATTTTCAGCAGTTACGAATTGACAATTTTTTTATTAGTGCTACTTTTGTTTTTGATACAAGTAATGATGATTCCCATTTTTGACCTTTCACAGAAACTACATAGATAGCATCTGTATCAGCTCTTACTGAGACATCTGAGAAACAATGATATTCCAAAGATGAATTATCAGTACTTTATATCCATCTAGGAATCAAAATTTGAGACAAAGGAGGTATAGCCTTTCGGAATACACACCACTGGTTTGATATTTTCAGGTAATTCATCATCTCAACCTAAGTTTAAAGACCAAAGATCTTCAATTAGAATTTAAGCTACAATGACAACTGGTTAAAACCAACCTAGAGGATCGCATTGCTTGAGTATTTCAGATAAATTAAGCATTTGTTTTGCTTTTATATCATTTAATTTTAGAGAAAAATCTTAGTTTAAATTAAATATATCTAAAGAAAGCGATCAGACCATACGTAAAGTGCTTACGCTATCGGAGTTTTTTAATATAACTCATTTGAGTTTTCAGCTAATTCTTTACAAATTGAAGACCATTTTAACAATGGAAAGCCTTCTAAAGCTAATAATGAAATTAATTCTTGTATAATTTTTTGAGCTTCTTCTATTGAATCTGCTCCTTTGAAAATATCATCAACGTAAATCCTGTATTTAAAATAAATTGATGCTATAGTATAAGCATGGAACATGTTCATTAGATGGGGTATTTTAAAAAGTCTGGCACGGCAGGGGGGGGGGGTAAAAAAGTGATGCTTTTAGGGGGAAGGACTTTAAAAAATTAATATTTTAAGGCGGGTTTTAATGGACTTAGAATATTTTCGATTTAGGAAATTACAGGCATGTTGATTTTTCGATTTTCCATTTTTTTTTTATTTCTTTATTCTATTGAAAAACTATCTAAGAATACATAAAAAAAATGGTAGAATAAAATTCCAACGCATTCAGGAGATATAAAAGTTTTCGTAAGGGTATTCACATACGTATTTATACTAAAAAAAACTTTAAACGCGTTTTTTTCTAAACGACTTTTGTAGAATCGACTTGCACTCTCGTTCAAAAAGTATACATCCCATTTATCTAATTTTTTTTTATCTTGTTTAATAACTATACACGCAGGTTGTGAACTGACAAAATCAAATAAAAAAAATATTGTTGGGTCATTTATTTAACTTCCAAGGTCCAATTTTGTGCCAAAAAAAACGACTTTTTTTTTCATTTTGCTGGCATTTTTTTATTTCTCAACAAAATTTTTCTTTCGTAGCCGCAAAAAAGTATCTCGACTTTGGTGCGCTATATCTCCATATTGATACATGCAAAAAAAAAAAATTAAAAAAAGTTAATATAAGGATTGTATTATTATGTAAAAAAAATTTTTTTTTCGATAACTAATAAAATAAAAAAAATACACGCTTTTTAAGTTTCTTTAAGAATTATTTAAAACTTTACTATACTTTAGGAATTAATATCTCATTTCGTAGTGGTTTAAGGTAATTGAAATAAAGATAGCGACCAAAATTACTTACTAGATCAGCATTACTTACTTGTCAGCCTTAATATACAGTATTTATTACTGAAAAATCCAAGTATCAGTTGGGTATTAATAGGTTAATAAAGCTATTAAATTGATGCTAATTGGTTTAAACATTTATTATGCTTAGATTAGTTATTATCGAACGTTGTCATTATTTTAAAATCTTGTTTTGCTTAAAAATTATTTAGGAATCAAAACTACGGCTAAAACTCTGTTCTTAAAATTGGTAAAATAAATAACTAAAAATGTAAATATTGGAGTCTTAATTGTTTTAGAAACAGTTCGAGACATTTTTTCGAATCTGTTTTATGAATTTTTTAACAACAAATCTATTTGCAAATTTTTGGTTAAGGCACATTTCTAGTTTTAAGGGGTAAAAAACAGTAAATTTCAAACATTTTTTTCTCAGTCATTATATTAGTTATACAATTTTTTTTTTTTACATGATTAATTAAGTATTCGTAAATGTAAAAATCTTTTTTTTTTTTTTTAATGCAGATTTTTTGTATAGATATCGTCGAAGTAGAGGCCTCGTAGATGAGGCCATTTACGGTAACCAGGATAGCTCTAGTTCAGGTCATATGAAGCAAAAAATTTAAACGGTGTTATTGTAAGAATAAGATTCTCTAGTGCGGTAATTAAAAATTTTTCAAAAATTACAAAATTTTATAAAATTATAAAAAATTTAAGAGAATTTCACAATATAATACACGAAATTGAAGTTCAAAAATTAATTTAGCAATTAAATAATGCAAACTACATGAAACTTTTAATTACCGCACTGCGTAATGTCTAAATTAAAAGCAGTAAAATAAATTTTTTTGCCAATTTGTTGATTACTTTTTACGTGAAAGTGGTTACTGTTTTCAAAAATATAGTTTTGAGAAAAACGCAAAAAACAAAATTTGAAAGCGAAGGATGATAGCGTTTGCGGTACAATAAAATCCAAATATCGGTTTAAGATATTTGTTTAAATTTTTTTTTTTAGGTTCCCAAGATGTTATTAAACAAAAATATTAAAAAAAAAGAAAGTCAATTTGTTGATCACCAATAACTAGAAATGTGCCTTAAGATCCCTCTTTCAATTTACCGTGCCGCTAAAAACCCGCTAAAGAGTCTTCGTTTCTTCATAAATGATCAATAAGCATGCAAGTCTTGATAAGATCTGCTCTACATTACTTTTATAAATTTATTTTTTCTTATTTTGTATAAAGAATTTATGTTTATATATTTTTTCAGCTACTTTTTTCATAATTTTAATTCAAAAATTATTTCCTGTATTATTTGGATACTACCTTTCTTTAGTTCATTGTAAGTATTGACAAATATATATTATTAAAACTTACTAACATGAAGTTATATTTATTTAATACTTAAGGGTAGTTAGCTAGTTAGCTAAGTACAAGTATATATAATATAGTATAAAAAAATATTTACAAAAAATTACGCATTGAAAAAGTTTTGATCCTGGAACTAAACCTACCTTCTTTTTCTTTTGGGGGGGGCTCCTTCAGAGAGTTGGCCTTTTTCGTAGGATGAGGAGAATGCTGTTTACGCATGCCATACAGCGAGTAATGTATGGTTACGTGGGACTAAACCTCAAATTCGAGGTAATACCCACTAAAATCCCCACCTTCCTGCATTTATGACAATATCATAGAATCCGGATCGGGACTTCCTGTTTAGGTATTACTTTGGTCCGGAAAAAAAATGCAGCCTAGGCATTTTTCCACCATCCCCTGCCAATAAAGGAGGAGAGTTTCATTTGAGTGGAAACCATCCTCCTTTTCTTTAACCAGTGCCGCCCGTACGTAGTCTGCCACACTGTACCCGTTTGCGGTACTGCGCAGCATTTCCTGGACGACTCCTTCCGGACTCCATTCGTCGAAGGCCTTCCGGCCTCCATTCGTCGAGATGTTTGTCATCAGCGCCGAGAGGAACTTTGTCACCTATCCAGCCTTTTCACAAGCCTGCTAGAATTGTTTATTGTAGGTCAACTTGTTATCCAAGAATTAAAACTACCTGCGGATAAGTTTTTTGATATCCTAAAAACGAATCTGAAGTCAGAATTTACCCTTTACCTTCAGATTTCGCACCAGTTACCCCAATTGCCATCTCAACCAATCAAGAAGGCAATATAAAAATTTTACTTTTTCAAAAATTTTAAAATATTTTCACACAAAAAAAAAAGTTTAGAAAAATCAGAATCAGATTCAGAAGATCTGATAGAAGAAAAAGCAATTTCTAATAATGGAATTGAAAATATTGTGATACCAATAATAGAAAATTTTGAAAACTGGATATCGTGCCCTTGGACTGATGAATAAATCATAAAAAAAAGAAAAATATTTTTACGTTAAAAATTTATTTACTTTTAAGGTATGTATTTAATATATAAATTTAATGCATAAGAGTTTGTCTTTAAAAAATTTAATTTTGTTAATAAATCCATAAACTTAAAGTATTCTAAGTTCTTGTTCTTATCAGGCCCTGATTCACACTTCGATCTATTCTAAACCTCTAAATTGAAGATATTCTAAGTCCATTTAAGCCATTTAAGTTAGAATTCACTCATAACTCTTAGACTTTGCCCTAGCTCCCCCACGTTTTATTTAAACTGCTCTAGAGGGTTAATATTTTATTTTCTGCAAAATTTAAATATAAAAGCACCTGAATTACGTATTTTAATGTTCTAAAAATGAATTTGTAGTCAAAATTTACGTACCACCCTTAGTTTTTGATCCAGATACCCCAGCCACCCTCTAAACTGGCCTATAAATATATATATATTATTTGCTATATAAGTTAAAAAAATTTATAACCGGTTTGTGTATTTACACAACCAACGAGTATGGAACATGTTTACTCATAATAGTAATAAATCCAAAAATCGAAATTACAATAAATCCTGAAATATATACTATCCTAAGTCCATAATTATCCTAAATAATTATCCTAAATAAAACACGAATCTATAAAAACGATTTCTTTAATTTTATTTTAATTTCCCACCAATAAAATGGTTATTTAGGGGCCTGGCAAGTTAAGCAGTTTCTGAAGACAATAAATTGTTATTATATAAGCTAATTATATTTAAAGTACAACCTGTGAGCCCAATGTGAAAAAGCTGTATAAGAAAAATTATCTGTTTACTGTAAACTTTTGCTGAAATAAAAATTTGCTTAGCTTAGGCCACATAATTTTATCTCGCAACATTTATGGCCCGAAACATAATATATTCATTAGGAATTTATACTTTTGCTTAAATTAAATTTTAACTTAGCTTAGGCCATAAAATTTCATCTCACAACATTTATGGCCCAAAAGTAATATTATAACTTGTGATTAGGAAACAACAAGACTTAACTTAGTATTAATTATACTTTAATATATTAAAGTTTTAAATATATTGTTAATTTAATCAATATCATCAGTATTTTGAAATATGCTTTTACTTAAATTTAAATTTTACTTAGCTTAGGCCATAAAATTTTATCTCACAACATTCATGGCCCAGAAGTTATAATATATTTATTAGGAATTTATGCTTTTGGTTAAATAAATTTTGACTTAGCTGAGGCCATAAAATTTCATCTCACAACATTCATGGCCCAAAATTTATCAAAGGTATCAAACAACGAAAAATTTGAAGAAAAAAAAAATCTGAAATTTTTCCATATACCCCTTTTGGTTTTTGGCAAAATAAAAATTCTCAATAAAATCCTGCCTGTCCACCCATTTCAATAGCACTTTTTTTATTATACAGTAAGTAAAAAGTAAAAAGTTCTTTATTTGTTAATGTAACAAAATTGTATATACACAGTTTATATCAGTCTTTTACATATATATATGAAGTAAACATAAAGTAAATATATCAATTAATAACAAATGTATAATAAATTATTTATAAATAAATCTTTAGGTCTTTTATAGAATTAGTAACAATATAAAATGAATTTAAAAATTTGTAAATAGATCCTTAAGATAAGACAATAATAGTACGAGAATTGCATGTAATATATAGTTAAGGTGAAGTGCGTTAGGATATTGTATGTAATAATTTGTTATGGATCTAAGATGAACAGATGTTTACGAAGGGCAGCCTTGAAAGAGTTTAAGCTGGGCAAGTGTCTGATATTAGAAGGTATAGAGTTCCAAAAGAGTGCCCCCTGCAACTGAAAGGATATAGACCCACAATCCTTGATTGCAGGTAGAGACAGCTCTTTATTACGCGAAGCACTCCTGGCATTATCTTTAGGCAGATGTTTAATAAAGAGATTTGTTAAGTAAGGAGGCTGTTGTAAACGTAAAATTTTATAGATAATTATGCCAGTAAAATATAGCCTGCGCGAATCAATGCAAAGCCAGTTGAGTTTTTTTCTGTACGGAGTAATATGCTTATCCCTTCTAACACCAAATATGTACCTTAGTCCAGAATTACTTAAGCGTTGGAGTCTAGATTTCAGTGTCATGCTCACATCCAGATAGACTGTATTACAGTAATCTAGGTGTGGGGTAATGAGTGCCTGTACAAGTTTTATTTGTAAGTCTTCAGTGGTGCAATGTCTTATGAACCGGAGGGAGTATAGAATCCTATTTACTTTGTTTTCAATCGATTTTATATGAAAAGTCTAAGATAGTTTGCTATCTAAAATTACACCTAGGCTTTTGGCTTTGTCAGAGAATGGTATTTTCGTGTCTTCATCTAGATCAATTTTAAGATTCAACGCATTAAGGCGTTCAACAAAAGTTGGTGTACTAAAATAAATAGCCATAGTCTTTTTGTGATTAAGGCGCAGTGAAACGCTATTAGCCCAGATTGATACCTTATTAGCAATTAGTTTGAGAGTTGCAATTGCTGCACTTACACCTATTCTATCTTTACAGTATACACATAATAGTATCAAAAATAACAATAAAATAAAAATATTCTTGAAATATTTACCAAATTTTCTGTTAGATTTAGTTTAATTAATCTACACATAAATAATCTATAATTATAGTAATTTTTTGTTAGTTAAAATTATTTGTGTATGCTTCAAAAAGAATTCAAAAATTATAAATAAAAAAGAAACAGGAAATATTTTTGTTAAGTTTTATTTGTGGTTTTATTTTTCATTCAGAACAACCTTTCAGAGGAACCTGACTTTTAATATTGAAATTTTAGGGGTTTTTTTGGCTATTGACTCTAATTATTCTGCTCTGGTTAGCTTCTTTTGGAAACATTGAATATTAAAAATAACTAGTCTTCAGATAACTCGTATAAGACTTTATAATCAGTATAAATAATTCTGAAAAAGATATATGGCGATATTATTTCTTTATAGGTTTTAATGAATTAATAGAAGTACAGAAAAGCAACACATTAAATCTAAATGTTGCAGTTCTTGTTTTGCTTCTGAAATATTTTTTTTTATGTTAATAATTATAGATAAACGAGTCAAGATGTTACTTTTAGATTAAAAGTTTCTGTATCAAATTCGGATCCTGTAATACTGATAGTTTATTTTTCCTAGTTCTATTTACTTATTAAAACTAAAAGATATAAACTTTATGATTCATACTATTCAGTTTTCTAATTTTAAACAGTAATATTCAATCTAAAAGTAACATCTAGTCTCTGTTATTGATAATAACTACACTCAAAATAATTTTTCAACGCAGCGTTGAAAGTATATTATTCGTAGGTTGAGTATGAAAGATACAGTGACGTGTTCCCTGCACAACAGCTACGCGGCGTCGAGAAGTATTGCACAGAGAGAGCGTCGACGCACGTTTCGACGTGTTGTTTGAAGGCATAGTGTCGACGAGACAACGAAATTAATTTCGAATTTGTTCGTACAAATAGTGAATTTTGTTTGAACATATTCATTCACTTTTTTTGTTAAAAAAATTTCAATATTTACAGATTTAAAAAAAAATAAATTCGAATCTGCTAACTAAATTTTTGAAAAAATGGACAAAAAACTGACTAACATTCGAGAAATATGCCGAATTTCTTGGATTATAAAAGAAATTACATTCTAAATATATTTTGAGGATTTAGAGTACGTAGAATCCGGATCTGCTATCTAAATTTTTAAATTCTAATTTTTGGCCAAGAAATTGGACCAAAACCGGCCAATTTTCGAGAAAATATTCCGAATCTCCTGCATTACAGAATATATTACATTCTGTGTAAATTTTGGGGTTTTCGAGTATGCAGAATATGAATCTGCTATCTAAATTTTTCAATTCTAAGTTTTGATCCAAAAATGGACAAAAACCTGGCCAATTTTCGTGGAAAAATATGGCAAATCTCCTAGATTATAGAAGAAATTACATCCTCTCAGTACTGTGTCACAATCCCACAGCAACACTAACATAAACTAAGAAATAAGCATATAATAAAATAATAATTAATTATTAATGCACTAGCATAACCTAAAGAAGTAGGCTAAAATAAAAAAACGACACGTTAAGCCTTACACTAGCATAACCTAAGGAAGTAGGCTAAAATAAAAAAACGACACGTCAAGCCTTATTTTAAAATAACCTAAGGAAGTAGGCTAAATTAAAAAAATCAAAACGTCAAGCCTTACACTAAAATAACCAAAGGAAGTAGGCTAAAATAAAAAAAAGACACGTCAAGCCTTACACTAGCGTAACCTAAGGAAGTAGGCTAAAATAAATAAAACGACACGTCAAGCCTTACACTAGCGTAACCTAAGGAAGTAGGCTAAAATAAAAAAACGACACGTCAAGCCTTATACTAAAATTACCTAAGGATGTAGGCTAAAATAAAAAAACGACACGTCAAGCCTTACACTAGCGTAACCTAAGGAAGTAGGCTAAAATAAAAAAAACGACACGTCAAGCCTTACACTAGCGTAACCTAAGGAAGTAGGCTAAAATATAATAAACAAAACGTCAAGCCTTACACTAAAATTACCTAAGGATGTAGGCTAAAATAAAAAAACGACACGTCAAGCCTTACACTAGCGTAATCTAAGGAAGTAGGCTAAAATAAAAAAACGACACGTCAAGCCTTACACTAGCGTAACCTAAGGAAGTAGGCTAAAATAAAAAAACGACACGTCAAGCCTTACACTAGCGTAACCTAAGGAAGTAGGCTAAAATAAAAAAACGACACGTCAAGCCTTACACTAGCGTAACCTAAGGAAGTAGGCTAAAATAAAAAAAACATAACGTCAAGCCTTACACTAGCGTAACCTAAGGAAGTAGGCTAAAATAAAATAAACGACACGTCAAGCCTTACACTAGCGTAACCTAAGGAAGTAGGCTAAAATAAAAAAACGACACGTCAAGCCTTACACTAGCGTAACCTAAGGAAGTAGGCTAAAATAAAGAAACGACACGTCAAGCTTTACACTAAAATAACCTACGAAAATAGGCTAATATAAAAAAATCAAAACGTCAAGCCTTACACTAAAATAACCTAAGGAAGTAGGCTATAATAAAAAAACGACACGTCAAGCCTTACACTAGCGTAACCTAAGGAAGTAGGCTAAAATAAAAAAACGACACGTCAAGCCTTACACTAGCGTAACCTAAGGAAGTAGGCTAAAATAAAAAAAACGACACGTCAAGCCTTACACTAGCGTAACCTAAGGAAGTAGGCTAAAATAAAATAAACAAAACGTCAAGCCTTACACTAAAATTACCTAAGGATGTAGGCTAAAATAAAAAAACGACACGTCAAGCCTTACACTAGCGTAATCTAAGGAAGTAGGCTAAAATAAAAAAACGACACGTCAAGCCTTATACTAAAATTACCTAAGGATGTAGGCTAAAATAAAAAAACGACACGTCAAGCCTTACACTAGCGTAACCTAAGGAAGTAGGCTAAAATAAAAAAACGACACGTCAAGCCTTACACTAGCGTAACCTAAGGAAGTAGGCTAAAATAAAAAAAACATAACGTCAAGCCTTACACTAGCGTAACCTAAGGAAGTAGGCTAAAATAAAATAAACAAAACGTCAAGCCTTACACTAGCGTAACCTAAGGAAGTAGGCTAAAATAAAAAAACGACACGTCAAGCCTTACACTAGCGTAACCTAAGGAAGTAGGCTAAAATAAAGAAACGACACGTCAAGCTTTACACTAAAATAACCTACGAAAATAGGCTAATATAAAAAAATCAAAACGTCAAGCCTTACACTAAAATAACCTAAGGAAGTAGGCTATAATAAAAAAACGACACGTCAAGCCTTACACTAGCGTAACCTAAGGAAGTAGGCTAAAATAAAAAAAACGACACGTCAAGCTTTACACTAAAATAACCTAAGGAAGTAGGCTAAATTAAAAAAACGACACGTTAAGCCTTACACTAACATAACCTGAGCTATATATAACCAGCTAATTGGTCTCGCAATGCTCGGCTTAACCAAATAAAAAATCTTGTGCATTAATTTTTTTATATTTTAATCATATGTGTTTAGTTATAATAAAGTTAATCATACGTGATTAAAAAGCAATTAATTTTTATTTAAAAATGAATGAGAACAGAATTTATTTTATTCATCTAAATTTATTAACAAAAAAATTTTATAATGCATATTAAGAAAAAGATACATGATTATTATTTATTAATAATTATAATAAATGTGGTATATTTTATAACATTAATAAATATTAATAATAAATAATAATTGAAAATAGAATATTGTATTATGCAGATTTTTTAACAAAATTTGCATTTTTTTCATACTGTAGACTTTTATTCACTCTGACATATCTAATGATTTAATCACTCAGTTGCAAAGGCTTTCCAATTCCTATATTTGGAACAAGCAGACATGAAAACATTTCCCCGTATAGGAGAAAACTGGGATGGATGACTAACATGGCATGTACTGACTACTTTGCATCTTGAGTTATGTAAAGACTCGTAAGAATGAAGGAACCTCCGTTCCTCTTACCTCTATTCACACCTTATAGGTCTGACAAACCCACCCGTGGCCCACAAATAGACCTGGACCCCGCAACTGTTATCACCGACTGGGGAATTATTCTTATTCCAAGTCAAATGCTCAAAGTTCTGGAACAAAATTCCCCCCTGTCTACGGGAATTGCCTTCTTACTCACGCTTTTATTATTTTTTTTTGTTGAATGAAGGGGCCTTTTTCGTAGGACGAGGAGAATGCTTTTACGCATGCCATACACCACGTATTATATGGTTATGTGGGACTCAATCTCAAATTTATGGTTGCCCAGATACTCAGTATAACTGAGGAGGAATTACAATACCCAATAAACTCCCCACCCTCCTGCATTTATGACAAAATCATAGAATCCGGACCAGGACTCACTGTTTAGGTATTACTTCGGCCCGGAAAAAATGCAGCCAAGGCATTTCTTCGCCATACCCTGTCAATAAAGGAGGAGAGTTTCCTATTCCTCGTATACGAGAGAAAACCTTCCTCCTTTTTTCTAATCAGTGTCGCCCGTACGTACTCTGCCACACTGTGCCAGTTCAGGGTACTGCGCAGCATTTCCGGGACGACTCCTTCTGGCCTCAATACATCAAAGGGCGGTCGCCCCTAAAAAAGTTGTGCTCAGCGGTATCCAGCTCGCCCGGGCAATGCAAGCATTCCGGAGATGCCACCTTGCGCCACTTGAAAGGCATATCGCGGAAATAACTGTGACCAGTTAGTAACTGTGTGAGGTAATCAGTCTACCTCCCCATGATCGCGGTTCATCCAGCTTTCCAAGTAGATGATAATGCGGTGCGTCCAACGTCCCCTCGGGTCACCATTCCACCTATACTGCCAACATTCCATTGAGCGGGAGCGAGCGCGAACGAAAGCTACGTAGCGCTCTTCTTCCTCACGGTTATAGATCGCCTGCCTTTCCAAGGCAAGCAGATCGACAGGATCACCTGAGCCACTACCTGGATCGCTGGTTCTGATACAGTGTTGTACGAGCAAGCGATTCGAAGTGCCCCCTGCCTCTGTACTGCCTTTCAGTACAGTTTCTTGCAGTACTTTTTTATGCGGACGTTGTCCGCCCACACCTCTGCACCGTAGAGCAAAATGTAGTTGACTGTCTTCATCAACAGCCTCCTCTTCCCTGATCTGGGACCGCCGATGTTCGTCATCAGCCACGAGAGGGACTTTGTCACCCGGCCAGCCTTTTCACAGGCCTGCTGGAATTGTCTATTGTAGGTCAAATTGTCATCCAAGATGACCCCCAAATATTTGACTGATGGTTTGGTCTGGATCATAAGGGGATTACCTCCGTCATCAAAGTTGACGCCGAATATGGTTTCAACCATTCGCTGGGTCAGAAGGAGAATCTCCGTTTTCGGAACTGCCATCTGAGTCTGACATACAGCTATTGATAAGGTACATGGCCTCATCCAAGGTATTTCTTTGTCTCTTGAGCTGTAATGGTTAGAGCAACATCATCTGCGTATCCAATCATGGAACATCGATCTGGAAGCTCAATCTTTAGCAAGCTGTCGTAGAAGGAATTCCACAGATGAGGGCCCAGAACTGAACCCTGCGCTATGCCTGCGTTTATTACTTTACCACTTGTGCCATCGAGCGTGTCCCAGCGCAGGTATCGGTCCCGGAGGTAGTCTCTGAGTATATTTCTCAGATAATCTGGAACTCTGAATACCTGCTCGAGGGACACTTAGCCGAGTTGAATGAGTTTTTCACATCCAACGTGACAAGCAGGACGTCCGATTTAATATCCGGCGCTTATATTCTTATTCTTGTTATTCTTATTCTTGTTATAGGATATTCTTGCAAAATACAGCGATGTCCAACATAATAATAATAATAATAATAATAATAATAATAATAAGGATATTCAAAAGACGAAAAGAAAGCAAATCAAAAACAAAAAAATGTTTTTCTTATGGTTCTAAGGTATTAGAGCGATAATTTATGTCTTAATTCAAATGATTTCTTGTATTACAAATTTAAATGTAGAAACAAAACTATACTTATCTTTTTTACTTAACTTTTCCTTCTTTCACTTTTATTTTACCTACTTGCTGTATGAAGTTTATAGATATAAATTGCTGAATATGTGTCATAGTTATAAAATGACTTAATATATATTTATTGAATGAGGTTAATAATAATAATAATAATAATAAAAATAATATAAAGCTTGAGAACTCCACAAAATTTTTTATCGTATTCAATAATAAAATAATAATTGACAAAATTGTGTGGTTTACTCGCAGACTTTTTTGTTTTTATAAATTTATTTTATTTTTAAGAAGCAGAGGTTACATTTTCATTTTAATGTTATTAAAATATCAATTTTTTTATGCAAAATATTTAATATATATATTAGACTGTGTCTTATTTTTTATTTTTCGATATTTTTTGGCTCCCCTCATTTTTTTCGAATATTTTGGTCATAAAAAACCCCCAGCTCCAAGGATTTTGATTTTCGATTTTTTTAACCCGTGCCGCCAAGCACTTGAAGTTTCCCACTCAAATAACATGGGAATTTTGGGTTTTTAGCTATACAAATTTTCATAAAATCCAAAAAGCTTTTTTAAAAGCTAATTTTTACTGAAAACATACTTTTAAATGTTGTAAAGACATGCAAAAAGCCCTGCATTCATTCGAAAGGGAATTTTGGGGCTAGAAACGCAAATTTACATGTTGACTCAATCTTATAAAACAGGGTTTTTTGGTAATTTTCGATAAAACGCTACAACCTCAAAAATGAACCAAAATACTTCTGGTTAGTCTACTTTTTTTTTGTAAATGTCACCTTTCAAATGCCGTAAACTGTGTTTTTTTATCACTGATTCTCTCAGCGCTATAGTCAATTAATCTACTGGTAATTTCCGACTAAAAATAACCAATTTTTGAATTTTTTGAAACTGCTGTCAAAAATGTAATTTTTGACGAAATTGAGCTTTATAGGTCTTAAAAATTTTCTACAAGCTTCAATTTTCCAAAAATTTTTTACTCACTGCTTTTCATTAAATTATTAACCAGAGATGATAATTTAAAGTCATAGTCCCAATTTCAGGGTTTAAAAAAAAAATCAATTTTTATCATTTACTTTGAAAAATGATATCTTAAAAACTATTTAAAGAAAAGAGACAAATAAAAAATTTTTGGAAATTTGAGGCTTGCAGAAACTTTTAAGGCCTATAAAACTAAATTTTTTGAAAATTACAATTTTGGCAGCAATTTAAACAAATAAAATTGGGTCTTTCGGGTCAAAAATTACCAATAGATTAATTTACTACGGCGGTGAGAGAATCAGTGATTAAAATACACAGTTTACGTCGTTTGAAAGGTGACATTTACACCAAAAAAACTGGACTAACCAGAAGTATTTTGGTTCATTTTTGAGGTTGTAGCGTTTTATCGAAAATTACCAAAAAACCCTGTTTTATAAGATTGAGCCAACATGTAAATTTGCGTTTCTAGCGCCAAAATTCCTTTTGGAATGAATGCAGGGCTTTTTGCATGTCTATACAACATAAAAAAGTTTGTTTTCAGTAAAAATTAGCTTTTAAAAAAGCTTTTTGGATTTTGTAAAAATTTGGATAGCTAAAAACCCAAAATTCCCATGTTATTTAAATGGGAAACTTCAAGTGCTCGGCGGCACGGGTTAAAAAAATTGAAAATCAAAATCCTTGGAGCTGGGGGTTTTTTATGACTAAAATATTCGAAAAAAATGTGGGGAGCCAAAAAATATCGAAAAATAAAAAATAAGACACAGTCTAATATATATAATATGTGTATGTATGCATATTGTAAATTTATAAGTTAAATTTTTTCTTTTTATCTTCTTGCCAAGGCATTGAATACTTGGAGCATAATGGTTCATCAACTTTTATTTTTTTTTATCTCATTTCGTTTTGTTTTGTTTTCGAAAAGACAGCATAAGTGAAATCTTCCAAAGTGTAAGTTTTTACTGATTTCAAAAGTTCGTTTCTCGTATACTGGAAATTACCCCAACTATACGATCGACCTGTTTGTTCTTGGAAAACTTCCTTAAGACTTTTTCCAAAGTATTTTTCAAATCTTAGCTCTACATTTGCATATAGAGTTAAACGTTGCTCATAAATTTGTGGTACAAAATCTTTTACCCACCAACCCAATATTATAGTTTCTTTTACCTCGAATCCAATTGGGAACAATTTTAAAGTTTACAACGTATTCTGGTTTTATTAACCAATAGCTCATAATAAATTCCAATGTCTTTTGTATTGGGAAACTAAATAAATTATCTAGAGACTCCAAATTATCTTTGAAAAAGACTTGAATTGTATACTTAACACCTGGTATTATCTTGTCGTATAAGTTAATAAATAATAATCCATATTAAATTTTGCAAAATCTTTCGTTTTTAATAAACGAAAAAAATAGTGGTATACTGCATGAAGGCCTTTTTTTCCAATGTGTTTGTCGCCTGTTTGTATTCCTTACTTTTTTTATCACACTGACAAACACCAAGAAAAAATTGAGCTTTTTTGGCCTTGTTTTTGTTTTTCTTAGCACCATTGCAATTTATAAATCTTGATTTTATAGCTTTTCCCAAATCACAAGTAATTACAGTAGCGCTAACAATTGCGCCAAATTTGATATATTTTATTTTTTTTTAACTTTATATCAAGCTCAAAAATTTCATTCTTCTTTTTTTGAATTTTTTTTACGGGTTCGACACTAGATTGGACCACTTCTAAAAATTGTGGCCACTCTTCTACTTTTGGCTTCTCAAGAGCACCCGAACTCATTATTTTTTTAACAAAAGGTGTACATTAACAGTTTGCAAAACTGAAAAAAAAATACAAAAAATTTTTCTTATTTAAACATTTTACATTGTTATTATTATAATTATTTGATATAATGCAATCTTCCGTGTTTTCAATACACTTTCATATTCCTAATTTTCTTTGAAATTTATCAAAAGTTTCGGAATATCTATAAGACTTTTTTAGTGTTCAAAAATCGAATCACAGGTGTCTTTGAAATTCAATTTTTTATTATTTTTTTTAATATTAAAGTTGCGTTGTAAAAGATGTTTTAGTAACTCTGAGCGTACTTTATATGCACCATTACGCGTTTCATCAGATAAATATATGTACTTTTATGCTCTCTTTTTCTTTTTCGACTTCCTTGTGGCTTAAAATTTTCATCACTCATACTTATATTATTTTGTCAAAGTAAACTTTTAATTTATATTTTTTGTAAACTACTGATTGAATGAAAAGCTTTTTTAAGGGGTATCTCTCATTTTTTTATCGATTTTTAAAAAATTTTCAAATCATTTTATTTCAATCATTTTATTATCAAAGTTAACAACTTTTCTGTTTATATTATTAAACTATTATTAAACATTAAGAAAAATGAAAAAAAAATTATATTTGTCGTTTTGTTCATATTATAGAGGGCGTCAAAGTATAGTCTGAAAAAAACATTTCCCACGATTTCGCCCCTTTATGACAGCTGAAACTAAAAAACAGAATTGTATTATGTTCTGTAGAGTATTCTCTGGAGTTGGTACCAAAATGAGGAAAAAATTTTTAAAATTGACTATTTGGTGGGCATTTAAAAAAAAAATACGATTTTTGGGCCGAAAATGGCCCGAAAATCGACCATAAAATGATTTCTGGTGCATATTAAGCTTAGTCCGAGGTACCAACTCTAGCTATAACTTTAATAAAGAAAATGCGACAAGCTTTGTGTCAATTGTTCAATAAGTTTTAGAGACATCCGTTTTCAAAAAGTCATTTTGAGAAAAACGCGTTTAAAGTTTTTTTTTTAGTTTTCATTAACATATTTAAATTTTTAAGGTCTATAATCCTTGCAAATAACTAGCCATCAGTCCTTGGACCATATATAAGTCCTTAAAAATCCAAATAAGCTTGATCCTGTTTTTGCAAGGCCTGCTTTTTGCCCATACGAGTCTCTTTTTTAGCTGCTTTTCTTGATTTTTCGATAGACGAGTACGTATAGAATCGTGCTTGATAGCGTTTTTTTATTTTTTTTTTTTATTTTTTTATTTATTTATTTATATATTTTCATATTTTTATTATTATTAATATAAGATAATGTAATAAAAATTAAATTAAAAAAAATATATATAAAAAAATATTGATATAAAATTATTAATATCTTAATATCTCAAAAACCATATTTTTTTTTGCCCAAAATTTTGTGTGTGCATTCTTAAGAGGTTTATAAACAATAAAAAAGAATAAAAAAATTTTCAAAAAAAAAATTAAGAAATGAGAGATACGCCTTAAACTTATATAGTGACTGCATATCCAAGTTTATAAAAATAAAAAAGTACAATGAGAATTGCTATATGAGCTTATTGGTTAGTTAAATTCACTATAATGCATTTTGATTCGCTGATTTTTTTTTTTTTAAAGCAGGTTCAAAATCAAAATCTGAAATATAGCATATACTGTATGATCCTTTTGCATAAAAAAAATAAAAATTTTTTTTTATGTTTGAAAAACGCAATATGAATAAAAAAGTCCATTGACCAGCAGGATAGATGTTAAATAAAGGATATCTTGTTGTTACACCTAAAACCATTTAAAATTTAAAGGTCCTGCGTGTGAAAAGATGCAATTAAAAAATAAAGATATGCCAAAATTATAAAATGTTCGCGAAATCTCTCCTGTAATCAAGTATACACAAAAAATATTGCATAAACTCTCTTAAGCATCTTTAGTTTTAAAAAGGTCATTATCCATTTCTTTTAATTTCATCGTAAATAATAATTTTATCAACAGTTCCCCACCTGATCGTTTCGCTTTTAAAAGAGTATCTAAAAATGACGTCATACTAGCTGTCTCAAACTTTAACTTTTAACACAAGCAAAAGGAGATGATGACATTCCTTCAAGCATAATAGTGAAAGCATTACCAACTATAGCCGATTTGATATATCTAATATACAATATGATGAAATTTGTAAAGAAAAAATGGAATTAAGCCCTTATGAAAAAATAGACAATGATTCTGGTGAAGATTCTAACGAGAGCGACGAAGACATAAAATAACTTTGTAATTGTTTGAAAATGAAAAATAAAAACTTTTTTGAATACATTTTATACTTTTATTATTTAATTTGTCATAAATTATCGTGAATCTAAAAAAAAATGAAAAAACGGTTGAATGAATTTTTTTGTTAAAAGAGTGTTTATAACAAAGATTTTTTTTTTTTTTTTAAGTAGACGGGATCAGTTTCATATTTAAAAAATATGTAAGTGGGTATAATATTATTTGTATAAAAGGATCGTTTGAGATGGTGTCTATTTTGAGTATAGGTTAAAAGAAATACTTGTTTTATGAATATGAGAGTATTTTATAATATTTTTTTTAATCGGTATTTTATTTTTTGTTAGCAGATTTAGCAGATGTGTATTTGTTTCATCAAGTGTTGACAATAATAAAAGTAATATTTTGTAGTTACTTGAAAAGAAAAACTTTTTTTGAACACCTTTTATACTTTAATTATTTAATTGTCATAAATTGTCTTTTATCCAATAAGCCAAAAAAAGAAAGTTTATAAAACGGGTGAAAGAATTTTTTGTTAAGTAGACGAGATCAGTTTCATATTTAAAAAATATGTATGTATATAAATGTTTTTAATAATAAAGGTAAAATATTATTATTTGTATAAAAGGATTGTGTCTATTGTAAGTATAGGTAAAAAAAAATTATTCGTTTTATGCATTTGGGAGTATTTTATAATATTTTTTTTAATCAGAGTTTGAAGAGGGGTGTATTTTTGTTAAGTGGGTGTTTATAAAATAAATATATGGGTGGTTCTAGTACTTTTCGTACAGATTAGGGCGCACTCATGTCACCGATTGAGCTCAAATTTAAGGGTATAGTTTGGGGTAATAAAAAAGTTCCTCAGCCAAGTTTTTAGCCTTCTAGCACCTCATGGGGCCGAAATATGGCCGTTTAAAGGTCCAAAAATAGCCTGATTTGGCCAATTTTCAAAATTACGCCATTTCTTTGAATTTACTTCACATTTCATCTTACTGGTCACATTTTAACCGCTAAAGAGTCTACATTTCGTAAAAAAATTTTTAGCTAATTCCATGGAGTCAACTTTTTTTGGCATTGATAAACGTAAAATGAATTTTATTAAAAAAGCTGATTTTCAAAATAATACCGTGGCTTAAGATCAACTCAAAAATAATTCTGGTTGGTTGCAATTTTTTGTCTACTCAAGACCTTTCAAATGCGACCCTAAAATTTAAAATCGGTGGATTTTAACCGGAGATATTTTGATTTTAGTGGCGGCTGTTTTTAAAAAATGCGTTTTTTTGGCATTTTCGCCACCTGGCATTTTTTTCTAAGTGCTTTAAAATGTCTGAAACTTTCAGGAAAATAAGTTCAATATATGTACTACAAATTTCATAAAAAATTTCTTTGCTTATTTGCCTTTAAAGCCATTTTTTGACTCATCCAAATTCAACCTTTCCATTTTCCGAAATTTTCCATTTTCCGGCTTTTCCTGTAATCTAATGAAAATTCTGACTCGATTTTTGGATTCCTCGGGAAATTTTACTATAGACACTCTTTTTTGATAAATTTTGAACCACTCTGTGATGCTGTATAAAAAAAAGAAAAAAGAATTTGCATAAAAATAAAAATAAAATTGAAATTGATAAAATTAAAATTTTTCTTGTTTGTACATTTTATAATTTTAAATTTATTTTTATTTTTATGTAAATTCTTTTTTCTTTTTTTTATACAGCATCACAGAGAGGTTCAAAATTATTCAAAAAAGAGCTATAGTAACCCATTATTGTCAAGATTGACGGATATTTTACATTTATTTCAGCTGCATAATTTTTAGTAAAAAAATTAAAAAATTTTATTCTAGAATACAGGATCTTATGTTTTTGAGGTCGTAGATTTCAAATCTGGAGTCGGATTTTAAAAAAATTTAGCCCTCGCATGATTTTTGGCCATATTTATCAAAAAAACTGACATTTTTTAGCGCTATTTTTTTGTTACAACTTAAAAATCATGCCGAAAATGGCTTTCCATCTCCCCAAAAATAAATAAAAGTTGGTCAATGGGACCTAAACAAAAAATCCTTATGGTCAAAAAAATTTTTTTGCCGCTTTTTGACCCAAAATGGCGGCTGATTTTATGATTATCATAGATAGACCAGACCTGTAGACAGATTTCGTAGCCAAATTTTATCCTTAATAGGAAAATGGAATTTCCCAACGGGTTTTTATGTTTTTTGGGTCGCTGAACACGAATATGATATCGGCTTTTACCGTATATTGTCCAGTTGCCCACAATAGGCAACTTTAGGTTAATTTTTGGGTTTTTTTCTGTATTCGTAATCGTTACTTATGTTTTTTGGGTCACTGAGCACGAATATGATATCGGTTTTTACCGTATATTGTCCAATTGCCCACAATAGGCAACTTTAGGTTAATTTTTGGGTTTTTTTTCTGTATTCGTAATCGTTACTTATGTTTTTTGGGTCACTGAGCACGAATATGACATCGGTTTTTACCGAATATGCTCCAGTTGCCCACAATAGGCAACTTTAGGTTAACTTTGGGAGGTTTTTCAAAATTTTAAAGTGTTACTTATGTTTTTTGGATTGCCGAACACGAATATGGAAGCTGTTTTTACTAAAAATTATTCAGTTGCCCACAATAGGCAACTACATGCTATTTTTTGAGATTTTTTAATTATTTTTAACTGTTATTTATGTTTTTTGTCTACGTAAACATGAAAATGGTAGTCGTGAAATTAAAAAGAGAGTAAATTAATTTAATTTTTTAAATTATGCGTCCTTTGCCATCGATAAACACAACGTTGCCCGGTTCTCACCACGTGGAGGTGAACGCTTGCCGAGAACCTTATTTTTTTTGTATTTTTGTTTTGTTTTTTTTTTTGTTTTTTTTTTTGTATTTTTTGTATTTTTTGTTTTTTTTTTGTTTTTTTTTTAAATTTTTTTTTTGTATATTTTTTTGTTTTTTTTTAATTTTTTTTTTAATTTTTTTTGAATTTTTCTAATATATAAAGATTATTTTTTATGCATTTTCTTAAAGCATGGTTCACAGAAGTATTTTTCTTGGTTTTCATCGCATTTTTTACATATTTTTGTACATCGAATCCCGCATGTTTTTACTGAACAATGTGATCTTTTAGTTCCTCTTTCATGTATATGTTGAGCTAATAATTTAAGCTCTAAGTAATAAGTACTTACTTCAACAGCAAATTCCTTTATTGGGCGTATTGAATCTGGATTTGCAGTATTCCATAAAACAGTAGCATTGGTCAAAGCAGCTTGAATCAACCTCATTAAAATAACCCAAGTCCATTTTTTGGATCTAAATATTGGTAAAACTCTACTGCAGTACTGATCATGTATGTCGACGCCACCCATGAATTTATTATAAACTTTAAATGCATTAGGAAAAGGAATATCTTTTTTTGTTCTACTTTCTTTGTCGTACCTTTTAACAGAACCTAAGGGAGTTACACCAGCTGCAGTAGATATAATGGAAACTGGTTTTGAATCTTGTACGGTAATAAAATTCAAACCACTATTACAATCATGTTGCACCGCATAAGTTCCACGAGGAGCTTTCTTGTCAATTTCATTTTTTTCTGTTATTCTGTTCTCCCTCACTGTTCCTGTACCAGAAAGTCCATATTTTTTTAGATGAACCAACAAATCAGGACAACAAAATAAATTGTCCATGTAAACGTGATAATTTATAAGTTTGCGATATGGAATGTTCTTTAACATGTTCTCAACCATTTTCACAACCACTCTGCTTCCTAAAGCAATATTCTCTAATTTTTCTACATACTCATTTTTACCACAGTAAATATCAAAATTAAAAACATATCCATTAGCGCTACACAAAGCCCATAGTTTTATACCAAACCGTATAGGCTTTGTTTTTATAAATTGTTTTAATGATGATCTACCAAAGTATTTCACCATCATTTCATCTACAGATAAGGCTGTACAAAAAATACCAAACCTCATAATATTCTTTTTAAATATTTCAACGACAGATCTAACACGCCAAATTTTGTCGGTTGCTGTCTCATCCTTCCATTTGGAATATTTCAAATTACTTTTTATTTGTTCAAATTTAGGTCGATCCATGGCATCTTTTACTTCATCAGATTTCAAAAACCGATTACCTGACCAATAATCTCGCTGAGCTAGCCGTTTATTATATGAAGAAAATATAATAATACCTACAAAAGTATTTAAATCTGACAAAGTAAGTTCGTAACCGTTTTCCTTAGTTGCTTCTATGATGTACGTTTTCAACTCGTCAGAGAAAAAATATTCAAATAACTCGACATGAGAACTATTTGAAATTTTTTTTTTATCTGAATCTTTTAGTAAAATTTCATTTACGAGAGGGTTTTCATAAATTTGTTCCCCTTCTATCCATTTATAAGTATGAGCTTCCTCTAATTTTTTTTGAGAGTTAGTAAAATTATCGTATATTTTAGAATATGACTGAGGAGGATAAGAAAAATCAAATTTATTTGTCATATTCTCGTTTATTTCTATGTCATCATCAAATTCATTTTCAGATCCTCCTGAATCATCTCCATCAAAAGTAAACATCATATCATTATAAAATTCATTTTCTTGAATTTCATATAAATGATCTTGGTTTCTCGGCATATTATCTTATAATCAATTACTTAGAAAAAAATTCTTTGAAAATTTTTTTTCTATTTATGATAGTTATAAATAGTTACTTATGATTCACTATTTACAAATGTTTTTTTAACAATAAAGTAGTTTATGATAAAAAATATTATCGAAAATCTAATTACAAATAGCCCAGGGAAAAGTTAACTAAAAAAAATTAATTTGTAAAATAATTTAGAACTCAAAATTTATTAAAGAAAAAATAAATATAAAAATATTAATTCTTTCAATAATTTTGTTTATAAAATCAAGTAATGAAACCAGAAAGAATTTGTATATGAAATAAAGTAATTAAAAAAAAAATAGAGAGAAAAATTATTATTTGGACTGAAAAATATGCACCGTTTCAAAAAGGAAATATTTTATTTCTGTTTTTTTTAATCGTTAAATAGAAAATATAATATAAGCATTGAAGCAAAAATCAAAAAATAAAATTAACTTATAATTGTAATCTATAGCAAAAATTTAAATCAGCAAAAAAAATTTAACAAAAAACAAGGTTTTCGGCAAACATCTACCTAAGTAAGGTGAGAATTAGTGTTAACCCGTACCGAAAAATACTTTTCAGATCTTTATTCAGACCTGTATACAGAATGCTTACAGACCAAAATACAGACCTGTATACTGGTCTGTATACTAGTAAAGTAATTTTTATAACGGGGAATCAACGGAAAAGGTAGCATAATCTAAATAACAGTTAAAAATAATTAAAAAATCTCAAAAAATAGCATGTAGTTGCCTATTGTGGGCAACTGAATAATTTTTAGTAAAAACAGCTTCCATATTCGTGTTCGGAAATCCAAAAAACATAAGTAACACTTTAAAATTTTGAAAAACCTCCCAAAGTTAACCTAAAGTTGCCTATTGTGGGCAACTGGAGCATATTCGGTAAAAACCGATGTCATATTCGTGCTCAGCGACCCAAAAAACATAAGTGACATTTACGAATACAGAAAAAAACCCAAAAATTAACCTAAAGTTGCCTATTGTGGGCAATTGGACAATATACGGTAAAAACCGATATCATATTCGTGCTCAGTGACCCAAAAAACATAAGTAACGATTACGAATACAGAAAAAAACCCAAAAATTAACCTAAAGTTGCCTATTGTGGGCAACTGGACAATATACGGTAAAAGCCGATATCATATTCGTGTTCAGCGACCCAAAAAACATAAAAACCCGTTGGGAAATTCCATTTTCCTATTAAGGATAAAATTTGGCTACGAAATCTGTCTACAGGTCTGGTCTATCTATGATAATCATAAAATCAGCCGCCATTTTGGGTCAAAAAGCGGCAAAAAAATTTTTTTGACCATAAGGATTTTTTGTTTAGGTCCCATTGACCAACTTTTATTTATTTTTGGGGAGATGGAAAGCCATTTTCGGCATGATTTTTAAGTTGTAACAAAAAAATAGCGCTAAAAAATGTCAGTTTTTTTGATAAATATGGCCAAAAATCATGCGAGGGCTAAATTTTTTTAAAATCCGACTCCAGATTTGAAATCTACGACCTCAAAAACATAAGATCCTGTATTCTAGAATAAAATTTTTTAATTTTTTTACTAAAAATTATGCAGCTGAAATAAATGTAAAATATCCGTCAATCTTGACATTAATGGGGTAATTTACATGAACTAATCATTCTTTTGCACAATAAAAGTAAATAATTAAAATTTTGATATTACTGAATTTCATACTGCAATAATACAGAAAAACTTACTTAATAACACTGTAAAATATTAGATTAGACAATTTTAATTAAAATCATAAAAATAAATCTATAATATTCAAATTAAATACCAAATAATAAGAAATGAGATTGTTTTGATTTCATAAATTGTTAGTATTAGACTTTAAATTAGGTATTAGACTTTAAAATATAGAATGTATTCAATATTATAACTTACAGAATAATTTTTATGAATAATTATCCTAATAACTGATATTGAATTTTGTTGGAAATGTATAATAATGAAAGTGTAATTAAAGTTTTAGTTTATTAATTTAAGTATGTATTAAGAATCCAATTAGAAAGATAGTTTGAATCGAATCTTGGACTAAATAATAAACAGATGTACAATTAAAATCTTAAATTTTGTAATAATCGAAAGAATATATTATTAGCTTTATATAATATAATATATTATTATTCTTGGTCAACGCTGGTTAATTATACTTTTGGTTAATAAAATAATAAACTCAAATTATAATATTAAAATAACATAACTTAACTGACTACGAAATGTTAAAAATACTGAATTCTGTCAATTTGTTAAACAACATAATAATAGAAATAATACTTTAAAATTGCAATTTTTCAGGAGTAAAATCACTTTAAGCCCAGGAGTGTAACGATGCTCTTTACGTTTTCTTATTAATATACTATTTCTAATAATATTTAGGTTCTATGGACATCTATAGATATTAATGCGTTACTAGAATATTCTTATCTGTATAATGTATTCTAAAATAAGATAGGAAGCCGTCAAGTTAGTCTTTTGTAAGCTACCTACGGGAGCACATAACTCCGGTCTGTATGTTAAATACAGAACCGTTAATTGATAATAAATATGATATTAATATAAAATTAATGTGGTGATCATTTCTTAACCTTCTGATGGGATTTTGGACCAAACCCCGTCACAATTTTTTATTTTTTTTTATTTTTTATTTTTTATTTTTTATTTTTTTTTAATCCGTATCCAAATCGGAAATGTCCAAATTCAAATATCGCCGTGTATTTCTTAAATATGCGTCACGATCTATTCTCCTTCCAATAAACGAAGGAGATGATTTAATGATCTCAACGCTAAAGTGGAATTTTTTTTCGCATATTGTGATTTCCGGTTTACCATCCACCATGTGGGTAATTGATTTAAATTCCTTTTTACAAAATGAACAAACATTATTTCGCAACATCCACTGACTTATACACTTGAAACAAAATTTATGCATGCAAGAACTCAAAGTCTTGCAAATTCTCCAAACAAATACCGCACTCTCCCTCCTTCCCTTATCACTATCTTCTAAACCCACCAACTCAACATTTTATTCCCATCCTTATCGGCTTTGCCTAAAGACATTGGTTTTTCACTCTCACAAACCGTCGCGAGATCCATAAGAGATGCCATTTACTCGGTTACCAAAATAAAACTAATACCCTTTTAATTTATTTGTATACGATTTAAAATATTTACCCGAGAAATCGTAAGATAACTCCACCCCTCTCCCTGCCCGTTGTAGCATCCCCTTTTCAAATATTCATATAAGATATTTGCATCGCTATAGTAAGAAAAAATTTTCAACATGCCCATCCCTTAAAAAGTAAATACATTTTTTCGTATAAAATAAAAAAATACTCGCCTTTTCTAATATTCATTAGAAAAAAAATTTTTAAACAACTTAAAAATACCCATATCATAATTTTATAGCTTGAACCTTTAAATAAATAGACACCCTCTTAAACCTCTTTTACACATACTTACTTAACATTTACATAACTATAGAACAAAATATTCATTCAAAAATTTTCCACACACACCCTCTATAATACTTTTATTATTGAAATCACTTGACAAAACATATTTAATCGGCAAAGCCGATAAGGATGGGAATAAGAATGTTGAGTTGGTGTGTTTAGAAGATAGTGATAAGGGGAAGGAGGGAGAGTGCGGTATTTATTTGGAGAATTTGCAAGACTTTGAGTTCTTGCATGCATAAATTTTGTTTCAAGTGTATAAGTCAGTGGATGTTGCGAAATAATGTTTGTTCATTTTGTAAAAAGGAATTTAAATCAATTACCCACATGGTGGATGGTAAACCGGAAATCACAATATGCGAAAAAAAATTCCACTTTAGCGTTGAGATCATTAGATCATCTCCTTCGTTTATTGGAAGGAGAATAGATCGTGACGCATATTTAAGAAATACACGGCGATATTTGAATTTGGACATTTCCGATTCGGATACGGATTAAAAAAAAATAAAAAATAAAAAATAAAAAATTGTGACGGGGTTTGGTCCAAAATCCCATCAGAAGGTTAAGAAATGATCACCACATTAATTTTATATTAATATCATATTTATTATCAATTAACGGTTCTGTATTTAACATACAGACCGGAGTTATGTGCTCCCGTAGGTAGCTTACAAAAGACTAACTTGACGGCTTCCTATCTTATTTTAGAATACATTATACAGATAAGAATATTCTAGTAACGCATTAATATCTATAGATGTCCATAGAACCTAAATATTATTAGAAATAGTATATTAATAAGAAAACGTAAAGAGCATCGTTACACTCCTGGGCTTAAAGTGATTTTACTCCTGAAAAATTGCAATTTTAAAGTATTATTTCTATTATTATGTTGTTTAACAAATTGACAGAATTCAGTATTTTTAACATTTCGTAGTCAGTTAAGTTATGTTATTTTAATATTATAATTTGAGTTTATTATTTTATTAACCAAAAGTATAATTAACCAGCGTTGACCAAGCTAATAATATATTCTTTCGATTATTACAAAATTTAAGATTTTAATTGTACATCTGTTTATTATTTAGTCCAAGATTCGATTCAAACTATCTTTCTAATTGGATTCTTAATACATACTTAAATTAATAAACTAAAACTTTAATTACACTTTCATTATTATACATTTCCAACAAAATTCAATATCAGTTATTAGGATAATTATTCATAAAAATTATTCTGTAAGTTATAATATTGAATACATTCTATATTTTAAAGTCTAATACCTAATTTAAAGTCTAATACTAACAATTTATGAAATCAAAACAATCTCATTTCTTATTATTTGGTATTTAATTTAAATATTATAGATTTATTTTTATGATTTTAATTAAAATTTTCTAATCTAATATTTTACAGTGTTATTAAGTAAGTTTTGCTGTATTATTGCAGTATGAAATTCAGTAATATCAAAATTTTAATTATTTACTTTTATTGTGCAATAGAATGATTAGTTCGTGTAAATTATTTTACATTTTATTAGATATTAATATATTTGTATGAGTATAATGTTTCTTATAGTTTTCTAATTTTATTTTATATAAAAATGCTGTTTTCCTTAGAACAAAAAATTGTTTGACTAATCTCTGACATATATACTGGTATTTTGATTTCATAAATTTTATATTGTTTTTGTAACTAGTGTGTAATATTTTCTTACAATGGCCACTGAATTTTCATTTTTAAAATATAAACTTTCACAAATTGTATTGACTATTTAGTTATCATAAGTAATGGTTTTGTATACATAAAATTACAACGATTCTATAAAATGAGCGTATCACTAATATAATTCTAGTGCTTAGAGTAGAATAAAATTTGCAATATTATTTTTACGAATGTTATTATGTCAATTTACATGAATAATGTGTAATTATTATTTAGGTATAACATTAATTTAAACATTTCTTTGCTATTATTTTTATCATCATAGTTTTTGAAAATGGAATAGTTTGGTATATCTCTAAAAACTTATTTGTTTCTAGTTTAAGTTTTATTTATATAAAGTTGGAGTAATTGATTTATAGTTTACTATAATTTTGTAAAATATTTTTAATGATTATCAGGCTAATTAAAATGCTTCTATTACAATGAGATATTTGACTATTTTATTATTAACTTAGCTAATAGTGTGATTTAGGTTGTTATTAGTGTACATTGAGGTTAGGAAGGGAGTGGAGTTTTAGTGGGTATAGGCAAAGTAGGTCGAGTCGAGTGTACAACACTCTCCCTTTTTTGAAAAAATGTTCACTTATCACTTTTTATTTCTTAAATTATTTACTGTATTTAATTGAAAGTTGTTAGTTGCTTTAGAACAATATTTGTACGGAATTTTTAGAATTTATAAACCATAAATAATTTAGTTTGTTAGCTATTATTTATTACTTCTATAAACATTATTTAATTTAAAAGGTTTAGCTACAACCTTAACTCTATAAATGTATTTCGTATTATCGAAAATGCGTTTAGTATTTTAAAAACTTCATCGTTAATAACTGCACTAAATATTGTTAAATAAATAAATACATATATTGAAGGGTATAAAATTATTGTTTTGAAATTTTATACTTTACAACATTTTAAAAAGGATATAATTAAAATATAATTGATAATTGAAACTTTAATTAAGATTCGTAATATGATGATTTTGAATTTTTAATACACACTTTTTGTTAATTCTTAACTTCAGAATTTGACCGTAAATTATTATACTTTAATTTTATAATATGCTTTATGAAAACTATACTTTGCTAAAGTAAAGCAGATTTGTTTAATTTATGAAACTCTATTAACTTTCTCTAACTTCTTTTAATTTTCTCTAACAATTACTTGATCATGGCTATTTCTTATTATCAAAACAATTACATTTTATTATCATTTTATTTTACTTAAAATTTCAATTTCTGTGATAAACTAAATTAAATATTTTATATTTATAAAGAAAATTAATGATCAAATACTATATACTGATCTAATACGAGAATCAGTAGTTAACTTATTGATAAATTTGCTCTCAAGGTATATATTATTCAAATTCTATTATTTATTGAATTTAAAGAAAAATTGTATAAGTTATAATTAATTCAATTTACCGGATAGTAATTAAGTTTATTATGAATATACTATGCATGAATAAAACGCTATACATTTCTTGTATTAAATTCACTATTTCTAAAAATCTTTGACTTAAGAGAATGTGAAGAAAATCTTTGTTCTTTGTTTTTATCAATTAGCCATTGAATATGAAATCTTTTTTCATACATTGGTTTTAGACTATTGACTTGATGAAATTCAG
This sequence comes from Anagrus nilaparvatae, assembly GCA_022575985.1. Lineage (NCBI taxonomy): Eukaryota > Metazoa > Arthropoda > Insecta > Hymenoptera > Mymaridae > Anagrus > Anagrus nilaparvatae. The sequence continues at coordinate 1,000,359 of JAKSXM010000129.1, forward strand.
TGTTATCAATATGCGACTTAGAATCTAATATTAATTTATTTGATTTTTCTGTTTGTATTAGGTTGTTATTGCAATTTTTAAATACATTTCTAAATGTTTTTGAAGACATTCGATTATTGAAAGTGACTATATTATTAGTAAGTTTTGATTTACCTAAATATTACATTACTGATTTCCTAAGGTTTATTATATTATTGTATTTTATGCTTTGCTTAATTCCTATTACATTTTTCAATTTATCTAGTACATTAATATTCATTTTATATTTATTGTATTGTTTGGCTCTTTTTACAAATTTCATTCTGTGTAAGTTAACTCTAATTTTTCGCAAATTTCAAAAATTAAAGACTGTTATTTTTGATTTACTATTTTTAGATTTCTTTTGATTACTTTCTTGTTTGGTTAAATGTTTATAATTAATTTTATAATACAACATGGAATTCCTATTTTTGTTGAATTTATCATTTGTTAGTAATGCTTTATCGAGATTTACTGTTTTATTTTGTTTAATAGTTATTTGCAAACTGTTAGCATTTAAGCTGTTTACTTTTGTTTCTTGCTTTTCTTCATTTAATGTTACCTTATTCATAACAGCTTTCAAGTCAGTAATTTTGTTTAATAGTTTTATTTCGTTTAAGCTGTCAGTGAAATAATGAGAGTGCTTGATATTATTTACATTTGAGGTTACGGATTTCTCATATTCAATTTCTCCACCCTTTAAGGTTTCATTTGATCTTTCTTGTTTTAATTTACTCAAATCAGTTATTTCTTTTGTACCTAATCTTTGATGGTTACATTTTTCAGCTGAATCGTGCATTCTGTTTACATTCTGATTACATGCTGATTTTATAATCTTACTCTTTGAATCGGGTATGCTATTTGAATATATTTCTTTTTTGCTTGACTGTTTAATATAATGTGTTTCTTGTGTGTCTAATTCTGAACAAAGTTCTTTTTTGTTTTGAGTATTTTTCAAATGTATATTTTTACTTTTAGATCCGGTTTCATCGATTGATAGATCCAACGTTTTCAGTTTTTTTGTTTTTAGTGTATTTAGAGATTTTGAAATTGGAGCTTTCGGATCATTTTTCGCTATTGCATCATCATGAGAATTAACATACTTATTATTCCTTATTTTCATATTTCCTTTCGGTGGATGATTTGCTAGATTAGGGTGAACAGTTTGTATTTCATTCTTTACAGAAATTTCTGATTGTCTTGTAGTAGCGCTGGATATTGCGCAAAGACTTTGAACTTCTTGTCTTGATTTTCTCACATCCTTACTAGGATTACAAGCCTGAGTATTTTGGATATTGTTTTTTGATATATTGGTCTTATTTATAAAATGGTTGTCTTTTTCTGTAAAAACATTGATTTGATGTTGTTCTATATTATAATGAGCTTGGTTATTCTGAAGAATAAAAAGCTCAATTTCTAAAGCCTCTTTAAATGCATAAGCTAGATTATTAGGCTTGCTTGGTTTGAGAATGTAAGCAATATTATAGTCCAAATTACTAATATATTTTTCAGTAGCTTCTTTTTCTATAATATCTAAAGCTAGTTCTTGGTATTCTGAGGTATTGTAATTTGCTTGAGTTGCGTATCGTAATTCTTGGAAACATTTAAAAAATCTATTGTTATAATTATCTACTGTAGTGTAATTCTGATAAATTGTATATAAATTGTGTTTGCAAATATCAATTGAAGTATTGTATTTTAAATTTTTACGCAATGTATCAAAAAGTTTTTCATATGAATCAATATGTTCGAATCTAATTGCTAGTTCTGCATCTTTTTGAATTTTTTCAGCTATTATATTACGAAGCAATAAATCTGACTGGTTGCAGTGAGTTCTTGCCCTTTCAATAGATTTGATAAAGTGTTCTAATCAACAATCATCTTTACCCTTGAATGTTTTAATGGTTCTTATCAATTCTTTTGCTGGATATAAATTTTTTACCTTGAAAATATTTCTTTCTTGTTCAAAATTAAATATAGTTTCTGTTACAATATGAATTGCATTTTCGTCATCTTTAATTAAATTATTAATTTCAAATCTTTCTAATTCATGTTTCGATTTAAGTTGATGCAGCTTATCTTTACCATAATTTTCAACTATACAATTTTGTAAAGCTATATATTGCTTATAATGATTTACTATTAAATTCTTTAACTCCATAGTTAATTAAATGCAAAGGTATCTATTATGAGTTAAAAGTAAGAATATCTACTCTCCACTCTTTGAAAAATTAGGTATAAGGATTTAATTGTAAAGTTAAATTGTAAATCTAAGATTAAAAATAAAAGTCCTATTAATGATTAATTTATTCTTCAAAAAGCTGTTTTTGTAATTCCAATTAAATATTTAATTATGAGTATATAAGTAATAATTATTCTGAACTAAGCTATTACTAATTGCTTAATAATAGACTTGATTTATCTGTTAAACGACTACATAATTATACACATAATTTTATGAGTAAGTTATTTTTTACTATCAAATCATCAATTCAGATATTCTTTAAAATTATATTTTAAGAATATATGTATTGTATTATGAATACTATTTATACCTGTCGCAAATGTAAATTTTAATTTAATTGTAATTATGATTATTAAGATATGTAATTATAAGCATTTTATGTACGGTTGATTTAAAAATTAGAGATATCCAAAATTATTTAAATATTTTTGCAAAACTTATGCGTCTAATGATTTGTTTTTATACTTTAATTTACTAATATTAATGTTTTTAATTTTTAAATTTATAATAATTTAATATTGATTAAAGTTTGATAACTGAAAGTTTTTTTTTATTTCATTTTTTCATTTTATTTAGCAAAAATTAAAACATTTCTTATTTCTTAACTAATTTAATTATTGAATACTTATTTATATTATTTTTTGCTGATAAATATTGAATGTATTTTTACAATGTTTTATTAGTATTATTCTCAAAAAAATCTCAACTAAAATTTCTTATAAATTATTGTTTATTTGTATTATTTTGTCTTCGAGTATTTAAAGCGTTATTTTTATTTTTTGTTTTAATAAATAAAGCATATTAATGTAATCTACTTTGTTTTGTGTATATCCAACATTTAGATGTTATATTTTAATTAATCAGTATTTTATGATTATTGTATCATTTTAACGAGAGCTACTCCCCCTCCTTTAAAATATCTTTCATTCGCCTAAAAGGTTAATTAAAAATCTGCTTACTACTAACACTTAACTTCTTAAATAATAAAGAATTCCAAAACTGGATTCTCCAAATTTTTAATGTGAAAACTAGTTTCGTGAAACTCAGTCTCACTCACAAGAAAATTCTAAATTTTTTATATAGGGAACAACCCATGTATAATTTTCTAACTTTATATACTTAATGTGAAAACTAGTTTCGTAAAACTCAGTCTCACTCACGAGAAAATTCTAAATTTTTTATATAGGGAATAACCCATGTATAATTTTCTAACTTTATGTACTTAATGTGAAAACTAGTTTCGTAAAACTCAGTCTCACTCACAAAAAAATTCTAAATTTTTTATATAGGGAACAACCCATGTATATTTTTCTAACCATACACTTTTTTGTGACTAATTTTTTGTTTTTATTTTTGGGAATTATCCATATACATAATTATTTTTAATGAATAGTTTACGTATCCAAAATTATGTTTTTATCTTGATTTTTAATCTTGTTGAAATTTTATCTAGTTTAAAATTGATAAGGATTGTCTATTAGTATCTTTATCTCTTTTTATATTTAAAACTTTTAAATTTTTATATAATTTATGTAAGTATATATGCATTAAACATATGAATAATATGTTTTATTGTAATTTTTATTTTAATAAATTTTATGTATTTTTATAAAGAAATTTAACTTAATACATGTTATATAGATTAGAGTTTTTTACTTTTCCTGTAAAATTTTGAAATACTAATATTTTTAATTAATGTTTTAACTCCGCTGTACCGGTCCCAAGCCCGGAGCCTCATAAGGCTGAGGAAGGAGGAGGGTGGTTCAGGCCGCCTTTTTTCAAGGTTGAACTAGAATCAAGGATATAGGATATAGCTCTCTGGAACAACTGAGGCTGCCCTATAAATCGGGTCTCATGCCTTGCATTTCTCCGGGGACATGCTCTATGCTTTATCCCATGTGTGCATGTTAGGAATGCCGCAGACTGCTCATAGTTAGTCTATAAGTGGTTCTGGAATAACTGAGGCTGCCCTATAAAACGGGTCTTATGCCTTGTCTTTCCCTCGAGCATTCTTGACAGGCATGCAGCCGCAGACTGCTATCCTAAACTATCCTTGAGGAAGAGGCATATTAAAGGGGCTCCAAGGTTTTCTCCAACCTAAGTGCGATATAAGCCACATACAGGGTTGCCTTAGACCTGAAGTATTGGCTCTTAGCATGGGAGAATTCTACCTCGAGCACAGCGACGTAGCCGATTAAAGGTAGTCGCGAGTCCCGCTAAATCATGACTGCAGGTTGTATTTTCTGGTTTAGTAATGTGTGAAGGTGATGGGTTATTGGGTTATTGGATCGTGGCATTGTCATCAGACAAGGAGGAGCAATCCTCCATTCTGTAGGGGATCTATCTATGGAATCAATGCCGCCTGGTTCCAGAGTAAAATCTGACATCAGCCCTCATGACTCCACTGGTAGATGCCTGACCTGTTCCATGACAGGTATAAAACATTGTGGAATGGTAGCAAACATAGAGGTGGAAACACTTCGCCTGTTAGATTGAGGATTGGTGTTCCCTCGCGTCACCGCCTCTCAATCGAAGTCTGTTACATGCCGGATTAATAATCGTATGTGATGTCATCAGACATGGTGGTGAAAACCCCCCGATCTGTAGGACTATTATTACTGGATGGACGCTGGAAGCTGATAGATACTCTCTGTCAGCAACTAACATAAATCCTTTAATAATACTCTGAAGGGTACTCTTACCCAACTAAGGGCCCTTTGTCCAGGGACACAGGCTTATTTTATGTACAATGCTAAATAAATACAGTGAATTACCCCAGGTTGATACCCCTCTTACAGAGGATAATTCAACCTCTGATTCCGATCAAGTGAAAGCCTTGATGGTCAGAGCTGGAGACACGGATTCTGGGGGTCTCCAATTTAGCATTTCTCAGCAGCAAGGGCAGAACACCACGCCCACAGAGCAACAACATCTAGCTCTAATTAATGCTGAAAAAAAGACGGCAAAGGTAGTCTTAACTAGGCTAGAGGTCGAGGATTCCTCCCGCAAATCCTCAATGGAAGGTGATATATGCGCGAAATGTGGCGCCCAAAAAGGTTCAAGCAACAGCTTGATACGGCCTTCTATTCTGAAGGACCAGAGGTCATATTCGTTGCCTAATGTTAGCGAAGTTGGGCCTGATGACGAAGGCAAGAGGGAAGAAAATATAGAAAGATATCTCCGAATATCAAAGGACTATAACAAGGCGTGCATTGAAATCCACTCAAACATGGAGAGAGATATTACTCAGATGAGAGACTCAGTCAAAGTACAGAAGAACTGTAATATGACAGTCAAAAAAGGCATAGCTGAGTTTGAAAAATATTTAGCCAGGCTTAAGACAATTTTTAAACTGCAGCAGGAGCTTTTAAATGGAAAACAAAAACCCGATATTCCTATAGAGGAAGCATTAGGGGTTATGACTGGAAAAGGAAAGAAGAGGGCTCGGACTGCGTCCCGAAGCCCACCCGGAAAGGAGAATACAAAAAAGAGACCGGCGCAGAAAACGTCCCCGGAACTCCCTCTAAGGAAGACCTTCGCTAATGCAGTGATGTCTCCTCCGAAAGATATGGTTCAGGAGGTAAATCAGTTAGCTTCTGGCCAGCAAACGCAGCCAAAAGATGTAGCTACAGATACCTCCCCTCCAGACGAGGATGATTTCGTCGCTGTTAAAAGCAAAGGTCAAAGAAAAAAGGAAAAGAAGAAAAAGAAAAAAGAGTTTGAAAGAAAGGAGGCAGAGGCTCGTAAAAACCAAGAGCAGGAACAGAAGAAGCAGCAGGAGAAGCAACAGCCAAAAATAACTGCAGCGGCAGCAAACCTGCGGCAGGGGGCAGAAAATAAAAGAAGCAAAAAGAAAAAGCCGCAGAAGAAGGAAGGAGATGGCGTATCTCCTCCTTCCGAGGCGACAGAAAAAGGCAGGAGAAAGAAGCGCCAGAACCGGCGCATAAGGATCTCTAAGCGTAAGGAGGCTCTAATAATAAAGCCTCCTGAAGGGAAGTCTTATGCAACAGCCCTGCTGGAGATCAAAAGAGGTGTCCAACTAAAAGATTCAGGGACTGAGGTTCACCGAATCCAGAAAACCCAGGATGGGAGCGTCCTAATAGAGCTGAGCTCGTCGAAAGACCGGCAAAAACTATTAGACGCTGTCAAGACGGTCGCAGGCCCAGAAAGTACAGTCAAGGAACTGATTCCCCACCTAACCGTGGAGATCAGAAGCCTAGATGGTACTACTGGTAGCGACGAAGTGAGGCAGGTGATAAAGGAGGCAACCAAGCTGCAGAACGATGACGACATAAAAGTCGCCATCTTCAAGGCTAAGGGTACTAGGGCGGATATGGCGGTCGTAGACCTACCAGAAGCCGCCGCACTAAAATTGACCAAAAAAGGCCGGCTAAATAATGGCTGGTCTAATTGGCAAGTGCGCTTAAGAGCCGAGGTTACACGGTGTTTAAGTGTCTTGGTTTCGGCCACAACCAGTGGTCATGTAAGGGCATGGACCGAAAATTTGCGTGTTTTAAATGTGGCGTTCAAGGCCACAAGTCAGAAAATTGTCCTGTGGAAAAAGCAGAATGCTTCCTCTGCAGGGAAAGAGCTGACAAGGCCAAGACCGACCACCTTCCAGGATGCGGAGCATGTAAGTGTTATCGGGAGGCACTTACTGCAAGGAAGATAAAGTGTCATCGGTAATGTTCGGAGTCCTGCAAGGGAATATGAACAAAACCATTCTTGCTGACCTTTTGCTCGATCAGCTCGCAGGCGAGACAGACTCTAGCGTCGTCTTGCTATCCGAGCCGCTTCGCAATAGGAACCAGCAATTCTGGTTAACCGATGACACAGGCCGGTGCGCTATATGGCTACGAGGTCGTGCTCAGACGTCTATGTCACGACATGGAAAAGGCAATTGCCACGTCTGGGCAAAGTGCGGTGATACAACTTTCATTAGTTGTTATTTGTCACCGAATGACACTATTGGGGTGTTCACCGCAAAGCTGGCCTCATTGGAGGAAACGATAAGGGAAGTCTCTGGCAATATCATATTTGCTGGGGACTTAAATGCCAGGGCCGTGGAATGGGGAATGCCAACCACGAACCGTAGGGGAACGTTGATCCTAGAGATGGCTGCTAGAACTGATCTGGTGGTCATGAACTCTGGGAACAATCCAACCTACGTAAGGCCAGGCTTTGGCGAATCGATCCCTGATGTCACTTTTGCCTCGGCCGGGCTGGCAGGAAGAGTGGGTGGCTGGAGGGTGATGGATGGAGCCAATGGCAGCGATCATAATTACATCACCTTCAAAGTGCGTGATAGGGTTGCTAATCGGCCCCCGTACAAAAAGCGCCCACTAGGCTGGAATGTGTCAAAGATGGACGAGGACAGATTTGTGGATTATCTTCGCGAAGAGTTCTCGTCTATCCCAGCCTGGCATGGAGGACCGACCACCCCGCGAGAGGCAGAGACCCTTGTCAAGAGGGTAACTGCTCTTCTGAGGGGAGCCTGCGATGCCTCTATGCCGCGTAAACGGCCCTGGAAGGGTAAAAGAAGCGTGTACTGGTGGAATGAAGAAATTTCGGAGCTAAGACGGGTCTGTCACGGCGCACGCAGAAGACGGCAAAGAGCGCATGGCCGCCCAGAGCTGGGTACGCGCTCTGAAGAGTACAAGGAAGCCAAGCATAGGCTGGCGAAAGCTATCCGCCTCAGCAAGGCGCGCTGTCTTCGGTCCCTAAGAGATGATGTCAACAGCGACCCGTGGGGCCTGGGATATAAGGTTGTCATGGGCAAACTTAAGTCCGGATGTGACAACACGATGGATGAAGCAACGACCAAAAGAATAGTGGACGCTCTCTTCCCGGATCATCCAAACCAACAACACCCTGCTTTGGATGTCCCGAGGGAGCAAGTTCCGCTATTTATCGAGGCAGAGATGCTTCAGGCAATTAGGTCAATGAAAAATGGGAAAGCGCCAGGACCAGACGGAATACCCGCGGAAGCCCTTAAGGCGGCTGCAAAGGTAATCCCTGGTCTCCTGCTTGGCATGTTTAACGCGTGCCTCGTGGCAGGCGCCTTTCCAAGGGACTGGAAAGTGGCCCGTCTGGCTCTGATAAGCAAGGGAAAGGGTGAACCAGGATCTCCATCATCTTACAGACCATTGTGTATGTTAAATACCATTGGCAAGGTGATGGAGAGCATGGTCAGAGGAAGATTGCGGCAAGCAATTAGGGAAGCGGGTGACCTTAGCGACGACCAACACGGCTTTCGTGAGGGGCGTTCCACGATCGGTGCCATCGAGCAGGTCGTGAAGGTGGTTATGAGGGCCAGACAAGTGCGGCCGGATATTAAACCGGACGTCCTGCTTGTCACGTTGGATGTGAAAAACGCATTCAACTCGGCTAAGTGGGACGATATGTTGCACTCCCTCGAGCAGGTATTCAGAGTTCCGGATTATCTGAGAAATATACTCAGAGATTACCTCCGGGACCGATACCTGCGCTGGGACACGCTCGATGGCACAAGAGGTAAAGTATTAAGCGCAGGCATAGCGCAGGGTTCAGTTCTGGGTCCTGATCTGTGGAATGCCTTTTACGACGGCTTGCTAAAGATTGAGCTCCCGGATGGATGCTCCATGATCGGATACGCGGATGACGTTGCTCTAACCATAACAGCTCGAGAGCCAGAGGACCAGCAGAATACCTTGGATGAGGCCATGCGCCTTATCAATAGCTGGATGTCGGATCACGGACTAAGACTGGCAGTCCCGAAAACGGAGATTGTCCTTCTGACCCGGAGAAGGGTTGATACCATATTCGGCATCAGCTTTGATGACGGAGGTAATCCCCTTATGATCCAGACCAAACCATCGGTCAAATATTTGGGGGTCTTCTTGGATAACAAGTTGACCTACAATAGACAATTCCAGCAGGCCTGTGAAAAGGCTGGCCGGGTGACAAAGTCCCTCTCGTGGCTAATGACGAACATCGGCGGTCCCAGATCTGAGAAGAGGAGGCTGTTGATGACGACAGTTAACTCCATCTTGCTCTACGGTGCAGAGGTGTGGGCGGACAATGTCCGCATAAAAAAGTACTGCAAGAAACTAAAGGCAGTACAGAGGCAGGGGGCACTTCGAATCGCTTGCTCGTACAAGACAGAATCAGAGCCAGCGATCCAGGTGGTGGCTCGGGTGTTTCCCATCGACCTGCTTGCCTTGGAAAGGCAGGCGATCTATAACCGTGGGGAAGAAGAGCGCGACGTAGCTTCCGTTCGCGCTCGCTCCCGCACAATGGAATGTTGGCAGTATAGGTGGAATGGTGACCCGAGGGGACGTTGGACGCACCGCCTTATCATCGATTTGGAAAGCTGGATGAACCGTGATCATGGAGAGGTAGACTTCTACCTCACACAGTTCCTAACTGGTCACGGTTATTTCCGCGATATGCTTTACAAGTGGAGCAAGGTGACATCTCCGGAATGCTTGCATTGCCCGGGCGAGCTGGATACCGCTGAGCACACCTTTTTTGGGTGTCCTCGCTTCGCTGAAGGGCGACCGCCCTTCGATGAATGGAGGCCGGAAGTAGTCGTCCCGGAAATGCTGCGCAGTGCCGCTAACTGGTACAGTGTGGCAGAGTACGTACGGGCGACACTGATTGGAAAAAAGGAGGAAGGTTTCCTCTCGTAGGAAAATCTCCTCCTTTATTGACAGGGTATGGCGAAGAAATGCCTCGGCTGCATTGTTTCCGGACCGAAGTAATACCTAAACAGGGAGTCCCGGTCCGGATTCTATGATATTGTCATAAATGCAGGAGGGTGGGGAGTTTAGTGGGTATTGTAATTCCTCAATTGTGTATATCTGGGCAACCCCAGATACAAATTTGAGGTTGAGTCCCACATAACCATACAGTACGCGTGTATGGTATGCGTAAATGCATTCTCCTCGTCCTACGAAAAAGGCCCCTTCTTGAAAAGGCCCAAAAAAAAAAAAAAAAAAAAAAAAAAAAAAAAAAAAAAAAAAAAAAAAAAAAAAAAAAAAAATATTTTTAATTAATGTTACTGAACTTATCTTGAAACATTAATTTTTATTTCATTTAAACAATTTCTTGAAATAATTAATATATTATTCAATAATAAAATATTTTGACTTTATTGATTTATTTTTGTTATTATTATAAATTTATTATTTTCTTAATAAATATTGGTCTGACGTGTCAGCACCTAATATTCAATTATAAATTTATTATAGAATATGTATAATTTATATACGTGTACTCTCCAGATTTCATTCAGCATAGAATAACCTTGATTCCATGATCGTATTATTGTATAATTGGTCCAGAATCGCCAGTTGTGACGGGGTTTGGTCCAAAATCCCATCAGAAGGTTAAGAAATGATCACCACATTAATTTTATATTAATATCATATTTATTATCAATTAACGGTTCTGTATTTAACATACAGACCGGAGTTATGTGCTCCCGTAGGTAGCTTACAAAAGACTAACTTGACGGCTTCCTATCTTATTTTAGAATACATTATACAGATAAGAATATTCTAGTAACGCATTAATATCTATAGATGTCCATAGAACCTAAATATTATTAGAAATAGTATATTAATAAGAAAACGTAAAGAGCATCGTTACAAAATAAAAAATAAAAAAAAAAATAAAGGTGGACGTTAAAGCAGAATTTTTAAAATCCGAAAAAGAGGTTGATCGTCTCACGAGTGTAATAAACGATGAGGTTAGTTTCGATCGATTTGTTAAATATTGCGACGAAGTTGTGAACCGGGTACAAAGATATTTTGAGAATGGATATGTACCAGTGGGCGTTAAATTTTCTTTAGAAGCTTTAATGTATAGAATTATATTTAAAAAGTTGATGATGTTGAAACGCGATTCAAATTTACAAGTCGCTTTTCAAGTTACCCAATCACTTTTCCGAAATCGCTTTCGTACGGCACTGGTTGCTAATCTAAGAAACTTTGACGTGGATCGATTTTTTGACGCATCTAGAGATAAAGTGTGTGACTTTGTTAAGAACGTTTTGAACGATTTGAAAAATATTAAAGTGAATGTGACTTCTTTTTTCTGTGATCGTTGCTTGCATTTTTTTTATCAAAAAGAAAAAATGGAGAACCACAAGATTGCCTGTAAAAGGGTATTCAATTGCGCGATAACGTTACCTCAAGAAGATAATGATTCTTTAAAATTTACATCACATAAAAAGGAAATAAAAGTGCCATTTGTTATTTATGCGGATTCAGAGGCAATTTTGAGTAAAGACATTGATGCTGATGAAACTACATTGAACGCATACAGACGATATTTACTCATTGGGCTACTACCTGAAATGTAATTTTGACGATAGTTTATCAAAATACGAATTTAATCGTGGTCCGGATTGTGCTTCTTAGTTTGCGGATCAACTCAAAGAGATTTCACAAGAAGTGAACGAGGTAAGTTTTTTTATTTGAAAAAAAAAAATAAAATAAAATTTTTTACAAGTGTTTTTTTTTTATTTAGATAAGGATTCAACAAAGAGCAATGAACTTTGGACTTGAACAACGTGCGGTTAATTCACGATGCGGTAGATGACTTGTCACGTGTGTAAAATTCCATTTATACAAGGGGAGATACGATGCAGGGATCACGACCATTTAACAGGTGATACTGCTTTTATTGATTTTTTATACATTAATATAATAATTTATTTTTTTGTCTAGGTATAAACCGTGGACCAGCCCATATCGGGTGTAACTTGGCATTACCAGGACAATTACGATATTCCAGTTTTTATGCATAATTTAAGCAGGTTTATAAAAAAAAAAAAAAAAAAATTTTACGAGAAATTTTTTTTTATTTTTTTTTTTAGGTATGATATCCATTTGATTATATCGGATATCGCAACTCAGATTCCAGAAAATATTAGTGTGATTCCCCACAACACCGAAAAATATATCTGTGTGAGTAAAAATGTTGCAAATACGGGAATTCGCTTTAACTTTATCGATTCGTTTAAATTTTTAAACTGTTCGCTTGAAAAATTAGCATCTTTTAACCCGATGAAAATAAATTTATTTTACGCAAACACTTCCCCGATAGTACACAGTTTAATATGATTAATCGTAAGGCTATTTCCCCTACGAGTTTGTAGATTCGTGGGGTTCCTTGAACGTTGAAAAACTTCCTTCGAAAGAATCTTTTTACGATACTCTTAACGAGAGAGACATTTCTGATGCAGACTACGAAAGAGCGGTCACGACTTTTGAATTTTTCGGGTGTAAAAATATAGGTGAATACTCGGATTTATATCTGAAATTAGATGTGTTACTTTTGGCAGACATTTTCGAAAGTTTGCGGAATCGCATGCACCAATCGCATTCTCTCGATCCAGCCCATTTTTTAAACCTCCCTGGTTTTAGCTTTTAAGCAATGTTACGATTTTGTGACATCGAATTGAAGCTTTTAAATGATATGGAAATGATTATTTTTATTCAAAACTCGTTGCGCGGCGGTCTTAGCTGTTGCAGTAAAAGATACTCCAAGGCAAATAACCCATATATAAATGAGGAATTTGATGCGTCAAAAACCGAGAAGTATTTGTTTTATTGCGACGTGAACAACCTCTATGGATTTATTATGGAAAATTTTCTGCCACTCGGTGACTTTGAATGGGTAGACTTAGAGTGCGTTGATTTATTGAACGTCCTTGACGATTCACCGGTGTAGTCTTCCAGCTTGTAGGTTGTAGGAAAAGTAGGATTAACTTTAACAATTTTGAAAAGTTTAGTTGACCAGTTGGGGGTGTAGCCCTTAGAAAAAACGTGTTTTAACTTGCTCACTCCCACTATTTGGTTTACTTTAAACTTTGGTTTTTTTCTCGGGACTGCTTCGTTGTTGTAAACGTGATTCAAAAGATATCATTCGTCCTTTTTGGTCACATTTTTGGGTTCCATACGTATGGTGCGATGGTACGAGGAATTGTATTCGTCGACTAATTTTTGTGAAACGCTAATGTACTCGTATTTACCAGATAAACTGAAATGCTTCCATATTTTTGTCTTGAGAGTACGATTAAGACGTTCCACAATACTAGCTTTCATTACCGAACGAGTGGCGTAAAGAACTATGTTGAATTTTTCCATTAGAGCTTTAAATTTTGCGTTGAAATACTCCTTCCCTTCATCACAATGCAAAAAACGGAGCTTGTACGAAATCGACTGTAAAATTTTTTCCATCTTCTTTGTAACTTCGTTCCCACTCTTAGACTTTAGAGCCTCCACCCAAGCATATTTTGTAAAGGTATTGACCACAAAGAGAAATTCGAAACCCTTATTTTACTGAGAAAATTTCCTCATGTCTATGAGATCTGATTGAAAAATATCGTTTATCGATTAAACGATAACCCGCCTCCTCGCAAATTTCCTCCTAGCTGGAGAATGTAGCTCCTCGACTATTTTTTTACGAACGAAATTGTTCATTGTTTCAATAGAGATAATACCGTTGCGAATAGATTGCAAACTGATGCGATTATTAACGCTACCGAGGATATACACATGTCTGTTGTTTTAGATATTACAATTCTTGTTTACAAATTTGACAAGATTTAAATTGCACTTGATTCGTGGTGCAAAGCAACTCGTGCTTACCGCAAATATCTGAAGAAAAACTCATTGAAAATGTAAGTTGTTGTGACGACGACGACCAAAACAACGAGCAATACGTAAACTTTTTTATATTTGCATTGACCGTTGTGCAACTGATTTTCAATCAGTAGCACGTTAAATTAATCTTAGCCCATCATCGTACTCGAAGACTTATCGTGGGTCAACTAAGAGAGGAGCCAAGCTCATAAAATTTTTCATGTGAAAAACGTTCCTCAGAGCGCAGACGTTGTTTTTTCTCGGTGATGTAAGCACGAGAATCCATTTCGAACATCCTTAATTTTGTAGGCGAGCCCGCAATTTTCGATATTTTGAACCTTTACGTCAAATTTTTCAAGAAATTTCATCTTTTCGTATCCTATTATGTGAATTACGAAAATGTCGTTTCTCTTCAAGCTATTTGAAAATTTTTTTCAATGTCTCTCGATAAGGAACGAAACCGGAAAACTAATGTAACCCGTGGTGGTTGCGGTAAACCCAATCGTTATTTTTCAAATCGTCATGGTTCCAATCGATTATCGGTCGGGACTCAAAAATGTAGTGAACGACTCGCGACTCTTCCGTCACGAGAGCAAATTCTTTGACCGAGTACCGCCCGTTGATTCTGTAAAACTGTAAATCCGCAAAGGCGGCCATATTGCACTAAATTTATTTTTTTTCGACGATATTCTTTAGGGGATTATAGACTATGGATTCCTTGCAAACGGCAAGACAGTATGAGCTCACGTTTTCGGAAGGTATGATTTCGTGAAAGTCCGCCTCAATCCGTAAATCTATGGCACCTGATTTCAAAACGGGTTCCATAAACATGCAATTAAACACAAAAATTGGATAATTTTTCAGAAAATTGTGAAAAGATATTGCGGAAATCCAAAAAGGCCTTATAGCGACACCCATTCCTAGCTTGTGCTTAATACCGATCAGTCCCAAAACCGTAGCTGCGGAAATTTTTTCACCTAGCGATGCGTCCCTTGCAAAAATACGAGCACGCGCAGCCTTGGCGAGGGTTTTATCCGCTGCGTGGCGATTCTTCAAGTCTTTGTTCTCGTGATAGGCCAAATCGTGATCAAACTAAGCCGAATCGAGTTTGTTTATCGGTTGAGAATTTGCGGCAACTCGAGGCTGAAATTTTGTCCCTGGGCCCTAATGCGAAAGAAAAAAATTTTTATCAATTTTTTTTAAATAAAAAATGAGAAATACTTACGCAATAATTGTACGAGGGTAAATGTATCTCGTGCTTTAAACCACCCAAAAATCTGTTAAACATCCAGTACCCATAAAAGTTTCGAAACGACTAAAGGTTTGGTGCGAAATACGCGACGTATAAATATCTCGTTGTTTGTAAAAATGCAACCTTTACGAATACAAAATGTAAATTTCGATTTTTCGGGGGGAAAATTACCATCGAAAAATGGTGAGCCCATGGGCGATTCCGTAAGAATGCTCGTGATAGGGCGAAGTGGGTGTGGTAAATCTAATTTGTTTATGACGCTAATCAGGGCACTTTTTGGGCTTTGTTTCTTTTTCCTTTGTTTATTTGTTTATACGATAACTGCGTTTCAAGACAAGTAAGAGCTTTTGCGTCTAATTTTTAAAAAACTACGCGAAATCGAATTGTGCATTTTTTCCAAAGACCATAAAATCCCCCCTCCGTAAAAAGCCAAACGACATACTCTGATGGTTTTAGATGCCGTGCAATTACAGAATCAACGCGTTATACAAATGTACCTCTCGTTAGGTAGACATAAATGCCTGGATATTATATATCAAATTCAATCTTACGCAAACGTACAAAAACATAATTTGAGAGATAATTGCAACTGCTTGGTCATTTTTAGACAGGACGAACTCAATTTAAAGCACATTTTCGACGATCACGTAATGGGAGACATGAGTTTCAAACAGTTTCAACAGCTGTGCGAAAAATCTTGGTCTCTTAAAACGCATGGATTTGCGGTCGTTATGAAAGATTTCACTAACGGTTTTAAATTACGGTTTTTATCGGTGCGGCTTCAATACGTTCGTACGGTTTAACGAGAAAACGTGCAAAAAACGCAAATTTACAAACGATGCCCCGAGAAAAAAAAACAAAGAGTCGACGGAGAATAATAAGTAAATTTTTTTTGAGCTTTTTTAAAATTACGTTTTTTTAAAATTTTTGCAAATTTAAAAAAAATTTTTTTTAGTATGCGAGTTGCCAAACTAATAGAAACCAAGCGGAAAAATATCAGAAAAAAATTATTAAAAGAACACGATGCAAAAATTTTACAAATGATTAATAAGACTTAAGCTCTTATCGAACCCTTGCAGACTTTGGCTGAAAATAAAAAAATAAAAAATATTAATCCAAATTTATCGATTGACAAATACGAGGATGAGGGCGAGGAGGAGGAGGTGTTGGAGGATGAAGGGGAGGTGGTGGCGGGGGAGGAAGAAAAAGAGTCGATCGAACTCGATTTAATGGATTTTTAAGAGAGCGTTGAAGATTGAGCTTCGAAAAGAAAAGCCCCCAATTCCAGTTTCATCCACGGTGAATCCATCGTTGAACATAGTCCCAAGAGAATAGCATACAGTCACGTTGGTGGAGTGGGGCCTATAGCGATAAAAATCGCGGACAATTTGGCCCAAAATCCGTTGAATCTATGACGACGTGTTTGGCCCTCAATTTGTAGGGGATGCAAGATTCTTGGGGTCCAAAAAAATAGTCGTAAACCCCTTCTCATAGGATCGAGAAATTTTAAAGGCACGGAAGGACTGTTCAATCTGATTTATTACAAAAAACTTGAACGTCCATTTTCGAACGAAGATGAATAAACTTATAAAAAAATTATGTTTTACACAAATTTTTATCGAACCGGTGGTGATCCGAGAGTGAGGATAATGGCGTCGAAAGGGGAA
Organism: Anagrus nilaparvatae; assembly: GCA_022575985.1. Lineage (NCBI taxonomy): Eukaryota > Metazoa > Arthropoda > Insecta > Hymenoptera > Mymaridae > Anagrus > Anagrus nilaparvatae. Next base: position 1,017,174 of record JAKSXM010000129.1, read on the forward strand.
AAATATACTCAATTGATAAAAAAATTTGTCAAAGCAGGTTCCTCAGCCACAGAAACCGTCAACCCTTTGGGTAAAGGAGTAAAACTGATGACATTTAAAAAAAATTCCTCCAAAAATTACGTTTATTGGGACGATCCCAACGAATTAGTTTCTCGATTAAGACTCTTGACCGCTGAATCACAAGCTGGCAACACTAGCGTCCAAAATAAGATTTTTGAAATTATCGAGGAACTTGAGGAATCTGGATATATATATTGATACGTTCCAGTCTCAAAAATTCTCAAGATTTTTTAACCCTGAGTCGCAGAATCGCTCATATGAAAGAAAAACTCGCTAGTTTAGGACCCGAAAGCTATAGCAATGTTAAAGCGAAATTGGACACCATCGATAAAACTTTGGGATTAAATTCTAATAACGATAAAAACAGTAAAGATTTACCGTAATCCCGGGTCAAAGATTATGTAGCTACCTAATTCCCAAAACTTGGTGAAAAGGTAGATTTTTTGGATCATTTGGTCAGATTTTTGTCGGAAAAGGGTAAAATTTTAACGTTAAATGAGAAAAAAAGAAATATCCCGAAAAATAGTTGCCAAAATTAGGAGAACGTTTGGATTTTTTGGAACAACATTTGGGGGTGAAAGGGGATGAAAAAGAGTTGACGTATACAAAGATCAAAGATGCCGTCAAGAATCAGATCCCAGCGATCGGTGAAAAAGTAGATTTTTTGGATCATTTTGTCGGATTTACTTCGGAAAAAGGAAAAACTTTGACGTTGGATGAAAAAAAAAGAAATACCCCGAAAAATGGATACCACGATTAGGACAACGTTTGGATTTTTTGGAAAATCACTTAGGATTGGAAGCGAATGAAAAGGACTTTCCATACAGTACGATAAAAGAGACCGTTAAAAATAAAATCTCTAAAATTCTTAAAAAAATTGATTTTTTAGAAATTTTTTTAGGGATTTCAGAGAAAACTTTTACGGAGCATCAAAAAAAAATATATTCCGAAAAATGGATTCCTAAATTAGTCGGGAGATTGGATTTTTTAGAACAAATCATTGGTGTTGGACAGCAGCAGCAGCAGCAGCAACAAGGTGAAAAACAAAAAGATTCTGAATTTTCAACGTATTCAAAAATGCAAACGTACCTCAAAGGACATATACCGGATATTGGTTTACGCTTGGTCGCTATGGAAGACATTTTACAAATAAAAAAGAAAAAAAAAACAGAATAAAAAATTTTGTATGAAAAAATAATAAATTTTTTTTTTTAAATCAAAATGTGAGTGGTATTTTTTCAAATAAACCAATACAAATTTTTGTTTTTTTAATTTTTATTATATTTTTTGTTTTTTTAAAAAAATAGTACATGTTTTATTTCAAATTCATACATTGGTTTGATAATATTTTTTTTGTTTTTTTTTAAAATAGCACATGTTTTATTTCAAATTCATACATTGTTTAAATTTTTTCTGCAATACATTGAATAATAAATTTTCCATAATAAACATTCTATGTTTAAAATGAATAGTATTTAAAAACCTTTCATTTTTACGATTTTCACAATTATATATATATATTTTATTGTAATATTTTCATTAAAGGTTACACGTTTTTTTTATAATTTTTTACACAAAGCGATAAGAAAATCAAAGTGCATCATTAATAATTTCAATTCAACCCTTTCTCGAGTACAAGAGAGCAAGAGCTTTTTCGCAACTCGGTTTTATTGGTTGAAACTGAGTATGGGTAATTTTCAAAATCGTTCAAAACACTTTGATTTTTGAAATTTGTTCTTCCATGCGAAACATACATTTTTCGATATATGGTATCCATGACACTAATTTGTCAAACGTGGTGTAATACATAGAGACGTAAAATTCTTTCTGAATTAATTTATAGCAATAACTCGATTCGTTTTTGACTCGTTCCACTGAAATATCCTCAATGTTCAAAACTGCATCCGGACCGTTGATGGAGTCAAATTTCACCAAAACGTCTCTTAAGAAAATCACCCTACCTTCCTTATGGTTAAGTAAATGACCTTCGACTTAAATTTCCTTGTCGACGTTTATCCCAACCAGTAAGTAAGTCGAAGATGAGAGGTTAAAAATTCTGGTGTGAACCAATACCCTATAAAAAACGTTTTGCGATATTTTTATTTTTTTTATTTTTTTAAAACTTGTATTTTTTCTCTTTTAAAACTTACATTTTTTCTCATTTTTTTTTGCAACTTTTTATCTCCAAAATAATCGAACACGTCGAGATTTTGTACAAAACTAACGTTCACGCATCGATATCCAGTCGTTATGCGTGGGCGAGGGTTGAAAAAAATACGTTAAGCACTTGAAACAAACGTTAAGAGGGGTGGGTTACAATTAATCATCATTTTCATCCTTGGCGTCCTCGTCAAAACTCTCAAACTTTGTTGGCATTTGTCTGATAAGTTTTAATAGAAATTCGTCCATCCCATAATCACAAGTTGCGTGAACGTTTTTGAAAAAATAATTATTCGCTTTTTCTGACCAAGTGAATTCATCGAATTCGTAAAATCCCTCCTCGAATTCGATAAAAAATTTAATTTCTAAGATAAGAGTGCAAACTCAGGGCGTTGGTGAGTTCATTTTTTTTTATTACACATTTTTTAATTATAGATGCACATATCGTTATGGAAATAAACATCCTTATTTCAATTTTTCTAACGTTTGTGCTAAATATTAGACAACTCATTGGGAGATAATTTTAAAAACAATAACAATTATTTGTATAATTTTTTCAATTACCGACCAACTCAATTTACCTAGGACAAATTGCAATTTTTTCCATTTTTTTATAATGATTATTATTTTTTTCCCTAGGTAAATTGGTTAGTCGGAAATTAAAAAAATATTTTTCCTAATGCTTTTATATTATTTTTTTTATACTTATAATTTAAAAAAAAAATATCGCACCGATTTTTTTACTAATAAAAAATTGTAATTTTCATATCAATCGAGTGCGATTATGTTATAATTTTTTGTACGCTTTTTTTATTTAATTAATGCTAAAAATGATGCAATAAATATTTTTTTATACATATAAAAAAATGTAATGGTTATTGAATTTAATTTACTAGTAAAAAAATTTTTTACAATAACGATTCTAGTAAATTAGATACGATAATTGAATGAAATCTGATACAAATTCTCTCCCGTCTCCTTTATCTTGCAAACAGGATTCAAACATTCTAACCCCTTATTGCATTGGAAAATTGCAAATGGTTCGATTTTCTTCAAACTTTTGGAATCAATAGTTTAAGAGATTTTGAAACGATGTCTTATGGAAAAATCGGAAATATTCATTCCCTTTTGAGATACGGAAGCTAGAAGTGTAATAAAGTTAAAAAATTAATTTGCTGATAAAGAAGACGTAAGTAAAAGTTTTGCTTGTAGGGATTACCGTATGAATCAAGATTGGGTTTCAATATGTTTTATGGGTCACTGATTATATTAATGATGTTCCTTTGGGATTAGTGACGACCATAATCGACTTTATCCTCCATAATATCGTAAAGTTTGAGTTATGATGTAAGCATTTATGATTAGTACTTAGAAACCCTTAAAAGGGCCATTTTTGCCCTTTAATGGCTAACACATACGTTTGGGTCTTTAGGACCATCATTATTGGAATCAGTTACCCAAAAAACGTATAGTTTGAGTTATGATGTAAGCATTTATGATTTGTACTTAGAAACCCTTAAAAGGGCCATTTTCGCCCTTAAGGGCTAACAAATACGTTTTGGTTTTTAGGAACATCATTATTAGAATCAGTGACCCATAAAACATATTGAAATCCAATCTTGATTCAGACGGTAATCCCTACAAGAAAAATCTTTTTCTTACTTCTTCTATATCAGAAAAATAATTTTTTAACTTTTTCAAACTTCTAGCCTCCGTATCTCAAAAGAAAATGAATATTTCCGATTTTTCCATAAGACATTTTCGTTTCAAAATCTCTTGAACTATCGATTGCCAAAGCTTGAAGAAAATCGCACCATTTGCAATTTTCCAATGCTATTGGTGCGGGATCCTTTCATCCAATTCTGAATCAAAAAAAAAAAAAATTTTAAATCATCTTAAAAATTATTAAACTGTAAAAAATTACGTACTTGCTTTTTTGACACGGATGCCTTTGTTGAGGTGAATACATTTAAAACATTTCTCCTCATGTGAACAATCCGAATCAATATTACACCTTATTGAATTTTTCACCTCACTCGCAAATATGAAATACGTGCAAAAAATTATCAAAATTAAGAATTTAAAAAACATCTTTTTTCGATAAAAGTAAACGACGACTAATTTTTTCAAAAATGTTTCCTATATTTATATTTAAAAAAAACCCTTTCACTTTTAAATAAAATTGAAAGTAGTTTTTCCTATAAAACTACTTTGAAAAAAAAATACTTACAAAATAGTTTTTGTTGATGTAAATAATCAATTATACACAACTTCGTTGCAAAAATCTTTAATTACGCGAGCGATATTTTATACATGTAAACAACATATTTTGAAATTCTTTCGTAAACGCATTAACATGATAAAAAAAATAACAATTTGCATTTTTTATAAAATTAACTATTTTTAAATTTTTTAATAATTATAAAAAATAATAATAATAATGATATAACATTAGCTTAATGCATTTTTAATAAAAAATAAATATATCATTTAAATTCTTTCGCGATTGCGTAAATATCATAAAAAATAATTAATTGATCATTGCATTTTATTACACGCGAAATTATTCTCATTACGCGCAAAACATAAAATTTAATCCTCATACGCATAAAAAATAAAATTTAATAATGTATACATATGGTTTAAAAAAATTTAGGGTGGGGGTTAAACATACATTTTTGAAAAAAATTCTTCTATAAAAAATTCGTCTATAAAAATTTAAAAAAGCAGCTGCCTAGTCTTCCTTAAAGAGAGGGCGTGACTTAAAAAACAACGAAATTTTTTCATTTAATCTGTTTATCTTATTTTTTCATAAATCTCATTATACTATAATTCGATTTATGATTTTTCATAATTTAAAAAATATCATTATTAAAAAATGTATTATTTTCATTTTTTAAAACACTTTTGACACGAGTGTTTTTCTCCAGTATGTATACATCAACAGAGTTTCTAGAAAATACATTTTTTAACACACGAAACAGATTACAGTAAAAAAAGTTTTTAAAATTTTTATAAAAATTTAAAAAAATAATTACCCTCGCAAAAAATTGATTTAAATATTTTTTATTTAAAACAATTTGAAATAATAATCATTTCAATTCAATTTTTTGAATTTGTGACATCATTTAATACGCATCCGTAAAAATCGTGTATTTCATCCAGCGAGTAACGACACCAACGAAATTTTCGAGAATGCATAATACACAGGCTATATATATATTTATCTCTATATATTATAAAGTTATAACCACTGCCGCTGCTGCCGCCGCTGTCGAATGACACCTTTGGGCCATTATGACACTTTTGGGCCAATCTGACACTTTTGGGTCACACAGTTTGGCACTTTTGGGCCAGTCTGACACTTTTGGGCCAATATGACACTTTTGGGGCACGCAATATGATATTTTTGGGCCACGCAATATGGTACTTTTGGGCCAATATGACACTTTTGAGGCACGCAATATGATACTTTTGGTCCACGCAATATGGTACTTTTGGGCCAGTCTGACACCTTTCGGCCAATATGACACTTTTGGGGCACGCAGTATAGTACTTTTGGGCCAGTCTGACACTTTTGGGCAAGTCTTTCACTTTTGGGCCACTCTGACATTTTCAGGCCATTCTGTAACATGTGTAGCATTTTGTCATTTTTGGGACAAATTGACTCTTTTAGGCCACGTAATATGTTACTATTGGGCCACGCGACATGGTACTTATGAGCCAGACTACAATTTTGGGCCATAATGAAACTTTTAGACCACTCTGACACTATTGGACGACGCAATATGGTATTTCTGGGCCAGTCTGACACTTTTGGGCCATTTTGCCACTTTTGGACTATATAGCGACTATCGCCATATGTTAATCACTCTACGGGGGTTGACGCGCAAAGCGCGCCGGGGGCGGAGCCCCCTAGTATATATATATATACAGATATCCTGGTTTTCTGGGATTTTTTCTAGTTTCTGGGACTTTGATAATAATAATGATATCTATAATTAAAAAAAAAAGAAAAAATGCCAGAAAACCAGGATATCTATATATATATATATATATATACTAGCAAAAATTGGAGGGGGCGGCTCCTCCCCCCCCCTGTGTCACATTTACTTCTGTTTGTGTTGTTTCAAAAAATCATTTTTCATTGCAAATTTATAATTATGCAAACACATTCAAACTATTCAGAGCAGCGTAGGTGAAACATTAATGAAAAATTATAGGTTCTGATTGATTCTCTAGTTATAATAGAGAAAATAAAAAAATTTAACTTAGTACGTATAAATTAGTGCCAAATTAAATAATTAAGTAATAAAGTATAAATACCAATTGTGACAGTAAAATTTAATCATATTTTTTAGGTATTTCACTTTTTAAGCAAATTTACAAAAAATTTTATATATCCTAAAAATAGTAAAAATTGAATGTCTCCAAAAGTAAGAAATCTGAGTCAGAAAACTATAGCCTATGTTATCCGAATACTTTTATTCTTTATTATGACACTGGTTTCATATCAAGTGGTTCGGCGGTTCATGAGTCATTAGGATACAGACAAACAGACAAACAGAAAAACAAACAAATATATAATATACAATAATATAATAAAAACAATCAAATAATATAATATACTATACCCTAAAATTTGAGTTGAATATATATAATATATAGTAAAAAATTTTAAAAATATTTTATAACATTTTAAAGATACCTCTGTTTTGAATAAAAATTTCAGAGAATACGTAAAAATTAGTGCTGAATTGAATACTATGAAGTGTGATACCAAAATTTTTCGATAGTATCGAGATATTTCAATTTTTGATAAAATTTTTAAAAAATGTTATCAAGTTCAAAAATACTAAAAATTAAATATCTCAAAAACTACGATAGTTAATCATAAAATATAGGGCCTATGTCACCCGCATTTTTTTTTTCTTCATTTTGACGCCGGTTTCATGCCAATCGGTTCGGTGGTTCTTAAGTCATTAGGGTACAGACAAACAGACAAACAGACAAACAAACAAATAAATTTTCAAATATATATAGTATTAAGATATATATCTATATCGAACTGGCCCGGTAGCGCAGAGGTAACGTTCTTGCTTTGTAATATAGTATTTATATTATGAGGTGGGTTCGCCGCTGATGCAGATCAATGATACTTTATTTTCTAAATATATATTTAATAAAAATTAAATATTTATTATAAGAAGGGAGAGTAGAGCTGGCTGCCGCTCCGCAGGAGACAGATGAAATAGAAAGTGCTATTTAATGTCTCCGTATGTCATTCATAGAGGGCGTTTTTCTAAGGTTTTACGCTCCTCTTTTAAAGCATAGAGTTGTAGAAGTACAACTCTGCGCTTTAAACACGGAATTGTCAGCATGGCTCCTATAAAAAGTCGGAACTTGGACAGCAATTGGCCTTCCCAAATCCTAAAAAAAGGTTACAGATAGTTGAGTTTGAGAAGCGGTTGTTAAAGTTCCACCAACTCTTTATACTCCTTCTAATCCTACAGTTTTACTAACAATTTATCCACATACGTCTTCAAACAAAAAAATTATTTCCATTAAAGGAAAAAGCGGTATATATCTCAATATATATATCGACTTCCGAAGAAATAAAAGCAAAAAATGCGGTTTGGACCGCTTGTGCAAATTGTTGGTGACCTCCATTATAACGTAAGGTTCAAAGAGGTTAAACATAAGCACATATATATCTATATCTATATCTATATATCTTATCTTAATACTATATATATATGAAAATTTATTTGTTTGTTTGTGTGTTTGTACCCTAATGACGCAAGAACCGCCGAACCGATTGGCATCAAACCGGTGTCAAAATAAAGAAAAAAAGTCTGCGGGTGACATAGGCCATAGATTTCCTGCTCAGCTATCGTAGTTTTTGAGATATTTAATTTTTATTATTTTTGAACTCAATAACATTTTTTAAAATTTTTATCAAAAATTGAAATATCTCGAGACTAACGAAAAATTTTCGTATCGCATTTCATAGTATTCGATTCGGAACTAATTTTTACGTATTCTCTGAAATTTTTATTCAAAACCGAGGTATCTTTAAAATTTTATAAAATATTTTTGAAGCTGGTAAAAAAATTTTTTTCATTATTTTATTTTTTATGGTATTTTTAATCATTTATTTGTGGGTCTGTGGGTATATTATAATGTAATTTATATTCTATATTAAAATGTAATTTGAACGTACTTAGTTAAATTTTTATTAAAAACGTAAGATACTTTGAAATTAAAAAAAAAATTGATGGAGTTGAAATAATGTTTGGTTATTAAAAATAATTATAATAAAAAATAAGACGAATTTAAGAAATTAATCATATAATATAATATTTTTCGTCAAAAAAAATAAATTAGTTAATATTAGTTTTAATTACATTTTCTACGATATTTAAAATTTTTTTTAAAATTAAAATATAGGAAAAACGCTGCCAAATTATTGGCACTACAGTTCTTTAAGCAATGCAAATATTCATATGAGTTAAAATTTTTTACTATATATTATATATATTCAGCTCAAATTTTAGGGTATAGTTTGGGGTGATAAAAAAGTCCCTCAGCCAAAGTTTTAGTCCTCTAGCACCTCATGGGGCCGAAACATGTCCGTTTAAAGGTCCAATAATATCCTGATTTGGCCCATTTTCAAAATTACGCTATTCTTTTGAATTTACTTCAAATTTTATCTTATTGGTCACATTTGAACTGGTAAAAGGTCTACATTAAGAAAAAAATTTTAGCTTATTTGAAGGCGTCAATTTTTTTAGGCATTGATATATATTTTGGACAATAACAACATGATAATAATAAAAATTATAATAAAAAATCAATAACAGCACCGGGAATTAGATCAGGGGGGGCGGAGCCCTCCCCCTCACCTATTCTAAAAATCCGCGGTAATTGCGTTCCACCCGGTATATGCCGATAGAGAATTTTTTTAGTTTGATAATCACGCCTAGACGATAATAGCTAGAGAGACGCGGTTTGCGGTTAAAAACGCGGAAAAATTGCAGGAGTAACATAGGCTATACAGGATTTGGATTAATGCGAAAGAAAATTTTTGTCGCCAAAAAAACGTTTTTTCAAAAAAGTAATCATTTTTAACTTAGTAATTAACTTAAAAACGGAATTTTTTTCTAATCAGAAAAGTTTTTATATGATTTAGAATTGTTTTTTACGTGTCCACCTAAATTTTCAAGCAAATCGGTTAGATATTTCCAGAGTTACATATATTTTTTAGCATAAAATTTAGATTTTAAATTAATATATTTATATATATTTATAAGTTATTATATATAATATGGAGGAATTCCAATTGAACACTTATTTTCTATTGTCAATAAAAGCTCACTTAGCAGCGGGAAAGATTGATAAATTACATTATGGGTGATTAAATATTATATGGAAAAATCACAATTTATTGAAGTATAGTCAGTAAAATCTTATAACTGGTTTTTGTAAACTAAATTTAAGAGAATCGGGCTAGATATAATTCGAATGTTACTGAACATTACAATACAATTCGTTATTTTTAGGGTAAAGTATTCAGCGCAGGCATAGCGCGGGTTTCAGTTCTGGGCCCTGAACTGTGGAATGCCTTCTACGATGGCTTGATAAAGATTAACCTTACGGATGAATGCTCCAAGATTGGATACGCGGATGATGTTGCTCTAACAATAACAGAATACCTTGGATGGGGCCATGTGCCTTATCAATAGCTGGATGTCGGTTCACGGACTCAGACTGGGAGTTCCGAAAACGGAGATTGTCCTTCTGACCCGTGAAAGGGTTGACACAATTTTTGGCGTCAGCTTTGAAGACGGAGGTTATCCCCTTATGATCCAGACCAAACCATTGGTCAAATATTTGAGGGTCTTCTTGGATAACAAGTTGACCTACAATAGACAATTCCAGCAGACCAGTGAAAAGGCTGGCCGGGAGACAAAGTCCCTCTCTTGGCTGATGACGAACATCGGCGGTCTTAGATCAGGGAAGAGGCGGCTGTTGATGACGACAGTCAACTCCATCTTGCTCTACGGTGCACAGGTGTGGGCGGACAATGTCCGCATAAAAAAGTACTGCAAGAAACTAAAGGCAGTACAGAGGTAGGGGGCACTTCGAATTGCTTGCTCGTAAAAGACTGTATCATAGCTAGCGATTCAGGTAGTGGCTCGGGTGATTTCTATTGATCTTCTTGCCTTGGAAAGGCAGTAGGAAGAAGAGCATGAGGAAGAGGAGCGCTTCGTAGCTTTCGTTCGCGCTCTCTCCTGCACAATGGAATTTGGGCTGGATGAACCGTGATCATGGGGAAGTAGACTTCTACCTCACACAGTTCCTTACTGGTCACGGTTATTTCCGCGATATGCTTTTCAAGTGGGGCAAGGTGGCATCTCCGGAATGCTTGCTTTGCCCAGGCGAGCCGGATACCAATAAGCAACCTTTTTTAGGTGTCCTCACTTTGCTAAGGGGCGACTGCCCTTTGATGAATGGAGAACAGAAGGAGTCGTCCCGGAAATATTGCGCAGTAGTGTGAACTGGAACAGTGTGGCAGAGTACGTTCGGGCGACACTTATTATAAAAAAGGAGGAAGGTTTCCTCTCGTAGAAAACTCTCCTCCTTTATTGACGGGGTATGCCGAAAAAATGCCTTGGCTGCATTGTATTGTAATTCCTCCTCAGTTATACTGAGTATCTGGACAACCATAAATTTGAGGTTGAGTCCCACATAACCATACAGCACGTGGTGTATGGAATGCATAAAAGCATTCTCCTCGTCCTACGAAAAAGTCCCCCCCCAAAAAAAAAAATATATATAAAAAAATAGGCAACGAGGAGAGCCAGCACATACTATATGGTATTCTCAGTGCTGATCCAGTTTGTAGCATCGGTCATACCTATCGACCTGATAGCGTTGGAGCGGAACTGCATCTACGAAAGTGTTGAGGAACGAAGTGGCTTCCACTCACATCCGCTCCAGAACTATGAACCACTGATGCGACCAAAAAGCCCATTGGAAGCACCACTGATGTCAGATCTAGAGGTGGACTTATACCTCACCCAGTTTTTAGCAGGTCACGGGCACTTCTGTTACTTGCTGAAAAAAAGGCTTAAGGTGGCAACAGGCCAGTGCTTGCATTGCCTAGGTGAGAAGGACTCTGAAGTGCACACATTCTTTGTATGTGTGAGCTACTCGGAAGGGCTCACATCCTTCTCTGGAGGATCTGGAGGTTGGAGAGTGTGGTCCTGGAAATGCTACGGAACCCTGAAAATTAGAACAAAGCAGAAGAGTACGTCAGGGCCACCCTATTTTTGAAAAAGAAGGATAGATTTCTATTGTAGAGCTCTTTCATCCCTAGGCAGGGGAGTCAGTCATCATCAGGTTTCAAAATATCTTGAAATTTTCTCTATTTTTTTTATTTTTACCGCAAATCACTGAAAATTATTTACAAATTTTTAAAGAAATGTTCTTTTTTTATGCAAATTTACCTGAGTACGTATAAATTAGTGCCAAATCGAGTAATACAAATTTTGACAGTAAAATTTTGTCATATTTAGAAGATCAATCAATTTCACTTTTTAATAAAATTTCAAAAAATCCCAAAAATAGTAAAAATATCTCCAAAAGTACGGTAGCTGAGTTGCAAAACTATGGCCTATGTCATACGCAGACTTTTTTTCTATATTTTGAAACTTTATTTTGACTTTTTATTAATTACACCCTGATGATGAAACACATACACACACAGATCCACAAATAGATGCTTAAAAATACCATCAAAAATAAAAAAATTTTTATAAATTTTTCAATTAGCTTCAAAAATATTTTATAAAATTTTAAAGATACCTCTGTTTTGAATAAAAATTTAGGAAAATACGCAAGAATTAGTGCTGAATCGAATACTATAAAGTGTGGCAGGAAAATTTTTTGACAGTCTCAAGATATTTCAATTTTTGTTAAAAATTTTTAAACATTTTATCAAGTTCAAAAACACTAAAAATTGAATATCGCCAAAAGTACGATAGCTGAGTCGCAAAACTATGGTCTATGTCACCCGTGGACTTTTTTTTTTTAACTTGACACCAGTTTTATTAAATTTCAACGACGGTTGACGTGAAAAAATTATTAAAATAATCTTCCTATTTAATTTTATATTTATAATAAATTTATAATAAATTTATAAAAGTAAGTATACGCACAGAAATTTTAATTAAATATAATATTAATAAAAACATTTATCAGTTAGTATATTGCAGAATACAAAACAACATAAATCACTTCAATTTTTTATTAGATTTTATATTTTTTTTACTATATATTGCAATATGACCCTTGTTATGATTATTTAACATATAGTAAAATCCTACATTAAATAACAGCGGTGGGATAAAAAACTGCTCATCGATTTATTCGTGTTTTGATTGGTAGCGTTGATTTTATCATGCGCGTGAATCACATTTTTTATTGGTTGCTAGCGGTGTAACATACAAGAAGTTCTCTGTCACATACACTCTGACGCGTTATTTAATTATTATTATTATTTATTTTTTAAAATACTTAATTATTTATTAATAAAATTTTGGGTATTCATAATGAAATATATTAAAATATATGGAAATAATAAATACAATAATTTTCTTATTTTATTATACAATCTTCTAAAAGTTCCATCTTCGTTATTATCTAATTAATCGTTCCACTTTTGCTCTGTAAAGCAGGCCGCGCGCTGTATAAAATTTTTAAAACAATTTTAATTATTAATTTTTTAATTTATTAACTGTTAATTTTTTAATTTATAAACTGTAAAAATAATTATAAATTTTAATAAAAAATGTTTAAACTATGATAAAACATTACATGCGACATAAATAATATATGAAATCTCATTCGAGTATTTCGTCCAAGACAAAAGAAAAATTTATTTCGAGGAATGAAAAGGGTTAATTTGTATATATTTTTTAATATACATTTTTTGCACTCTAAAACAAACGAAAAATTTTTGTGTGTTAATCCTGCATGATATATAGGCAGTGCAGAGGCAGGGGGCACTTCGAATCGCTTGCTCGTACAAGACAGTATCAGAGCCAGCGATCCAGGTGGTGGCTCGGGTGATTCCCATCGACCTGCTTGCCTTGGAAAGGCAGGCGATCTATAACCGTGGGGAAGAAGAGCGCGACGTAGCTTCCGTTCGCGCTTGCTCCCGCACAATGGAATGTTGGCAGTATAGGTGGAATGGTGACCCGAGGGGACGTTGGACGCACCGCCTTATCATCGATTTGGAAAGCTGGATGAACCGTGATCATGGAGAGGTAGACTTCTACCTCACACAGTTCCTAACTGGTCACGGTTATTTCCGCGATATGCTTTTCAAGTGGAGCAAGGTGACATCTCCGGAATGCTTGCATTGCCCGGGCGAGCTGGATACCACTGAGCACACCTTTTTTGGGTGTCCTCGCTTCGCGACACTGATTGGCGACACTGATTGGAAAAAAGGAGGAAGGTTTCCTCTCGTAGGAAAATCTCCTCCTTTATTGACAGGGTATGGCGAAGAAATGCCTGGGCTGCATTGTTTCCGGACCGAAGTAATACCTAAACAGGGAGTCCCGGTCCGGATTCTATGATATTGTCATAAATGCAGGAGGGTGGGGAGTTTAGTGGGTATTGTAATTCCTCAATTGTGTATATCTGGGCAACCCCAGATACAAATTTGAGGTTGAGTCCCACATAACCATACAGTACGCGTGTATGGTATGCGTAAATGCATTCTCCTCGTCCTACGAAAAAGGCCCCTTCTTGAAAGGGCCCAAAAAAAAAAAAAAAAAAAAAAAAAAAAAAAAAAAATCCTGCATGATATACATAAAAACTAAAACAACATTTTTAAATCAAAAGTTATTAAATCAGAATTTTGGCATATTTTAGAATATCGCATAAAATACATTTTTAAAAAATAGGCTAATTATAAATAAAAAAATATAAAAAAACCGCAGTGAGATACGAAAGCAGGCTTATTTTAAATTTGTTCAAAACAGGTTTCAAGTAGATAGCTCAAAAACTCAGTCTAAGAGCAATTTTTGTGCATTTTGCCACACTGTGTATCGTATCGATATCGAAAACATCGAAATATCGAAAACAAATAATTATTCAATTATAAATTTTCTAAAATTTAATTTAAAATTAAAATTATGATATTATTGCTGATATTTTTTTTTTGGTTCCTAAATGACGAACCATTGTGATGTGTCGCATTATGATTTTTGATTTTTTGGCATATAAGCACGTTTGGGACCTCAAGAAGCTAGATCTAGATCTGGCATCAGTGGTGCATCCAATGGGCCTTTTGGTCGCATCAGTGGTTCATAATCCTGGAGCGGATGTGAGTGGAAGCCACTTCGTTCCTCAACACTTTCGTAGATGCAGTTCCACTCCAACGCTATCAGGTCGATAGGTATGACCGATGCTACAACTAGGAATACCATATAGTATTTGCTGGCTCTCCTCGTTGCCCATTGCCGTTGTACAATTTAGTATTTTTATAACAATTTAATTCGATTTTGAAGACTCCAGATTATTTATTTTTGAAAAGCAATCTTTCAAAGGACTACTCTTTTTTAAAAACTTCTTCGTTTAGACAGGATTGTTTGGAATATTTTATGTAACCTACTTCATAAAAGTTTAATTGTAAATATTCTATTATAATAAGACGGCTTAAAAAATTTAAAAGATTTGAATATTTTCGTTAGGTTAAATTTTGATTTTTGACAATTTGCATACATATACATTTATAGACGACCGTGGAAGCAATAAAAAAACGGTTCTTATACTTAATGTGTTTGCATATATGAGCGTGGATGTGTCCATGTATGAATGTATGGATGTAACAGGTGATAATTCCAACTATTTTTGTAGTATTAGAATTTTTTTCAAATTTTTTGTAACTTTGAATTACTGAGGCACTTTTTTTATCTCAATGATTACAAGCAGAAATTTTAAGCAGATATTTAAATTAAATTAACCACGAAAAACTTTATTTTATTTATGTTTATTATAAAACGTGACCACGAAATCATGGAGTTGTGATTATAAGCCAAAGTGTAGGTAGAAGAAGCGAAAAATAAATTATGGGATTTTAATGATTTTATGCGTTCTCTCGATTGGTAAGTAAAAATTTTGGTACGGCTTACCAGTTTTTCAGAAAAAGAAAAATTTTCACCAAAAAAACGAAAAAGGTCAATTTTTTTTATTAATATTTTAAAAAATGCATAAAAAATAATATTCCATCGATTAGTTTTAATTAATATTGCATATTTTTTAAAATATCTCAAATTAAAGTTTCAAATTTTTAATTATTTTTGAAAATGGTAATATTACCTTCTGAAAGGTAAGCCGTCTAAGTTCAGACGATATATCATATAGGTTAGTAGGATTTTAAAAATAAATAAACTATAGAGCACTATAGTTTTTCTGCTACTCTAATTCTCGATAACCGCATAAGGAAAATATTTCGAGGTTATTTATTTATTTGTATTTTTTATTAATTATAATTGTATAATAGTTAATTTAATTAAATGAGCGCGTAAAGGAATATTTTTTTTTGCAAATGAAATCATGTTTTCTCATATTATTTTGTAAATTAAAAGATCCTAACCTACCAAATAATTATACAGCAACAAAAATTTTTGCAAGCAAATTTATTAAATTGCACTTAGATACCAGGAAATAAATTAACAATTTTGTACAAATATCTATTTATTTAACAAGACTATCTGCTAAGAAATTATAAATTTATTGTGAGGAATTATAAATTTATTTTTTAATTTGCGATTAACTATGGCAAAAGTTGGAAAAGAGCCAATAAACAAGCTAATCGCAGTTAAGTTTAAGTTTGAGTTTCTTTTATTATGCACTTTTGATACCTACTATTTATTGAAAAATTAAATAAAATAATTTTAGTACCCAAAGAAAAACGCTTTAAAAGGGGGTAGTTTCATGTTCAAGTTTCATGATCAAGCTTGCTGATCAAGTTTACGTTCATTGCGTTGCGGCTAGCTTGCAGTTGTGACCTCGATTTTATGGAGTTGGTAGAATCACCCAAAGGATATTAACTTTTGCGCGACGTAACCGATCGAGAAACTTAGATTGCTAAACTCCGATCGAGAAACTACAATCGACCAACTTCTCTGATTGCCCCGTGCATTAAGCTTGCGCATACCTTCTAGTTAAGCATTCAGGAACTCCTGTTTGCTAAGAATTCAGGAAAACCCTGATTGCTAAGCATGAAGGAAATCCTGTCAGGAAGTTCCTGATTGCTAAGCATTCAGGAAATTCCTGATTGCTAATCAATAAGGAAATTTGGAATTGAATTCAGTGGTTTTTCTGTAGGTAACGAAGAAGAATAAAAGTCTTTAGTAGAAAAAATATAAACAGTAAATCCTGTTTGCCAAGCATTCAGGAAAACTCTGATTGCTAAGCATTCAGGAAATCCTGTTTGATTTGCATTCAGGAGAAGCCTGATTGCTAAGCATTCAGGATAACCTGTTTGCATAAGCGTTGAGGAAGTTCTTGATTGCTAAGCATTCAGGAAATCCTGATTGCTAAGCATTCAGGAAATCCTGTTTGCTAAGCATTCAGGAAATCCTGTTTAAAATCCTTATTAAATAAATAGATATTTTTACATAATTGTTAATTTATTTCCTGGTATCTAAGTGCAATTTAATAAATTTGCATGCAAAAATTTTTGTTGCTGTATAATTATTTGGTAGGTTAGGATCTTTTAATTTACAAAATAATGTGAGAAAACATGATTTCATTTGCAAAAAAAATATTCCTCTACGCGCTCATTTAATTAAATAAACTATTATACAATTATAATTAATAAAAAATACAAATAAATAAATAACCTCGAAATATTTTCCTTATGCGGTTATCGAGAATTAGAGTAGCAGAAAAACTATAGTGCTCTATAGTTTATTTATTTTTTAAATCCTACTAAGCTATATGATATATCGTCTGAACTTAGACGGCTTACCTGTCAGAAGTTAATATTACCATTTTCAAAAATGATTAAAAATTTGAAACTTTAATTTGAGATATTTTAAAAAATATGCAATATTAATTAAAACTAATCGGTGGAATATTATTTTTTATGCATTTTTTAAAATATTAATAAAAAAAATTGACGGTTTTCGTTTTTTTGGTGAAAATTTTTCTTTTTCTGGAAAACTGGTAAGCCGTACCAAAATTTTGAACTTACCAATCGGGAGAAGGCATAAAATCATTAAAATCCCATAATTTATTTTTCGCTTTTTCTACCTACACTTTGGTTTATAATCACAACTCCATGATTTCGTGGTCACGTTGTATATAGAAATATTCTGTAGACTACAAGACTAGCTAAACACTAGTATGATAAATTTTATTAGTAGAGCTTTTGAAGAATGTTGTTTGGAAACCAATTTGAAGACTTTATCTCATGTATGCAACATTTTATATGATTTGAACTTAAACGTTATTATGTAATCATATAAATAAAAATTTTTGATGAATATAAATAATTTTACTTTTTCATTTCAGGCCTTTTCTTTTTTTAGTAAGCTTTGAACATTATGAAGATAATAGAGGAAAGAAAATTTTTATTTGTGACGCAACTGTTAAATCAGTTTGGAGCGTGAGATATATAATACTTTTAATGCTTATATTTTTCTTTTTACCCTTTATTATCATTTTATGCATTTATTTTATTATATCATATCATTTAACACTGAATATTATTTTCAATGAAAGATGCTTAAGGCATCATAAACGTGCTATTAAGATGTTAATTATTGTATTTTACTTTTTTTTCGTGTCACAATTTCCATTTCGAATATTAACAGTTTGGATTATTACTACTCCATTAAAAAAAATACTAAGTCTAAGATACAATAATTATAAAAATTTATTGCTGCTTTCAAGAATAATGATGTACACAAATTCTGCCTTAAATCCCTTTTTTTATAATTTATTATCATCTAATTTACAGCACTTAGTAATTGTAAATTTTTATAATTTTATTAAACTATATAAATACAAGTATTTTTGTCTTATATTTCTCATTTCAAGCATATTTTTCTTAAAAAATATTTTAAAATTATTATACTGGATTAGGGATCTGGCCATATTTTTCCCAATCTTTTTTTCCCAACGGGATTTTTTCCCAAACTATTATTTTTCCCAAAGCCTTTTTTTCCAACGTATTATTTTTCCCAAAAAAAAATAAGTTCCAAAGTAAAAATTCCCAAAGTAAAAATTTCCCAAAATAAAAATAAAAATAAAAATTTAATAATTTAAATTTATTTTAAGTTTTATTAAGTAGGGATAGGCGTGGAGATAAATTTTTTCTTAACTGTGCGCTAATAATGAGCATCACATTATTTGTTATTGGGTAATTCCATGGATAAATAATACAAAATGGAACGCGAGGTCTCAGAATTAAAAAATTTTATTTTTATTTGAAAAAACTACTTAAAATTAGATGATTCACCAAATCTGAAAGTTTTTTATAGATTTTTAAGAGAGTTATGCTGTTCTAAAGTTTTTTGGTAAAATTGCTCTCCTCAGCCACCATTTTTGAAAGTTCCGTAAAAAAGCTCCGGAAAACGTTAAAAAATAAAAAAAAAAAAGGTTTTCGATGTAAAATTTGATGAGGAATTCGAATTTTCAGTCAGATTTTCCCCATTCTGTGCCCATTCGCGGAAAAGTTCAAATATCTGCCCTAAATTTGACAACTTTAAATGAAAATAGCCGAAAGGCTTCCCACTTAAAAAAAAATTTTTTCTTCTGAAATTTTTCGAAAAGTTCATACATATCATAGAAAAAATTTTCCTGAGGGTAATTTTTGATATAAGAGAGTAATGCTGATTTTAGTGAATTTTTCAATTTTCTCATTTTCGACTTGTTAGTTATTTTGCTAATTTCCCACTTAGTGACGTGACCAAATGAAAATCTGACAAAAAAATTGGATTCTGCAGGAAATTTTACAAGGGTATAGTAATTTTGGTAGCCTTAGAATGATACATCTCAATTTGACAAAATAAATAAAATTGATTTTAAAAATATAGAAAAAGTGAAAATCGAAAAATGTGATTTTATTGATTTTTGTGTAGTTTTTAATCATTTATAGACATTTCGATGAAAAATAAACTCTAAACTTAAAAAAAAACTTATTTTTCATTATTAGTAAAACTAATTTTTGTTTCCCCAAAAGAAATACTTTTATTTTTAGATGTTTCATGATTTTTAGACTAAAAATGTAAAAAAATCAAGAAAATCCCATTTTAAAAATATTCATTTTTATTAAATTTTTATAATTAATTTTAATTATTTTGTCAAATTGAGATGTATCATTCTAAAGCTACCAAAATTACTATACCCTTGTAAAATTTCCTGCAGAAATCAATTTTTTTGTCATATTTTCATTTGGTCACGTGACTAAGTGGGAAATTAGCAAAATAACTAACAAGTCAAAAATGAGAAAATTGAAAAATTCACTAAAATCAGCATTACTCTCTTATATCAAAAATTACCCTCAGGAAAATTTTTTCTATGATATATATGAACTTTTCGAAAAATTTCAAAAGAAAAAATTTTTTTTAGTGGGAAGCCTTTCGGCTATTTTCATTTAAAGTTGTCAAATTTAGGGTAGAAATTTGAATTTTTGCGCGAATGGGCACAGAATGGGGAAAATCTGACTGAAAATTCGAATTCCTCATCAAATTTTACATCGAAAACCTTTTTTTTTTTTTTTTTTTAACGTTTTCCGGAGCTTTTTTACGGAACTTTCAAAAATAGTGGCTGAGGAGAGCAATTTTACCAAAAAACTTTAGAACAGCATAACTCTCTTAAAAATCTATAAAAAACCTTCAGATTTGGTGAATCATCTAATTTTAAGTAGTTTTTTCGAATAAAAATAAAATTTTTTAATTCTGAGACCTCGCGTTCCATTTTTTGCTATTTATCCATGGAATTACCCTATTGCTAACTATTATTGCTAATTATAATATTAATTATTGAGTTATTATTAGATGAAATTCCAGAGGATTTTTTATCAGTGAAATGCACCGTTTTTAAATAAAAAAAAATTACATATAATATTGTTTTAAAATATAATGAGTATGTAGAGAGTAGAAAAGTGCTTGAATAATTAGAATTCATAGGTTACCATATAAAATTTTATATGATATCAAAAATTAACATTAAAGTAATTAAATAATTGTATTTGTTAAGCAGAAGGTGTAAATATAACTAATTTTGTAACATAAATTTATTAAAATGTGTTTAAAAAAAAAATTATTTTTGGAAATTATTGGTTCATTGGAAATTTTTTTTTTGAGAAAAAATATTTTGGGAAAAAAACCTTGGGAAAAAAAGATTGGGAAAAATGTCGCTATACGGGATTAGGTGAAAGTCCCATAGCGATTTTTTAATGTTTCACAGATCAAATTAATTCAAATCCTGGTTTTGTGAATGTTAGATAATACTTATTAGAAAATACTTATAAATTGATCTGCCTTCCAGTCATTTAAAGATTTCGCACTAAAATTTACTTTCCTATAAATGATTTTTGTTAAATGCTTAACCATTTTTGACCTAATGACCTGTAAACTGTCCAACACTGATGCCCATGAAGGCTTTGTATTAGGCAACTTACTTTTTCTGATTTTCATAGATAATATCAGCTCCCATATTTTTTATGCAAAAAAAATAATTTTTGCTAACGATCTACATATTTATATACAAATCCCTGAGAAAGATTATAAATTTGATATTTCTCTGTTACAAAGCGATTTAAAAAACATAGAAATCTGGTTCTCTAAAAACCATTTTTACTTAATTAAAGAAAAATCAAATTTTATCATTTTTGGCAACCAATATTAGTATTTCTACGCTAACAAAACTAGTTTCTACTTCTCGGGTTACCCCTATTACCAAATCTACCTTTTTTCTGTAAAGGCTAAGATATTTTAAAATTTTCATCAACATAAACGTTTATTTTCACTCCGTAAACGTTTAGTCAATTATTTAATTTTTTCTATTTTCAATTATAGCACTTTTCCAATAGGTATCTTTTTAGGATAGTAATATGACTAACTACAAGAATTTCATAATTACACACTTAGATTAAATTAAATTAGATTAAGTTAAACAAAAACTATGTTTGTGAAACCAAATGTTTGAAAACCCAAAAATATCTGCATGTTTCTGACATATATATGTCACAGCCTACTTTTCTACTAGAGACCTACGTTCTCGCCTTCCCTGCGCTTTGCTTAGCTCTGTTCCTTCCATTTACTTATCCAAGCCTAATATTTACCAATATCTTTCACAACAAGACGCCTTATCATCCTTTTCATCAAAATTTCTCAAAAGTTTCATAAAGACTTGAAGATCTTTTCCCGCTCATGTCTCTTCTGATTACTTCTTCTTTGTCTTATCTTTTCCTTCTCTTCATATTTTCAACCTATATTTTAAGAATTAAAAATTTATAAATTTAGAGAAATTCATAAATAAAAACAATTATACGCTATAATAAGATATGGTATGATATGATGTAGATTACAAAAATTGAACTTTTTATATAATTTAATAAACTATTATGGTTTTGGTTTTTAAAATTTTCTCTCAAGGAAAATATATTTAATATCGCATCAGAATTGATTACAATACTGCCCTTTTTATCCTTTAAAATAAAATCTTCTTTTAAAGCGCAAAATTTTATATTAGGATGATGAAATAATCGAATGAGTTTTCGCATATTATGTTTGTCATCTATAGATTTAATTTCTATTAGACAATTTTGAAACTAACTTACACCTAGATTCGGCTGTAACTACTCTCAGTAAGTACTTTCAGGCTGCGATTGATAAGCTAGTGCCTCTGAAAACTATCAATACCAAAAAACCGAAACACCCATGGTTTGAAAATAAATTACATTTTTTGATACTAAAGCGTAAGTCCATCGAACGTCCCTATCTTAATTCTAAAAATACCTCTCTTTTAAATGATCTTTTTCAGCTCACTGAAGAAACAGAATCGCTCTCAGATATTTCATTTAACACATTTACATGCAAAAGACTCGACGAAGCAATTGAAAATAACAGAGACATATGGCGTGAAATGAGACACCTAGGACTGTTACCCGACCCCTCGCAGTGATCTTCATGGCTTCTTCCCAAATGATCTCAATAAATATTATGCTGGTGTCCCAACTTCACCCGTGAAGAACATTGATGAAACTTGTGAGCTGATTAACTCAGCATCCAATTATGAGGTTACCCTGAATGATCTCATTTTGGCAGTAGCTCATTTTCAATTACAAGCTACAGTGAAACTTTTTAACGCGTCACTTACAGGAGGGGCGTTTCCTATAGCTTGGAAAAAATCATTACTAGTAGCGATTAAAAAGAACTCTATTCCATCTTTGAATTCAGATTTCTGCCCTGTTGCACTCTTGTGCTGGCAAAGGTACTTATAAAGCTGGCACATGACGAAATCACCAACTATATAGGACAGAACAAGTTGTTGGAACTATTACAAACTGGATTTAGACCTTACAGCAGTACATAAACAGTCCTATTAAAATTAACAGAGGACATACGGTTTTGCAAAAGTAAAAGATTAATAACATTACTGCTGAAGTTTGATTTCAGCAAGGCCTTTGATTTCATTGCACCATCTAAGTTAATAGTCAAACTAAAATCTATGGGATTTTCAAAAAGTGCCTTGCTGTGGATCAAATCTTATCTTCAAGACAGAAAATTGCATTTCACTATAAAAACATCTTCCTCTGACCCCATTGGAGTTAATCTTGGCGTCCTACATGGGTCTGTACTAGGACAGTTCTTGTTCTGCCTTTATATAAATGATGTTAAAGATCATCTTGATAAAGACATTTTCTGCCTACTGTATTCAGATGACTTAAAAGTTTATGCACAAGCCCCTCCTTAGAACACAAATCAGGCAATTGAGAAGCTTTCATTAGCGGCTCATAATATCAATATGTGGGCTCAAAGGTATCTTTGAGACTAAACCCAGATAAGATAAAAGCCATATATTTTGGTACCAATTATTTTGTAGACCAACTCGACCGACTTAATTTACCACGAGTTATTGTAAGTGAAGGAGTAACTGTATTGTTTGTAAAAGAAGTTAAGAGCCTTTGAGTAATCTTAGACAGCAAATTATTTTGGGAACCACATTTCACATCAATGGGTAAAAAGATTACTAGAGTTCTCTACACTCTCAGGTTCATTAGGCAGTGTACAACTGAGGCCCTTTGTGCAAGCTTTAGTAGCTTCTTACTTGGATAATTGTTTGGCTGTATATTTAGACTGCTCGACAAACTTAAAAGACAGAATTCAAAGGTTAAGTAACACATGTCTGAGATATATATTTGGGATTAGCAGAGACACGCACATTACTCCTTATAGGGAAAGACTAGGGTGGCTAACTTTCAATACTCGTAGGATATATTTTACAAAATAAATTAAAAACAATAAATTTTTTATTAAAAATAAAAATTTTATTTTTTCCGTCTTATAGTGACAAGTCAATTATTATAAACTGACGCGTGAGATTACATATCTCGAAACGCGTCAGTTTATAATAATTGACTTGTCACTATAAGACGGAAAAAATAAAATTTTTATTTTTAATAAAAAATTTATTGTTTTTAATTTATTTTTTAAATTATATAGTGAACGGACACATAAAATAAAAAAATGTTTTACCTATATATTTTACATCCATTATTTTGTATAAAATTCTCTGCCTACACCAATCCAACTATTTAACCTCTATTTTAGTGAGATACATCCTAAAAGAGACTGCCAGAGGTGAGCTAAAAACACGTGATTTAATCATACCTGTGCTTGAAAAATGGAATGGTGATTTTTCATTTCAAGTGCAAGGCATAAAAAGCTGGAACTCTCTTCCTTCACAAATACGTTTCCTCCCTTTACTAAATTCTTTCAAAACAGGCCTATTTGAGTATCTGAGAACCTCTAATCATACAAGTCAGATTTGCCAGAATTTAAATGTATTGATATCGCCAATAATTATTATTTACTTGTTGTTTTATAGTTTTAGCTCTACTTAGTTGTAAATTGACTGTGATGTATATTATCGTATGCAAATGATTTGGTAAAAATAAATAGTTTTACTAAAATATCTATTTAAAATATCTATTCTGTTACCGTGACACTGCTAAAATTTTTTATTAGTTTATATTTGTTATTTAATTTATATATTCTAACCAAAACTGATATATCTGTCATACTATATTTCATTTTATGTATCAAGTTTTGTATTGGAACAAATAAAATACTATTTACATTACACCCCCCCCTAAAAACGTAAATTTTTCACCACGCCCCCTCTAAAAGCGTAAATATTTCAACCTCCCCCTAAAATCGTTACTTAATAACCCCCCCTAAAAACGTCAATATATCAACCTCCCTAAAAATGTTACTTTTTACCCCCCCCCCACCCTAAAAACATCAATATTTCACCCCCCTCCCTACCAAACTAAATTTTTTCAAATACTGAATCTAATGAACATGTTCCAGGTTAACATTTTAATGTAACGTTGCGTAAAAATTATGTATTATGTCTAGCCTGAAGCTGTATTAAACATGTTTCATGCATTAAGGTTGTGTTTACACAAACCGCTTATAAGTATTAAAGTATAAAATATTAATTCAAAAAAAAATAGTTATTAATAGTTTTTTATAATAATATATTAAACATAAAATTAATAGTAAATATTAATATATATAACAAACGCGAGTTATAAAAAAAATATATTTTACAAAGATACATATTGGCTGGTTGATCTCACTATGCTCTGCCTATTTAGACAATAATGTTTGTTCATTTATTATTTTTTAGGCACGATCATACTTTATTTTATAATATTATATTAGGAAAAACTCGATAAAATTAAAAAATAAATTATAAAAAAATTTTCAGTTTGTATTTATTTTTACCTCCTCCAGTTTAGCTAAAATTTATTGATTAATCGTCGAGTAATCAGAAAAACACTGGTTTAACATATCCAATAAATAAAAAAAAAATAATAATATGAGATGAAGTTTTTTTTAAATTGTAACTGATCTGAACGATTTCTAATGAACTCTTCTCAAAAAATACTAATTAACAGTTAAAAAATTATTTTTTATAACTTATGAATATTTTTATGTAAGCCCAAATAAAAGAAAAAATTTTTTTGATACTTATTTATCAGTGCATCATAAAAATAAATCATAAATAAAAATTTGCAATTTATGAGGGTCTGGATTCTATCAAGGTTTTATAAAGTGAAATCACTCAATAAATATGTGATCCTGCCTAAATTAAAAAAGCTATATCTTTATCATAATTCATTCTGATTTTTTTTTTCATACAATATAAACATTGCAATATGCAAATCTTGATTTTAGTAGATACCCAAACACTGATTTTATTAAAATTTTCTGAATTTGATCCAAAAACTATTTTGGAACAAAGAAGAATTAATAATTTTAAATATTTTTATACAATGATAGTATTAGAATATTGTTATTGAATTTAGCAGAATATAAATATAAGTGTAAATGTAAATAATCTCTTTATTTTACATGTTACAAAAATCTGATATAGAATAACATAGTATAAAAAATATAAAATATAAAATAGATAAAAATTAAAAAAAAAAAAAAATTAAAAAGAAGTAAATAAGATACTGTAACATAATGACATATTGGCCCCAATGAAGGGCGCATAAGTTAAATAAAAGAATTTAGAATGATTTACGTTAAAGATATTTAACGAAATTTGATCACAAGTCTAGAAAAGGTACGAATTCGAAAGCTTGTGTAATCTGCTAATGAGCAGTTAACACTTTCTCCAATTCTAAGAATTGGTCGAGATTCCACCAGGCTTCAGGTTTTTTGGTATTGGCCCACGTTAGGTTAAATTAGGTTAGGTTAGATTGATTATCCAATTTTTGATATTATATTTAGAGCTTTTTTTGTTGATATCTAGCATTTTTAGATTACTTGGTAATTGATTATATAATTTTATTGCTTAATAGCTGTATACTTTCTTACCAACCTTCAGCGTACACCTTGGTACTTCAATTGATTTACTTCTTGTTTAATTGTTACTTTTAATAAATTTATCTTTTAAAATTTGATAATCCTGTATGAGTGATTTTAGTAAGTAAGTTTGTTGGATATTAATAAGAATCTTTAAAGTTTTATTACTTTTATATTCTTTATTATTAATAATTATGTTTACAAAATTAATAATTGATAAACTGATAAAATATGAATTAGCAGAAAATTATAAACCACTTCATTTGAAAATGATAAAGTATTATTATTGACAACTATGTAACTAATTAATGAATCATTGATAATGTTTATATTAGTTCTGGTAAAATATTATTAGGCTTTTATAAAATACTGAATAATTATATGTCCGACTAGAAGTTCTTAGATAATTAAATAAGCCTGATTTAAAGGAGTTAATTTAAGAAATAAATTGTATTGATGAAGGCAGAGAGTTCCAGATTTTCAGCCCTTGTACTTGAAATGCATAATATTAACTCACTTCTAGTTGTCTCTATATGAACGTACTTAGTAAAAATTGCTGTAAAATAGTCTATTAAACGCTAACGATGAATTTTATTTATAACAATAAATTTTATTCAATTCTGCGTGCCAACCTCCATAAAGGGTAAAGAATAATGTCCACTAAAATTATGTCCAGGGATCAATTTTTAAATTTTTATATTATAAATAATATCTGAATTACGCTTCGCGTGCCTACTCAGTAGAAATAAAAATAATATCATTATTTAAGCATACAAAAGAAAAAAATTTTTAATTG
Source organism: Anagrus nilaparvatae (assembly GCA_022575985.1). NCBI lineage: Eukaryota > Metazoa > Arthropoda > Insecta > Hymenoptera > Mymaridae > Anagrus > Anagrus nilaparvatae. Next base: position 1,044,324 of record JAKSXM010000129.1, read on the forward strand.
GTTTGAGTTACACTAGCGTAACCTAAGAAAGTAGGCTATAATATAGTAACTACACGTCAAGCCTTATACAAACATATCCTAAGGAAGTAGATTGTAATAAAAGCAACACGTCAAGCCATACACTAGCGTTACCTAAGGATGTGGTATATAATAAGAAAAGCAATGCGTTAAGCCTTACACTAGTATAACCTAATATAGTTGTATATAATAAAATAACGACACGTCAAGGCTTACACTAACATAACCTAAGAAAGTAGCCTACAAAAAAACGACACGTCAAGCTTTACACTAACATAATCTAAGGAAGTAGACTATTATAAGCAACGACCCATCAAGCCGTACACTAACAAAACCTAAGGAAGTAGACTATAATAAAATAACGGCACGTCAAGCTTTACACTAACATAAACTAAGGAAGTAGGCTATTATAAAAAACGACACGTCAAGCCCTACACTAACATAACCTAAGGAAGTAGTCTATAATAAAATAACGATACGTCAAGCCCTACACTAACATAACCTAAGGAAGTAGATAACCTAAGGAAGTAGTCTATAATAAAATAACGATACTTCAAGCCCTACACTAACATAACCTAAGGAAGTAGACTATAATAAAAAACGACACGTCAAGCCTTACACTAATATAACCTAAGGAAGAAGAATATAATAAAAATGACACGTCAAGCCTTACACTAATATAACCTAAGAAAGGAGGCCAGAATAAAATAACGACATGTCAAGCTTAACACTAACATAACCAAAGGAAATAGAATATAATAAAAAACGGCACATCAAGACTTACACTGGCGTAACCTACGGAAGTAGATTATAAAAAAAATGACGCGTCAAGCCATACACTAGCGTAACCTAGGGAAGTAGGCTATAATAAGGCAACGAAGCGTCAAGCCTTAGACTAGCGTAACCTAGAGAAGTAGGCTATAATAAAATAACAAAACGTCAAGCCTTACACTAACATAATCTAAGGAAGTAGACTATTATAAAAAATGACGCTTTAAGCCTTACACTAGCGTAACCTAAGGAATTAGGCTATAATATAGTAACTACACGTCAAGCCTTACACCAAAATATCCTAAGGAAGTAGACTGTAATAAAAGCGACACGCAAAGCTATACACTAACATAACCTAAGGAAGTAGACTATTATAAAAAACGACGCTTTAAGCCTTACACTAGCGTAACCTAAGGAAGAAGGCTACAATATAGTAACGCGTGCAACCTTACACTAACATAACCTAAGGAAGAAGAATATAATAAAAATGAAACGTCATGCCTTACACTAATATAACCTAAGGAAGTAGGCACTAATAAAATAACGACACATCAAGCCTTACACTATTATAACCTAAGAAAGTAGACTATAATAAAACGACAAATCAAATCTTCACTAGCTTACCTAAGGAAGTAGGCTATAATAAGGCAACGACACATCTAGCCTTAGACTAGCGTAACCTAAGGAAGTAGGCTATAATAAAAAATGACGAGTCAAGCCTTACACTAGCTTAAACTAAGGAAGTAGGCACTAATAAAATAACGACACATCAAGCCTTACATTAATATAACCTAAGAAAGTAGACTATAATAAAACGACACATCAAGCCTTACACTAGCTTACCTAAGAAAGTTGGCTATAATAAGGCAACGACACGTCTAGCCTTACACTAGCGTTACCTAAGGATGTGGTATATAATAAGAAATGCTATATGTTAAGCTTTACACTAACATAACCTAAGGAAGTAGACTGTAATAAAATAACGACACGTCAAGCCTTACACTAATATAACCTAAGAAAGTAGACTATAAAAAAACGACACATCAAGCCTTACACTAGCTTACCTAAGGAAGTATAATATAGTATAAGTATATAATAAGGAAGAATATTACGGCAACTACACGTCTAGCTTTAGACTAGCGTAACCTATAATTAAATGAATAAATAAGAGAACTACCTTAAAACTTCTTTAACATGAAATGGTATAGATTAATTAACTGCATTTTTTTGCTATTGTAATATCACAAATCACACTTATTTTACTTCTTATAAATTAAAAAATAATATTAATTTTTAAAATAAGATAGTTTTTTATCAGATATAATTAAATTAAAATTTTTGCGTGTGATTTTATATTATTTATTTTTTTACTAAGTATTTTATCAAATGTATTTTTAAATTAAAACAAAACATTGGGTAGTTTGAAAAAGAGAAATATTTTAAAATTTTACTCCAAAAAAATAAAAAAATTAAATCTGTTGACTTTTGGTAAGAAAAAGAAAGGTTGTTATATAAAATACGGTACTGTTAGGTTCAAATTAATTAAATATAAAATACCAAGAATTACGTCTAGACAGATTTATTAGAAATAAAATAATATGGTATTATAATTAAAAATGCTTCATCAGCATCATCATTCCGAGAAACCGCACGTGCAAGAAAGTGCATAATAAGACCTCACACGAAGTACGGAAGGTGGGAATAAAGCCACCCCCATCATGCGCTTGACAGACTAATTACCAATGATTGAAGACACTGTTACTAAGGACACTAAATTTTCCGCGTTAAGCCAATTACGCGCATCGATCTCCTCCTCAACTCCCATGGCATAAACCCTTTAAAAGCTCTCACAAAAGCTCCTGAGAGGCAGAACGAACTGAAATACAGAACTGACTGAACTAACTAACTTGTACTCAGGTTGTCTCTCTACCGCTATTAAGAGATCTAAGCACGGCCAGCCATTTTATAAGTCAATAAGTCAGCATTTTAATAACAAAAAGGACTTAGTTATTTGAATTCCTGTCACCAGTAAATGAGTTTAGCCAACAGGCTAAACCCGAATAAGAATATCCTCATTTATCTGTGTTTATTCACAACCAAACACAACAAATTGGACGCTCCGGTGGGATATTCGGAGGTGTCAGGAATAGATAATCAAAAAAAATTGGAAATTTTTTTTGCAAGCAGCAAAGAGATTTTGAGAAAAATCAATAATTTTTCAAAAAAAAAGGACATCCAGATAAATACCAAAATCTTACATAGAAGGAAAGAACATCGTATACATTCAGGCGCCCAAACAAGGATTTTACCACTCTACGGGAAATTATTCTACAAGAACAAAAAGGGATCAAGACGCAAAATCAATATCATTGGAGTTCAGTCAACAGGACCAGCGGTATCCAGAGATCGAGAGAGCCAAGCAGTACCGAAGTCATCCAAACGACAGAAAATGTCAGGAAACTGGATTTTCATCTTTGCAGTACTGTGAGTACATTTTAGTTAAAATTTTTTAAATAAACATTCGAGACAATAAACATTTCGACGTAACTTACAAATCAGAATATTTTACTATCAATACACTTATATACTTAATTACGAAAAATACTACTAATATATACATCTACAAAAAACTTCTGATCTACACGTAATACATTTGCCTTTGAAATTACACAAAATATCTTAGTAATACCTTTACTGAATTGATTAAACCTAGCAATACGCGACTTGCGGGCAGTAATTTATTTTGATAATTCATAATAATCTTATTTTAACAAGGGTTAATTCCAAAAAAATATATAATAATAAATAATAAGAATAAAAAAAAATTAACATATTAACACCTAATATTAGGCAAACATTCACATATTCCATAACCCCTTGGATATAGACAGCAAGCAAGCAGCTTAGATTTTGTGCAAAGAAAGCTTGAATTTTGCAAAATCTTACCAAACTAACTACGCACGCGCAAAAAGCATTTAGCATTAAACGAATTTACATTTAGCAACATATATATAGGGCAGTCTATAAAATAGAACTTTCACGTTTTTCTCTTCTTTAACTGATAATTTTTTTTTTTTGAATAAACTATCGAAAACCATTAAAAAAAAAATTTTTTTTTTAAACCTTGCATTAATATCTTGTTCTAAATCCAAAATCATAAATATAAATATTACAAAATTCCACCCAAACATAAAATAAAAATTAAAGAAAAATTTAGGAAATTTAAAAATATCGTAAAAAATTTAAGAATCGGAAGAAATAATATCTCGGATTTAGGTGATATGGGAGACGAAAACGAACAAGTTACACAAAGAAATATTCCAAATATAAGCGGCACTAATAACGGTAACATAGAACATATAACAGAACTATTTAGAAGAATGTCAGCCGGGGAAAATAGTACACAAAATCCTAACAGGACAATAACCCTTAGTGAGGTACATAGAATGCAGGAACAAAACGATATCCTGGTTAGCGAGTTAGAAAGATATAGGGCACAACTTGGTCAGAATGACGTTTTGCTACCTCGTCCAGTTTTACCTAACGATTTAAACAATACAGAAAACCCCGAATACCGGACAGAATCACCTGAAGAAGCGGATATACAAAATAACGTCAGATATCAGGTGCCGTTTATAAGACCGCCTGTAAGAAGATGACTGTTAAGAGAACCGGTATTAGATGAAATAGAGGAACAAGACCAGCCACAATTATTTATCAATAATGAGCCTATGGTTGAAATAAGACGTTTTCCCACTGAAAATATACAAATGAATAACCACAGAGAACCACGCGAACGAAGAGTTATGTATACCCAAGGGTCGGGAATCCCATATGGAAACATACTGCTAAATGCAGCCCTAACAACAATCCCAAATTATGATGGCCGTCCAGAAACCTTAAGCGCATTTGCGAAAGTTATACGGGATATTTTAACTACTTACGGACCAAACAGTGAAAAGTGGATCTTAAACACGATTTCCACAAAACTAAAGGGACGAGCCCAACTAGCTTATGGAGGTACGGCACCAGGATATGACTCTATTGAACAGTTATTGCAAGATCTTAAATTAACGTTCGGAGGTATTGAAGATGCAGATACTATCAGGTTAGAACTTAGAAGGGTTGAACAAGAGGAAGATGAACCCGTAGCCGACTATGCACTACGAGTTCAAACGTTAGAACAAAGACTTTTGTCCCTATACGACTCTTCGGTTAGTATGAGACAAGGGGAAAAAGAATACCAAAAAACAAGAACAAAACAAGAATCGTTAGAATGTTTTCTATACGGATTTAGGGACCCACCGGAATATAGGGTATCGGCCAAAAAACCGACAACACTGAGGGAAGCCGCAAATATTGCAGTGAATTTGGAAGGCAGGAGTAAGGTACTCCAAAGACACGAAAATTGTGCTGCAAAACCTAATAAAAATATTGCAACTCTACACACTGTTGATCCACAAACGAGAAATAATAATTTTGATTCAGATTCGAATAATTTTCAAAACACCGATTTAGGAAATCTTTGGGCTCTTTTAGCCTCAGCGACGGCAAACGTTAAGACCGCAACGGCAGCAAAAATAGAATGTGTTTTCTGCAAAGGGAGTCATCAAGTTCAAAATTGTCAAAAACTATTTAAAGCGATCGAATCAGGAGACATTCCAACGGAAGAAAAAATGCAAGAAATGAAAAATCAAGAACAAAGACAAACAAATCAAAATTATCGACCTTACCCGTACCCATTTTGGTCAAATTATCAAAACGACACGAACCAAGGATATATGGGGCCGCGAAATATTTATAATCCGCAAAATCGTTTTTCAGGTTTCAATTATAATAGAAATTTTAATAACCAAGCAAATTTTAATAGTAGATTCGGAAATTTTGGCGGGCAAAGAAATAATAATTTTCGAGGTAATAATTTTACAAATAATAGGAACCCCGATTTCAACAGACAAAATTTTAATCGTTTTAATAATCAAAATCAAAACTCAGGTTCAAATCAAAACGGTTTCCGCGAAAGAAACACAAATAATTTAATAATTTTCAAAGCAATGAAAATAGACCAAATTATAATAACAGCGACAATTTTAACAGAAATAGCATGCTGCGTAGCAACAATAATGGTAATTTTACTAATGCAAATAATAATTTTCAAAGCAATGAAAATAGACCAAATTATAATAACAGCGACAATTTTAACAGAAATAGCATGCTGCGTAGCAACAATAATGGTAATTTTACTAATGCAAATAATTTTCCGAGAAATAATCAGCTAAGATATAACAATACTAACCAAGAGAGAAATATAAACAACGTGGAATCGGAATAATAATACCAACATGAGAAACGAAAATACTAATGATCAGCAGAGTTTAAACTCGAATGCCGCTCGACGCCGAGTGGTGTCGAGCTAAATATTTTTCAAAACATCCCTACAACCGCATAAGTTATGTTCACAAGTGCTAAGAAAATCCCACCTGTAGTCGAATTAAATAGTGAAAATCTTATTGGGGGAAAAGGAACCTTTTTTATTGATAGCAGAGCTGATGTTAGCCTAGTCAAAGAATCTGCCCTACGATATTCAGAATACGTTAATACACGAGTTCAAGTAAGAATTCTAGGCATTACACAGAAAGAAGCGCTTACAAAGGGATCCGTTATGTTACAATTAAATAATCTACCCTGCCTATTTCACGTTATAGACGATAATTTTTTATTAGAAGCGGATGCATTATTAGGACTAGATAATTTACAAAGATACGAGGGGAAAATCGACTTGGGCAGGATGTGACTACATTTTGGTGAATTTATTTTACCATTCTTACAAAGAGAAAAATTTTTAATTCAACCTAACTCTTGCCAGAACATATACTTATGCGTAAAAAATTTAGATATAAGGGAGGGATGTATACCCCAATTAGATTTAGATCCACATTTAATCAACGGAAACGCTCTCGCGACAAATATAAACGGACAAGCATACGTGAGATGCACAAATATTTCAAATGAAGTTATTGAGTTAGAGGCTCCAATTGTCGATCTTTTAGACTATGAAATCCGACAAGATCCAGAAGAAAATTACTGGGACTCAGAATTGGAAGTAGATATAGACATTTTATCATCCAATATAATGAGAGAAGTAAATGTAGAAGGACTCAGTAAAGAAGAAAAAGATCAAGTAGACCATTTAGTTTACGATTTTGCGGACCGATTTTATTTACAGGGAAGAAAATTTACAAGCACACCGTTACAAAAACTTGAAATAAAACTTACAAGCGATGTCCCGATAAAAAGTAAAATGTATAGGCAGCCGCCGGAAGCGAAAAAAGCGCTAGACGAAATAATTCAAGAACATTTGAAAATGGGCATTATTGAACCAGCTAGGAGCCCTTATTCTAATCCCGCCTGGGTTGTTCCTCGAAAGAAAACGGCCGATGGGCCAGTAAAATGGAGATGTGTAGTAGATTTTAGAATATTAAATTCTATCCTAGAGGGCGACACATACCCAATTGCAGATTTGAACGGAATCTTGGACCAATTGGGAGATGCGTACTATCTTTCATCTTTAGATTTGGTTCTTGCGTACCATCAAGTGGAACTAACGGAAGAGAGCAAAAAATATACGGCATTTTCCTGCTCTGCCGGGAATTTCCAGTACCGAAAAGTGCCGATGGGAATTTCCTCGGCTCCATCTTGTTTTAGCCGACTAATCGACAAGGTGATAGCAGGCCTACAAGGAGTCTTTGCATACCTAGACGATATAATAGTTTACGCAAGCGATTTACAAGATCATGAGCGAAAGTGCCGGCTCCTACTAGAAAGGCTCAGAGAAGCAAAATTACTGCTAGATCCGAAAAAATGTAAGTTTTTAAGAAGGGAAGTTAATTTTTTAGGACATATTGTGGGAAATAAACAACTAAAGCCAAGTGAGGAAAAAATTAAAGCTTTAAGAGATTTTCCCGTCCCAACAACTCCAAAGAAAGTTAAATCTTTCATAGGATTATGCAGTTTTTATAGAATATTTGTAAAAAGCTTCTCTAAGATAGCAAAACCACTGACAGATTTACTGAGAAAAAACGAGCCGTTTATTTGGGGCGATGCACAACAAAAAGCTTTCGATATTTTAAAGCAAAAACTATTAGAAGAGCCAATATTAGTATCCCTAAATTTTAACCGCGAATTCTGGGTCGTCACGGACGCCAGCGATTACGCCCTGGGGGCCGTTTTAGAACAAAAAGACGACGAAGGGAAGGAACATGTAATAGCCTACGCCTCGAAGCTATTAAAGAATTCACAAATTAAATGGGATAGTTATCATAAAGAATTGGCAGCGATTATTTTTGCTACACAACAATTTAGACCATATTTATACGTTAGAAAATTTTATGTCATAACAGATTCCCACTCCCTAAAATTCTTACATCAATCAAAACAAACAGATTTTCGATCGTGCAATTTAAGATCAAAATTGATGAATTACGAATTTGAAATAATATATCGACCAGGAAAAGAGAATTTAGTGGCAAATGCACTTTCAAGAAATCCAATTATTAAAGAGAATCAAATAGATCCAGACCAACCAAGAGTCAAACTCTTTGAAATGGCTGATAAAGGTGAATTCGAAAATACCTCAGAATCTGAGTAGGATAATTACATACGTTTGTTTAAAATTGCAATGGCAAAAAGAAAGCTAATCAATAAGAAAAAAGTTAAAGGCTATTGCCGGATAAATATAGTGATTTGGCCCCCCTCCCCAATTACAAAAAAATTATTTGCATCCGAAAAATATTATGAAAACTAACCGATCGCCGTTGGAATTAGCTTCCTAGCCCATGTTAGGCGCCCTTAAACCTTAAAAAACCTTAAAAATCGTGTTTTTTGCGTTTTTTTTGTTTATCCGCACTGTGTTGAGCTATTAATCAGAAAGTTGCGTAAAAAAAAGGGCACAGAGTGTATTTTCAATCTTCATTGGTTTTAGACCTTTAAGACCATTTTAAGACCCCGAAAATTTATTTTTAATTTTCGAAAAATTGGTTTTTTGAGCATAAAAAAAATAACCAGCGTTAAATTTCTTCAAACTGACCTAAAAAGTTGAAAAAAAGTATATTTTACTGATATCAGTCTTGTCCTAGAGGGGGAGCTCATCTCCACACCTTCAAAACTCAAAAAACGCGTTTTTTTGCCTCTACACGATTAAAATGCAATAGAATTGCAAAAATTCGTTTTGGAACCTCCCTAAATCTTTTTGAGCATCTATTTATACGTTTTAACTAAAATATATTTCATTAATTATGGTTTTTAGACCCTTATGACCACTCAAGACCACCTTAAGAGCCCAAAAATTAATTTTACATTTTAGAAAAATCAGTTTTTTTGAAATTAAAAAATTATACCTGCCCTTAATTCTTTCAAATTGGACTAAAAAGGCAAAGAAAATTATTTTTTAACGATATCAGTCCTGTCCTGGAGGGGGAGCTCATCCCCACCCCTTCAAAACTCAAAAAACGCGTTTCTTTGCCCCTACACGATTAACCCATTAATTCCTAAGAAGAAACTGCATTTGACAGAGCTGTAAAACCTATTCCATTGAGAGCATTTGACTCAAATTAGTAAAATAAAACACAAAAAAAATTTTAAAATGGCGGACATTTATAAATGGCGGACTAATATGGTGGTCAGAAAAAATTAAATTTTGATATTTTTTGATAAAAATTTGTGTGAATGGTATTTTTTGGGTGCTAATTACGAATATATATATATTTATCAAAAATTTTTAAATGGCGGAACCAATATGGTCGTTGAAAAACTCGATATTTCGAGATTTTTGACGATTTTGAGCCTGAGCAGAAACTGTAAGTTATATAACCATAAAATCGGTTTCATTTAGGGCATCTAAACATGTAATGTGAAAAAATATTTATTTATCTATCTATTTTTCAAAAACTCAAAATGGCGAGACTAAGAAGAAACAGTAAGTTTCTTCTGTGTCCGCTATATTGATCGGCCATTTTGAATTTTAATAAATAATTTTCATTTTTTCATATAACATGTTTAAATGCCCTAAATAAAACCGGTTTTACGCTTATACTATTTACAGTTTCTTCTCAGGCTTAAAATCGTCAAAAATCTCGAAATTTCGCATTTTTCAGTAGCCACATTAAATCCGCCATTTTGAGTTTTTGAAAAATAGATAGACCTTCGTAATGAGCATCCAAAAAGTACCCTGTACACAAATTTTGACCAAAAAATAACGAAATTTAGTTTTTCGTGTCCGCCATCTTTATCTACCATTTTGAATTTTTTTCGAAAAAAATTTATATTTTCACATAAAATGTTTAAATGCCCTAACTGAAACCGGTTTTATGGTTATATAACTTACAGTTTCTGCTCAGGCTTAAAATCGTCAAAAATCTCGAAATTTTGAGTTTAGCAACTGCCATATTAGTTCCGCTATTTAAAAATTTTTGATAAATAACTATATATTCGTAATTAGCACCCAAAAAAATACCATTCACACAAATTTTTATCAAAAAATATCAAAATTTAATTTTTTCTGACCACCATATTTGTAATATTTTGGAGGAAATATTTGGGGAAATTGTAGGAAAATTGGTTTGGGTTTATAAATAAATTCACACGTGATGAAAATAATAAAATAATTATTAAAACGCACTTATTGAATGTATTATATACAAATAATTAAATGTTAGATTAGTGGACTGTATAAATATAGTTATTGATCGCTGGCGTTAAAGAAAAATGAATTGATTTGAATTAGATAAATTAAATTTAAGCACTGTTTTTAGTTCTATGATAACTTTATGTTTAATACGCTGGGCGGTGCATGACTAAAATTGTCTTACGAGCGCGACCGCCGACGCGACCACAGAATGAGAGCATGAATCGGTTTTATAGAACCTGTGAAAGTTTAACGTGAGAGAAGGGGCCCTAAAACGGGGGGCCGATAAATCAAATAATTACAATATCACGTAAAACATTATTTACCGCGAATATTCAACATGAAAAAATAGAAAAATATAATTTTATAGCTATTGGCCGCAACAATATTAGTCCGCTATTTATAAATGTCCGCCATTTTGAATTTTTTTTTGCGTTTTATTTTACTAATTTGAGTCTAATGCTCTAAATGGAATAGATTTTACAGCTCTGTCAAATGCAGTTTCTTCTTAGGAATTAATGGGTTAATCGTGTAGGGGCAAAGAAACGCGTTTTTTGAGTTTTCAAGGGGTGGGGATGAGCTCCCCCTCCAGGACAGGACTGATATCGTTAAAGAATAATTTTTTTTGACTATTCAAGACTGGCGCTTGAGTCATCGGAGGTTATTGAATTCGTTTCCTTTTTTACAAAAGGTATGTGTTTTAATGAGCAATATTCGTGTCTTTGCACAGATATTTTTCTTCCTTCAAGATTTACTGCGATGTTCGCGGCTTCGCGTAAAGTTTTGGGATCTTTAGCGGCTACGCGGTATTCCGGTGGATTTTTCAACCCAAAAAGAAATGCATCGAGTGCTTCTTCGCTTGCACGCCTTTTCCAATTTATTTTGGAGATAGTCCGACAGAGGACTCGTATATTGCGTGTAAAGCTTGTTCGAGGTTTTGAACGCGTAGGGCATAGTCTGCTACAGGTTCTCCCGGATTTTGTTCCATTTGTCTCATATCTAATTTTATCGTATCGGCATCTGTTATGCCGCTGAAACTTAACTTGAGATCTTGTAAAAATTCATTTAAAGAAGTATAGTTTGGAGCGATTCCGCCATAGGCATCGTACGCTCGGCCTTTAAGATGTCAGGGGATTGAATCTAAAATAAATTTTTCGCACGCGGGACCGTAGTCCTCCAAGATGTCCTTCAATACTTTAGAAAACGCTTGGAGCGTTTGTGGTTGGCCCGAGAAGTTGGGAATGTTAGCAATTGCGGTGATTAATGGAACCGGGTTATTTATTCTGGGTCTGTTTACTGGATTTTGTAGGTTGGCTAAGGGTGGAGGCTCAAGGTTAAGGTTATTTCTACGTTGGCAAAGGTTTAGTCTTTGGTGATTCTCTTCAATATTGTCATTTTCGATTTGCGCAAGACCATCGGCGTTAGCTTGAATATTAGCGAGTATTTCTCGTTGCTGTAAAATTTCGGCGTTTTGTCTTTCGAGTTGCGCAAGGACATCGGCATTAGTTTGGAAATTAGCGAGCAATTCGCGTTGTTGTGTAAGTTCGGCGTTGCGTCTTTCTATGTCTTGTATCTGATTTTGGAAATCGTTTGCTGCTAGAGTAACTTGGTTTTGGCGGATAGGGGTGCTATAGTGAATACCATTAGTGCCGCTGCCGCTAGGGGTGGAGTTTTGTGTTCCATTCATGATGGAATCAATGTTAGTAAGGTCAGTTTCAGAGTTGTAACCGCGCTTTTGTCGCCAAGTATTGCTTGGCATATAACTTCTAAAAGGTTTTGTTTTAAAACTAAAGAAGTTGTTGAATTTTTTGGGCGGAATTTTGATAAATTATATTAAACTTGCGATAAAGATAATAATAATACTAGAAAAATAAAATTATAGTTTTGAATAAAATTAAAATTTTAGATAAAAGTTTAGTTGATATTTGATTAAATGTGTATATAAGTATGTGTCGGAAGTATTAGTTTATTATTTGATACTATAAGGTACTTACATAGACAGGAATGTTATGATAGTCCAAATGCTCATTATGTTGTGGTAAATTGGCTTAACTGGATAGCTTTGATTTGGCAGCTTGGTTTACGGCTTGGCTTATCAGCTTAGTAATAAACAGCTTGGCAAAAAAAATTTTCAGAAACTGCTTGGTCGATGAATTCCTTTAGGTGGTGTTGTGTGGTATAATGGCTTAAAATTTTTCAATGTTCTCTATAAATTTCTCGAAGTCTTGTTGTTTGGAATTTATTTCTTCGCCGAATTCGATGGTATAGTTTACAGTTACTATCACTTTGCTATTTGACTTACTTGTAGATAAAATTTCGTGTTTAGAGATTTTAAAATTTTTTTCTTTTTGTTCTTCTTTTAATTCTCCTTTGAAATTTTCGCAAGGAAGGTGGTGTCGTTGTTTCTTAGTCATAAATTGTAAATGTTATCTTGATAGGAAATATGCTCCTATACCTTGTTACTGGTTGTTGGTTTCCTCTGATGTTAATGTTGTGGTATAACGGCTTGTATTGTCATTGATGATCTTCAGTATTTGATTGATTAGAACTCGATGGTTTCTTCTGTATTTTATTGTTACAGTTGTACTTTTGTTTCTTCTTTTATTTCTTTTTTATTTTTTTTTTTTTTTTTTTTTGATATTTGGTCCTAGTATTCCTTCAAACCAGCTTTCCACTTGGGGAGCCAATTTCTGTTACGTATCCTGAGGTTTAATCAGGATACTTAATATAAAATAAATATAAAATAAGATTTATCCTGGGGATATTTAGTGCCCCAGGTATTTATTCTAGTTATATAGGTTATAGTTGTTGATGTAGAACTAAATTCAAATTGATGTTGACCTCGGATTCTGAAGCTGGAGAACTTAAATAGTTTAAGTTCAGGATTTATGAAGGATTAGTCACTTTAAATGAATGAACTTAGTACTTTGATATAGAACACTGAATTTATTATAAGTTAATATAAAAAACTGTCTAAGTCAATAAGTCTGAGTGGTTAATTAAACTGTAAGATAGTTATACTAAGAAGTCTGTTCTAATCGAATGGCTTTTTGGGCGATTGTAGGGTGATATATAGCCTAATTACATCCTGCCCATATTAATTGATTTTGGTGGGATTGTCCAATACGCGAAAGCGTCGGTCTTGTCACGTCCAATTAACGAAAGCGTCGGTGATTATTTTGGGGGAAATCGTGAGGGGATTTTTGCAACTCCTTCTTGCCTAAAGTGCGTCATTATTGACCTTTGATTTTAAATTTCTGACAATTTATAAGGAGCCGGATCTGAATTGGTGAAATATGATATTAAGGAATGTATGGAATTGTCAGATACGAATTTGATATTGTAATATTGAGGAAATACAGGTATGTTAGCTCGATTTACGAGCTAACGTAAGCAGGGATGAGTTAAATATATAAATAAATATTAAATATATAAATATTAGAGAATGCGGATGTAATGGCACGAACTATCACCTATCATACGTAACAGTACGTTTTTAATAAAAATTTAACTAAGTACGCATAAATTACATTTTAATATAGAATATAAATTACATTATAATATACACAAACCCACAAATAAATGATTAAAAATACCATAAAAAAGAAAAAAAATGAAAAAAATTTTTTTACCAGCTTTAAAAATATTTTATACAATTTTAAAGATACCTCCATTTTGAATAAAAATTTCAGAGAATACGTAAAAATTAGTGCTGAATCGAATACTATGAAGTGCGATGGCAAAATTTTTCGATAGTCTCGTGATATTTCAATTTTTGTTAAAATTTTAAAAAATGTTATCGAGTTCAAAAATAATAAAAATTAAATATCTCAAAAACTACGATAGCTAATCAGAAAATATGAGGCCTATGTCACCCGCATTTTTTTTTTCTTCATTTTGACGCCGGTTTCATGCCAATCGGTTCGGTGGTTCTTGAGTCATTAGGGTACAAACAAACAAACAAACAAAAAAACAAACAGACAAATAAATTTTCAGATATATATAGTATTAAGATATAGTATATAGTATCAAGATATCTATATGGGCACGTCCAGGGAAGAACGACTAGCTGAAAAATAAAAAAAATAAAAAATATTTTTTTTGGGTCATTTTTTACATGGGATTTGTGAAATCACTCATACTTTACACTTCCTGATGCATAATTTTGAGATGCAGCTGCTCCAAAGTTGGATTTTTTCAAGTTTTTGATTTCAGCTGCCCAATTCAACCTGAAATAACTCAAAACCATGAAACTTTTAACATATACATATGATTGGGAAAAAATTTTCTTTTTACCTGGCCTACCCAAAAAAAATTTTTTTTTTATTTTAGGCCACTTCCGGTTCAATTTTTAATGGTTTGAAATTTTCAAATTGACCGAAAGTCAAGTTCGCCATAATTATTTTTGCTCAAATTTTCCCAGAATGATGGTCTATGTGTCAGTTTTACCCAAAAAAAATTTGGATTTGTGATACTCAAATGAGCGCCCACAATTATTATTGTAGCAAAGACAGTAACAAAAACAACTTTTTAGGGGCAGTTTTGTGAATTTGAGGGTGAAAAATTAAGTTTAATAAAAAATTTCCCCAAAATTCTTGTTCAGCGACCCAAAAAACCCATTTGAACCTAATCTGAACGCTCAAAGAGTAGGATTAGCAAAAACAACTTTTTTGGGGTGGTTTTGCAAATTTAAGGGTGAAAAATTAATTTTTAATAAAAATTTCCCCAAAATTCGTAATCAGCGACCCAAAAAACCTATTTGAACCGAATCTTAACACTGACAATGCAAAAATAGCATAAACACCCCTTTCAGGGGTAATTTCTGTTAATTTAAGGGTGATAAATTAATTATTAACAAAAAATTCCACAATATCCTTGTTCAGCGACCCAAAAAACCTATTAAAACCGTTTCTGAACGCTTAAGCTGCCAAAATAGCAAAAACACCCCCTTTTTAGGGGTATATTTTGCTAATTAAGGGGTAAAATATTAACTTTTCATAGAAAAGTCTTCGAAATTCTTGATCAGCGACCCATAAAACCTATATGGACCAAATCTGACCGCCCAAAATTCAAATACATCAAAATTACCCCTTTTTAGGGGTAGTTTTTGTAAATTAAGGGTGTTTCACCCATTTGTCATAGAAATGACCCCGAGATTCTTGATCAGCGACCCTGTAATGTTGTTACAATACTAAATTAATTCAAATTTAATAATAATCCATTGTACCGCCAAAGATTATAATTTTTGTATTAGATTTAGGAAGATAAGAAAATATAGGTACACATAAAAACACACACATGCGACGACTGTGAAAGAAGAAGAGAAGGAGAGGGAAAAAGGGAGACGACCGGCACGCGACACTTGACGACTGGCTTTTCAACATATAGGTCACGCTTGTAATTTATTGATAGATTATTAAGTTATTGTCGTCAACCATTTTTTGAGAGTTTTATAAAAATAAAATCACCGCTTACTTTTGCAATACTAATTACGGACGTCCGAGAAAAATATCTTTTTGTTACTTCTGATAAATTCAACCGAGATCTTTAATAAAAGTGATTGTAAATTATTATATTTTTCATCGAACATTTTTTAAGAAATTGCGTGCACGTGATAAAATAAAAATCTACTGTTTTAATCACGAGGCAGTTATTAATTTCAAGAGATTATCGACGAAGATCAAATTAATAATTTCTAACTTTATTTCGTTATAAATCATGGATCAGGAAGAAATTCATCCACAGGCAAACGACGAAGGTAAGCTTTCGACTCCGTGTGTTGATTAAGAAAAAGTGTGTTTGTTCGGTGAATATTTAGTTAATTAAAAAGACAGTGCAATTTATTGATTAGTGAAAAGACAGTGAATATTATTATTAATTTTGTAGAAAAATTAGTTTTAGTTATAAGTGCAAAAAGTTGTAATAATTATTAATAAAAGTTATTTTTGTGTTATTATTAATAATAAAAAAAAAGGGAGTTATTTTATTATTAATATAATAGAATCATAAAAATATATATATCATCATTCTCTCGTTTCCTTATATTCCTCGACCTTGATATTTTTAAGTATATACGTCTCTCTCTAACCTATAGAGAAAAAGTAAGTTCTATGTATAATAGATTGACCACGCGACTAGAAATATTTAATTTAACGACAATTCGATTAATGATATTATTTCCGGTTCCTAGAAATAACTACATTACAACCCAAAAAACATTTAGTAGACCAAATCTGGTAGTGGTAGGTGATTATACCACCAAAACCGTATTTTTACTGGAATATTTACTATTTAATGAATTTTAAACTCAAAGCCGTTTTGAAGCAGATTTTATATTCTTTTAGTACTCTAAAATCATGTAGTCTGTGTTTCTATGACGCGAAAACAGATTTTGTTTTGCACCGATGCAATGATTTCTAGATTTTTTTAGACTGGAAACTCGTTTGAAAGAATACCTAAATAATACTCTTTCGTGGGTTGACGGGCTATTGAATTGTCACGTGTATGTAGCGATGATATAAGGTTATTTAACGATATTTTGAGTATCAGAAGAACATTGAAACGTTGTTCAAAATAATTAGAAATTTGTATGATTTAAGCTGCAATTTATTATTTTTACAATTTTATGCCGAGTAAAACACATTAGTAAGAAGTTTCATAAAATACTGTATCGAAGATGATTTGACTATTTAATAAATTTTAAAAGTCACATCCGTTTCAAAGCAGATTTTATATTCTTTTAGTACTCTGAAATCATGTTTTCAGTGTTTCTGTTGACGCGGAACCAGATTCTATTATGCCTCGATGCGATGATTTCTATATTTTTTTAGACTGGGAACGTTTGAAAGAATACCTAAATAATACTGATGCACCGATAACATAGCAAATCTGATATAAATACATCTGTTAAAATAAAAATTCCGATATTTTTAAATATGTTTATATTAACTTTACGACGCTTGCATATTAATATCATTAGAATATTCTTTCGGACACGAAATGGAATTTTGTGCAGAGTACACTTGAATGGGAGTATTTAAAGAATAATTTTTCATCTCGGTTTTTAAAAAAATCTTCGTAGACCTTCGTAAATTCTCACCCGGGCGATAGGAGAAAATTCATTAATATCATAGACAGACTAAAGAAAAATCCAATGGTGGCTTTACTAATTATATTATCAACCAAAAAAAAAATAATGAAGACAAAATTTTATTCGCTTAGCACACTCGTTGCTATGATCAGAAAACACTGTCTTGTTACTCTGTGCCTTTACAATATTGAGCAAAAAAATGTTTTTAACAATTTTTATAATAATTTTTTTCATTCTTTTGTTTATTATACATAGGATGTGGAAATTTAATAATTCCTTTTATACATATTTAATTTGTTATTATTATATATATTTATATGAAAATTTACGTAACGCACGAATGTAATATTTGCAAACTCATAGAAGCTCATACAAAAAGTCATTTCTTAATTAATTAAATAATTTCAAAATTTGAAGGTTTATAAAATTATAGCAGTCTATATTTTAGATTAAGCTATACGAAATTAATTCTTAAATTATTAAAGTAAATTATAATAAGTAAATAAATTGAATAAAATGTTAAGTATCTTGAGGTTTAATCGGGATACGTAATTATAAATATAAAATATTAATAAGTTTATCCTGGGGATATGATTGCCCCAGGTTTATTAAGTTATGTTGATGTTTAAAGTTGGTACTTAATCTGGTTATAGTTATAGATGAGTTCAAATTAGCTGGATGAACTTGACCTGAGGCTTCGTAATTACAGAAGGAGCTGTCACAATAATAACTGATAACTAATATGATTAGGTTATATAAAAACTTCACTTTATTGAATATAAGTATTGATAATAAAATTGTCTAAGTACTTAAGTCAAACGAATTATAAAAGATAGTACTATTCAAACGAAAGTGACTATAACAAGTGATAATACTCTAATGAGTGGTGGTACTCTAATAAGTGGTGGTACTCTAATAATACAATTTGGGCGCCTGAAGAGGAATATATAAGTTAATATGAATTTGCCCATATTGCGAGATTTTGGGGGAGACGTCCAATACAAAAAAGCGTCAGTCTCGTCACGTCCAATTAGCGGAGGCGTCCTTAATTATTACTAAGAATCGCGAGGTGGGATTTCTGCAATTTACGTTGCAAAACTCTCTCCTTCTTTATATCATAGCTGAGTTTTGGTCTAACGCTATTGTGCCAGGTCAGCATCAGCAAAAATGCACCTGTGGGATCTTGTGTCGTCGGATGTAGAATATACTATGATAATATCGGATGAACGGTTTATTATCAAATACTAGGGATATCAATTTTGACCTACATACGTAACATCTCCCTCCCCCCGTTCCAATCGTCCCGGTTGGTTTAGGTCGGGGAGATGGTGTTGACGGCAGGGTTGCAAAGGGGGTGGCAACTATAATTTTAAAATTTTCCTGTCCATTTTCTGTGTCAATACATAATTATATAATATAAGTAGATAATAATTATTTTTGATTATACTTGTTGATTCTATATAATTTTAAGATATATGTTTTATGATTATATATGGCTCATTATCGTTTTTTTTGCAAAAGTGACGTACAGCACGTTTCTGACTACCAGATGCATTAATTAAAAAAATTTTTTTTTTTAAATTTTTAATTTCGATAAGTTTTTGATGGTGCACCATAAAAATCAACATATTTTAATGTTTTAACTACTATAAAAGATAAAAATATAGCAAAAAAGCCTTTACCGTTCCCTGTCACAAAGGAGATTCCTATACTTTGAGTGTCTGTCACTCATACCTATCAATTAATTATCAAAAATTTTTATTTGGGGATTAATTGCTATACTATAAGGTTAAACTTTTTCTATATAGAAAAAATTTAAACTTACTTTTCCTAATTATTACAAGGGTGAGAAGGTGTGTCACACGATTTTACAAAATATGTACGTAAAACGTATTTTATTTATATTAAATTTGATTTCTCTTCATAAAAACATTTTTAAAACCTTTTAATCACATAAATGACAACTTAAATACATAAAAAATAAATTCTCACATCGAGTGCACTTTAAGAGGTCCTTAAATAGGAAAACAAAATCAGTTTAAGTTCAGAAATCACGAAGGGACAAAAACAAAAGCCTTTACCGTACCCCCCTAGATCTCCTATTAAGAAACGTTGTAATTAAAATATTAAAAACTTAGTAAGTTTCAATCATAAAAATACTTTACTTTCCAAACGGAAAAGTTTTTTTGTTCATTTGTCTACGAATTATTTTGATTTTTCTATAAAAAAGCCTTTACCGTTCCTGCCTTTACCGTTCCTCTTTTTTTTTAAAATTATTTAATACTTTTAAAATTTACCTCCAAAACTCGTTTTTTTAGTAAGAATTCTTTAAAAATATATGATATTGTTCTCTAAAATACATAAAACCTAGAAAAATTCATGTATTAAGGCCGTATGTAACGATTTTGGTTTTTAATGGTTTTAACCTGTTTTTACCTTATAATTATATGAAAAAATGTAATAAATTGATGTAAAAGGTTCGTTATGGTGATTTTTATGCAACACTGAATAAATATTGGTAAAAAAAGTTTAAAAAGTCTTGTTTGGACTTTAAAAAAGGAATTTTTTATTTTTATTTTTTGAAAGCTATTTTTTCAAAAAAAATGAAAACGAGCCATATACTATGATTATACATTATGATTATACATAATCGAGAAAACAATTGTATGTATATAAGAAAAATTAAAAAGTTTAAAAATTATTCTCTTTATTTTATAAGATATTTAAAGATTATTCGTTAAAATCTTAAGATAAGTAATATAATAAGTTTTGAATATTTCAATGCAGAATCTTATGGAAGGTGCCAACTTAGTTCGTTTATTGCTCTTTGGCCTCTATTATAGTGTACTAATTGTTCAGCAGGCATGATAATTATTGGATTTCTGGGCACTTGAATAGGTTGACTAATCAGTGCCTGTTGACTGATTTCAGTGATTATTGGACTTTGGCTTATGTTGTCCCGTTAATTTCTTGTATCTGTAATCAGTCTAGAAAGATTAGTTCTTAAACCCGCGAGACAATATATTCCCAATATACCGATACTAAGTAAATTTTTCTTTTTTTTTTTGGGTTCCTTCAAGAAGGGGCCTTTTCGTAGGACGAGGAGAAAGCATTTACGCATACCATACACCGCGTACTGTATGGTTATGTGGGACTCAACCTCAAATTTAATAATCTATTTAATAATTTAAGTATCTGGGGTTGCCCAGATATACACAATTGAGGAAGAATTACAATACCCACTAAACTCCCCACCTTCCTGCATTTATGAAAATATCATAGAATCCGGACCGGGACTCCCTGTTTAGGTATTACATTGGTCCGGAAACAATGCAGCCGAGGCATTTTTTTCGCCATACCCTGTCAATAAAGGAGGAGATTTTCCTACGAGAGGAAACCTTCCTCCTTTTTTTTAATCAGTGTCGCCCGTACGTACTCTGCCACACTGTACCAGTTAGCGGTACTGCGCAGCATTTCCGGAACGACTCCTTCCGGCCTCCATTCATCAAAGGGCGGTCGCCCTTCAGCGAAAGCGAGGACACCCAAAAAAGGTGTGCTCAGCGGTATCCAGCTCGCCCGGGCAATGCAAGCATTCCGGAGATGTCACCTTGCGCCACTTGAAAAGCATATCCCGGAAATAACCGTGACCAGTTAGGAACTGTGTAAGGTAGAAGTCTACCTCCCCATGATCATGGTTCATCCAGCTTTCCAAATCGATGATAAGGCGGTGCGTCCAACGTCCCCTCGGTTCACCATTCCACCTATACTGCCAACATTCCATTGTGCGGGAGCAAGCGCGAACGGAAGCTACGTCGCGCTCTTCTTCCCCACGGTTATAGATCGCCTGCCTTTCCAAGGCAAACAGGTCGATGGGAATCACCCGAGCCACCACCTGGATCGCTGGCTCTGATACTGTCTTGTACGAGCAAGCGATTCGAAGTGCCCCCTGCCTCTGTACTGCCTTTAGTTTCTTGCAGTACTTTTTTATGCGGACATTGTCCGCCCACACCTCTGCACCGTAGGGCAAGATGGAGTTGACTGTCGTCATCAACAGCCTCCTCTTCTCTGATCTGGGACCGCCGATGTTCGTCAGCAGCCACGAGAGGGACTTTGTCACCCGGCCAGCCTTTTCACAGGCCTGCTGGAATTGTCTATTGTAGGTCAACTTGTTATCCTAAAAGACCCCCAAATATTTGACCGATGGTTTGGTCTGGATCATAAGGGGATTAACTCAAAGCTGACGCCGAATATGGTATCAACCCTTCTCCAGGTTAGAAGGACAATCTCCGTTTTCGGAACTGCCAGTATTAGTCCGTGATCCGACATCCAGCTATTGATAAGGCGCATGGCCTCATCCAAGGTATTCTGCTGGTTCTCTGTCTCTCGAGCTGTTATGGTTAGAGCAACATCATCCGCGTATCCGATCATGGAGCATCCATCCGGAAGCTCAATCTTTAGCAAGCCGTCGTAAAAGGCATTCCACAGATCAGGGCCCAGAACTGAACCCTGCGCTATGCCTGCGCTTAATACTTTACCTCTTGTGCCATCGAGCGTGTCCCAGCGCAGGTATCGGTCCCGGAGGTAATCTCTGAGTATATTTTTCAGATAATCCGGAACTCTGAATACCTGCTCGAGGGAGTGCAACATATCGTCCCACTTAGCCAAGTTGAATGCGTTTTTCACATCCAACGTGACAAGCAGGACGTCCGGTTTAATATCCAGGCGCACTTGTCTGGCCCTCATAATCACCTTCACGACCTGCTCGATAGCACCGATCGTGGAACGCCCCACACAAAAGCCGTGTTGGTCTACGCTAAGATCACCCGCTTCTCTACTTGCCTGCCGCAATCTTCCTCTGACCATGCTCTCCATCACCTTGCCAATTGCATTTAACATACACAATGGTCTGTAAGATGATGGAGATCCTGGTTCACCCTTTCCCTTGCTTATCAGAGCCAGACGGGCCACTTTCCAGTCCCTTGGAAAGGCGCCTGCCACGAGGCACGCGTTCAACATTCCAAGCAGGAGACCAGGGATTACCTTTGCAGCCACCTTAAGGGCTTCCGCGGGTGTTCCGTCTGCTCCTGGTACTTTCCCATTTTTCATTGAATTAATTGCCTGAAGCATCTCCGCCACGATAAATAGCGGAGCTTGCTCCCTCGGGGCATCCAAAGCAGGGTGTTGTTGGTTCGGATGATCCGGGAAGAGAGCGTCCACTATTCTTTTGGTCGCTGCTTCATCCATCGTGTTGTCACATCCGGACTTAAGTTTGCTCATGACAACCTTATATCCCAGGCCCCACGGGTCGCTGTTGACATCATCTCTTAGGGACCAAAATCAGCGCGCCTTGTTGAAGCGGATAGCTTTCGCCAGCCTGTTCTTGGCTTCCTTCCAGTTCACGCTTCTTTTACCCTTCCAGGGCCATTTACGCGGCATAGAGGCATCGAAAGCTCCCTTCAGAAGAGCAGTTACCCTCTTGACAAGAGTCTCTGCCTCTCGCGGGGTGGTCGGTCCTCCATGCCAGGCTGGGATAGACGAGAACTCTTCGCGAAGATAATCCACAAATCTTCCATCTTTGAAACATTCCAGCCTAGTGGGCGCTTTTTTACGGGGGCCGATTAAGGACCCTATCACGCACTTTGAAGGTGATGTAATTATGATGATAGGCTCTATCTATCACCCTCCAACCGCCCACTCTTCCTGCCAGCCCGGCCGAGGCAAAGGTGACATCAGGGATCGATTCACCAAAGCCTGGCCTTACGTAGGTTGGATTGTTCCCAGAGTTCATGTCCACCAGATCAGTTCTAGCGGCCATCTCTAGGATCAACGTTCCCCTACGGTTCGTGGTTGGCATTCCCCATTCCACGTCCCTGGCTTTTAGTCCCCAGCAAATATGATATTGCGAGAGAATTCCCTTATCGTTTTCTCCAATGAGGCCAGCTTTGCCGTGAACACCCCAATAGTGTCATTCGATGACAAATAACAACTAATGGAAGTTGTATCACCGCACTTTGCCCAGACGTGGCAACTGCTATTACCTTTTCCATGTCGGGACATAGACGTCTGAGCACGACCTCGTAGCCATATAGCGCACTTGCCTGTGTCATCGGTTAACCAGAATTGCTGGTTCCTATTGCGAAGCGGCTCGGTTAGCAAGACAACGCTAGAGTCTGTCTCGCCCACGAGCTGATCGAGCAAAAGGTCAGCAAGAATGGTTTTGTTCATATTCCCTTGCAGGACTCCGAACATTACCGATGACACTTTATCTTCCTTGCCGTAAGTGCCTCTCGATAACACTTACATGCTCCGCATCCTGGAAGGTGGTCGGTCTTGGCCTTGTCACCTCTTTCCCTGCAGAGGAAGCATTCTGCTTTTTCCACAGGACATTTTTCTGACTTGTGGCCTTAAACGCTACATTTAAAACACGCAAATTTTTTGTCCACGCCCTTACATGACCACTGGTTGTGGCCGAAACCAAGACACTTTAAGCACCGTGTAACCTTGGCTCTTAAGCGCACTTGCCAATTAGATCAGCCATTATTTAGCCGGCCTTTTTTGGTCAATTTTAGTGCGGCGGCTTCTGGTAGGTCTGCGACCAACATATCCGCCTTAGTGCCCTTAGCCTTGAAGGTGGTGACTTTTATGTCGTCATCGTTCTGCAGCTTGGTTTCCTCCTTTATCACCTGCCTCACTTCGCTTCTAGTAGTACCATTTAGGCTTCTGATCTCCACGATTAGGTGAGGGATCAGTTTCTTGACTGTACTTTCTTGGCCTGCGACCGTATTGACAGCGTCTAATAGTTTTTTCCGGTCTTTCCACAAGCTCAGCTCTATTAGGACCCTGCCATCCTGGGTTTTCTGGATTCGGTGAACCTCAGTCCCCGAATCCTTTAGTTCGACACCTCTTTTGATCTCCAGAAGGGTTGTTGCATAAGACTTCCCTTTAGGAGATTTATTATTAGAGCCTCCTTACGCTTAGAGATCCTTATGCGCCGGTTCTGGCGCTTCTTTCTCTTGCCTTTTTCTGTCGCCACGGAAGGAGGAGATACGCCATCCTCTTCCTTCTTCTGCGGCTTTTTCTTTTTCCTTCTTTTATTCTCTGCCCCCTGCCGCAGGTTTGCTGCCGATGCAGTTATTTTTGGCTGCTGCTTCTTCTGTTCCTGCTCTTGGATTTTACGAGCCTCTGCCTCCTTTCTTTCAATTTCTTTTTTCTTTTTCTTCTTTTCCTTTTTACTTTGACCTTTGCTTTTAACAGCTACTTTTCGCAAGCGCCGCAAGCCGCGGGCGCTGCAATACTTTTTTGTAATGTGAATGCGGGAATATTTAAATTTTATTCTCGCATTACATCCCTAGTGGGTAGATTTAAATGAAGCGTACACGACTTTTATAGTCGGGTCTTCAAAAGTATTTTTTTCTGAAAGTATTGCCAAAAATAAGTTACCAGCCCAATTTTTAGCCTCCCAGACTAAAATCTTTATTTTTGGCAGCCATTTTTGTGATTCGGACTTTTGTAAAAAAAGTAAAAAAAATGAGTAATAATTTTTAGCAAAAAAAAAATTTCGTTGGAACACTGCTTTTTGGGAGCTTTAGATAAAAAAATAGCAGTTTTCAAAAGATCATTTTTTACATATTTCAAATTTCCCGCCAAATCACGTTACCAATCAAAAATCTGACAAAAAATTTGGATTCCCCGTGAAATTTTACACCAGGATATTACTTTTCATCTTTTTAAATTAAAATTTTAAATTGAAAGATTATTTTAATTGAAAGGAATTTTTTTATTTTTTAAATAATACTAAATTATTCTACAATAATCAGAAAATTCTATTCTCTCTAGAAGGGATGCATTTGCTATTTTCGCATTTTGATCATCGAGGATATGCCCATATAGGTTTTTTGGGTCGCTAATCAAGAATTTCGAATTCTTTTTCATAAATAATAATCAATATTTCACCACAAAAAAGGAGTTAAAATTCTTGAATAGCGACCCAAAAAACCCACCCACTTGATCAGCGACTCAAAAAACCCGTATGGTGCAAATCTGTGCACTCAAAGTGCAAATGTGTAAAAAAAAAACTTTTTGGGGGTAGTTTTTGTAAATTTAAGGGTGAAGCCCCCATTTCTTTACGAAATTACCACGATTTTCGTGTTCAGTGTCCCAAAAAACCTATAGTAGAGCAAATATCGTGTTTGGCAGTGAAAATACAACCCCTCCCCGTATTTTGATTGGAGTATGAAGTTTATTCAAAAGACCTGCCTATGACAATTTATTTCAAAATTTAAGTCTTTCCTCGGAAATCAATTAAATCATTTTTAATAATATTTAATATATTTATAATTCCACTTCTTCTATCTTCAAGCGCATTGTTAAATTTAATCTAATTTAATAATTAATGAATTAAGTAAAATTCAATAGTCGACTTTTGCCATTTACTACACATTTAATAATTAAAATTTAAATAAAACTCTTCATATATTTTTTTTTTTTAATATTTATTCAAATACTTATTAAAAAATAAAAATTTTTTTAATCTTATGAATTTTGTAAATTGAATAATGAAAACAAATTAAAAAAACAATAACAGTTTCATAATATCTAAGTTTAACAGTAATAAAATAATAAATGTTAAATATTTAAATATATATGCAATAATGAATAAAATTATATTTTTTTATTTTAAATAAATTGAAGAACATCATCTAACGCGTTTCTTACCGTTACGTAAGTGTGAAGTTTGTAACAAGGAGTAGTTATCATTCATAATTAGCGAAACCTCTCCTTTTCTATGACGTTTTTCAAGAACTATGTTATCTTGAATCGAAGGTTTTTTGATTTGTTCTAAAAATTAAAATACTTTAGTTATAGGTTGCAATAGATTTATGAAATGTAGGTCCACATATTTAAAATATGGGGATCCTGCAACTCTCAGCATGCTTGGCCTTAAACTGCTTCCTTTTATAATTGCGTTATTCTAACTTTTTCGTTATTTCTAAATTTCGAAAATTAATCACTGAAAAATCCGTAGGAACCATATAGATAAGTTATCTTAGATAATAAAAAATGTCAGCATGATAGTTTACAGTTGGCTGACATATACAAAATGTCTACGAATTCCGAATTTGTAAAAAAGAAACTGAATACGTTATTTATAGAATTTATTGTATTATTAAAAAATTTCAATTATATCATATTATTAAAATGTTAATAAAATATTAACAATATTTATCTACATTTTACGGCAATAAAAAAATAGAAAAATATTTTTTTTTGAATTTTGCGTTCGATTATATTAATTAATTAATTTCAGATTTAAGCGATGATTAAACGAACCAAGAAATCAATTTTTAATTTATTTAACTCAATACTGATAGGTAGTCAAATAAATCATCTTATTTTTTATTATGCAACACTTTAGGTTCGTTAAAGAAATATAAAATATTAATTTTAAAAAATTTGTTCTTTATACGAAATTATACTTTTAATTGATTGAATGATATTATTAGTCAAAATTCCTACCCACGTAAAAGGATTAAGCTTAATTTTGGTTAACCTTAATGAATTAAGCTTACTAAAGTAAGCTTACTGGATTAAGCATACTGAAGTAAGCTTACGGACTAACCTAAAAAAGCTTAATTTTAAAAATCAAGTCTTTTCAGGTTAGTCCGTAAGCTTAATTTTAAAAATTAAGCCTTTTTAGGTTAGTCCGTAAGCTTACTTCAGTAAGCTTAATCCAGTAAGCTTACTCCAGTAAGCTTAATCCAGTAAGCTTACTCCAGTAAGCTTAATTCATTAAGCTTAACCAAAATTAAGCTTAATTCTTTTACGTGGGTAATCTTAAAAACTCAGAAACAATTTTTTATCTTAAGAATAAACTTATTACTTCATACTTTTTATCTCAAATAAAAAATTTTTCATACTTTTTTTAAGATCTGGAGTTTTGACAAACTTGATTCCATCAATTAAAAGTTTAATTTCGTGTACATTTTTTTAAAATGATTTGAAAAATTCGTTAACTAACTACTATATGTTAGCTTATAGTAAATAGACGATTAATTCGTCCACCTTTCAGTCTTAAATTAAATTTATCAAAAATACATTTCTTGGTTCGGTTAATCATCATTATAAATTATTCAATTATTTAAAAAACATTATTATTTTTCTCGTCTGAATTTAATTATTTTAAAAAACTTTAAAACACATTTTGAAAAATTATTTGTAAAGTAACATTTATAATATCCTGATATGAGAACGCGCGCCTCCCTCTTTTTTCGTACTTCTAGCGGCAATCGCTGTAACTTTATACCCCAGCGCGTAGAGTTTGAAGAATTCAAAAAAAAATAATCAAAATATTTTATTAAAAACAAATTTCTAAAATATTTAAAACTAACTTTATCTTTTATTAATAAATTAATTTAAACAAATTAAAGCAAAAAATTATTTTTAAAATTCTATTTTAATTTATATTAATTTTCAAACATAAACCGCTTGGGTATAAAGTTACAGCGATCGCCGCTAGAAGTAAGGAAAAAGTGGGAGGCGTGCGTTCTCAATAGTACTTTTTCAACAATTGATTTCAAAAATTGATAAACATTAAAAATTTTTTTCCGGAACATGGTTTTGACATTTGAAGGTTTCTTATACTTAAATTTGCAGAAACCATATTTTTTATTTGAAATTCTTTATTTAAACCATGGGTCAGTTGTAAAATATTGACGCTAAATAAGCTGCATTTCACAAATATTGCTTATTCAATTATTTTTAAATACATATACTGGAGTAAAAGTCAAAGAGGAAATGGTCAGTTAGGTTCAGAAAGCCCATTAAAGTAAACTGATAGCTACTTTTACATTTTTAATAATATTTTGAATAAAATTTTCTTAAATTCACTCGACATTCCCCTTGCTAAATAAACAATAATATATCTATTTGTTCAGCAAGGGGAACAAAATAGGATTTGGCTTCCAATACAATTGTATGAACAAGGGAGCGTAGCGGACGAGTGCAGACAGCATTAAAAATAAACATTTCCTGCATTTTTTCCCATGTTCAACACATAGTTTTTTTTTAAAAGCGAAAAAAAGATCGCCCGAAAGTAATAAAGTAGATCTTTTTTGCAGCGTATAATGAAAAATTATTACCATCTGAAGTTTTCGCATCTATTTTATACGTTTCAGTAAGTTTTTTAAATCTTTCTACGATATCTTCATGACTTATAGCTGTTGATTCTTGTAATTCTTCTAAAATTAAAAAAAATTACTTTTAAGAAAATAACTTCAAAGTTTAATCAAGATGATTTACTAAAAAATTTAAACGAAATAAAATGATTTATCAATATAATCAAGAGCAAAGGCATCGGAGATCCAGAGTGAAACTTATTTTACAATTACGAATTGTAAAAAAGGCTATTAACCCCTTCGTGCATTAATTTTTTGCTATTTTAAGTTAGGATTGGTTCAAAAATTACCTCACGCTAATAAGATAGGTGGGTGAGTCTTTTAAATGTTGCAGTCCGTTAAAAGACTTCGGAAAATTTTCTAAATAAGCGTTACTCTGAGTACTGGGGTGCCGTTAAAGTAATCCCTGAAATGGTAGAGAGGGAAAGGCCGCATGCAAATCACATACATCCTACTGGTAACGCTAGATGTTAAAAACGCCTTCAATTAGGCTAGGTGGGACGACATTCTCCGATCCCTCGAGCAGGTGGTCAGAGTACTTAAGGATTAACTGTCGGACCGAAGGTTGCTCTACGATACAGGGTGATAAGTGCGGGCATTGTCCCAAGGGTCGGTTCTCGGACCTGACCTGTAGAATGCCTTTTACGACGGCTTGCTGCGCATCGACCTCCAGGAAGGAGTCTCCCTGATTGGGTACGCGAACGAGAAAGGGAAGTGCCCCAGCAGAAGTTGAATTAAGTCATGAGACAGATCAACCTCTGGATGGCCGAGCACGGGCTCCAGCTCGCGATACCGAAAACGGAGATCGTACTGCTGACCCGTCGAAGGGTTCCCACCATATTTAACTTATACGTCGACGATGGTGGGAATCCTCACTTGATCTGAACGAGAACATTGGTGAAGTACCTGGGAGTTCTGCTTGTCAGCAAGCTGAGCTTCTGGGAACAATTTCAGAAAACGAGTGAAATGGCCGCGTCGGTCGCACCCTTCCTTTTGAAGGCTAATGGCCAACATAGGAGAGCCCAAACCAGGGTAGCGAATACTCCTAATGTCCATGGTAAACTCTGTTCTGCTATACGGATCGCAAGTTTGGGCGAACGTCGCCAGCGCATACTAAACGGTATCGCCATCGGCGATTCAGGTGGTATCTAGTGTCCTTCCTATTGACCTGCTAGCATATTAGTGGCAATCCATCTACGAAAGCGTAGAGGAGCGCGAAGTGGCTTCCACTCGCGCCCGCTCCACATCTATGAACGATTAGCAGGGACGAAAGAATTGTGACCTAATGACCCGGTGGACGCACAGGCTGATTTCAGATCTGCAGGCATGGACAGGGCAACAGCATGGGGAGGTCGATTTCCACCTCACCCAATTTTTAACAGGTCACGGGTACTTCCGTGACATGTTAAAAAAATGGAAAAAGTTGTTAATAGAACAGTGCTTGCACTTCCTGCTCGTGAAGGATAAGGTTGAGCACACATTCTTTGATGTGTGCACTACTCGGAGAGGCGCTCATCCTTCCCGATCTGGAGGCTGGAGAGAGTGGTACCGGAAATGCTCCGGAGTCCTGAGAATTGGAACCAAATAGCAAAGTACGTTACGGCCACTCTGCTAGCAAAAAAGGAGGAGGGCTTTCTATCGTTGAGAGCTATCCCGTCTCTAGACAGGGAGGAAGGCAGCGTCCAGTTGCCTAGGCTGCGCGTCAAAAACTGAAGTTATAACTGAAAAGTGAGTTTCGGTTTGGGACAAACAAGCGCAGGGGGGTTTAAAGCGTGTTTGCCCAGTAAGAATCTGGAACGAAGTCGGCGACCGAGTTCGTTGGAAAAGTCTCCCAGTTGTACTTGTTCAACTGAGCGGCCATGGAAGTTTGCGTGTCTTAAAGGCCCGCAAACACTCCATGGCTGATGCAAGATTCACATATATCCCTTAAAAAAGAATATATAATTATAATAAAAAAAAAAAGTGTATGATTAAAATAAAATGTATCTACATAAAATATGAGTATGTGTAACAATTATGTAGCTAATTATGAGCAAGAAATAAATACTACTAATTATATTTATATATGAATATACCAAAATTTTTGTAAATAAATGATGGTGATATTTGACTATCTTCTTTACTGCTTGAACTTTGATCCAAAATGCTACAATTAGGAGATTCGTCTATGATAATTTTTTGTTTGTTGATTTTTCTTAAATTTGTTACAGGACTTGAATCTGGACTTTCTGCAATTTCTAATGAATCTGATGATTTGGAAGAGTTTTCGGGCGTATCATTAATTCTATTACGAAAAATTTGATGCAAAAAGGATCGCTTTTGTTTTTCACCTTTTTCTATGTAGGTAGATTTTTTTAATAAATCCTTTAAAGGTGATTGGTCTGCAAATTTAAAAAATTATATTAATAATTAATATAATATTTTTACTTTAAGTTGAAAAAAGAAAATAGATCTGATAGTAAAATAATGTTTCAAATAATACAGATACTTTACAAAATGAAAATAATTTTATCGGAGTCATCCTAACAAAAATAATCCGGTAATTAAAAAAAAAGGTCGGTTTGGTTGGTTTTATATGGTTTCACCTGATTTCATCTGCTTTCAATGAGATTCAACCAGAAAAATAGTTTTAGTTGTTAAAAAAAGAAAATCTCCGGTGAAAATAAACAAAATTCAATCCTGAATAAGCTTAATAGCAGTATTTAATGATTAAATATTATTTTATCCAGCTATGCTGCGAATTTATTTGACCATTACTTGTTTGCTCAGAAAAACTTTTTAATTGCTTGGAAAACTCGGAAAATTCCGGCAAAGCTTAATGCTAATTTTATCAGGTTTTACCTCGTGTCATCCGGAACCCACCTGTTTTTACATGGTTATGATCACAATATAAGTTTCAGTTGTTAAAAAATAAAAATTTACGGAAAATTAGGAAAATTTAATATTGATAAAATTTATAATATTCGCTTATCTGATGTAAATTTAGTTGACTCAGCTCAGCGGGGATTTATTTGACCTGTACTTATTTGCTTAGAAGAAAATATTTTTTTTGTGTGAAAAAATCGGAAAATTTCAGAAAATCATTAACATGTTTTCACCGGGTTTCATCCGGAATCCACCTGGCTTTATTATAAAATAAAATATTCGTAAAAAAAAAATCATTATGATTTCCTATATGAAAAAAAAATAAGGTTGAAGAAAAATTTAATGTTTTTACTATAATATATTTTCAAATTCTCCTAGATGGCGGATCAAAAGCATGAAAAAAGGAATATTATACATAACAGACGGTTTTAGAGGTTGAGAAAAACGTTTTTATAAATGAAAATTTTTATTTTTCCAATTTTTCAAGATGGTGGACCAAAAAATTTTTAAAAATGTACTTTTAACTTTACAAGGGTATTTTTTTGGGCAAGAGAAATGAATTTTCGGTGGAAAATATTTATTTGAAAATATGTATGAATATTTATTAATATTTGTTATGTATAAAATTTTTTTGTTCATACTTTTGCTCCGCAATCTTGGGAAATCGGAAAATACTTAAGAGTACAAAATTTAAAGTTTTCTTTAACCTTATGGTTTATTATATGGGAAATCATAATGGTTTTTATTTACGATTCATGTTCTGATTATAACTTTGTAAAACGACGTGGATTCCGGATGAAACCAGGTGGAAACATGTTAATTATTTTCCGGAGTTTTCCCATTTTTTCACACAAAAAAAATGTTTTCTTTTACGCAAATAAGTAAAGGTCAAATAAATCCCCGTTGATCTTAAAAAAATAATTTTACATCAGTTAAAAGAATGTTATACAGTTTATCAGTATTGAATTTTCCTAATTTTCTGTAAATTTTCTTTTTTTTTACAACTGAAACTTATATTCTGATCATAACCATGTAAAACCAGGTGGATTCCGGATGACAACAGGTGAAACCAGGTAAGATTAGCATTAATCTTTCCGGAATTTTCCCACATTTCCACACAATAAAAAAAATATTCCGAACAAACAAGTACTGGAAAAATAAATTTGCAGCATAGCTGGAAAAAATAATATTATATCATTACATACTTTGATTAAGTTTATTCAGGATTGAATTTTTTTATTTTTCCCGGAAATTTTCTTTTTCTTTCAACTAAAACTATTTCTCTGATTAAAACTCATTGAAACCAGATGAAATCAGGTGAAACTAGATGAAACCAGCTGAAACCAACAAAACTGGTCGGTTATTTTTGTTAGGGACACTGTAAAAAATGATGTAAAATATAGTTTAACGGACAAAAACAAGAAAAATACGTATGACAAACAGTAAATAATTTTAATTAACAAAAATTAATAATATTGAATATTATAAAAGAACTTGGCGACTTTTTAATGTCTTAAGGTATTTATTAACTGCGTGACTTCAATATAAGTTCTACATGAAAATAAATTTATGGCTAATTTTTCAATTAATTAAAAAAATAATGTATAATGTATTATTGTCAGTATTGAACATTAGAGTATATTTTATAACTATAAGAAGCAAATAATACATTTAATTAACTTTTTAATAATTTTTACCTTTTAAATTTGATGGGTTATAATCGGAAACATTTAAATACTTTGTTAAATCTTTAAATTCTTCTGGATGTAGGATCCTCTTAATTTCGTAAATGAAAATATATTTTTGGTTGTTCATTTTTCTTTGGAAACTAAAATTGTATTTAAAAAATAAATTTATAAAACTACAGACCTTGTATTATTAATATTTTTTGGAATAAATTGAAAATACAAATCAATAAATATTTTCAATATATAAATATAATTAGTTGATAATTACAACAGATATACAACAAATATATTTATTTCTGTTGGGTAAGGCTTATTTTTTATGTTATTTATTTTTTGTATTGTAAATAATATGACACAAAAAAAATTAATTTTTACTTTGTTTGATGCCTATTGTTATGTATCCTGAGGTTTAATCAGGATACGTAATATAATAAATAAATATAAATAAGTTTATCCTGGGGATATTGAGTGCCCCAGGTATTTTAAATACTTATATATGATATTACTAGAACTGGTTGATATATGATGATAAATATTGATGAATATGTTGTAGCCCTCGGGTATTGAAGCTGGCTGAACTTAACTGCGTTAAGTTCTTGATTATATGAAGGAATTGTGTCACTTATTAAATAAATACACTGAGTAATTTAGTTTAAGTTAATGACTTTATTATAAATAATTATGAAAAACTGTCTAAGTCAATAAGTCTGAGTTAAACTGTAAGATAAGTATACTAATAAGTGTGTTCTAATCGAATATAAGTCTCCTAAACTAGACCTGATGTTAGTAGGCCAGTTGTCATGGGAGTATGTAAGAGTAACTGAGAGTAACTGAGAGTAGCTAACAGTAACTGGCGTTTAGGGCAGTTGCGGGTTTATTATATAAACTAATTAATGTAACTGCCCAGCTACTTGAATTTAGGTGGGATTGTCCAATACGCGGAAGCGTCGGTCTCGTCACGTCCAATTAACGAAAGCGTCGTTGATTAATTTGGGGGAAATCGAGAAGGGGATTTATGCAACTAAAATATTTGGCAATGCGTCATTAATGACCTTCGATTATATATTTTATGCCAATTGTCGCGGGCCGGATCTGAATTGGTGAAATATTATATTAAGGAATTTATAAAAAGTGTCTAATATACGCTGGCTATGTGGAGTGCAGGAAATGCAAGCATGTTAGCTCGATTTACGAGCTAACATAAGCAATAATAAATTAAATATATAAATTTTAAAGAATGCTGGTATGATAGATCGAATTATGATCTATCATACGTAACATCTCCCTCCCGGGAATCCAATCGTCCCGATTGGAGTGGGTGGGGGAGACGGGATTGATAAGGGGCGGCAAAGGGGATAGGGTTTCTTCTGGTATTTTGTGACGTCTGCTGTCTGTGTCAACACATTAATGTTTACAATAGTCAGAGTACAAAATAATATGCTTATAAGAAAAATATTTTTAGAATAATTACATTTATTAAAATTATAAAGTTTTAAAACTTTTACTTAAGATGATTTGAGAAAGTACAATATTGTTTTTTTTTTTTTTTTTTTTTAATTTTTAAATTAGTTTATATGGAAATAATAGTTTTATATGATATGACAATATGAAACTTAGTATATAATAAAATTTTTAATTACATTCTATAATGGAACTTACTGGTTATGATTAAAGTATTAAAATTGAATAAAATATTATAATATAAATGTTTCTTTGGATATACTGTAAGATAATATATAAAGGAAATATAATGTAAGTTAAAATATAATAGAAATTTGTATAAATTTCGTTAAAAGGTTTATAAAAATGTTTAAAAAATTTTTTATTTTGATGTTTTTAAGGTATGTGCCAATTAGCTTCTTGGATAGCTCTTGGAACTCTGCTGTAAAAATTTGGATGGTATTGAATCATTTGTTCTGATGGCATAATGAATATTGGGTTTCTGCGTAACTGAATATTTTGAGTTGGAAGTTGGGTTTCTATGGGGAGTTCTTCTGTAATAACTGGGCTGTTGATAGTTGTAGTTGATTCTCTGATGTTGTTATTATCTGTAATCAATCTAGAAAAATTAGTTTTAAAACCCCCGAGACAATATATACCCGAAACTTGGAGTACTTAAGGATAGGTGGAAATTTTCAAATTTTATAAGTTTTGGATGGAAAAAGGGTTAAAAATTGATAAATTTTATAAATTTTTAAGTAATTTGATTTAAAAAATAGTAATTTATTGAATGTGTTGGAAAAATCGTTCAATTTTTACAAATATTATGATTTAAAGGGTTTAAAATTTATAAATTTTATATGATTTTTGTTTAATTTTATTTATAGGATAGTAAATTATTGAAAATATTGAGAAAAAAAAATCATTTAATTTTTGTAAATATTAAGGGTTAAAAGGGTTTAAAATTGATAAAATTTATAAAATTTTTATGTAATTTAATTTGAAAAATAGTGATTTATTGAAAATATTTGAAAAATCATTCAGTTTTTCCAATTATTATAGATTAAATGGTTTAAAATTGCTGGATTTTATGAGATTTTTATATATTTTGGTTTATAAACGCGGTAGTTTTTCAAAAATATTTGGTGAATCATTCAATTTTTATAATATTTTTGTATTTTGGTTTATAGAAATGTTAATTTTTCAAAAATCTTAGGTAAATCATTCAATTTTTATAGATATTGTAGTTTAAATCGTTTAAATTTAATAATTTTAATAAGATTTTTATGTATTTTGTTCATAAAAATGGTAAGTTTTCAAAAATATTGGGTGAATCATTCAATTTTTAACATGGCTATTAATGTATTTTTTTATTTTAAATTAGATTTCTCGATTTTTGACTAGGTTTTTGCCATTTTCATGGCAATTTTCAGAGATAGACTTTAAAAATGGTTTAAATTAGTTAAAAGTATTGTTGGGGTAGGTTAATTTTGTAATTTTTAGTGTTGGTAAACTCATGGAATTATGGAAATATGGGTATAATGTGTTATTTTATTTTAAATTCGATTTCTTGATTTTGGCCTAAATTTTTGCCGATTTTAGGTCAATTTTTATAAATAAACTAAAAAAAAATGGTTTAATTTAGTTGTTTGATTATTAATAATTAGTAAAAAAAATTATTTTGAATTTATTTTAAAATTTGTGGTTAGTTTTAATTTGACAGTAGCATATATAAAACACATTCCTTTTGTATTTGTTAGTTGTCTGCTATACATTTGAAGGCATGGTTTGTTTCTTTATGTGTACATTTATTTAATTGCTAGAAGTAAAAATTTTTATTGTAAAGGTGGAAATTTAGGTAAAAATAGTTTAATTTATTTATTGTGTTGGTTTTTCTTAATTAATTTTTTGCATTGCTATTTATAAAATGTTAGAATTTAGTAGTATTTTGCTTTAAAATGCGTTTAGGTTATGTATTCGTTATCATAGTTATGCTTGTGTTAGTGTATGTGAGAGTCGGTAAACTCTGAATAAGTGTATATGTTACAGTAAGATTTTTATATAATGGATATATTTATTTATATAATTTTAAATTAATTACTTGATTTCATATAATAGATGTATATTTTACAGTGAGATTTTTATTTTATAATTTGCTGGGTGTGCAGTTTTAGTGAGATGGGTGTTCAGTTTTACTGAGATGGGTGTGCGGTTTTTATGGGTGTGCAGTTTTAGTAAGATGGGTGTTCAGTTTTTAGAAAAATGGGTGTTCAGTTTTTTAGTTTAAAAAAAAATGGGTGTGCAGTTTTAGTGAGATGGGTGTTCAGTTTTTAGTTTATAAAAATGGGTGTTCAGTTTTTAGTTTAGAAAAATGGGTGTTCAGTTTTTAGTTTTAAAAAAAATGGGTGTGCAGTTTTAGTGAGATGGGTGTTCAGTTTTTAGTTTAGGAAAATGGGTGTTCAGTTTTTCTGAGATGGGTGTTCAGTTTTTAGTTTAGGAAAATGGGTGTTCAGTTTTTCTAAGATGGGTGTTCAGTTTTTAGTTTAAAAAAAAATTGGTGTGCAGTTTTTCTGAGATGGGTGTTCAGTTTTTAGTTTTTAAAAAAAATGGATGTTCAGTTTTTAGTTTAGAAAAATGGGTGTTCAGTTTTTAGTTTAAAAAAATGGGTGTTCAGTTTTTCTGAGATGGGTGTTCAGTTTTTAGTTTATGAAAATGGGTGTTCAGTTTTTAGTTTAAAAAAAAATGGGTGTGCAGTTTTTCTGAGATGGGTGTTCAGTTTTTAGTTTTAAAAAAAATGGGTGTTCAGATTTTAGTTTAGAAAAATGGGTGTTCAGTTTTTAGTTTAAAAAAATGGGTGTGCAGTTTTAGTGAGATGGGTGTTCAGTTTTACTGAGATGGGTGTGCGGTTTTTATGGGTGTGCAGTTTTAGTAAGATGGGTGTTCAGTTTTTAGAAAAATGGGTGTTCAGTTTTTTAGTTTAAAAAAAAAATGGGTGTGCAGTTTTAGTGAGATGGGTGTTCAGTTTTTAGTTTATAAAAATGGGTGTTCAGTTTTTAGTTTAGAAAAATGGGTGTTCAGTTTTTAGTTTTAAAAAAAATGGGTGTGCAGTTTTAGTGAGATGGGTGTTCAGTTTTTAGTTTAGGAAAATGGGTGTTCAGTTTTTCTGAGATGGGTGTTCAGTTTTTAGTTTAGGAAAATGGGTGTTCAGTTTTTCTAAGATGGGTGTTCAGTTTTTAGTTTAAAAAAAAATTGGTGTGCAGTTTTTCTGAGATGGGTGTTCAGTTTTTAGTTTTTAAAAAAAATGGGTGTTCAGTTTTTAGTTTAGAAAAATGGGTGTTCAGTTTTTAGTTTAAAAAAATGGGTGTTCAGTTTTTCTGAGATGGGTGTTCAGTTTTTAGTTTATGAAAATGGGTTTTCAGTTTTTCTAAGATGGGTGTTCAGTTTTTAGTTTTAAAAAAAATGGGTGCTCAGTTTTTAGTTTAGAAAAATGGGTGTTCAGTTTTTAGTTTAAAAAAATGGGTGTGCAGTTTTAGTGAGATGGGTGTTCAGTTTTACTGAGATGGGTGTGCGGTTTTTATGGGTGTGCAGTTTTAGTAAGATGGGTGTTCAGTTTTTAGAAAAATGGGTGTTCAGTTTTTTAGTTTAAAAAAAAAATGGGTGTGCAGTTTTAGTGAGATGGGTGTTCAGTTTTTAGTTTATAAAAATGGGTGTTCAGTTTTTAGTTTAGAAAAATGGGTGTTCAGTTTTTAGTTTTAAAAAAAATGGGTGTGCAGTTTTAGTGAGATGGGTGTTCAGTTTTTAGTTTAGGAAAATGGGTGTTCAGTTTTTCTGAGATGGGTGTTCAGTTTTTAGTTTAGGAAAATGGGTGTTCAGTTTTTCTAAGATGGGTGTTCAGTTTTTAGTTTAAAAAAAAATTGGTGTGCAGTTTTTCTGAGATGGGTGTTCAGTTTTTAGTTTTTAAAAAAAATGGGTGTTCAGTTTTTAGTTTAGAAAAATGAGTGTTCAGTTTTTAGTTTAAAAAAATGGGTGTTCAGTTTTTCTGAGATGGGTGTTCAGTTTTTAGTTTATGAAAATGGGTGTTCAGTTTTTCTAAGATGGGTGTTCAGTTTTTAGTTTAAAAAAAAATGGGTGTGCAGTTTTTCTGAGATGGGTGTTCAGTTTTTAGTTTTAAAAAAAATGGGTGTTCAGTTTTTAGTTTAGAAAAATGGGTGTTCAGTTTTTAGTTTAAAAAAATGGGTGTGCAGTTTTAGTGAGATGGGTGTTCAGTTTTTTGTTTAGGAAAATGGGTGTTCAGTTTTTCTAAGATGGGTGTTCAGTTTTTAGTTTAAAAAAAAATGGGTGTGCAGTTTTTCTGAGATGGGTGTTCAGTTTTTAGTTTTGAAAAAAATGGGTGTTCAGTTTTTAGTTTAGAAAAATGGGTGTTCAGTTTTTAGTTTAAAAAAATGGGTGTGCAGTTTTAGTGAGATGGGTGTTCAGTTTTTAGTTTAGGAAAATGGGTGTTCAGTTTTTCTGAGATGGGTGTTCAGTTTTTAGTTTAGGAAAATGGGTGTTCAGTTTTTCTAAGATGGGTGTTCAGTTTTTAGTTTAAAAAAAAATGGGTGTGCAGTTTTTCTGAGATGGGTGTTCAGTTTTTAGTTTTAAAAAAAATGGGTGTTCAGTTTTTAGTTTAGAAAAATGGGTGTTCAGTTTTTAGTTTAAAAAAATGGGTGTGCAGTTTTAGTGAGATGGGTGTTCAGTTTTACTGAGATGGGTGTGCGGTTTTTATGGGTGTGCAGTTTTAGTAAGATGGGTGTTCAGTTTTTAGAAAAATGGGTGTTCAGTTTTTTAGTTTAAAAAAAAAATGGGTGTGCAGTTTTAGTGAGATGGGTGTTCAGTTTTTAGTTTATAAAAATGGGTGTTCAGTTTTTAGTTTAGAAAAATGGGTGTTCAGTTTTTAGTTTTAAAAAAAATGGGTGTGCAGTTTTAGTGAGATGGGTGTTCAGTTTTTAGTTTAGGAAAATGGGTGTTCAGTTTTTCTGAGATGGGTGTTCAGTTTTTAGTTTAGGAAAATGGGTGTTCAGTTTTTCTAAGATGGGTGTTCAGTTTTTAGTTTAAAAAAAAATTGGTGTGCAGTTTTTCTGAGATGGGTGTTCAGTTTTTAGTTTTTAAAAAAAATGGGTGTTCAGTTTTTAGTTTAGAAAAATGGGTGTTCAGTTTTTAGTTTAAAAAAATGGGTGTTCAGTTTTTCTGAGATGGGTGTTCAGTTTTTAGTTTATGAAAATGGGTTTTCAGTTTTTCTAAGATGGGTGTTCAGTTTTTAGTTTTAAAAAAAATGGGTGCTCAGTTTTTAGTTTAGAAAAATGGGTGTTCAGTTTTTAGTTTAAAAAAATGGGTGTGCAGTTTTAGTGAGATGGGTGTTCAGTTTTACTGAGATGGGTGTGCGGTTTTTATGGGTTTGCAGTTTTAGTAAGATGGGTGTTCAGTTTTTAGAAAAATGGGTGTTCAGTTTTTTAGTTTAAAAAAAAAATGGGTGTGCAGTTTTAGTGAGATGGGTGTTCAGTTTTTAGTTTATAAAAATGGGTGTTCAGTTTTTAGTTTAGAAAAATGGGTGTTCAGTTTTTAGTTTTAAAAAAAATGGGTGTGCAGTTTTAGTGAGATGGGTGTTCAGTTTTTAGTTTAGGAAAATGGGTGTTCAGTTTTTCTGAGATGGGTGTTCAGTTTTTAGTTTAGGAAAATGGGTGTTCAGTTTTTCTAAGATGGGTGTTCAGTTTTTAGTTTAAAAAAAAATTGGTGTGCAGTTTTTCTGAGATGGGTGTTCAGTTTTTAGTTTTTAAAAAAAATGGGTGTTCAGTTTTTAGTTTAGAAAAATGAGTGTTCAGTTTTTAGTTTAAAAAAATGGGTGTTCAGTTTTTCTGAGATGGGTGTTCAGTTTTTAGTTTATGAAAATGGGTGTTCAGTTTTTCTAAGATGGGTGTTCAGTTTTTAGTTTAAAAAAAAATGGGTGTGCAGTTTTTCTGAGATGGGTGTTCAGTTTTTAGTTTTAAAAAAAATGGGTGTTCAGTTTTTAGTTTAGAAAAATGGGTGTTCAGTTTTTAGTTTAGGAAAATGGGTGTTCAGTTTTTCTAAGATGGGTGTTCAGTTTTTAGTTTAAAAAAAAATGGGTGTGCAGTTTTTCTGAGATGGGTGTTCAGTTTTTAGTTTTGAAAAAAATGGGTGTTCAGTTTTTAGTTTAGAAAAATGGGTGTTCAGTTTTTAGTTTAAAAAAATGGGTGTGCAGTTTTAGTGAGATGGGTGTTCAGTTTTTAGTTTAGGAAAATGGGTGTTCAGTTTTTCTGAGATGGGTGTTCAGTTTTTAGTTTAGGAAAATGGGTGTTCAGTTTTTCTAAGATGGGTGTTCAGTTTTTAGTTTAAAAAAAAATGGGTGTGCAGTTTTTCTGAGATGGGTGTTCAGTTTTTAGTTTTAAAAAAAATGGGTGTTCAGTTTTTAGTTTAGAAAAATGGGTGTTCAGTTTTTAGTTTTAAAAAAAATAGGTGTTCAGTTTTTAGTTTAGAAAAATGGGTGTTCAGTTTTTAGTTTAAAAAAATGGGTGTGCAGTTTTAGTGAGATGGGTGTTCAGTTTTTTGTTTAGGAAAATGGGTGTTCAGTTTTTCTAAGATGGGTGTTCAGTTTTTAGTTTAAAAAAAAATGGGTGTGCAGTTTTTCTGAGATGGGTGTTCAGTTTTTAGTTTTGAAAAAAATGGGTGTTCAGTTTTTAGTTTAGAAAAATGGGTGTTCAGTTTTTAGTTTAAAAAAATGGATGTGCAGTTTTAGTGAGATGGGTGTTCAGTTTTTAGTTTAGGAAAATGGGTGTTCAGTTTTTCTGAGATGGGTGTTCAGTTTTTAGTTTAGGAAAATGGGTGTTCAGTTTTTCTGAGATGGGTGTTCAGTTTTTAGTTTAGGAAAATGGGTGTTCAGTTTTTCTAAGATGGGTGTTCAGTTTTTAGTTTAGGAAAATGGGTGTTCAGTTTTTTTTGAGATGGGTGTTCAGTTTTTAGTTTAGGAAAATGGGTGTGCAATTTTTCTGAGATGGGTGGTTTCTTAGTGCATAAGATATTTGCGGGTTTTTTCTTTTGTATACTTTTTGTTTAAAGAATAATAATAAATACTATTGTTATACTATATTTAAACTGTGTCTGATTATTTATTTATAAAATTTACTATTTCAGGTATATTATTTAATATTTTTGAGATTACTTTATTATTAAAGTTTGCTACTTAAATTTTTATGGATGATTAAATTAAATAAAATTAAATTAAATTAAATTAAATCGAATTTCAAATTTTTATTTGGTTATTTTTATTTTTATAATTTTGATTTTTATTTTTATTTAAAACTTTTATGAATTTTTAATAAAAAACTCCATCTTCAGCAAGAATTAAAAAAGAAAGAAAGGAAAAAGATAAAAAAAAAATTATAATGAATTAAGTTATTTCAATCGTTCTTATGCTCGGCAATACACACATGCATACATCTGTGTGGACGTTAAAACATGGATCTTTGCATATGTATGGTGTATATATATATATATATACATATAGTAAGCATGCCGGACTGAATACGGAGTATAATTTACAGCGTTGCCGTCTATTGATATAATGAAAAGGAAAAAATTTTGCAGGTTTTATCGTCGTTTGTTTTTATAGCGAGCTTTTATATTATAGGTAAGTATGTCTTAGTAGCTGACAATTATGCTCGTGAGTATACATACATATATCTATGCTTATTCAGTCCTTACTCTTGATTTTCTTTTCATTTTTGTCTTTATGACTTACTTGCGTTTATCGAGAAACCAAGGTTATTGTTTGATTAATTTATACTTTATATATGAGAGTATGCCCGATACCCAAATGACACTAGTAAAATTTATAGATTTTGTAAATTTGCGTAACATCTGCAAATCATTGAGGTCAGAGGGGGTCAAAATTATTTTGTATAAATCTTATAATTTTCTGCACTATTCAAATACCTAATGTAAACGTTGTCCTGTTTTGTTAACCAAAAGGTTAATTGTAATATGTGTATTTTGTAAAGCGTGAGATGTTGTTTTGCTTTGTTTATGGTAATTTTCAAAGAAAATTTTAAAATTTTCCTTTGGTTATTAAATTGACATTTGGATTAAGGCTAATGTTAGTTTGGATTTAGGTTATTCGTTAGTACTGTTCTCGTCTGTTTATAAGCTCTCAGAACTATTTTTTTTTCTTGTTAGGTTTATTCTGGAATGCCAATATATGTTTATTTATCCAATTCATTGGATAGTGTTTACCATAGGTGAAAAAATATTTAGAAAATATTATTTAGCACCTGATATTTAATTTTATATGCGAACGCATATATTTTATTACACATATTTTTAGCGATATTTTCGATCTATGTTCTTGAAGAACTTAGATGTTTTGTTAGGTGTTGATGAATGTGCGATGATTAGGATTGATGTTATCCTAAAAGTGTATAAATTTATATAATTTGTGCCTTTACTCGTCCCGTATGATTTTACAGAGTCACTGTTGTTTAAGTGTTTGTAATTAGTTTTGTGAAAACTCGTGTCATTATGGTCTCAAAACCACAACCGCATATTTGCCAAAAAAAAATTTTTCTTTTGTATGTTAATTGAAAGTAATGTTTTAAATTATGATTTTTATTATTGTTTTTCTCCCAGGTTATTCGAAAAATGGAAGTAGTGTTTTAGAATATAAAATTATTGAGAAAGAAAAAAACTTGCACGCATATACGTATGCATCTATTTCCTGATGAGTTAATAGTAGTTTATGATATCTTTTATATTTGATTTATTCACATACTCAGAGAATTCCAGGCAGCTTTTTGCAAAATCCGCATTTTGAAAAAAAACACTGTAAAATGTTTATTTAGATTAATTTAGTTGTCAAGGGTGGTCTTTGTTGTATTTTTTTTTTTTTTGTTAATTTCTACAAGGGCACGATAAAAGATTACGTATTTGTTATATGTAGAGTGATTTATAATAGGATATTATAGTAGGATATATTATAGTAGGATATATTTTGATTACGTTTATGATTATATACTTAAGTGATAATTGTAAATTAATAATAGATATTTATTAGGTATGTATATAGTAGATTAATAGTAAATATATATATATATATATATGGTTATTATAATAAATTTCAATATATATGGGTAAAAATAATTATAAAAGATCATAATCTGAATATAGTTTTGAGCCTAAAATTTTTTTAAATATTTAAAAGATTTTTATAGAATTTGCATGTGAAAAAAAAATTTTTTTAAATCTGTAGGTTAATCTATGTT
The DNA here is from genome assembly GCA_022575985.1 of Anagrus nilaparvatae. Classification (NCBI taxonomy): domain Eukaryota; kingdom Metazoa; phylum Arthropoda; class Insecta; order Hymenoptera; family Mymaridae; genus Anagrus; species Anagrus nilaparvatae. The sequence goes on from JAKSXM010000129.1 coordinate 1,088,360, forward strand.
TTTCACGGGTTTTTCACACATATTTAGGGATGTCTGAGAGAAATTTGAATTAACCTGCTAACACTGTAATGAATGTTTTGAAACTAACACATATAAAATTTTCTGCGTATACGTAAAACTTTGAGATAAAAAGTAAAAAAAATATAATAAAATATTGTGCTTCGTTAATACTTGTTCATATGCATTATATTTATCAGAACTTTATAAAATTTTCATAGTTAAAAACAATGTATTATTTTTCAAATCATACTTATAAAAAATAAATTATATTTTTGTATTTGTTTATTTATATCGTTTGTCAATTATTATTATTATTTTTTTTTTTTTTTTTTTTTTTTTTTTTTTTTTTTTTTTTTTATAGAATAATATAAGAAAGGTAAAATAAAATCAATTACATTTACTCCTACTAAGGGCCAAAATCCATTCCTTATAAAAGGGATATTAACTGAAATATTTAACACCCAATAAAAAGATATTAGTAGCTCACCTTAGCAAAAAATTTTAGTGAAATAATTATGGAAGGTAAAAATCTGCATGATAAAAATTGTGTTCAAAAAAATTTTCTTTTTGTAGTTTTCATTTGTTTTTTATTGATAACATTTTTCAGAACATTTCAAAGTTTGTATTTTAATTTTAAGTTGTTTCAATCTCTATATAATTTTCGTCATTTTATTGTTCGTTATTTTGTTAACTTTTTCTCCATGTATTTTATACTTATATACTATTATTAATTATTTATTATTTATTATTTATTATTTATTATTTATTATTTCATTATTATTATTATTATTTTTGTAAATAACATGGGTATAGTTATTATTACAGCCAAAACTATATAAAGACTTTTCAATGAATTTGAATTTAACGTAACTTTATTACCATTTATAACAAAAAAGGAACATAAGATAAAATAAAAAAAAACATTAATTTTGAATATATGAAAAGTTATGATTAAGATTGAACAAAAAAAAATAATAAAAGACAAATTAAACATGTGTGTTTGGTGGTTTATGTATGCTCTGATATAGAAAAAAAAATACTTAGTAGTTATATTTTAGATTTGACTTAGGGTATAAATTATGAGGGTTAATTATGAGGGTTGTAGGTCCATTGTAAGTAAATTGGATTCTATTTTTGTATTTTGTTATAATATTATTATTTATTTGTATGATTTGTCAATTCGTATGACTTTTAAGTAATAATTTATAATTTAAAGGATTAAAATTGATAGTATTTTCAAATTATGAATATGATATGGTTTATTTTACATGAATTTGTTGATTAATATGAAAAAATTAGATTTATTTTTTAGTCGTAAAAATACATCAATTTTTATAGTTTTTAAGTAATAATTTATAATTTAAATTTGGGTGTAATATATCTTGTAGAACATCAATTTATCAATTTGTATGAAAAATTTAAGTTAATTTTCGGATCATAAAATTTAAATAATTTGGATATAATATAGTTTATTTTGCCTGGATTTACAGGTATAGTAGTTTTAGTTATCGCGAGAAAAGTTTTGAAATATGAAAAGAGAGAAAAAAAAAATAAAAAATATTTTACGGATGTCTAGCAAAAATGTTTTACGGATGTCTAGCAAAATGTTTTACGGATGTCTAGCAAAAATATTTCACGGATGTCTAGCAAAAATATTTTACGGATGTCTAGCAAAAATGTTTTACGGATGTCTAGCAAAATGTTTTACGGATGTTTAGCAAAAATGTTTTACGGCTGTTTAGCAAAAATGTTTTATGGATGTCTAGCAAAAATATTTCACGGATATCTAAAAATGTTTTACGGATGTACGGTTTTCCGGATATACGGTTTTTCAAATTCAATTAGGTTCAAATCCGGAGGATTCATTAATAATTTGAAGTATTAGATAAAAAATATAGCTAGATATATTTATATATTTTTTTTTTATGTTTTTTTTTTTTTTTTTTTGTTTTATAAAAATTTTAAAAAGAATTATAACTAATAAGATTATTAATTGAATTAAGTCTATTAAGAAGTGTTATTAATTTACTACTTTTTCCAGTAGATAGTAAAATGGGTCGATCCTATTAAATTTTTGACCAATGGGTGGGGCCCTAGGTGGCCGCAAAGGGGGTCTAAACGAATTAAATAAATTTATGTTGGGTAATGGCCAATATCTAAGGTAAATTTCGGGGATTAACCTAAGGCTGGTAATATAAAAACTGATTTTTGTATATGTTATAAAATAAACTAATTTATAAAGTATCCAAAAAGCAAGGTAATTGGTAAACGTAACTTTATTATCATTTTTCTTACAAGGAAGCATGGCAGTTTCATGGATTGTTTGTTGGATACTGAGTGGAGCTGTCATAATTTCAGGCGAAAGTGATTTAATATATTCCTGTGATTTAATAAATCTTTCGATAGTGCATCCTCTGTTTGTTACGGGAGGAGGATCAGTTTTCCTAGCTATTAAGGTTGTTGTTATACTTTTTGGCTTATGTAGGTTTGTTTTTTTATGATGGGTGGTTATCTCGGTATTTTTGATGTCGATAATTTTATTGATATTTGTAGTGTATTCTTTTATTACAGGGCTTATGGAAGGTAAAGGTACTTCGGTATACTTTATATCCGGTGAATCAACATGAACACCGCACAATGTCTCGATCTTACTGATTAGCGTCATAACTTCCGTCCAATTAGTGGGAGTTGGAAAGGTTGAAGCTACGTACTTATCTGGCTTGTCAAGGCCTTCCATAAACCAGGTAACAACCCTTGGCTCTGCTAATTGTTTCCAATAACAAAGACTCCAGGGGGGGTCCGGTTGTTTTAATAAATGATCTCCAAAATAACGAACGCGAGATGCAAACTCGGAAATTGTTTCGTCGGGAAACTGTGTTAAAGGAGTCATTATAAAATATGTTTATATATTAATCAACAGGGATAATATATATATATATATATGTCTCGGAAGTTTGTTAAAAATTTTTAATGAAAAGAGTACTTACCATATCGGAGACACAATGAGGAAAATCGATCCATCCATTGGTGTCCAAATTAGTTAGTGAACTGCTTAAAACAGCTTGACTGGTAAGAAATATAGTCAAATCAAACTGGATCCTGATATTCATTGTGAAGGCTTGGTTTTACAGCTAGGCTTACGGCTTGGCTTTACAGCTTAGCTTACGGCTTGGCTTATCAGCTTGGCTTATCAGCTTGGCTTACGGCTTGGCTTATCAGCTTGGTTTATAAGCTTGGCTTACGGCTTGGCTTAACAGCTTGGCTTATTGGTTTTCTCTGATGTTAATGTTGTGGTATAACGGCTTAAATTGGATAACTTTGATTTGGCAGCTTGGCTTATCAGCTTGGCTTATTGGCTTGGCTTATCAGCTTAGTAATAAACAGCTTGGCAAAAAAAATTTTCAGAAACTGCTTGGTCGATGAGTTCTTTTAGGTGGTGTTGTGTGGTATAATGGCTTAAAATTTTTCAATGTTCTCTATAAATTTCTCGAAGTCTTGTTGTTTGGAATTTATTTCTTCGCCGAATTCGATGGTATAGTTTACAGTTACTATCACTTTGCTATTTGACTTACTTGTAGATAAAATTTCGTGTTTTGAGATTTTTAATTTTTTTTCTTTTTGTTCTTCTTTTAATTCTCCTTTGCAATTTTCGCAAGGAAGGTGGTGTCGTTGTTTCTTAGTCATAAATTGTAAATGTTATCTTGATAGGAAATATGCTCCTATACCTTGTTACTGGTTGTTGGTTTCCTTTGATGTTAATGTTGTGGTATAACGGCTTGTATTGTCATTGGTGATCTTCAGTATTTGATTGATTAGAACTCGATGGTTTCTTCTGTATTTTATTGTTACAGTTGTAGTTTTGTTTCTTCTTTTATTTCTTTTTTTTTTTTTTTTTTTTTTGATATTTGGTCCTAGTATTCCTTCAAACCAGCTTTCCACTTGGGGAGCCAATTTCTGTTACGTATCCTGAGGTTTAATCGGGATACGTAATATATAAATAAATATAAATAAGTTTATCCTGGGGATATTGAGTGCCCCAGGTATTTTAAATACTTATATATGATATTATTAGAACTGGTTGATATATGATGATAAATATTGATGAATATGTTGTAGACCTCGGGTATTGAAGCTGGCTGAACTTAACTGCGTTAAGTTCTTGATTATATGAAGGAATCGTGTCACTTATTAAATAAATACACTGAGTAATTTAGTTTAAGTTAATGACTTTATTATAAATAATTATGAAAAACTGTCTAAGTCAATAAGTCTGAGTTAAACTGTAAGATAAGTATACTAATAAGTGTGTTCTAATCGAATATAAGTCTCCTAAACTAGACCTGATGTTAGTAGGCCAGTTGTCATGGGAGTATGTAAGAGTAACTGAGAGTAACTGAGAGTAGCTAACAGTAACTGGCGTTTAGGGCAGTTGCGGGTATATTATATAAACTAATTAGTAACTGCCCAGGTACTTGAATTTAGGTGGGATTGTCCAATACGCGGAAGCGTCGGTCTCGTAACGTCCAATTAACGAGAGCGTCGTTGATTAATTTGGGGGAAATCGAGAAGGGGATTTATGCAACTAAAATATTTGGCAATGCGTCATTAATGACCTTTGATTATATATTTTATGCCAATTGTCGCGGGCCGGATCTGAATTGGTGAAATATTATATTAAGGAATTTATAAAAAGTGTCTAATATACGCTGGCTATGTGGAGTGCAGGAAATGCAAGCATGTTAGCTCGATTTACGAGCTAACATAAGCAATAATAAATTAAATATATAAATATTAAAGAATGCGGGTATGATAGATCGAATTATGATCTATCATACGTAACACTATATCTAATTGTTTTTTCCATTTTTGAATAGTTAACAATCATTTTGTCTAAGGCTCTGTCGATATGACTTATGCTAAAACTTGAGCTTAACTGATTGTTGTAATACTTGATTAAATCGTTTCTAAGTTCTGAGTCTTTTTTATCTATTACATCTTTTTTTATGCAAGTATATAAGCATTCAACAAATTGCCTGATACTTTTCATATCATTTAGTAACCCAGGGGGAATCAATTCACTCAATACTTTGTAATCATTTCCACCTGAAAAAGAGAATTTATTTCAGTCATATTAACAAAAAAGTGAAACGACTTAGATTAAGTATCTCAATTCAGATAGTCTTACTGTCCCCAAGTAGGTACGTAATAGTATATTATGGTCCTAGGCCAGAAAAATAGAGAATGGCCCAAATCGCAGGTTAATTACCTTCCGAGGCGAAGCCGAGGATGGTAAACTGCGATTTGGGTCATTATTTGTTTATGGACGAGGATTGTACAAAATTTTTCTGCCACTGTGGCGAAAAAATACGTTTTTGCCGGAAGCGCTGCGTCCGGGAAAAACGTACTTTCGTGCCGCAGTACAGAAATTAACTTTATTAAGTTTGCATAATTTTAAAATATTGTGCTGTTATAAATTTGATGGCTCAAAGAAGTTTCAGGAGATGTAATTTCATAGGAGATATAATTTATTATTTAAACATTTGTTTTAAAAATAAAAATTATTTATTAAAGACAATACTGGCAAAATCGAACAGAATTTTTTTTCTAATTTGTACTGAACTGTCAGTATAGAATTACTTTAAGTATGAAAATGGATTTTTTTGTTAATAAAAGTTAAAACTACCAAATTAATTATGTAAGTAAAATTTTTTACAAAAATAACTACGTGGTACTACTGTAAAAAGCTTTTTCTGATATATTTTTGATTCACCATCTTGAAAAATCGGAAAATATACTGTCTGAAAGAAATGAAATTCTTCATTAATAAAAACGATTTTCTCAACTTCGAAAACCCCCTGATAATGTAGAAAGTTCTTTTTTTATGTTTTTTGATCCGCCATCTGTGAAAATGGAAAATAGCTAAAGGTGAATATTTTATTTTACCTCTAGGTTTTCAGCCTTCCCTCTAACGGTTGGTTCATTTTCATCCCGAAGGTTTTCCAGGAAACGTCAGATATCTTTTTGGGACAATATATAGTATACATAATGATAAACCACATGGTTTATCATTGTGGTTAAATATGGTTCAACCATATGGTTTATCATATGCGAGACCATTCTGGTAAATATATTTAAACCCCCGTAGCCTAATTTTTAATATGTGTTTGCAAAATAAGGTAATTTTAATTTATTTTAAACTACATGGTTATTTTTGTTACAGACGATATCTTGAGAATCCTAAAATGTATAGGGTGAAAAAAATGAAAATTTTCATTCTTATAAAAACGCTTTTCTCAACCTCGAAAACTCCCAGGCAATGTTTTTTTCATAATTATATTGTGGCGAAAAAATGAAAATTTTAATTCATAAAAACGTTTTCCTCCACCTCGAAAGCCCACAGACAATGTAAAAAGCTTATTCTTTTATGTTTTTGGTCCGCCATCTTGTTTTTGAAAAATCGGAAAATTGTTTTGGATGAAAAATAAAAAATTTTCAGGGAGTTGAGTCAAGGAGTTTCAACTACCTGAGTCAGGGGTAGTAGTGGTTATTTTTTTTATAGGTGTGATTTTGATTATTAAAATTAGTAAAATAAGTTATTTAATAAATATAGTATTAATTATAAAATTAGTAAAATTATTCTTTGACGTAAAAAGCACTCTTTAAGGAGAAAAATGGCAAAATCCAATTAACATTAATTTATTAATCAAGGTAGTATTTTAACAAGGAATAAACGAAACTCAAGGTCAATTCATTACTACGTTATAATTTCGTAATTCAGTGATGACCTAAATTACTCAAATAAGGGATGAAATTTCAAAAGTAAGTTAGAGATAAATACTTTTTTTCTGTACAGTAGCCACGAAAGTACGATTTCCTGGCCACTGCACGGCCAAGGAAATCGAATTTTCTCGCTACTGTCGCAGAAAAATTTTATACGACCCTTGTCCATAAATGAAGAATGCCCCAAATCGCAGTTTACCATCCTCGGCTTCGCCTCGGAAGGTTATTTACGTGTGATTCGGGCCATTCTTTACTTTTCTGGACACGAGCCGTAAATATACTATTTCTGTACTGGACGCTGGGCGTCCGGCAAAGACGTATTTTCTCGCCACAGTCGCAGAAAAATTTTGTACAATCCTCGGCCATAAACAAAGAATGACCCAAATCGCAGTTTACGTGCGATTTGGGCCATTTTTTATTTTTCTGGCCTAGGACCGTAATATACTATTAGTAAATAATTATTACCATAAGGCATAAATAAAAAATTTTTTACTTTTGTCACACAGTAAAAAATAATGAACACAATATTACTACAAAAATAATAATTTTACTACTAGTAGTAATTTAACGATTTCGTAGTAATATTAAATAAATTTCTTCACCTCATTTTAAGATAAAAAAATTTCGGTCAAAAAATGGTAAAACAGTTAACAAAAGCAATAATTTTACAAGTTTTGGTGAAGTAAAAAATAAAAGTCACACAACTAGTGGCGAAAATTTGACCTATAGAAATGAAAATTTTTGGAAATTATTTTTTTTTTGTTGCTTAGTTTAGGAAAAAATATTTTTTAGCGAATCCAGACCTCTCGAGCAATAATTAAAAAAATACCTGAAGATGTTTGCTTAGTATTAGCGAAAATAAATATTTTATTTACGTCTTTGCCCTTATTAATAAAAATAAATTTTTTCTTGAATTAGGTAGGATCAAAGATGAGGTTTTGAACACTTTCAGGTACGTAATTCGTGACCTTACTAACGAATAAAAATATTAAATATAGTATTTTTTAACGTAATAACTTTTTATATAGAAAAAATAAACATAACTTTTGAAGAATAAACCGTTATTTCCTAGATACGGTCAATATTTTAATTTTAATTTCAATTTTTAATACAGAAAACCTATAATACCAGGGTTTTGGGAAATGAAATAGGTCTTGTGGGACATGAAATTCATGTGCTTTTGGACACCATTCTTAAAATTTGTGTTTTTTTTTATTTTTGAAAGGGAAAAATTTTGATATAAAAAATTTCAAACAATTAATTATCAGATTGGAGATATTAAGTGAAATCAATAATTATAGAATCTAGTATCTAAAAAAATAAAATTGTTGTATTCTGTAATTTTTGGCGGCAAAAATTTTGATAAAAATATTTTTAAAAAATTTTGTATCAGATTGGAGATATCGAGGAAAAACGATAATTCTATATATTAATACTTTCATGAAAAAATTAGGTACTTATACCTCCAAAAATAAAAAATGTTTCTAAAAATTGAGTATCGGATTGTAGATAACGAGTAAAAACGATTATTCTAGATATTGGTAACATAAAAAAAAATGAAGTACTAGGTCCTAGAAAAAAAATTGCTGTTTTTTTTTTACTTTTTAATGCAAAAAATTTTCAGGAAAATATTTTCAAAAAATTACGTATCAAATCCAAAAATTAACTAGAAACGATTTCCGAATACTAGTATCCCAAAGAAAACAACAAGATAATAAGAAAATTGGTTTTTATTATATTTTTTTGTGACAAAAATTTGAAGAGAATAATTTTCAAAAAATTTATTATAAGATTCAAGATATCGATAAAAAACTATAATTCTAGATATTAGTACTTTCTTCGAAAAAAATTAGGCACCAAGTCTAAAAATAAAAAAAATAACTATAATTCTTTTTAATTTTATAATTCTTTTATTTTGTTTATTAAAAAAATATTAAGATAAAATTTTTTTAAAAATTGAGTATCAGATTCGAGATATAGAGTAAAATCCATATTTTCAAAAATTAGTACTTTCATACAATTAAATGAGGTATTGCTAAAAAAAAAAAAATACGTGCAAAAAAGTTGTTATTGTTAAAAGAATTTAAACAAAATATCAATTTTACACATATCATATTCTTAATATTTTTGTTAAAAAACGACAACAAATCTAGCGGAGAGAGAGTAAAAAAGAGATTTTACTTCAGAAAAAATTCTAACAAAAATATCCAACATTTGTAAGTTATCACTCTAATTCTGATATGCGATAGGGTGTATTCGGAAATGGTATAATTGAAATATGGAAGGTTGGTACAATTAAACTAGAAAGAAAACGTATATTCTCTGTCCTTGTCCATTTCAATTTTTTCGAAAATTTAATTGTCGACTGCCACGCCACCAAACTGTCAGGCGAGTACGGGTGGAAATAAAAAAACTAAAATTCTTGCAGAATAAATTAAAGCATCGCGACACGACAAATGTGCGTCGTTTTTTTTTTGTCATCTGATTATACTTTGCAGGTTACAATTGATCATTAAGCATAAAAGTTTGAAGTTTTATTTGCATAATTATTAATTAATAGTTAGCTTTGATTAATTAATTAAAAAATTAAATAAGAACAATTTTAATAAGGTATGTACTTAAATGTTTTAAATTAAGAAATATTTGTTTTTAATTAATTTGTTTATTGTTTATTTTTCAGCTAAAAAATTATATTAAATTCTATTGTTCCTTCAAAAACTTATTTGAAATATACTTTACAAAGTAAAACTTTGATAAAACCAATTTATTGGAATTACTGCAGCTCAAAGCAACTCCGCTGTACCGGTCCCAAGCCCGGAGCCTCATAAGGCTGAGGAAGGAGGAAGGTGGTTCAGGCCGCCTTTTTTCAAGGTTGAACTAGAATCAAGGATATAGGATATAGCTCTCTGGAACAACTGAGGCTGCCCTATAAATCGGGTCTCATGCCTTGCATTTCTCCGGGGACATGCTCTATGCTTTATCCCATGTGTGCATGTTAGGAATGCCGCAGACTGCTCATAGTTAGTCTATAAGTGGTTCTGGAATAACTGAGGCTGCCCTATAAACCGGGTCTTATGCCTTGTCTTTCCCTCGAGCATTCTTGACAAGTATGCAGCCGCAGACTGCTATCCTAAACTATCCTTGAGGAAGAGGCATATTAAAGGGGCTCCAAGGTTTTCTCCAACCTAAGTGCGATATAAGCCACATACAGGGTTGCCTTAGACCTGACGTATTGGCTCTTAGCATGGGAGAATTCTACCTCGAGCACAGCGACGTAGCCGATTAAAGGTAGTCGCGAGTCCCGCTAAATCATGACTGCAGGTTGTATTTTCTGGTTTAGCAATGTGTGAAGGTGATGGGTTATTGGGTTATTGGGAAGTGGCATTGTCATCAGACAAGGAGGAGCAATCCTCCATTCTGTAGGGGATCTATCTATGGAATCAATGCCGCCTGGTTCCAGAGTAAAATCTGACATCAGCCCTCATGACTCCACTGGTAGATGCCTGACCTGTTCCATGACAGGTATAAAACATTGTGGAATGGTAGCAAACATAGAGGTGGAAACACTTCGCCTGTTAGATTGAGGATTGGTGTACCCTCGCGTCACCGCCTCTCAATCGAAGTCTGTTACATGCCGGATTAATAATCGTATGTGATGTCATCAGACATGGTGGTGAAAACCCCCCGATCTGTAGGACTATTATTACTGGATGGACGCTGGAAGCTGATAGATACTCTCTGTCAGCGACTAACATAAATCCTTTAATAATACTCTGAAGGGTACTCTTACCAAACTAAGGGCCCTTTGTCCAGGGACACAGGCTTATTTTATGTACAATGCTAAATAAATACAGTGAATTACCCCAGGTTGATACCCCTCTTACAGAGGATAATTCAACCTCTGATTCCGATCAAGTAAAAGCCTTGATGGTCAGAGCCGGAGACACGGATTCTGGGGGTCTCCAATTTAGCATTTCTCAGCAGCAAGGGCAGAACACCACGCCCACAGAGCAACAACATCTAGCTCTAATTAATGCTGAAAAAAAGACGGCAAAGGTAGTCTTAACTAGGCTAGAGGTCGAGGATTCCTCCCGCAAATCCTCAATGGAAGGTGATATATGCGCAAAATGTGGCGCCCAAAAAGGTTCAAGCAACAGCTTGATACGGCCTTCTATTCTGAAGGACCAGAGGTCATATTCGTTGCCTAATGTTAGCGAAGTTGGGCCTGATGACGAAGGCAAGAGGGAAGAAAATATAGAAAGATATCTCCGAATATCAAAGGACTATAACAAGGCGTGCATTGAAATCCACTCAAACATGGAGAGAGATATTACTCAGATGAGAGACTCATTCAAAGTATAGAAGAACTGTAATATGACAGTCAAAAAAGGCATAGCTGAGTTTGAAAATTATTTAGCCAGGCTTAAGACAATTTTTAAACTGCAGCAGGAGCTTTTAAGTGGAAAACAAAAACCCGATATTCCTATAAAGGAAGCATCAGGGGTTATGACTAGAAAAGGAAAGAAGAGGGCTCGGACTGCGTCCCGAAGCCCACCCGGAAAGGAGAATACAAAAAAGAGACCGGCGCAGAAAACGTCCCCGGAACTCCCTCTAAGGAAGACCTTCGCTAATGCAGTGATGTCTCCTCCAAAAGATATGGTTCAGGAGGTAAATCAGTTAGTTTCTGGCCAGCAAACGCAGCCAAAAGATGTAGCTACAGATACCTCCCCTCCAGACGAGGATGATTTCGTCGCTGTTAAAAGCAAAGGTCAAAGAAAAAAGGAAAAGAAGAAAAAGAAAAAAGAGTTTGAAAGAAAAGAGGCAGAGGCTCGTAAAAACGAAGAGCAGGAACAGAAGAAGCAGCAGGAGAAGGAACAGCCAAAAATAACTGCAGCGGCAGCAAACCTGCGGCAGGGGGCAGAAAATAATAGAAGCAAAAAGAAAAAGCCGCAGAAGAAGGAAGGAGATGGCGTATCTCCTCCTTCCGAGGCGACAGAAAAAGGCAGGAGAAAGAAGCGCCAGAACCGGCGCATAAGGATCTCTAAGCGTAAGGAGGCTCTAATAATAAAGCCTCCTGAAGGGAAGTCTTATGCAACAGCCCTGCTGGAGATCAAAAGAGGTGTCCAACTAAAAGATTCAGGGACTGCGGTTCACCGAATCCAGAAAACCCAGGATGGGAGCGTCCTAATAGAGCTGAGCTCGTCGAAAGACCGGCAAAAACTATTAGACGCTGTCAAGACGGTCGCAGGCCCAGAAAGTACAGTCAAGGAACTGATTCCCCACCTAACCGTGGAGATCAGAAGCCTAGATGGTACTACTGGTAGCGACGAAGTGAGGCAGGTGATAAAGGAGGCTACCAAGCTGCAGAACGATGACGACATAAAAGTCGCCATCTTCAAGGCTAAGGGTACTAAGGCGGATATGGCGGTCGTAGACCTACCAGAAGCCGCCGCACTAAAATTGACCAAAAAAGGCCGGCTAAATAATGGCTGGTCTAATTGGCAAGTGCGCTTAAGAGCCGAGGTTACACGGTGCTTTAAGTGTCTTGGTTTCGGCCACAACCAGTGGTCATGTAAGGGCATGGACCGAAAATTTGCGTGTTTTAAATGTGGCGTTCAAGGCCACAAGTCAGAAAATTGTCCTGTGGAAAAAGCAGAATGCTTCCTCTGCAGGGAAAGAGCTGACAAGGCCAAGACCGACCACCTTCCAGGATGCGGAGCATGTAAGTGTTATCGGGAGGCACTTACTGCAAGGAAGATAAAGTGTCATCGGTAATGTTCGGAGTCCTGCAAGGGAATATGAACAAAACCATTCTTGCTGACCTTTTGCTCGATCAGCTCGCAGGCGAGACAGACTCTAGCGTCGTCTTGCTATCCGAGCCGCTTCGCAATAGGAACCAGCAATTCTGGTTAACCGATGACACAGGCCGGTGCGCTATATGGCTACGAGGTCGTGCTCAGACGTCTATGTCACGACATGGAAAAGGCAATTGCCACGTCTGGGCAAAGTGCGGTGATACAACTTTCATTAGTTGTTATTTGTCACCGAATGACACTATTGGGGTGTTCACCGCAAAGCTGGCCTCATTGGAGGAAACGATAAGGGAAGTCTCTGGCAATATCATATTTGCTGGGGACTTAAATGCCAGGGCCGTGGAATGGGGAATGCCAACCACGAACCGTAGGGGAACGTTGATCCTAGAGATGGCTGCTAGAACCGATCTGGTGGTCATGAACTCTGGGAACAATCCAACCTACGTAAGGCCAGGCTTTGGCGAATCGATCCCTGATGTCACTTTTGCCTCGGCCGGGCTGGCAGGAAGAGTGGGTGGCTGGAGGGTGATGGATGGAGCCAATGGCAGCGATCATAATTACATCACCTTCAAAGTGCGTGATAGGGTTGCTAATCGGCCCCCGTACAAAAAGCGCCCACTAGGCTGGAATGTGTCAAAGATGGACGAGGACAGATTTGTGGATTATCTTCGCGAAGAGTTCTCGTCTATCCCAGCCTGGCATGGAGGACCGACCACCCCGCGAGAGGCAGAGACCCTTGTCAAGAGGGTAACTGCTCTTCTGAGGGGAGCCTGCGATGCCTCTATGCCGCGTAAACGGCCCTGGAAGGGTAAAAGAAGCGTGTACTGGTGGAATGAAGAAATTGCGGAGCTAAGACGGGTCTGTCACGGCGCACGCAGAAGACGGCAAAGAGCGTATGGCCGCCCAGAGCTGGCTACGCGCTCTGAAAAGTACAAGGGAGCCAAGCATAGGCTGGCGAAAGCTATCCGCCTCAGCAAGGCGCGCTGTCTTCGGTCCCTAAGAGATGATGTCAACAGCGACCCGTGGGGCCTGGGATATAAGGTTGTCATGGGCAAACTTAAGTCCGGATGTGACAACACGATGGATGAAGCAACGACCAAAAGAATAGTGGACGCTCTCTTCCCGGATCATCCAAACCAACAACACCCTGCTTTGGATGTCCCGAGGGAGCAAGTTCCGCTATTTATCGAGGCGGAGATGCTTCAGGCAATTAGGTCAATGAAAAATGGGAAAGCGCCAGGACCAGACGGAATACCCGCGGAAGCCCTTAAGGCGGCTGCAAAGGTAATCCCTGGTCTCCTGCTTGGCATGTTTAACGCGTGCCTCGTGGCAGGCGCCTTTTCAATGGACTGGAAAGTGGCCCGTCTGGCTCTGATAAGCAAGGCAAAGGGTGAACCAGGATCTCCATCATCTTACAGACCATTGTGTATGTTAAATACCATTGGCAAGGTGATGGAGAGCATGATCAGAGGAAGATTGCGGCAAGCAATTAGGGAAGCGGGTGACCTTAGCGACGACCAACACGGCTTTCGTGAGAGGCGTTCCACGATCGGTGCCATCGAGCAGGTCGTGAAGGTTGTTATGAGGGCCAGACAAGTGCGGCCGGATATTAAACCGGACGTCCTGCTTGTCACGTTGGATGTGAAAAACGCATTCAACTCGGCTAAGTGGGACGATATGTTGCACTCCCTCGAGCAGGTATTCAGAGTTCCGGATTATCTGAGAAATATACTCAGAGATTACCTCCGGGACCGATACCTGCGCTGGGACACGCTCGATGGCACAAGAGGTAAAGTATTAAGCGCAGGCATAGCGCAGGGTTCAGTTCTGGATCCTGATCTGTGGAATGCCTTTTACGACGGCTTGCTAAAGATTGAGCTCCCGGATGGATGCTCCATGATCGGATACGCGGATGACGTTGCTCTAACCATAACAGCTCGAGAGCCAGAGGCCCAGCAGAATACCTTGGATGAGGCCATGCGCCTTATCAATAGCTGGATGTCGGATCACGGACTAAGACTGGCAGTCCCGAAAACGGAGATTGTCCTTCTGACCCGGAGAAGGGTTGATACCATATTCGGCATCAGCTTTGATGACGGAGGTAATCCCCTTATGAACCAGACCAAACCATCGGTCAAATATTTGGGGGTCTTCTTGGATAACAAGTTGACCTACAATAGACAATTCCAGCAGGCCTGTGAAAAGGCTGGCCGGGTGACAAAGTCCCTCTCGTGGCTAATGACGAACATCGGCGGTCCCAGATCTGAGAAGAGGAGGCTGTTGATGACGACAGTTAACTCCATCTTGCTCTACGGTGCAGAGGTGTGGGCGGACAATGTCCGCATAAAAAAGTACTGCAAGAAACTAAAGGCAGTACAGAGGCAGGGGGCACTTCGAATCGCTTGCTCGTACAAGACAGTATCAGAGCCAGCGATCCAGGTGGTGGCTCGGGTGATTCCCATCGACCTGCTTGCCTTGGAAAGGCAGGCGATCTATAACCGTGGGGAAGAAGAGCGCGACGTAGCTTCCGTTCGCGCCCGTTCCTGCACAATGGAATGTTGGCAGTATAGGTGGAATGGTGACCCGAGGGGACGTTGGACGCACCGCCTTATCATCGATTTGGAAAGCTGGATGAACCGTGATCATGGAGAGGTAGACTTCTACCTCACACAGTTCCTAACTGGTCACGGTTATTTCCGCGATATGCTTTTCAAGTGGAGCAAGGTGACATCTCCGGAATGCTTGCATTGCCCGGGCAAGCTGGATACCGCTGAGCACACCTTTTTTGGGTGTCCTCGCTTCGCTGAAGGGTGACCGCCCTTCGATGAATGGAGGCCGGAAGTAGTCGTCCCGGAAATGCTGCGCAGTGCCGCTAACTGGTACAGTGTGGCAGAGTACGTACGGGCGACACTGATTGGAAAAAAGGAGGAAGGTTTCCTCTCGTAGGAAAATCTCCTCCTTTATTGACAGGGTATGGCGAAGAAATGCCTGGGCTGCATTGTTTCCGGACCGAAGTAATACCTAAACAGGGAGTCCCGGTCCGGATTCTATGATATTGTCATAAATGCAGGAGGGTGGGGAGTTTAGTGGGTATTTTAATTCCTCAATTGTGTATATCTGGGCAACCCCAGATACAAATTTGAGGTTGAGTCCCACATAACCATACAGTACGCGTGTATGGTATGCGTAAATGCATTCTCCTCGTCCTATGAAAAAGGCCCCTTCTTGAAGGGGCCCAAAAAAAAAAAAAAAAAAAAAAAAAAAAAAAAAAAAAAAAAAAAAAAAAAAAAAACTGCAGCTCAAAGCATCTCCAGTAGTTTATAATCATATGCATGGTAATTTTGGCTACGTTTGTGCTTAGATAAAATTAAAGATAAAAAGCCCAGATACCGACAAACTGATATCCGTGATTCATTATTTAAAAATAATAATCATTCACATAGCAAAAGTCCAATTTGTGCAATTCTTAAATTTGGATTACTTAGTCAAAAATTAGATGAAAAACGTGAGAATACGACAAAACTAAAAAATGTTGAAGAAAAAATATTAAAAATAAAAAAATTTGACAATTTAGAACGAGAAATTCCAGTAAGCCCTCAGAAGAATTATCAATCGCCAAGTAAAATTTTCACACCTAACAAAAATACCCACATTTCTCAAAAAGCTAGTCCTCAAGCTAAGTTACTTGTAACCACCTAAACAAATTCCAGCCAGTCCAATAAAAGCTCCAGCTTACCAACGTTATCAGTCATTATTAACATCTGACGAAAAAAAAGATTGAATTGTATCCAGAAACATACAGTTTTCATGAAGAAAAAATAAGAAGCTTTGCAAGTTTTCAATTTTAAAAATATGAGTTACTTATTTTACCTTTATTATGATCTAATTCTGAAACCAGCGGAGGAATTGCTCCAGATGCAGATAATGTTTTAAAATCAGCATACACTACCGCCAACTCCAACAAGTAATAAATTACCTGCGAATTATGGACTTTTAAAGATACACTTATACATTCTCGACTTCCTGGGCTCGCTAAACAATTAAGAAATATATTTGTTAGTGAAAATAAAAATGTTCTGCAGATGGATTTTATAATTCAAAAGTTAAACAATTCTTATGGCATTAAATTATCATCTAATGAATACATTGAATATACCTAATATTACCTTTATGGGCTAATATTTACAATGTTAGAAATGTAGAGCATTAAAAAATAGATAAAAATTATGATACGTCAAAAGTTTATTAGAAGATTAGAAGTTATAGCTAATGAAAAAGCTGCATAAAATACATTGACACTTAGTAACTTTTTTGTATACACATTACAAAGAATCAATGACAAGGTTAGAAAATAATAGTTTTTATTAATTAATTAATGAATTACATTTATCGTATTCTTTAATTTCTTTACATCGCAACCTACTCTTGATGATTCTTCTGGAAAAAGCGAAGCAAAATTTTATCAGTCATGTGATAAATTATTTATTTTTAAAACTCTCACTAGTGAAGAAGTTGAAAGAACGCATTCTTTTTTGAAACAATACCATCCAGTAAGATTAATAAGAATTATTATAAATAGTATAAATGAACACAAAATAATTGATTTTCATAAATTGTTTAAGATATCATGGAAAGGCGTGGAAAAACTCTACCACCTCAGTATCTTGGAATGTACCGACTAACAGTTGTTGGAGTTGAACACTGTAGTAGCCATTAGAAATGTTTTTTCAAACCACTTAACAAAACATAAAAAATTTGATTTAAAAGGATCAACTTTTGATCGTGAAGCTTCAGATTAAGGAAAAGAAAAGGATTTACCAACCTACAAAGATAATAATTTTGTGAAAGAATAAATGAAAATATACATCGGTGAAGAAGCTAAATCTAAACTTTTAGAAATACATTGCTGTTTATGAACTTTTTTGTATACTAACACCAAGAAATAATTTTTAATATAAATATTTAATACAGACAAATATCACTTTAATATTTAAAAAAAAAAAATTTTTTATGCCAAAAAGATATTTTTTGCCCTCCCGGGCGTAAAACTCGTGCGTAAAGAATTTTCTGAACTCGTTCTACGCCTAGGGGGGCAAAAAATAGTGTAAGCACCATGGGCGAAATACTTTAGACACGAGCGTGAACACAAATCACTCGTGCCCGGCTTCGCCGAGCACTCGTGTTAGTGCTCACGCTAGTGCCGAAACTTTTACGCCCTTGATACTTAATATACTATTTTTTAATTTTATAATTTAAAGGTATAACTTATTAATAAAAATTATTATAACTATAAAATTATAAATACAATATACAGTAATGAATGATTATAGCTACTGAATACATAAATTTATAAAAAATATTTTAATTTTATTATTTGTTATAATAAAAAATTATTTATAAAAATAATTTTACTATTTTAAATTCTTATATATATTTCTAAATCTTATAAATATAAACTAAATTTATAAAAAATTTTTATAAATAAAAAATATAAAAATATAACAAATAATAAAAATTTTCCTGTTGATTATGTGATATTCTCCATATGTGTCATCGAATGAACTTGAATCTACATAAATTGAATAGCTTTTTTTTTTGAGCATCAATATGTTATTTTTTGAATTTATTGTTGTAATAATGATGATTCACATTCAAATTTTATAAAACTTGTAAAAAAAAAATAAATGTTTCTAAATATCTGTCAGGTGATTTAAAGTTAAATTATCAGACATTTTAGACTCATGCTTACAAAAATAAAGTATTCTTATCTCGTATAAAATTTATTCAATTAATTAAGTATTTAAGATAAAAAAATTGTTCAAAAAATATATTATAATTATAAAAATTAAAAAAAATTTTTTAAATATACTTATTTTTTATTTTTACCACTACTAGTAACTAGTAAAATCTATAAACATTTTACTTAAATTATTATTTGAAAACTAATAATAATTTTGAAAGATAGTCTTTATGGTGACAATCTGCGACCTTAAAAATTATATAATATTTTAATGAATTTAAAATTTAAAAATTTCATAAATTAATTGATTTTTGCATTACAAAAATGCAGTTTTAAAAATTGTGGGTCAAATTAATATTTATTTTAATAAAAAGGTAAAATGAAAAAGAATCTGAATTTTCAAAATTCCCTCCTTGAATTTTGCATTCCGTGCGAGAAAGTTTCACGTATTTTGATCGTACGTGTAATCTACGATTGATTTTACATTTTAACAGAAACGGCAAGACTAAGCTACGTGAAACATTATCCGCCTGGGATGTTGATGTGACACAAGTGGTGTTTATCACAGCCGTCGTTTCATATTTTATTTAATTCAAACAAAATCTATTAATCATTATGGAAAATGAAGAAATAAGCAAGCTTATATATTTTTACAAAATGTTTTTGCACTTGAAGCTGAGGAATAATGATTTATTTTGGAAGAAAGTTTTACATGAGTTACGCGAACTCAATTTTTCAAGATCCCGTTTAGCCTATGAAACTATAATCAGGGAACTGAAAATTCAGTTTAAAGATTGCCAGGATTATAAAAACAGAACGGGCAAAGACAATAATATTCATTTTTATGAGGTTATTTAATATAAATATTATAAGAGTATATTTACTATAAAGATGTCATTTTATGGCTGGAGTCAAAAATAAAAAAAATTTCCAATTTCAAAAAATTGGGATTCTAATTTTGCATTCGGATGATTATTTTTATACAGAATATTCTACGTGCTACAGTTTTGTATTTATAAAAGATATGAATTGTTTTACTATATTTTTTGTTATGAACTATATGATGATAAAAAAAATAAATGACAAGGCAAATCTAGCAAAATGGCATCTTTTATAATGTGTTTACTCTTGATCAGAAAATCAAATCATTCAAATGCTAATTTCTAATATTTTTGTAGGAATTAGATGAAATTTTTGGCAGAAAGGAATGGGTCACGCCCCTGCAATAAAATTTGGCGTTACATCGTTTGTATTTTTTTTGAGCGATTAATTTATATTTCTTTCTGTGTGTATGTCTTTAATATAATAAATATAAAAGTACTATTTATAAAAATATATAAATATTCATTATAATCCTTATCGATTTAAATTATATAGAAAACATGAATATAGCTATACTTAAAGGGGCAAAATGTGTACCCAGGTTAAATTATTCTATACTCTCTATGATAATAAATATAAACCCAATATAAAAATTATAGTATAATTTATATTTATGTCATGATTAAAATATAGATATATGAAGATTGAAATATAATATAGGTGTATATTTAAATCCTGATTTATATAATTATATAGACTAAGCATTAGGCCCTCAGACTTATAGTACTATAATACTTATAACTATATTTATAGTATATTTGTTAATTAAAAATATTAGCAGATTTCTGACGGTCATAGAGAAACCTCTATAACCATCATAAAACTGTTTATCTTATTTTTTAATCACAGCAAGTCACTGCGTTGCTGGTCAGCAGTGTTTACAATTATATGCTATATATATTATCAACAAAGAAAAATTTAAGAAATATTTTCTAATATGGATCATATTGACAACGCTGTAGTGATATTTTTGAATTTACTAAATATTAATGATGATGATTCTGACGACGAAGTTGATATTGAGGAATTTAACGCAATGTTTAATAACCACCGTTGCAACCTCAGAAAAAAACCAAGAATTGAGACCTATATAGAAGATTGCGTTCATCGTTATAATAACGTAGAATTCCAACAAAACTTTAGGTTTGTGTTTACAAAATTCTCATTTTTAGTTACATATAGGTTATTATTAAATTACCTATTATTAAATGATTGTTTATCACCTTTTTTATTCACGTGATTTAATTTAGCATGTTTTGCAGTCCGGGTATAATGTCCATATAAGAACCCTAGCATGCCAATATATGCATTATAAGAGCTTGGCTAATTATGTTTTTTGAATAATCGTTAGATTGAGTTTAAACTATGTTTTGATCAACTCCATAATGCATATGGGTCTTGTATGAACATTGAACAGCATATGAACTATATTTTATACATCATTTTTAATTCATTCTGAAATTAATAATAATAATCATTCAGTAACTAATTATTTTCAGATTACGTAAGGGTACATTCCAGTTTCTATTCAATCTTATAGGTCCAACTCTTGATGGAGACTTAAATGCTCCAGGACGAGGAAGAATCAGTGCTGAAAAACAAATTCTCTTATCTCTGTGGGTGCTGGGGACTCCTGATTCATTTCGGTAGTACTTTTTGCATAAAATAAAATTTTAAGTTATATTAAATTATAATTTAAAAAAATTTTTTACTTTCTAATTCCTATAAAATTCTGTTTAACAGATCTGTAACCACTAAATTTAATATTGCGGATTCCACTGCTTGGTCAAGTTTAAGAAGAGTAGTTGGTACTCTTTATAGATATAGAAATTTTTTTATAAGGTGGCCAACTCAGGAACAATGCAGGCGAACATCTGAAGTTATTGATGCACGTTTTGGTTATCCTGATGCTTTGGGAGCTGTGGATGGGACCCATATTAAAAATTGTCCTCCTAAAGACAGCAAGAGAGATTATATAAACCGAAAGGGGTTTACTTCCATTCAACTTCAAGTAATGCATTTTATATACACATTTTATCAAATATTAGTTTTAAGTAGATGTTTGGTTAAAATAAAATAATATACATATTTGATTTTATTAGGTTGTATGTAACGAGCGATTGGAATTTATTCATTGTTATTGCGCCTTTCCAGGTTCAGTGCACGATGCACGAGTTTTTAGGCACTCAGGTATACAGGATATAATTAATGATGAAAATCTTGGAAGATACCACATATTAGCCGACAGTGCATATACACTACAAGAACATGTTATGACGCCATTCAAGAATGATGGCTTTTTATCAATGGAAGAAAAACAATACAATAAAACGCACTCTAGTGCAAGATGTATGGTAGAATGTTCCATTGCTCTGCTAAAAGGCCGATGGAGATGGTTACTAGATAGAATGTCAATGCGACGAATGGATCTTTTGCCTTATTATATAATTGCATGTTGTGTCCTTCACAATATTTGTTTAAGACGAAACTATGAACTTAATATTCCAGAAGAAATATCCGAAGCTCCTGCATATAGAGGTCCTCTAGGAGTGAACCGTCCAGCATGGCGAGCAGGAAGAGTAGAACGGAATAGAATCAGGAATATTATAAATGGAGATGAATAAAATCTGTAAACTTGCATTTGATTTTTTTTAGAATGTTCAATTCTAAAATTCAAATTTCAACTTCTAATTTTCAAAAATAAAATTTTATAATTTTTTAAAATTATTTTTTTATAAATTTTATCATTATTTAATGTTATTTTTTTACAATAGTAAATTTTTCGGCTTTTCAAAAAATGTTATTTTTTTTCTCCTATATATCTGAACTGCAAAATATAATTTTTGTTTTTAAATAAATATATAGATATAATAGTGATAAATAAAATAACAAATTTATATTTTAATCTCTTTTTGTTTTATTTATTTATTATATAATTGCCTCATTGTGTATTTTAATTTATAATTAAAATAAATAACACAAAACCATTAATATTATATATTCATATGTAGCTATATAAAAAGCGTTTAATAATACACACCAAACCATAAAGAACTTTTTGTTATTCAAAAAATAAATTAAGTTTATTTACTTTTTTTGATGGGAACTATTTTATTTAAGGTTTTTTGGCTCGCTGAATGTAAATGTCGGAAAATCGCCCATGCAAAATATGCACATCACTCTTAAATTAGCAAAAAATACCCTTAAAATGTGTAGTTATACTCTCACTTATGAATCTTAATTTTGCCATGATATACGGTTTATGTATAGTCAAGGCGCCAGCAATGTTAAATGCATCCACAAATTTTATCAGCACTAGAATGGATGCACCTCAGTGAAACGTATGTATTTTTGGTCCCTGAAACCGATGGACGGTAGTAATTTACGCTAAGTAATGGACGCTATATAATAAAAAATCTGCGAAAAATTAGCAAGATTGATAATATCTTGAAAACAATTGCTAATTGAGCCTATTTCTGGTAGCCCAACAAGATTTTTGGGGTCGTTGATCAAGATTTTGAAGACAGATTTATAAACAACAAAATGGCGGACTCAAAATAGCGTATTTCTAACCTCAGAAACGGCGATTTATGCTGTTTTAAGCATATTTACGTTGTCTAATAAGTTTAACGGACCAATGATTCTGAGGTCATATTATTAATTTTCAAAATGGCGGATTCCTAACCTCAAAATCGTCAATAAATGCTATTTTAACGTGTTGCATTATAAGTTTTTTTTGAGGTTAAAAATCCACTATTTGAGGCCATTATTTTGAAAATAAAAAATCTGATCTCAGAATCGTGATCACCGGCCCCAAAAACTGAAAATGCAACACGTTTAAATGCTTAAAATAGTATTTATTGTCGGTTTTTGAGGTTAGGAATTGGCCATTTTTAGCCCGCTATTTTGAAAATTAAAAATATGTTCTCAGAATCGTTATAACTGGTCCGAAAAACTTATATAGACAACGTAAATATGCTTAAAACAGCATAAATCGCCGTTTCTGAGGTTAGAAATACGCCATTTTGGTTTTTATAAATCTGTCTTCAAAATCGTAATTAGCGACCCCGAAAACGTTATTGGGGTACCAAAAATAGGCTGAATTAGCAATTGTTTTCAAGATATTACCAATATTGATAATTTTTCGCCGATTTTTTATTATATAGCGTCCATTACTCAAAACTGGCCATCCTAAAATGGATGAAACCTTCAAAATCGGTTTCAGCGACCAAAAATACATACGTTTCACTGAGGTGCATCCATTCTAGTGCTGATAAAATTTTTGGATGCATTTAACATTGCTGGCGCCTTGACTATTGGGTTCTATCGGACGATAAAATTTTAGAATCGACCCCCAGGCCTAAACCTTATAGAATTTTTTGTTACCCACAAAATAATTAATGTTTATTTAGTTCTTTAGAAAGGAATTAAATAAACATTAATGCTTCTCTGGGTAAAAAAAAAAATCTTTTAGGTTTAGTGTGTAGGAACATTAAAAAATGATATTATTTTAGAATTTAATAATTTTTAAAAAAGTCTTCATATTTTTATCATTAAATCATGGCTTAATTTGTTCTTAAATAACAATTTTAAATAATTTTAATACAAAATTATATAATGCGGTACGCATTACCCCTCTCCCCTCAATTTTCATAATAAATTATTTTATGTTATATTTTAAATAATCGCGCCAGAAAATAGATAAAGTAGGTCGCTTTACAGTTTACACTGATAGCGCCACTAGTTTCAAAAAAGAGAATTTCTCTTTCTTCTTGGATTAGCGCTCGTCCGGACCAGAGCAACAGAAACTTACAGATGTATTTTATAATAGTTTTTCAATTTATTTAAACAATTGTTATTTATAATTATCATATAAACAGTTAGCTAGTCATTTGTATACGTAAGATCAAGCTAGTTATTTCGTATTATCCAGAAATAGTGAAAATTAGCCATGTGTATAAGGCTTAATAACACGAGGTTGGTGTAAGCAAATCCTTGCAAGGTAAAAGTTTATTGTTATCGAATTATTATCAATATGTGATCACAAGCGTCGTAATAATATATTTATATTCATATTAAAATTATTAATTGTTATTGTTTATTAGAGTCACGCGTTTAATTTTATAGATTAAATTAGATAGTTTTGAAAAGCCATCGCAGGCTATATATAATACGCGAAATGTATGTTTGTATGTGTGTACAATATTGTGACGTCACGTAGATTCAATTTTATAATACAAAAGTAAAAGATATGGCACGGTAGGCCACGTTATTTATACCATGGCAGACTTCAGCTGCCCACATTTTTGTAATAATTTTATAATCATCATCACCTAGTTTATTCTTTTCAATAAAATATATATATTTGTCATTATTTCAACAATAAAATTAATCTATTTATTTATTACTACCTAAGCTCAAAGTTACCCTTTTCCCATAATTTACTCTAAAAAATATAATTATTTATTTATATCATTTATTTCATTATAATTATCAATTAAGTTTTTTTTTTATTTTAATTATTTTGTTATAAAATAAATGTAAAAAAATGGTACATATGCTTATATTATAATATATATTAGTACATTCATGTACAAATTATTACATGAAAATGAGAAATTACATTATTTGATTATAATCTTAAAATAAAAATAAAAATAAAAATCGCAAAGAATTATAAAAAAGCTAAGGCTTTTTTATTTCAGGCACGATCAAATTTATTGAGTATTTTCTCTTTAATAACATTGATGGGATCCACATTCTCATAAATTGAAAACTATTATTTATTATTTACAGTATTCATAAATAAATAATTATTTAATTAAAAGTTTTTATCTGCATTAATAAAAATAATAGGGTTTAGATTATTTTAATTTCTTTTTCACCATAGCAAGATCGTTTGCTAAAGATTCTTATATAATAATTTACTAAAGTGTGCCGAGAAAATATAAAATTTAAGTTTCTAAATTTGATTAAAATATCTGAATCTTCAAATATATATTAATCGTTCTTAATTCTGAAAAAAGTCAAAGTATAATTTTAATTTCCCATATTCTTTAAAAAGAATATATTAATATTTTTTTAATTACCTAAATCAAATTCTACCTGCGTGCCTTAATATATTAATTTTTATCTGAGAAAAGATAATAACAAATTTGTTAACAGCAATGTATGCTTATTGTAAGGTAATTAAAAGTCAATACTGCTGAAAAACAAGTATTAGTTTAAATTTGAGTACTTAATTTAATAGAACTTACTGTATCATCTTTTTAAAAATTTTACATAAAAATAATAATTAAAAATAATATAAATTTACAAATTTATATAAGATTATTTATTATTTTTATCCACGTTTTTAAAAAAAATAGTAAAAAAAGTTTAAAAAGTTGTTTTAAATTACGCGCTTAAATTTAAACTAGAAGACTTTAAGTAGTATAGTTAGGTTAGTCTAGGGTTAGTCTGCTAGTCGACTGCGCTAGGTTAATGGCTATGTGTTTATAAATTTGTTATTATTCTTTTCAGATATGTTTTTAATTCTTTGGGTTGATATAGTTAAATAAACAAAATTTTAATTCAGATAAGTATAAAAAGTTTTAATATTTTTTTTTAATTTATGTAAAGAACGTAATTTCTTATCTACAAGTGATGATTAAAATGATGTTTCCAAATACATTTGTTAAGTTATCCTTTCAAGTAATATTTTAAGTGTGTATATGTACTAAATTTTATTTTTATTTCTCTAGTTATTACTGATATTTGCTTTTTTTTTAGGGTTTTTAAGTTCATTTTTTGGCACCAGGAATCAGTATTTTTGTGATTAGCTGACAACAACAGAATGAAGCTTAGTTGAATTGAAGAAAGCACAACTAGATGCTGTAAAACAAGCTTTGAACCAAGCTTCTTTTTTATTCAACGAGTTGTTCTAGAAAATTACCTAGTTTAATTAATTTTTAGGTATTATCGGAAATCAGTTTTTTGGACATTTATCTGCAAGGACTTGATGAAATCACTTGAAATTGAAATCCATGAAACTAGATCTAATTTAAAAAAATTTGTTCTAAGGGATTTTTTATTCATCGAGTTGTTCCAGAAGTTTACTATTTTTAGGTCATTTTTAGGTAACGGAAATCAGTTTTTTGGACATTTCTCTGCAAGGACTCGATGAAATCACTTGAAATTGGAAACCATGAAACTAGATCTGATTTAAAAAAATTTGGTCTAAGGGATTTTTTATTTATCGAGTTGTTCCAGAAGTTTACTATTTTTAGGTCATTTTTAGGTAACGGAAATCAGTTTTTTGGACATTTCTCTGCAAGGACTCGATGAAATCACTTGAAATTGGAAACCATGAAACTAGATCTGATTTAAAAAAATTTGGTCTAAGGGATTTTTTATTCATCGAGTTGTTCCAAAAATCTACTATTTTTAATTCATTTATAGGTATTTTAAACCAGTATTTTGAACATTTCTCTGCAAGGACTTGATAAAATCACTTGAAATTGAAAACCCTGCAACTAGATCTGGTTTCAAAAAATGTGGTCTAAGGGATTTTTGATTCATCGAGTAGGTTCTGAGATCTTGAGGATACACTTTCTCGAACATACATCCCTACACACACCAAGGCAATATAAGCATTTAGAGGCATCGGAATTACCTGGGGACCAAATATCTCCACGAATTAGACAATTTAGAAACTTTTCCGTTTTTTGACCTGACAAACTTAAAAGGCACGATTTCATCTATGTATTGCATACATAGGGTGATCGTGCCTAAAAATGTCTTTATAGCAACTATTATAAAAAAATATTAAATTTTATTTTTTGATGATACTATCAACAAGTGATCTCATTAAAAGGAGGTTCTCTCGTCTGTATTCTTTTGTTTCGGCTGCTTTATTTTCAGTAATTTGTAAGAACCTTTCAGTTTGCTCAGATCTTTCTGTAATAAAAATAAAAGATTTTTTTTATAAAATAAAAAATAAATATAGTGTATACAGGTATAATACATTTTTTTGTTCCAGTATAATAATTTTTTAATGGTAATAATAAAATATCGATAAATAAAGAATGAGAGTCAACAATAAAACTTACTGCAAGCTTTTTTTTCTGTTTTTAAATCATCGTCAGGCATTTCGAACGAAGCCCCAGCTTGCCATTTTTTTTTCGACCATCTCTTTAATCCCCACAATTTATGCATTTCCTGAATAAAAAATAAAATAAATTTTAAATTATAAATTTAAATTATCAACGTGTACCAGGTTGATAAAATAAATTTTTTTACAAATTATATTATAAAGAAATGGAAATATATTTAAAAAAGCTTTTTTTTTTTTTTTTTTTTTTTTTTTTTGGGCCTTTTTCGTAGGACGAGGAGAATGCATTTACGCATCCCATACACGCGTACTCTATGGTTATGTGGGACTCAACCTCAAATTTGTATCTGGGCTTGCCCAGATATACACAATTGAGGAATTACAATACCCACTAAACTCCCCACCCTCCTGCATTTATGACAATATCATAGAATCCGGACCGGGACTCCCTGTTTAGGTATTACTTCGGTCCGGAAACAATGCAGCCCAGGCATTTCTTCGCCATACCCTGTCAATAAAGGAGGAGATTTTCCTACGAGAGGAAACCTTCCTCCTTTTTTCCAATCAGTGTCGCCCGTACGTACTCTGCCACACTGTACCAGTAAGCGGCACTGCGCAGCATTTCCGGGACGACTACTTCCGGCCTCCATTCATCGAAGGCCGGTCGCCCTTCAGCGAAGCGAGGACACCCAAAAAAGGTGTGCTCAGCGGTATCCAGCTCGCCCGGGCAATGCAAGCATTCCGGAGATGTCACCTTGCTCCACTTGAAAAGCATATCGCGGAAATAACCGTGACCAGTTAGGAACTGTGTGAGGTAGAAGTCTACCTCTCCATGATCACGGTTCATCCAGCTTTGCAAATCGATGAGAAGGCGGTGCGTCCAACGTCCCCTCGGTTCACCATTCTACCTATACTGCCAACATTCCATTGTGCGGGAGCGAGCGCGAATGGAAGCTACGTCGCGCTCTTCTTCCCCACGGTTATAGATCGCCTGCCTTTCCAAGGCAAGCAGGTCGATGGGAATCACCCGAGCCACCACCTGGATCGCTGGCTCTGATACTGTCTTGTACGAGCAAGCGATTCGAAGTGCCCCCTGCCTCTGTACTGCCTTTAGTTTCTTGCAGTACTTTTTTATGCGGACATTGTCCGCCCACACCTCTGCACCGTAGAGCAAGATGGAGTTAACTGTCGTCATCAACAGCCTCCTCTTCTCAGATCTGGGACCGCCGATGTTCGTCATTAGCCACGAGAGGGACTTTGTCACCCGGCCAGCCTTTTCACAGGCCTGCTGGAATTGTCTATTGTAGGTCAACTTGTTATCCAAGAAGACCCCCAAATATTTGACCGATGGTTTGGTCTGGTTCATAAGGGGATTACCTCCGTCATCAAAGCTGATGCCGAATATGGTATCAACCCTTCTCCGGGTCAGAAGGACAATCTCCGTTTTCGGGACTGCCAGTCTTAGTCCGTGATCCGACATCCAGCTATTGATAAGGCGCATGGCCTCATCCAAGGTATTCTGCTGGTCCTCTGGCTCTCGAGCTGTTATGGTTAGAGCAACGTCATCCGCGTATCCGATCATGGAGCATCCATCCGGGAGCTCAATCTTTAGCAAGCCGTCGTAAAAGGCATTCCACAGATCAGGACCCAGAACTGAACCTTGCGCTATGCCTGCGCTTAATACTTTACCTCTTGTGCCATCGAGCGTGTCCCAGCGCAGGTATCGGTCCCGGAGGTAATCTCTGAGTATATTTCTCAGATAATCCGGAACTCTGAATACCTGCTCGAGGGAGTGCAACATATCGTCCCACTTAGCCGAGTTGAATGCGTTTTTCACATCCAACGTGACAAGCAGGACGTCCGGTTTAATATCCGGCCGCACTTGTCTGGCCCTCATAACAACCTTCACGACCTGCTCGATGGCACCGATCGTGGAACGCCCCTCACGAAAGCCGTGTTGGTCGTCGCTAAGGTCACCCGCTTCCCTAATTGCTTGCCGCAATCTTCCTCTGACCATGCTCTCCATCACCTTGCAAATGGTATTTAACATACACAATGGTCTGTAAGATGATGGAGATCCTGGTTCACCCTTTCCCTTGCTTATCAGAGCCAGACGGGCCACTTTCCAGTCCCTTGGAAAGGCGCCTGCCACGAGGCACGCGTTAAACATGCCAAGCAGGAAACCAGGGATTACCTGTGCAGCCGCCTTAAGGGCTTCCTCGGGTATTCCGTCTGGTCCTGGCGCTTTCCCATTTTTCATTGACCTAATTGCCTGAAGCATCTCCGCCTCGATAAATAGCGGAACTTGCTCCCTCGGGACATCCAAAGCAGGGTGTTGTTAGTTTGGATGATCCGGGAAGAGAGCGTCCACTATTCTTTTGGTCGTTGCTTCATCCATCGTGTTGTCACATCCGGACTTAAGTTTGCCCATGACAACCTTATATCCCAGGCCCCACGGGTCACTGTTGACATCATCTCTTAGGGACCGAAGACAGCGCGCCTTGCTGAGGCGGATAGCTTTCGCCAGCCTATGCTTGGCTCCCTTGTACTCTTCAGAGCGCGTATCCAGCTCTGGGCGGCCATACGCTCTTTGCCGTCTTCTGCGTGCGCCGTGACAGACCCGTCTTAGCTCCGCAATTTCTTCATTCCACCAGTACACGCTTCTTTTACCCTTCCAGGGCCGTTTACGCGGCATAGAGGCATCGCAGACTCCCCTCAGAAGAGCAGTTACCCTCTTGACAAGGGTCTCTGCCTCTCGCGGGGTGGTCGGTCCTCCATGCCAGGCTGGGATAGACGAGAACTCTTCGCGAAGATAATCCACAAATCTGTCCTCGTCCATCTTTGACACATTCCAGCCTAGTGGGCGCTTTTTGTACGGGGGCCGTACAATTTAAAATTTAAAAAAGCTTACAGTATAAAAATCGCAATCAATCGGATTATTGCCAGTTCGGTCGTTATGATCATTTACTTTTCTTTATTCCTCTTTTAAGTTTGCTACTTTTACT
Source organism: Anagrus nilaparvatae (assembly GCA_022575985.1). Lineage (NCBI taxonomy): Eukaryota > Metazoa > Arthropoda > Insecta > Hymenoptera > Mymaridae > Anagrus > Anagrus nilaparvatae. Next base: position 1,118,672 of record JAKSXM010000129.1, read on the forward strand.
TTAATTTGGGGAATAGTCTTATAAACGTTCTTGGCAGTAACTCCAGTTACTAAATGATTCCAGAAAAGTTTATCATTTTTGCCAAAAAGATCTTTGTTGTCACTGTATAATTTAAGTGAAAGCCGTGTTTCTTCTGTCTTCCAATCAGATTTTCCTTAATTAAAAATTAAAATTAGCTTTAGTAATTTTGTTTAATACATTAATTATAATATACTATACTAAAAGATCAAAATATATCATTTAATACATTTAAACTGGTGAAACAAATTATATAAATGCAATTTTTCAAAATCTGAAAATTTGATATATGCAACTTACTGCTTCCAATTTTATTATTTTTTTTTATATTTTTTTTGGAAGGGGTGCTTCTTCTTCTTCATCGTCTTCAAATGCTAATTCTCCTTCCGAAGTATCATCACTTAAAGTAATCGGATTTTCTTTAAAAAAATCGCTGACTATTTCCCCAGCAAACGTATCTTCATTTTTAATTTTAGCAGCAGATTTGTCTACCACTAATTTTATTTGTTCATTTTTTGATTCCAAATACTCTAAAAATTTTTGTGCAGCATAAAATTCATCTATATAAAGTAAAAAAAAATTAATATATTGATACAAATTTATTGCAAACACTATACTTGTTATAAAAATATGCCATATATATACCTTCTTTACATTTACAAAATGCAACCGGACTCATTGACACATAATGTATTTTATTGTCATTTAAAACGTCTACCATAGGCATTACTGCTTCTTTTAAGACTTCTGGGTAACCCATACTCCTAGCGCTAATTTCAACGAGACATTTGGCATAAACCAGATCTGTCAGAAATAAATAAAAAAATTATTACATCAGTCAAAAAGTAAATACGCGAGAACAGAATAGAAATTAAAGTGACAACGCACACACATATTACCACGTGAAAATGTATATAAAATCCACGCTGTCAAGGGGTTATTATTCACATTTATAAGAATTGTTGTGATAATTGTAATCATTTTAATGCGTAAACATTGTAAACGTGTACTGAAACTTGTATTTGCTAAGAAATGTAAAAAAAAAGCATAAAAATGAAAAATATACCTTCAGCAGCCAATTTGTTTTGTTTGTCAGTTACGAAAACAGGAACATCCTGATTTTTTGAATCTTTAATATAAATAATGGTCCTCTCTTCTTCCATATTTAATGATTATACTAAAGTTTTTATGCTAAGTTTTTATCTGTGCTTTTATAAGATGATAGTATTATACACCTATATAAATTTCAGAGCTTATTATGCGAAGAGCCGACTGATTTATATATAAATTAACGGTAGAAACGACGGCTGCGATAAACACCACTTGAGTCACATCAACATCCCAGGCGATAATGTTTCACATAGTTTAGCCTTGTTGTTTTTTTTAACATGTAAAATCAATCGTAGATTACACGTTTTTTTCGTGAAACTTTCTCGCCCGGGATGCAAAATTCAAGGAGGGAATTTTGAAAATTCGGATTTTTTTTCATTAAACCAGTTATGTTTACCTTTTTATTATAATTAATATGAATTTGAAACATAATTATTGAAACTGCATTTTAGTATAATGCAAGAATCAATTAATTAATTAAATTTTTATTGCTTATTATTGCCGATTGCTTATTTTTTGGATCTTTTGATTTAAGATTTTTTATCTTCCTTAATTTTTGCTTCGTAATACATTTATCCAATTGTCAAATTTGCAATTCTGCATATTTCTGCTCATTAATACCCATAACGCCTTCTGTTATAAGATTTTCTGCAACTTAAAACGATTAACAAATAAGATACATACCTACTTAAAAAAAATCTAATATCTAATATTAATGTCGTAAAGTAAATAAAATTTATTTTATTTTCATATTTTTCATTTACAAAATTTTGTATAAATTTAGTTTAAAATTGTTATTATAAGTGATTCTGGTAATTATAAATATTTAAATACGTGTTTTATTAAATCAACAATTATGAATTTTTCTATCGAAAATGATAGCAAATTTAATTTTCAAATGATAAGAATCCCAATTTGTTATTTAATGGATTTTTATAAAAAGTATATCGCTAATACTGTTTTAAGTAAAAACATTTACAAAGATTATGTAAATCCAGAAGAATCTCATATTACGATGAAAGAGATCAATTAACAGAAATCCAATCATTAAATAAAAATTTACAAAATAATTATAATTTCAACGCTATGATGGAATATATTAATTCGATAGATTTAGTTTGTAAAAGAAGTAATCATCATATTGAAGATTTTGAAGAAATATTTAAAAATTGGTACAATTTGGTTTTAATTTATTTATTCAATTTTATTCAAATTATTTTAAATCAACATTTTCTATTTAGGTCTAACCAGTAAATTAATGATATTGTACAAGTAATACTTTCATAGATTTACAAATAAATAACTTTCAATAAATAACTTAATTATAAATAACTTTCAGATTTACAAATAAATAACTCAACTTTAAATGAATGGAAACAACGATTTGCAAAAATGATCTACATATTTGAAAAATCTAATATCAATGTCGTAAAGTAAATAAAAGTTATTTTATTTTTATATTTTTTATTTACAAAATTTTGTTTAATTTATATAAATTTACAATAAATTTAGTTTATATTTATAAGATTTAGAAACGTATAAGAATTTAAAATTGAAAAATTATTTTTATAAATAATTTTTGTATTATATAACAATGCTTGATGGATAAATTATATAAATTATATCATTACGATAATAAAATTAAAATATTTTTTATAAATATATTTATGCAATAGCTATAATCATTCCTTACTGTATATTATACTTATAATTTTATAGTTAAATTTGAGATAATAATTTTTATTAATAAGTTTTACCTTTAAATTAGAAAATTAAAAAATATATCTTTTTGGCATAAAAAAAAATTTTTTTTTATATTAAAGTGATATTTTTCTATATATATAAAAAAAAATTATTTCTTGGTGTTAGTATACAAAAAAGTTCATAAACGTAATTGTACTAGCTTTTTCATTAGCTATACCTTCTAATCTTCTAATAACTTTTGACATATCATAATTTTTATCTATTTTTAAATGCTCTACATTTCTAACATTGTAAATATTAGCCCATAAAGGTAATATTTTACAAATTAAACGAATATGTTCTATGTATTCATTAGATAATAATTTAATACCATAAGAATTGGTTCATTTTTCAATAATAAAATCCATCTGCAGAACATTTTTATTTTCACTAACATTTCACTATATTATTTTCTTATTTTCTACTTATTTTCACTATATTTCTTAATTGTTTAGCGAGTCCAGGATGTCGAGAATGTATAAGTGCATATTTTTTTGATTCCGATGATCTTGTCATTAGATCCAATGCTTTGGCTGCTTGTCTGTTACGTACTTTTTCTCATAATGCTGGAGGAATTCCTTTTAAGAGTCCAGAATTCTCAGGTATTTTATTACTTGTTGGAGTTGGCGGTGGTGTGTCCACAATTGATGCGTTAATTTTTTTGACTCTTCTGATTTTGTAATATGAAATTTTATTTTTTTATTAAATTTTGAAAAAAATTTGTACACAATTTTTAAAATACTTTTTACCTGTATTAAATGGAGAATTAAATTTCTTATCGGCAAGACATTGAATGGCTTTATTTATTTGAGAATTTACATTTTGTAATTCTTTAGCTTTCTTTAGTACACTTTGAACAGACATACTTTTTTCTTGATTTGGTGGAGTTGGCAACTCAGATTTTTCAATATCTTTGCAAGTTTCAATAGGAAATTCTGGATGCCATCTACAAATTTTTTCTTTGGTTAAACAAACAGGTGGATCCATACTTAATAGCAATTGCTCGTGTTGATTTTAAACTATATCAATAAGGTTGTCATTAAAATTTTGTCGTCTCTCTAATACTACATTTGAACTCATATTTGTTTTAAATGCTGATTTTAAAACATTATCTGCATCTGGAGCAATTCCTCCGCTGGTTTCAGAATTAGATCATAATAAAGGTAACATAAGTAACTCATATTTTTAAAATTGAAAACTTGCAAAGCTTCTTATTTTTTCTTCATGAAAACTGTATGTTTCTGGATACAATTCAATCTTTTTTTTCGTCAGATGTTAATAATGACTGATAACGTTGGTAAGCTGGAGCTTTTATTGGACTGGCTGGAATTTGTTTAGGTGGTTACAAGTAACTTAGCTTGAGGACTAGCTTTTTGAGAAATGTGGGTATTTTTGTTAGGTGTGAAAATTTTACTTGGCGATTGATAATTCTTCTGAGGGCTTACTGGAATTTCTCGTTCTAAATTGTCAAATTTTTTTATTTTTAATATTTTTTCTTCAACATTTTTTAGTTTTGTCGTATTCTCACGTTTTTCATCTAATTTTTGACTAAGTAATCCAAATTTAAGAATTGCACAAATTGGACTTTTGCTATGTGAATGATTATTATTTTTAAATAATGAATCACGGATATCAGTTTGTCGGTTGTCTAATTTGCTCTGAGTCCTTCTCCTATACCCAAAAAAAGCCTTCTAGATCTCTTAGGTTTTTGTCAAATCCATGATCAAATAATTAACGAACTATCTGGGCTTTTAATCTTTAATTTTATCTAAGCACAAACGTAGCCAAAATTACCATGCATATGATTATAAACTCCTGGAGATGCTTTGAGCTGCAGTAATTCCAATAAATTGGTTTTATCAAAGTTTTACTTTGTAAAGTATATTTCAAATAAGTTTTTGAAGGAACAATAGAATTTAATATAATTTTTTAGCTGAAAAATAAACAATAAACAAATTAATTAAAAACAAATATTTCTTAATTTAAAACATTTAAGTACATACCTTATTAAAATTGTTCTTATTTAATTTTTTAATTAATTAATCAAAGCTAACTATTAATTAATAATTATGCAAATAAAACTTCAAACTTTTATGCTTAATGATCAATTGTAACCTGCAAAGTATAATCAGATGACAAAAAAAAAACGACGCACATTTGTCGTGTCGCGATGCTTTAATTTATTCTGCAAGAATTTTAGTTTTTTTATTTCCACCCGTACTCGCCTGACAGTTTGGTGGCGTGGCAGTCGACAATTAAATTTTCGAAAAAATTGAAATGGACAAGGACAGAGAATATACGTTTTCTTTCTAGTTTAATTGTACCAACCTTCCATATTTCAATTATACCATTTCCGAATACACCCATAATCTCTCTTAAGTTTACCAGAGTATTAAAACTCTTCAATCAGCTAAGAGCTCTTTGGTAAACTTGTAGAAAATGTACCCTATTTGTAGGTGGCCCTAAGAGAAAAACACAAAATTTTCAAAAAAATTCAAAATATATTTTATATTTGTTATGGACGTACTAGCAAAAAATTTAGTGCTAGAATATATTAGCTATCTTAATGATATTTAATCTTCTGCCCTTTGGACTCATTGACTCATGAAATGCAAGGTGGCATGAAGTATGGATTTTTATTTATTAATTTGAGCAAGTTAGCAATAGGGCATGTTATACATTTAGATTCAACTAAAATTTCAACCGTATCTTGTACTGTTTGTTTCCCGTTACAAAAACTTTCTGGCAGCATTAATCAGTGTAGTTGTAAGACAATAAAATTAGGATACAAAGATGCTATTTTAGTTATAATCTTGGACACCTTGGCAACCATACTATGTATGTTGTTACTCCCTGCAACAACAAGATTATATAATATAATTAAGACTATACAAGATTTATTCTATATGTAGATTGTGTGATGTCCAAGTAATAAAATTCTACTACTAATGAATGGTGAATATATTGTTAGAGATCTCCACTTTACTTACTAGGTAAAATTAAGAGTTCTTAGCTGATCGAGGAATTTTAATACTCTGGTAAACTTGAGAGAGATTATCGCATATCAGAATTAGAGCGATAACTTACAAATGTTGGATGCTCTTGTTAGAATTTTTTCTGAAGTAAAACCTCTTTTTTATTTTTATTCTCTCTCCGCTAGATAAAAAAACATCATTAGAATTTGCCACTCTTTGGAACAAAACCAAATGTTGGATGTTCTTGTTAGAATTTTTTCTGAAGTAAAACCTCTTTTTTATTCTCTCTCCGCTAGCTAAAGAAATATCATTAGAATTTGCCAATCTTTGGAGCAAAACCATAATTTTGGGACTTTTTATACCAGAGTATACTAACAGAGATTAATAGGATACATTAATCTCTGATATTAATCAGTATAAATAAATAGAAAATTTTTAATAATATAAGTTTATTATTAATCTTATTAATGTATTTTTGGTACACACTATTAATACAAACTTGTAAAAATTGTCATAAAAGTCGTACAATTAAAATTTTATAAGCAACATATATTAACTAAATAGTTTAATTAATAATTTAAATTAAATTAAAAAATAGCCATGCTTTGGACTTAAATTTTACTTCTGCTAAATATTATAGTATAAAAACACGTTTATTATTAATATATGTGGGTTTTATCATAGAATTCTTTTAATTCTATGGTTATAATTAATTTTTATATGATATTAAATTTATTTTGGTCACTCTATTAAGGCCACTGTCTCTTTATTGGGATTTTTTTTTTCATTTTTTTTTTAATTCATTATCTTATGTTAAAACATTTCAAGAATCTAAAAAACAAATTTCAAGCAAAAAAAAAAATATGTTTTTTAGATATTTCGATTTTTATGGGTCGTAGTCATATGAAAACATACGCATTTAAAAACTTTAAACGCGTTTTTCTCAAAACTACTTTTTTGAAATCGGTTCCCACGCTAGCTCAAAAACTAATTGAGCTATTGACATGAATCTTGTTTCATTTTTTTCGTTATTGCAATACCTAGTATGTAAACCAACAATATAAGCTTTTTATGCATCAGAAGATTTTTTATTGTCCGTTTTAGGCGCATTTTTTAACGTCAAAAACTGCATTTTTCGTTTTTGGTTCACCAAATGGTCAATTTTTTGTATTTTTTGCTAAATGTTGGTTCACATACAAGAGGAAACTATAGAGATTAATATGACTTTTTATTTTTTTGTTTTGATGCCTACAATAGGCGCTATGATGGGAACCGTTTTTCATTTTTTTTTTCGAGCCTCTACTTTCACGCCATCTACAAACTGTAAAAAAAAAGCATATGAAACAAAAATTTTTTTATGTCATCTAGAATAGTTTTGTAATTATTTAAAAATAAATTTGTAAACTTTTATAATAAAACAGCTGAGAAAAAAAATGTTGAAAATCCTTTGAAAATCGTCACAAAAAAGAGACAGTGGCCTTAATACTTTATGCGGTTTTAATTATTTAAAGACACTTTTTCATTTTTTAACCATTTTTTTCGCTTTTTTTTCCGTCATCAACCAACAATGTTGACTGACGATTAAAAATTTATCGACAATCGACACTGCCGATAGGTGGCAGATACAAAATTCCGTAGTTTTGGCCACGCCTGTATAGGTCCCTGAACACTACAGATTGTTTTAGGTCTGTTATTTTTACCTGCCTCAAGAAACCGGAGCAGAAAAATGCGCGCTTGTTTAAAATATTTTTAGTATTACAAACGTTAATGAATTCCTAAAGCTATATTTAGACGTATCTGGCTGAAAAATAAATAAATTTTGATTTTGCTAACAATTTTAGTATCTACTACACAGTAAAATTACTACAAGTAGTAAAATTTCTACAAATTGTAGTAACATTACAATTTTTGTAGCAACATTACTAAATCGTCGTAAAATTACTACAAGTAGTAAAATTTCTACAAATTGTAGTAAAATTACAATTTTTGTAGCAACATTACTAAATCATCGTAAAATTACTAAACGGTTGCAATATTGTGTTAATTATTTTTTACTGTATGCAGTTTAAAAATATTTTGTTATAAGTTACATGAAAATTTAAAATACCAACCTTTTATTTTTTTATAATCATTTAAAATATCGAAGCCGAAATTTTGGAAGAAACTGTCTATTTTCATTTTATGAGATGATAAGTTGCCATCCGAATAAACAAATCGGTAAAATGCGTCTTCAAATTGTTTGGAATCCCACACTAATGAAAAATTTTGTGTTGTATTGTTTCCTTTTGAATTTTCTAAGTTTGGTTTAATTTGCCAATGAGGATATGTTTCGGCTAATTGAAAAAGGCTCCGCCTGTATAATTTAATGTCAAAGGCTGGACCTTGCCTTGATTTTTAAGATTGGTTCATCTTTTTTTATTTTTTCCTAATAACTGTAAATTAAAGTATTAGAGAAGGTTACAATATTGAGAAAAAAAATTTTTTTATTTTAATAGAGTCAATAATTGAATTACGTAAACTCACCGTAGATTTTTTGTATTTGTAGAATAAATTTATTTTTTATTAGTTTATATTAATTTAATAAAGACAATTTTATATATGGTCAAAAGCTAAAAGCAGAAAAAAATTTTATTAATGACGTTTATAATATAACCTGTAAACAATTAATAATAAAATGTGAACATTGTCGAAAAAACATTGTCATAATAAAAAAGTTATTTTTTATTTATACAGTTTTGACCTTAAAAAATACTTAACAACTTAAAATTATTGGGTATTCGCAATATCGGTTTTATAATTTTTAATTAATTTTTTTATTTTTTTGGGCTTAGAAATTTTTTGTTGGATCACAGGAAAGTATACATTTTAGAGAATTTTAAACTTTGTTTTTTATACATACAATTGGTTATAGCATAATACTGAAAAAAGTGAAGCTAAAAATATAAAGCGGTGGATTCAGCGAGGGGTATAGGTTGCATTTTACCCCTCCTAAAAACCAAAAATGTGCAAAGATTTTAAAAAAATTTTGTATAATTTTAAACAATTTTATAAAAAGTCCCAAATGTTTACAAAATTTTCCCTTCCCTGAGAAAATTTGTGTTTTTTCCGGTGAAAATGCTGTAAATATACAACGAGACCTGCCCTTAAAATTGAATCATCTTCTATCTGAACCTAATAAAGTTGTCAACCAAGTGCCAGATTTGGAATCTTAAGCATTTACGATCCAAGAATAACAAAAATTTTAAATATCACATTTCTTTAAAAAAGCAAACTTCTTTAAAAAAGCTATCTTCGAAGTCTTGGATTTAGTAATATATTTAGAAAAACTAAACCACAAACAGAACTTAAATAAAATATTTAATTTTTAAAAAATGTGTAAATTTTATCGCTCAAGTATAAAATTACAATTTTTTTTTCCATATATGTTACATTTAAAATTTATTTTAGAATTTTGTATCTCATGTTTTTATAGTTAATAGTTAGTATAACTTACTTTAAATGATAAGCAAAATATATTATTCTTTTTATGACAAACAAAGTTAAATTTAAAGTAAAATTTAAAAAAATGTTATAATATTTACTTAAATTTTACTTGTTTTGCAACAAATAATAAGTTATAAAATAAGATGTATTATCCTTTTTTTATATTATGAATCTCATAATACATATGCGATTCTATATAATTTTTCATTTTTCAAAATTTTTAATTAGACTCATTATTTTTATAGCTAATATCTACTGTATTTTTATAAGAAATATGCAGGTAGTTTAAAAAAATTTTATTCCCTCTTTGGCCACATCGCAAACGTTAACCGTATGATTCTATAGCCTATTATTTAGGCGAAAAGTCCAAGAAGACAAGCCACACCGCAATGCGAACAATTTGATTTTACGTCTCTGCGCATTAAGGGACTGTCTACAATTGGCCGTAAGACGGGTGCGTTAATACGCTACGTTGCGCAGTAGAAAATTATACATTACAAAAATTTTACTGCACATAGACGCATCCGTAAAACGTGGCTATACGGCCAATTGTAGAGAGTCCCTAAGTTGTGGCTTGATTTTAGGCTGGTTCTACAGACCTCCGTAAAGGCAAAATCGCAGCCGCAACGCAATGCGTACAAAACAAAATCGTGTTGTGCACATGCGTGTTGTGTTGTGCGCATTGCGTTGCGGCTACGGTTTGCGTTTACGGAGGTCTGTAGAACCAGCCTTAGTAGCATATAATCTATATAACAGCCTATTGGCCTGTACAATGCGCCTTATGCTTGCCTAATACTTAATCGAGAGTACTACACGTTTCGTGCTAACTGTTAAGAGAATTTCCCGCAAACATTGTACAAGCGACTTCTGTAGGCTCCATCAAGAAATTACGTAAAAGGGGTTTGCGACCGCAAGCGTAACCAATACAATGTTTTACACCCAACACGATTTTGTAACTACCATTGCTGTTGCAACCCTCTTTAACAGCGTTTGTAGCCTTACCACTTGTTTAGTGTAATGGTGTTGGTAACCGCGCACGCGTAAATATTAGCGGCAATCTTAGCTGAGTTTAAATATATTAAATACATTGGTCACTCTACTATAAAGCACTACATAGTTACTAAGTATTCACTAGATTTAAGATGTATGTATGTAAATGTAATATATGTATATTAAAGTCTTCATGGTGGGGGTGTACCATGTAACTTCAGCATCTTTTGTTTTTGGAAATACGCTCTCTTGCATTTGAGGAGCCATTGTAATAAGTTGGATAATTAAAACACGTTATGTCAAATGTTGATTAATATCTTATTATTTGGAGTTTATCCTATTTATTTTATCCAATTGATATCCTAATCATAAAAGTGCACGTTCTCAATAGAATTTGCCATATATTTTATTGAGGACATCACATAATTTGGCGCAGTCGTTTAAATAAAAGTGCATCAGAACTACAGTGTCAAGGTCAGTGCCGGCTACAGAAAAAAAAAGGATTTTTGAAATAAAAATTGTTAATTTAAAGACTTTTAAGGAAAGAAAATTTGTAGATGTAAGTAGTGCCTATAAATTTTTACAAGTGACCATTTTATTAGTTGTATTGAATTTTATAAGTATCAAATAATTTTGTGTTGTATTTAATAATTTTTTTTTTTATAAAAGGGGTACTTAAATTAAATACTTTTAACATAAAAATTTTAATTTAGTTGCAAATAAAATTTTTAAAGGAAGAAAAATTATAAAAATAAAAATAGTAAAAATTAACTTTTAATAAATTACGCATTAAAATCGAGAACTATCAAATTTTGAATACGAGGAACGTTTTTTTTAAGTAGGTCAAGCAGGAAGAAAGTGAAAAGGGAGAGAATTTTTGTTTCTTCTCTTTTTTTTTCTATGCGTAAACATCTGCTGTTTTTTCCTATGATTTTTTCTATGAATATATAATTTTCAAAAATATATACGGTGTGTTTCGAATTAGTTGGTTTTTGTCTAATATAATTTTGTCTCTCTCTTACTTATTATGCGTATACCGGCTATACTTTGAATCTCGGTGTATATAAAAAATACTTGTTACATGGATATAAGAAATTTAAACCTAAGTGAAATTTAATGGTTCTCAAATTTTATTTTATTATTAACTTTATATAGATGATTCAAAAAAGTATATAAATGTAGAACTAATTAAGGTTGTATCTCACGTACAGTCTGGAACAAAAATGTCAAAAAAAATTTTTTTTTAAACCGATATTTGAGCAAAACTTTGCAAAAACATTATATTTCATCAATTCGAACTTGAAAATAATTTTCTAAACTTTTACGATTAATAAAACTTTTAAGTAAAGAATGTATTTGATTATTTATTTTTGGAATGAAAAGTGTTTTATGGAATAAAATAGTAAATTTTCTATGTTTTTTTTAACAGATAATTAACAAAATGAATTTAAAAAATTTTTTTTAATTTTTAAGCTATTGGAAAATTGTTGCCCTACGTGAGATACTGCTTTAAATAAGTGATAATAATATTAAGAAACGAACTTTAAAAAATTATATTTAGGAAATAATTGTATAAAATTTACATTTCATAAGTTTTATATTTTATAAATTTTAACTAACGAATAATATTAGATTTTATTTTATGAGGTTGTTATTAAGTTAAATAATTATATAAATGCGTAAACTATAAGAGAATGTATACTAAATATAAATTTGAGAGAAAATTTGGCACAGACGTAAACAATAGACTTTCTGGATCAAGTTCTGAGAAGCATCCGAGCCTAGCACTCCAAATTTTATCATGTCATTTAGTCGTATAGGAACGACCAAAAATACAAACACCAAGAGACAGGAAGCCAGGACAAGAAACTTCGAAAATTTTATGAAAAACGTGTGATGATCAAGATTAATAAGAAAAAGAAAATTTTATAAGAAAACATGAAAAGATCAAGATTTATAAAAGTATTATAAGGTAAAAGAAGAAAGTTATAATCACCTAATGTCAATTTTAAAAAATCAGTAAAATTATTTGTAATACGGTAAATTAAATGAAAGGATATATAAAAATTCATTAATTAAAAATAATAAATTTGAAAATATTTTTTTTTTTATATATGAGTAACAAAGATTTCGGGGTACATGCGTTTATGCACATTAAAATTAAGTAAAAGAAGCATAAATAAATTTTAGAATTCGAGATGAATTTTGAGGAATATATATTACGTATTAAAATAATTGATGATTACTATACAAGTGGATCTGCAAATTTAAAGTTAAAAAGGGTTTTGTAAAATTTTTCTTTTTATTTAGCTAAAACGGTATGGAAAAGTTTTTTATATTAAATTACACGTATATGTTTTGTTTTATAAATGAATCTCATTAGAAGTAATTATTAATTAATATTAATTTTTACAGAAATGTTGAATGGATCGAAGTATTATGTTAATAATATGTATATGCTTGGAAATGGATAGTGTACTGAGTTTTAATAAAGTTTATATGTAAAGAATAGGAAAAAAAAAAGGAAAACGTAATTTCTCGGGTGCAGAAGGAGATCCTGTTCTGCGCAGAACTTGAATTCCTGCTGTATTCGATGATTGCGCATAATTTTTTTTTAGGAAACAGGAAAGTTTCTTATGATTTTAAGTTTTTTTGAATTTTAAATTTGAAATATTTATTTATTTTTATTGAGAAGTTTGGAAGAGGTTTATTTTAGGTATATGCTAAGGATGAGGGACTCGAGGGTGTTGTAGTTAAACGCCTGAAGACGTCCTTGGTTTTTGTCGGTCATGTGAGAGCAGATGAAAATCTTGCCATTGGCTGGGTCGGTCATGTAAGAGTAGATGCAAATCTTACCGTTGGCTGGTGGTTTTTAGTCGGGTGCACTCGCAGGTTTCAAGGACTGACAGGGTTCTCGAGAGAAATTCTTAGCATGGTAGTTAGTTTATATGAGCGCGCATGCAGGGAATATAGTAAAGAAGATATTAAAGGATAGCTTGATTTTTTAGTAAATGACAACAAAAAAAATTATTATTGATAAACTCAGTTACACCGTTCATTTTTCTAAGGCATATATGCGTACCTTTAAAGAGTAGAATATTTTTTTTTTTTTTTTGTATTGGAATGAAATTTTGAAAAAACTTTTTATAGACTACATTGGCTTTGTCTGAGTTATCCTGAACAGGTCCTTGGAGTCTAGTGAATGGACTCAAGGAATGACGGGGCTCGAGGTAGGCTTTGCCGTGTAAGTATCGTTTTGTATAAACTATTTTGGCTTTGCCTGAGTTATCCTGAACAGGTCCTTGGAGTCTAGTGAATGGACTCAAGGAATGACGGGGCTCGAGGTAGGCTTTGCCATGTAGGGAGACTCCTTTGGCTTTGTCTGAGTTATCCTGAACAGGTTCTTGGAGTCTTGGTAGATAGACTCAAGAAATGACGGGGCTCGAGGTAGGCTCTGCCACATAAGGATTTTTTGGCCTGAACAGGTCCATGAGTCTTGATAAGAGTGCACTCGCTCATGGAATGACAGGAAGCTAGATTGATATCCTTAGTATGTTTTTACCCTGAACAGGTCTTTGAGCTTTGATACAAGTATGTTGGCTCAAGGAATGACAGGTGATTAACCATTATTGACATTGATAATTTCAGTTACCATTCGGCATATAAATATATATGGTAATTTTCAGGGATATTAATTTTTTTTTAGGAAAAATATCTTGTAGAATTTTATGTTTTTATGCTTGTTTTAATATTGCAGCAAAAGTTTTATTTGTGAGAAATTTGTTTTAAATAGCTGTAAATGCTGGAAATTAAATAAGTCAAATATTTGATAAAGTTTATGGGTACAATAATTAAAGGAATAATAAATTGCAGATATTGATTAATTCAGTTATATAAAAATATTTAAATTTTTGGATACCAGGAATTTTTTTTTAGAAAAGAATAATTTGATACTATATTTTTCGTCCGTTTCGAAATCGCAGTAAAATGTTTTTTTTAAATAACTAGTTTTTGAAACGCGCTAATGCTATTTTGTGAAAATTATGAATAGAGTCTGTAATATTTAGAGAAATATAAATAATTAATGTTGCGTTTATTCTTATGATTGGCTTTTTTTTTTAGTAAAAATATATTTTATTTGGAATAATTAAGAATAATCAAAGAAAAACTCTGACAATTTTTCTTTTTGGTTAAATTTAGAGATACATCAGAAAATAACGGACTTTATAAAACATATATTAAGGAAATATATAACGATGATAAAAAAGGGCTTATTGTATAAAAAATAATTTGGTTACAAATTAAAGTTCTAGATAGGCTGGTATTAGAGCCACTAAAAAGGTTTAACTTATATTGGAAACTTATATGCAAAAATATTTGAAATTAAAATTTGAAAGTCTTTTAGAGTACAAGTTTAATTAAAGTCTTTATATTTTAAAATTTTATGAGACTAATAAGTAAAAAATAAACAGATTTTGAGAATGATTATTTATCCTTTCATTTGAAAAACTTAGTCATGTGATAGTAAAAAGCTTTAATTATGTTTAAAATATTTTAATAAGTAATGCATTTTAATAATTTCATATTTTAATAATAATTTAATATTTAATATTTTAATAATTTATAATAATTTTGATTGTGATATTGTATAAAGATATAAATTTTAAAATAATTTTTAAAATTTACAAAGTTTGCTCATTTTATTATCGCAACTTTGGTTTAAGGGGCGAGGTGTAATGGTGTTGGTAACCGCGCACGCGTAAATATTAGCGGCAATCTTAGCTGAGTTTAAATATATTAAATACATTGGTCACTCTACTATAAAGCACTACATAGTTACTAAGTATTCACTAGATTTAAGATGTATGTATGTAAATGTAATATATGTATATTAAAGTCTTCATGGTGGGGGTGTACCATGTAACTTCAGCATCTTTTGTTTTTGGAAATACGCTCTCTTGCATTTGAGGAGCCATTGTAATAAGTTGGATAATTAAAACACGTTATTTCAAATGTTGATTAATATCTTATTATTTGGAGTTTATCCTATTTATTTTATCCAATTGATATCCTAATCATAAAAGTGCACGTTCTCAATAGAATTTGCCATATATTTTATTGAGGACATCACATTAGTCCCTATTAGGCTCCATCTACAAAATCCTTGAAAAGAGGGCGCAACTCCAAACGCAGCCACAACGTAAAGCGAAGAGGCTTTCTAAAATTGGCCGTATAATGACAATTTGGGCAGATGCGTCGATGCGCAGTGAAATTTTCGGGTTATAAAATGTTCTACGTTAATACCCGTTGGAAAATATCATCGATGTATTAAGAATAAAATTTCTCTAAGGGTGTTTTCATCGTTAGTACAAGTGACCGGTCGATTGATCAACTGATGCTATCAAGAGTACTAAAAATCGCATCGTTTTTTTGACTAGGGTAGACCTACAGCTTCCTGGGGCATCCAGGGTATAAAATCACGACCCAGACTCAAGATACGAGAAAATATTCCCCAGCAGTTCCCATCTAAAAATGTTTTGATGACATCAGTAATTGATCTATCGACCGATCACTTTTACTCACTATGAACGCGCCCTAAGTCAAGTCTATAAATACTAGCTATATTTTTTGTTTGATTAAATATTGCGTAAATATGCCGATAAATCAAAAATCATAATTTTACCTATAACAATGTTTAATCTTTGAGGATAAGAATCCAAAAGATAATAATGCTTGAAAACAGTTTTTCTGTTCTGATTTTTGAATTTTAGTACTGTAAAAAAGCTCCATTCTCTCAAAATGTGGTTATTAAATAATTAAATATACTATTCAAAGAAGACAATAAAGAAAATAAATGCATTAATAATTATTAGTTATTATATACATGGGCATATCCATTACTTTTCATACAAAAGTGTGCGCACCCATGACTCCAATCGGGTTCAAATTTTCAGGGGTGGTTTGAGGTAATAAATTTTGGGCCAAAAACTACCCTAATACATTGACAAACTAAAGTAAGTTCTAAAGTAATTTTTCAAAAAAAATAATAATTTTTGTATATAAAAATTTTTTTTGATGTAAATATTCAAATAGCTAGGAAAAAATTCGACGATTTTAAAAAGAAAGTTTTTATTTTTGACCCAAAAATAAGCGAGTAAATCGTTATTTAAGGTTAGAATACTGTATAATGACCCTAAAACTGGGATTTTTGGAAAATTTTTTAAAAAATTTTATAATGATGATAACTTGCTTATTTGTCGGACAAAAATGAAAATTTTTTTTTTTTAAATAAGCTCATTTTTCCCTGGATATTCGAATATTGAGCAAGAAAAATTTTTTGGTTGACCCCGTAACCACTTATTGGCCAATATTGGTCAAATTATTACACATTTTCAGAGTCTTATATCTATGAACAGAAGCCAATACCATCGCCCTAATTTTTAGGGGATTTTTTTTAATATCATAAGAAGCTTTCCTGAAATTTTCAGCCCTTAAAGAAAAAATTCAGAGAAAAATTTTGCAGACGATTAAAGTTGTTAAAAAACAGATATTTTCGGAAACAGCAAACTTTCAATTTCTTATATCTCCGGCCCCTGATAAGCTTTTTTAACGTTTTAGATCTCATTTGAAAGGTCTTTGCTAGAAGCTTTTAACGAGACCAACCGGAAGTCTTAAGCTAATGATGCTGAGTCACAATTTAAGTTCAAAAATCAGCTTTTTTTCATAAATTGAATCTTACGTTAATCAATGCCAGTAAAAATCAACTCCTTGAAACTTTTGAAAATTTATTTGGTAAAAGTTGAAAGTTTAAGGAAAAAAATGAGACCACCTGGATGTTTTTTGGAATAATTCTTGAAGCCCATTAAATTTTTGAAAATTGGCTAAAAACAGCTATTTTTTGGACCTTTTAGAGCTTGTAACTCGGCAACTCGTCCTGCAAAATGGCTTAAATTTCAGGTGGCTGAGTTTTTTATTGCCTCACGCCACCCCTAAAAATTGGAGCCCGATCGGAGTCATAGGTGCGCACACTTTTGTATGAAAAGTAATGGATATGCCCATGTATATGCGTGTGTATAATTGTATAGATATATAATACAATAGTATATTACGATCCTAGGCATAAAAATATATATAGGTATAAAAATTAAAAAAAAAAAAATCATATTTTATGATAATACTTTTTGCACATAGAAATTAATACTTTTGTGAATATTGTTTGTTTTACGGAAGAAAGAGAAGGTAAAATACATAATAACATTACTGCCTGAAAGAAGTTAAGGAACTGTTATTGTTCATTTCTAGAGAAAAATTTCAACATAAGGTGTTAACATTAGGCTTTTAAGATTAAAAAAAAGGGTGCGGAGTGGTATTTTTTATACAGCATATTGATCCCTTATTGGGTAGAAGAATCTGGTAAGATATTAAGTATGGGTGAACAGTAACCCGAAAGTCGGGTCGGGTACCGGAAATTTCGGTATTTTTTGTCAGATTTTTGCAGTTCAAATTTCGTGTAAAGCCCGGAACTTTTAAAAAAACGTCTGCATTTGTAGTTTTCAACCTCGAGCTTTCTTGCATACCATAAATTCGACCAAACTCAAAGAAAAAAACCCGAAGTTTCGGGTACCCGACCTGAGATTTGGGTAACCACACACCCCTAATATTAAGAATTCTCACTAGTAAACATTTACTAAATAAAAACGTTCCCAATTTCAATTCCACTTTCAAATATTTCAATCACTTTCATTTAAAAAAATTAACAAGGAGTTAGCTTATTAAGAAACGACGGTTTAATTTATTCTAAACAATTTTTTATTTTTTATTTTTTTTAATTTAATAAAATTATATGACAATTTTACTTATATGCTATTTACATTAATAAAATAATTCACAACTATCAGTTATTTGTAATGAGTCAGGAAATTTTTCCGGTAGATAAAAAGTATTAATAACTACTAAAACAATTAAATTCGAATTATTATTTAATTTTTTAAATTGAATTACATCTTGTATAAGCTGACTACTGACTCGGGTGCAGCCACGAATATCTAATAAAGCTATTGTTTTTGAATTTTCAATTAATTTAAACAATCCATAATCTTCAATTTTTTTACAGTATTGAACATCCAAAATTTTCAATGACTGCATGTGTTGAAAAACTTTGTCAGTAATTTTCGAACAATTCGTTAATCTTAATGATTTTAACGCTGGTAGTTTTGATAAAAATTCTAATCCTTTATCCGTAATCTTGAAAGAATCATCAATTTCTATTTTTTCTAATTTTTTACAGCATGCAATTTTTTTTAAAAAGTTATCTGTAACAAATGCATATCCAGGTTTTAACACACATTCATCCAGATTTTTAAAATATTTAAAAAAATTTTCTCCATCACTAGTCATACTACTTTGATTAACTTCTAAAATATGTAAGACTTTAATATTTCCGCAAAAACTTAAAGCTTTTGCTCGTTCATCATCCATAGAAAAAATTTCAATTTTTAATTCTATTAAATTATAATAATTTTTTAACATCTTTAACATTTTTATAGAATTAAAATTATCACTAAATTCATTATATAATACGTTAAGCTTTTTTAATTCAAATTTTGGAATACAATTGAAACAATTTTCATTAACTTTAAAATTTTTAAGGGATAAATTATTCAAGTTTTTTTGTTTACTAAGTAAATTAAATAGATCCAATGTTTTTGTAGAGTTATCAATACTGGCATGTAATTCTAGTTTCCTTATACGTTCATTATTTATTGATAAATTTTTTATCAAATTTGTTTCAATTATATTATTACAATCTTTAATACTTAAAAAATGTAATGTTTTAGTAAAAGATACAAAATATGAAATTTTTAAAGAATCGAGGTTGTTACAATTATAAATAAAAAATTTTGTAAAATTTTTGGCATTTAAATATAATAAACAATCGCCTGTTATGCTTAAATTACTAAAATCAATTGATTCTATATTTGAATTTTTTGAAAACAATAATATTAATTTTTCTTCCAATTTGCTTTGGTCTTGATCACCAAAACAACGGATCATTAAATCATTAATATTACTACAATATTTAATAATATTAGTTATTACATTCAAGAAATTAAGTTCTTTAATCAAAGTAACATCTAGATTCATTATTGTTATATATTTTCCGAATCGCTCAAGCAGATCAAGAATAATTTCATGAGGGTTAAATTTATTATTATTCTTCACAATGTTGTTTACATAACTTAGGTCAAATAATTTTACATTAACCCAAGAATTTTTAGCTATTTCTTGCCATTTTTTGCTTACTCTTTCAATTAAAATTCTCTCCTTGATATTCAAAAATTGAAAAATGTAAGTTAAACAATCATCATTTAAAAAGTCTATTGGTGTAAAATTATATATTTTTAAGAATCGAACAGACATCATTGAATGTAGATAACAAAAATTATGCCAATTTTGGAAAAAATAATACACTCTGAAAAGAAAAAATTTTTCAAATAAATAAAGGAATGTTAAAAAAATGAAAATAATTAACTAATTAACACCGGGGGTGAGAGTTTTAAATGAGCAAATATAAGTATATTTCGTTACAGAGAAATGGCTAAAAACTCCATCCATTGGGTAAAATTTCATGCTCTTTCAGAATCTGACATTAGTTTTCACCTACAACCCTTAAAAATACCCTAAAAACGGGGGTGAAAGGGGTAGGTCAGGTATTAATAGGAAATGTTTGGAAAAATCAATGAAAAAAGTATCCAATTTTATTGAAAAATGTTTTAAAATAATATTTTTTATGTAAATTTAAGATTACTTTGTATACATTGAGGTCTCATACATTTTGGCCCTATTTACAAGCCTTAAAAGGTGGATAGGGGTAGTTCTCCAGTGAAAATACGGGTTTCCTTGTATTATTATTGGTGAGCGCCAGATTTGTCCTAATATACGTTTTTTGGGTCGCTGGACACGAAAATCGGGGTAATTTGGCAGAGAAATTAGGGCTTCACCTTTAAATTTGCAAAAACTACCCCTAAAAAGGAGTTTTTTTACATATTCGCATTTGGAGCACTCAAATTTGCACCATACGGGTTTTTTGGGTCGCTGATCAACACCCCCTTTTCGAGGGTAGTTTTAACTAATTTTGGGGTGAAATTTTTATTATTTATGAAAAAGAAGTCGATATTATTAATCAACGACCCAAAAACCCGTATGGTTCATATCTGAGTGCTCAAAATCCGAACATGTAAAAAAACGATGCCAAGTGATTGGCACTATGGTTCCTCATCAACAATAGCAAATTATTTATAATGGTCTATTTTATCTAATAAAAATGATAATTTGAGATATCAGTATTTGATAAAAAAAAGTTAAGTACCGTATTCCAAAAGAAAAAAAATGTTGCTGTATTTATTTAACAAATTTTTAGAAAAAAATTTTCAATAAACTAAGTATCAGTTATAAAAAATATATTGCCAATATAAAAATTATACATAAGTATCTTAATAATTAATTATATTTTAATAAGTCATTTTATAAAGTGAATAAATTTTATTATAATAAATAATTATTTTAATTATAAAATTAAATAAAAAATTATATCTTATTAAAAAAAATATAGTAATGAAAACAATAATCAAGCATATATTTATTTAAAGTATTGTTGTAAAAGTTATTATTCAATTATTTTAATATTAGCACAACTTATTTTTTTTTAATCTAAACTTGAAATGTTATTGTTTTGTATTTGTGCATATAAAATATTTTTTTTACCCCGATTCAAAATTGTCTCTGTTAAAATATTAATTTTAAAATATTAAAAAATTTGAAAAATTACGTATCAGATGGAAAAAATCCTTTAAAAACAATAATTCTAGATATTAGTACTTTCATAGAAATAAATTAAGTACTACATCCAAAAAGAAAAAAAATGATTGTATTTTTTTAATTTCTTTATACAAAAAATTTTGAAAAAAAAAATTTACAAAAATTACGTATCAGATGGAGAATTCCTTTAAAAATGATAATTCTAGATATTAGTACTTTCATAGAAATAAATTAAGTACTAAGTCCAAAAAGAAAAAAAATTATTATATTTTTTTAATTTTTGTATACAAAAAATTTTGAAAAAAAAAAATTTTTTTAAAATTACATATCAGATAGAGAAATCCTTTAAAACCATAATTCTGGATATTAGTACTTTCATATAAATAAATTAATTATTAAGTCCAAAAAGAAAAAAAACTATTGTGTTTCTTTAATTTTTTTATACAAAAAATCTTGAAAAAAAAAATTTCGAAAAATTACATATAAGATGGAGAAATCTTTTAAAACCATAATTCTGGATATTAGTACTTTCATAGAAATAAATGAAGTACTACGTCTAAAAAGAAAAAAAATTATTGTGTTCTTTTAATCTTTTTATACAAAAAATTTTGAAAAAAAAAATTTCGAAAAATTACATATCAAATGGAGAAATCCTTTAAAAAGGATGATTCTGGATATTAGAACTTTCCTAGAAATAAATTAGGTATTACGTCCAAAAAAAAAAAAAAAATTATTGTATTTTTTAAATTTTTGTATTAAAAAAATTTTGAAAAAAATAAATTTCGAAAAATTACATATCACATGAAATAATCATTTAAAAACGATAATTCTAAATATTCGTACTTTCGTAGAAAAACATTAAGTACTACATCCTAACAAAAAAAAAAAAATTGACATTTTTTATATTTTTTGGCGGCAAAAATTTTGAGAAAAAAATTTTCAAAAAATTAAGTATCATGTTCAAAAAATTACTTTTATAGAGGTTCTTAAAACTAGTACTTCCATGGAAGCAAATTATGTACTACGTTCAAAGAAAAAAAAAAATTGTTGTTTTTTGTATTTTTTTATGAAAAAAATTTTGGGAAAAAAATTTTCAAAAAATTAAGTATCAGATTCGAGATATCGAGTAAAAACCATACTTTCAAATATAAGTACTTTCGTGGAAATAAATGAGGTATTACATCCAAATTAAAAAAAAAAAAAAAAGTACCTCGAGATTTTTTGGTGAAAAAAATTTTGAAAACAAAATTAGGTCTTAATGTCGTGTTGGCTGTGAAATATCACCGGTTACAGTCCAACATACATACATACATACATACATACATACATACATACATACATACACACACACACACACACACTCACATACAGACTTTTTTTAAAAACCGGTTTTTTAGCTTCCTGAGGTCTCAAAACGTGCTTATATGCCAAAATATCGAAAATCAAAATTTCACCTATCACAAAGGTTCCTCTATGAGGAACCAAAAACTCCTTTTTAGGAGTAGTTTTTGCAAATTTAAGGGTGAAGCCCAAATTGTTCTGCCAAATTACCCCGATTTTCGTGTTCAGCGATCCAAAAAACAAATAGTATAGCAAATCTGGTTTTCGCTATTGATAATACAACCAAACCCGTATTTTGACTGGGGTACCACCCCTACCCACCTTTTAAGGGTTGTAAATAGAGAGTAAATGTATACGAAGTTTACTTAATTTTACCTGAAAAATATTATTTTCAAATACTTTTCAATAAAATGGGATACTTTTTTCATTGATTTTTATAATATGTTTTTTATATTATATATATTTTTATAATTTTCATACTTTTTTCAAACGTTTTCTAATAATGCCTGACCTACCCCTTTCAACCCCGTTTTTAGGGTATTTTCAAGGATTTTAGGTTAAGGTTGATTAGCGTTTTATTTTGATCACGATAGAAATCGATATAATTTTTATAGGGGCTTCATATTACAATAATACACATAAAAAAAAATTTTTAAGAAAATTGAGGTTTTCATTTAGGAGATACAAAGCTTCAAAGTTGAATCCTTATACATTGCAAGCATAGCAGCTGAGTCAAAAATCAGGGGTTTGAGATTTTTATGCTATGTCAGTATCAAAACTAAACGATGAATTAAAAAAAAAAAAAATAGCACAACGTACTTTAATTGTTGAAGAAACTTCTATTCGATTTTTAAATAAATTGTGGATTTCATATAAAAGATATTTTAATTAGAATAAATAAAAAACCGATGAAAATTTTAAGGTGACAACGTCGCCGTTTAAAATACACGCATAATATTATAATCATAATAATCATGTAAAGAACGCGCGCCTACACAAACATTGTACAACGTTGTCGTTCTTTTTTTTTTTAACCTTCAGCGAAAAATGACCAGCTGTATACCGTCAAAATCTTGTGACCGCTAATGTACCTTAAAACTAATGTGAGATTCTGACCGAGCATGAATATTTACTACAAGTATGGAATTTTTAGCCAATTATCTATAAAGGCTCACACACAAACTCATGGGCACGAGCAAAAAGCACACGAGCACTAGCAAAAGTAGTATATAGTGGGAGTCAGAATGGAGGGGCTAAAGAGGAGAAATTAAAAATATTAATCCCACTTTGTTCAATATTGCTCGTGCTCGTATGCTTTTTTGCTCGTGCCCATGAGTTTGTGTGTGAGCCTTAAGGGAATATAATTATATTTGCTCATTTCCAAAACTCTCCACCCCGGCATTCATGAATTAAGTTATATAAATTATACACTAAAAAATTATTGCGTTTCCCATAAGCGGAATCCGCTATAGCCGCAAGAGGATTTTTTCCTTTTGCAGCAGGCGCACAGTGTGCAAATCAAAAATCTGCTGACTTCTTAGAATTAAATTTTTTCACCCACTTATTTTTTTAAATCATTCGTATACTATCCTACTTTTATGGAAACCTGCTACTTTTTAAAAATTTTTACTCTTTGAGTCAGGAAAAAGGCAATAAATGTGTCCATAAACAAGGTTTTTTTAATTGCAAATAAACTTAGTAACCCTGTGAATATAATTTTTGCGTATACACCAATGTATAAGGGGTGAATTTTAATTGTAAAAATTTGAAAAAGTAGCAGGTTTCCATAAGAGTAGGATAGTATACGAAGCATTTAAAAAAATAAATGGGTGAAAAAATAAAATTTTACGGAGTCAGTAGATTTTTGATTGATTCGGCACACTGTGAGGCGTGGCAAAACGATATTTTTTTATTGTGATATCTTTAAAGAGTTAAAATTGAATAAAAGCTTAAATAGTTTTAATATAAGGGTAACGTAACATTTTAATATAAATGTAACATCAAGTCGTATACAAAAAAACCAAGGGTTTGCTAGTTACAAAAATATATGATTTTTTATTTATATGAAATAATAAAATAACATTCTTGTAATTATTGAACAAACTACCCTCTTGCAAAATTCAAGCTTAAATTTAAGGTAAAATTTAAGGTTAAATTTTAACGTTAAATTTTAATGTACTTTTAACGTTAATTTAACGTTGATTTAACGTTAAATTTAACATTAAATTTAAGGTTGAATTTCGGCGAGCAAAAAATATTTTGCCAAAATCTGATGGTTTTATGGGTTATATTAACATTTTATCATGGGTTATATTAACATTTAATCCGTAGGCATTAAAATTTAAAAATATTTTGTATTTTCTGTCCATAGATGGTTAATATAAATCGTTAAATATTATTATAATTATTTAAAATGATACTGGAGCTATTTTTAAAATTCTGCATTGAACTACTAGTTTTATATGGTTAAAATTTGATTCCAAAGATCCATTTTTTTACTTAATTTAATGTTATTTTTAACCATTATTTTAACGTTAAATTTAAGGTTAAACTAAAATGATAATTTTTACCTTAAATTTAGCATTAATTTTAACGTTAAATTTAAGGTTAAATTTAAATGATAATTTTTACCTTAATTTTAGCATTAAAATTAGCCCTAAGCAGAAGGAAAATACATATTCTGATACTCGTGTTAAAAATATTTATTATACCAATAGCAACTACAGTGCCTCGGTGCTACGGGCCGTGGCCCAAAAACCATTCCGTTTTCAAAAATTTTAAGGCCTAATCTACATAACCGCGAAAAGTCTCCGAAAAATTACAAGTGAAATCGAAAAAAAACTTCAATTTAGGCAACTCATTTCTTATACTTTGCATTTAATTTTCATTCAGAGCAGAATAAACACTAGTCGTGTTAGGTTGGTATGAGGAATGAGTTGGTTAAACTGAATTTTTTTTGCGAATTAGCTTGCACTTTCGGTTTACGGAGCATTTTTGCGGTTATGTTGATTAGGTCTAATAATGTACTATTACGCATTTTTATATGCGTATTCATAAGTTTATAAATTTTATTTATTTAATTATTTTTTCGTATTAAAAAAAATATAATTAATAAATAAATAAAGTTTATTAGTATTAAAAAATACGACAAATTTACGTCAAATTATAAACATTTTAGTATATTACATAAGCATCGACCATCGGACAGATGCTGCTTATGAAACGAATCATACTAGACTACTCGTTCTGTATACCTGTTCAGTACTGGTTTATTCTACTTTCTCTTTTCTTTCTCCAAATTTCTCCTTCCCTAAATATCTGTTTCTTTATTCTAAATAAATAAGGTACTCGTACCAGTACATGAACATTTTCGGATTTTCGTTCTTTAAAATTAAAATTTTTAATAAATTTAATAATAATCTTATGTATGGTAAAAGTTTTGTTTTCAATAGTTACTTTGAACCCTTACGAATACATAACACAAAAATTTCACCCCAATTAGCATTATATTTTGTGAAATTAAGTGATATTAACGACATGTTTTTTGCACCAGTACATGAACGACCGAATTTTAAATGTGAAAACCGTGTATAAGAAAATGCTCAGCGAGTTTAAAAGATAATCGCTTAAATTTTTTTTTTTAATTATGCAGCGATCCTTCAGCTACAATATTTATCAATTTTTTAAAATTCAAAATTAACAAATAATATGAAAAAAATCAAATCCTGAACGATCGTTCAGGTACTGGTACGAGTACCTTATTAAAAAAATGAGAAGTACAGAATATATATATACCTGCGTTTCAAAATGCATAAATTTAATGAAAATAAATATTTTACATCTGTCGATGCCATAACAAACATAAAAAGTTTCCCATAGGTAAGACAAAGAAGAAAGCATAGGCGTAAGAAACAAGATAAACCTATTTTGTATTGTCTATTTTTTCTTCTTTGTCTCAATAATTTTTAATGACTTTTTTTTAGTAAGTAATCGAGAGTTAAATTTTTCATGTAAAAATCTTTAATTATATTATAAATATTTTTTTTAAAGAAAATAAGAAAAACAGAAAAAAATAATATTTGCAACGTTTATTGTTTAAACATTAACTTATTTTATTTATTTAATATTATTAATAAAATTATTTTTTTCTTCAGTTTTTTTTTATCTTAAAAATACAAAATAGATTTTAAAAGTCTTTCTTTTTTTAACTTGTTTCTTATGCCTATGCGGTTTTCTTTGTCTTACCGATGGGAAATATTTTTAAACATATTATGACACCAACGCAAGTGTAATACATTTTTAAAGGTCTCGACATGTACCGTACTGTACCGAGAGGTTGGAAAGCCAATCAAATTTGGTGTACCGAAGCGTACCGAGATTTGATTGGTTTCCGATCTCTCGCTACGGTGCGGTGCGCGAGCATCTGTCGAGGCCTTAACCAAGGAAGCAAAAAAAAGAATGCGAAGCCGAGGGCGAGGATGGTAAACTGCGATCTGGGATATTCTTTTTTTGCTCCAAAGAACAAAACGAAATTTCTCTTTCTCAGCGGGGCGAATATAGTACACTGAAAATACGCCAATAGAATATCCCATTGATTCAATAGAAACGCCGCCATTGATTCAAAGGTGTCAGTTTTTCAGTGTATATTAAGTATCAAGGGCGCAAAAGTTTATACACTAGTGTGAGCACCAGCATGAGTGTGTGTGATATGTGCTCACGCTAGTGTCTAAAATTTTTTTTTTTAAGACTAAGGACTGGAAAAAGCTTAAAAAAGTGACTGCGAAAAAAATTACTAAAAATAAATAATCGAATGCAATATATAATAATCATAATATGTTTGGTGGCGATTAAATTATTTTACCATGAACCTAATGATAAGGAAATTCGAACAATGAAAATCTGTTTAAATTAGTCCTAAAATCAAACTTTTAAAATCAATCATTTAAATTTTAATGAAGAACAATTTTCAGAGCATTTCTAAGAACGTTTTTTGCGCATTGATCAATTTTATATATCTTTGATCTATGTACAAAATAATTTAATCAAAAAAAAATTTAGCATACTTTAGTTTTCGAATTTAAAAGAAAATAAAACCAAAGAGATAAGCAAACAAAAAAAGTGATCATTAACCCGTGCAGAATTATTGGTTAAGATAAAATTTAAAGAAACCTTAATTTAACGGTAACTTGCTTTTTTTCCCAAAACACATTTTTTTTTTAAATTTATTTTGTAGTAGCTAAAATTTATATTTTTTTATTTATACTTCCATTATTTTTTCTGTAGCAACGGAAAAATTACTTACAGTTGAAAAAGACATCAGGCAAGGGGTAGGGAGGTTTCAAGAGCCCTTAAAAAAATTGTGGACGTCATTTATGAAACCCCTCTACCAACTAACTTGAAATTTTTTTTTTTAATTTTGAAACGTAAATCTTGTGTCTACATAAAAACTTTTTGTTCACAATTACCTTATCAGAGGCACTTTGCAACAGTGGACGTATGCAAAAAACAACTATGTTTTTTAGATCGCATTATAAAAAGAAAAATTTTTAAATTTGCTTTTTGTTTTTTTGCATGCTTTTATAATAGCTTTTATAATAACAAAAGTCATTTAAATATGTTTTTGAATTTTTTTTATTTTTAATTTGCTTTCACTAGACATTATTACATGAATCATTCTTAGAATTCAAATATTTCTTAAATTATATGGTAATTAATTATGATAAGGTTTATTAAAGCCCTATTTAGCCATAAAATAATACATAAAAATTTAACTTTTATAATTTTCTATAAAACTTTAAATTAATAACTGTGCCAGTTTGGCACGGGAGAAATAAATCTTTGATTGCCAATTTTCATATGGACACAATTTCGCGTAATATTACATGTAGGAAGAATTGATAATTCATCATCTATGTAAGTAATTTTTTTCACATATGGTGAATTTGGTAAATTTTCTGTTTGAATTTTTTTGCATAAAGTAAATTCATTGCACTGAACATAATCTATTATAAACTCTAATAATATTACATATTG
This sequence comes from Anagrus nilaparvatae, assembly GCA_022575985.1. Lineage (NCBI taxonomy): Eukaryota > Metazoa > Arthropoda > Insecta > Hymenoptera > Mymaridae > Anagrus > Anagrus nilaparvatae. Next base: position 1,147,183 of record JAKSXM010000129.1, read on the forward strand.
ATTTTCATTCGTAATAGCGTATGAATTATCAGATCTTGGATTTTTTATTTTTTTACTTTCAAAGTTACATGAATTATTCACAATCTTCAAATAAGATTTGCTGGTATTTGACAAATGAAATTGATTTCGTATAAATTCTTTTGTATTCTTTGAATTTCCAAAATATCTAATAAAATTTAATTTTTCCGTCACAGGTGAATTTTTTGAAACAAGGTTATCGCAAAAGTCTAGGATTTCAGATCTACCTCTGGATAATAGTATTCTATTTTTTAAAATTATGAGACTTTGCTTCATATTTATGGATCTAATTAGTTGCAGTATAGCTCCCTTCGGTGCCTTGATTCTTCTAATTAGTTTCCCATTGCCAGATTCATATGGGTAACCAAAATGAGCCCACAATGGACCCCAGTTTCTAACACTATCGACTAAGTGAAGTAGTTGATGCAAGTTTGAAGTCATTTTATCTTGACCATAATACTTCTCAGTATAAGCAACAAATTTTTTTAGCAAATAGTGAGCTCTATTTAATTCGGCAATACTAATATCATTTTGTAATAAAATGTGGTATGCTTCTACAAACCAAGTCCAATGGATATAATATTTTTTAAAATTTGGTATATCCTGTAATAAAGGTATGCTATAATAGAGAGCCCAATTCTGTAACTCTCTAGACTTAATTCCTTTTAATTTTTGTATTGGCCGGCAAAGACGTGAAATTTTTTTTGGGACTTTAATTGAAGCCATTCTTTCATTAATTTGTCTGATATATCGTAGTGGAATCGAGTATGGTTTATTTTTTTCAATAAACCATAATTCTGCAAATTTTTTTATTATTCCCATATCAAGGCAGTGCATACTGTCAGGCACGAAACTGTCAATTATATCAAATTCATCTAAATCTAACATTACTGGTGTTGATAAAAACCCATTTTTCTTTTCATTAATATCTAACCAACTTTCTCTCTCCGTTCTTTGACGTGGAATATAATCTAATAATGGGTACTTTATCACTTTTCTTGAAATATGGAGTACTGGTACTCCATGATGCAAACACCAACTACATCCTTTGCGACCATTATATTGTATTAATCCTTGAATACAACACCGAGCTGGTGAATCAGCGCAACAGCATAAGCAATATATAAATATTCTTTTTTGTTCTCCGTTTACATTACAGTTAATACCTAAATTAGATAGTTGATCAATTTTATCTACTATAGGTTCAAGAAACACGTTCATGGGTGGCTTTTCCTGACCAAACCAAATACCTGCTACAATGGTATTATTTGTTCTTTCTTTAAAGGGAATTTCATTAATAATAAGTTGCACCGGCGACATTGAAGCCTTTGCACTTTTATATGCTGGAGAACCATCAGAATTTAAAATTAAAGAAGCATAGCACTTTTGTTTTTCTTCTGGCAAAGAATTGACGAATTCTCTATATTTTTTCCCATCATATATGTCACTTATGGTGTTATCAATATGTTGTCTTTCATTCACTACAAAGTTATAATATAAACTGTTTATTTCTAGCAATTCTTTAATTTGTTGTTCTATATTTATAGTAATAAAAAAGTTTTCAAAGTTATTTAAAGAAACGTTTTCTTGACAGGAAGGACAAATGACATTATTTCTTTCATTCTTTTTAAAAACCTTAACATATTCTACGCATGTAGGGCAAACAGCGTGGTAAGTAACCATCGAATTTGAATTAAAAACTTTATCTAATAAATATCGAGAGTCAGGTAAATTGCTTGCACCATTTGTTGCAAAATTTAATATTTTCATATGATCTGCAATAGAAGATTGACAATCATTGTGTACATAACCTGCCAGTATATTAGCTAACAATAATTCAGCTTTTGTTACTGTTGTACTTTCATTTATGGGTTCAGTCAGGAAACCCGGTGTATTAAGTAATTTATTTAATTTAGGATACATTATTGGGCCCTGTAAGTCCCCTTCTTCACAATCCAAGTCATCATTCGGGAAATAATCTTCTTCGTCAGAACTATATGTAGATGACGCATGATCGTCGGTAACGTTTGAAATCGGAGATTCCTGTAAAAGTTAAAAATTTATCTTTAATTTCATTGATTAATTAACTTTTTACTTTTTTTTGTGAGAGCAGTTTAATTGAATGTTATATGTACTAAAATTTCGAGAAGAAAACCTGCATGTGCTAGGTGACATACATAATTAAAAAAACAACCATAAAACAAGTTTATATTTAAGATATTAACCATAGTAAGGATAAAAAATAAAATTTCTTAAAGGTTGATCACCAGTTGTTTTGACGACAATAGAAATCGATAAGATTTTTATAGGAGCTTTATATTATAATAATACACATAAAAATAAAATTTTAAGAAAATTGTCGTTTTCGTTCAGGAGATACAAAGCTCCAAAGTTGAATCCTTATACATTGCAAACATAGGAGTTGAGTCAAAAAACAGGGGGTTGGGATTTTTATTTACTGTCAACGCCGAAATTGAACAATAGATTTAAAAAAAAATTGCAACAAGTAAATTAATTGTTGAAGAAACTTCTATTCGATTTTTAAATAAATTGTGGATTTCTTATAAAAGATAGTTTAATTTAAAAAAATAAATAAGATCTCGTACTTTTTTTTCCATGGAAGCTACCAATCTGTCGAAATACCGTGATTTTAATTGTTTGGTGATCAACCTTAAGATTAAAATAATTGGAAAAAAAGATTTAAATTTTTTTCAGAAGATGATCTGAAAGTTGATACAATTTTATTCACTTACACTTCTACGTAAATCTGGTATTACATTATTTTCGATAATCTCCATAGAATTTTCAAAAATCTAAAAAAATTTATATTTATAAATTTATAACCCAGTACAATTCGTTTTATCTGATAATAACTACATTACCTCTTCATTAAAAACACTTTCACAATCCAAAGATGAATCTGACGAAGAAAAATCTAAATATTCATACAAAGGATGAATATTATTAGCTACATCTTCATCTGTAGAATAACGTAAATTATAATCACTGTCATACTCCTCTTCCTCAAATGCAGATTTATTTTTAAAGTCAACTGAAGAACAAGATGAAGAGTCCATGTCTTACTAAATAAAACAATAATTAAAGACAACAAATTTACTTATTGATATATATTTATTTGTAAAATAAGAAAAACTCGTCTTATGTTGAGAAATAATTTTAAAAAAACGTTATTTATAAATTAAATTACTCTATGAATGCCTTAAAATTATATTTTGTTATTCTTTCATACTTTAAAATGATTAGAAAACAACTCAGAAACTAAAACTTTTAACATTTTTAATGGTACATCCACGTAAATTAAAAATTTTGCCCAAGCCATAAATTAATATTGAATGAAAAAAAAATTACCATTGTATTTTTTTCTTGGAAAAGTTTTTATTTTTTTTAAATAACACGTGTGTACAATTTTATCTAAAAAGATTCGTTATTGAATTAGTACGAAGTAAAACAATATCAACTCTCATAAGTAGTAGAGTTTATTAATACAAACACTAAACACTTTTTAGGGGATGAGTGAAATCACTTGAAACTTTTTGCATTCGCTTCATTTTGGCCCCAATAAAAAATGTTACATATCAAACTTCTTTGGTCAGACCCCCGAGGGGGGTGGTTTGCCCCTTTTTTGGGGTGAATAAAAAATTAAAAAAAAACACTACAAATCGATTAATTTTTTGATTTTAAAACGAAAGTGTGAAATAACACTTTTCATGAAAATGCATCCCTTGCCAGTTACAGCCCTTAGAAATTTGATATTTTGAAAATGAAGTCTCTTGATCGGCGCGAAATTTAAAGAATTTGAAAAAATAATAATAAGAATTTTGGACTATTTATTGCCGTATATTGGTTCTTATGAAAAATTTGTTATTGATAGTGGGAAACTTTTATGGAAAATCGGAAAATTTTTGTGGAAAATCGGAAAATTATAAAAAAAATTTTTTTGACTAATTTATGTAGTAGTATATAATAAATCTGGATACACATGAATTTTACATATTTATTTTTATTGCTATAAAATTTACATTTTTATGACAATTTTTTTATATTAACATGTTTAGACAATGGTCGTTACAGTGTTTTCAGATGACGTATTCATTGGTATGTCAGTATTATTACGGACTTCATATGATGTGTCCGAGGATGTGTCCATTGGCATTCCTGTTTTATCAATATTCGTAGGTGATGACATAGTTGGGTTAAATGTTTCTTGATCGTCAACGTCGATCGTTGACTTTATTTTCAAAATATCAAATTTGTAAGGGCTGTAACTGGCAAGGGATGCATTTTCATGAAAAGTGTTATTCCACATTTTCGTTTTAAAATCAAAAAATTAATCGATTTGTAGCGTTTTTTTTTAATTTTTTTTTCACCCCCAAAAAAGGGGCAACCTACCCCCCTAGGGGGTCTGACCAAAGAAGTTTCATATGTAACATTTTTTATTGGGGCCAAAATGAAGCGAATGCAAAAAGTTTCAAGTGATTTCACTCATCCCCTAAAAAGTGACTAATTTCCTACAAATCATGTATTAATAAACTCTACTAAAGAACGCGGTGTTAACCTTAAAAATTTTCAGTTGCTTATTTCTTTCTTAATTAATCGGGAACCTGGGTATTTTTTGGGGTCAATGGATTTGTTTTTTGATTATCTTCATCTCCAGTAAATTTTAGTTCATATTATTCTAGCTTATATACCTCAGCTGCAGACAGCTCAATTTACACCCTGTTGTTCTCAAATTTTATATTTTTTTATATGCTTTCAGCATATGGAATCATTTTTTAAGGGAAATTCATTTTAAAAGCACTACAACTGAAAAATAGCGATTTTAAAAAAATCATTTTTCACAAATTTTAAATTTTCCGCCAAGTCACGTGACCAAATGAAAATCTGACTGAAAATTCGGAAAATTTTTCATAATGATACCAATTTTCGTCTTTTTTCATTAAATAGTTTCTAAGATATCCCATTTTAAAGATAAATATTAAAATTGACTTTTTTTAAAAAACCCTGAAAATGGGACTCTAACTTTAATTATCATATCTGCTAAACAAATAATTATAAAAAGACGAGTAAAATTTTTTTGGAAACTAAGGGCTTGTAAAAAATTTTTGAGGCCTATAGAACTCGTTTCTTTTAAAAATTAGAATTTTGCAGCAATTTCAAAATTGGTCATTTAAATTTAAATTGGAGGAAGAATAGGCATTGGGTTAATTGAGTATTGCCATTAGAGAATTAACAACAAATAATTGCGGTTTACGGAAAATTGAATAGTGATAGTTATACCAAAAAAATGAGACCAATTGGAAGTATTTTGGTTAACTGACGAGATTGCAGCTTTGTATTAAAGATTATGAAAAAATCCTATTTTATAACATTGTCGTATTTTGTACACTAAAAAAAAAAATCCGCTTGCGGCAAGCGGAATTTTTTTTCAGTGTAGTTATTTAGTATTTTGCTATTTCTTTTATTTCTATAGCGTTACGGAAACATCAAAAACTTTTCCAAAAAGGGGGTATTTAGTAAAATTACTCGAGAAATCCGAAAATTTGGTCAAAATTTTCATTAGGTGACTAGAAAATACGGAAAATTGAAAATAAGATAGAATAACTACAAAATACGACAATGTTATAAAATAAGATTTTTTTCATAATCTTTAATACAAAGCTGCAACCTTGCCAGCTAACCAAAATACTTCCAATTAGTGTCATTTTTTTGGTATACGTATCAACATTTATTTACCGTTTACCACAATCATTTTTTGTTAATTCTCTCATGGCAACAGTCAATAAACCATCCAATGCCTATTCTTACCCCAAAATGACCAATTTTGAAATTGCTGCCAAAATTCTAATTTTTAAAAGAAACCAGTGCTATAGGCCTCAAAAATTTCCACAAAATTATTACTCGTCTTTTTATAATTATTTATTTAGCAGATATGATAATTTAAAGTCAGAGTCCCATTTTTAGGTTTTTTTAAAAAAAGTCAATTTTAATCTTTATCTTTAAAATGGGATATCTTAGAAACTATTTAATGAAAAAAGACGAAAATTGGTATCCTTACGTAAAATTTTCCGCTAAATCCGAATTATTAGTCAGATTTTCATTTGGTCACGTGACTTGGTGGGAAATTTAAAATTTGTGAAAAATGATTTTTTAAAAATCGCTATTTTTCAATTTTAGTGCTTTCAAAATAAATTTACCCAAAAAAATGATTTCATGTGCTGAAAGTATATGAAAAAACATAAAATTTTAGATCAACAGGATGTAAATTGAGCTGTCTGCAGCTGAGGTATATAAGCTAGAAAAGGCAAAGCAAGAAATTTGATTTTTTCGTGCATGCCCAGTTCAAAAAAAATTTTGGACCCCAGAATCGAATTCTGCGGGAAATTTCCTATAGGGTACTAGAAGGAAAAAAATTTTTATTGTAAAGTGCGCGTTTGCGAGGAAAATTAATGAACACAAATTTCTCAAAAATTAAAAACTTCAAAAAATTGAAAAAAACAAAAATTGCTGTAAAAAATAGAGAATTGGATTTCAAAAGCTAAAAATTTGGGAAACTTATTTTTTTTTATATATACTTTCGACCAAACATACTTTGGAGTAAATTCTGAGACTCAAAAATCCAAACTGTATTCACTTCAGGAATATTGACCCCTATATATAAATTTTAAATATATGACCAGATTTAATATCGACTTTTAATCTGATCGAGAAACGGCCGTTTTCTGCTTTAAGTATTAATGTTTTGTTTTAAAAAATTTCGAGAAAAATCTACAACGCAAAAGATAGTATATATTATAGGAAAATCGAGTAATGCATATTATAGCAAAATGCATGGAGCGTTCCTATACCAGCACATAATCATGTTTTATGATTATTATGTTTGCTAGACATTTTTTGATGTAGCTGGCATAATTATGTATGTAAGTTATAATTACGCCAGCTATACCAAAAAATGTCTAACAGACATGATTATCATAAAAGATGATTATGTGCTGGTGTAAAAACGGCCTGAGTATTGCCAGACCTGGTATTATATTACGTTGCGGCGTTGCCATATTAAAATATTTTTTTATTTTTACACAATGACTCTAAAGCTCTTTCTACATCAGATTAAAAGTCAATATTAAATCTGGTAATTTTTTTAAAACAATTTTTTTAAAAATGAGAGATAATATTCTGCATATAAAAAATTTTTTCCTCGTAGGTCCGGACAGGAAATTTCGTGTAGAATTCGATTCTGGGGTCAAAAATTTTTTTGAACTGCGCATGCATAATAAATCAATGAAATATGCCGTTTTTTTTATAAGTCGATTTCTCAAATGCCTTTTAATAAAAAATCTTCTAACTAGGCTTAAAATTTTCCTTGAACTTCATATTTTTTGGCGGAAAAAAAGTTCCGATAGGATATTGCTTTTTGAGAGCTCTAGATAAAAAGAAAGCAGTTTTTAAAATTACAAATTTCTCAAGTCACATGACGAATTAAAAAATCTGACCAAAATTTGTTGACCCCATTATCGGATTCTACAGGAAATTTTCTATCCAGGTCTAAGAGGAAAAAATTTTTCATATTATTGTGAGTTTTTTACAAAAAAAGTCTCTCATTTTTGATCTCTGATTTTGCTCTAGGAGGCTAAAAATTGGGCTAGTGGCATATTTTTGGTAGTTCTTTTAGGGAAAAATACTTTGTAGTAGTTTCGAAGACCCTATAATGCATTTTACTCTCACTTCATTTAAATTTACCCATATCGTACTGCCATAATATTCTTGTAAATAATTTTTTCTCAAAAAGAAATTTTTTTTTAAATTTACGGGATTCGTAAAATCTTATTAAGTGATTAAAACGATAATCTGTATTAAAATTTAAATAATAGGGATAATCTTTTTGCAGAATTCGTAAAAAAATTGAAAGTTAAGTAGCTTAAAATTTGCGGAACTCATACATTTTTTAATCCGATTTACGGAACTCGGATACAACCGTGGTCAAATGCTTCAGATGTTATGTATTTGTAGTAAAATTAGTAACCTGTAGTAGTACTGTGTACATAATGGGGCTATCTGTATATTTCATATTATATATTTTATATATTTTATTGTATATAATATTATATTGGGTTTTTTTGGCCTTATCTCCCCCCTTTTTAAGATCTTACTCATTAATCATAATGCTTTTTTATGCATAAAAATGTTTAAAAAATTTACAAAAGAATGTTGCTTAGATAATAAAACCCCCAACAAAATTAAATTTTAATATTAAATGATTTGCATCCACGTGACTAATTTTTAAAATTTAGTATTTAATGATAATTTTCAATACGCTTTTAGAATCTACATTTGTAAAATTTTAAATCTATAATTTTATAAAAAATTTTAAATAAAATTCAAGAAGTCATAAAATTTTATATATTTTTTTAAATTATTAAAAAAAGAATTTTTCCTTTTCATTTAGTTAAGTATTTAGTTAAATAATTCTTTTACATATTAATAACTTTCATTTATTTTCATAATCTGAAAAGCAATTTTAAAATTTTATAAGCTTGTATCTTTAGATAATACAATATTATTTTTAATCCTAACTTTGAACCACACTTGTCTATTTTAAAGTAAAACTATTGTTTTAAGGTCGTTATAATATGCAATTGGCGCCAAAGGTGTCTGGAATATTTTTGGGAAAGCCAATAGATTAAATAAAAAATCTATTTTTTATTAGCTCCGCTCGGACTACGAGTCCATGTGGACATACTACATAACGTAGTATATATTTTATATGTATATGTAACCAATATGTGTAAACTTATGTACAGCTAGTTAAATAAATAAATTTAAAGAAAGAATAATAATTATTATATAATATTCTTACATAAGATATTTCCAAACCGAGTACCCTCCAGAATATAAGCAACAAATTTAGTATATATTGTTAATTTACGTTAAAGCTCCAGTGCAAGAGCATGCATAATTAGTTGTTCTTCGTTCTACTTATATGGTGGTCCTTAAAAGGACCGATTGGTTTTGTTGTTTAAATAAATGAAATTTCTCACACAGACATCCACATTCACTCCTTAACAACTATAAATACCTGACTTTACAATAAACAAAAATGGCAGCCTTTAGCACGCCGAAAGACTGACGCTCACTAGGCGTCTGAGGAAACACTTATTCCTCGTGGACGACTACACGTCGTCCGGTTTGGCCAAACCCTTACAAAACTTTAACCAAATTTTACAGAAAATCGACCACTGACTTTTTTGACACAACTAACTTTTCCAATTTTCACCACTTTCACAACAAATTTTGACAATGAAAAACATACGATATGATCAACAGCAAAACCAATCAATTACTGACTTAATGACGCGTAAAAAATGTGTTCGATCGTATATTTGATTTTTATACATTATATCACGCATACTTTTCTAATTAGAAAGGCATGCGCGACAAATCTTAGTTAAAACAAAGAAGGATATATACTTAAACTATGAGAGACTATTTAAGGGCCTGATAGTGTAAAAAACCTGCTTATCGGCCGAGCTAAACTTTATAGAATTATTTACATAGAAATTATTTACAAAAATATTTATTTAACATTCTCCCCCCGTATGTACATCCCGGATGTTCATACTAAATTAGTTAATCCCAGACGCTAAATCTAATCTTATAAGTTTAGAAACCGGACGAGTCAAAATTCCCGTCGTGGTCTTAACTAGAGCGCATCTTACTCTCCCATCTGCCCCTGGTTTTACCTCTTGGATTATACCTTTACGCCATATATTTCGAGGCAATTGGTTATCACAAATAATTACAATATCTCCGACTTTAAGTTGAGGATTTTCGGAAGTCCATTTTGCACGGGGAAGCAATGTAGGAAGGTATTCTTTTTTCCAACGATGCCAAAAATCATCCGCTAGTCTTTGCGCAAAATACCACTGTTTACGAGGGCTTCCCTCGATCATTTCATACCTACGAGATAACATTCCTCGAGAAGACGCTCCGAATAACAGATGATTAGGCGTTATGGCTTCTGGGTCTTCAGGATCGGACGAAACACACGTTAGGGGACGTGAATTTACTGTGTGTTCTGCTTCTGCAAAAACCGTACGTAAAACCTCCTCTCGAGGAGATTGGCAGTTTAAAATAGCGTAAATTGCTCGTTTTACGCTTTTAACTAGAGATTCCCACGCACCTCCCATGTGTGGTGCTGCTGGGGGAATAAATTTCCACTTTGAACCTACGTTATTTCCATATTCTTTTAAAATGTTTTGATCTAACGCGGCGACAGCCTGTTTTAATTCCTCGCAGGCACCTCTTAAATTTGTTCCGTTATCTGAATAAAAAACCGAAGGCTGTCCCCTACGAGCCGTCATTCTTTGGATCGCCATGATTGTCGAATCGGCTGACAAAGTATCTGCTATTTCAAGATGTACTGCTCGCATTGTTAAACACGTGAATAGTACTCCCCACCGTTTTTCTCGACGTCTCCCAATGGTTACGGTTAAAGGCCCAAAATAGTCAATTCCGCAATGAGAAAAGGGGTTTGTCCCATGGGCTAGCCTTGCAGCCGGCAACTCAGCCATTGGTGGTATGGTGGGCATTGACCTCTTAAGTTGACACAACGGGCAATGACTTACTATGGTTTTTAAGGTTACTCTTAACCTGACTATACAAAAGGATTGCTTTAGCTCATTTAAAACGGTCTCGGTATTAGCATGGTTGTATAATGCGTGAAAATGGGCTATGAGAAGCCGAACTGCGGGATGTAGGCCATGTAAAATCAATGGGTGTCTCTGAAAACTAGACACCCCCTCTAACTTTGAAACTCTTCCTCCCACACGCAATAGACCATTCGCATCCAAATAAGGCATAAATTGGGCTATACAACTATCTTTAGGCAAAGACTCATATTTATTTATACATTTTATTTCACGTGAGAAATATTCTGCTTGAACTTCTTTATACCAGCAGTTTTCTGCTTTACTCAAATCTTCTACCTCTATTTCACGATTTGACCACCCTAGGAGCTTATCTGAGGCTACCCTTACTCGAGAAGTTGCTCTCAACAATGTTAACCATTTTGAGCACCCCTTTGGATCCGGTAAAAGCGAGTCCCGCACGTACATAGTTAAAACAACCGACTTCGCTTCGACCCGCTGCTTAAGTTCCTGTTCTTTTTTAGAAATTTCGGGCTGTATAGGCCATAAACTTTCATCTTTACTCAAAAATTCCGGACCTCTCTGCCAGAGCCCCTCGGGTCCTAAATCTAAGTCTTTAACTTTAGTAGCCACGTCGGCAGGATTATGATCTGTGGCAACCCAACGCCATAAGCTTGCCCCAGTTAATTCGTCTAACTCTCCCAACCTATGCTGCACAAATTTATTGTACGAACGAGGATCCGTGCGTATCCAACAAAGAACCGTTCTAGAGTCAGTCCAATATATTCGCCGATTAAAGGGGATTTGAGACTCTTTTATTATCGAAGATGCAAGCCTAGCTCCTACTAATGCAGCCTGTAACTCTAGTCTGGGTATGGAAAGCGGTTTCAGTGGAGCCACATAGCTTTTGCTTGCTATTATTCTCATATTGATATGCCCATTACGGTAAATGGCTCGCGAATAAGCAACAGCTGCATAAGCTTTTTCACTGGCATCGCAAAAAATGTGTAGTTCCACTGACACTGGTTTGTAGTCAAATTCAAATAAACAACGTGGGATTTTGCAATCGCGTGTTTTTGGTAAGTCTGTCAACCATGCCCTCCATTCTTTTGCATCAATTTCGTCTAAGGTCTCGTCCCAGTCTGTTCCTCGTCTCCATATATCTTGTAAAAGTATTCTAGCCCTAACAGTATAGGGATTTAAAAATCCAAGAGGATCATAGAAAGACATTAACGCGCTTAAAACTTGGCGTTTCGTAGGATTATCACGTGTTTTATCGCTTATTCGTGCTACCTTTTCCATGCGCATTGTAAAACTTAACATATCTGTACTTGTGTCCCACTGTAAACCTAGCGCCTTGTCTGTACCTGTAGTTTGCAAGTTAATTTTATTTGACTTTTTACCAATTTCAGGGCTATTACTGACCCACTCATGCATTTTAAAATTTGCATGCGCGTTTATATGTGTGACTTCCCTAATTCTCTTTTTAGCTTCGTCTACTGAATCAAGTGACTCTAAATAGTCATCTACGTATGTACATGTTTTTATTGCATTCGCGGATTCCGGGAATTCATTAATAAATAAATCCGCGTTCCTATTTTTTACGTAATTTGCACTACAAGGCGAGCTTTTTGAGCCAAATATTAAGGAGGTCATTTTGTATACTTTTGGCGGCGATGAGCGGTCTTTTCCACGCCATAAGAATCGTTGGAAATTCTGATCTGATTCAATAACTTTAACACGTAGAAACATATCTTTGATATCGCCTTTGATTCCTATACGGCCTTTTCTAAAGGATAATAAAACCCCAAATAAAGGATTTAGTAAATCTGGACCTGATAGTAGCGAATTATTTAAACTTGTACCTGAATATTTAAAGGCAGCGTCAAGAACCGAGCGAACTTTATCTGGCTTATCAATTTTATATATACCAAAATGTGGGAGATACCATGCGTCAAGAGTGATATCTTCTGGCTTAACCTGTACGGCGTAACCCTCTTCAATAAGACGTTCTATTTCTTTATAATACATTGCCGCGAAGAGTGGCTCACGATCTAATTTTCGCTCTAATGATTTCAAACGTGCCCATGCACCTTCACGGTTATTTGGCATCTTTAAATCATCCCGTGCCCATAATAAGCCAGTTTCCCAATAACCATCTCGATAACGCGTGGTTTTCTCTAAAATTTCTAAAGCTCGTTCTTCTAATTTTGATTTGCGGACTGCCGTGCTCACGCCAAGGTTTTCTAAGGAGAAATGTTGTTTAATTAGATCATGTAAATTTTCATCGTTTTCATAATAGTCCGAGTCATCCCCCGAAAGGTTTGTAGAAGCTACACACTTGAAAACGCGTTTTTTGGGATGTTTTGACTTTATAAGACCGTGGACTACCCATCCCAAACGAGTATATGAGGCTACAGGTTCATTTTGAGCTCCTTCGCGTAATTTACGGGTTACTATGAGGTCCCATTTATCCTGACCTAATAAGAGTCGAGGGCTTTCAAGCTCAAAGCTACTTATTTCTAGACCCCTAAAATGATTATAAGTTTCAATGGTATTCGATGCTAAAGAACGCGGAGGTAGATCAAGATTTTCTGTCACATGTATCCCACTTAAATCTAAAAATTCTACATTAAATACGCCAGAAATTTGACAGTTAACCTTACCTACAACTTGGACCTCTAAAGGCGTGTCATTTAAGCCTGCTAGCCTTATAGTGCTCCGCATATTTTTTAAACCTAACTTAGCCGCCACTTCACGGTCAATCAAAGAAACTAGGGAGCCTTCGTCAAAAAAGGCTAATATTTTAATAGTACCGCTAGGCCCCTTTACAATGACGGGTAATACCTTAAGTAGCGGCTTTGTAGCTAGTCAGGATGCGTTTGATTGAGTTTGAGTAGAATTTACAGCGGTCGGTTTGTCGCCATTTTCCCTTGTATTAGGGTTATGTAATAAGCGATTGTGAGGCAATCTACACCCACCCTGGCCGCATCTATACTTGGGATTGCAATCACGGACATTATGCCCACTTTTAAAACATTTACGGCAACGCTGGGTTTTATTAACCCAACGCCATCTGTCATTTACTGATAAATCTAAAAATGATTTGCAATCCCAAATTCGATGGCCCTTTTCTGAGCAGTAAAAACAACTAAGGTCTGCCGAAAAATTATCTCTACTTTCCCTGCTACTTTCTTTGATAGCAAATACGCGCTTAGCCTTACCAGGATTTTCCGTCCGCTTCACGTTATCTTTTTTTGAACCACCTATAATGCGTGCTGTACCGGCGATATTAGCGGATTCGGCCTCACGATCAAGAAAATCGGCTATTTTTACAAGGCTTGATCGACCCCCTGATTCTCTAAGGTAATCATGATATTTATAAATTACCGTATACGGAATTTTCCCTAAAATTTCATCAATGAGCTCAATATTTTCCGTATACCCGGTTTTTCCAATAGAAATCATAGCGTCAACATTATTTTTAATCGTTGCTGCGAAAGCTATGAGATCTATCTTCCCGGAATTTAATTTTGGCAAGTTTCGCATCGCGTTGACTAATTTGAGAACAACCTCGTCTTCGTTTCCGAAACGGCGTTCGAGTGCGCTCATTATTTGTGTCGCACTACTGCAGGTAATCATAAGGCTTTCTACTGCCTGTTTTGCATCGCCTTTCAAACAGTTGTACAGTCGGTGTACATTTTCGCGATCAGAAAATCCTCCGACTTCCGTAGAATGCTCAAATACCCTTTTAAATCTTAACCAGTCAAGAGTGTTTCCGTCAAAGGTTAAATTTAACTTGTCCACCGTAAGTCTATTTAATAAGCCTGGTTGACGTTCAATGGCTGGTCCATTTTTGAAGCCACGGAAAGCTTCCGCTACGGCATTGGATATTGAGGCAGAAAGCTCTTCACTAGCTGAAGAGGTCGACGCTTGATCCGTAACTGCACGGATAACACTCGCATTTGCCAAATCTAGCGCAACCCGTTCGCGTTCTGCCTCCATCATGCGTAATTTTAAACGATCAACTTCAATGTCTAAATCTAATTTACGCTTGCGCAAATTGAGAAATTCATTATTAACATTAGTAGCTGTTCCCGCAGCTGAGTTTACCAAAAGGTCTCGATCGTCAACTGCTAGATCTCCAGAAACCGTATTTGAGGCATGCGAGCCATCGTTTATAAAACCACGACTACTACCTCCACGAGCGAGATTTGAGGAGAAAGCGTCAACTATTACATCATCGCTTGCTTCTCCGGACTGCTGTACGGATACTTGCGTTGGAGGGGTTGCGGGCCCTACTTCTACTATAGTGCGCGCGCGGCCTTGACCGGCGCGCGCCTTAGATGCCGCATCCGAGTTGTTTCCGGATCTAGCTTGGGGAATACTTGCGACTCTTTCTTTCGGCGGGACTCTACGACCCCCGCCCCGCGCTCCTTTTCCGCGGTTGTTGCTAAGTCGTCCGCTTCTAGTATTTACCATTTCAATATACTATAAGAACGATTATGCGCAATAATTAATATAAAATTTAAACCAACTATAGAAAAGAAACGTGATTATGGACTAATGTAATTACGAATTAATTATTAATAAAAATACCCAAAATATATGTTTAATTATTAATATAAAAATAATTTATTAAATTAATTATTAATAAAAAATTACTAAATTTTAAAAAATTAATTATTTATAAAAAAATGATAAAAAATTAAAATTAATTATTTACGAAAAATACTAAACTTCTTAAAAATTAATTATTAATATAAAATTACTAAATTTTAAAATTAATTATTTATAACAAAAATGCAAAAAATTAAAGTTAATTATTAACAAAAAATTACTAAATTTTAAAAAATTAATTATTAATAAAAATATCGCTAAATTTTAAAAATTAATTATTTGTTAAAAAATTATAATTTTAGAAATTATTATTAACTAAAGAATACTAAAAATTAAAAAATTAATTATTAATAAAATATACAAAAATTAAAAATTAATTATTAATAAAAAATATTTAAACTAAAATTTTTATTGTGTCAAATATACGATTAATAACTTTTAACTTTCGAAGACAAAAAATTAAACCAACTCGTGCACTAGATTTTTACCGGTTAATATTTCCCGGGTACTTCGGCACCAATGTTAATTTACGTTAAAGCTCCAGTGCAAGAGCATGCATAATTAGTTGTTCTTCGTTCTACTTATATGGTGGTCCTTAAAAGGACCGATTGGTTTTGTTGTTTAAATAAATGAAATTTCTCACACAGACATCCACATTCACTCCTTAACAACTATAAATACCTGACTTTACAATAAACAAAAATGGCAGCCTTTAGCACGCCGAAAGACTGACGCTCACTAGGCGTCTGAGGAAACACTTATTCCTCGTGGACGACTACACGTCGTCCGGTTTGGCCAAACCCTTACAAAACTTTAACCAAATTTTACAGAAAATCGACCACTGACTTTTTTGACACAACTAACTTTTCCAATTTTCACCACTTTCACAACAAATTTTGACAATGAAAAACATACGATATGATCAACAGCAAAACCAATCAATTACTGACTTAATGACGCGTAAAAAATGTGTTCGATCGTATATTTGACTTTTATACATTATATCACGCATACTTTTCTAATTAGAAAGGCATGCGCGACAAATCTTAGTTAAAACAAAGAAGGATATATACTTAAACTATGAGAGACTATTTAAGGGCCTGATAGTGTAAAAAACCTGCTTATCGGCCGAGCTAAACTTTATAGAATTATTTACATAGAAATTATTTACAAAAATATTTATTTAACATATATGCCGTAGTACATTAGACATTTTAGTTAGAAAAATAGAAAATTAACATAGGTTTTTCGCATAACTCTTAAACGAATGATTAAAGAAAAAAAATTTATTTTACCAAATTTAAAGATCTTTTGAAAATGCGTAATTTTAGACCATTTAGAGCTCGAAATGTGGACTCGTTAATAATTTTTTATAATAATTTATATCATTTTCATAAGCTTTTGTTAATAAAAAATTAACGAGTCTACATTTCGAGCTCTAAATGGTATCAAATTACGTGTTTTCAAAAGATGTTTAAATTTAGTAAAATAAATTTTTTTTCTTAAATCCTTCATTTAAGAGTTATATGCGAAAAACCTGTGTTACTTTTCTATTATACTGAAATTTCTATTATACAACGACATATATATATATTCGTTGTTATAAGAAAAAATAAGAAAATCAAACCCCCCCTTTTTTGCCATACGTAATATAATTATATGGATAGCCACTTATTTAAATTTTCTAAAAATGATTATTATTCTCAAAAAGAATTATCTTTTATACGAAATTTATGCTCATAATGGAATGAAAAAGTATTAAGTGGTTTATTTTGGCTCTTGCAGAAAATATTTTGAGCCATCAAAGCCATCATTAGTGCAATGTACTATTTTTTGGTTATTACAGATAAATTTTTTTTTTGTCGAAAAACTTTAGTGCCTCAAAAGGAATCCTATTAGTAAATTATTGTTAATTGAAAATAACCCGGAACCCAAATGATTAAAAAAATATTACTAAAGTAGAGTACCTATAATTAATTTTTTTTGGAATTTAATAAAATTTATAAATTGTTTAAATCTTTTTTGTTAATTCTCCCAAAATTAAGTTCAATTTTTAGTTAAATATTTTTTTTATCACATACATTAAGAGAAATCTAATATTTTTAGCCTCGATCAGCAATTTTTTCTTTCAAAAATATGAATACAATATACAATATTATAAATAAAATTATGTATGAAACTTGTGATTTAAATTTATATTTTACCAAGTGCGATCACAGTCATTCGGTGCTACGCACCTCAAGCCCTGCAAACTTTCGCATTTGATTTATTAAAACTTTATATCACTTGTTACATAAATAACTAATTCTAAAAATTAAAATTTGAAATATTAAGTTAGTGTTTGAACTGAAGAATAAATTAAAAAAAAAAATATATTCTTATCTCTAAAATAAATAAGTTGGGAGTTTCTTTCAAGAGCGTCTTTGTTCTAATAAAAAGATTTATGACCTATTGATACATTTTAAGAAAATTAAAGAGAGAAAGATTCAACGCATAAACGATTGATTTTATATCTAAGCTACATGAAAACTTTAAAATCTTTTTTAAATTTAATCTTTTTAAAATGT
Source organism: Anagrus nilaparvatae (assembly GCA_022575985.1). Lineage (NCBI taxonomy): Eukaryota > Metazoa > Arthropoda > Insecta > Hymenoptera > Mymaridae > Anagrus > Anagrus nilaparvatae. The sequence continues at coordinate 1,165,052 of JAKSXM010000129.1, forward strand.
TACTTATTATTATAAAACGTATTACAATATTTAAATTTGTGTTTTAGCTTAAACCCGCCTTTTTATTTATAAAAATTTTAAAAAGATTAAATTTATAAAAGATTTTATATTTTTCGTGCAGCTTAGGTATAAAATCAATTGTTTATTTAAAAATACATCAGTGACTTTGAAAAGATAGTGTCTATGCGCGCGACAGTACTGTCTGCCGGAAAATCCAGAGCACGTATTTTGTCGAAGATGATAAAATAATTTAATTTATTTAAAAATAAAACATAATTATAGTTTAAAACTGACTTACATGTTGAAATTTAGCTTCAGTTTTTCCGTTTAAAATTTTTCTTTGAATTGCTTTTCTTACAGAAATTTATGTCTGGGAAAAGGTGTTTTAAACAGAGAAGAAGAATCTGCTATTTCTTACATATTTTGATTTAAAATGTCTTGCTAGAAACAGATAAAGTTTATTTTACTTAAAACTATTTGAATTATTAAATAATATTAGTGTATGTATAAATTTGAATTAATTACCTTGTAAATATTGTCTATAATCCAAACTTTTGAAAAATAAACGCATAAAAAAAGTATCACAAACTGATCAAGAAAAAGCTAGCTTCACTATGTAATTTAAAAACTTTTCTGGATTATATTAATTAATATTAATAAATATCGCGCTCAGAAGTCACTTTTAAGTTTATAAATTACCCAAAAAATGTTTTTAATTAAATAAAAACATCTTTTATGTAAACAATTTTTTTAACTTAAAAGTTAGACAAAATTTAAGTTTTTAATTTTTTGCTATCAGATAAAACTTGAGATTATGTAAAAAATTAAAAAAAATAGGAGAAAAAAGAAAAAACCAGGATGAAACAAAATTTAGTTTCCTTTTTACCCTCTCCAACGATTAATTTTAGTAATTTAGAAAAAAGCTATGGCGCTTATGTATACGCGCATCTAAAAAATTTAAAGCAAGAGAAGGGTTAGTAATCTAACTAAAGTAATACACGGCGATCGTACCAAGCGGGTCGCATTGTTTGTGTATTGGTTGACCAATCGCATCCAAGATTACAAACATCAACAAATAGCGATGCGCCTAGTAAAAGTAAAAAATGTCCCGCTCGGGATCACCATGTAGCGTTTTAATTAATGGAGTAGGGATGAAAGTTTTGTACTTTATTATTTTAAAAATTCTTGCTCTGTTCACTTCTGAATGTAATTGGTCACAGCGTTAAATGAACCTTTGGGTCTTATCGTTTCTTATAAAGTTTAACTTCTTAAAATTAAGAAGTTCTTTCCTAGAATTTATTTAAAAATCTTTGTTCGCGATCTCTTATTTTCATACAGCATCACATACCTTCAAAGTTTATTGTAAAGACTACAAGATACAAAAGTAAGTTTATTTATTTTATTATAAATGAAAATTTCTTATAATTTCATGAATATTAAAAATTTATTAAATATTTTTAAATATAGTTTTTTAGAACAATGACTGCTATTAAATCAGCTAAAATCCAATTCCTAGACCGAATGGAAGAAAAATTTGATGTTTCGATATCTGAAATTCAGAATAAAGTACCTGTGTTTTGTAGGTACTGTAGTTTTCCAAGTATTGTCAACTACTTTAATGGATTTTATTATTTTTTTCGGTCTCCCGACTTGTCTTTTTCCGATTGGGTTGTCAAAGGAACCTAATGCACTTTTATTTATCACTATTTTATGTATAGAACTTTTCGTTTCCATTGTCTTATTTTATTCAACTGGTCAATATTTAATAAACGTTAGTTACGTACTGAAGTGGTAAAAAAAAATTTTTATTTATTTAAATTGAGTATAAGTTTCGAATTTTTAAAGAAAGGAATTCTTAGAATTTTGCGTGAGACGATAAGTAATGTACTTTTTACTTTTGCTGAGTTAGAATAACTTAAGGAGATAAAACTTTAGCTATTGAATTTGTATTTAAAATCATATAGTCTCACTCGAATTTTTATGATTTCTTAATTTGTTTCTAAAAAAAAATTTTTTATAAAAGAATTTATTGAAAATATTGAAAAAAATCATACAGCTTTGACAGATTTTATCACTTTTGACTGATTTATAATAAATTAATTTACTTTGGAAAAGCAATAATTTCTTGAAAATATTGGAAAAAAAATTGTACAATTTCGATAAATTTTATGATTTTTGAATGATGTCTATTAATTTATGGGGTTAAAATTAATAAATTTTATAAATTTCAATTCATAAGCTAAAAATTTATTAAAATTATTGGGAAAAAATTATACAATTTCTCTAAATTTTATGATTCTTGAACTATTTATAGTAAAAGGGTTAAAAGTTGTTAATTTTTATAAATTTTAGTATAATTTAACTTATAGATTAAGAATTTATTTAAATTTTCGGAAAAAATCGTATAATTTCTATTAATTTTATGAATTTTGAATTATTTATAAAAATTTAAAGGGTTAAAATTGATAATTTTTATAAATTTTTAGTGTAATTTAACTTATAAATTAAGAATTTATTTAAATTATTGGAAAAAATCGTATAATTTCTATTAATTTTATGAATTTTGAATTATTTATAAAAATTTAAAGGGTTAAAATTGATAATTTTTATAAATTTTTAGTGTAATTTAACTTGTAAATTAAGAATTTCTTTAAATTATTGGAAAAAATCGTATAATTTCTGTTAATTTTATGAATTTTGAATTATTTATAAAAATTTAAAGGGTTAAAATTGATAATTTTTATAAATTTTTAGTGTAATTTAACTTATAAATTAAGAATTTCTTTAAATTATTGGAAAAAATCGTATAATTTCTGTTAATTTTATGAATTTTGAATTATTTATAAAAATTCAAAGGGTTAAAATTGATAATTTTTATAAATTTTTAGTGTAATTTAACTTATAAATTAAGAATTTCTTTAAGTTATTGGAAAAAATCGTTTAATTTCTGTTAATTTTATGAATTTTGAATTATTTATAAAAATTTAAAGGGTTAAAATTGATAATTTTTATAAATTTTTAGTGTAATTTAACTTATAAATTAAGAATTTCTTTAAATTATTGGAAAAAATCGTATAATTTCTGTTAATTTTATGAATTTTGAATTATTTATAAAAATTTAAAGGGTTAAAAACTTATATCTTTGCAAATTTTTATAAAATCTAGTATAAAAATTGAGATTTTATCAATTGATAAGAGAATTTATAGTTAATTTAGAAAATCGTGAAATTTCGTAAATTTTATGATTTTTATATGAAAATATTATAATTTAAAGGGTTAAAAACTTATAATTTTGCAATTTTTTATAAAATCTAGTATAAAAATTGAGATTTTATCAATTGATAAGAGAATTTATAGTTAATTTAGAAAATCGTGAAATTTCGTAAATTTTATGATTTTTATATGAAAATATTATAATTTAAAGGGTTAAAAACTTATAATTTTGCAATTTTTTATAAAATCTAGTATAAAAATTGAAATTTTATCAATTGATAAGAGAAAATTTTAAATTTGTATGAGAGTACAGAAATTTAAAAAAAAAACTATATTATATCGCCTCTATTGAATTTTTGTTAGTATTTTCTGATGGGTATTTACATAAATGATGCTGTATGTCGTTTGTGGCAGCAGTGTCAATCAATATTTTTCACATTCGATATTCCTTCTTGTTTATACATACATATAATTTTTGTCGTCTGTTATTCTCGTTACTGCACGAGGTATTGTTTATCTTTTGTATAAGTAGATTAAAGTTTTTATTATATGAAAAAAAATGAATAATTTTGCATTAATTCTTTTCGGTGAGTATATTGTGTGAATTATTTTTTATTATTTGTTGTTTTTAGTTTATTTATTTAATTTTTTTATACTTATTTTGTTACAGGAGTAGTTGGTGTAGTCCAGGCTCTATGTCCTCAGGGTTTGCATTATATTTCTGGCGAGTGTCGTCCTTTTATATCAGGTAATAATTAAATACTTTTTTAATAATTAAATGGAAGGGGTATTGATATTTTTATTTGTTTTTAGCTGGAAATGAGGAGAATTCTAGTTATATTCTTTGGATGGTTTTATTTTTCATTTTCATCCTGGTGTTGTTGCTATTTACTCTAGGATGGTTTTTTTGGAGGAGGTTTTTTTCTGATTCAGTTGAGGATCGAGTGTCTTTACGTTATCCAAATCTTTTTACTATTATTTTTAGGAAATAATGTAAATAATATGTAAAATAAAATCTTCCTTTACCATAATGTATTGTTTATAGATTTATTTATTTCCTTGACTTTATACTGGTATTTATTTTAATACGTTTATTAAATAGTTTAAATTTATTTATTTAATTTTTATTTGTTTATTTATTTATTTATTTGTTCAAACATTCTGCTAGTTATAGTCCATTAAAAATAATTATTGGGTTGACTTGATTTTGTGGTTTTTAATGTTGTAAAGCTATTTTTATTCCGAAAATTGTGTTTGTTTTTTGTTTTTTATTTTTACGTAAGTTTTCCGTTTTTCGTCCAGGTTTTTTGTCTTGTGCGGTCAAATTTCGATTAAATAACTTAGATTTGATTTTATTTAGTGTATTTCATTGTCGGGAAGCTATTTTTATGGTGAAAATTGCGTTAGTTTTTCGTTTTTTATTTTTACGTAAGTTTTCCGTTTTTCGTCCAGGTTTTTTGTCTTATGCGGTCAAATTTCGATTAAATAACTTAGTTTTGATTTTATTTAGTATATTTCATTGTCGGGAAGCTATTTTTATGGTGAAAATTGCGTTAGTTTTTCGTTTTTTATTTTTACGTAAGTTTTCCGTTTTTCGTCCAGGTTTTTTGTCTTATGCGGTCAAATTTCGATTAAATAACTTAGTTTTGATTTTATTTAGTATATTACATTGTCGGGAAGCTATTTTTATGGTGAAAATTGCGTTAGTTTTTCGTTTTTTATTTTTGCGTAAGTTTTCCGGTTTTTGCCCAGAAATTTTCCATAATAGGTCCAATTTTGAAAAAATATTGATGAAAATGGTTTTAATCTGTAAAAATAGTAGTTGGCAAACTGATCAAAGCATAAATTTTAAGTAGAAAATCTTATTTTTATTTTATTTTAGTTTTTTCAATTTTTGTCCAGATTTTTGGCATTTTTATGGCAATTTTAATAAATAAACTTTAAAAATGATTTAAATTAGTTAAGAAATTTATTTCATTGTGTAATTATTAATAATTATTAATTAGTAAATTTTTATGATTTTTTTTTTTAAATTTTCAAATCTATTTTAAAATTCGCGGTTAATTTTAAGTTGGTACATATTTACAGACTTAAAATTGTTTTTGGAGTAGTGTACTGCTACGAGAAAATAAAACGTGACCGGCTTTTTAGTGTATATTCTTTTTTAGTTAATTAAAGTGTTTTATTTTAAAATATGCAGAATCAGGTAAGATTTTATTGTTATTTTATTTTTTTCGATTAGTTTTTCTTCAATTTGTTGTTTTAATATAAAATTTTATATTAAAATTTATAATTATTTTGTGTCGGAAAGATAGTTAGGTTATGTTTTTGTTATGTTAGATTTTGTTTGTGTTAGTGTGTAAAGGTTGGGGTGTTGGTTGGAAAAGAAAACTACAGAGGGAACAATAAAATATATTTATTTCTAGGGATAGCGGGAAAAATGAATTTTTGTGAATTAGCGGTACGGGAGGGTTTTATAAATTTTCTGAAGTTAGCGGGACGGAAGGTTTTTTATAAATTTGTAATGTTAGCGGTACGGGAGGCTTTTTATAATTTTGTAAAGTTAGCGGTACGGGAGGCTTTTTATGATTTTTTAAAGTTAGCGGTACGGGAGGCTTTTTATAATTTTGTAAAGTTAGCGGTATGGAAGGGTTTTTATAATTTTGTAAAGTTAGCGGTACGGGAGGCTTTTATAAATTTTCTGGAGTTAGCGGGACGGAAGGTTTTTTTATAAATTTATGATGTTAGCGGTACGGGAGGCTTTTTATAATTTTGTAAAGTTAGCGGTACGGGAGGCTTTTATAATTTTGTAAAGTTAGCGGTACGGAAGGGTTTTTATAATTTTGTAAAGTTAGCGGTACGGGAGGCTTTTTATAATTTTGTAAAGTTAGCGGTACGGGAGGCTTTTATAAATTTTCTGGAGTTAGCGGGACGGAAGGTTTTTTATAAATTTGTAATGTTAGCGGTACGGAAGGGTTTTTATAATTTTGTAAAGTTAGCGGTACGGGAGGCTTTTTATAATTTTGTAAAGTTAGCGGTACGGGAGGCTTTTATAAATTTTCTGGAGTTAGCGGGACGGAAGGTTTTTTTATAAATTTATGATGTTAGCGGTACGGGAGGCTTTTTATAATTTTGTAAAGTTAGCGGTACGGGAGGCTTTTTATAATTTTGTAAAGTTAGCGGTACGGGAGGCTTTTTATGATTTTGTAAAGTTAGCGGTACGGGAGGCTTTTTATAATTTTGTAAAGTTAGCGGTACGGAAGGGCTTTTATAATTTTGTAAAGTTAGCGGTACGGGAGGCTTTTTATAATTTTGTAAAGTTAGCGGTACGGGAAGCTTTTATAAATTTTCTGGAGTTAGCGGGACGGAAGGTTTTTTATAAATTTGTAATGTTAGCGGTACGGGAGGCTTTTTATAATTTTGTAAAGTTAGCGGTACGGGAGGCTTTTATAATTTTGTAAAGTTAGCGGTACGGGAGGCTTTTATAATTTTGTAAAGTTAGCGGTACGGAAGGCTTTTTATAATTTTGTAAAGTTAGCGGTACGGGAGGCTTTGTATTTAAATTTATTGATGAATTATTAGAAAAAAAATTTTTATAAATTAGGATATCAGTGGTCGTTTACATTTATATATATATATTTTTTTTGTTATTTTATAGAGAAATAGTATGCCGTTTAGCAAAATGGGGCCACATATAGTGTATCCTGATGACGTAATTTTTGCTGGTATGTTTGAAACTACTTTAGCGGCACGTTTCCAATACTGGTTGAAAAGTGTTAATGCTGGTTTATTTTCCTATTCTACAGTGATTGTTCGTATATATAAAAATTTTATACTAAAATTTTGAAATGTGGGAATTAAATTTTTATTAAATAATTTTAATTTATTTGTGTAGTTTCGAGGTTTTGGAGAAGTGGTGGATGCTGATTTGGTTCAGTATATTTTTGATCAGTTGCCGGACTTACTGACTGACCCTAATATTGTTAGGGTAAATCAAGCTCAATATGACTTTAGATTTGAATCTATGGAGGAGTTTTCTGGATTGGGTCGTATGAGGTCCGATGAAAAAATGCCGGAGGATGCTGTTCATGATTTTGCTCGTAAAATGCAGAGTAGTGAGCCCTATCCCATGGAATCAATGTCTTTGGAGGAGGTCATTAATTATAGGGTTCGGGATACTAGTTCTAAATTTTACATGCGGGATTAAGAGGGTGTTTTTGGTCAGGTCCAACTTGATTTTCAGCAGTATCTACCTAATGGGGAAAGGGCTACCGTTCAAGTTTACGATGTGTTGCCAACTGCACTACCCAAAAAGGGATCTGAAGGTTTTTATTATATAGTTATATATATTTTATAATTATATTATTTTTATTTTTATATATTTTTGTTTAGGTTTGAAGAGTTCTATGTTTTTGGCCGGAGAAGCTAGAAGTTGCTCTTCTGTTCATATTGAAAATGGGCAGATGGCTTCCGTAAACTTAATTATAACAAAAGATGGCAGGAAATATTGGTTAGTTCTTCCTTACTCGTCGACTAGGCTATATAATGAGGTAGTTCGAAAACGAGGTTTGCAAACCAATAAGTGTCAAAACAAACGGGAAAGTGACAATTGCAAAAATGGGAAACCTTGTAAAAACTGTTCATGTAATAGGTCGCCGTTACATGGGCCAGGTTTTTTTCCTACTATAGAATTTTTGCAAGAAAACAACATTCCTTATTATTGCTTTGAACAGCAAGCGGGAGACCTTGTTTTTACTTTGCCAGGAGTGGCTCATGTAGTAATCAATAGGACAGCTAATGTGTGCGAAGCGCGCAACATTTTACCGTTGATATTAGCGAAAGATCATCGTCAGGACTTGGTTTGTGGTTGCAGCCCGCGTATTGGCGGTCGAGTGAAACGTGTTCTAACGCTAAATTCCGGACCATTGGAGATCCCTTTTGATCGCATTTGCGAAAAATGTGATCGATATTTGTATGATTGCACATTAGCTGTTCACAACAATGAGGTCCATCGAGATAATCAGACTAATGAACTTGAACGTCAGAGTGAGGTTCAAGATCAAGATGGAGATGAGTATCCAGTTGATGATATTCAAGAATTTACTGCTAATGAACAACAAGAAGAAGGTCATATTGCTCAGTCTGATTCGGAATTTTCCAATTTTTCTGTTGATGTGCCTGAGTCGGATAATGGAAGTAGTGTTATTGAGGCAAGTTCCAATCCAATTAGGCTGATGTCAAATCAATGTGATTTTGGGGATAACTACCTTTCTGATCCGATGGATGCGATTATTGGTTCGGTTGGTTCTGGGCCAGCTAATTTATTGGAGCTTGATGTTTTATCAGAGTCAGGCGATATTGTTTTATCTGCTTCCGAGGATGTTAGTTTAATTACTACTACTACCGTTTTCGATGAACTTGTTATGTTGCCGGCTGAGTTAAAAGATGCTGAAACTGAGGGGGTTGATAAATTGCCAACTGGAGTGAAGGAAGCTAATTTGGCTGTCGCGGAGATCGAAGAAAATGGTAGCTTGCCATCCGGATCAAGGGAGGTTAAAAAAAAGGGGTCCAGAAAACGTAGTAAAAATTTTCCCACTACCGGGATTTGTAATGATGCAAGTTTTGTATGTGACGTTTGTGGAAAAACATTTGCTGTTAATTGGAGACTAACTAAACATACACGAAAAGTTCATCCAACGACTGCTGTTTTTGAGTGTGTTTATTGCTCGAAAAAATTTAAAAATAGTGAATACCTCAAAGATCATGAGTTGATTCACACAAACCAACAGTTTGAATGTGGCGTCTGTAACCAATCCTTTTCTACCTTAAGGTATTTGGGCCGCCATAAGATGTCACATTCAGGGCTTAGTTGTGAGGTTTGTGGTCAAACATTTACCCGGAAGGATAGTTTGCAGCGGCATAAAAAGAAATGCGGGTAAATGAAGCATAATAAATAATTTTGGCTTAAATTTGTAATTATTGTATTAATAAATTATTATTTGATAACTGTTAATTTAAATATGTTTATAATTTATTTTTATTTCCTTTAATCCTTATAATTTAATTATTTTCGTAATATTTTAAAAGTTGAAAGGAGTTATATTTTTATTATAGAGCACTGTTATTATTATTAAATTCTTTGAAGTTCCGTAAAAATTTCTTTCAATACGTAGATTAAAAATCTTGTTTAAAAAATTTTGTTAAAAAAAAAGGGTTTCTCGTAAAAAAATATAAAAAAAAATCATTCTGTTTATTCTTGGGATAGCTGATTCATTACTTTTTTTTTTTTTTTGTTAATGTGATTAAATGTATAAGCTTTCGATATATATATATGGCATATAATATTATGTGATAAATATGTAGACTTAAAGGTGGCTTTTAGTAGTGTTTATATTATATATTTTTATCGTTACAGGTCATATTTCTGTTCATAAGATAAATTAAAAAAAATTTGTAGGTGTAGGCTATTTAATAAAAGATTAATATAGTTTTGTTTGTAGCATTGAGTAGAGTATTTGTCAAAATTTCTCTGATCTTTTTCTTAAAACCATGTCAGGTTTTTCTTTTACATTTACTTATTTAAAACGGATATTAGCAGAAGAACAAGTTTCTTTGCTGAAGGAGTATTTACGGCAGATGGAGGGCTGCCACGAAATTGAGTTTGAGTGGAGGGTTCAGCTTGAGGAAAGGCTGAAGGAAAAAGATGAGTTATTGGAAATGGAAAGAAAAAAACAATTAATTTTGTATAAGAAACTGAAGGAAAAGGAAAAGGAAAAATATTCTCAATATGTTTATTTCAAAAATCTATTGTCCAAAAAAGATAAGGAGATAAAACTTTTAAGAGATGAGAAAAAGGTTATTATATTATTATATTATTTTAATAGATAATTTTTTTTTTTTTTTTTTTTTTTTTTTTTTTTAATTTTTGTTTATGTATTTGATTCTAGTGTGACTAAATATATACAAATATGGAACATGTGGCATTTAATACTGTGTGTGTGGAAAATGAGGGAAAAAATTGCATTAAGATTTATTTGACAAAAAAGTTTTTAATATAATATGTCATGTATTTAGTTTTTATCTTAGGTTGTATTGAAACTTGTGAAATGTCATGTGTTTAATAAAAAAAAATTTTTAAATTGTTTAACTATAAAAATGTGTCTATATTTATTTAAGAAGCACGTTTTAAAATGAAGATAATATGTTTTGAAAGTTTGGAAATTTGGCTATTGTTTTAACTTTTACAGATGACTGTATTTTATTGTATTTTATTTTATTGATTGCTGGGAGTTAAATTACATTTGAGTAAGTGTTAAAAAAAATTTTTTTTTTTTTTTTTTTTTTTTGTTAAAAAAAATTATAATGAAAGAGAGGAAAAAAAATTGTATGTATACATAAGAAAAACTAGCTAAATTAAAATAAATAGTCGGACTAAATGTATTATCATTATAATTATTATTTTTAAATTTTTATGAATGAAAGGGGGAGAGGAAAAAATTTTAAAACGATTTAATGCATACATACGTAAACATGTGTTTCTATTAAACATACTTATAATGTATGCGTGTTCTAAGTATTCTGGGTCGAGTATAAGGTGCAATTTACAGTGGTGCCGGTTATACGAAATAAAGAATAAAAAAAATATAAATTTATGTTCTTTACTTTTTTAAAAAATAGGACTTTGCTTGAATTTAAAAAAATTATAAATTGTGTTTTTAAAGAAAAAAAAATTTTTTTTTTTGTTCAAATATGAATAAGTGGGAGGAAAAAAAAACTCTCTTTTATAAAACTTTTATTATTAATCCTCAATTTCAATATTTTGTGTTAAAGAAAAAATAATGGAAAAAGGATTCTGAATGTAATTAAAAAAAATTTTAAAGGTAGAAGTTTCTTGAAGCACGTTATAAAACATTCCCAAAGCGGTGACCAGAAAAGTAGGGGAAGCACAGTACTGTGGAGAAAATTTCATTATAATTTGAGAGTAGGGAGAAAAGGTAAAGTATGTTATTACGCCTACATACTTGGTGTTTTGGGACATCAATGATCCATGAAAGTTCAAAAACCGCTATACCTGTACCGAAATTCTGAGGTATTTGATTTCTTTGGCATAAAATGTCAAAAGAAATTTCTTTTTTAGGGGTAAAACATTTATTTATTTCCCCGTCCGGTTTATAGGCTCTCGGAAAATCTTATTATCATTCATACAGGGATGATACGTCAGTTTCCCAGCACAATGCAAGCAGGTGATTGTGTCATCACTGAATCGATTTCCCATAGTAAGTATGTGTTTTATCGGCGAACATACTATAGTTCTCCCGTTCTCTTTTCTTTTTGTAAATTCTCAATCAGTTGCGTCCCTTTATATGCATTTATTATTTTTTTTTTTGTGTATAAAAAATATATAAACGACCTTTTCCTTTTACAAAAAAACATCATTCATGCAATCAATAAAAAATCTGACTGTGACAAACTTGTAGATTCATATAATGTTATCATTGACAAAATATCATAAAAAATTTTTGATATTACACTAAAACCTCATTACTACCAATCATAAATAACTGTACTACATAATTCCAAAAATTACGTTGGCAACCTGTAAAATGTACATATGTACTCTCAATATAGCATTTACGCCACTAACACATTTAAGAAAACATTTTTAGATAGGCATGCGCATTATAAAACCAGTTCAGTGATTTAGTAACTTTAAATCAACGTGCAATATTTTTATTGTTATCTTTAATTTTAATAACAAAATGTTCATTTATAAAAAAATGTTAACTAGTTATAAGTACAGATTATTTATATATTTATATTTATATGGACAATTTATATTGACGTTATATTAATTTTTATATACAATTAAATGTAAATACCAAAATTATCAATTATTCGTTATAGTAGTATATATATATACATATAAACATCTTTCTAATTTTATATTTTTATGTACAATAATTGTTGTAGATCCCTGAAGAGGAGCAAGATTTTATGCTCGAAATATTGGATTTAATTTAAATAAATAAAATAATTGTCTGGAAAAGGTCGTTTATATATTTTTTATACACAAGTTTACTCATATGACCAGACGTTAAAATTCAAACATAAAGATTTTTTTTTTTTTTTTTTTTGATAATAGTTTACATATGTAACTTTTCTAGCCAACCGATAAGGGCTGTTGCTTATTGGTAATTTATTTATTGATTTGTTTCTTTAATTTCTTTAGTATTAGTTTATTTGACTGAAATTTTAAATATTTTCAAGATACTGAAATTGAGCATGCAAAAAAAATTATTTCTGAGTCTTTGCTTTTCCATCTTAATTTCTTTAAAAAAAAACACAATTCATTTGAAATATATATAATGTTATAATTCTTATTTTGCTTATATAAAAAAATATTGGTGTCGAATTTTGAGATAATTATATTATAGAGTACTTATAAATTTTAGATTATCAAATCTTAATGGATTTAATTACGCTATAAGAAATTATGAGTCTGATTTGTTTGCACTTTTTATGAGAAAATATTTTTTTTATTTTAAATTTTATGTTCTTACGTTTAGTTATAGTTTGGTTCTTGTTTTGTTTCGCAATTAATATAAAGGAGCTTTTATTAAATCTGAGATTTTTAGTAAAAAAAAATCTTTTTAAATTTTTAGTGACAAGTCTAATTATATTTTAATTATATTTAATTATATTCTGTTATACATAAAGTTCAATTTAAATAAGAACTTATTTGTTTTTGAGAAAAATTAAAATATTTATTATTTTTATTTAAATTTATTTGAAATTTTAATTAAATACAAAACAATGGTGAGTAAGGGTTTTGAGCTTATATATTTATTTTGTTTATGCGTATATTTGTTTCTCTAAATATTGGATGTATTTATAGGTGGGATTCCATAATATTGATGATGATAGTTTCAGACTGATTTGGGATTATTTGGATTTTGAGGATCGTAGTAATTTAATGCAAGTGGATGTTACTCTACAAGCTCGTAGTCAGTTTGAGTGGAAAAGGGAAAAATCTTTAGTTTTAAGTTATGTAGGAAATATTAATGAGATTGATCAATTTGAAACAAGTGTAATTGATTTGCGTTTTCGATCTGCTGATTTTATGCTGAATATATTTCCTTCACTAGTTAATTTAAATAGATTGACTATATTGCATAAAATAATGAGTACGCGTTCCGAGCGAGATTTTAGTATAAAATTGCTTCATTGCGCATTGAAAAACTGTTTAAATTTAAAGCATTTAATTTGTTTTGGGGTTCCATTCACTGGAGAAATTTTTGGAGAGATGCATAAAAATTCCATAATTTTAAATTTACAGACATTACATTTTGATAGTGTGATGGAGTCAGCGTTTCATAGATTAAATTCGTTTTTAAGTGGATGTAGGGTTTTAAAAGATTTAAATATGCCATATCTCAAGCTTATACATCCTATTATAGATATGTATAGGGAATGGGAGATGCCAATTTTGTCTGGTACATTAAGAAATTTAAGTATAGGGGGAATGTTGTCAATTAATTTTTCGAAGAGTATTCCTTCGTTTAAGAATTTAATTACATTTATTAGCCGATCGAAAACTCATGAAATGTTACTTTTATCTCCGTTACGGGTTAGGAAATTTATAACATGTCAAGATTTAGTAGAGCTTGCTATACCCTATACTAATATTATTGACATTGATTTTATAAATATTGGGAATAATTTAAAAAATTTAAAACGATTAGATATAAGTGGATGTTTTAATTTAAGTGTTGAAGGTATGAGGAATTTCAATTTGTTTGTAAATTTAGAACAATTATCAATAGGCTTTATTTATGTTTCAGGGCGTTGGTTACGGGGGTTGGGTAACTTAAAGATTTTGCTAATAACTGAATCTTCTATTTCGTTTTTAAGAATGCTGCAGTTTGTATATGAATTGCATAGCTTGGAAAGTATAGTCATTTATAATACAGTTTATCAGTTTGAATTTTTTTATATGATAGATAGTTATTTTAAGGATGAATTTTCTGATTTCTTAAGGCTTTGGGTTAATCAAGGTCGTGTAATTAATTTTTATTTGGAAGGGTTTGTTTCGGAATATATGGGGCGATTACGCGAATTAGAGGGTATAAATGTAACATATGGTGTTCCTAATTGCTTATCTAAAACAACTGCTCATATGAATTGGTTGTCCTTTCAGTCAGGAGTTAATATATTGGTAAATAGGGATTTTCGAACTCATTACGATGACGATGAATAGAGTATTTATTTTAATATTTTATTATAAGATTTAATTTTGAAAAAAGAAAAGATAAAAAATGTAATTATAGAAATTATATGCTTAGTCATATAAATGAGTTTAAGTATTGTAAATGTTTTTATATGAAGGAAATAAAATTTTGTGAAATAAAAATTTTTAAACTTGTGTGAGTATGTTATTGTAAATTTTGGTATTTATACCGGTCCTAGAAATTTATTTTTTGTGGTATTTAAACATTATTATTATTATTATTTTTATTAATAATTTATTTATTTATTTATTATTATTATTACTTTTGATATTAGTTGTAGTTTAAAATATTTAAAATGTTTGCTTTTATTTCGTAAGCAGAAAATTCTATGGTATTTTTGATTAAATCAGTTTGATTAAATCCTAGATTTTGAAGTACTTTTCTTAAACATCTAACATCATGAATTGCATTATGAGCGGTGTTTAAATTATAATTTGGAATAAGTTCTTTTGACAAATTTTCTAAACTGTATGAAGGTTTTTTGATTTTATCTTTAATTAAATTTAATGAGTCTATGAAACCGAAAATGTTAGTTTTTAAGGCAATATCAAAATTATGTCTATATGCATCTCTAATAATAAATTTAAAATCAAAGGCAAATCCGTTATGAGCTACTAGTATAATTTTTAAATTACTTAAATTATTAATAAAATGTATAAATTGGTTGATAGCTTCATGAATTGAAATAGTAAAAACTTCTTGATTACGTACAAACATTCTATTATTGTGAATCGTAATTCCTGTGGTTTGTATAGATTTTGGGTGCATACGTTTATTGTTTGGTAATATGTATACGTTAAATTCCTGATCATAGTATTTTGCGGCAATTTGGATAATGTCGTCTTGTTTTTGATTGAATCCAGTTGTTTCAATATCTAAATATACAATAGGAAGTTTTTCCATATTGTTTTATTTCTTGGTTAAAATTTTATAAATTGTCTAGTTTTTCTTTTGGTTTCCTTGTCGTTTGGAAAAGTTTTAATCTTATCTTTCTTTAAATCTTATAGTTCTGAAGTTAACTTTTTTCACCTATTAAGAAAAAAGGCAAGTGTGATGAAAAAGACTATGTGTAAAAGTGTATATGTGTGTAGAATAGTGCACTTTTATAATTTAGATTGAAATCATTTATATGCATAAGGGTTTTTGGAATTGTATTACCTGGAATTTTTGATAAGATTTGCTTGGTAAATGATTTTAATATATATATGTTAGAAAGAGAAAAAAATAGAAAATTGAAGAGGGGATTTATTACTGATGGAAAAAAAATTTTTTTGTATTAAAGTCTTATTCTATAGTGTTTGCTCACAAAGTATTTAGTAAGAGGTGATATATATAAATATTTTTTTTTTTTTTTTTTTTTTTTTTTTTCTATTTTTATACAATGGATACTTTTGAAAGTGTAAAGTTGGAATTACTGATTAGAAAATTGGAGTATTTGAAGAGAACAATGACTGATGAGGAAAAAAATTTTGATGCAAGATTAGAAAATTTTAAAAGTTTTGTGGAAAATAGAATGAAATTTTTCTCTGAAGTTGTAAATTGTGAAGTATCATTGTTACAAAAGCAACGTGAGAATACTAGAAATTGGTTTAAGGATGAAATTAAAGATATACGTATGAAATTTGAAAATTTGGGCGTTGCTGAGGGGGTCGTCCAAGGAAAATCTGTAAAAATTGGAGAAGAAAGAGATCCTGAACCAGATTATTCCTCAAATGAGGAGGGGCAAAATGAATCTTCTGTGGGAGAGGAAAGTGAATCTGTACCTGGTTATTCTTCAAATGAGGAAGGGCAAGGCGAAGCTTCTGAAAATCCCGAGGTTTCGCCATTTTGTTATTCACCAGATTTTTCACCTGATTCACCGAATAAAGACATTTAATTGATTTGTGGATAAAAAAAAATTTTTAAAAGAAAATGAAATTTATTTTGTAAGCTTCTTTTAAAATAAATGGTTTCTGAGTTTAAATATAAAAGTGCATATTTTTTTTGTTATTATTTTTGTGTTGTTTTTGTGTTGTTTTTGTTTTCAGAATTGTAAAAATAGGTGAGTTTTAAATTAGTTATGTTAATCGTGTTTTCTAAATCAAGCAGGGTTTTATTGATAATTTTATAAAAATTCTATTTTTCTAAGATAATTTTTCTAAAGAGCACAACGTAGAAATATATGTTTTTATTACTTGGGTGATTTTGTTAAACTTAAAATATCTAATTTTATAATAATATTCTAACTAATAATTAAAAAGATTAGTATTTTTAAATAATAATTGAAGTGTTATATATTACGCTAAATATTCGGATATAGGTGATATATATATGAGTAAAAATATGTTTTATGTATTTAATATTTTATAATATGGAATTTAATTATATATTATTGATTTTATAATAAGGTTACTATAGTCTTACATTAGTTAGATGGATTATTTGAACTTATATCTATAAATAAGTAAGTAATAAGGGTAAAATTTTAAACTTAAATTACTATTGTAGGTGTTATTTTAGAATACTTTATATTTTTTTTTTTGTTTTTTTTTTTTTTTTGTATATTTTTTTTGTACTTTTTAATTAATGTATTTATGTATTTTTTTTTTTTTTTTGTTTATTTTATTATTTTTTTTTTTTTGTTTGTTTTATACATCTGTATCGCTACTAGGAGCATCATCTAGCCAGTCAGTATTTTCTTCTGTAGGTGATTCGCAGATATTACCGGGTTCTGTAGCTTCTCTAGCCGGTTTTAGTAAATTCATGTGGACAACTTTTCTTATTTTTCCACATTTTATTTCGGCGTTATGTTTATCGTAATCTATGCACGTGATTTCAAAAAAT
Source organism: Anagrus nilaparvatae (assembly GCA_022575985.1). NCBI lineage: Eukaryota > Metazoa > Arthropoda > Insecta > Hymenoptera > Mymaridae > Anagrus > Anagrus nilaparvatae. The sequence continues at coordinate 1,182,376 of JAKSXM010000129.1, forward strand.
CCTAAAAAGGATGGTTTGGAGTGTTTTTCGCCGCTCCTGTTGTTTATTAGGTAAATTATGTCACCAGTTTTAAAATGTATTAAATTTGTTGACCTGTCATAATATTCCTTACTTTTATATTTTCTTTGTCTTTCCATAAAAATTGCATTAATACGCATTTCTGACAGTTTGGTGGTCATATCAGCAAGGTAATTATCATATAAAAGTATTTGTTCTCTAGGTGGGAATTCTGAAGGTATTCTAGCTTTGTGTCCATAAATCAAAGTAAATGGAGGGTATCCTGTGCTTTCATGTTTTGTAATATTAAATGAAAAACAGGCTAATGGCAACCATTTTGGCCAATCATTACATTCAGACATATATATTTTAAGGTAATTAATAAGTGGGGAGTGAAGTCTCTCAATGCATCCTTGGCTCATCGGATGAAACGCGCTACTTTTGTACTTCCGTATTTTGAAAATCCTTGCGAGACCTTGGATGACCTTGTTACAGAAATGTGTCCCTTGATCCGAGGTCAGAATTTTAGGAGGACCATGCTTTGTTATGACATTATTAACTAATGCTTCTGCAACTTCCGTGGCTGAAGTGCCATGTAAAGGAGCAGCTATAAAAAATTTTGACATTATGTCAACTACGGTGAGTATCCAACAATAATTTTCAAATTTTGGTAAGGGTCCATGTAAATCTATGCTAATGTGGTCAAAGGGATGAACTGGAGTGTCTGAAATAGCCATGGGTAATTTAGTTTTGACTCTGGTAGATTTGACTCGTTGACATGTTGGACAACTGCGTATAAATAACAGTACTTCATCTCTCATGTGACGCCAGTAATGCCTTTCCGAGATTTTCGCTAAACATTTGTGATATCCTCTATGTCCGCTCGTAGGAGGTTCGTAATATTGTCTAATAATTCTTTGTCTTTCTTCGGGAGGAGGTACTTGTAAATTGTCATGATAAAAAGTTGCTAGGATCTTTTTGCTTCCTAAATAATGATTTAATCTACTAATAAAATTTAATACTTGATTTGCGTTAAGAATATCTAGATCTTTAATGATTGAAATTGATTTAAAATCAAACCTGTCGATTAATGCTGCAAGATTTTTTAATGTTTTGTCTAAGTCAGTTCTCATAAACTTAGAGTCTATAAAAGGTTTGATAACTAAAGCGATTAAATTTTTATCTAATAATGGTATTACGATTACTTCGTGCATTTTTGGATAGTTACGAGTAATATCAGTAAGTCTTAATAAATTTTTTTCAATCAATGTACTCAATACTTCGGTTTGGTGTGCATCTTCAGTGATGCAAAAAACTAAATTTTGGAAACCGTGGTATGGGTGGTCTCCGGATATATCAACACATTTTAAAGGGTTTAAATTTGTATACTTAATATTTTTCTTATAGACCCATGGTGGTTTTCTAGGGGATGGTTCATGAGGGGTTTTATCTATGGGTTTTTCTTTTCCTGTTTCAGCTAACTCTTTTGATTTTTTTGAATTATTTTCGTTATGTGATTCAAGATTTTCAATTTCCATTAGGATTTTTATAGAATTTTCTGGAATATTCTCAATATTAGTGTTTTTAATTAAAGGGGTATAATGATTTGAAGCTAAATGTAAATGAAAAGTTTCAAATTTTTCACCTGCATAATAATAATTGAATTGATTTAGTTCATTATCGCAGTAATGTACACATATATTTTTCTTAAATTCTTTTGCAAATAAATATACACAGTCGCTATCTCCCCATTCTTTGTCTTTGTTTAAAATATGGAATGTGCTATCAGTATTTTCACAGTATTTTAAATAATTACTAGTTTTTAATTTATTTTTCAATTCTTTTATACTTAAATTAGTTTTTAATAAAATTACGAGGCTGTGGAATAAACAATCACCATCATTAGCTACTTTTAAATACCTAGTGAATTTTTCATTGGGTTCAGCACATTTTTCTATAGGGTTATAACGATTAAATTCATTTGGGTCATCAATTATTTTTTTATATTCAATTTTTTTATTACTGGTGGGAGCACATATTATTGCATTATCAGCTTCATTTTCTATTTCTTTAATATTTCCATTTTTATTAATATTTTCGATTTCCATATTTTCTATGTTATTATTTTCTAATTTATTATTTATTGGGTTATTTTTTAAATTATTTTTGCTTAAATTTTTAGTAAATATCGTAATTTCTGAATTTTTATCTATTACTTTGACATCTAATGATCCTTCAAATAAAATTTTATCTTGTATTTTTGCTTTATTTAATGTTAATTTACATTTTTCTGAATCAATTGATTTTAATTTATTTTTGTTTAAAATATTATTTTCTGCATGATCTAATTTATCCATTTTATGTTTTAATATATCTTGCATAATTATTTCGTTTTCAGAAGTTGTTGCAGAATTTGGTATTTCTAAATCAGAGGTGTCAGAACTGGAAGTTCTTGGTAATTTAAATGATGAGGCTTTTGAAACGCAAGGGGACATTGGAGGTGGCTTATAATTCATGCCAGGGTATTTTGGGGTAAGTGGAGGGATTTTGGGTTTATCTTTTTTTGATCTGCCTCTACCTCTCAATAGAAACGAATTTTAGATGCAAATTTTCATATATAATCTTTACCATATTTTTCGGTTTTCCAATATGGCGGACCCAAAAACTCTAAAAATACCAAAAATTAAGATTTGGGGTTTTTAAGCTCAATAGAAACGAATTTTAGATGCAAATTTTCATATTTGACCTTTACCATATTTTTCGGTTTTCCAATACGGCAGACCCAAAAACTCTAAAAATACCAAAAATTAAGATTTGGGGTTTTTAAGCTCAATAGAAACGAATTTTAGATGCAAATTTTCATATATAATCTTTACCATATTTTTCGGTTTTCCAATACGGCGGACCCAAAAACTCTAAAAATACCAAAAATTAAGATTTGGGGTTTTTAAGCTCAATAGAAACGAATTTTAGATGCAAATTTTCGTATTTGACCTTTACCATATTTTTCGGTTTTCTAATATGTCAGACCCAAAAACTCTAAAAACACAAAAAATGAAATTCCTCTATAAAATTTGGATTTTCAGTCTCAATAGAAACAAATTTCAGATGAAAAATTTCAAAATTTAACTTTGCAAATATATTTTGGTTTTCCAATAAGGAGGACCTGAAAACTAATAACACTAGAAAATCAATTTTCTTCATAAGATTTGAGTTTTTAAGCTCAATAAAAATGAAATTAAGTTGTAAATTTTACGGAAAATTTATTTTCGTTTGTTTCTGAAATTTTCGGGTCTGCCATATTGAAAAACCGAAAAATATGGTAAAGCTCAAACAATAAAAATTTACATCTAAAATTCGTTTTTATTAAGTTTGAAACCCCAAATCATACGAAGGTAATATTTTTGGGTGTTTTTAGAATATCCGGGTCTGCTATATTCGAGAACCGAAAAATATGGTAAAGGGCTAAATATGCATCTCTAATTCGTTTTTATTGTGTCTGAAAACCCATATCTTATGAAAGATATTCATTTTAGAGTTTTCGGGTTGGCCATATTGGAAAACTAATCCTACAGATGACTGTATAGTAAGTAAGTATATTTGTGATAAAGGTTAAAAAAAAATTAATTTTTATTTAAAATTAATTAATAAGTAAATAAATCATATTTTAAATCATGCGATGCGCAAAAATAATTTAATTTATCAAAAAATTAAATAAATACGTACACGTGCTCTATAGCAATCATTCACTGGTGATTTAATTTACCATCAGATCCAGTAATTTGACTAGTGGTCATTCACTAGAACTACCTACGTTACTGATCACCAATGAATGACTGCTGATTAATTTAAATTAAAAGTCAAACTGAGGTAATTTTCGATTAAAATATCTTAATTTATTGTTTTTTAAACATTTATAAATATAATATTCAATAAAAAAAAATCATTTAGCGGTATTTAATTTTTCTAAATAGAATTTCCCAGTTTGGCCGATTTTTCATACTTTTACTAAAAAAATGGCGTTTTTTCATAGTCTTTAAATAGCCTGATCATTATTATTTTTCACTCGATTGCGGTAGACATTGGGCCTAAAATAATTATATGAAATGAAAATTTATACATTTATTTATCAGATCGTGGATTAATATTAACTTTTTTATAAAATAATAACATTTAAGAAATAATAATTCATGATTCGGTCATTCACTGGAGGCCGGTCATTCACTGGTTCATCTACCTTAAGCTCATAACTTTTTTCCTTAAAAAAATGATTCAAAATAAATTATTACATCGTTTTTAGTGACCAAAAAAACTGTGAAGTACCTCCCAAAATTTTATTTTTATGTTACCCTTTAAATTTAGTAGCTATAGTCCCCGACGCTCCTGAGTCCATTTTCAAAAATCAAAAATGCTTTGGCGCTGTCCCACGACTAAATATTTTTAGATGCGGTTTACGCAGAACTTATTTTTTTATTAAATGACACCCAAAATTGCTTGAAAACCTTAAAAAATCGAAAAATTGTTTTTTTTTTGGCAGTCTGATACACATACATAAGAAAAACATTATATACATAATATTAATTAAATTCTAAGAAAAGCCGTATACATATGTTATGGGGAAAAATTATAAAGCATGGGAAATCTAGGGCGCGTTTCCGAATAAGCAATTAAATTTACTAAATGATACAAAAGTAAACCGTACAATTAAAATATAACTAAATAAATGAAAATACGAAATGATCTAACTAAAAACCGTGATCACACAAACACAAAATAGTCATGATAAAACCTTGTTGATCTTATTGCTGTTGAACTCCGGGAAATATACAAAATAACTTAATCTTGTCTCAACAAAGTCCAATAGTCCTAAATAGTCCAAATTATTTAAAATTCGGTACTTAATATACGGATTTTTACTATTTCAGTGATTGTAGATAAATTAGAAATTAATTTATCAATGTTCACGGGTAATTTTAAAATTTTAAATTTACCAAGATAAATACATAAAATAAAATAGAATAAAATTGAGCCAAAATAAATAAATCAAACCAAACGAAATTGTACGAAAAAAATAGCTACGAGACGAGTACGTCTATTATAATGTGGCTATTTCCGCCCTCTCGTAATGACCACGATTATTATTCTAAAAATCTAATATAAAACTTTAACTGTTTCTATGCAAAAGGGAGTCGTAAAATTACAAGCGCGCGTCAATATATATGTATATTATAACGATGGCACGAGGTTGATTCTAATTCCTGGGATCGCGGGAATTTATCAATAATGCTGACGAGGGGAGGTGAAAGGGATATCACTTGTAATAATAAAAACTCACTTTAATTAATTAATAAAAATATATAAACAAATCATTTTATTCAAACAATTTAACTATTTCTATTAATATTTTACACTTTATAATTAAATCTAACTATATTTCACTGTCTATAAAATTGTCTATTTTCATAATCATAAACCGCTATAATATCACTTCGAATTTCATAAAACGTAACTTTTTCATAAGACTTCTTCACGACACACACAATAATATTTCTTGTTCATTACCTTACTTCAGCAGACTCTTTTCTTGATCTAATTTCCAATTATAAACAAAAAAAAACCTTGCTTTAATTATTAAATAAACTATTTCAAAAATCCTTCAATATATATATTTCAATACAATTTCGTTGACTCCAAGCAGTAATAATAAAGATGTCCGCTATGAGAATCTTGTAATGTTTTAAAGGCTTATTAATCAATTTAGATAATATACTTTTAATTACTGATTCTAGCCGCGACAATATTATTAACTAATAATTTATTAATCAATTATCTTTTTAAATACTGGATCACTTTAATCTATTACTTTATCAATTCAATTCTAATAAAACTTTACTAATTTATCAAAACTTTCTTATTATCATTAAAAACATGTGCCTAATTCAATCAAGGTCCGCACATGAATGCTCGTTGCCGGCTCCTCTTTTTTTGTCCTCTCTCTCTTCTCCTTCGTCGCCTTTTGCGGTCACTCTATATTTTTCGTGTGTCGTGCGTGTGTGCCGCTATTACTTGTTACACAAATCAATCATTTCTTATACAAACTATCGCGCATCAATAATCTTCCGCGCACTTGTGAAATTTAGCATTTCCGGGTCTTATAGCAACGCTATAATAGCCCTCTCCTAAGGGGGGGCGTTAGGGACAAAAGCCCTCAAACATCCGGTATCATACATCATACTTTACAATAATTTTGCCATAACCCAAGCTTACACACTTTATTACTAATAAAGCCAACAACTTATAACTAACTATTTACAATTAAAATTATATTTACAAAAATTTTATTTACATGTGATTAAGAGTTAGGTTGTCTCAAGAAAATAATCTTTACTTTTCAAATTTTCATAAGCGCAAAAAATAAAAAAAATTTTCATTAACTTACATCCTTTTTACCACATTTCTCCTCTTTTTTTGGGGGGATTAGGGTAATTTATAAGGGATATAAGGGTTAATATTTCATTGGAACATTAATTTGGTCATTTTTCCGCTATTTCATGGGCAATCATTGATTTTAATATGTGTCATGAACTGTGTCATTTTTCCGCTAATCCATGGGCAATCATTTACGTAGAGTAGAGACAAGTTAATCAAATAAAAAAAACAAAATCAGGAATTTTTCCTCTATGATCTGTAAATAAATAAAAAAAAAATATTTTTAAACAAAAAAACTTTTATTTATGATTAACTGTATCTTTACTTATTTTGTGAAAATAGAATTTTAACCCAATTACTAACGAATTCTATAGTTGTATAGGCAATCCGCTAGCAATTTGTTTTATGGTAGGGGGTAATCTGTTAATATCGAATCCTGTAGCGGTTAGCTGGGGATAAAATATTTTCAGGCCCTTCTACCTAGGGTTCTACTTCCGCAATTTCTTATAAAAATCTTTTTCACAATAACTAAATCTTTAATGTCAAAAATCCTTTTTATCTAAATGATTTTATCTGAAAATCTATTCTACATGTTACAATATCAAATTCTAAATAATTTTTCAACATTTCAATTTAATTTCTATTTATTACTTTTTCATCAATAACTTTCACTATCATTTAATTTCCCTGTTAATCAATCTAATAATAATCTCTTTATTGTATCATCGTAATCTAAACTAAATATTTCTTCATTTTAATAATCTACTGAATCTAAATCTTGTCTTTCACAAAAAAAAAACTAACCTATTCTTTCTCATATTTATTATATTCAAACAGTTTTAGGCTTTGTGATTGCCTTATAAATTGTCTAAATTACAATCATAAAAATGAAAACGTTAAGAAGAAAAAAGCTTCACAAATTCTATACTAACTAATTAAAGAGCTTTGAAGTATAATTATTAGGCTTAGAAGTTGCAATTTCGGCCCTACAATTTTTAGAGAACTTAAAACCACACACCATCCCCCGCCTTAAATTCGACTTCGTCGTGCTTTTATTAGCTTTTTTATAAAAATGTTTAAACTTTTTAATAAAAAAAAATAAGTCTAAGTTTCCATTTTCTCTTTTTCATGTCCCATTTTACCCATTTTCGCAAGCTTTTATGTCGACCAATCTTAATTTTCAAACTATTTATAACAGAACTTATACCATCATGAACTATTAAATTAAAAATTTTACGTCTTTTTCTTTTTAACCTAACATAACAAAATCGATATTGCCACAGTCTTTTTAATTTTCCTGTTCTTCTTGATCCTTTTTGAGTATAATTTGGCGTACTGGTGCTTGTTACAGCGAAAATACTTATAGGTACATAATAGCTATTAGCAGAAGTACTTACAGGTATGTTAACGCTATTTATCGGGGTAGGAGAAGCAGGAGGCGGGGGTATACCTGCATAACTTGAGACAGGTACAGTCAATCTAACATCGCGTGATTCAGAGACTGTATTATTACTACTAGCATTTTCTAAATTACCGTTGCTTGTTTGTACCACTTCATCAAAAGCTGGTGTCTCGAATACCCTCTGAAGGGTTAGAGGTATTTCCCCTGCTACTTTATCATCCTGTTCCGTGTCCCTCGTATAAGGAGCTTCTGGGTCAATTTTAAGGATTTCATACCGAAATAACCTATATTTAACCTCATCAAAAGAACCTCTATGAGAGAGACCTAACGTGTTCAGCCTCTGGTGCACTGCCCACCCTTCTAACTTATTTATTGTATTTTTAACCGCTCAGACAACTCTACTTTTCTCTTCATATCCTATTCGTATTTTTATTTCAGAACCAAATTTTACTCGTAAAAATTTTTCTTGATTAGATTTTACTTTTTTAGAATATTCTTGATTGATTTGATCTAATTGTACTCGAGATTTTTGATTTTGTTGTGAAGGGTTTGCAAAACCTTGAGTTTGGTTTATTGCCTTTCCTATTCCCATTTCATTAACTGGCGATGCAAATTTACTACAAAAAGGTTGATAATATATATCCGGATCGGACTGAACTTCGCATAAATTCTTATGGGAGTTTTCAGGCACTATGAGCGGGTTATAACAATTCCTTTGGGTATGCTCAATCTTATCTGCAGGCGCTGGTATATGTTTGGGTGACGCAACTTTATCAACTGAATGACGGGTATTCAAAAAATCATTATTGCTAGTAAAATATCCTCTACGATTATCAAACTTTTTAAGAACTATTAACGGAATAGTACGAAAAAAAAGTTCTAAAACTTGTTCTAGTGAACAGCGAGGTCCAATTAAATCTAAATCAGCTTCGTTATTCAAAGGAACACGCATTGACGGATCCAATGTAAAAATTTTAAATCTGAACAATCGATAAACAAGTTCTTCATAAGAGCCTTTTGTACTCAAGCCGTAAATTTTAAGTTCACAAATAAGCTCCGGAAAATACAAGTTCCTAATCGAAAGCTCAAGAGCATCAAAATCTTCTCGGAACCACAACATTTTTCTAATACCTAAATTTCAACTTACTATTTTAATCCTATTCAAAATAATTCTCTGTCATAAAAATAAATCTAACTGTCCCATGTTCAAATATCTTAATAAATCTAACTGTCCCATGTTCAATATCTTATTGACATAGTCTAACATAATCAATTACAAAATTCAATTATAAAATATTCTTCATTGTCGTTACCTATTACTATTCAAATTAATCGTCCTTACTACTATCTCGATTGTCTATCCTTATCTACTCAAAAAAAATGTAACTAATTCAGAGATCACAAAAAAAAATTTTGTAATATCGCAAAAAAAAAATTTAAAGTTTACCAGTGAACAACCCCAACAAAAAATTCAAAGTTGACCAGTGAACAATCTTTAAAAAAAATGATTTTGCAAAAAGGCAAAAAAAAGGATTGTATTAACTGTCACTCCATATAAGTTATCTTAGTATTTTTACTGTCATTAACATTATTATTCATTTCAACAAAAACAAATTTTAACTTGATGTCCTTTACAAAAAAAAAAATTAATAATTGTAAACCGAATTAAAATTCTTTTTAAAAAAAAAAGAAATTTAGCAAACTAATTTATAAATTTAATTCAATTTTCAAACATATTACTCTACTTGCCAATTAGTTTGGTTAATTAAGTAATTTTTCAAATTCAATAAATTTTCTGTAAGGTCTTTTGTAAGAGTACCAAATTCCAATCAATATTCTCATTTACTTATTTTAACAGGAATACCGCAGTATCTTTACACCTTTTATTTTCTCCGCTAATTAATTTTTGCAGGACATATAAAGAATTTATAATTCTTTACTTTCCCCTCCCCCAAAATGTTAATTTGCAACCGCAAATTATCAAAAAAAAATGTTTGTGATAATATATTTTGGGTTGGGTAAGGTTATGCCGCAATCCGCAAAAATTTAGGAAGGTATTAATATGTATAAGTTTTACAACTCGCAAAACTATACAGGGTCAAAATGTGGTAAAAAGAAATGATATAGTAAATAATATGATAATATAAAATAAAATAATATTAATAACCATATAAAATAATAATAGAAGTAATATAATATTAGAATTAATTATTAATAATAAACTTTAATTAATATTAAAAAAATTAGGCACTTCTATTCACGAATTTTTATCAATTTATGAGATTATATAAGTTTAGATGACTTCTGTAAAAAAAAATTTTTATCCGCGTGCAGTGTATTATAAAAAAAAGAAAAATTTTTATTCTGTACACATATGTATTATTAAAAAAAAGAAAAAAAAAATATTAACTTTTATTTTTTTTCAATTTATTTATTATAAAAAAGGATTTTATTTTTATTTTAGGTAAAAAGAAAAAAGAAAGTCAAAAGGGACTCAATTTATAAGTTTTAATACACCGCGAAGAAAAAAAAAAAGAGATTTTACATGTGCCGTGACCTATACCTTCAGCGCTATATAGAAAATATATAAATTCCATATGCTTAATGCTAGAAACTTAAAAATAATTAAAACTTCACTCATACTTTATCATAACCTATTTTTGAACAATTTTAATTTTATTGACTGTAAAAAAAGTAATTTTAAAAAAAAACAAAAAATTTTTATTTTTACAAGTTCGCAAACATTCACCTCTAAAAAATCAGCAATAAAGTAAAATTAATTAATTAGTTGGGCGCCATTTATAATGTGGCTATTTCCGCCCTCTCGGAAAGACCACGATTATTATTCTAAAAATCTAATATAAAACTTTAACTGTTTCTATGCAAAAGGGAGTCGTTAAAACACAAGCGCGCGTCAATATATATGTATATTATAACGATGGCACGAGGTTGATTCTAATTCCTGGGATCGCTGGAATTTATCAATAATGCTGACGAGGGGAGGTGAAAGGTGTATCACTTGTAATAATAAAAAATCGCTTTAATTAATTAATAAAAATATAGAAACAAATCATTTTATTCAAACTATTCAACTATTTCTATTAATATTTTACACTTTATAATTAAATCTAAAATTGTCTATTTTCATAATCATAAACCGCTATAATATCACTTCGAATTTCATAAAACGCAACTTTTTCATAAGACTTCTTCACGACACACACAATAATATTTCTTGTTCATTACCTTACTTCAGCAGACTCTTTTCTTGATCTAATTTCCAATTATAAACAAAAAAAAACCTTGCTTTAATTATTAAATAAACTATTTCAAAAATCCTTCAATATATATATTTCAATACAATTTCGTTGACTCCAAGCAGTAATAATAAAGATGTCCGCTATGAGAATCTTGTAATGTTTTAAAGGCTTATTAATCAATTTAGATAATATACACTTAATTACTGATTCTAGCCGCGACAATATTATTAACTAATAATTTATTATTCAATTATCTTTTTAAATACTGGATCACTTTAATCTATTACTTTATCAATTCAATTCTAATAAAAATTTACTAATTTATCAAAACTTTCTGTTTAAAAAGATGTTTTATCCAAAGGAATTATGGTAATTAAAAAAGTGATAACACAATTGATTATAATTTAATATATATTTATTATGATATATATTGATTTGTGATATGTATATAACTGCCGTGTACGACAGACTGACTTGACTGTCGTTATGTAAGCATGGGGTGCCGACGGATGGTGAATGTAATCCCACTCTCTCTCATTAATATAATAATAATAATAATAAAGATTATAACCGATTTATTTGATCCATTTTACAACATTCCACCCACTTATTTTACGAAGTAAAATACAAAAGTGTTATATCACAAGCGGATTCAAATAAATCAATTATATTATAAAAATACAAAGAAAGATGAAAAATGAGTAATGAATTTGATGATAATGAAAAAATATATAAATATTCACAATAAAACAATAGCAAATAAATTCTTGCAATTTGTATTCTACGCAAATTGCTTATTATAAAATTAATCTTGATATGACTAGAAATGAATATAATTACTATAATTGTTATTACAATTTAATAAATATCACACAATATAATTATTATCACAGCTTAATAAATATCACACAATATAATTATTATCACAGCTTAATAAATATCACACAATATAATTTACTTTCTACATAAATTATGAGTTAAGAGTTTATATAGTTTAAAGTTTTGCATGGAAACTTTAATTATTATTGAATAAAAGGACACTAAAACTCTTTGGTAAGTTTAATACATTATAATTAAAATATATAAGTTATTCAATTTGAAACATTTATGTAAGCATTATATGATAATGTTATATGGTTGATCAATTACCGTTTCCCTCCCCACTCATTAAAAAAAGAAAATAATGAATAAATACTAAATTCTGCCACTTGCGACATAAATTCAAATTATATGTAATTTTAAGGGAAATCAGAATTAAAAAATGAATGCGGTTTAACAAATTACAAATTACTAGTATTTTTGTAAATACTAATACACAAGTTTCAAATTGAATTACTTAAATTAGAATGTAATATTGATAAATTCATTTACACACAATACATTAAATTAACCTAATATGAAATTTTATTGATAAAAATATACAAAATAAATTATTTTATTATTTTATAATTTTCCTCTCTACTCAAAAATAAATTGTGAAATATAAATGTGGTAATTTGTTACTTGGAACAAAATTCTAGTAAAAATGCGGTTTGAGAGAAAAATAGTTAAAATTATACTGAGGTTATGCAAAATCAAAAAAGTATAAAATTTCATATTGATTTACAATAATAATAAATTAAAACACGTACACTACATGGTATTGAGGTTATGAGTTAACAAAATTAATTAATTTTTACAGCATAAAATTTGAATTTAAATAAAAAAATAAAAAATTCGACATAATGGGTTATATGAAATTACAAATAAAATATTTGCTTGGATATTTTATATGTAGACCTGACGTGGAGCCCCGTTTCGTAGACAATTTTATCCTTGATAGGTCGATGGAATTTTCCATAAGTATCAGTTTTTACCGAAAACTGTCCAGTTGCCCGCAATAGGCAACTTTCGGTTAATTTTCGGAGATTTTCTTATTTTCGCAAAGGTTACTTATGTTTTTCGGGTCACTGAACACGAATATGATATTGGTTTTTACCGAAAATTGTCCAGTTGCCCGCAATAGGCAACTTTTGGTTAATTTTTGGAGATTTTATTATTTTCGCAAGGGCTACTTATGTTTTTAGGGTCGTTGAATACGAATATGATATCGGTTTTTACCGAAAATGGTACAGTTGCCCACAATAAGCAACTTTAGGTTAATTTTCGGGGATGTTTTTATTTACGCGAGGGTTACTTAAAATTAACCAAAAGTTACCTATTGCGGGTAACTGGGCCATTTTAGGTAAAAACCGATATCATATTTGTGTTCAGCGACCCGAAAAACATAAGTAACCCTTGCGAAAATAAAAAAATCTCCGAAAATTAACCAAAAGTTGCCTATTGCGGGCAACTGGACCATTTTCGGTAAAAACTGATATCATATTCGGGTTCAGCGACCCAAAAAACATAAATACCCGTTGGAAAATTCCATCGACCTATCAAGGATAAAATTTGTCTACGAAACGGGGCTCCACGTCAGGTCTAATGTAAGAATTGAGGAAAAAAAATAAAAAACCCCAAAAAAATTAGTTTTTTAATCCATTTTGAATTATGATAATAATACCACCCACTTTGCAAAATTTAGTAACAATTTAGTAAAAAATTAATAAAAACAATTGAAGAATAAACACAAAATTTGTATGATTTATTCTACTCAAAAATTCAATTAATTTCGTTTGACATGAGTAATGAGTTATAGAAAAAATAAATTAAGGACATATACACAATTGATAATATGAGGTAAAACAATAAATATATCATTTTTATAAACACAATTGTTAAAAACAATTAAACTACATTAAAAAAATCAACATTACAATAATTACATGATAAAAATAAATAAACGCATAAATTGATAAATTAACAAATACAGATATGTAAAATAAAAACTATATAAATTTTGAAAAATTGACACAAAAATACTTAAAAAATTTTTTAATTGTATAATATGTAATTATATTTGAGGTTTCACAAAAAATTTAAATTGATTTTCTTAAAATTATTTTAATTTTAACTAATTTTGAATTGAATAATAAAAAAAGGAAAAATACAAAAATTTGTGAAATTATCACACACAATAGATTTAGAGAGTTCGGCCCCAGCTTATAGATTTTGAAATATTATAAATTACAATACAATATTATTGAAAATTATGGTAAATTAAAAATATCTTCAATTGTTAAAAAGAAATAATGAAATTAATTTTTACTTAATAAATAATTAATGAAAAATTTTTAATTAAAGTGATAAGATATTTTAATTTACTTCTACATTTTTTGAAACTTAAAACTTACGACACATAACGTGCGATGTCGTCTGTTTGAATTTGCATTAGAGATGAACATGTGACAATTCTTGTGCGCACCTGCGCAGTGATAGATGACAAAAAAGAAAAACCTTTAAGTTGAATTTTTTGAGATGATGTTGCGGTGACGTCACAAATTGAAGAGAAGAAGAAGACAAAAATAAATAAAATGGATGCCACTTGATCACTTCCCCCACTTTTATGATTATGAAAAATGATTTAAAAAAATATATATGAAGGTCTTCCTATGCATTTTTGAAAAAATCTCTTCCACAAAAAAAAAAGGTTTTCACACTATGAACATTTATGTAGTTTTTTTTTTTTTTTAATAATGTTGTAAAATGGATCAAATAAATCGGTTATAATCTTTATTATTATTATTATTATATTAATGAGAGAGAGTGAGATAATATTCACCATGCGTCGGCACCCCATACTTACATAACGACTGTCAAGTCAGTCTGTCGTACACGGCAGTGATATACATATCACAAATCAATATATATCATAATAAATATATATTAAAATATAATCAATTGTGTTATCACTTTTTTAATTACCATAATTCCTTTGGATAAAACATCTTTTTAAACATCTGGCATCCCTTGTAAATAGCCGAATTGACAAAACAAGTGAAAAATTTTATACCAAATATGTGTACTCTTTTTTCAAAAAGAGAGCAACAAGTGCTCAAATAGTCAAAACGTGTACGACGCCATGTGCTTCATCGTTATTTTTGTGTTGTGAATAAAAATAAAATCATTTTATTTTAATATCATTATTTAGAGCAGTGATAATCATAAGTTCAAAAAATAAAAGGAACCGGCAAATCTACAAATTTATTTTTTTCTTTTCAAAATGAACGCCATTCCTCAATAAAAATGACATCAACATCATAAGTATTATCATCATCAACAAATTAAAATTTTATTGGAGCACATGGATCAATTTATTTAAAAAAAAAAAAAAAAAATATTTTTTTTTACATTCATTTAAAATTATTTTTATACATATTTTTCATTTTTAATCAAATTTTGAATTTCAAATTTTATTGCAATGTATCATTTTTATAAGCAAATGTCTTGTTTAACAGGTTTCAAATCAATAATGGGTCTTATTAAATTGTTTTACACTTAGAGCGTTTTTTATGCAAATAAAAAACTTAAATTTTTAAAGGTTTTATAATCATAATGAGATTTATTATTTGATATTGGGCCAAATTCATAAGTCATATATTAATTTATTGGTGTGTTCCCCAGGTACTTTGGACTCAATTCTATGGTGAAGCTGCTTTGTCAATCATCAACTTCAATCCAAATCCAAATTTCAACACAAGTCATTCTCAAGTTTATCAGCTTCAAATATCAAACCTGGGAATTTTTTTCATTATTTGCTGTCCATGATTTTCATTGATTAGTGTTAGATCATCTTTATATTAGTAATGCAGCTACATTTATTTAAATCATTAAGTGTGGTAATATTGTTTTATTAATTTATTTTTAAACACCCTCATTTGACAATTTGTAGTTTCATATTTTTACATTTTTATTTTCTGGTATGAGGGTTGTTATAAAATTTAAAAAATAAATCTTTAACCGAAAAACTCAACTGAATATTATTTTTGCATGTGGAAAAATACTATTCATTATTGTCTCATCTCATCATATCATGTGTTATTGTTATTAATTTTTTTATCATCTCATTCAAATACTGTTTCATAATGGAGTCAATTTTGACAATCACAGAGTTTTATATTCTTTCATATGAATTATATTCTTATTTTTCAAATCAATTTTTCATATTTACCAAATTAATTTTGTGTGCATGAATACATAAAATTAACAAAAATTGTTATCAGAAAACTCTGAAATAATTTCAAAAATTGATTTTTTATTTTAAATTGATTCAAGAATAAGTTTTATTGAAATTTAATTTGATGGGGTTTTGTACAATGAGTGATATCACATCTTTTAAATGAATCAAAAAACTCATTTCAGGGTTTTTATTTTTTCCCCCTTCAACGTTCAAGATTTCCAAACAAAAATTTTGAATGTAATGTTTTATCACTCATGCAAATATCTTTATTTTTTATTGATTATCACGCTGTAAATTTTTTTAAATATTTAGTATCATAATCATCATTTCATTTTTTGAAATCCATATTTATTCAGCAGTATTTTAAATTGCAATTTCATTAAATTGTTTTGGTTGCAGTTATGATTCCTGGCCATTCAAAATGTTTAATTGTTCATAAACAAGAGTGGCTAAAATTACATATAATTTTAGCATAATTTCATTTTTTCAATTTAGTTCTTTATAAACAAAGGTGGCTGAAATTACATGTGATTTTGGCATAATTTCATTTACTGATTCTCAAACATTACCAGGTAGTCATTTGATGTTTGAAGCAAGGGTGTACATACATAAACTTTTGTCTGCTTCAAAACAAATGGTGTGTTAATGTTACCTTTTGAATGGGGAGGGATTTGATTGTAGATCAGAACAACATATATTTTGTATTTCAAATCATAATTTTAATTTGGAGTCTGTGATAATTTCATTTATGTCATAGTTTATTAAAGAGTTTTTCTCATTTAGTCATAATTCATTTTATCAAACATAATCATTTAGTTTTGGGTCATTCAAGTCTACATATTGACAAAGTGGTGGATCCAGAATTAGAAAATTCAATTTAAAAGAATTTAGCATTAATATTAAAACAAATTTGAATTATATAGATTCTTAAAAATGTAATTTATGTAGAAAGTAAGTTGCATTAATTGTTCATTAATTTTTTGTTATTTATAATGTTTGTAATTTGTTATTATTTATATATTCAATTCTAGTCATATTAAAACCAATTCTATTGGTTAAAATTACATTTAAATATTTCTTGAATTATATAATTTATTATTTATTAATTTGTTTAGAAAGCAAATTTAATTTTGTATCAATTTTAAATAGTATATTATAATTTAAAAATGTAAAGATTAATTCAATTTTTTTGATATATTTTTAGATGTGCGTTTTTTCACCTTGTAAAGTGGGAGAATGTTATAATTTGAATGTATTTATAATATTGTAAATGTGATGGTGCTCGCGTCGACCCCCAAACTTTTATAACGGCGTTCCCTTCAGTACGTCGTACACCAGCATGCAAACAACATGCAAAAATGTGTCAATAAATACATTTTAAACTAAATTAATAATTGTGTGTTTATTTAATTAAAATAACACCTGCGTCAGCGTCTAAATTATTATCATTAAAAACATGTGCCTAATTCAATCAAGGTCCGCACATGAATGCTCGTTACGGCTCCTCTTTTTTTGTCCTCTCTCTCTTCTCCTTCGTCGCCTTTTGCGGTCACTCTATATTTTTCGTGTATCGTGCGTGTGTGCCGCTATTACTTGTTACACAAATCAATCATTTCTTATACAAACTATCGCGCAACAATAATCTTCCGCGCACTTATGAAATTTAGCATTTCCGGGTCTTATAGCAACGCTATACTATGCTCTCTGATGAATGACATCAGTCTGCCTCTTCGGGCACGTGCTTCTCTTCTGCTCTGTCAGGGTGTCGATCTCTGATTGGTCTGTGATTTCACTCGAATTGGGGCAGAGCGGCAATAATTTGAATTCATATTTACATTTATTCTTCAGATTCTTATATAAAAATGTTACGGGTTTTCGCCCTGTGACAATTTGTATTAAAGGGATTTGTGTCTTTATTTTCCTTGACCTTAAAATTTTTAATTTTTGTAATTTTCTTATTTTTCTAAATGTTTGCTATTGAATTTTCTACATTTTCCTGGACCAATTCTTCTGTAGTAAGCCAAACTTCAGCGTAAGTTATCTCGGCTAATGTTGAATTATTAATGTTTGCATTTTTCAGGTGCACATTTCCCTGTTTGTTCGGAATATCTGATGAATTGGACTATAAAATTTCTTTTCTATTTCATTTTTATAATAGAAAGGCATTTTTTTGTTTTTCAAAGTTGCAACTTTTTTATCATAATTTATGATCACTTTATTATCGTCCAAGAAATCACTTCCTAAAATTCCGTGGACTGATTTCACTGCAAAATCATTCTGTACAATGTGAAAGTTACATAGTAATTCATATAGTGAGATATTGTATGTTACAATGGTTTTCATCGTCTTGTCTGAAATTCCTGTAATTATTACTATTTTATTTTTGTTTTTTCATGTATGGTATATTTATCGTTGGGATGCAAGATTCATGTATCACAGGATAGGCTTGCGTCAGTATCCAAAAGTAAATATCTTACATTACCCTTTTGGTATGAGAATTTTATAACTGGAATTTTTTTAATTGCGTTAAACGATAAAGTATTATAGGTTTTTATTGATTTAGGTTGGAATTAATTGGTAGTACTTGTTGTTGTTATCCCTGAGTTGAAAATTGTCGTGGTGTTTGTGTATGACCAGATCCCTGTAACCCCATAAGGGCTGCAAACGGTTTCCCGGATTTATTTGTGAAATTTGATGTTGGGCACAGTTATTTACAGTGTGATATGGGTTAACACAAAATGTACATCCTCTTTGGTAATTTTGACCATTGTATCTCGGTCTGAAACCATTATTTCTACCTTGATAATTATTTTGAACGTTATTTTGGTGAGTATGATTTTGACGATTATTATTATTGTTGTACGAGCGATTTTGATTATAATTGTGGTTATAATTATTTCTATTTTTTTTTTTTTTTTTTTTTTTATGGGAAATATGTGAATCTTACATCAGCCATGAAGTGTTTGCGGGCCTTAAAGACCCGCAAATTTCCATGACCGCCCAGTTGCACAAAGTGCACAACTGGGAGACCACCGACGAACGCGGTCGCCGGCTACGCCCCAGATTCTTACTGGATAAACACACTTTAAACCCCCTGCGCTTGTTTTTCCCAAACCGGAACTCCCTTTTCAGGTATAACTTCAGTTTGGGACGCGCAACCTAGGCAACTGGCCGCTGCCTTCCCCCTGCCTAGTGACAGGAGAGCAATCTACGATAGAAAGCCCTCCTCCTTTTTCTTCAACAAGGTGGCCCTTACGTACTCTGCTACTTTGTTCCAGTTTTCGGAACTCCGTAGCATTTCCGGGACCACCGTCTCCGGCCTCCAAATCGGGAAGGGCATGCGCCCCTCCGAGTAGCGAACACATTCGAAGAATGTGTGCTCTACTGTATCCTTCTCGCCTGGGCAGTGCAAGCACTCCTCTGTTGCCACCTTATGCCAATGCCTCAACATGACACGGAAATACCCGTTTCCGGTTAAGAACTGGGTAAGGTGGAAATCCACCTCCCCATGCTGTCGTCCCATCCATGCCTGCAGGTTTGAGATCAGTCTGCGCGTCCATAGAGCATTCTTCTCTTGGTTCTTTTTCCATCGTTTATTCCATGCTTTCATAGAGTTGAAGCGGGCGCGAGTGGAAGCCACTTCGCGCTCATCTACGCTCTCGTAGATGAATTTCCGCTCCAACGCTAGCAGGTCGATGGGTATCACCGAAGCAACAACCTGGATCGCCTCGAGCGATACCGTATGGTACGCGCAGGCGATCCTCACTGCCGCTTGCCTCTGTACAGACGATATCTTATGTCTGTACTTGGCAATTTCTGTGGTCTTCGCCCAGACTTCTGATCCGTAAAGCAGGACAGAGTTGACGACTGACATCAGGAGCCTTTGCTTCCCTGGTTTGGGTCCCCCAATGTTGGCCATGAGCCTTGACAGGGAGGATGCGACCGACGCTGCCTTTTCACACGACCTCTGAAATTGCTCCCAGAAGGTCAGCTTGTTATCAAGCTGAACTCCCAGGTATTTCACCGATGTTCTGGTTCGGATCGTGTGAGGGTTTCCGCCGTCGTCGATAATTACATCGAAGTCGGTGGGAACCCTTCGACGGGTCAGCAGTACAATCTCCGTTTTTGGGATCGCAAGCTGGAGCCCGTGATCGCCCATCCAGAGTTTAATCCGTCTCATGACTAGATTCAACCTCTCCTGGGTCACTTCCATGTCCCTGCCAGTTATGGTCAGGGCCACGTCGCACAGTGGGCTAGAAAAAGTCAAAAGGGAACAAAATTCGGCTTCAGCGTAATTTTGACTGAAAATAAAATTTAAAAAATGGAATTTATAGGTTTTCATATATATTAAACGATAGGATACCGCTTTTTTTGAAAAAAAAATGTTTGAAAATTTTTTTAGATGTGGGAAATCAGGAAAAATTTTTTAAAATTTGGCACTAAAAAATGGGACAATCAAAATGTCAAATTTATAAAAAAAGTTTTTTGATGATATATATACATAAAAATATGCTGAAACAACCATAATTAACCTAAAAATTTTATCTAAGCTGTATGTGTCTACTATTGTAGGTGTGTTAGTGGAATATTCGAAAAAACTTAAAAATTAAAAAAAAAATCAGAGTTTTATTAATTTTTCGGATTTTTTACTTCCTAAAACGCACAAATAAAGTATATATGGGTTTTTGCATCTACCTTGGTCTTATCCTACATCTGTGTATTTGAGCTGTATGTGAGCGTGTGTAAAATTGAGTTTTCGCATTTTTAGTAGATTTTTTAAAATTTAATCATAAAGATATTAAATAATGAAATGTTTAACTTGTTTATAGATGACAAAACTATATAGCCACAAAAATACACAGATGTAGGATAAGACCAAGGTAGATGCAAAAAACCCATATATACTTTATTTGTGCGTTTTAGGAAGTAAAAAACCCGAAAAATTAATAAAACTCTGATTTTTGTTTTAATTTTTAAGTTTTTTCGAATATTCCACTAAAGACCTACAATAGTAGACACATACAACTTAGATAAAATTTTTAGGTTAATTATGGTTGTTTCAGCATATTTTTATGTATATATATCATCAAAAAACTTTTTTTTTATAAATTTGACATTTTGATTATCCCATTTTTTAGTGCCAAATTTTAAAAAATTTTTCCTGATTTCCCACGTCTAAAAAAATTTTCAAACATTTTTTTTTCAAAAAAAGCGGTATCCTATCGTTTAATATATATGAAAACCTATAAATTCCATTTTTAAATTTTATTTTCAGTCAAAATTACGCTGAAGCCGAATTTTGTTCCCTTTTGACTTTTTCTAGCCCACTGTGCGTCGTCGGCGTACCCGATCAGGGAAACTCCTTCCGGGAGGTGGACGCGCAACAAGCCATCGTGAAAGGCATTCCACAGGTCCGGTCCAAGAACCGAGCCTTGCGCGATGCCTGCACTCAAAACCCTTTCACGCCTTCCATCGAGCGTGTCGTAGAGCAGTCTCCGGTCCCGCAGGTAATCCTTTAGTACGTTACCCAGATAGCTGGGTATCTGGAAATCGTACTCGAGAGACCGGATCATGTCATCCCACCTGGCCGAGTTGAAAGCGTTTTTGACGTCTAGCGTTACCAGAAGGACGTCCTTGCCAATTGCAGGCCGCTTTTCCCACTCAGCCTTTACGGTATCCACGACACCCCGGATGGCGTCTATCGTGGAATGCCCTTCACGAAAGCCATGCTGCTCCTCGGAGAGACCACCGCCCTCCTCGATTGCCCTTCTGAGCCTTGCCCGGAGCATACTCTCCATCACCTTACCAATGGTATTTAACATACACAAAGGTCTGTAAGATGATGGAGAGTCCGGGGCTCCTCCCTTGCCCTTGTTCAAGAGCACGAGACGTGCCACCTTCCACTGCTTTGGGAACACTCCAGCCACCAAACACGCATTGAACATGTTTAACAGGATACCAGGGATTACTTTAACCGCTCTTTTGAGCACTTCCGCTGGTATCCCGTCCGGCCCCGGCGCCTTACCATTTTTCATGGCCTTTATGGCCTTGACCATCTCGCCTTCGCTGAACAGCGGCACTTCCTCCCTGGGTATCACCACAACCGGGTTTTCCCGGATGGGCCTTTCAGGGAAGAGAGCACCGACGATCCGTTCAGTCGACGCCGCGTCCATCATGTTGTCGGACCCCCGGTTTAACTTGCCCATTACGACTTTGTAACCTAGGCCCCAGGGGGTCCTTGTTTACATCATCGCGTAATGAACACAGAAATCGGGCCTTGCTTTGACGGATGGCCTTGGCCAGCCGGTGTTTGGCGTCCTTGTGTTCCTGAGAAAGCACGGCAGCCTCAGGTCTGTCCCGCGCTTTTTGCGCCTTTCGTCGTGTCCTGTGGCATTCCTTCCGGAGCTCAGCTATTTCGGGAGTCCACCAGTACACTGGCTTTCTCCCTTTCCAGGGCCTGCGGCGAGGCATCGAGGCATCACAAGCCCCGCACAATAGAGACGTTACTTTCTTAACCAAGATTTCAGCCTCATGGGGACTTGTGGCCCCTCCATGCCAAGCAGGGATGGACGGTGACTCGATTCGAAGATACTCCTCGAATCTATCTTCGTCCATTTTTGGAACGTTCCAACCCAGGGGGCGCCTCCTGTACGGAGGTCGTTGTGAGTTTCCTTCCAATACCCGGAAGGCGATGTAATGATGATCACTACCATTGTATTGATCATCCATCACCCTCCAGTCGCCTATTCTCCCGGACGCAGCTTCTGTAGCGAAGGTTATGTCCGGGATAGAGACACCCCAATCCGGCCTCTCGTAGGTAGGCCTGTTGCCTCTATTCTGGACCACTAGTTTGCACCTAGTGGCCATTTCAAGCACCATTCGTCCCCTGGGATTAGTCGTTGGCATCCCCCATTCCAGAGCCCTGGCGTTGAAGTCTCCACCAAGGATGACGCGACCAGTCACCGTTCGGACCGTGTTCTCGATGCTGGCCAGCTTTGTAGCCAGCTCTGCCGAGTTGTCGTTTGGGGAGAGATAGCAACTTATATAAGTTGTCTCCCCGCACTTGGCCCAGACGTGGCAATTCCCTTTCCCTTGTTGGGTAAGGGACGTTTGGGCTCTGCCTCGAAGCCATATGGATAATTATTTCTATTATTATTATTATTGTTGTCATGATTATAAAGTCTGTTTTGTGTATTTCGTGAATTATTAGAATTTCTTTCATTATTTTGATTTGAGTTACCTTTAAAATTATTTCCTCTACATTGGTCTGTATTATGATTTTTCAAGTTTGGATGATTTATACAGCGATATTTTTGTTTTTCTGTCTTGGTTTCTTGAGTTTGTTTTTGATTATTTTTATCTTGAAAAACTAGAACTGTTTTTTTTACTGTTGAGCATAAAGTTTCTACTTCTTGCTGTAAATTGTTAACTTTTTCTTTTACCGGTTTTGGACAATTTTCTAATTTATGGTCAGTAGATAAATATTTTTCGCATTTTTCTAGATTAATTGTATTAATTATTTCTGATTTAATTTCATTTTTAAGTTTTGGTTAAACTTTATGTCTCATTGCTTTATATTATTCTAGATAATCTTCAATAATAGTTGATTTTTTAGCAATTTCACCAATTGTAAGTAATTCTGTGTCTCAACCTAATCTGAATTCTATTTCTGATATTAGACCTCTTTTAAATCTATTTCTTGCTATTTGGGTAATTTGGGTATTAAATGTAGCTATTAAAACTTCCGCATTTTCGGCGTTATCACTCAAGAACCGCCGATCTAATAGTACGATGCTCAGCTATCGTAGTTTTTGAGATATTTAATTTATAATATTTACAATCATTTTGAACTCGATAAAATTTTTCAAAATTAAAAAACATCTCGAAACTATCGACAAATTTTATTGTCACAAATTTGTAATATTCGATTCGGCACCAATTTTTATGTATTCTCCTAAATTTTTATTCAAAACGGAAGTATCCTTAAAATTTTATAAAATATTTTTGAGGCTGTTAAAAGAAAATTTTTTCATTTTTTTTATTTTTTATGGTATTTTTAATAATTTATTAGTGTGCCTGTGTGTCTGTCCGTACCCTAATGACACAAGAACCACCAAACCAATTGACATAAAACCAGTGTCAAAATATAGAAAAAAAATCTGCGGTCTACTCAGAATCTATTCAGCTATCGTGGTTTTTGAGATATTTAATTTTTAGTGATTTTGTACTTGATAAAATATTTTTAAATTTTTTGAAATATCTTGAGACTATTGACAAATTTTACTGTCACAAGTTTGTAGTATTCGATTCAGCACCAATTTTTATGTGTTCTCCTAAATTTTTATTAAAAACAAAGGTTTTTCTTTAAAATTTTATAAAATATTTTTGAAGCTAGTAAAAAAATTTTTTTTATTTTTTTATTTTTATGGTATTTTTAATAATTTATTTGTGTGCCTATGTCCAATGAACAAAATTACATAAAAACAATGTTAAAATAAAGCGAAAATAAAAAAATGTTTATTTATTTTGGGAAAGATTAAATTTTGCGAAAATTTGGTTAAAAAGTTAGATATCTGAAAAATATGATAAAATTTTAATGTTGCCATTGGTATTACTTGATTCAGTCAATTATAGAACCATCTATTTATACATATCTTAATACTATATAATAATATATTTGAAAATTTATTTGCCTGTCTGTTTGTACTCAGTTCAATTTTTTTATTTTCTTTATTATAATTATAGAATCAATCAGAACCTATAATTTTTCATTAATTTTTCACCTACGCTGCTCTAAATTGTTTGAATGTGTTTGTATAATTATAACTTTGTAGTGAAACATGATTTTTTTAAGCAACGCAAACAGAAGTAAATGCGACATCACCTATACTAGTAAATTAATATAACGTCAATAATAATTAAAATAAATACAATTAATCTGTACTTATAATTAATTAACATTTGCATATGATGAAACATTTATAAAAAATATAAAATCTTTTTGAACATTGCTAAAAATTTTATGATGTTCAGAAACTGTAAAACTTGAACATTTCCAAAAGTACGAGAGCTGAGTTGCAAAACTATGGCAAACGTCATCCGCAGACTTTTTTTTTTTAATTGTACACTAGTTTTATGTAATTAAGTTCACTTATTTGACCCTGATGATGGTACACACACACAAACTCACACACCCACACATACATCCATACGCACGCACATCCGCACACGCACGCACACATGGACGCATTAATTATATTGATACCGATTCTAAGTTAATTGGAAAAAAAAAATAAATTTCGCTCCCTGTTTTATCTAATTTTGACTGATTTTGGTAGAATAAAATAATGATTGTGGTATGGGCGCTTAGTTGAATATCACATGTCAGAATTTTTTTTGGGAAAGAATGACACATAGGCCGACACTCTGGGAAAATTTGAGCAAAATTATTCGATGCGAACTTGACTTTCGGTCGAACGTTGAAAATGAAACCGGAAGTGGCCCAAAAAGAAAACAATTATTATATTAGGTATTTAATACTTAAACTTAAACTTGTAACGATTTTTTGCAAAAAAGTCATGATAATTTTTAAATATTTTGATATCTATTCTTGCAAGTATCTTCAATCTTACATGCACAAAAGGATATTCAATTCAACCCTGATCGAACACAGCTGCATGATTTCCTTGCACATGTTTTGCAGTTGCAACTTGGTACCAACTCTTCTATAAGTGGGTAAATATTATTACAGACTTTTGCAGGAAGCAAACAGTCCTCACTTTTAATATAACCAAAACCAGTTGGATCTAATTTTTGCATTGTACTATCTAACGAATGTATTTTATTGTAAGTTGCATATAATGCTCGTAAAATATGCAACCTGATAGATTCACTGGTTGGTGGTAGCTCTTAAATACCTAATTTTATATCTAATACCAAATGTAATACAATACTTTTAAGTTTTTTTCATTTTATATGCATTACTAAATGTAATACTGTTAAGTTTTATTCATTTTAATTACATATTATACGATATTATTAAAGTAAAAATTAAGAGATTACTTTAAAACATTTTTGCAAGTATTAAAACTATTTTTTTTTAAATTCTGAAAAATTAATCTAAAACTGCCTATTGTGGGCTAGCAGTCTGTTTTTTGTAATTATAAAATTATAATTATAAAATTATAAATTCATAACACTACTCGTTTAAAAAAGTAACGTGTTATGAAATACCATTAAAAGGATGAGAATACCCGTGAATCGCCTATTATGGGCCACTGGACATTATTTGTTAAAAAAAGATCTGTTATTTGCGTTTAGTGACCTGAAAGCCACAAGCTGTAGAAAAAAGTTGGTATTAGTTCATAAAAATAGCTTAAGCTTAAATTACCCCAAAAACGTTAAAAACAGCCTATAAATTCCTATTATGGGCTACTGCACCGTTTTTAGATAAATTAAAAATAATATGTGTATTAAACTACCTTAAAATACTCAATAACCAGAAGCTTTAGATAAAAATTGGTATTATTTCATAAAAATAGCTAAAATTAGCCCAAAAAGCGTGAAAAATAGCCTGAGAATCCCTATTATGGGCTACCATTTTTTTTTATATGAGTAAATATACTATATTATATGATAATTAGGTATAGAAACCCAAAAAACATTAGGGTAGTGTGAGAAAAATGGTAATATATTAAAAATTTTAACAAAAAATGGCAAATAAACGTTAAAAATAACCTAAAATGGGCAATTACGCAAAATTGGACCAGGTTAGGTCAAAACGGACTTCAGATTTGAAATTAACGACCCCAAAAACTATATATACCGTTGAAAAATTCCATGGACATACTTTAAAAAAAAATCGCAAATAAGACCATGCTCCAGGCCTATACTATTATTAAAAATTAGAAATTTACTTATTTTTTTCTTCAAAACAAGGAAATGTTATAATTATAGATTAAAAAAAAAGAATCAACATTTTTTCTTGTTTGAAATTGAGTTTTAGTATCCAGGAGGGCAGCAATTTATATTCTAGTTTGAAAATAAGGAGTATACTAATTTCTTGTTTTGAATCTAGGAGCGATCTATTTTCTTATTTTAAAACTATAGAGGAAATACTTAATTTAATAACTAATAATGAACTTTTCTCGACATTTTCTTATTTTAAAACTAAGAATCAACTATATTTTTTATTTCAAGAGGTGATTTAATTTATTCTTCTCGTTTCCAACTAAAAATCAAGTAATTTTTTCTGCTTTTTATGTTGCAAATTCATTTTCATCAGTTTTAAATTTATTTGCTACATTATTGGTAAACTAAAATATATATATCAGCGTGTGAATGCTTTTGTTTTCTTTCCTTTAATAAATAAAAATTTTGAAGAATTAGCATATCTACGGCTCATGTCTAGAAAAGTAAAAAATTGCCTAAATCGCAAGTAAATTACCTTCTGAAGCGTAGCCGAAGATGGTAAACTGCGATTTGGGGTATTCTTTATTTATGGACAAGGGCCATATAAAATTTTTCTGCGACAGTAGCGAGAAATTTTGATTTTCTTGTCCAGGAAATCGTATTTTCATAGCTACTGTACAAAAAAAAAATTTTTTTCTTTTACTAACAACTTTTTTTTATTTCAATTTTTCGACTTTTAAATGCTGATCTGCCAGTGCCAAAATGGGGATTTTATTTACATAGTTGGTAAAGACAATAAACTTAAAAAAATAAAAGGAAATAAAGGAATTGTTAGAAGGATAAAAAACGATATATACTTTTATGGTTTAGTCTATATTACTTAATTCAAATATAAAGGGCATACTATTTTATTTATTATATTTAAAGTCTATATTGTCAACAAAATTTTACATCTTCAAAAAATATTTAAAGGAAACTATAGATTGCTAGAAATTCCTTTCCTTCGAGCTTGAACAACTCCATATACAATAGCTGCTAGACTTCGTGAAGTGTTTCGAGTTCTTAAGGTCCCTCCTGATCTATGAAGCCCTTCGCCTAGTACAAAATGAGTAATCATTGTCCCTTTTCCTTTTACTTCGACAGGTCCACGTCTTACAGTTTTATATCCTTTGGTTTCTAAAAACTTAAAGTATTTAGTATTTAAAAAGATTTATAATTACTAAAATAGTAAATTTTAAAAATGCTTAGTATAAATTATTTAAATTACTAAGTTTAAACTATGATAGATCATGGCTTTAGTTACGACTTCATGCAACTATGAAATATAAGATTGTTACTTTTAGGCACTTAAAAAAAAGAAAAATAAATATCTGTTGGTGGCTCTGCCGCTTACAATATTTTTTGCCTACCTAGGCATAGAACGCCTGCAGAATTCTTTACTCACGAGTACTCAATATTCTTTACGCACGAGTTTTACGCCCGGAAGGGCAAAAAAGTATATTTTGCAAAGTATTTTTTGCCCTCCCGGGCGTAAAACTCGTGCGTAAAGAATTTTTTGCACTCGTTCTACGCCTAGGGGGGCAAAAAATAGTGTAAGCACCATGGGCGAAATACTTTAGACACGAGCGTGAACACGTGCCCTTGATACTTAATATACTATTCTTTTGATCCCATATACTAGGACAGAATTTTAATTTATTATTAAATAGCAAATATCAAATAACTGGGTTTTATAGGTTATAAAAATTAAAGAAAAAGAATTTAAGAAGTTTTGAGTTAATGAATAAATATTATTTTAGCTATCATCTATTATTTTTATAAAAATGAAACAAATAAAATTATAACTTTTAACTAAAATATATTTTAACTACAGATTTATTGAATCATTATTAAGAGTTTTAGTCAGTAAACTAGTCTAGAGTTAACAATTTACTTAAAAAATTATTCATAGAAAAAAATTTATGCATTTTAATTATGCATGCTCTTTTATTAACCATAGGTTATATTTGTTGAGCTCTAAGAACTTTTCGTTATACGGGTGTCACCAAATAATTTGCACAAGCGGTCCAAACCGCATTTTTTGCTTTTATTCCCTCGGAAGTCGATATATATATTGAGATATATACCGCTTTTTCCTTTAATGGAAATAATTAGATAGGTTTGGAGACGTATGTGGACAAATTGTGTGGAAAGTGTAGCAACGACTATACTTTTCAATATTTAAACTTTGCACTCAATGAACATTACTCAGTGTAGTCGCTGCCATCTGTAGGAGAAGAAGGGAATTAAGGATGGAATATATGTAGGAAGGTCTGCCTTGCCGACAACCAGTGAGTGTTTTTACACACTCCCTGATTTGCCCCATTTTTTAAGGGTATGGGTTATCCCTTGGTTAAGGGCCGGTATTTTTTGAGGAATCATGCAACCAATTCCGGTTGACGATGGCGCGAAAAACCATATAGGAGAAAAAACGCCCATCTGCATGATATGCGGTGACGCCATGTAGAACCCTCTACATCAACACGCCACCTAGAGTTCAGTAGCGCGCAACGACAATTTTCATTTATATAAATAAGAATTTTTTTTTATTTTTATATAAATAAAAGTTTGCCGGGACTGGGTCTCGAACCCGCAATCTTTATGTTAAGAAGCGGGCGCGTTACCTCTGAGCTACTGACGCTCTTTGCATTTTAATTAATTAATTAATTTTTTTAATACTCCCTTAATTAATTAATTAATTATCAGTTGATTGTATCCAACAATAATAATATTTGTTAATTTAAAAAAATTTAAAATTTTTATTATTATTTTAATTTTAACGACCTTTTACGAATGCAAGATTTTATATACTTTTAATCATCATTATACTGCTTTTAACTATTTACATATGAAACACAATGTATTTTCATACTATGTAGAAGCAGTTTTTAAATAATTTTTAAAAAATACTAGATCTTTTTGTAAATAATTTTTATAAACTTAAAGAAGCTAATTCTTGAAGAAAAAAAAATGTCTATCATTTGGTCTCCAGGAGGGTTCAAACTTTCAACCTTATGTTTTAGCCACATACGCGCTACCACTTGCGCCATGGAGACGGACGCTCCCTGAGACAATCAAATACACTTTTATCCTTCAAGAACGGCAACCATTTGGTCAAGTGCCTATGATAAGGAAGAAATTTTATACATTCGATAGTAAATTAATATTATTTTAATTTTAACGACCTTTTACGAATGCAAATCATAATATTAATTTACTATCGAATGTATAAAATTTCGTCCTTTTAAATTTTTAGTAAATAGTTATATTTATTATTTTAATTTAAAAAAACTTTAAAATATCGTAAAAAATTAATAAAATTTTATAATAACTAAAAAGTTAATAATTTATTAATAAATTTTTTTTTTTTTTTTTTTTTTTTTTTGTCAAGGGAATCTTGATAATTTTACATCAGCCATGGAGTGTTTGCGGGCCTTAAAGGCCCGCAAATTTCCATGACCGCCCAGTTGCACAAAGTGTACAACTGGGAGACCACCGGCGAACGCGGTCGCCGGCTACGCCCCAGATTCTTACTGGATAAACACACTATAAACCCCCCTGCGCTTGTTTGCCCCAAACCGGAACTCCCTTTTCAGGTATAACTTCAGTTTGGGACGCGCAGCCTAGGCAACTGGCCGCTGCCTTCCCCCAGCCTAGTGACAGGAGAGCAATCTACGATAGAAAGCCCTCCTCCTTTTTCTTCAACAAGGTGGCCCTTACGTACTCTGCTACTTTGTTCCAATTTTCAGAACTCCGTAGCATTTCCGGAACCACCTTCTCTGGCCTCCAAATCGGGAAGGGCGGGCGCCCTTCCACGTAGCGCACACATCCGAAGAAAGTGTGCTCCACCGTATCCTTCACGCCAGGGCAGTGCAAGCACTCCTCTGTTGCCACCTTGTGCCAATGTTTTAACATGACACGGAAGTACCCGTGTCCAGTTAAAAATTGGGTGAGGTAAAAATCCACCTCCCCATGTTGTCGTCCAGTCCATGCCTGTAGATCTGAAATCAGTCTGCGGGTCCATCGGGCATTTTCCTCTTCCTCCTTTTTCCACCGTTCCTGCCATTTTTCCATAGAGCTGGAGCGGGCGCGAGTGGATGCCACTTCGCGGTCCTCTACACTATCGTAAATGTATTTCCGCTCCAACGCTAGCAGGTCGATGGGTATGACCGATGCTACAACCTGGATCGCCTCGAGCGATACCGTATGGTATGCGCAGGCGATCCTCAGGGCCGCTTGCCGCTGCACAGACGATATTTTATGTCTGTACTTGGCAAATTTGGTGATATCCGCCCAGATCTCAGATCCATAAAGCAGGACAGAGTTGACAACGGACATCAACAATCTTCGCTTCCCGGGTTTGGGCCCTCCTATGTTGGCCATGAGCCTTGACAAGGAGGATGCGATCGACGCGGCCTTCTCACTTGACCTCTGAAATTGTTCCCAGAAGTTCAGCTTGTTATCAAGCAGAACTCCCAGGTACTTAACCAATGTCTTGGCTTGGATCGTGTGAGGGTTTCCACCATCATCGACATTTACATCGATGTCTGTGGAAATTGTTGTTCGACGGGTCAGCAGTACGATCTCCGTTTTTGGGATCGCGAGCTAGAGCCCGTGCTCGCCCATCCAGAGATTGATCTGTCTCATGACTAGATTCAACCTCTCCTGGGTTACCTGCATGTCCCTGCCGGTGATGGTCAGAGCCACGTCGTCCGCGTACCCGATCAGAGAAGCTCCTTCCGGGAGGTGAACGCGCAACAGGCCATCGTAAAAGGCATTCCACAGGTCCGGTCCGAGAACCGAACCTTGGGCAATGCCCGCGCTCAGAACCCTCTGTCGCTTGCCATCGAGCGTGTCGTAGAGCAGTCTCCGGTCCCGTAGGTAGTCCTTTATTACGTTACTTAGATACCTGGATATCTGGAAATCGTACTCGAGAGACCGGATCATATCATCCCACCTGGCCGAATTGAAAGCGTTTTTGACGTCCAGCGTTACAAGAAGGACGTCTTTGCGAATTGCAGGCCGCTTTTCCCTCTCAGCCTCTACGGTATCCACGACACGCCGGATGGCGTCTATCGTGGAATGCCTCTCACGAAATCCATACTGCTCCTCGGAAAGGCCACCGTCGTCCTCGATAGCTCTTCTCAACCTTGCCCGGAGCATGCTCTCCATCACCTTTCCGATGGTGTTTAACATGCACAAGGGTCTGTAAGATGATGGAGAGTCCGGGGCTCCACCTTTACCCTTGTTCAAGAGCACGAGACGTGCCACCTTCCACTGCTTTGGAAACACTCCCGCCACCAAGCATGCATTAAACATGCTTAACTGGATACCAGGGATTATTTTGACTGCTCGTTTGAGCACTTCCGCAGGTATCCCGTCCGGCCCCGGCGCCTTGCCATTTTTCATGGCCTTGATGGCCTTCACCATCTCGTCCTCGCTGAATAACGGCACTTCCTCTCTGGGTATCGCCTCTACCGGGTTTTCCCGGATGGGCTGCTCAGGGAAGAGAGCGCCGATGATTCGTTCGGTCGATACTGCGTCCATCATGTTGTCAGACCCCCGGTTCAACTTGCCCATTACGACTTTGTAACCAAGACATCGAGAATTTTTCCTCTTTCTTTGCCCTTGTAGCTCCTTCCTATTTTTCTCGGTTATTGAGAGCTCTACATTTTGTATTCCCTGATCGAATTCAGACAGTTCTTCATTCGATTGAGTAACCTCGTTCATCTTTTTCCCCGTGTGCCCCCCGTTGCCTGGTGAGCTCTCGGGAGAAGATATCGGGCGGGGTCTTTTAAGCTAGCCTTTCCCATTCATTTCTTTAAGCAGGGCTTCATGCATCGCTGATACTGCTTTAGTTTGCTGCTCCTTAATCAATACCAGCTGTTCTACTACGCTGGCAAACTTCCGGACTCCATTTTTTATCACCATGCTCGCGTTCTTCTGAACATAGCCGAAATGATACTCCATTTCGATTATGGCCTCCAGAAGTTTGCCGTAATATCCCTTTTCAGCAATAAAGCCTTCTTTTACAGTATCCAGACCTTTAGCTACCTGGGTTTCTTTGAAGGCTTGTTGGACATCGCTATATTTTGCAAGAATATCCTGCATACCATCATTTTCCATGAGCCTAGATAATCGAGTGCTCCATCTAGGCGTCACTTTGAGCTTATCCAGCCTCATTTGTTCTACTGGGCCAGCTTCGTTTGAGTTTGTTAGGGCTAGGGGGCCCTGTTGGTTGTTATTCATTTGCGGTCCCTGCACGCTTTGAACCTGTTCATTATTGTTTTGCTTCATCATTATTTAAAAAAAAAAAGTTTTCTCCTTCTAACCTGTTCTGTCTTGTGTAGTTGAATGCGGGACATGATGCATATAAGTAGTAAATTAATTAAAATATAATATATACTATATACAATAAATAAAATATATAATTTATAATTTATAAAACATAAAGTATTTGGTAAATATATCAATAGCTCAAAGCATTGAATTTAAATAATAAAATAAATAAGTCAGTATTTTGTCAATAACATAATATAAAATAGGATGGTGTATGTTAAATATCATCGGTCCTATATAAATACTGCCTTATACTTCTCTTAAACCGTGAATATGAATGAATGTCACGTATGCAGGGAGGGATGTTATTCCAAAAGTGGGCATATTTAACTTGGAATGAATGAAGACCCCATTCATTTATTATATTAGAGGGGATCTTTAAATCCTTACGAGGACCGCGTGGAGGGTTGTCCGATTTGTAAGGCTCAAATAGTGACAAAAGGAATGGCGGCTCCTTCATGCGGACGAGTCTATTCATCACTAAGGATGCAAAATAGTCTGTGCGAGTATCATAGCACATCCAATTAAACCTTCTTCTGAAAGGCGTGATATGCTCCTTCTTGCGTAGGCCAAATATGTACCGTATACCTACATTTGAAAGTCTCTGCAATTGCGCACGTAGACCATTGGAGGCATCTGAATAGACAACGTTGCAATTGTCTAGATGTGGAACCACAAGAGACTTGATTAAGCGCCAACGTAATAATTGTGAGGTACAGGGCTTGATGATTTTAAGACCGTAAAGTATTCTATTTACCCTTTTGGTTATTTGATGAATATGAGGATACCAAGAAGATACAAGAAAAGATGGTAAAAATTATAACAGAAATCAATACAATAATTATAGGAGAAATGGCGGAAATAATGATTACAACAGACAAGATTACAATAATTTCCAACAAAATAATTCAAGAAGTTATGAAAGCAGACAGTATAAGAAGAAATTACCAAAAAATGAATGACCAGCAACAGTCAAATTTAAATGAAGTAACAGCAGAAGCCATAATTGAAAATA
This sequence comes from Anagrus nilaparvatae, assembly GCA_022575985.1. NCBI lineage: Eukaryota > Metazoa > Arthropoda > Insecta > Hymenoptera > Mymaridae > Anagrus > Anagrus nilaparvatae. The sequence continues at coordinate 1,216,869 of JAKSXM010000129.1, forward strand.
TAATAGAAAATTTTAACAAACCAAAAAACAATTAAGTATTGTCTTATCAAGCGTAAATTAAGATTGCAATGATGAAACAAAATACAATTTTTTCTGATATAACGGAGAATTTATTAAATGAAAATGAACCTAAGTATTTATATTTATAATAAAAATTTAAATAAACGCGTGATTTGTCCAGCAGTTTCTTTAATAATTGAAGTTATTGAAACCAATGCTCTAATTTACTTTAAAAAATGTCAACAATTACCGCTATCGAGACAAGTTATTAAAAGTGCAATAAATGAAAAATCAACAGTTTTTAAATTTCAAACATTCTGCAATATTAGAGAAAATGAGTTTCATGATGATATCGTTTTTATAGTAGTACCAAGTTTATGTAGGGACCTAATTTTAGGTTATGATTTTATCGAAAATTAAAGTATTATAATTGGTTTTAACATAAATAAAATGTTTAACGATAAATATAATTTAAATGTAAATTTTAGTATTTCTAGGAATCAAAATAAATTAATCAGCCTTTATATATACGTAGAAAATATCTTGTAATTATATGAAATAGAATTCGATAATGCAGATGACATTACTGAACGCAAAATAAATGAAAAATTATTTTAGTGCGAATTAATCCCACCTAAAAAACTTTATTTTTGAAAAAAGTTATTTCGGAAAATAAGAAAGCTTTTAATAAAAGACCAGGGCTAGTAAAAGATTATGAGTATAACTCACCTCTATGTTATATGCAAAATGTCCGTAATTAGGTGATTTAAGTAAATAGTTAAACAAATTAATTGGTAGAATTATATTTATTAATAAATGACCAAAGGACAGCAGGAGCTCTAGCGACACACTGAAGAGCCCGCGATCTATAAGGCGCTCGTACACACATACATACACACTACTATTTACGTACATACATTTTCACAACACAAAATTATGTCCGATATTATTGAAGAAAATAAACCAAGTAAATGAAGCTATTGAAATGATGTTAAAATATAATATAATTAGTAGATCAAATACTGGATACATAAATCATGTCGTGACAGCTCCCAAAAAGAACAGTACAGTTCGTTTATGTTTGGGCACGAGATTTCTGACCCAAAAATTAAAAGTTGATAGAAAAGTTCCTCAATCATGGAGGAAATTTTTACACGTTGTTCAGCAAAGAAATATTTGAGTCAGTAAGACATGCGCAGTAACTTTTGGCAACTTAAATTAGCCGCAGAAAGCCGTAAGTATAATGGTTTTACGGTTCAAGATCATTTATATCATTATACTATTTTTTGTTCCAGTTTAGCATGTGAAACGAGTGCATTGCTAAGAGCTTTAGAAAAAATATTAAAAGATGTACAAGAATTTACGTTAAACGTAAGTAATAATTTAGAAACATATCAATTATATTAGTTATTAAGAAAATATGTAAAATGTACTCCGCAGTTAGATATTGTATTTGAAAGAATAAAAAATATATTTATAAAAGAAACGAGCAAAAGCGTTTCTCATATTAGATCGCGATTATTATTTAACAATCGACGCATTAAATATCGCCGTGGCGGGAATCTTAAGTCAATTTGATGATAATAACATCAAAAAAATAGTTAAAATTGCATCGCGCACTCTAAAACAAAGTAAAAATTTCTATACAGTATCAGAGAAGGAACTTTTATCGTTAGTTTTCTGTTTTAAAAAATTATACACTTATTTAAATAGAGCGAAAATAATTTAATTAATTCAGTTAATTTGCAACCATAAAGCAATATCATTTTTTAATAAAGTAAGATTCGCGTATAATAGAGTAATGCGTTGGTTGCTAGCTCTTTCGAATTTTTTATATGAAGTTCTTTTTATTAAAGGTAGTAAAATTTGGTGGCGGATGCATTTTCGTGAAGCTACGATAAAGCTTATATTCATGAAAAAGACAATGAAATTTGCATAAATATAATAATTAAAGATACACATAATAAAAAATTAATAAATATGTTAAAAAAAGTTGTAAATTTACAAAAAAATGATAAATACATAAGTCCAATTTTAAAAAAATTAGATGACAGTATCGACGAAAATATAAAAGAAAAATATGTAATTAAAAATAATTTATTAATGAAAATTTATTGGTTACATAACATGTTTAAATACCCTAAATAAAACCTGTTTTATGGTTATATAACTTACAGTTTCTGCTCAGGCTCAAAATCGTCAAAAATTTCGAAATTTCGAATTTTTCAATGGCCACATTGGTTCCGCGACTTACAAATTTTTGAAAAATAACTATATATTCGTAATTAGCACCCAAAAAATACCATTCACACAAATTTTTATCAAAAAATATCAACATTTAATTTTTTCTTACCACCATATTAGTCCGCCATTTTGAAATTTTTTTTTGGTTTTATTTTACTAACTTGAGTCAAATGCAGTTTCTTCTTAGGAATTAATGGGGAAGAAACGCGTTTTTTGAGTTTTGAAGGGGTTTTTATAATACTTTTCGGATGCAAATAATTTTTTTGAGATTGGGAAGGGGGGCCAAATCACTATATTTATCCGGCAAAAGCTTTAGCTATAAAGTTGGTGACTTAGTAACAAGAAGTAAAAGAAGACATACTATGTTGAAAAAGCAAAGGTCAGAATGGTCCATATTCAAAATATTGACATGTATGCATAAGGAAAGTTAATTTAGAAATACAAATTTCCGAGAAACTCAAAAAAATGAATAACAAGGTAGAAATCTACAAGGATAAGCAATTGATTGTAAAGCTTGAGCAAATGCACGTTAAAGCGTGCGTATGGTTATGGAAGCTGAAGAAAGAGAAAAGAAAAGAAAAAGTATACAAGAGGCTCTTCACATAAAAAAACAAGAAAGAAAAATAATTTATAAAGTAATTAAAGGGTTAAAAATAAAAAAAATAGATGTAAAATACGACCCGGCTAAAGAAAAAATAAAATATTTAGAAAAAAGAAATGTGTTAGAAAAATTAAAACTTAGAAAATTAATATGTGAAATAAAAAACATAAATAAATTTAAAAATCTACCAAAAATAATTGAAAATAAAAGTATTAATTTTAACGTAAAATATGTAGTAAAAAATGGTAAAAAATTAGAGTATTAAAAATATCTAAAATTTAAATAATCAAATGTAAACATTTATGAAAGAAAACTATGAAATCTGTTAATAAAATGAAGACAAAAATTTAAAATACAATAACATTCAATAAAAACTCAAAACTTAATATATTTATTATTAGGTAGGTCAGGCATTGCGGGGAAATGTTTGGAAAAATCAGTTAAAATATTATCCAATTTTATTGAAAAATTTTTGTAAATAATATTTTTTATGTAAATTTAAGTAAACTTCGTATACCTTGAGGTTTCATTCAATTTGGTCCTATTTACAACCTTTAAAAAGTGAATAGGAGGGGTACTCCATGTATTATTACTGACAAACACCAGATTTGTTCTACTATAGGTTTTTTGGGTTCCTGAACACGAAAATCGGAGTCATTTGGCAGAGAAATTGGGGCTTCAACCTTAAATTTGCAAAAACTACCCCCTGAAAGTTTTTTTTTTTACATATTCACACTTTGAGCACTCAGATCTGCATCATATGGTTTTTTTTGGTCGCTGATCAATAATTTCGACTTCTTTTTCATAAGTAATTAAAATTTTAACCTTAAATTGACTAAAACTACCCCTAAAAAGGGGTTGTTTTTGATATTTTTGTACTTTAATCATCCAGGATATGCCATATAGGTTTTTTTGGATCGCTAAACAAGAATTTCGACTCCTTTTTTATAAATAATTGAAATTTAACCCCTATATTGGCTAAAACTACCCTTAAAATGGGTTATTTGATGTAGACTGTATTTTTGATAAAAAATTGGTGTATAAAACTTTAGAGAGCTTTTTAAATAAATAAAAACAAAATCTTTGCAGTAAAAAACAATAATTAATTTATTTAATATTAAAAAACAAAATGATTTATATAAAATAGTACTGCATAAACACGTCTGTATAATATGGTGACAAAGACGTGACTAAAGAAGAGAGCGTCGGTGAAGCCGGCGCTGCCGACGGTGCTAACGCATGCGCAATATAAATAATTTTAAAAACTCACACATACATTATACACTCTCAAACATTCTTCCACAGAAATTATTTTATTTAAAAATATAAAATAATTTAAATTTAATTTATATAATATTTGATTATATTTTATATGTTTTACAATAAATAAATAGTTAAATTTTATTTACAATTTTTTTTATATTTACAATTTTTGAAGTACGTACAAAATTTTTTAATTTATATTTATTATATTATTTTTTTTAATTTTAAATTTTAAATTTTAATCATGTTTAACTTTATTCTTCAGACTTATTTATAAGTATTAATTTTTTTATAGGTCTTTTTAATTGAGACTTAGTTGTTTGTAATTTTACAACACGAACTAGATTATCATTACCAGGATATATTTTTAAGACTTTAGCAAATGGCCATTTAGCAGGAGGTATATTATTATCAGTAATAAGAACTATATCTCCTATTTTTAAATTGTTTTGAGCAATTTTCCATTTGTCACGAGTTCGCAAAGATTGCAGATATTCGAGCAACCAATTTTTCCACCAGCATTGTAATATATATTGAATACGATGCCATATTTTTAAGGTTGGTTTCGAATTAATTAAATAATTTTGATCAGGCAAGATATATGCCGGTTTATTTGACTTTGCTATTAATTGAAACGGCGTCAATATTTGTAGATCAGTAATATCATCATTTAAAGCTAAAATTGGCCTTGAATTTAAACAAGCCTCAATTTGTTTCAATAATGTATTAAATTGATTAAAAGTTAATATCTGATCTGCAATAACACGTTTTAAATGATGCTTGGTTGATTTTACTGCCGATTCCCAAGATCCACCAAAGTTAGGAGCTGCAGGTGGATTAAAATGCCAAGTTACATTTTCATATTTAAGAACATGCATAATATCTTTCATATGTTCAGAAGATTTTTTGAATAGATTAGAAATTTCTTTGGCGGTACCTACAAATGTAGTACCTTGATCAGAATATAAGTTAAGACATTCCCCTCTAGTAGAAGTGAATCTACGAAATGCAGCAATAAAATCTGCTCTATCATAGCTCTCAACTAATTCAAGATGAATAGCACGAGTATTCAAGCAAATAAATAATGCAATATATCCTTTATAAGTCTTTATACCACGATATTTAGATGCTTTTATATTAAATGGGCCTGCATAATCTACACCTACATGAGAAAAGACATCTAAACCTGATTTAAGTCTAAAAGAAGGCAAATTTCCCATTTTTTGATATAGTGTGCTACCTCTATATCTTAAACATGTTACACATTCTCTAATAATTTTTTAAATCAAATATCGACCTTTTATAACCCAACATTGTTGACGTAAGGTAGCTAAAGATAATTTTAAACCACCATGGATTGTTTGAATGTAATGTACATGACGAGATATCAAATACGACAAGTGCGAATCATATGGTAAGATGAAGGGATGCATTTCATCATGATGTAATAATGCATTACTCAATCTACCACCTACTCTTAATAAATTATCTTCAATATAGGGATCTAAATTTAACAAATTATCAGTGGATTCTAAATGTCCTGATTTAGATAAAGATATGAATTGCTTATAGTAATATATATGTTGAACTAAAAATATGGATAGTAATTTAGCTCTGCTAATTTCAAATGCATTTAACCTTTCCTATGTTTCGTAAATATTACCACAAAACCACTTATTAGCAAATAAATTAGATTTATTTGATAACCGCGATTTTGTTTTAATAAGTAATTTAGATATGAATCAAAGAACATAACCCATAACTGTAAGTAATTTATTTATACTTGAATATTTATTAATAATTTCCAAATCACCATATTTTGAAACCACAGAATTAGTCTCATTAACATAATTACAAATATGCGAACTTATAGTATCAACTATTTCCACATTGTTAGGTTCAGAAATAAATTGAAATGGTTCATTATTATCATTGATCCAATTTGGACCTTTCCACCATAAATCAAAATTAATAAATTCATCAACAGATAAGCCACGTGATGCACAATCAGCGGGATTTTCCTTAGATTTTACGTGACGCCACTGAGCATGAGGAACATAATTATTAATTTTTGAACTTCTATTTCCAATATAAATTTTCCATTTAGATGGATGATCACGTAAGCAACAAAGAACATCTTTAGAATCAGTCCATAAATGAACAGAACATTCAGGAAAATCTAAATCAAATAATAATTTTTTAACTAATCTTGCCAATAAAACGGCTGCACATAATTCTAATTTAGGAATTGTGAGAACTTTTTTGATTGGTGCAACTTTAGTTTTTGATTGTAAAATATTTACAAAAGTTTCACCATTACCATAAATTAATCTCAAATAAACTACCGCAGCATAAGCTGACTTGGAAGCATCTGCAAAGCCATGTAATTCTATTATGGGCACTCCCGGAGAAAAATTAAGCCAACGGTTAATTTTTATCGAATTAATTAAATGTAACTTACTATAACATTATATCCAATCACTAACTAAGTAATTGGGTAATTGAGAGTCCCAAGTTAATTTATGCAACCATAGTTTTTGCATAAATATTTTTATAATTACTGGGGCAAGTAACCCAAGAGGATCAAAAAGTTTAGCAATATTTGCTAAAACTTGTGTTTTAGATAATTTTTTTCTTAATTCTTCAATATTAGATCAGTTTATTTGAAAAAAGAAAAAATCTTCTTTAGGATTCCATTTTAGACCTAATATACCTGAAGCAAAATTTTCATTAAATTCAGAATCTGAGACAGCTCTATCATTAACATCAATTGATTCTAAGATTTTTTGGTTATTAGATAAGTATTTATGAAGTTCAAAACCTCCTAGTTTACAAATAGATTTAAATTGATTTATTTTTTCTAATTTCCCCTTACCCCAAATATTTGCCCCCTCGAGAGGGTGAATGTGCTTAGAATACATAAATTTTCATCTCTTACCTTTTGGAAAGCAAAAAATATAATTTCAAACATAAAGAAACTTTTTTTTTGAGTGCAGTAACTTTTTTTTTTAATTTTACAATTTTAATGATTTTACCCTGTTTTAGGGGTTGATATTTCACTACCCAAGGGTTGTAGAGGAAAACAGACTACGGAAATGGAAAGAGCGACCAAAAATACCTATTAGGTGATGTTTTCAGCTAGAAATATTCAATTTTTATACATCTGTAAAATCCACCCCCTTACCCCTAATATTTACCCCCTAGAGAGGGTAAATGTGCTGCGAATACATAAATTTTCATCTTTTACCTTTTGGAAAGTAAAAAATATAATTTCCAATACAAAGAAACTTCTTTTTCGTTTAGTAACTTTTTTTTAGTGATTTTACCCTACTTTAGGGGTTGATATTTCATTACCCAAGGGTCGTAGGTAAAAACGGACTCCGGAAATGGAAAGAGCGATAAAAAATACCTACTAGGTGAGATTTTTAGCCTAAAATATTCATTTTTTCATATCAAAATATTTAAGTGTCCAAGAATTGTCGATTAGGCGCTTATGGGTTAAATCAAATAGGTAATAAATCATAAAACTGTATATAATAAATATCCAGTATTATTTGTTTACTGTTCAACAATAAGCAATATTAATATCAGTAAAAGAGATAATAGATATTTGCCAAGATCAATTTTAATTAAATATATCCCTATTAATAAATTAATTAATTTTTTAAATAATATCAAATAAGATACCGCAATATAAATTATTACGAAGGCCAAAAAAGTAATACTTATATTATGTGGGTTGATCATTACACATACACCCACATACCAAAAAAACAAACAAATAATTTACTTTAATTTTTATATTAAAGGTTTTTAATTTTTGAATAAATAATTAATATATTATTAAATATCAAAAAAGATAAAAGACTTTTTAAAGTCAAATTTGTAAAATTTTTAATCAAATTTAAGTTAATTTCAAATTTTAAATAAATTTATATTAATTTCAAACAATTAGATAATTTTTCAAATAAATTTTAATATTATTGATAATGATAATAGATTTAAAATTACTAATTTTAAATTAATTTTAATTATCATTCACACAAACATACAAATTTATGATTTAAGCGCAGCACCGTTATTAAGAATATAATTAATAATATATATATAGTTGTATTATAATTATAAAATAAAAGAAAAAAATTTTTTTTTACAAAAATATCAAATATTATAAAAAAAAAATAAAATGTTACTTTAATAATGTTGAAAATTTCTGTTGACATTCCGCCCCTTTTCTTTACTTTGAAGTGGTAATTCAATATGGACGCCTTCTGAATAATTTTAATTTAAAACGATGACGATATCACATGACTAAAAATTTCTACAATGGACGCCATACAAACTTCCTGGTTTTTAGAATAAAGACGGCGATCACATGACTACATAACTTATTCAAAATGGACGCCTTTTTTCAATAATGACGAAATCCCAACAAAATGACGAAAACAATAAAAATTTTTCTTGGAAAATGGCCGCCAAAAAAATTTCAAGATAATTTTTAAAAATTATTGTTTTTTTTATCTTCACTTTATAATACTTATGCTTGTGTTGTTAATTCTTTATAATAAAAAAAAAAATTTTTTTGTTTTAATAATACTTATATGTCACCAATATAAATTTTATGATTATGATTTTTTTTATTTTCAATGGCCACTTCACAAAACGATTTTTTTTTTTTTTTAATTTTGATTTTTCACAAAATTTTATTATTTTATAATTTTATTAATTATCACCATTAAACAACTTTCACTTTTATTTATTTTTTTTTATTTTTAACTATTCTTCTTATAATTGTTATATTTAAATTTCAAACAAAAAAAAATATTGTAAAGATGAACTCCATTTTTATACACCGCATGGTCACTGAATAACGTAATTCCTTTTTATGCGAGAATGGACCAAAAATATTAGATGTGGACTGTATTTTTGATAAAAAATTGGTGTATAAAACTTTAGAGAGCTTTTTAAATAAATAAAAACACAAATCTTTGCAGTAAAAAACAATAATTAATTTATTTAATATTAAAAAACAAAATGATTTATATAAAATAGTACTGCATAAACACGTCTGTATAATATGGTGACAAAGACGTGACTAAAAAAGAGAGCGTCGGTGAAGCCGGCGCTGCCGACGGTGCTAACGCATGCACAATACAAATAATTTTAAAAACTCACACATACATTATACACTCTCAAACATGGGTGTTTTTGCTATTTTTGTACTTTGAGCATCCAAAGTACGTGGTTAAATTTTAATTTTTTATGAAAAAGAACTCAAAATATTTTTTTAGCGACCAAAAAACCCATATGGGCATATCCTGGATGCTAAAAGTACGAAAATAGCAAAAATATCCCTTTCAGGGGTAGTTTTAGCCAATTTAGGGTTTTAATTTTAATTATTCATGAATATTTTTAGTATTTTGTAAACGCATGCAAGTTCATGAAAATTTTATAAAATACTAATAACGCTGTTTAGTATTTTACAGAAAACGAAAGAGCCTTTTTTGCAGTTTAGTCAGGACAATTCGGTATATTGCACATTATTTACAGAACATTCTCCCCCCTTAATTTTTAACTCAAAATTTTGTAAACAATTTTTAGTAAAAAATTATAAAAGAAAAGAAATTAACATTTAATAATTTGATAGAGATATTACAGAATATAGAAATTTATTATTTACAAGATTGGATTTTTGAAATACAGAAATTAAATTAATCTGTTTCTTTGGATGAACAATGCTAGCAAACTTATAATTTTTAGGCTCATGTTAATTTTTTACGAATTAAATTGCTACGTCATTCAGACTTCTTTAAATTTTATTCCGGTTGAATCTCATTACATGACTAACGAAAACTTTATAATTTTACCTCATCCTAATTAATTATATATCGCGGTTTGACGTTCCTCCCAACTTAAATTTTGCATTACAGATGGAAAATTATAAGTTTAGAGTGAGGAAAAAAAATCTAGAATACTATTTTCATCAACTTTACACAGCTATCGTATCTCTAAAGAGGATGCAGATTAGCTAATCTATTGAATAAGTGAAAAACAAATATGAGGAATTATGAAAGAACATAATTTTCAGTTGACACCCACCACTCTCCTATCCTTAAACTAGAATTCGGATTGGACGAGTTAAGGTCGAGAAGTGTCATAATAAAATAATAGAATGTTTTCTTAATTTTAGGAAGTGTTTCCTGATAAGTCTTTAGAATCGAAATTACTGTTAGTAGCATGATGTTTTTTCTTGCAAATGGCACAACATGTGTTAGATTTACGTTGATTGAATTTATGTTTTCCAAGAAAGTTGCAATATCTATGAAAAGATTTGACATATTCATACCTTTGGGCAAGAGTCATATACTTTTACGTATTACAGTTGTTAAAATAGTGATTACTTTTACATAGTTTTTTTTTTTTTTTTTTTTTGGCAGAGAAGGGGCCTTTTTTGTAGGACAAGGAGAATGCTGTTTACGCATATCATACACCGCGTTCTGTATGGTTATGTCGGACTCAACCTCAAATTTAGGCTAATACCCACTAAACTCCCCACCTCCTGCATTTATGATAATATCATAGAATCCGGACTGGGACTCCCTGTTAAGGTGTTACCTAGGTCCGGAAAAAATGCAGCCTAGGCATTTTTCGCCATACCCTGTCAATAAAGGAGGAGAGTTTCCTACGAGAGGAAACTTTTCTCCTTTTTTTCAATCAGTGTCACCCGTACGTGACCAGTTAGGAAATGTGTTATGTAGAAGTCTACCTCACCATGATCACAATCTACAATCCTCCCATTGTAGTATTGTTATTTCTTATGTCCCTTAAAGTCCTATTTAATGCCTCAAATGCATGCTTGTGAGCCATTGTGCACTCATCCCACACTAACAGCTTGCACGTTTTTAGTAAAAATTCTTGATCACTATTTTTTGTAATTTTACAAATAGGGTGTTCACTTTGATGTAAATTTAATGGCAACCTAAGAGTAGAGTGAGTCGTGGGACCATATTTTAATAACGTTGAAGCTATCCCAGAAATAGCAACCGCAATCGCAGTTAAACCATCTTGTCTTACTTGTGATAGAAGTAAATTCAGAATATGTGTCTTACAGGTACCTCTAGGAGGATCCAAAAATAAAACAACGGATTCATTATTGTTAAACTTTGTTTTAATTAAATCGAAAAACCATCTTTGTTCAGATAATAACTTAGGTATATTTGTTTGCAATTCCTCCCCTAATTTTTGCAGGTTATATTTATTTTGTTCGCGAAATTGCATATGCATATGATCACCTTAAATAACCGGAAAACCAAAATCATGTAGTAATTTATCAGTAACTGAAAATACTTTATTTTAAATGTCATTTAGTACTGCATTGAAAACTACATCGTTTATTCTGTTAATATTTTGATTTCTCCTGTACCAGCTGAAAATTTCCTCACTCACCGATTCTTTTAATTCATACCACAATGTACTCGGATTCAAAATTCCACAATTAGTAATTAAAATTGCAAATAGCTTATGCATTTTAATAGGAGACATACATAGTTCTGCATCTCCCATAGTATCTACCCAATAATTATCATTTTCAAGTAAGCCTAACAATTGGCATGCTTCTGCATACCTATTGCATTCTTTATTAACATTTTTTAAGCTTCTGAAAGATTCAGGATCTTTTATTGCAAACAGTAAAAGTCTTAAACAAAAACAATCAAAATTTGATACATGAACAGTGTAAACTCTTCCATTAGCTGAATCCTTTTTTATATCCAGCTATCTAATTACTAACACGCCTCTTTTTCTTCTCATCTAAATTTTTGTTGTATATCCCAAATATAGTACTTATGAGGATAAGAATGAGGAAAGAGGAAGGTAGTTCAGGCCATCTTATCCAGGTTGAACTAGAATCAGAGATACTGGACATAGCTTTCTGGAACAACTGAGGCTGCCCTATGAACGGGTCCTATGCCTTGCTTTTCTCTATGGGACACGCAAATTGCTGACCCAATGCACTTTCATTAATTATGCCGCAGATAGCTCATAGCTCTCTGGAATAACCGAGGCTGCCCTATAAACCGGGTCTATGTCTTGCTTTTCCTTTGTGCATCCTTAATGAACGTGCTGCAGCTCGCTATCCATATGTATCTCTGAGGAATCGGCATACCAAAAGGGGCTCTAAGGTCTTCTCCAAATTTAAGTTTGATTTAAGCCATATGCGAGGTTGCCTTAGGCCTTATGTATATGGCTCTTAGCATGGGAGATTTCAACCTTGAGCACAGCGACGCAGCCGATTAAAGGTTAGTTGCGGGCTCCGCTAAACTATGACTGGAGGTTATTATTTTCTGGTTTAGTAATGTGTGAAGGTAAACCTCGGGGCCAGGAAGACTTCAGCCTTTCTGGATGGGCGTGGCAAACCCAAGGAACTCTAGCTGTGTTTGAGGAAACTCTAAAATCCTCCGCCGTGTGTATGCCCATGCTGGGCATGTGTGTTTGCATACACATTTGTAATGTGTGTGTCTGCATGCATGCACAGTATGGACAGTATGCCGTGCGGCGCGACCCGTGAGTGCCAAAAGAGGATCCTGGATGGGGAAGCGAGCTGTCTGGTTGCGTGCTGAGCAACCTGAACCATCTTTGGCCTTTGCTGACGCAAGAAGGGAGGTGGGGTTCTCTGCAGCCGGAGCCCATCATTAACGGCTTGGCGATATTGCCGGTATGTATCCAAGCTGCTGGAGGACTCCGAAGCGAATTATGCTTTTATTCATGGAGGAATGGGAGGAGAAAGGTGGTGCAAGTACATGTTGTCAGCTATACCCTCTGTGATGCATCCAGTCTGCACGTCAGCTGCCCAGAATGTAAGGGGTCGAAGGAGGCCGTTGCACATGGAGTGATGAATCCTTAATGAAATAAAAATGTCTGAAAAAAACATAAACAAAAGCGTGAATCAAAATAATAAGAATATATAGAGACTAAAAAAGCGATATTGTTCAGGCGACTTTTGCCAGTACTTCAATTGGCAAAAACGTCACGAACTTGAATTGATGTCATGTGACAATTGCCAAGATATGAAGAGATGCTATCTTACGTTGCACAAATGGAGGAAAAGATTAAAAAGCAGACTAACATTTCGATGGTAATCCAAGAAGGTGTTAGGCTGATAAAGAATAATCTAAACAAGCTGAAGGCAATTAAAGGCATGCAAGTGCAAGAAGTACTGTCTATCGAAACTGAACTCAAGCAGTATATATGTGAGCAATCTAAAGCCGCTAAACATACAAAGAAAAGAATTCGATAAAACTCGGAAGAGGAAAATGATAGTGGAAAACAGACTCCCTCAAAGAAGTCTGCATGTGAAAAGAGCTCAAAAAATTTGACACTGAAAGCCAATTCTACTGCATCTGCGGTAAAACAACTCTCAGCTACCAGGGCAACCAAACCGCCAACGCTCCCTAGAGCTACTGTTTCACTGATAAGGCTAGCAGATGAAACAGTGGCAGTAGCGGAAAGAAATGGAGATAATACGCTGGGACCCAACAAAACTCCTTCCGCAGACAATGAGGACTTTCAAGAGTTCACTGATCGAAGGAACAGGAGTAAGAAAAGGAAAAAGGCAGAGAGGGAAAAGGAGGAAGGAAAAAAAAAGAAAAAGATAGCAAACGCCAATAAGAAAGCGAAGCTTCCCAGAGCTAGAGACAAAGCAGTCGCGATTAAGCAACCAGAAGGGAGAGCGTACGCGAATATCTTGAAGCAGATCAAGGAGAGCATTATAGGAGAAACCACTGCAAATAACATCTGTGCAGTTCGGAAAACCCAAGCTGGTAACGTATTGATCGAGTGTGAGGAAAATCAGAAGGGCACACAGCCTTTTTTGAGGCAGTTAAGGCAACAATGGGAGAGAGCATGAATGTCACATGTCTGACACCACGCCGAACTCTTCAGAATCGGGACATCGATTGCCTTACTACAAGAGAGGAAGTAGAGGTAGTCTTGAAAGACGTTCTAAAGGAAACCGGCATGATCATGGTGAAGCTATCTCAACCCAACATTCGGGAACAGAGATCAGCCACGGTCGAGCTGGACGAGAAGGAGGAATTCAAGCTGAAAAAGAAAGGCAGCATTAAGCTAGGCTTGGGCAGTTGTAGATTAAGACTACAGGCAACTCCGCTTAGATGCTTCAGATGTTTAGCGTATGGCCACATAGCAGGTAATTGCAAAGGACCCGCTCGAAGCAAACTATGCTTTAAATGTGGGATGGGAAACCACAAGGTAGTCGAATGTACAGGGGAGCTGCAATGCTTCCTGTGCAAAGCTGCCAAATTAAAGGAAAAAGAGCTCAAACACTTCCCAGGTTCCAGGAAGTGCTCTGAGTCCCAAAAAGCGATCAGAAAATAATCAAGGTGGCCCAAGGAAACATGCACAGAAGCTGGACTGCAAATCAGCTTATGTATCAAATTCAGAGGGAGATCAAGGCAGACCTTTGGATCATCAGCAAGCAGTACCCAAGGGGTAACCCAAATCCAGCTACCTGGTTCGGCGACAAACTCGGAACAGCTGCTATTTGGATCGCTAATCAAGAAAAAGTACCAGTAGAAGCATCAGGAAGAGATAGGGGCTTTGTGTGGGTTAGAAGTAAAACTATAACTTACGTGAGCTGCTACCTTATGCCGACTGGACCTAGGCAGGAGTATTATACGAAATCTTTAGGCATAGAACACTTTGCGAGAGATGCGGGTGGAAACATAATTGTTGCAGGCGATTTTAACGCCAAGGCTGTTGACTGCGGCATGCCCTACACAGACTCAAAAGGGTTGGCGACCCTTGAAATGGTATCCAGGCTGGGACTCGTCCCCTTGAATGGAGGTAACACCACTACCTTCAGAAGAGCCGGCTATAACGAGACGATAATTGCCGTGTCTTTCGCATCTGAAGGCCTGAGCACAAGAGTGAATAACTGGCACGTCATGGAAGATTTTACAGCGAGCGACCACCAGTATAATTCGTATGAAATCCAGCACGAACGACAGCCCCCTGGCGAGGCATATAGGCCGAAACCAAGAGGTTGGAACCTCAATAAGTTAAATAAAGAACGATTCATACAAGTTTTATCGATAGGACAAGGGGCAATTCTAGCGAATCCCCGCAGAGTAGAAAGTAAGGAAGACGCGGAGAAACTAGCATGACGCTGTAATGACGCTGCTTAAAAAAGCAAATGATCCTTCCATGCCTCGAAAAAGGTTCAATAGAAAGAACCCACCTGTGTACTGGTGGAACCCAGAAATTGCAGAGCTCCGCAGACAAAGCCACAAAACGCGAAGAAGAGCGACTAGAGCAAAGTCCCGTGGAGAAGCAAGGGAACTCATGAACGTTCACAAAGAAGTTAAGTGATCCCTAAGGCAGGCGATCAGCAAAATTCGCTGTGAAAGGAAGCTATGTATAGTTGACAACGACCCCTGAGGACTTGGCTTCAAGATAGTTACGAAGAAACTCAGGGGCTTCGCGGCCAGCATGCTAATGGACGAAGAGGAGGCAAAAACAGTCGTTGATACCCTATTCCCGACACACCCGACAAGAGTAGACCAAGAGAATAACACCAATGTGAAGGATATCCCGGACTTTACGCAAGAAGAGCTGTTCGCTGCCGTGGACTCCCTTAGAAATAAGAAAGCTCCCGGTCCAGACGGTATACCAGCCGAGATTATAAGATACTAGTACGCTGCCCAAGAGTGTCCATCATTGATGCTAAGGATGTAAAACACATGCATCCGAACAGTAGTCTTTAGCAGGCGATGGAAAAAGGCAATACTGGTACTTATCAGCAAAGGAAAGGGTGCTCCTACTCTCATCCTACTGGCGAACACTAGGACTTTTGGATACAGCGGGAAAAAATTTCGAAAAGATGCTGCAACCTCGTATCTTAAATGCAGTAGAAGAAGCAGGAGACTTATCTCCTCGACAATACGGCTTTAGACGGGGGTGGTCCACCATTGGGGCAGTGAAGGAGGCCGTTGACGCGATAGCGAGGGCCCAAACGGGTAATCATTACTCCCGTAAAATTACTCTTTTGGTTACCCTTGATGTCAAGAATGCATTTAACTCGGCAAAATGGACAAACTTCCTTCAAGGACTGAGTGACTTTGCAGTACCCAAATATTTAATGTGGGTAATGAAGAGCTACCTAAGTGACCGAGTACTCTTGTACGAGACTCTACAAGGTAAAAGGAGTAGGAAAGTGACAGCTGGCGCGGCTCAGCGTTCGGTACTGGGACCATACTTATGGAGCATTCCTTATGATGGTATCCTGAGGCTAGAACTAGCGGATGGCTGCTTCATGATAGGGTATGCGGATGATATTGCTCTCGTAATCGTAGCAAAAAACGTACAACAGGATCAGAACAGCTTGAGAATCTGCATGGTAAATACAAACATATGGATGGAAGAGCATGGATTATGTCTTGTAGCTGCTAAGACAGAGATCGTAATGTTTACGGGGAAGCAAATTCAAACTGTCATTCCGATACGAATCGACGAGGATACTGTCATAGAGACGAAAAGGTTCGTTAAATATCTAGGGATAACTCTGGACACAAAGCTGATTCATTGAGAGCACATCTCTCAAAGGGTCAAGAAGGCAGGTACCACGACGCATGCCATGAGCAGGCTGATGACAAATATGAACGGCCCGAAGTCCAGCAAGAGGAAGCTACTAATGTCTGTAACTCACTCCATCCTATTGTATGGAGCAGAAATTTGGGGGAAGGCGTTAAACGAGGATATTTATGCGAAAGGCATAATAAGAGTTCAGAAGCAAGGTGCTCTGAGGGTTTCTTGCGCGTACAGCACTGTCTCGGAAGCGGCAGTCCTTGTGATCGCAGGCATTATCCCAAATAGGCTCCTCGCCAAAGAGCGTAAACTTATTTACGATAGAAAAAATGAAGGCGACGTTGACCGTATCAAAGCGGAAGTTAGGAGGGATGTGATGCTGGAGTGGCAGACGCTCTGGAAGGATCGCATAGACAGCGCATGGACCAGGCGTCTCATAAAAGATGTCGCTCCATGGAAACAGAAAGAACATGGGGAAGTGAATTACTTCTTGACCCAGTTTCTCAGTGGACACGGGCTTTTTCAGTCCTATCTCTTAAAGATGGGCAAAGTTGGACGCTCCGAATGTGTGTTCTGTCCTGGCGAACGCGATGATGCGTATCACACGTTCTTTCGTTACGATCGGTGGGTGATCAATAGGAGGGAATTGGAGGCGGAAATAGGCGACATTGCGCCTGACAATGTCGTTGAAAGAATGCTTCAAAATGAAGAAGGATGGAGTGCTGTCGCATGGTACATGGAGGATATTTTGCGAACTAAAAAGCTATTGACGATACCCTAACTAGGAGCCGTGTGTAGGAGCGACCGAGATGGATGGTTCTTGCACGCGGCACCAAAGAGGGGACGATGTAGAACGTACAAGGATATCTATTTATTTATTTATATATATATTTATTTATTTATTTATTTATATAGTTATTAATTTATAAACTTACGTATTTATCTAGTTGACGACACGGTGAAATAACAAGAAGGAAAAAGAGAGGATTTCCAGGATGAAAGGATTAATGGATGGAAGGATCTTCAACCAAAGAAGATACATGGCCTTAACTCAACCTGATGTAATGTAAACGGTTCCGGGCTGACTTGTGTAAGGTATGATGGGGGGTGAGTTTAGTCGGTAAACATGGGGCAATACATTCGCTGCAGAGTGCCTTGCCATCATGCAATTGAGTCTGACACTGTTCAGAACACCGGGTTCTTTTCGTGCGTAACGCATTCTCACCTCTCTGCCAGTGTGTTTAGATGTTAAAGATTTCTTAAAACCCGATTATATACCCAAAGTACACCATTTCTTTTTCATATATAAAAAAATTATAGTAGTATACTTTACTGACGATGGCTCGTACTACTATAAGCTAATAAATTTACTAATTGAATTAAAATTAAAGTTTTAAAAAGGAACAAATATAAAAAAAAAAAATTTTGATATTTAATTGTTTGGCATTGGATTTAAATAATGACAAGATATTAAAGTTACAGTTACTTTTGTATATAGTAAACTAGTCATACCTTTGCAGTAATTAAACTGCTATTATTTTCGAATGATTATATATAATAAAAGTATATATATTTTGTGTTGTACCATCTTAACACTGATAAACATAAACTTTAATTTCTCTCAAAAGTGAAATGGTGTACTAAAGGTATATAAATGGGTTTTAAGAAATTTTTAACATCTATGATTTATATAAAGAAGTATAGTAGTTCACATTATTGATGATGGCTCATGCTACTATATAGAGCCAAATTAAACCATTTTTAAAAATTATGAAATATTTTAGGTCAGTAATAAGACTGACAAATAAGTTGCATCAATTTCAAGTAATGATTATATTGTATAAGATTATGTTCCATATTGAGCAAGTTAATATCTGATTTGAATTTAAAGTTTTGAAAGGAAAAATATTAAAAAATAAAAATTGATATTTAATTCTTTGGCATTAGTTATAAAAAATGCCAAGGAATCATAGTTTATTTTGCTTTTTTTATATGTACTATTTTGTATATGGGTTAATATTTGTGAACTGTATATGACTTTGCATGGTCGGGTCTCAAAATGTACTCCAAAGTATGAAAATTTTTTTTCTTTACAGTACCCAATAGGAAATTTTCCGTAGAATTCGATTCTGGGGTCCAAATTATTTTTTGAACTGCGCATGCGCAAGAAAATCAACATTCTTGCCTTGCCTTTTCTAGCTTATATGCCTCAGCTGCAGACAGCTCAATTTTCAACCTGTTGGTCTCAAATTGTATGTTTTTTCATATACTTTCAGCATATGAAATCATTTTTTTGGGTAAATTTATTTTAAAAGAACTAATATTGAAAAATAGCGATTTTTAAAAAATCATTTTTCTCAAAATTTGAATTTCTCGCCAAGTCACGTGACCAAATGATAATCTGACTGAAAATTCGGATTCAACGGAAAATTTTACATTAGAATACCAATTTTCGTCTTATTATATTAAATAGTTTCTAAGATATCCCATTTTAAAGATAAAGATTAAAATTGACTTTTTTTAAAAAACCCTAAAAATGGTACTCTGGCTTTAATTATTATATCTGCTAAACAAATAATTATAAAAAGACAAGTAAACATTTTTTAGAAACTAAGGGCCTGTAAAAAATTTTTGAGGCCTATAAAACTTGTTTCTTTTAAAAATTAGAATTTTGGCAGCAATTTCAAAATTGTTCATTTTTGGGTAAGAATAGGGATTTGGTTTATTGACTATCGCCATAAAAGAATTAACAACAAATAAATGTGGTGTACGGTAAATAAATGTTAATGCGTATACCGAAAAAATGAGACCAATTAGAAGTATTTTGGTTAGCTGGCGAGGTTGCAGCTTTGTATTAAAGGTTATGAAAAAAATCCTATTTTATATCGTATTTTGTAGCTATTCTATCTTATTTTCAATTTTCCGAATTTTCTAGTCACCTAATGAAAATTTTGACGAAATTTTCGGATTTCTCGAGAAATTTTACAAAAGATCCCCTTTTTAGAGAAGTTTTGGATGTTTCCGTAACGCTATATAAATAAAAGAAATAGCAAAATACTAAATAACTACAAAATACCACAATGTTATCAAATAGGATTTTTTCTTAATCTTTAATACTAAGCTGCAAATTTACCAATTAACCAAAATACTTCCAATTGGCCTCATTTTTTTGGTATAAGTGTCACCATTCAGTTACCGTACACTGCAATTATTTGTCGATAAATCTCTCATGCCGATAGTCAATAAACCAAATGCCTATTCTTACCCCAAAATGACCAATTTTGAAATTGCTGCCAAAATTCTAATTTTTAAAAGAAACGAGTTAAAGAGGACTCAAAAGCTTTATACAAGCCCTTAGTTTCCAAAAAATTTTTACTCGTCTTTTTATAATTATTTGTTTAGCAGATATGATAATAAAAGTCAGAGTCCCATTTTTAGGGTTTTTTAAAAAAAGTAAATTTTAATCTTTATCTTTAAAATGGGATATCTTAGAAACTATTTAATGAAATTAGACGAAAATTGGTATCCTTATGTAAAATTTTCCGCTAAATCCGAATTTTTAGTCAGATTTTCATTAGGTCACGTGACTTGGCGGGAAATTCAAAATTTGTGAAAAATGATTTTTTTAAAATCGCTATTTTTCAATTTTAGTGCTTTTAAAATAAATTTACCCAAAAAAATGATTTCATATGCTGAAAGTATATGAAAAAACATACAATTTAAGACCATCAGGATGAAAATTGAGCTGTCTGCAGCTGAGGCATATAAGCAAGAAAAGGCAAAGCAAGAAAGTTGATTTTCTCGCGCATGCGCAGTTCCAAAAAAATTTGGACCCCAGAATCAAATTCTACAGGAAATTAAGGAAAAAAAATTTTATCGTTAAGTGAGCGTTTGCGAGAAAAATTAATGAACATAAATTTCCCAAAAATTAATAATTTCAAAAAATTGAAAAAAACTAAAATCGCTGTAAAAAATAGAGGATTGGATCTACAAAGCTAAAAATTAGGGAAAATTATTATTTTTATGTATGCTTTCAACCAAAAATACTTTAAAGTACATTCTGAGACTCGAAAATCAAAACTGTATACGCTTCACAAATATTGACCCATATAGTAAATTTCATTTTTTTTGGGCCCCTTCAGAGAAGGGGCTTTTTTCGTAGTAGGAGGAGAATGCTTTTACGCATGCCATACACCGCGTACTGTATAGTTATGTGGGACTCAACATCAAATTTTTGGTTGCCGAGATACTCAGTATAACTGAGGAGGAATCACAATACCCAATAAACTCCCCACCCTCCTGCATTTATGACAATATCATAGAATCCAAACCGGGACTTTCTGTTTAGGTATTATTTGCGTCCGGCGAAAAAATGCAGCGAAGGCATTGTTTCGCCATACCTTGTCAATAAAGGAGGAGAGTTTCCTAAAAGAGGAAACCTTCCTCCGTTTTTCTAATCAGTGTCACCCGTACGTACTCTGCCACACTGTACCAGTTCATGGTACTGCACAGCATTTCCGAGACGACTCCTTCTGGCCTCCATTCATCAAAGGGCGGTCGCCCCTCAGCGAAGTGAGGACACCTAAAAAAGGTGTGCTCAGCGGCATCCGGCTCGCCCGGGCAATGCCAGCATTCCGGAGATGCCACCTTGCGCCACTTAAAATTATAACGCGGAATTAACCGTGACCAGTTAGGAATTATGTGGGGTAGAAGTCTATCCCCCCATGCTCACGGTTCATCCAGCTTTCCAAGTCAATGATAAGGCGGTGCGTGCAACGTCCCCGCGGTTCACCATTCCACCAATACTGACAACATTCCATTGTGCGCGAGCGAGCGCGAACGAAAGCGACGTAGCGCTCTTCTTCCTCACGGTTATAGATCGCCTTCCTTTCCAAGGCAAGCAGATCGATAGGAATCATCCGAGCCACTACCAGGATCGCTCGCTCTGATACAGTCTTGTACGAGCAAGCGATTCGAAGTGCCCCCTGCCTCTGTACTGCCTTTAGTTTCTTGCAGTACTTTTTTATGCGGACATTGTCCGCCCACACATCTGCACCGTAGAGCAAGATGGAGTTGACTGTCGTCATCAACAGCCTCCTCTTCCCTGATCTGGGACCGCCAAAGTTCGTCATCAGCCACGATTGGGACTTTGTCACCCGGCCAGCCTTTACACATGTCTGCTGGAATCGTCTATTGTAGCTCAACTTGTTATCCAAGAAAACCCTCAAATATTTGACCGATGGTTTGGTCTGGATCATAATCTGGATAATAATCTGGATCATCGGAGGTAGTCTCTGAGTATATTTCTCAGATAATCTGGAACTGTGAATACCTGCTCGAGGGAGTGCAACATATCGTTGCACTTAGCCGAGTTGAATGCGTTTTTCACATCCAACGTGACAAGCAGGACGTCTGGTTTAATATCCGGCCGTACTTGTCTAGCGCCCATAACCACCTTCACGACCTGCTCGATGGCACCGATTGTGGAACGCCCCTCACGAAAACCGTGTTGATCGTCGCTAAGATCACCTAACCTCCTAATTGCCTGCTGCAATCTTCCTCTGACCATGCTCTCCATCACCTTGCCAATGGTATTTAACATACACAATGGTCTCTAAGATGATGGAGATCCTGGTTCACCCTTTCTCTTGCTTATCAGAGACAGGCAGGCCACATTCCAGTTCCTTGGAAAGAAGCCAGCAACGAGGCACGCATTAAACATACCAAGGAGGAGACCAGGGATTACCTTTGCAGCCGCCTTTAGAGCTTCCGCGGGTATTCCGTCTCACAGTGGGGAAAAATAAAAAAAAAGGGGACAAAAAAAAGATCAGTCCGTGGTTACATCTAAAATAAAATCTGTTTTAGTAGAAATTTGTCAAAATATGTAATCTTCTAATAAAATGGTAGCAGAAGTATTAAAAAAAATTTCTTAAAAAAGTTCACCGGCCTGGTACGGTGGCTCGGAGTTCAAAAAAATTAAAAATCATTAAAATTAAAAAATATATATATATATAAATAAGTTTATATGATTAAAAAAAAATTCTTTAAAGTATTTTTTATGTTTGCTAAGGTTTATGAAAATCTACATACACATATATACTAGCAGTACATGCATATGAGCAATTTGCAAATTTTTGTCACTGAATATGAATTATATAGATTTTTATACAACAATTATTTTATTTTATGTTAATTAAGTGATGAAAATCAAATTTCAGTATATTTTTACACATATGCGTGCATGTGTGTGTGTGTGTGTTTAGTTTTGAAACTAATATCTTTCAGTTTCATTGATTTATTTAATCATAAATAAGATTTATTGTACATATATACACGCACACACACTCACACGCATGCATATGTGTAAAAATATACTGAAATTTGATTTTCATCACTTAAAAAACATAAAATAAAACAATTGTACTATAAAAATCTATATAATTCATATTTAGTGACAGAAATTTGCAAATTGCTCATATGCATGTACTGCTAATATATATGTGTGTGTAGATTTTCAAAAACCTTAGCAAACATAAAAAATACTTTAAATAACGTTTTTTTAATCATATAAACTTATTTATACATATATTTTTTTTGATTTTAACGATTTTTATTTTTTTTGAACTCGGAGCCACCGTACCAGGCCGGTGAACTTTTTTAAGAATTTTTTTTTAATACTTCTGCTACCACTTTATTTGAAGAGTACATATTTTGACAAATTTCTACTAAAACAGATATTATTTTAGATGTAACCACAGACTGATCTTTTTTTGTACCCATTTTTTTTTATTTTTCTCCACTGTGCGTCTGGTCCTGGCGCTTTCCCATTTTTAATTGACCTAATTGCCTGAAGAATCTCCGCCTCGTTAAATAGCGGAACTGGCTCCCTCGGGACATCCAAAGCCGGGTTTTGCTGATTTTGATGATCCGGATGATTGATGATTGATGATTGATGTCCACTATTCTTTTGGTCGCTGCTTCTTTCGTCGCTGCTGTAAACTAGTCATACCTTTTCAGTAATTAAACTATTATTATCTTTGACTGATTAGATATAAATAAAAGTATATATATTGTGTTGTACCATCTTAACACTGATAAACTTAAACTGTGATTTCTCTCGAAAGAGAAATGTATTACTAAAGGTATATAAATGGATTTTAAGAAATCTTTAACATCTATGGTTTAAATAAAGAAGCATAGTAGTATACTTTACCGATGATGGCTCGTACTTCTATACAGAGCCGAAATAAACCAATTTTAAAAATTATGAAATGTTTTAGGTCAGTAATACGACTGACAAATAAATGCCATCATTTTTAAGCAATAATTATATTGTATAAGATTATGTTCCATATTGACCAAGTTAATATCTGATTTAAATTTAAAGTTTTGAAAGGAACAAATATAGAATAAAAAAATTTAATATTTAATTTTTTGGCATTGGGTCTAAAAAATGCCAAGAAATTACAGTTTTGTTTGTCTTTTTTATATATAACATTTTGTATATAGTAAACTAGTCATACCTTTTCAGAAATTGAACTGGTATTATCTTTGACTGACTAAATATAAATAAAAGTATATATATTTTGTGTTATAACATCTTAACACTGATGAACTTAAACTGTAATTTCTCTCGAAAGTGAAATGGTGTACTAAAGGTATATAAATGGATTTTAAGAAATCTTTAACATCGCATGTGAATGTAATAAAAAGATTTGGCCTTCCGAACTCCCTGATGTATGTTAATGCATTTTGCACATATCCTGCCGAGTAACGTAGACTATTAATGAATGACGATGGTAAAATTACTCTTCTTCCTAGCTGTTTTGCGTCAATATTTTCATCACCCGCAATAGCATCTCGTAAATGAACATATTCACCTGTTCTTAATGCAGCTTGATTGTATAAAATGTAGCTTAATCTTTCTGCTTCTATTTTTGCAAATACATCAACTGCCAGTTGATGATATAAATCCATGAATTTAAATATTACATTTGGATTGTTAACTCGTATCATAAAATAGTAAGCATAAAATTCTTTGCATGAAACTTTCTGATTAATTGGCTCGTTAAATTGGATTGATTTTTGTTATGTTGTATTCATAACCCATTTGTCTATTCCAGAAAATTAATGGAAATTGTAATGCATCGCAAAGTGGATAGCAGTCGACAATTCTTAATAATCTATTATCCCTGTCACTAACAACAATAAATCTCGAACTTGCAGCTTCCCCAACTTTTATAATAGCTACTTGATTAGTTGTTGGTGCATTGAAGCATCCTGGGTGTTCATTTTGAGGTGTTAAATTTCCTCTTATTATAAGATTAAAATCATTTTCTGGCATATTTTCTTGTGCATTAACAAACGATTGGAATTATCCGATTATGATGGTGTAGCATATCTTGTAAACTTAGAATAATATTTCTATCTGCTTGTTGAAAAATTTGACATCTCCTTTCATATTCTGAATTTGAGTTACCCGTAAAATAAATTTGTAAGAACCTCTCTTGATCTTCTTCAACAGGAAGTACTGATCTAATAACATGGTATACCTGACTTTATACTTTAAATGTAGGATTAAATCCAGGATTATTACCTATTAAAATTTTATCTGCTCCAAAAGATGTCATTTGGATACAGGAATTGTAATACTTTGTATATTTTAAGGATTGCTTTGATTCGTCAATTGTGCCTCGTAATAAAGAATACAAAGGTTCTGGAGGTTCTGTAACTAAAGGTAATTTCACCTTACCCGCCGTGCAACACATACTTGGCGTCTCATTTTTAAATTTTAAAGCTCCGCAATACTGGCTAGGATATTGCATTCTTCCTATGTTAACATAAGGATGATTAGAATAGTTTCAATTACGATCGTAAGTAAATGCCATAATATTCATCGAATTCCATCTCCTCAAAAATCGTGCTGGTCGATTTATTTGTACTCTTTCTACGTAGTTTGCATCTTCATTAGGTAATACGACCTAAAAAGAATTATTAAAAGAATTGTTAAAATTTAATTATTTAATCCGGAAAAGAAAATTATTAACTATTAAAAATAATTTATTTGATGTTAAGGATTGCACTGGTTAAAATAAGCGATTTATGGTGAAAAGGTTATGTCAATTATAATAAAATAAATGACTGCACTTATTAGAAATACAATGGTTTATTATACTATGTGTTTTGCTTAAGGCAGCCGTCCGGGTACTAAGAGATGCGAGCCGGCGTGTCCTCTCTCCTCTTACAACATATACACTAACACTAACTTATATGCATATATAAATAATATACAATACGGAAAATTCTCCCGGCTTAATTTTTTATCAAGGTAAAAAATTATTAATTAAATATAAAAAAAATGTAAGAATTAAAATATTTACAAACGATTTTTTTTATATTAAATTTTTTACATAAATTGTTTATATTAAAATTTATTTTATCCGGAAAAGAAAAATATTTTTCAAATTTTGTAGCTTACAAAATTTTTTTTTGTCAGCGGCCAAAAAGCACGTATTTCCCAGTCGCTGCGCGACCGAAAAATACGCGTTTTCTTGCCACTGTTGAAAAAAATTCGTATACGACCCTTGTCCATAAATAAAGAATGGCACAAATCACAATTTACCAACCTCGGCTTCGCCTTGAAAGGTATTTTACATGCGATTTGAGCCATTCATTACTTTTCTGGACACGAGCTCGTAACATGCTGTATTCATCATTTATTTATTCATGCATATTTATCAATAAAAATAATTAATAATTAATAATTATTTATTTGAACTAATTTTATTATCACTTGGGATTAAAAAGTCTACTTCTTATTTTAAAAATGAGAATAGTTCTTTTGATAATAATATTTTAATAATCAACCTTATTTTTAGGTGATAATTAAAAAAAGAAAGATATAAATACTTACATCTTAAAAAAGTCTACAACATTTAAAAATAATAATTATAAAATAATATTTTATCATTAGGTAATACGCCCTAAAAAGAATTGTTAAAATTTATTTAATCCGAAAAAGAAAAATATTTTTCAAATTTTGTAGTTGACAATCATCATTTAGTTATTCATGCATATTTATCAATAAAAATTAATAAATAATAATTATTTATTTGAACTAATTTTTTGTTACCTTCCACATTACCTTCCATCATTTTTCCAATTTAACCCTCCGTGGTACAGCTGTGTTTTTGCCTACGCACAGGTGCAGGTGTAACTATATCGACAAAGCCAATTTTTGGCACCTTTAAAAATAATTTTTGGCAAAAATTTTTTTTTAACGTTTTAGACAAACATTTCAGTTGTAGGAAAAAAAAACTGTTTTGGCCAAAATGTCTACTTAGTTGTGCGTAAAAAATTTCAGTACAGCGGAAAACGAGCATTTTTTAAATTTTTGTTCCAAAGGCCATATCTCTAGCCCAAATTATTTTAAAGAAAAAATATTGTAGATTTTTAAGGTTCATATATACTACTTTAAAAAAAAATTGCCCAAATTTGGCTCTGTTTCAAAAATCATAATTATTTTGCAATATGAAAAATGGCTTTTTTCGAATAAAAAAAATTTAAGGTTTTTTGGGTTATATAATAAACCCTTCTAGGAGCATTCATTGTCCAAAAAAGTAATTTGGAGATGAAGTTTAACCTTTTAGTAAGTAATTAAAAAAAAATTTGCAAAACAAATTAAGGTTGTTGGCCGGAAAACAATTTGGGGCAGTAAAGAAATGAATTTTTTTTTTGAAAAATTTTGAAAAAAAGTTATTCTGACACACTTATAATTAATTTTTTTAAGATTTTTATTATTTATATATTTATTATTAGTACAAAATGTTTTTACAAAAAAAGTTTTTAAATAAAAAATACAAAAAAACTATATATAAACATATTATATATATTTTAAGTTTGGCACTTAAAACAAACATAAAAACGATGTTCATCACATGCTGCTCTTACACAATAAGCGCAGCAGAAAACGGTTCTCTTTTTATCAGTTAGAGGAAAACAGCTACATAAATGTTGTTTCGCGTCCTTAAAGCGAATCGGTTTATTTACACGTTCCAAGGGCTTGTTTAATATTAACCTTATTAATTCCTTAGTTGTTATTTATGAGGTTGGGACTTCCAAACATAACTCTAAATTAGTTTTTTTAAGTTCCAGTCCTAGTCCCATCAGAAAGTCTTTTCTAGGCAAAATGTCAGAATCTGGTTTAAAATTGAAGATGATATTTGAGTTTACACCAGCATGATCTAACATTCCATAAAGAATCCTGATCGGCCATCTGCTAATTATGTGAGCGACACTGTAATTACCGCACATTTGGTCAAATGTATCCACTCCATACTTAGTCTTGTTATAGAACAAGATGATCTGTAGTTTTGGAGGTAACGGTGATTATCTTGATAGCATTATTCTAGTTTTATGGAAACTGGATAGAGCTAACACGACTTTTTTTGTGTTCGGTACGCAGGATACAAGGGTAATCCGATTATTATAAGAAAAGCGAGCAGTGTAAGGTTTGGCCCTATGAGTATATGAAGGTGGTATCTCTGGCTTATTCTTTCTTAGAAGTCCTACTACAGTTAACCTGTACTTATTTTTTAGCTCTTCCACAGTACTAATCTGCGTGTACCAGTTGTCACACGTAAAATTACGACTAGTATTGTGGATATGCTCTGTTACCTTAGTTACGTAATGCCATGCTGAATTGTCCATGGAACCCGGACCTTTTCCAACATTGGGTTCAGCATGGATCATAAACCCGTTCTGTACGTAATTGCAGGAAACGATTTTTATGCCATATTTGGCCGGTTTATTGGGAATGTAGACACGGCCTTTGAAATGACCCTTGGATGATAAAAGCTGCTCATCGACGGTCACTTATGTGGAAGGTTCATAATAAGCCTCACAATTCATTATGAAGATGTCCCAGATTTCTTTAATTGGAGCTAGGCCGCGTATCTTGCATCTTTAGTTTCGGGTTCTCTTGTCATCAAACCAAAAGTTTGATTGAAAAGAATTGAAGCTGGCCTCACTCATAGTGGTACAGCACAAGGATTCTCCAAATTTGGATTTCACAGTTCTTCTACCAAGCTGTCGTTTTGCTTTTTGACACCCAATAGATACAACAAACAAATGAAAGCTTTCAGCTCAACTATATCAAGATCTCGATGCCTGCAAGATTTTCTTATGGATTCTGTCATCTTTTCTCTTTTAAGACGTATTTGAATATTCGTATTTTCAACGACAACTTTTAACAATTCATCGGGAAAATATAAAGACCATGCCTGTAATGGAGTTGTAACGTTTTTTGCAAAACTTATTGGTTTCGGAAGGTAATGACGAAATGATGTCCTTCCACGAGATTCTAGAGCACAGAGGTACCATTTATATTTGGGCAAACCTGTACAACATTTTTTTTTTTTAATTACATTTAGAAATTTTTTTTAGATTTTTTGAATGAAAAAGTCAACGAACCTTTGCAGCCCTTTCCAAAAATAGTTGATTTCCTCCGACCAGCTTTCTCGTTCGCGTTTGCTTTTCCACGGCCTCTTTTTGTTGGTGGTTCCTCTGTAGAATCAACATTTGATCGACCCCGACCTCTTTTTGCTGGTGGTTCCTCTGTAGCATAACCATTTGATCGACCCCGACCTCTTTTTGCTGGTGGTGCCTCTGTAGCATTATCATTTGGTCTTTGCGGAGTAGCATTTTTATTTTCCCTCCCATGTTTGCTGGGTGACATTTCCATTTGCCCGTCCACAACCTTTTTTTGCTGGTGTTGACTGAAAGTCATCATCTTAAGCTATCATCTTCAGAGTCGTTGGCAAAAATATTTTCAATATCAGTATCGTCAGCATCCTCTTCTATGTTTGAGGGGTGTTTTTCATCTTCGTAAGGTTTATACTCATCATCTTTCTCATCGTCAGACTCCTCCAGAACCGGTTGCTTGCGCGTGCGTCTTATCGGGAATTCGATGATTTCATCCTCTAAACCGTATTCTTCTACTTCACTCATTCCTGATCCTTCACTGATAACTTCTCCTTCACTCATTCCTGATGCTTCACTGATAACTTCTCCTTCAATTTACTTCATTTGAAGCAAAATTAATAAAAATTTTTACTTGCTGAAAGTAGTAAACAAAGTTCCTTTCTGGTGCAGCAGTAACAATATCGTACATATCTCCATCATCTTACAGACCATTGTGTATGTTAAATACCATTGGCAAGGTGATGGAGAGCATGGTCAGAGGAAGATTGCGGCAAGCAATTAGGGAAGCGAGTGACCTTAGCGACGACCAACACGGCTTTCGTGAGGGGCGTTCCACGATCGGTGCCATCGAGCAGGTCGTGAAGGTGGTTATGAGGGCCAGACAAGTGCGGCCGGATATTAAACCGGACGTCCTGCTTGTCACGTTGGATGTGAAAAACGCATTCAACTCGGCTAAGTGGGACGATATGTTGCACTCCCTCGAGCAGGTATTCAGAGTTCCGGATTATCTGAGAAATATACTCAGAGATTACCTCCGGGACCGATACCTGCGCTGGGATACGCTCGATGGCACAAGAGGTAAAGTATTAAGCGCAGACATAGCGCAGGGTTCAGTTCTGAGTCCTGATCTGTGGAATGCCTTTTACGACGGCTTGCTAAAGATTGAGCTCCCGGATGGATGCTCCATGATCGGATACGCGGATGACGTTGCTCTAACCATAACAGCTCGAGAGCCAGAGGACCAGCAGAATACCTTGGATGAGGCCATGCGCCTTATCAATAGTTGGATATCGGATCACGGACTAAGACTGGCAGTCCCGAAAACGGAGATTGTCCTTCTGACCCGGAGAAGGGTTGATACCATATTCGGCATCAGCTTTGATGACGGAGGTAATCCTCTTATGATCCAGATTAAACCATCGGTCAAATATTTGGGGGTCTTCTTGGATAACAAGTTGACCTACAATAGACAATTCCAGCAGGCCTGTGAAAAGGCTGGCCGGGTGACAAAGTCCCTCTCGTGGCTAATGACGAACATCGGCGGTCCCAGATCTGAGAAGAGGAGGCTGTTGATGACGACAGTTAACTCCATCTTGCTCTAGGGTGCAGAGGTGTGGGCGGACAATGTCCGCATGAAAAAGTACTGCAAGAAACTAAAGGCAGTACAGAGGCAGGGGGCACTTCGAATCGCTTGCTCGTACAAGACAGTATCAGAGCCAGCGATCCAGGTGGTGGCTCGGGTGATTCCCATCGACCTGCTTGCCTTGGAAAGGCAGGCGATCTATAACGGTGGGGAAGAAGAGCGCGACGTAGCTTCCGTTCGCGCTCGCTCCCGCACAATGGAATGTTGGCAGTATAGGTGGAATGGTGACCCGAGGGGACGTTGGACGCACCGCCTTATCATCGATTTGGAAAGCTGGATGAACCGTGATCATGGAGAGGTAGACTTCTACCTCACACAGTTCCTAACTGGTCACGGTTATTTCCGCGATATGCTTTTCAAGTGGTGCAAGGTGACATCTCCGGAATGCTTGCATTGCCCGGGCGAGCTGGATACCGCTGAGCACACCTTTTTTGGGTGTCCTTGCTTCGCTGAAGGGCGACCGCCCTTCGATGAATGGAGGCCGGAAGTAGTCGTCCCGGAAATGCTGCGCAGTGCCGCTAACTGGTACAGTGTGGCAGAGTACGTACGGTCGACACTGATTGGAAAAAAGGAGGAAGGTTTCCTCTCGTAGGAAAATCTCCTCCTTTATTGACAGGGTATGGCGAAGAAATGCCTGGGCTGCATTGTTTCCGGACTGAAGTAATACCTTAACAGGGAGTCCCGGTCCGGATTCTATGATATTGTCATAAATTCAGGAGGGTGGGGAGTTTAGTGGGTATTGTAATTCCTCAATTGTGTATATCTGGGCAGGTCCTTCCGGTTATTTCTTGGATTTCTTCTTTTTGATGACGTCACAATCTAACTGAATAATGGAGTCCTTTCTTTTTTTGATGATAATGATTTTTTGATGTTGATAACTTTTTAATAACTAGTCTAACTTATTTCACTTTAACTTATTTTTGAGAACTTATTTTTTTTTTTTAACTTCTAATTTTTATAAAACTATTAACTTTTTATGTCTTAGGACAACAATAAATTAAAATAATACAAACTGTTCATCACCAAAAAAAAATAAAGACAAAACTATTAATAACTTGCGATGGCGGCCGTTAAATGAGGATGCCGGTAAAACCGAGCACATGTTTTTATTAGAGATTTCACTTGATTTTTAACTTCTTGAGAAAATTTTGTGATTTTTTTTTTTTTTTATAATGATTTATCTTGATTATATTTCTTTTAACTTTTAAACATTTTTGTAACTTCAGATTGCCAAAAAAAAGGTAAAAATCCAAAATAAATAACTTTGCGGCCATGCGGTTCTTGAAAATTTGGTCACTCTTGTCCTTTTTTTTTTAATTAAAACGGCGATGATGGACCATAATGTTCAATAGCTCTATTGTGGACTGTATAAAGCGTGAATAATTAAGATTTTGGTGATGGTGAAATAAAATAACTTAGTAAAAAAATACTTTAATTTAAGTAGCAAAAATAACTATTAAACTTTATTATAAAAATTACGTGTTGCTACTTGGACTATTGTCCTAAGACTGCCGGCACTGTGCGCCGTTTCTAAAGGCACGCGCTTACACTCTGTGCTCTCTCTGTGCACACACGTACGCATACTTATAAACTTATATTAATATTTGTATTATTATACAGTGTAATATTTAACATACATGATATTATATTTATAACAATGATATGAATCCTATTGATCCAGATGAATCGTTAAGGCTTAAACTGTACTTCTAGGTAATTATAAACCATTTGAACTAATCTGTAGCTTTAAGATATTGGTCTAAATTAATATTAATTTAAATACATCAATGAACCATAATTATAATTATAAAAAACTATAGTTTAAATTAAAAGGATTTATTAATGTATTTTTAATGTTTACAATAAAATAATATTATCAATGATGACTTATCAAAAATTTGCATGCTTTTTATGTTCAACTTTAGATAACTACGGACTCATTAGTTTATGGAATAATTGAATAATATGAACCTACTATAAACTAATTTAATTTTAAACCAAAGTGATATGATTTTGTTCAAATTATGTATTTAAGTAAAAAACATATTCCAAGAGGATAATATATTTAAAAAACTGTTCGCGCTCTACGGGGGATGGCGCGCGGTACGCGGCGGAGCCCCCTAGTATATCTTATATTATCTTATCTTATCTTACTAGTCTTATCTTATCTTATCTTATCTTATCTTATCTTATCTTATCTTATCTTATCTTACTACTATATATATTTGAAAATTTATTTGTGTGTCTGTGTGTGTGTATTATCATCAGGATCAAACCAGTGAACGAAATTTAATAAAACTGGTGTCAAATTAAAGAAAAAAAGTCTGCGGGTGACATAGGACATAGTTTTGCAACGCAGCTATCATACTTTTGGAGATATTTAATTTTTAGTATTTTTGAACTTAATAAAATTTTTAAAAATTTTTAACAAAAATTGAAATATCTTGAGAATATCGAAAAATTTTACTGTCACACTTTGTAGTATTCGATTTAGCACCAATTCTTACGTATTCTCCTAAATTTTTATTCAAAATGGAAGTATCTTTAAAATTTTATAAAATATTTTTGAAGATAGTTGAAAAATTTTTAAAAATTTTTTTATTTTTATGGTATTTTTAATCAAATATTTGTTGGGCTGTGTGTGTATGTGTTTCTTCATCAGAGTCTAATCAATGAAAAGTCAAAATGAAGTGTCAAAATATAGAAAAAAAGTCTGCGTATGACATAAGCCATAGTTATGCAATTCAGCTACCGTACTTTTGGAGATATTCAATTTTTACTATTTTTGTAAAAAATAATATTTTTTGAAATTTTGATTTAAAACTAAAATATCTTCTAAATATGGTAAAATTTTACGGCCGCAATTGGTATTACTCGATTCGGCACTAATTTATACGTACTCAGATAAATTTGCATAAAAAAAGGACATTTCAATAAAAATTTGTAAATAATTTCAGTGATTGGCGGCCTTAAATTCACTAGATTAAAAAATACCGAAAATATTGGATATCCAGTTAATAACAAAAAGTTTAAATTATGAAATTACTAGCCGACTAACATGATTCATAACAGGTCTTGAAGTCTCTATATTTATATAGTACCAAAACAGTACACGAGATACTAATACTAAAATGCTAGATTCTGTTCGTTTGGAAAAAACACATTGATTCCATAAGAAAAAATTATCTTTAGGATTACAATACCTTTTTAATTATGTTTCTGTAATTAATAATAATAACTTTACTGGGGACAGAACTAGACTCCTCTGAAAACTCTGAATGTGTTTGCATATTTATAAATTTACAGTGAAACCTGGTTTTCTTAAGCAACAAAAACAGAAGTAAATGCATCACAGGGGGGGGCGGAGCCCCCCCTCCTACTTTTGCTAGTAATTTCATAATTAGAACTTTTTGTTATTAACTGGATATCCAATTTTTTCGGTATTTTTTAATCTAGTGAATTTAAGGCCGCCAATCACTGAAATTATTTACAAATTTTTATTGAAAAGTCATTTTTTTATGCAAATTTATCTCAGTACGTATAAATTAGTGCCGAATCGAGTAATACCAATTGCGGCCGTAAAATTTTATCATATTTAGAAGATATTTTAGTTTTTAATCAAAATTTCAAAAAATATTATTTTCTACAAAAATAGTAAAAATTGAATATCTCCAAAAGTACGATAGCTGAATTGCAAAACTATGGCCTATGTCATACGCAGACTTTTTTTCTATATTTTGACACTACATTTTGACTTTTCATTGATGAGACTCTGATGATGAAACACATACACACACAGCCCAACAAATATTTGATTAAAAATACCATAAAAATAAAAAAATTTTTAAAAATTTTTCAACTATCTTCAAAAATATTTTATAAAATTTTAAAGATACTTCCATTTTGAATAAAAATTTAGGAGAATACGTAAGAATTGGTGCTAAATCGAATACTACAAAGTGCGACCGTAAAATTTTTCAATATTCTCAAGATATTTCAATTTTTGTTAAAAATTTTTAAAAATTTTATTAAGTTCAAAAATACTAAAAATTGAATATCTCCAAAAGTATGATAGCTGCGTTGCAAAACTATAGCCTATGTCACCCGCAGACTTTTTTTCTTTAATTTGACACCAGTTTTATTAAATTTCGTTCACTGGTTTGATCCTGATGATAATACACACACACAGACACACAAATAAATTTTCAAATATATATAGTAGTAAGAAAGATAAGATAAGATAAGATAAGATAAGACTAGTAAGATAAGATAAGATATATATATACTATCTAATCTTGTACATATATACCCTCTCAACATGAAAATACCGAAATTTTGGGAGTAAACTACCAAGGAGGCTGCTTCTTAATTTGTAATATAGAAATGAGACTCATTGGTATTTTCTAAATAAGAAATGAACTAAATGTGTATTTACAAAATGCGAAACACAGCCGTTAGCATTTTAAAATCTACCAACGAGCTGTATTCCAAGTTTCCGATAAAATGAGCTAATTATGAGTAATTTATAAACTACTGTTAACCTCATTGCTATATTTAAAATACGCAATGAACTCACTTGCGTTTTTAAAACTACCGGTGAGCTGAATATTATTTTCCTGATTTAAGAAAACAGTAAACGGTAGTTTATAAAATACCATTAACCTCATTAAGATATTCAAAATACAAAGTATACTCGCCTGTATTTTTAAAACTACCACTGACCTGAATGTTTTTTTTTCCAATTTCAGAAAATAGTAAACGGTAGTTTATAAAATACCAATGACATCATTAAGCTTTAAAAATACTAAGTACACTCGCTTGTGTTTTTTAAACTACCACAGAGTTAAATATTATTTTTCCGATTTAATAAAATGTTCAACAGTAGTTTACAAAATACTATTTAGTTTATTCTAATATATAGTTGTACAAATAAAAATATGTATTCTTAAAACTACTTATAAGTTTTATGTTTGTGATAAAAAAATAAGTATTTTTTTTTAGAGTTATAAAATTTATGTAATATATTATTTATATAATCAATTATAAATAAATATTATTGTATTATATATTACGAATATCGCAGTAGGTATAAAAAATTAATATCCGCCATATTTATATATATATTAATATCGCATCATTCGTGTATCTGCGACGCGCAGATGAAATAATTTTACATCAGTTTAAGACGAAGGATATTTATTTATTTATTTATTTAGACCATAATTACTTACAGAGTATTTACATAAAAGTTAAGATATATAATATATACAAAACGATACATAGATTTTCCGTAAAGTAGCCCATATTTTTCGTTTAATTATTTGTTTATGGAAGACAAAGTTTATATATATTAGTATAAATAAAAAAGATTATCAATATTATTATGGCAAATAACCTTATGGAATTACTAACAACTATCGACATTAAACCAGTAAGTAGAAGTAAATAATAATAATTGCTTAAAAGAGGTTATGTATTAAATGTTTTTTTGTTGCACATGTGCTTTATATTGTGACGTAGTAACCCTCCCACATTAGAAAATAGGGTATTTCCACACTCCTCCAACTAGCAGAAATTTTCATCCCAACTACCAAACTTCCACTAACAAATTTCCCCATATTAAAATAAATAAGTATATTAAGTAATAAATTAACAAATTAATAAATAAATAAATAATAAACTAATTAATAAATAACTAAATTAATAATGTAAATCGCTCAAATATAAATTGTAAAAGTTGACTCATTTGGTTTTTTCTAGCGATGACTCATCGATGACTCATCCTATGATTCATCGATGTTTCATCGATGATTCATCTCAGAAAGTGAGTCATCCTACCGGATACTCCCTCCCCAAAAAGAACATTCTAGAACCGGAAGTTACCTAACCTAATCCTTAAAATCCTAACCTAACCTACTGATTCTCCCCCCAAAATCCATTCCACGTGACTCAATTCAACCAATCAGAGTCATCTTAGGATGGTAACCCCCACCACAATTTTTGGCTATAAAAGGCCTCGCAATTTTAAAACTCGCTCTCTTACGCCTTTTAGCTAGCTATGATTAGCACCTAATCTGTGTCAAGAAATTATTGAAAAGTTGTACTAGATTATTTTTAAATTAATTATTAAATTAATTAAAGTTGTACTTAGATTATAATAAATTAATTAAAAGTTAATTAAAGTTGGACTTAGATTATTTCAAGTTATAATTATAGTTAATAAATAAGTGCTCAATAAGAATTTAAGCTTAAGTCAGTAGACAATTAAAATTATAATTAATCTGAAGTGCTCAGTTGAATTAAAATAAATTAATAAATAGAATCTGTGTGTTTATAAATTCAAACCAAACTTGTGTAGTTATTTACAAAACCTACCAACACTCTGTATGTTAAATACTGTAAGGTAAAAAACCCACAATATAGCCATTCACGTATTGGCAAATCAGACTTTAAATATTAGTTATTCGCTACTGTTCTAGATTGGCCTAGAGTCCCTAGCCCATTTCGTAACAGTACATTTTGGTGTCAGGAAGTGGTCTTACCTAGAGTGTTGGCAAGAGTTTCAAAAAAAATAAAAAATAATAAATATTTAAAAATCAAGTAAGTGAAAGAATTTTTTTTTTTTTGTCAACACAGTGAGTGATTTTGAACAATTTACAGTAAAATTAGTCAAAATCAAACAAAAAAAGTGACATTTTAATTAAATAAAAACTATTGGTAAAATAAGTTACATCCGGTTCTCTATTTAAGGTTTTGATAACGGTTTCCCTTAAATTTTTAGGCAAATGCCAGAGAATAAATTTTATACGTAAAAAAAAAAAATTGTAAAATTCACGGGTCCGTTAAAAATAAAAAAAAAAAAAATTTTACATAAATATATATACACACATCTCCCCGAGCGGATGTAAATTTTTTTTTTAAAAAACTAAACTAAAAAACTAGAAAGTGTTTCCATCTAACGGTCAAAAATAAAAAAAAAAGACTACAAAAATTTTACCATATCAAATTGTGTTAAGTGCCGCCAACATTTAGTGGATAGTGGTGACAACCAGTGATAAAATTTTAAACTACTAAATTTTGAAATTCAAAAAAAAAAACAGTGCAGTTTTCTAACACATTTATGACACTTCTCATTTATGATTGTCACAAATACATCTCTAAAAGCACCAGATGCCGATTCATCGAGTTTTTAACAACACAACACATCATATTAAAGACTTTTTATTATACATAAGTATACATATATATACAAGTAAGAACTAAGTAATATAATATATTTGAGCGATATTTCTCTTAATAATTAAATATAAGCTTCCAAAATCTATATTAAATAAATATTAAATTAGATAACTATCATAAATTTTTAAAATCAACTAAACGATATTATTTCTTAAGCAGCTAAACAAGTATAATTTCACTAACATATAGTCAAAAAAAAATTTTTTTTTAAATATTCTTAATTTTAAATTCTTATTATATTTAAGTATCAATATTCAATTATGTTAACATTTAAATTACATATAGTAAGACACTTTTAATTTAGATTTAAAAATAAAATTTATGATTGAAATATTCGGTTCAGTATAAAATCCCATACAATAAACTATAATATCCATTCTACACAACCCTCTTAAAATTATTATAAAATGGCTAAAAATTTCGTAAGATTAGTAAAAAAAAATAAAAAACCCAAAAAAGTTTCATTTAAAGATAAGCCTCCTAGATATAAAGTCATAAAAAGAAATAAAGAATCATCTAAAAAATCTAAAGATAACGTCAATTTTAGATAAGTCAATTTTAAAACCATATACATCCCAAAAAGACCACAATATCCCCGACTCAGATACTGATCCCCAGTCCAATTATACAACAGAGGCAGAAACTGAAATCGATTCCCAGCAAAATGAGACCTCCTCTGACCCATCTACAGAAAGCGATTTGCAATCCGATGAGTCTTCTGTCTTAATAAAAAAACGCCGCAAAAAGTTTACTAAAATGTTTGCTAATCCCAAAAATACCCGAAAAACAAAGCGCAAGCGCCAATCCTCTCCATCATCAGATTCTGAATCTGATACCCCAATGACCCCATCTTATAGTAAAATTTCCGAAGCACTGAGTCTAGTTCCAACCTTTGACGGCACAAGCACCACAACAGTTCAAGATTTTATTGATCAAGCTAAATTTGCCATGGGATTAGTACTGCCAAGTCAAAAACATAGGCTTGAAAATCTAATTCAAGGTAAAATTCTAGGAAGAGCCAAGACAGAAATAAAAGAGTATATGCGAAGCGGCATCAAGAAAATTTTTCAGCGACTTCTAGCAGTATTTTATAAAGAAAAAACTTACTTTAAACTCAGTTCAGATCTAGCAAACTTGAAACAAGAAGATGACGAATCTGTAGCATCTTATGGTCTGAGAGCCAAACAAGTTCTAAGAGATTTCATAGAGGCCGCCGGAAGTAAACACGACAAGGATATAGCACGAGGAGTTATAGCTTCAGCTAAGCTCAATGCTCCAGAGCATTTTATAAACGGGCTGAATAAGAATCTTTTCACCGTGTTTATTTTGTTTGAAGAGAAATTCGATGATCTCCAAGAAGCCATCACAGCAGCTGAACGAGCAGAACAAAAATTGGAAAACAACAAAGATAAATTTCAAGATAGCCAAAAAATTTTTTACGTAGAACAACATAAAACTTCTAACACCAACCAACAACACCAATATAATCACAATAATCAAAATAACAGAAGTAATGGCAGATTTAACAATAGTAATAATTATAGAAATCAAGGTAGAAATAACACTTCACACAACGACAAATACTGCTCTAACTGCAAAATAAAAGGCCACACCCTTGAAGAGTGTTATAAAAAGAATCCGTGCTCACACCATAAAACATACATCCTCACGACAGAAGACTGTAGATATTTAAAATGGGTCAAAAATCAAAATCAAAACCCCGCCAATAATAATTATCGCTACAAAAATTTCCAACCAAATAACACCTCTAACTCCAGAAATTTCCAGCCTCACCCCCCAGATTATACTAACAACCAATCGAATACCCGTTCTAATAATGAACGTTCCAATCATTTAAACTCCCAACTTCCTCGGCAGACAGCCGCGACCCCGGGGAACCAAACTCAGCGGCCCCTCCTCCTACAGACCACCGAGTAATTTTAAACATAAATTTAAAACGAAAAACTCATGTTCCTACTGTATCATTTAATTCATTAGATTTAAGTAAGCCTAATGCTAAATTTTTAATTAACACAGGAAGTGAACTTAACATAATTAAAGCTTCCACCATAAAAAACATTAACTCAGTAAATAAATCTGAAATATATAGTTTATCTGGAATTAGTAATGAGCTTGTAAGGACTCTAGGTGCAGTTGATATTAGTTTGGAAAATTTAAATTGTTCAATGAACGTAGTCGATTCTAATTTTCCAATACCATGGGATGGAATTTTAGGAATTCAATTTTTAAAACAACATAATGCTTCTCTATCATTTAAAAATCAGACATTAACCATTGAGGGCCTGACAAGACCAATACCTTTTGTCGAGCATAGTATAGTCACCCTCCCAGCAAGATCAAAAGCACTTATTACTCTAAAAATCGCAAACCCAAATTGCAAAGATGGTTATATTCCTAAAATATCAGCCGGCCCCAATATATACTTGGGAGAATGCCTAGCCAAAAATATTAATGGCGAGTGTAAAGTTTTCGCCTATAATTGCACCCTGCACAACGTCTACCTGACTATACCACCTATAACTCTCGAAGAATATTACACCCCCGATGTCAAAATGTTAAAATACGCCCAAAAACTAAATAAACGGAAAACCCAACAGGCTACGGAAGCTCGCGTTTTGAGAATAATCGAATCTCTAAATTTAGAACCTTTATTAGAAGAAGAAAGAAGTCATGTTATAAAAATAGTTACAAAATTTCCCAACAAATTTCACTTACCAGACGACCCTATTTCTTTTACAGACCTAATTCAACACAAAATTAATACCAATAGAGCTCCCCCTGTTAACGTAAAAGAGTATAGGCATCCTCCGAACATACGCGACGAAATTCAACGACAAGTTAAAGAACTTTTGGAAAAGGACATAATCCAAGACTCCGAAAGCCCTTATAATAGCCCAGTTTTTCTAGTACCTAAAAAACCAGGTCCAGATGGTAAGAAAAAGATGAGACTTGTTTTAGACTACAGAAAATTAAACCAACAGACAATTTCTGACGTCTTTCCCTTACCTCATATCACAGAAATCCTCGAACAACTGGGTCGAGCTAAGTATTTTACTACCCTAGATATTAATTCTGGTTTCTACCAAATCCCAATGGCACCTGAGGACTGTGAAAAAACAGCTTTCAGTACGCCATATGGAAAATTTGAATTCAAACGGATGGCATTTGGGTTAAAAAATAGTCCTAGTACCTTTCAGCGTCTCTCGAACAAAATCCTTTCTGGACTGCAAGGAGTAGAATTATATATTTATATGGACGACGTAATTATTTATGCAGAAAGCCTGCGGACGCATCAAATTAAATTAGAAAAGTTTTTAGGTCGTATACAAACAGCGCGACTAACCTTGCAGCCAGAAAAATGCTTGTTTTTGAGACGCGAAGTAACGTATTTGGGCCATTTAATAAGTGAACACGGAGTTCGCCCTGACCCCCAAAAAACACAAGCAGTCAGAAATTTTCCTCGCCCTAAAACTCCTAAACACATTAAACAATATTTAGGTCTTTGCGGGTATTACCGACGCCATATTCCTAATTTTGCCCTTATTGCTAAGCCACTTACCTCATTTTTAAAGAAAGACACACCTTTTTCTTGGGGAGAAAAACAAGAAAAAGCCTTTACCACTTTAAAAGACGTTTTATGCTCAGCACCAATCCTCCAATACCCAAATTTTTCAGAGCCATTTCTGCTTACGACCGACGCAAGTTTTTTCGCTATTGGTTGTTTACTAAGCCAAGGAAAAATTGGGCAAGACCTCCCAATCGCATACGCTTCACGTACGCTTAACTCAGTGGAAGTAAAATATTCCGTCACGGATAAGGAGTTCCTTGCGATAATTTTTGCCCTAGAACATTTTCGACCCTATCTTTATGGTGGGCATAAAGTATACCTTATTTCAGACCACAAAGCTCTATTATGGGTAGATAAATTGTCAGGTCCTGACCGTGTCCAACGTTGGAAACTAAAATTAAGGGACTATAACTATGAAATGGTTTTTAAAGAGGGCAAACTTAACAAAAATGCAGACAGTTTGTCACGTTACCCTGTTCTAACAATTACATCTGTTGACTCAGGGTTTGAGTCTTTATCTGATGACGAATACCCTAACACATATTTTGATTACGACAATTCCGAAGACATATCAGTTTTATCTAATGACAATGACGTAATATCAATCCATCTACTAGAAAATTTTATCAATCTCAACAGCAGTCAAAAATATATATATGGGTCCGTCTCTCTTTCACCATCAAAATCTAACAAGACGAACAATGACCATCACAGCTGCCTTGAGCTCCGAAAAGATGTGGGTGAATCCAAAAGCTATCTTGTCTCCTCCTACACGAATACCCTCGCTTGTAAACAGAGTGAAAAAACACCAGTTAATGGACGCGTTAACATGAGTGAAAAAACACCATATGCAAGCGAAGGTCTCGGTGAAAGAGTCGAAAAGCAAAGTTATTTAGATTCACAGGGTTGCCAAAATAACCTCATATCTTCTAAAGGCTCAGCTCCTGTAAAGGGCCCCAATGGGAGCGGTAATGCAAAGACTAAAATCCCTTCCATCGGCGACCTAGTGGATCATCAACAGCACTGCGAAACTGGGGGTGCACCGGACGTCAAGGAGAGTTGCCTTTCAGGACAACCTGATAAGGATGGCCCTCCACAGTCTGCCCTTTTTCACAGTGACTTCCCGAAAGAAAACCTCGAGGACAATAATTCAAGCCCGGAGTAACCCTCCGACAGCACAAAAAACAATAAATTAGCCCCAGACGACGACTCTGCCGGCACACAAAACTTCAATAATTTCGGCCCGGGGCAAACCCCCGGTGACACAAAAAGGAAGAGAGACGACACCTTTATTGCAAATATTTTTAAAAAACAAAAAGGCTCAAATTCAAGCGACGACGAACTTGAAATTTACCAAGACGATGGCCAAATTACCATCTTGTATACCGAACTAATTGCATTCGATACAAAACTTACTTCTGAACAAATAAATAGTCAATTAGAAAACATTTACTGTCAATTAGCAATCAAAAAGACTGACTTCTCCAGAGATAGATTATACATGAGAAAAGATAATTTATTGATATTTTTACCTACAGAGTGTACTCATAGTAAACTATCTCTGGAACTCACAGAAAAAAAATTACTTGACCTAGAAAGTGTAAAAATCTTTAAGCCTCAATTAGGCCAAGTTATTGTTTTAAAACTTGACGACGGAAGGACAATTTTCATTGGTTTCATTACCGAAAACATTGAAAAACCATCTATGGAGACGTTTGCGCAGTGCATGATCATCGTTACCGTGTAAATGACAGATCAAAATTTAAAATCTTTAAGTATAGCTAAAAATGACGAATATTTAATCCATCTGCCATGGGTCAGTGTCGAGCATGTACTAAGAGACAAAGCAGAAACGCACAAATGGTCAATTACCGTATGTACCGGCGAAGTCACTGAAATCCCCATAAACGACAGACTAGACATTATCCTCGAGGCCCATGACTCTACAGTAGGGGGCCACAAAGGCATTTCGAAATGCTATCATAGAATCAGGGAACGGTATTATTGGCCCAACATGTATAGGGACATCGCTGACCATATCAAAACATGCGAACCCTGACAAAAACAAAAATTGACCAGAGTTAAGACCAGAATTCCCCTAAAAATTACAGATACCCCATCTAAACCTTTCGAAGTCGTCGAAATCGACATCGTTGGACCACTCCCCATAACAGACTCAGGAAACAGATACATCCTCACTATTCAGGACAATTTTTCAAAATATTCTGACGCGGTACCATTGTCCAGCTACGCAGCTGAAGACGTAGCAATAGCCTTTGCACTCGAATTTATCTGCCGGTTCGGAATTCCCGAAATTTTAAAATCAGATCAGGGTAGTAACTTCCAGTCTGAACTAATGAGGCAATTCGCAAGAATATTTAAGATCCAGCGAATAAGAGCGTCAGCCTTTCATCCAGAATCAATGGGCTCAATTGAACGGCATCACCATTCTCTTGTTGAATACCTGAAACTGTTCGCGGAAAAAACCGACTGGGATTTTTGGCTTCGTTTGGCGACCTTTTCATACAATACGGGATCCATAGAAAGGTTACTCTCCTCATGAGCTGGTCTTCGGTTACAAAGCTCGCCTACCTACCGAATTCTTTTCAGAAATAAAAGGCAGAATTTATTCAGACTACCTAGACGAACTAATATTGAGACTAAACGACACTCAAAAACATGCTCAAGAACGACTCATAGCAGCAAAAGAAAAGTCTAAAAGATTATATGATCTAAAACTATAAGATTGCACTTTTAACGTCGACGACGTCGTGCTTTTATTAAAAGAACCCAAAGATGGGAAACTCGATGACCAATATACTGGCCCGTATACTGTAAAATCCTTATCAGGCGATACTAACATAGAAATAGACCTTGGTAAAGGAAAAACTAAAATTGTCCATCCCAACAAGTTAAAACATGCACATCTTAGATATTTTTGTCATTGCGTTAAAGAACTAATATTATGCGGTTACTTAAACTAATGTTAAATGCACCTAAAGTCTAGTAAGAATAATTTTTAGCTTTAAGTATTTTATCTGTACTTAAATAGTTTAATTTTTTTTTATTATTATTATAA
Source organism: Anagrus nilaparvatae (assembly GCA_022575985.1). Classification (NCBI taxonomy): domain Eukaryota; kingdom Metazoa; phylum Arthropoda; class Insecta; order Hymenoptera; family Mymaridae; genus Anagrus; species Anagrus nilaparvatae. Next base: position 1,261,609 of record JAKSXM010000129.1, read on the forward strand.
TTAGTATAAGAAATACATAATAATTAATTAGCCAAATTTACAAATAAATAATAACAATAATAAATTATTAATAACAAATAATTAACTGCTTAATTAATAATACAATAATAAACCTCAAATTAAGTTTCTATGTGAACAATTATGTTATCTTTTAGTCTATAAGTAAAATTAAATGTACATATAAAATTTAAATTACACCCTCAGGAGGAATAATGAGCTAGGAGATTTAATTTTATCCTAGACCTTCATGCAAAGTCTAATATAGAAATAAATCACTAGCGATATTGGTCGTATTCCACTGGATGCAGCGCAGGCCTGGGGCTGTATCACTCCTACAAAAAATATATATATGTAAGTTACACTATAATTGTCCCTAAGAAAAAGAGTTATAAAAACCTTGCCCCTTTCTTTTTTCTTTCTCTCGACGCGCGAGGGCGTAAATATATTTCTAAGAAACCACATGACCCGAAACAAGGAACACCTGATGTCCAAAATGCATTTCCCTTCTCACTCATAACAGTAATCTCTGCTACAACTCTCTGACCCACGTGTTCCTAAAATAAAAGAATTAATAAAAATGTAAGTCAAAAAAAAAAAAATTTTTTTTTTTTTCAAACAACCCTTTTCTTTATTATTTTTCCATATAAAATTTAGTTATTTTTAGCTACCCCTCCCTTATATATATATATACACAAGTACAAAACACTATCAATATTTTTAAATCATATAGGTCTAACCCCAATGTATTGGTTGAAATAAGTGAAAATATACCTGTTGACGATGATGATAATTCCGTAGTTTTCCTGGAAGAAGTAGTTCAACCAATAGATGAGAGAGATAGATGAAGCGAATAAACACTGTCAGATTCGGATATGTCTGGAACCACTGATGATGCAAGACTCCCATGTAACCTCCCAGTGCCACACATCGATGCTACTCCTGAAACCATCACCACATATTACTTGGCCCTCATAGAAGATGCCAGGTCCAATTTAAACCATATCTACACAATCCTAGGCGAAGACAGGAAAATAAAAAGGGCCAAAGACGTCCTTGGAGAAGTAGCTAACGATATAATTATATTCAGATGGACACAACTTGGAGAAGGTCCACCAGTACACCTTTTCCAGCGATACGCCTTTCCAACCCAATCGGAACATTCAGACCTAGAAAGCACAGTCTCGTTAGATCAAATATCATTATATTCATCTGAAAGTAGTACTACCAATTCAAAACTTAAAGCACCCGTACACTCACCTGAACCAGGAGATAATATTGAGGAAATATCAACAAGTAGTAACAAATTATACATTGAAATGTATAAAACCTATCAAGCTGCAACCAAACGAACCACCAGTTAAACCTCCTCAACCACTAGAACATAACAACAAAAAACCAAATACATATTATTGTGTCAAAACTAAATTTTATTTAGATACACTTACACGCATGTGGCAGTGTCCAAGCTGCTATGGCACTAAAAATCCTGTCAAATACATCCAGTATTTTTCTTGGCACAAAAAGTTAGCTTCATTCGAGATAGACACAATTTTCTCTTGCTTTAGGTGCAAGAAACAACCCATAGAAAAGCAGGAAACATCAAATTGCATAGAATGCTCTATTAATGATCCAGAAAAAAATTAACCCTTCTTTTCAATTTCCTAAAAGTTATTATAATAGATAAATCCAATTAATTGTATTATGGTATAGTTATATAAAGCTGTTTTCACTAAGTAGTAACCTCATAAAAAAAAAAACATAACATAAATTAACTCCAAATTAAATACACATTCAATACAAATAAACATTATTTATGTATAAAAATACTCACTTTAACAAATAACACTAATAAATTTTATTATTTATTATCATTTTATTTTTACTTTAACATTTTGTAACAAGTTTGCTAAAAGATTATTTTCTTTTTCTTTTTGTGCAAATAAATACAACAAACTAACTCCAACTGACGTTAAGGCGCGCACACACGTAACATACGATATACGAGTAAGTCCTCAATAACGACGCCACCTACTTTAACACCGCTAAAATTCAAATTTCAATATATGCAAATTTACTGGTAGACCTCGATCCCTTGCTCCTTTAATTAAACAATCTCCTTTAACTAAAAAGTGCGCCCCTTATATTGAGCCGCATTTTTTATAAGGGGGGGACTGTGACGTAGTAACCCTCCCACAGTAGAAAATAGGGTATTTCCACACTCCTCTAACTAGCAGAAATTTTCATCCCAACTACCAAACTTCCACTAACAAATTTCCCCATATTAAAATAAATAAGTTTATTAAGTAATAAATTAACAAATTAATAAATAAATAAATAATAAACTAATTAATAAATAACTAAATTAATAATGTAAATCGCTCAAATATAAATTGTAAAAGTTGACTCATTTGGTTTTTTCTAGCGATGACTCATCGATGACTCATCCTATGATTCATCGATGATTCATCGATGATTCATCTGAGAAAGTGAGTCATCCTACCGGATACTCCCTCCCCAAAAAGAACATTCTAGAACCGGAAGTTACCTAACCTAATCCTTAAAATCCTAACCTAACCTACTGATTCTCCCCCCAAAATCCATTCCACGTGACTCAATCCAACCAATCAGAGTCATCTTAGGATGGGTAACCCCCACCACAATTTTTGGCTATAAAATGCCTCGCAATTTTAAAACTCGCTCTCTTACGCCTTTTAGCTAGCTATGATTAGCACCTAATCTGTGTCAAGAAATTATTGAAAAGTTGTACTAGATTATTTTTAAATTAATTAAAGTTGTACTTAGATTATTATAAATCAATTATAAGTTAATTAAAGTTGGACTTAAATTATTTCAAGTTAAAATTATAGTTAATAAATAAGTGCTCAATAAGAATTTAAGCTTAAGTCAGTAGACAATTAAAATTATAATTAATCTGAAGTGCTCAGTTGAATTAAAATAAATTAATAAATAGAATCTGTGTGTTTATAAATTCAAACCAAACTTGTGTAGTTATTTACAAAACTTACCAACACTCTGTATGTTAAATACTGTAAGGTAAAGAACCCATAATATAGCCATTCACGTATTGGTAAATCAGACTTTAAATATTAGTTATTCGCTACTGTTCTAGATTGGCCTAGAGTCCCTAGCCCATTTCGTAACAATATATAAAATTAAATTTTAATATTAAACATAATTTTGGACCTAATTAAATCCTTTTTACTAAAAACTTATTAACCCCTTAATTAAACAGTTTGTTTGTAGAAAAATACATTTGTTGACGTATGCATTTTATTTAAATTCGTTTTTTAATTTATTTTTCATTTTTATCCATATAGGAAATATTGGAAGAAGAAGCAGAACTATTTACTTATTTATATGCCCTAGGCTTTGAGAAAGAAGATGTCGATATTCTTGAATGTAAGTAATAAACATTATATTTTTTATTTATGTAAATAAAAAAAAAAATTAATCGTATAAAGTCATCGAGAAACCAAGAACTGATATACCGCGAAAAAGTCTTCATAAAGGGGCCGTTCCAACTTGAATGTACAAAATATTTTATTTAATTATAATTATTTAACAATTAAAAATAGTTGTGGGGAATTTTCGAGCTGCTTAATCGATATTTTGCATCACAATATTTAAAAAGCATCTTCAAAGCCGGGAAATTCAAAAACTTATTAAGTATCTTTTTTAGCAACTTTATTTTCTGATAATTCTTTAAAAGGAATTCTTTTTAAAATTAAATCCTTTTTAACCTAATTTTATTGAAAATTATAATCATTACCTGTCAAATTTGTTCAAATTTTCAACAAAATTAAGTTAAAAAGGCTTTAATTTCAAAAACAATCTGGTGGTTGCCAGTAACTATACAACCCCAATAAACCGTATTATGACTGGAGTATTATGCACCCCCTCAGATCATATTTCAAGTTTATTCCAAATAAAACTGTGGTTCAATCCATAAATAAAAAGAATTATACAGTGAGATGTCAATAATGAACTTTTTTTATAATTTTAATAAATCATTATGATAATTATTTTTATTATCCAAATTTTCCTCAAGGAAAAAAATTGCATTATCGTCAGAACCCTCTTCATCCCTCAAAATAAATTTTTCTCTTCTTGTGGACGGCGAATTTTTTTAATAGGATGATGAAATACTCAAATTAATTTTCATAAGATATGTGTTGCATCGAAAAATGGCGTGATTGTACCAATTAGTGACCAACCCCTAATTAGTGACCAGAGGAGGAGTATTATAGCATTTATAATAATTTTAATTAATAGAAATTGTCTTGCATAAAAAAATCTAAAAATATAACTCTTCATTTTTCTAACATAACACTTTTTTAGTGAAATAAATTTTACTTTTAAGAAAAAAAAATCATTTCTTTATGGAGTTTGATGAAAAGATAATAAAAATCTCACAAATGATCTCTATTGTTGGTACGGTAACTGTAGAACTCGTTATGCCAGTGCTAAATTAAGTATAATTAATAAAGTTGACGGTTTTTTTACAAAAATTTGATTTTTTAATTTCATTTTTAAAGTAAGAAATTAAGGATTTGTATCAAAAGCAACATAAAACAAGCTTACATATTGAAGTGAAAAAAATTAAACTTTTTGATTCTTAGTTCCTTATAATAAAATGAAAAATAAAACTTATTATAAGCTTTTTTTAAATATTATATCAATATTTATAAATAAAATAGTGGTCTGGTGAAATGATAATTTTTTGTTTGATTTCAAATAAAATTAAATATTACTTAATTTTTTACAATATAATAGCGTTTTTTTAGTTTATATACTACCAAATTTGCAAAAATAAAAAAAAATAGAAATTATTCATTAAAAATGTCTATTTATATACACTTAAAGTTGCTCTTTTTGAACTTTGGTCACTAATTGGTATAATCACTCTATAATTAATTTTCTATTAGTTTAAACATTTTGCATTAAAATTTATAATTATTTTTACAGTTTATATTATAATAAATAAGAAATTAAAAAATTAATATTTTAAAATTGTCTACAAATTTGTATACAGTGTACCGCTAACACTATAGAGCATTAATGAAAAGACCAATTCGATAAAAATGACGAAATTTTCTGGAGATTGTTTAAAAGAATAATTATTGTATTTCTTATTTCTATATTTTTTACACAAAATTTTATTTATAGTTATAAGAAAAAATCATAACACTAATAAATTCAATGAAAAATTATGTCATATGAGTTTTTTAGAGATATAGTCTAGGCGCCAGCCATACTAATCACGCCCAAAAATTAAAAAATTAAATTTCTTTTTTCGCGGATAAAAATAAGTGATATTTATGTTTTTCAACCCACTGAACACGAATCAGGGGTCCGTTTTGCGAATTTTGTGGTCAATTTTTCGTTATTAACAAATTATTGGCCAATTTTGCATTCTAGGAAAAATAAATTTAATTTTTGGGCGTAATTAGTATGGCTGGCGCCTGTATTAATAGAAGAAATATAAATTCACCTCAAGAAAAAAATATCATATCTGAATGCAAATACCGATTATTTATCCCTCAAAATAAATTTTTTTTTGTCCTGGACGGCAAAATTTTATAATCGGATGACGAAATACTCCAATGAGTTTTCATATATTATATCATAAATAAAAACCATTATTATTTATATTTTCAAAATTTATCTCAAGAAAAAATATTTAATACGCATCTGAATGAAAATACTGATTACTGTTCCTCGGTGCTACGCACCTTGGGCCAGAACCCTTTTCATCCCTCCAAATGAATTTTTCTTTTTTGCTGCACAGCGAAATTTTACAATTGGATGACGAAATACTCCAATGAGTTTTCATATATTATCATAAATAAAAGACAATATTATTTGTATTTCAAAAATTTATTTCAAGAAATAAATGGGTGGTTTTCACTGAAACTGAATATTTTTTTTATTGTTTATAGCACAGATCAAATTATATATATTTTTTTATTTTTTTGTATTTTTATGTTTATCAAGGTCCAAAAACCTAAAATTTTTAGTGGCACTGCTACAAATGTAAAAATAAATTATGCGTGTTATTCTTATGGGATTTTTTTATTTTTGCGGACGGTGGCGACATTTTGAGTATATTATATATTATATTATTGAAATAACTCTGTTTTGAAGCCATCAAATTTTCTCAAACTTTGGGTGTCTTATTTTTTAATCAAAACACATCACTGAACAAGATATATTAAGTAATATATTGCATACATTTGGAGCAAACGACATGGACGCTGGCGACATTTTTCTTTTGTAAAGGCGTTTCTAATTATTTTAAATAATAATAAACATTAAATTAAGCGTGAGAGTATGAGACCGAAAAACTCCTTGTATTTTACACCACTAGCGCCCAATAAAAAATATTATTTTCGCGCATGACAAAATAAGCGCGACCAAAACACGAATAAATTAGATAACAATATTTTTTTATTATTATTTTTATTGACAATGCACCAAAAATGAAATTTAAAACAAATATTTAATCGATTTCGAGTATCAAACTTCAATTCATAAATTATATATTATACACAGTATGGCATGCCGTCTGCTATCGCCAAAGCAAGATGTTTCTAAAACAAAAAATTTCACTTAAGGTGGCTCACAGTTTTAGGTCCGTACATTTTAGGGTGACATCAGAGGGGGGCATAACTAACTAATTAAATTTTATCATTTATTTTATACATATGTTAATATTTATAAGTTAATATTAATAATAATGCATTTTCTTATACAATGAGTGCGTTTTGAGCAAAATTTTTAAATACTAAACATTTTATTGAAAGGGGCCCGCGACTGAAATTATGTGTTTATAATTTAATCAGCAAGTATTGTATTTTTTTTTCTTAAAAAAGTTTCTATTTTTGTTAAATAACATGTATGTACAATTTTATCCAAAAAGATTCTTTATTGAATTAATACGAAGTAAAACAATATCAACTCCCATAAGAACGCATGTTAACCTTAAAAATTTTAAGTTGCTTGTTTATTTCTTATTTAATCGGAAACCTATGTATTGTTTGAGATCAACGGATATGTTTTTTTATTATCTTCATCTCTAGTAAATTTTAGTTTATATTATGCGTTTTTTATAAATTGCGTGAGCCACCTTATCATGGTGATAATGACGTATAATAGCATTTTTTTTAATTTGTTGTGATCATATTTTTTTGTACACAGTTATTGTACAAACTGCTGGTTTTATGAATATAATTGTGATATTCGTGGATTTCATATACGAACTTAAACTAATGAGAATCTGTGTATATATTAATACTCACAAATTAAAAAAAAAACTTTTTGATTTTTTTGGATAACTTAGATAACTAATAACTCATGTTAATATTTATTCTAAAGCAGATAAATTCTAAAATTATTTTTAGCAATTTCTAATAGGTAAATGTCACAAAAAAAATTAATCTCACTCTGTTTAAGAATTGAAGTTTTTGTTTTGGATCTGAAAAATTTGTTCTTACAAGCGAACTATAAGAACAAATTTTTCAGATCCAAAACAAAAACCGTAACACTTAAAATAATTGGGTTAGACTTTTCTACTTTTCTTTATCTACCATACATTGCTAATAAATAAATTTAGAATTGAACTGATTTAGAATTACATGATTTGATACTCAAAAGCTTTACCAGTTATCTGAAGAGTCTCACCCATCTTTTGTTGTAAAATCTGGAACCTGGTATGCTGGAGCTTTGGAGTTTGTTTTTCCAGGTTATATTTACTCCTTAGAACTAGAAGAAGCAAATTTTAAAAGTCGGTTTATTCAGGTTTTAGGTTTCTACAGATACTTGTTACTTAAAACTTTTCGCTTTCTGCTAACAAATAAGAGAATTACAGTTTAAGTATTCAGTCAGGAACAAATACAAAAATTAAAACAATTTGAATGAATCTTAGAACTTGATCTACCTTATTTTGAAGTTTATTTCTATAATTAGAGTCTAGAAAAACAAGCTCCAACACTAACAAAAAGAAAACTCCAAAGAGGCAGCAAATGAAATTTATAAAAATTTTTTTTTTTGGAATTTGTTTTTTCTTTTTTTCATTCTTCAATTATTTTTTAAAAACTTATCATTTATTTCGATATAATATTGCTAATGGTTAATATATAATTAAACTTTCGGGCCATAAATGTGGTTAGATAAAATTTTATGGCCTAAGCAAAGTAAAATTTAATGTTAGTAAAAGTATAAATTATAAACCCCTTTCTAGACTTAAATAATTTTTTTTAATATTCTGTGTTTTTACTATTCTCTGTGGTATAGCAAAAGCACATGGAATTAAAAAAAAATTATTTGGTCTAGAAGAGCATAACTCGTATAAGTATAACTCGCGTCTGCGGCGAGTGTAGATTACACATCATGATAATTAGCATTTTATGCTATTTATAATACTACAGTCATAATACGGGTAGTGGAAGTTGTATAGTTACTGGCAACTACAAAATTTGGTCTAGTATAGGTTTTTTGGGTCGCTGATCAAGAATTTCAGAATCATTTGGTTCATAAATTGAGGGTTCATCCTTATCCTTAATTTATCAAAAACTTATTCCAAAATGGGGTATTTTTAATATGCTTACTCTTTGAGTGCCCACATTTCTCGCTAAATTTTGCATCAAGGGGTTTGTAGGGTCGTTCATCAAGATTGTCGATGATTTTTTATGAAAAATTAATCTTTCACCCTTAAATTTGCAAAAACTACCTCTAAAAGGGGTATTTTTCTAATTGGTAGATACGGGTCGCTGATAAATAATTTGGGGAAATGTTTTATGAAAAATTAATATTTCACCCTTAAATTAGCGTAAACGATCCCTACAAGGGGTTCTTTTGCTATTTTTGCACTTTCAGCTAATATACCTACAGTCTAACCTGCAGGTGTATAAAAAAAAATTCACCAAATTATTTAAATTTTTTAAAAACTAATTATTATTATTTCAGTAATGAATTATATTTACATAGCATTTTATGCGTTCAGCTGTAACAAAACATTTTCATTAAAAATTTGATAGCTTTTTAAAAATTATTTTACACACAATATAATTTAATATTTACAATATTAAAATAATTAAATATTTTGCTTATTTTAATTAATGACTCTATCGCTCATAATTTATAAAAATGACGAATTTTAAATATTTTGCTGTTATTCTTTTGAGTACAGGCAAGTCCTCTGAGAAAACTAAAAAATAACTTCGTAAATTCTATAATTATTAGAAAGCTATCAAACTTTGAATGAATAAATTTGTATATAATTTTCTAAAAAATATAAACAAAAGTATTTATTTATTCATTTTGAATATAATATTTACTTTAATTTAGTTTTAAATGAAAATTATTAATCACAAAGTCATTTAAAATTGTTTATAAAATTTTTTATATTATACTTCTTAAATAAAATGCAACGACTTTATCACACTTTCTAAATAAAATTATTTTATTTATGGAATTCGTAGTAATACAATTTTTTATCACTTGTTTCATAAAATACTATTATATTATTATAATGTGTCTATATTTTGAGTAGTGTATTTTAATAATAACGACCTTTGTGTTGCTCTAAAGAGAGATTTATTATTTAACAATTAATTAATTTAATATTTTACATTGAATAATTATTGTACATTACCTAAAGAGAGAAACGACAATTAGGTCTGTTTCTCTACATGTTGAAATTACTACTAAAGACTTATCTCTAAGAAACTATACATTACATTACATTACTTTATCTTTACAATACGTGTCTACTTTTATTTAGCTATCTTAAACTGAAGGTCACACTAATAATTAAAGAGGCTATTACAGGTAGGCTCGTTACATCTCCCCTCCTCGGCCAAGAAATTGATCACAATTTCTATGATATTATACAGACCGACACTCAATCCCATTTTCATAATATTTTATTACTGTGTTTATATCATATTTGTATTTTCAAAAATTGATTTATACATATTATTAACTTTCTTCATTTTAATTACTTTGATTTTATTTTTATAATTTTATTTATTTTCTTTATTTTAATAAATTTAACGTTTATTTAAATGTTATATTGAAATTTGTAAATTAATTTTATCTATGTTTTAAATTTTATCTTCTGCAATCTTGATTTTTCTGATTCCTTAAGAAATCGTATTATATGTAGCAAATCTTCTACAATCTTAATTTATTTTTTTTTTTTTTTTTTGTAGCTCGTATCTTCTACCATTTTGATTTTTCTTTTTATGCTATTGAATTTTTAAATTTATTAAAAAATTTTATTGACTCTAATTTTTTTTTGTATTAAGCAAATTCTATTATATTTATTAACTTTAATTTTATATATTTTTAATTTTATTATATCTTATCTATCTCTTTACAAAATTTTTATTATTTCTTTTTTTTTTATTCCTGTATATTTTTTATATATCTTATCTTATAATAATAAGTATAAAACTTATTTTAAAAAATTTAAATTCAACTTTCATGTTTTTTTTTTCTTTTTTTTGTAGTTTATATTATTTCTATTTCTAATTTCAAATATTTTGGAATTCATCAAATTTCTATTATTTTAATTCATTTTTATAAGTACTTTTGAATCTATCATATTTTTATTTGTATTTTCAATTTTTTATATTTTTTTTTTGTTAATCAAATTTATGTTAATATTATGTATATATTAATTTTTTTTAAATAAATGTATTTGTTTAAGCATTTTTAGATCTGTCAAAATTTTACTTTATTAACTCTATTTTTAATTTTTTAATTTATTATTTTTTTTCTATTCTGTATTTACCAAAGAAAAATTGGAGTTTCATAATATCTTTGAATTTCACTGCAGCTGCGAAAGGACTGATGATTGTTTCAATTTTTTCTTTATTTTCTGATAAGCATTAGTACGGTCTTCCATCTTTCTTTTTTTTTTGCTGACAAAATTGTCGTTTTATAATGTGTCTATATTTTGAGTAGTGTATTTTAATAATAACGACCTTTGTGTTGCTCTAAAGAGAGATTTATTATTTAACAATTAATTAATTTAATATTTTACATTGAATAATTATTGTACATTACCTAAAGAGAGAAACGACAATTAGGTCTGTTTCTCTACATGTTGAAATTACTACTAAAGACTTATCTCTAAGAAACTATACATTACATTACATTACTTTATCTTTACAATACGTGTCTACTTTTATTTAGCTATCTTAAACTGAAGGTCACACTAATAATTAAAGAGGCTATTACAGGTAGGCTCGTTACATTATTATAATTTATTTTTCAATTAGATTTTATATTTTTCCTAAAATTTCTGTAGTATATTTTTAATTATACAAATATTGAAGTATATACAAAAAATAAGGTACCTGAACGATCGTTCAGGTACCTTATAAAAAACTTTTTTCAGTGAATCCATACTAAATAATGTCCTAAAAATTATCTTCAAAGATTTTTAGAAATCTGAAATTTTATAAAAAAGTCTTATTTAATTTAGTACCTCAAAAAAAATAGAAATTCCCAGCTCTAATAGCTCCGTCTGCAGTCAATAATTTTTCAAAATTTTTTTTAAATTCTTATGGACATGTAACTTGCTTAATGAGTATAAATGTTTATGTTTATAAATTTGATTTTCTTTCATATTATTTTTTAATATTGAATTGAAAAAATGGATAAATATTGAAGTCGAAGGAACACAGAGATAAAGAAAAATTTTTAGGTCGTTCAGGTACTGAAGCATTTTCTTATACACAGTTTTCCCATTAAAAATTCGGTCGTTCGTGTACAGGTGCAAAAAACATGTTGTTAATATCACTTAATTACACAAAATAAAATGCTAATTAGGATAACATTTTTGTGGTAATGTATAATTAAGGGTTAAAAGTAACTATTAAAAACAAAACTTTAACATAAATAAGATTATTTACTAAATATTTCACATTCAATTCACGAAAACCCTTAACCGTTCATGTACTTGTACGAGTACCTTATAGGTGTTTAAAAGAAGTGTCTCTAATAAATTTTAGAGATTTTTAGAAAAATTTTGTAATTAAAAAATATTAATATACATATACCAGGAAACAATTTATGACAGGCAACATAAAATGTTACTCTTGAGTGAAATTTTCTGGGTTTTTATTTCAAACAGGCGATAGAGTTTTACTTTCAATTGAAAATTTGGGTTTTTTAAGACAGGCGACTTGAAGTTTACTCTTGAGTAATATTATTTACATTTTTTACATTTAAACTAGTTAGTTTTACATTTAAATTTAAAATTTAAATCAAACAGCTAGTTATAAAATTATTATTATTTTTTATGCAAATTAAAAAATATTTTTTTGATTTTAATTAATTTACAATGAGTAGAGGAAGGAGTTTTCGCTATGGTATGAAGTTTTTACGATCCATTATTGTTCTAATTTTTAATGTGTCGCTATTTCTTCTAAAAGTCTTTGGAAACAACCAATTAGTGACTCACAATTTTCAGCCATTGGAATATTGATTACTTTCTCTAATATGCTTCTAAAAAAATTACCAGGGTTGATATTTTAATTAAAAGTAAGCTTTAAAAACGTATAACATGTTTCTGAAAACACAACCAAAATGCATGGAAAATGTTTAATTACAGCTGAGTGCTAGGTATAATTTTTATAATTTGGAATTATCACCTTTACTAAATGTTATTACTCAAAATCTAAACTATTCTAAATCAGTAAACCGAAATTATTTTAAGTCCCATTCGACATCTTTTTCTTTAAATCTGACACATTTGACCACCCTCCCCTCTCTTGATTTTTAGATTTACAGGGTACACTCTCCCTATAAACATATTCCATGTTAATATTTACAAATTTTTTGCCATATATTACTATAATATTTTAAAATATCCAAAGGTTTTTCAAAAATTTTTACATTTAACTAAATCCTTCCCTGAACTTACCCTACACTTGTTCAATTATAAAATGTTTTTCTTTATTATTTTTGCTTTATAACCATCAAACAAGCAAAATCTTCAACATTTCTCATATGTTCTAACAAAGAAATAATTATAGCCACATTCAAGATTTGACTAAACGTTTTAGTATGTAGAGTTTGTAGTGATTGTTATTTTATTAATTACCTACAGCTAAAGAACTATAATTTTGTATTCACATTCATTGTTTGTTTAAATTTTAAGTATTATTCTACAAATAAGTGTAAATTTTAATTTATAATATTTAAAAAATGGAGTTATAATAGTTATTATTAAGTGCGGTAAAATGGAATCAAAATTGACATGTTCCTTTTGTCCAAACAAATTGAAAAACTTAAAAGAATTATTTAATCATTTTTCTGAATTTCATGGATCAAACTTGACCATGAAAAATTATCCTTGTAAAACAAATAAATGTGAAAAAATTTATAAAAATCTAGAGGACTTTAAAAAGCATGTTTTAAAAATCCACGATCTTACAGATTCTGAAGAATCAAATGCTGTTACTTCGACGGATAATTTACCAGAAGTTTGGGTTCCAGAGATATTAGACTTTGAACCAATTGTTGCGAAACAGGTTGCCCATTGGCGTTTAAATAATAATACTACCGGTACAGCATTAGGCAATTATGTAACTGGAGTTGAAAATATTCTACAAGGAGCAATGTCTGTCGTTCAACAAACAATAAACAAATATTTAAGTTTCTTAAATATTGACACTTCTAACGAAGAGCTTAAAGTATCGCAATTTTTGAATCAATTTTTTTTCACTGGTTCTTATGAAAAATATAAAGATATGCGAGTACAAATAAAGTTGTTAGAAAATAATTGTAACTATGTGCAACCTGTAAGAAAATTTTTAGGGAAAGATCAAGATGAATTTATGTACGTGCCATTAAAAGAGACGTTAAAGCTTATCCTGCCAAACGATGAAATATTTAATTATATTGAAAATGAAAGCAACCAATCCAATGATAACCTACTACGATGCTCTGAAGACGGGAACCATTATAAAGAACACGCATTTTTTAAAAGATATCCAAATGCTTTGCAAATACAATTTTATTATGATCAGTTTGTTGTTAATAACCCACTATCAAATAAAGTTCATGAGCAAAAAATTTGCGCATTTTACTATAGTATCCTAAATCTTCCTGATCATTTAAGACGCTGGACTGGAAACGTACATGTTTTGGCTTTTTTTTATAATGAACTGTTAGAAAAGTATGAATTGAACGATTTCTTGCGGCCATTTTTTCAGAATTAAAAGAATAAGAGAGTGAAAATGGACATTCTACATTTATAAAAAATAAACCTTATACACTTAGGGCGTCTTTAGCTACAGTAACCGGTGACACTGCAGCAATCAATCTTCTTTTGGATTTTCTAGGTGCTTCAGCAAATGTGTTTTGTAGAGTGTGTATGATAACCCGAAATGAACTGCACAAAAGACGTTTCTTTGTAGCTGAACGAAGAACAAAAGAACTTCTTGCAGAACAATTGCAAGAAATTGCTTCAGATTATAAAGCAAAGACAAAATTCGGAGTTGCAGGTCCATGTGAGTTAAATAAATTAGAATACTTTCACAGCTGCAATAACATACTTTTTGATCTCCTTCACGATTGTTTTCAAGGATGGGTTCAATATGTTATTAAATTAACAGTTGCATATTTAGTGTTAGATAAACAATGCATAGATGTTGATACATTAAACTACAGAATTAAAGTATTTTCTTGTGGTGCTACAGAAAATAGCAACAAACCGAACCCGAAGTTTACATTAGCAGGGCTAAAAAATGTTGATAAGGAACATAAAATTAAGCAAAAAGGAGCGCAGACTTGCTCTTGTTAAGAATGCTGCCATTTATTATTTGCGATAAGGTTGAAAAAAATGATAAATATTTGCAATACCTTTTAAGCTTAAACGTAATAACAGAAATAGCCATGTCTCCAAAAATTTCCCGCTCACAATTACCTTATCTTCGTTCCTTGCTAAAAAATCATTGGAATAATTTTAATATATTATATCCCAAAGCCAACAAAATAAATAAATTAGATCACATAATGCATCTAGCCGATAGCATTGAACAATACGGCCCAATGATCAATTATGCATGCTTCCTTTTTGAGGATAAGCACCAGTTGTTCCAAGATTATGCAGACATTTGCAATAATTACAAAAATTTGCCCGTATCGTTAACGAACATATCACAAATAAATCAATGTTCTTTTTGGGGCTTAAATAAATCTCCACTCAGAGTCAAAATTAGTTTTAAAAGATCCAAAAAAATGTTGGTCAAACATACTAATATTGTACATTTGTTTGAGAAATTGGGTTTCGAAAATGACGATGAAGTAAAATGCTCAAATAAAGTAAATTTTTATAGCACCAAATATAAACAAGACTGGTTTGTTGCCATAAAAATCAATAAAGAAAGCCAAATGCCTACTTTCGGTGAGATACAAAATATTTACGTACATAATGAAGAAGTATACTTACACTGCATTAAATGGTATTCAGAATATCTTCAGGAAAATCTGAATGCATACAATGTGCTTCCATCAGAAAAAGAATGCTTAGTTAACACCAAAAACTTATCAGATCCAAAACTGTATTCATTGTGGCAAACTTTTCAAGACGACAATTTGCATTACATAAGTTTGAGACATATTCTGCATTAAAATATTTATATGGAAATTAAGTATCGATTTTAGTTATTTAAGTTAAGTTATTTTCTAACAATTTAAGTTTGTATATTTATTTATTGAGCTATTCCAGTTCACTTCAGCTAAAGTACTAAGGCCGGGTGCTTGGATCGGATTGGAAGATTTATTTTTGTCAATTACGAAGTCAAAGATACGTCATTTCCACATTTTGTAGTCCCTAACATTTAAAAAATTTGCCCAGGGTGAATTTGTAAAAAAAAGGGTGTAATTGTACTCTTTTAAGCTGCCCATTCTTTTATATTATCCCACCCTACCTAAAAATACTCAAAAAGTATTAGAAAGAGGCTTTTCCAGGGAAAATTTTGAACAACTGAGCTGGACAAAATTTCTAAGGAGATTTTACTTAACTATTCTTTCCTTATAATTTTCGAGCATTTATAAAAGGGAAGGGATAATAAAGAAGAATATGCAGCTTAAAAGGGCTCCAAAGCACCCTTTTTTTTAAATACGCCCTGGGCTTTATTTCGAATATTAAGGGCTTGAAAATGTATAACCGGTTTGTGTAACTACACAAAGAATGAGCATGGAACAAGTTCAATAAAGTTTCTATGGTTTTCAAAATATCAATATTTATATCCTAATATTTATATTTAAATTTTTATTATAGAAATCATGCTGCTTACTCATCAAAGTAGACAAAATTAATTAAATTTTCAAATTATTATTGTTTTTTAAATAATATAAATTTATTTTTTATTCATTTTTGCAATAAATTCTTTAAAAATTTTGCACCAATGGTCCCTAGGTTTTTCTGCACTAAAGGTCCCTGGATACTTTTGCACCAAAGGTCTTTGGGGACTTCTGTGCCAAAGGTCCCTAATTCGAAAATATTCTGAGTACATTTCATCCCCCTTCCTAAAAACGTCAATATTTAACCCTTGCCTTCCTCCGAACGAGCCAAACTTTTTCAAATACCACCACCAATGAACATGTTCCATGTTAATATGCAGAAATATCGTATCTTGAGATGGTTTGTAAAAAAAAAACTTCCAGCCGGAACTAAGTACCCAATCTTGGTATTTTTTTCAATGTATGAAACTGATACATATACAAATGCAGTTATCCTTAAAACAAAATGTATAGTTATTAAAATAGAAAAAAATTTAATATAAGTAGTATTTATTTTAACTAGAAACTTTAATTATTATTAACAAAAAATCATGAATTTTTGTGCTTTTAAAAATTCTTCTTAATTCTGCAAACATCAAAAAGTATGTGTCAACAATTACATTTAAAAACATTCTTATAATTATTATTTTAATAATGTTGCATAATTTTATTACTTCTGAATTTTTATATCACAATGTTTTTCGGCATTTGAAGGTTAAGAATTAAGTTTCTTTTATGTATATAAACTGGAATGAACGACATTGAAAATTTTACGAAAATATTTGAAAAAGCATTTAAATAAATTATAATTTGTTAAAGTACAAGATTGTCCGCTGGCATATATTATTATTTAAGTTAGATTAATTACTATTAAATCATTAAGTGCACAGTTATAATGTAATAATGAAGAACTTTACTTAAATTTACATTAAAATAATTAGAATAAGTTAATATTAAATTTAATAGACATTAAAGGAAGAATTGCCTAATGCAAATATAAGGAGATGTTAATGTTAATACTTAATAGCTGATTTCGTTGCTTATTAAAATTTGATTTTATAGTAATTTATTAAACTGTTGCAGCCTCTGCGCCAAAGGTGGTGAGTTTCTTTCAATATTAAGTTATTTTCTCGTAATTATTGTAATCTTACGATGCTTCCCTCAAATTGCTTTAATGCTTTCTTAGTTGCTGACTTATTTTAATTTAATAATTTACATATAAAGAATAAAATTATGAGACATTTTTTTTGCTATATTTAATTTCATTATTCTTTTTTTGTAACGCTATCTTCCTATGTATAGCATATCGACGAGTTTATGTGAATGGTATAGAGGTATTTTATTGAAGTGAGAAAAAATCTTCGTAATGTTAGATGATACTAGAATGTAATATAGTCATATATTGATACGCATGTATTTTTATATGCGATAAGAGAATCAAATAAATTTATTTTAAAAATAAAATTATCAAATAAATTTTTAAATAGAATGATTAATTTTAAAATCGGGTTACAACTAAATTTATTTTAAAAATAAAGGATGATGACTTATTTTAAAAATGAGTCACAACTAAGTTTCTTTTAATCAAATAAATAAAAGTATCAAATTAATTTCTAGATATTTGTCATAAATGCGATACATATGAAGATGTTGTTACAAAAAATATCGATTGTAACGCGATACTATAGAACGCTGAAAGAGGCGCGTCAGCGCTCTGTCTTTCGTTTTTTTATCTTCCATCTCAACCATGCCTATATCAGCGTTCTATAGTAACTAGTTACAATATATACTATAGCATTGCATGTTTTTATTCTAAGCATATGAAATTGGTGTTGTATTTTTTGCTTTCGACAGCACGCTGGTTCAAACTCGCACCGCTAAAAAATTCAAAATTATAAGTTTTGTTTTCTATGGGTTTCTATTGACTTTTGAAATGTATTTTAAAAATGTATGTAAGGTTGTAGATAACTAAAGGCATTAATTATTTTATACGATCCATCTTTGAACCCATGTTATTTCTGAATTAAAATAGTTTTATTTTTGCTTAATGGTATCTTAAAAAACATTTTGAAGTGGGGAAAAGGGACGAGAAAAGATATTCCTCTTACTAAAAATCTTATCCTTTTTCCCTTTTTTATGATCGTTAACCCATTCCCCACTACCATTTTTGTAGCTTCTTTTGTACAAAAATAAGTTTATGTACACAGAAACAAGGTTGGACAGCTCAAAAATTACTCCTACCAGTAGGGTTATTCCCGACTTAATTCATTGACTGTAGATATTGATAAACATTTCCAGGAGATTTATATAATAATAATGCACCTAAAAATAAAATTTGAAGTAATTTGTTGGTTTTGTATAGGAGATATAAAACTCCAAAGTTGAAAACTAATGCATTGCAAGGAAATCGGATCAAAATAAAGATGCTTTTTTTTATTGCAAAGCAAAAGTAGACTATAGATTTGGAAAAAAAACATTTAATAATTAATAACACTAATTAATTATATAGAAGAACTACTTATTCAATGTTGAATATAATCGTTGGTTTTATAAAACAGAAAATTTTATTAAAAGTTTAAAAAACGGAAGATTTTTTCAATATATTTCTTACTCAGCAACATTGCTTTGACCGTAGCATACAATTATTTCTATATGTAAAAAAATACTATAATATAAACTAATATATTCTGTGCGGAGTTGTCAAACTTTTTAGCTCTGCTTTATCCACGTGGAAAGTGACATGTCATTGTACGGTATTTTACAAGTAACCTGGGTAGAACCTTAACATTGAAAATATTTATGCTAAAACCGATGTTCAAGGTTCTCAAAATTTTTTTGTGCTGCTCCGTTCAATACCACATTTTACCTACTGCACAGTGTTTAGCTTGCTTAAAAGAAACCTAAATTTTCTGCACAGTGGCCAAGGAAATCTGTTAACGAGCAATTATAACGAGCAATTATACTAATCTGAGCAATTATTTATTTTTTTCATACTATTATTTGTAATGAAAATAAAAAATTCCTAAACTATTAAACTATTTAATTAATTTTATTATAACATAAATATTTATTTACCCACCTCTAAAGTGGAGTAAATTTTCAAATAAAGTGTGATCCAAGATGCTTACTGTAAAAAGGTTATTTTAAGTTTAAAGCTTGTTACCGATAGCTGGGTATATGCAGTTTTTATCCCCCTTTTCTCTCTTTTTCTGCAAAAACGCCCCCCTTTAACACTTTTTTTCATGAAAAGGAAATATGGTGCCTGGAATTTGATTAAAAAACATGTTTCTATAAAATAATGGTTCATTTTTGTTTCCACTTTAAAAATATAATTTTCGTTGACTGTATTATATACTAAAAAATAGTTAGTAAAATTAAAATCTAGCAATCATTTTTAAATGTAATTAGATTTAAAAATAATAATTGTTTCATTACACCCACAAAACTGATTCTCTGCACGTTACTTTGTTTACCATAAAGTCAAAAAATTATTTTTCTACTACTTATAATAATTTTTTTTATAATTCGTAATGGATAATGGACATTGCCGTTACTTTTTACTCTAAAGGCTCTAATGGTTCAAGCTCATTTATTATTTCAAAAATAATATGTACCAGGTTAAATGATTAGTGGCTTTTTTCATTAAACATTAAAATATAATGAATATTACATATTAATGAATAATGGCAAATGACGAATTCTCCTATTTCTGGGCCATAATGGGTCAAAAATGGAAAGCATGCAATCTTTATGCACAAATACTTTTTCACTTTATTTAAAAAAAAATAAAACCTATTCAATCCATATAACAAATATTCACCTTGCAATAACACTTAAAGAACATTATACAATTAAACTTTTTTGCAGACCAAAAAGTGAAATGCAGAAATTTTTGGAAATATAAAGTTCTTGATTTCCATAACATGAAAATTCCATATGGTCCAGCCACCGACCTCGCAAAAGTGGTTGAATACGTTTCATCGCGCATATTAGTATTAGACGATTCAAAAGTAAAAATAATAAAAAATTATTTTTTTTAAAGTTTTTTTTTTAAAGAAAGAAATTATAAAAATAATCATAATAAACAAATATTATTTATTTATTTTATGAAAGCCGGACGAAGATAGTAATGAATCGCCAAAAAAAATTGATGGACAAGTGATTGATAGCAGTATTGAAGTTGAATGTATGCAGGTAATAGAACACCCAAATAAAGAAAATGCAACAACTTCAAACAATAATAAAAGAAAAGGAAAAAAGCAAACATCTTTCCAAAAAAACTCCAACAAAGATTATGTAAGTATATTTGACGTAATTTAAAATTTATTACTCGTCTTGTGGTTGATTTTTTCGTGCAATAACCCCGCTAGGCTAAACTCATTTAATTAAAGAAACTTAAAAATTGATGACAAGAAAATCGTTAATTTTTACAATGGCATATAAATTTTTGTAATACTTTAAACAATTGTGTAAATCGATTATTGAAGATCAAAATTAAAGATTTTTTTTTTAATTATAAAAATGAATTGTTATTAAAAAATCATAAATTTTGATATTCAACTTTAAAGATTCGCCATTTATACAAACAAATTTAAAATGAATAGTTTATATTGAAACCATCTCGTGATTTTTACAAATCAAAACAAATACATTAAATTTGGTTATTTCCTTGATTATTACAAAATAATTTTCTATTATTCTTTATACATTAAACAGAAACTTTTATTTATACATTTAGAAATACATGGAGAACCTAAACTTAAAGAAGGAGCACATAGATGACTGGATTTAGCAAGCAGACAATCGTAGGCTTCAAAAGAATCCAAATTGTTTGAAGATTATACAGTTACTGCAAGAAGATGAATTACCGCTCACAGAGAAAGCAGAAAGGAAGCTTGTGAGACTTATTGTTGATTTCATAATAGATCTGCATTCAAATATTAACTTCCCAAAAGCACACTGGAAAAAAAGCCAGTGAGCATTAATTTAATAATATGAAAATATGAATTTCATAATCAATCCTTTATTTTTTTCAGCTATCCACCCAGTTGCGTTAAATTTGGCGTTGTGAATTTGTTATTCGAAATGTATCCCAAGTTGGTTGTTTATTTGCACTTGGGTTACAATAGGATATTTTTAATTAATTACGGCAATATATATATCATATCGTATCCTATATATATAAATCTTTAATTATGTTTGTATGTTTGTCCGAACGCGATAAACGAAAACACGATAAAAGCTAAAAACATCGAGTTCACGGCAACAGACGGCAAAAATTACCGAAAAAAACGGTATCATTTCGATTGATAGCAAAAAAAATTTTTAATGTAAAAAAAATTGAATTTCCGAGAAAAAAATTTTTATCTAATTTCTTACAGAAACCTAAAAAACTGAAAAGTAAAGAAAAATTTTAATGTGAAAAAGAAGTTCATTCGATTCGGGAATAATGTTTATGAATCCACTTAAATTTTTTAGTTTATGGGTTCGATCTGTCAACAGTTACAATCATTTTTCAATAAATTAAAAAATTTTAGGAATAATATATTACTTATATATATTTCTAATTCTTACCGCCTGGGTTCCTTTGCCCGTAATTTTAATGATTCAGTAAATTTTAGATAATACTTCGGGTAAAAAAACGTTGTTATAAAAAATATTGAGTAACCTATAACAAAATATTTTTGGAAAAATCAAGTTGCAGGGGTCCTAGGAGGCTGCCTCCGTGGTCGATGCCAGGGCGAGCAAAGCGAGCCTAGATAGCTAATATAAATAAGTAATGATATTAAACCAGAGTCCAGAAATTAAAAGAGTGACTTCAATTACCTTCTAGGTAAACTTTTCAGCCAAAAATTATTTGTAGCGAAAAATTTTAGTGTCCAAGAAATCTCGGTTTTGCACTAAAAAGTTAAACCACTCAATTTTATGTGGTTATTTAATTAATGCATTTACCTGACTGCATTAAACAGCAAAATTTACTTTTTGAAAATATGGAATCAAGTTATAAAAAGTTTCCAAGAAAATGGTGAAGCTTTTATAATACCTATGCTCACTAGAAGTGAAACATAAAATTTGTTAACAAGAGTTAACATAACTATCGAAGGAGAGTTATTGACCCCTTGCGTCAAACCCTGTTTCTATCCATTCAAGAAAATATTTTACCTGCTATAGGGATTCTTAAGAAATTATATCAAATTTACAGTTGAGAATTATAACTAGTTTGTGTTTTCACACAACCAACACTCATAGAACATGTTCACTTATAGCATTTGTAACATATACTCCCTAATTATTGAAAGTCCTAAAACTGAAATTAAAATAAGTCCCGAAATATAAATTATCCTAAGTCCATGAACCTAAAGTATTCCAAGTTCTTGATCTTATCCCGAAATATAAACTAGTGCCTCCCCCCCCCCCGAAAGAAACGTTACTTTTTCACCCCCCCCTAAAAACAAAAAATTTTCA
Organism: Anagrus nilaparvatae; assembly: GCA_022575985.1. Classification (NCBI taxonomy): domain Eukaryota; kingdom Metazoa; phylum Arthropoda; class Insecta; order Hymenoptera; family Mymaridae; genus Anagrus; species Anagrus nilaparvatae. Next base: position 1,284,397 of record JAKSXM010000129.1, read on the forward strand.
CCCATCTCCCCCTGCCGAGCAGGACTTATTCAAATACCTCATCCAATGATCATGTTTCATGTTAATAAAAACATTTCAAAATATAGTCTTTTTAAATGTGCAATGCTGTAAGAAAGCTTGCATAAAAATGCTTAGAAATCCAAAAAATTAAATTTAAAAAGACATTAACCTAATCTAAAAATGGTATTATGTAAAACTGAAAATCGCATACAAAAAATTTAATTTTAAAATAAAAATTAATTCGAATAACGGAAAAAATTATTACCTTTGTTGTGAATGTTATTATATACCTTAATTTAAAAATTTTTTAGGAATCTTGGACAGCTGGAAAAGTACCCAGACGATTCACGACAAAAAGAGGTCGATTAGATAAAGAGGATAAAAAATATAATAAAAATAAAATCTCCGAAAAATCATCATTTGAGTTATTAAACATAGAACAATATTCTGAAGCACAGAAATATTCGGTTCTGGTAATTCATTTATGTAGTTTTTCCAAAAATGTTAAATATTGAAAATATAAATTTCTTATTATAATTTACTCAACTTTAAAATTTTTGAGACATTAAGTTTACTTTAGTTAATTTTCAAATTATTTATTATTATTATTATTTTTAAATTATTATTTTTTTCAATTATTATTTTCACATTCTTGACTTCAATAATAAATAGTACTTTTGCTTCAAACATAACAGCTGACTATATTTTCTTTTAAAATTGCAGATAGAACATTTAAATGGTTTGACACCAGGTAAAAACGAGGCTCAGGATGAAGAAATAAAGAGATGTATGAAGTTATGTCAAAAACAACGCCATGAAAATATTTTCTGCAATGCAGAAAAATTTAATGAATGGAAACTAAGCACGATTTTTAAAGAATTTGTACACTTTTTCTCTCTCAACGGAATTTTCGTAAGAAACACAAATTTTTAAATAACAAATAAAACATTTAATAAAATATTTAAAATTTAGTGATGAAATAATTATTATGAAACAGCAAAATTGCAATATGATTATTTTTAAATAAGAGCTTATTTGAAAGTTTGACGACTTGTAAACTTAGCAAACTTAAATTTTTAAAATTAATTTTTTACTTTATTTCGATAATATTTATTTCTTATTCAAATTTAATTAAATTCTGCTTCATACGATATTGTGTCCAGCATATTTGAAAAAATGTTTTTTACTGAATAATTTTACAAAAGTATTTTAAACAAAGAAAATGTCTCCAAACAATAATATCATCACCTTCATATATACTGTCAAAAATTTTATTATCATTTATATCTGAAGTTACATTTAAAATATTTGATTCTACAATTGATATTGATGATTTTATACTGTTTTTAATTGTAGTAGCAATTGTTGATGATGATGATTCTATACTGTTGTTAATAGTCGTAGCAATTGTTGATTTTACGGTTTTTTCAGTAGTAGCAATTGTCAAATCATTAATTTTCTCTCCACAATAAAAATTTTTGCACATTTCCTTCTTGCACTGCTCGTTTTCATAACATAAGCCTCCATTATGTGAAAAGAAAAAAAGATTTTTATGAATGAAAAATTATATGAATTGAAAAAAAAAATATTTAAAAATAACTTACCCTTTTTATCTTGACAAAATCCATAGCTGAAAAATTGCTTCGAAAAATCGCAAGAACGCATTTTTGTAAAAATAGAAAAAAATCTCTCGTGTTATTTTTAAAGCACGTTTTTGTTTACAAAAAAATTTATTATGTTGAATTTTCTGTATTATTGGCTCTGTAACTCTATTTCATTCCGTTGTCGCCACTATTCAGTGTATTAAATAGGTATACTTATAAATTTTGAATTTGTAACTCCATTTCAACCCGTCTGTCGCTACCATCCAGTGCTTCATATAGGTATACATATAAACTCTGTATACCTATAATTTTAATTTTTTTATACACCGTTTTTGCGCCACCATTCAATGTATATGTATTTATGAATGTATTGTAAAGGAACGGAATTATACGAAGGCTTCAAACTGTTGTCGTTGATAGAAATCGATAATACGTATTTATCCGAGAATTTCCGAAAACTATGTATTTTATTATACGATTATTTTATACACTTAAATATTTTTATGTATACAAATTTAATTTACATGCAAAAAATCTTTTAGGTGAAAGCTGATGTAATTTTTTTTAAAAAAAGATCATGCATTATTATTATACGTTTATTTTATAAATTTTGAATTTACATGCAAAAAATCTTTTAGCTGAAAGCTGACCAAATTTTTTATAGAGTCGTGTCAGATTACACCCTACCGAAAAAAAAATATTTTTTCCAATTGGTCGATTGAATCATTTTTTTTAAGCAATAATAAGCGGGCCTTTTTTATTTCAGTTTGAAGGAGGCGTTTCTCTTTTTAGAGTATTATTTTATATTTTTTGGACAAAGAGGGCGGGTCATTTTTTTTAAACTATCATATTTTTTTTAGACAAAGAGGCGGGTCATTTTTTTTTAAGTATTATATTTTTTAACGAATTTTCTCACATTAAATTCTCATACGGCGTTTATGTGAGAATTTGAAAATTTATTTTTTTTCACACGAATTTTAATTGAATTAACCTTTTACCAAAATATAAATGTAAATAATGAAAGATAAATCTTGGGGTTTAATTGAATATTCTTTTTACCTATTTTAAATTATTTTCATAAGCTATTTAACTTAGATACTTAGCTTCTTAATTGAATTAATCTTTTACCTAAATAATAATGTAAATAATGAACGTTAAACCTTGGGTTTAATTGAAAATTTTTTACCATGTTTTACATTATTTTTATAAGCTATTTAACTTCAATACTTAGTTTTTTAATTACAATGTAACATAGTAAACAGCTTGGTTTTAATTAGAAAATTAAATTAACCTGTTTTACATTTTTTTGAATACAATGTAAGTGGGTAATTAAATTATGATCATTACACTGTACTTTAATTTAATAAGCAAATTTTTTTTGTTATTTATCGAAAGCGATTTTTGCTAAAATTTATAGTTATCATTTAAATTTTCACAGAAGCGCGCGGGGTTTTGAAAAATTAAAAACAATGAATAAATTAATTTTGCTTGGGTTTATATTTTTTATAACGTTTAAGTTTGGCCATTTTAAGCCATACCAAATGTGCGACGATCATACTAATTGCACAAATTTGGAAGTATGTTTTCCATTAATTAAATTCGAAAAAATATGCGTCGAAATGGCTGATTACCAGGAATCATGTTACGGGGTAGAGCATAAGAGTACGTGCAAACCTCAATTTGTGTGTCACAATTCAAAATGTTCCTGTGATATCAATCAGAAATACCATCAAGAGTTGGACTTTTGCGTGTTAGGTAAGCATAAATTTTTATCGTAATTATTTTTTTTGATTTACAATATTTTTAGGATTGCAATTTCCTGAAAAGATGTAAATCATCTTTTTTATTCTCGGATGAAAAATATAAGTAGTGAAAAATGTATCTTTTGAAAATAATTTGTTATATCTTGCAAACTAATAAAAATAAAAAAATCAATTGTAAGCTTTTTTATTTCTCGAGAGAGAGAGAAATGAATTTAATTTAAATGTAAATTTATTTTTCTGCAGGTGATATTTTGAAGGGGTTTAATGTAAATTTTGTCTATTCTAATTGAACAAATAATTTTATGCAAATTTAGTCAATTCTAATTAAGCAAATATTTTTTACATTTGAAACCTTCAAAAATTATCACCTGCGGAATACAATTATTTTGGTGAATTAAAGGTGGGTTCTATTTTTTAAAATCATAGATTTTTTAAAATTTTTTATTAATCATCTAGTTATATTTATTTTTAGCGGATATGTATCATATTTCTATAGAAAAATGTTTTATTTATATTTTATATGATTTAACAAAAGTTGCATTTATTTACATAGATGTATGTGTGTATATTTTAAATTATGTATTTTGCAAAATATTTGTCGTACAATAAAATTATTGTCACTCATACTTTCTTAAATAAAGATATGTCTAATTAAAGTAAAATGCATTAGTGCATGATTTAATTTTGTGTAATTGACATCCAAGAGAAAAATCAAAAATGAATAAAACGGCGAAAAAAGCTTTAGTGTATACAATTTTAATTTTTTTATTTATAATAGTAAGTTTTTTAATTATTTTTTGGATTTTTATTGGTGCTATTGTTTTAAAATTTTTATTTTAGTATTTTAGTTGGTTTGTGATTATCCCAATTTATAATTAGTATCAAATAAAAAAAATAGAATGGAGGAGTTATTTTTATTTTGCGATATTATTTGTAATAATATCAGCTTTATCCAGTGTTATTTTATATATGAGTTGTTGTTAATAATTAAATTTAAATGTTTTATTTTTGTATGTAGTAAATTTAGTAGATGCTTTTAATTAGTAGTTGTAGTTTAAATTTTTTTTTGCAATTATATTTTATTCATATTAATCAATCATTAATTATTATTATGCAATCAATCAATCAATCATTTTACATAAATCTATTGAAATTTTCATTAGAGGTTTATGTGTTAAAAATGCATTAATTTTAGGTATTTATAAATTATTTTTTTTTCATAAATTTCATAAAAATTATTTTTTTTTTAGTAATTATTGTCATAACTTATAATAATAATAATATAATAACAATTTATTTTTTAAATTAGGCGTTTGAATATCAATCTCCGAATCTCAAAAACATATCATACAAAAGTGAGTAATTATTGCCTGCTATATCGAGATTTAAATTTCCGTAAGGAAAACTTTGAGAATTCAAATATAGTTTTACATTAGTTATATAACAATGATCAAAATGACTAGCATTCGCTGTTCTATTATTATCTCTATTTTTTGAAATCCTACTGTAACAAAACGTGGCTTTTCTAGTTGAGTTGATGTCTTTACTGTCCATACTGTTTTAGTAGATAATGGAAGTGATGGATATACAATTAATTCATAAGATTGATAACTCATTTTTATGGGATTATCTTTTTCTATTTGCCTAAGCAGACTAATTTTTGCAGTATCCGATGGTATCCAATTTGGTACACACCATTCAAATTTGTTTATTGTAAATTTAAATGATTCATCTACGGCTCCATCTTGAATAATTGCATTTGTATCATTGTTTGATCTTACAAATTCAAGAATATGACTGACGTTAATAATAACTTTATCGAATTTTTCATGTAATCCAAAAAGTATCCATAAAGGATAAATTACATCAAAATTCCCATCTTCATCAATGATTTTATTTCGATCTTTCAATAACCAGCCAGCATTTTCCAAAATATTTGATTGAATTTCAGTGAAAGATGGATACCCTTTCATGAGAGTAGTTATTCCTACGTTTTTACAGGTATCAATGCCCTCACCATTTATCTTGTACCGAATTTCTGAGAATAAAAAAGAAAAAAAATGCAAACGCATTATAAACGAGTTTAATTTTTTCGAATTTTGTCCCATTAGCTTTAGTGAGTTTTCCTTGGATATGCAAGAAACTCTTTGATGGTAAGATGCAACGATCTTGCTGTTGAATAGCTATAACTATCGTATCACTATTTTTATAAGATGACGTAGCATAAGGTTGATGAGTGTGTATTTCATAGTTGGCAAGAGAGTCATTGAAAATGACAGGTTCATCGATATTTAATACTTCCTCCATCTTATACAGCAAAATAAAACACAGAAAATTTTTTCTTTCAGCGACGGAGTTTTAGTCCTAGACTTGCAAGAAACTGTTGATTTTGACGTGTTAATGCTTTCACTGCTCGATGAAAACTGATTGCTGGTGACCATTGTTTCTTCCTTAAATAACCTGATCCAGTTTTTGTTTTAAATACTATTCCCATTATGAAACAGTTTTTATATGTAATCTTATGGATATAGTTTCACCACGAAAATTAACTAAATCATCGTCTTGATCAACTATTCGTAATTGAATAGAATCTAAATTTTTTACAGATATAGGTAAGTATATGATTTCCAAAGGTCGGTCAATAATTTTAAATCCTGGTGGAACTGCTGGGAAAAATTCGTATATATTGTGTACTTCTTGTCCGTTATTGTAAGCTCCTCTTGCAATATTGCACTCTACTCTGAGAACGTTAACTTTTAATATAGATACTGGAAGTTCAGATGTATGTTGAATATTTGGAGCCAACTTTTGTGGTTTAAACCCTAATAATTTACCAATTGAATCTTGCGGTTCAAAATCTATTTCTTTTTCACACTGTATTATACTTTGAAGAGTGTTATCATTTGCTTTTAGACTAAATGAAATATCTTTTAATTTTTCTGAGAGATACTTTTGAATATCTTCGACCTCGTAGCTTCCAGTAGGAATTTTTATTGTTTCAAAATCAGATAAGTAAAATTTATTAAAGCTATCATCAATATTTGGAATAGAGTTAAACGTAAGTAACTCAATCAATCCAATTACGTAATTTTTATTTGGATGAAGTTCAATTGGTGGAAAAAATCTTGATTCCAAAACAGATGAACGAGCTAATAAGCTTATTATCAATGATTCACTCATGACAGTCAGAGTAATACTGAATCGTTTTTCAGAAAATGCTGCTTTTATAACCTTTATTTATCCAACTGATTACTTAAAAATTTTAGGCATAAATGACCACAGATAAATGTATCAAATTGTTGATATCTTTGATAATTGTAATTAATTTTAGCTGGTTTAAAATATTCTATGAGCTCTAATGGAGGCTTGAGATTTCCAAAACTGTCAAAATACAAAACTTTATTTTTTCTTTTACGATATGCAACCCAATGTGTACCAGAACCATCTTTATCATCTAAATTTACTATTGCAGTCTCATTGGTCAATGGACCATTTCTTGGTAGTAAGTTTCTCATAAAAACTCCTCTGAAATATGGAATTTTTAATACTTTTGCAAACTTGAGTAAATCTGTGTTAGTGAGAGCCCTCGATGGTAAATTTATGAAGTTTTTTTTTTCTACCAACAACAATATTTTCATTGTACAGCCGTAATCCATTTCCAACTTTATAAGGTCTCAAATATAATCCTTTACCCAAAGCGACTTGCTCCATAGCTTGATTATGTCTCTTGGATTCTTCAAGTTGTTTTTTGGCAGCGATTGAATCATTTATAACTTTAGCTACTCCTGAAGCGCCACCTGCTAAGGCACCTAAGGCACTTAACCCTGCGAAAATTATAACTAGGGGCAAGAAACCCTGTTTTGTATGGAAGGGGTGAAACTCTTACTTTATTAACCTTATTTTTTCCTCCCTTCTTTTTTACAGCTTTGCGAGCTGCTTTAATAGCAGACAATATAACTTTTTTTGCATTATTACTTTTTATCATAGATTTTTTTGCAGCTGCTACGATAGTTCTGAATGGAATAAATCCATCTTTCTTTTTATTATTTATACCCTTTCTCCTTACACACTTTCTGATTTCAGAACATCCCATTCCTAATTTTGATTTTGCTTTCATGATGTTAGTTACAGCTAAAGCAGCAGCTCTTTCACCAAATCCGGCGTCTGAAGACTTTACTCTTTCCCAAGCTTTATCAGCTAATAATTGATCCGCTTTATTTCTCTCTTGGATGTTATTTTGATTTTGAAAATATGCAATATCGTGTTCCTTGCAAGCTGAATCTAGAGAATTTATACCTTTATCTCCTCGAGGAAGACGTTTAGCTAGTTTTGTGCCAGGGCCACAGTATCTGATTGAATAAATTTAATAAATATTTGTAATAAATAAATATTAATATTATAAATACCTATATCCTGGAAAATGAAGTTCTACTGGAAGTTTATTAATTAAAGTGTTTATTAATCCACTACCATTAGTGATCATCTTTCAATGAGAGTCAGTTAAAGAATGAGCTCTTGACTATAAATAGATTGTATTTATAGAAAAAGTCTCAGTATGTAATTAACTACTAACACAGACACATAAAAATGAAACGTCTAAGTAGGAATTCTCCAGTTAAAAATTGTAAGCGTCAAAAAAAGAATTATTTAAAATTAAAACGCAAAAGGGAAACTTCTCCAGTAATAGAAAAATTTAATCATCAAAGAGAACATTCACCAAGTAGTGAATTAAAACACAAAAGAGAATCTTCACCAGATATAAAATGTAAACGTTAAAAATTAACCTTACCAGTAATAAATTATGATGAAATTATTGGTGACGGTATTGTACAATTTAAACGTAATGGTAGATTATTTCCAAATACTATTCGTGGTGTTATTTGTGGCAGATCGAACTGTGGAAAAACTAACGTGTTATTGGCCATAATTGAACATGAAAATGGATTGAGATTTGTATACATTTACGTTTACTCAAAATCAGCAGATCAACCAAAATTTAATTATTTAAAAATGGTAATTAAGGGGGTTCCTGGTGTTCTTAAACCCTTAGAAGTAATGGGATACTTTGAATTCACTGAACAGGATCAAGTCTTACCACCCGAAAAAGTGTTTCCATTCGGTTTAATGATTTTTGATGATATACAATTGGAGAGTCAGAAGAGTTGTAATGAATTTTATTCAAGAGGAAGACATAAATATACTGATAGTTTTTACTTGTGTCAATCTTATTCTGCAGTTCCAAAACAATATGTTAGAGATAATGTGAATTTTTTAATCATTTTTAAACAAGATGATTCTAATACAAAGCATATTTATAAAAATCATGTGAATACTGATATGAAATTCAATAAGTTTAAGGAATTATCTGACAAATGCTGGAAAGATTAATTTGGATTTATTGTAATAGATAAAGAAAGTGATATTAATAATGGACGTTACAGAAAAGGCTTGCATGAATTTTTTATAATTAACTAGAATGAAGAAAAATAATTTAGTCTACTATGAGCTCTTCAAGAGTAAAGATGGAAAATAGTAAAATCAAAACATAATCCAGGCCTAATCAAAATATTGCCAAAAGATATTTATATGTCATCTAATAAAAATCATACTTATGCAGATCTTGAATTTAAAGTAATAATGATACTCAGATTAGCTTATGAAAATTATGCAAAATCCGAAATGACATTTAGTAAATTTAAAAAAAGATTTTTTACTAATAATAAAGATCTAAAAAATTTGCTTATAAATAGTAGTAATGACTTAGATACCATTTAGTACATCACAATCTCTCAAAGAGTGAAGATGGATTTTAAGGAAATATTCCTATAAAAAAAGAATTGCTTGAACAAATCATAAAGGCCAGAGAATCTATAAAACGTAAGCATCTAAAATTGGGAAGAGAAAATCCTGAGCAAATGATAAATGAAAGTCTTAAGCCTATAACTAAACCATTGAAAAAAATAGAAAAATTTACCGAAAACTTTGAAAATCCAAGTTTTGTTAAAAAAAGCATTTTACAATTACCCAGCAGCACCCCTTTTAAGATAAAGAAACATGAAAAGTCTACATGGAATACGAGATTTCAATCTGCTGTAAGTAATGATGAAAATGGTGATGAAGAATTGATGGATAATAAAAAATTCATAGATAATGAAGAACTGTTGGAAAATAAAGAATTCGTAGAGGAGAATGAAATGGTGGAGAAACGAAAATTTATGGAAAGTGAGGAGGAGTTGATGCCAGATGAATCAGATTCTAATGATTTTACACCATCGCCCAATAAGACGTTAAGATTAGATAATTCCAAAAAGTAAAAATTAAATAAAACAAAACAATTAAATAATCCACTGATTAATGATTATTTAGACATGTTTAAAAATAAATCTTCAAAAAGAGATCTCGATACTGCATTTGGTGTGCGAAAAATGGCAAATAAATCATTTCAAATTGGTAATAAAAAAATTGAATTTGAGGAGGATAAATTTATTCTTGGAGATTCATCTTATCCATATGAGATAGGATTGTTGGAATTAATTTTTATAAATTATCCAACTGGTGATTTAGTTACATCTGAAAATTTAAAAACTTATGGAAAAATTATAAAAGCTACAATTGCTCACCGAAAATTTTATCGACCAGAAGAATCAATGAGCGTCAACAAATCTTCAAAATACTTGAATTATGTTGTGAAGGCATTAGAAGTAACTGGAGATGGAATACCGTTTTTACCTAAATATATGGTAACTAACAATAGTCAAGTGCAGTATACTCATTCGGACTATCCAAATGAGTTAGTTGATCGTTTGAGAATCCTAGTAGCAGAAAGGCAAGCTGGAAATAATAATCATGATAATGAAATTCTCTCAATCATAGAAGAACTGCGTGAAGCAGAAATTATATATTAGAGGGGCATTAAAAAAAATTCCTCATTTTAATTATGTCCGACGACGTATTTGGACGTGTTTTAAATAAAGAAAAAAGTTTACGTGGACCTCCTGGAATTGGATTCAATTTAACTGAAACAGGAGACTACAACATAGAAAACAAATTGTTGCGTCAAGTTGCAGACGCTACTGATAGATACGACGCAGTTAATTTAAATATTCTCTCAGAAAAATTGCATTAATTAGAGAATTGGAATCTATAATTAGTGATTTTAAAACTAAAATTGAATCACTTGAAACAACTGTAGCTAGTTTTGATGAAAAAATAAAGTCAACTATAGATGGATTTAATGAAAGTATAAGAAAAGTAGAATTAAGTGTAACTAATCTTAGGAGGAGAGTTAATAAAATAAATAAAACAAATAATAAAGTTGATCCAAGATTAGTTGAAATTGAAAAATGCAACAAGTGAAAGAAGCCTTAGTTGAAGAATTACATAAGCCCGTTAGAAAAAACTTTAGAAGACGTAAAGTTGATATTCGAGGAATCGATGAAACTTGGCAAGCAGATTTAGTTGTAATGGATACACATTCACGAGAAAATAAAGGATACAACTATTTACTCACTGTAATAGATAATTTTTCAAAGTATGCTTGGGGTGTACCATTGAAGCAAAAAACAGGTGAAGAAGTCGCTAAGGCGTTAGAATCAATTTTTAAACAGGGGCGAGTACCATCAAAACTTCACGTAAACCAGGGAACCAAATTTTACAATAAGACATGTAAACAATTATTGAAAAAATATAAAGTTCATTTGTATTCTACGTACAGCCAGTTAAAAGCTTCAATCGTGGAGCGTTTCAATCGTACTTTAAAAAGTATAATGTGGAAAAAATTTAGTCTTAATGGAAATTATAAATGGGTAGATATTTTACCTGAATTAATTTCCAAGTATAATAATACCAAACATCGAACTATTGGAATGAAACCTAAAGATGTGAATCACGAGAATGAATTATCAGTTTTGCAAAGATATTTCAATGGAAAATGTGTTAGAGATAAGCCAAAATTTAAAGTATCATATAAAGTTCGAATAAGTAAATATAAACATATATTTGAAAAGGGCTATACCCCAAATTATACAACAGAAGTTTTCACAATTGAAAAAATTAAGCCGACTATTCCTTTCACGTATGAATTAAAAGATTATCAAGGAAATTTGATTTCTGGTGGATTCTACGAATTTGAACTTCAAAAAACAACCAATTCAGATGTTTATCTCATTGAAAAAGTTTTAAAAAAGAGAGGGAATAAACTTTTTGTGAAATGGCTTGGTTTCGATAATTCTCACAACAGCTGGATAGACAAATCCGATTTATAAGGTATAAATACATCTGCTCTCTGAATTAGAGCTCATTATTAATTTTGTCAGCCATGGGTCAGGATCATAGCAGATCAGCTTCTCAGATGTAAAATATACTAAGTTGAAAGAAGAAGGACGTGAAAAGCGTAACAAAAACGATGGACATATAATTATAAAGGAAAAGAAACAATCAGCTTCTCAAATCCATCATATAGTGAAAGTAATAAATATATAAGTTCTCAACATAATTACGTGAACAAGAATGATAAAAAATCGGATAAAAAATCTGATAAAGAACGTTTAATATAAATGTTTTTAAGGTTATAAATAAATGTAAAACAAAATTTATAAAATTTAATATTAAAAAATGTATAATGCTATGTAAATTTATTTTTGCATTGTACAGTTTGAGATTTTTAATAAAGATTATTTATGGAAAAAGATTTTTTTTTAATTCTCATGCTCCTTTTATCTCTAATATCATTTAACTTGAAAATAAATCTATCAAAATGCACCGATGAACAAAAACGATGGACATATAATTATAAAGGAAAAGAAACAATCAGCTTCTCAAATCCATCATATAGTGAAAGTAATAAATATATAAGTTCTCAACATAATTATGTGAACAAGACTGATAAAAAATCTGATAAAAAATCTGATAAAGAATGTTTAATATAAATATTTTTAAGGTTATAAATAAATTTAAAACAAAATTTATAAAATTTAATATTAAAAAATGTATAATGCTATGTAAATTTATTTTTGCATTGTACAGTTTGAGATTTTTAATAAAGATTATTTATGAAAAAAAATTTTTTTTTAATTCTCATGCTCCTTTTATCTCTAATATCATGTAACTTGAAAATAAATCTATGAAAATGCACCGATTTTATAAAGTTAGCACCACTTTTTATAGGGTTTACACCACTTTTTTAAAGTTTGCGCCAATTTTTATATAGTTTGCGCCACTTTTTATATAGTTTGCACCACTTTTTATATAGTTTGCGCCACTTTTTCATAGTTTGCGTTACTTTTTCATAGTTTGCGCCACTTTTTATATAGTTTGCGCCACTTTTTCATAGTTGGCGCCACTTTTTCATAGTTTGCGCCACTTTTTATATAGTTTGCGCTACTTTTTTATAATTTGCGCCACTTTTTATGTAGTTTGTGCAAACTGTAGTTGATAAATTATAACAGAATCACGAATATTGTCAATGATTACCGAAAGTATACGAAGAAAGTAAATTTATGTGATCGAGCACGTTATGAAGATAATTTTTTTTATTATATATATTAATTTACTCTCATTATTTCTACAGTATAAAACATATTCTCAAAATGTGAACATCTAAAGATTTTCTTAGTCGAAAGGGTAAACAGCTTAAAAGGATAGATAATCAAGTTTATCGTTTTGGTCGAATAATACGTTCAGGTGAAGTTTGGAGATGTGTACGAAAAATGTGTAAAGGAAAAAGTTTTAATCAATGGAGATTCAATAATACCTGAGATCGTTGAACACAATCATTCAAAAACTAATAAATCATTGAAAATTAAAGATTCTAATAAAAATAAGTTTGAGGATACAATCAAATTTAATCATAATCTGGAAATAAGTGACGATGATGATATACATACTAAAAAATGATTCCATTTTGAAGAATTTGATAAAAAAAAAACTTTTTGCGATAAGGCAACGAATACAGAAAAATCTGTTCGAAGTATAGGAGTAAACAAGATCGAGTCATCATTTACAAGCATTGAACCTAGGAGTAATAAATTGATAAAAACAGTAGTTAATAATCAAAACAATTTACCTCAAGAAAATTGTATTAAACGTGATCCTGATCTATCATTCATTAAAAATCAGAGCTTTAAAAGTTTTACAAATCAAAAATTTTTCTGTACTTCCGCTCAAGATTCATGACCAACATGCAGTGCTATCATCGACACATCATTCGATTTTGACAACTGGGATGATCCTAATGATCTTGTTGATTACTTGAGAGTATATGTGGCTAAGAAAAATGCTGGGTTTATTGGATATGATAATCGAATTCAGTTAATTATCGAAGAATTGCGAAAAGCTAAGATTATATATTGAATAGCGTGTTTTTAGAATGTAAAAAAAAATAGTCCTATAAAAAAAATTATATTTAGCATATAAACTGTTTTAAAATTATTTATAATTGATTTACTTTTGTAATTAGTATAAAATAACTTTATGTTAATGAATTATTTAAATTTTTCAGATATGTTAGGAACTAAACCAAAACTTAAGAAACTACAAAATAAATCTAAAAGTATTAGAAAGCAAAAAAATAATGTAATTTATATAAATAAATATTTTAATTCTATTTGATTCTTTTTATTTTTACCCCCACCCTTCCCACATAAAAGATCACTAACAAGACCTAATTACTTAGGCCATGTTAGTGCTCTATTATTACATATGCTGTGGTATCCAAGTGGTTAAGGGTTGCTATCGAGGGCAATGGGTTTATCATTCACATAATCGTGTTACTCCTATGATAAAGGAGTGTAAATATTGTATCGAAACTATAAATATGTAATTTTTTGATCAATAAAACAAAATATAACCTATATCTTTTCTATTTATTTCTCATCTCCTTTTAATTTCTTTGGAGGGGATAAAAAAGTGGGGGTAAAATAAGTGGGGATAGCATTATAAATTAAATTTCTTTAAAATAAATTCTCATTCCTGCTTTGAATTATTATTTTTCTTTTTTTTTACTTTTAAGAAAAATATTTTGAAAAAATTCAGTATCAGTTCCGAAAAATTACTGTAAACGAGGTTCTTAAATATAGCACTTCCATGGAAAAAAATTAGGTACTACGTCCAAAAAGAAAAAAAAGTTTCGTATTTTTTGTATTTTTTTATGAAAAAAATTTTCAAAAAATTAAGTATCAGATTGGAGATATCAAGTAAAAACCATACTTTCAAGTATAAGTACTTTCATGGAAATGAATGAGGTATTACATCCAAATTAAAAAAAAAGTTTGAGATTTTTTTAATAAAAAAATTTTTGGAAAAAAAATTAGGTCTTAATTCGATAATGGTTTTGAAATATCACTATCACTAGTTACAATGTTTTCAGATACTAGTACTTTCATAGAATTAAATGAGGTATTACACCAAAACAAAAAAAAGTATTGCAGTTTTTTTTATTTTTCTTTTTTTTTAATCTTGAGAAAAAAATTTTGAAAAAACTAAGTATCAGATCCAAAAAATTACTATAATTAAGGTTCTTAAAACTAGTACTTCCATGGAAATAAATTAAGTACTATGTCCAAAAAGAAAAAAAAAATTGGTATTTTTTGTATTTTTTTGTGAAAAAAATTTTAGAAAAAAAATTTTCAGAAAATTAAGTACAAAGTCGTAATGGGCAAGTTGAACCGGGGGTCAGACAACATGATAGACGCAGTGTCGACCGAACGAATCATCGGCGCTCTCTTCACTGAGCGGCCCATCCAGGAATACCCGGTAGAGGCGATACCCAGAGAGGAAGTACCGTTATTCAGCGAGGACGAGATGGTGAAGGCCATGAAAAATGGCAAGGCGCCGGGGCCAGACGGGATACCAGCGGAAGTGCTCAAACGAGCGGTCAAAATAATCCCTGGTATCCTGTTAAGCATGTTTAATGCATGCTTGGTGGCGGGAGTGTTTCCAAAGCAGTAGAAGGTGGCACATCTCGTGCTCTTGAACAAGGGTAAAGGTGGAGCCCCGGACTCTCCATCATCTTACAGACCCTTGTGCATGTTAAACACCATCGGAAAGGTGATGGAGGGCATGCTCCGGGCAAGGTTGAGAAGAGCCATCGAGGAGGGCGGTGGCCTTTCCCAGGAGCAGTATGGATTTCGTGAGGGGCATTCCACGATAGACGCCATCCGGCGTGTCGTGGATAACGTAGAGGCTGAGAGGGAAAAGCGGCCTGAAATTCGCAAAGACGTCCTTCTTGTAACGCTGGACGTTAAAAACGCTTTCTATTCGGCCAGGTGGGATGACATGATCCGGTCTCTCGAGTACGATTTCTGGATACCCAGGTATCTGGGTAACGTAACAAAGGACTACCTACGGGACCGGAGACGGCTCTACGACACGCTCGATGGCAGGAGACAGAGGGTTCTGAGTGCGGGCTTTGCCCAAGGTTCGGTTCTCGGACCGGACCTGTGGAATGCCTTTTACGATGGCCTGTTGCGCGTTCACCTCCCGGAAGGAGCTTCTCTGATCGGGTACGCGGACGACGTGGCTCTGACCATCACCGGCAGGGACATGCAGTTAACCCAGGAGAGGTTGAATCTAGTCATGAGACAGATCAACCTCTGGATGGGCGAGCACGGGCTCCAGCTCGCGATCCCAGAGATCGTACTGCTGACCCGTCGCACAACAATTTCCACGGACATCGATGTAAATGTCGATGATGGTGGAAGCCCTCACACGATCCAAGCCAAGACATCGGTTAAGTACCTGGGAGTTCTGCTTGATAACAAGCTGAACTTCTGGGAACAATTTCAGAGGTCGAGTGAGAAGGCCGCGTCGATCGCATCCTCCTTGTCAAGGCTCATGGCCAACATAGCAGGGCCCAAACCCGGGAAGCAAAGATTGTTGATGTCTGTTGTGAACTCTGTCCTGCTTTATGGATCTGAGATCTGGGCGGATATCACCAAATTTGCCAAGTACAGACATAAAATATCGTCTGTGCAGCGGCAAGTAGCCCTGAGGATCACCTGCGCGTACCATACGGTATCGCTCGAGGCGTTCTAGGTAGTAGCATCGGTCATACCCATCGACCTGCTAGCGTTTGCGCGGAAATACATTTACGATAGTACCGCGAAGTGGCATCCACTCGCGCCCGCTCCAGCTCTATGGAAAAATGGCAGAAACGGTGGAAAAAGGACGAAGAGGAAAATGCCCAATGGACGCGCAGACTGATTTCAGATCTGCAGGCATGGACTGGACGAGAACGTGGGGAGGTGAATTTTTACCTCACGCAATTTTTAACTGGATACGGGTACTTCCGTGCAATGTTAAAACATTGGCATAAGGTGGCAACAGAGGAGTGCTTGCACTGCCCAGGCGAGAAGGATACAGTGGAGCACACTTTCTTTGGATGTGTGCGCTACGTGGAAGGGCACCCGCCCTTCCCAATTTGGAGGGACACAAGGACATGACACAAGGACATACCACAAGGACATGATGAGCTGCTGGATTCAGTAACGAATAACGAATATTTTTGGCGTTTGGTATTACCTAGAGAACAACAGGCCCGAGTCTTAAAAGAGAGCCATTGCGAGCCTTCGAGCGGACATTTTGGAGTAGTTAGGACATATGATCGAGTAATTCGAAATAACTATTGGCCAGAGATTTACTAGGACGTACGAAAATTCGTTACAACTTGCCATGAGTGTCAGCGTCACAAGTTTAGTCAAACTCTCTCTCAAGGACTTATGGGTTGGAGGGTAGTGAAAACTCCCTGGGCGGTAGTATCTGCGGATTGCATGGAGTTCCCTACTAGTAGGCAGAGGTACACTCACACCGTAGTATTTCAAGATTTGTTCACTCGATGGGTCGAAATCTACCCATTAAGAAGCGCGAACGGTAAAGCGATCTCGAATGCATTTGAAGACCTAGTCTTTTTCAGGTTTGGCTGCCCAAATTATTTGCTAACAGCTAACAGCCTTTAGGAGTGCTGTTAACACCGCGATTCAAACTAGCACGAAGATATCACCCGCGTTTCTTAATTTCGGAAGACATCCCCAACCCATTAAAAGCTTGCGACGAGCTATTGAAATGACAGATAATCCTCCTGTCTTAAGTTCGGACTCTGCAGTTTGGCGCGATCGATTCCAGTTACTGGATCACCTGCGAGACTTCGTAATCAAATTTATTGTTCAAGCGCATGAAAAGCAAAAGGAATCTTACGATGAAGGCCGTAAAAATGTCCACATTGACGTTGGCGACACCGTATTGAAGACCTCACATCCTCTTTCGGACCCCTCGAGTAGATTCTCAGATAAATTAGCGCCAAGAAAGGAAGAACCAGTCGAAATCACCAAGGTTTTTTCACCTTCCGTATAGAATGTGGATACGTCGGACGGCTGACAGCTTAGTAAGGTACATGTCAAACACCTTGTGCCTTACCTTACCTTACCTGGAGTACGCGGTGTAAGAAACGGAAATATTATTAAATTAATCCTTAAATTAATATTAAATTCATATACCGCGAGTCTCACATAATTTAATAACTTTGTAATATAATAGAGGACTCTTTTTTAATTAACTAAATTATTATTATTATTATTATTATCCAAAATTTGTCATATTATTAAAAACTTTAATAATTTATTGTAATTTAATTTGGATTATATTTCTTCTACTAAAAAAAATAATTTAATAATTTAATAATTTAATTTACTGATTAATTTCTACATTTATATTCAATAACAAAATATTATCATAGCCTGAAAAACTTAAAAAAAGTTTATAATAATTTACAGCTGAAGTATTTTTTCGAATTTAATTGGTTTAGTTTTAAAAAATAAATAAAGTAAAGATTGTAAGTTTAAATAAAATAAACTTAAAATTAATTTTCTTATGATATTATATTTTTAATACAATGGCAGCGGCAGAATCATCTAAACGCAGAGTTAAATAGATTAAATAGATTAAATAGATTTTATACGTTACACAATATGAATAAATTTATTATTTCAATAAATTAAAAAAATTTTGTTATTTTGTCTCAATGAAGAAATAAATCAAACAGTTATACTGCCATACAGATTAAAAACCTCAATATCTACATTTTTATGAAAAATGAGTTTTTTATATGGGCGTAATCGTAATAAAATTCTCTATTAGATGGTGCAAAAATTATTCTCTTATCACTTATCATTTGCGAAATTAGATGGCACATCTACAGGGTTCCAGGTATTGAAAAAAAATTTATATGGATAAAAAAAAAGAATACAGTAGAAAATGGCATATCTACTCGTTTTTGTAGATATTGAGGTTTTTCTCCTGTAATGCCATCGCGCGCTGTCTCGTCAATACCTGAGGAATGGCATATGTACATATGCCGTTTTTCGTAATTAATGCATCGAGTATTTTGAGACTCAATACTTAAACATTGGCATATCTACGTTTTTTTTTGGGGGGAAACTCGAGCGGAAACTTTTTTTTTTAACGATATGTTTAAAAAAAATTTGAATTTTTCATTTATTTATTATAACTTAAAATATTTATAATTATTTAATGAAAATATTGTAACGATTTAATAAATACTATTATGTAATTTACGTACTATATAATTTATTAATAGTTTGATATGGTGTAATAATTAAAAAATGCTATTAAATAAATTTTATCTTTGAATGTTAGATAAATTATCAACATTATGATTATTATTATTCTTACTTACTTTCAGTAATGCTTAGTTGAAAAAAAAAATTACTTTAATAATTAATTAAATAAAGAAAATAATGAAAATATATAATGAAATTAAAAAATTTATAAAAGGATGGAAATTAATAAATTATATAAAACATCAAATTTATTGTAGATATTGACATTCTTCCTGTGTAAAGAACCCGCGCGGCGAGCGTTGCTTACAGGAAGAAATGGCATATGTACATATTGATGTTTTTAATCTGTATTTTTCGTCGAATTTTAGTCTCGAAATGGCACATCTGCAGTTTTTCACATAAAAAGTGGAAAATCGGGAAAATTTTTGTCACCATTAAAAATAGCATACCTTAATTAGTAAAAAACATGTTAAAATTTTTTTAAAATATTTAAAAACATTAAAAAATTAATAGAAACGCGTTTCGTTCAATATCTCGAAATCGTTAAAATGTAGATATTGAGGTTTTTAATCTGTAGGGCAGTATAGTGATAGAGACACAGAGATAAATTTAGAAGTGTCCGATAGTACCGTGTCAAAATGTACCAGGCCCAAATGGGGGCTGCCCAAATTTACCATGCCCAAATGTTCCATGCTCAAATGTAACATGCCCAAATGACCTATGTCGGCGGCGGCAGCGTTTAGAATTTTATAATATAAAGTGATTATATACTATTATCTATATATATATGCATATGATTTACTATGTTTAAAACCTTATTCAAACGTCTTAAGCAACGTTGTTTCAGACGTCTAATAAGCTGTTCGATACTGTAGGGAAGCGGGGGGGTTAGACGAGTTTCTAAAATTTTTTATCTACGGTGCTTTTAATATATTTTTTGTCTGCCTATACATGCAACGAAAGAAAAAATTTGCGGAAAATATTTTACGCACAAGTTTATTATTTTCTTAAAGTATGAAAAAAAATTATTTAAATGAATAAAAGTTATCAAAAATTGAGAAATTTTGAACATTTTTATTTATAAGAAAATAAATAGGATAAATAACAATACTCACGAATTATTTTATGCTGAATAGACGTATGAGTCTGAGTAATTTTTATTTTTTAAATAAACGCTGACAGCCTTTTCTCAAATTCATTAAACTATTTTAATATTAAGCACTTATCGGGATGTTTAAAAATAAAAAATATTAAAAAAATATAAAAAAAAGTCTAAAGCCTATATTTAAACTTTTCAAATAAATTTCTTATGCAATTTTTTTTTTTATATAACTAAAGATTTAAGATTCAAAATCTTACGTAATTAGGTTCTATTTTGGCAAAGCTTGGTACGACAGATATATTTTTACGCAATTTAAAGTATTTACAACACTTATTAAAATTCATGCAGATTAACTTCTATGAATTTTAGGCAGAAAAATTTAAGGTTGATTACCAGTTATTTTGTTGACAATAGAAATCAATATAATTTTTATAGGGGCTTATATTATAATAATACATATAAAAATAGAATTTTAAGAAAATTTTTGTTTTTGTTTGGGAGATACATAGCTTCATAGATGTAATATGTGACAATCATTTGTTGCAACAAAAAATTTTTACTTTTTTTTTTAATTTAAAATTGAAGATAGTTTTCCGATTTTCTTATGGATAATTAAAATGATTAGGTAATATGCGGAAAAATATCACATTGTTAATTTTTCGCACACAAAGATATTCCGTAGAATAATAAAGTATCACGTAGTTGAAAAAAATTGTTTTTGCACCAAAAAACCGTTACAGTGTATATATTGTAAGCATAAAAGCTGAATCTGAAAATATGTGTTTGAGATTTTTATTTACTGAAAATTTCAAAACAAAACAATTGATTTAAAAAAATAAATTTCTTAAAGTAAATTAATTATCAAAGAAACTTGTATTAGATTTTTAAATAAATTGTGGATTTCATATTAAAGACATTTTAATTAGAAAAAATAAAAACTGATAAAAATTAAGGTAACAACGTCGCTGTTTAAAGTACACGCATAGTATTATAATAATAATCCTGTAACTAAGAACGGGCGCCTAGAAACATGATGCAACGTTGTCGTACTTTTTTTTTTATTTGATCAATGAAAAATGATCGGTCAAAATACCGCCATTTTTATTGGCTGGTGATCAACCTTGAACTTGAAATAATATTTCTTTAGCTTTATTTTTTATTCATTACTTTAATATCAAGGTACGATCAAGTACTCAATATGTGATAAATAATAAAAATTAAAAAATAATATTAAGCTATATCCGATTTTTAAGTAATATCATTAAAAATTAGTTTCTAGGTTAGCTTAATAAGTTTTAACCATATATAAGTTGTATATAGACTAGCTTAATAAAAACTCAACTAATTAGATGTAACATTGTGTTCAAAATTTACGAATACATATATTATCAGAAACTGAAACTACTATAATCTTAAACGCAATTAATTTTGTAACTGTTTTACAAATATTATTTTAGTTTTTCTAATTTATAAAGTTCAGAAAAGTTTTTTTTAAATTAAAATGCTTAGTATTAAACTTACTTTGGCTAGTTCAGCTGGTACTTGAATTTTTCCCATTTCTCCCGTAGAATCCATTCGTGAAGCTTCATTAACGGTATTTCCCCAGATGTCAAAAACAGGTTTTCTAGCTCCTATAACACCACCAACAAGAGGCCCACAACTGATACCAACTCTAAGATCAAAATTGTTAAAAGAATGAATGTTTACATCTTCTAGTCGTTGTCTCATAGCAACTGCATAATCAACTAGCAAGCAAACATGATCCAATGTCTCTGATTCTAGGTCCTTATAAATAAAATTTTGAAATTTTTCTAAATGTATATAATATATAGAAAAAAAAGTATAAATAATAGTAGATTGTTATACAAGGGGAGAAAATAAGCTATTTCAAAGCAGGTTGGAGATAGGGGCACGAGATGTGCAATGACGAGGGTGCACACGAGCCGTAGGCGAGTACCCAAGTCATTGCATATCGAGTGTAACTATCTCCGACCATGATTTGAAATTGCATTTTTTCCCCATGTGCAACATACTATTTTTTACTCTAAGAGTGAATAATACCATCTTTTTAACAAATGGGAACATATAAACATAAATACAAATATAATATAGAAAGTAAAGAATAAATAAAATTAAAAAGAAAAAAAAACAAGTATTGAGGGATAATAAATCCCTACTTCTTTCTATTACGGTTCCTCTCTTCCCCTGATTTATTATGTGATTGAGTCAAGCGATTATTTGAAAGTGAGGATATAACAATTATAATATACATAAATATAGTTAGGCATAAAAGAAAGATATTTTAAGTTTTGAAGAATTTTTTATATCAAATTCCTACCTCTCTGCTTTATCAAGGTTCATCTACTCTTCTGACGATTTACTATATAATATCTATGTGATTGACTAATAACAATAACAGTAGGGTCAATAACTTAGTTTAAAAAATGCAGAATTTTCATCTTTTCTGAGTGAAAAGAGAAGCACGCATTTTAACCCAAAGCTACTAGTTCTGCTCGGAAGAACTTTTTTTACTGATTTTTGCTAATAACTACCTTTAGCCAGAATTAAAAATTGCATTTCTTCCCGTATGTTACATAATTTTTATTCTAAATACAAATAATAAACTTTTTTTTGAATAAACGGAAATATTATACTAATTTTATTTTTTAAAAAGATGAAGAAATTAAGTATGAGAACAAGTTTAAAATTTTTTTTTTTTTATATAATTTTCAAGAAAAGTCGTAAAATTGCTGGAGAAAGCTGTTATAAATTCTTTAGCTTCAGCTGGCTTTATAGTTTTTTTTTTTAATTTTCGTAGACATAGGCCAAAGTAGATATTCAAAAATATTTAGTCACCAGTCAATTTTTATCTCTTTCGACGAGTAATCGCGTTTACTTGTAGCTAAAAAATATAATAGTTACTAGCTGATTGGCCTCGCTATGCTCGGCTCAACCAATTAAAATCTCTTATGCATTAATTTTTTTATATTTTAATCATATGTAGTTAATTATAATAAATTTAATCATACGTGATTAAAATGCAATTTAATTTTATTTAAAAACGAATGAGAACAGAATTAATTTTATGCTTCTAAAATTAACAATAAAATTTTATAATTCATATTAAGAAAAAGTTACATGATTATTTATAAATATTTATAACTAATGAGGTATATTTTATAACATAAATAATTATTGATAATAAATAATAATTGAAAATAAAATATAGTGATATGCAGTTTTTTTAACAAAATTTGCAGTTTTTTTCATATTGTAGATAATTAATATTTAAATATTTTCTATTTTCATATTCATCACAACTGATATAGTAGACAATCAATATGAATTTTACTATAGAATGAAATTTTCATAATTTTTTATTGTTCATAAATAGGACAGGCGATATCCATTTCACTCTATGGTGAAATTTTTTTAGCTTTTTCATAAACAAAACAGCCAGCAATATAGATTGAAAATTTTGAATTTTTTTCATAATGTAGGCAGCCAATATAAATTTTACTATAGAGTGAAATTTTTATAATTTTTTGTTTTTCAATTAATAGTACAGCCAATATCCATTTTAC
This sequence comes from Anagrus nilaparvatae, assembly GCA_022575985.1. NCBI lineage: Eukaryota > Metazoa > Arthropoda > Insecta > Hymenoptera > Mymaridae > Anagrus > Anagrus nilaparvatae. Next base: position 1,308,022 of record JAKSXM010000129.1, read on the forward strand.
TCTATGGTGAAATTTTTGGGATTTTCCATATATAAAACAACTAACAATATAGATTGAAATTTTTACTGTTTTTTTATATTTTAGACAATCAATATGAATTTTACTCTGGAGTGAAATATTTATTTTTTTTTTTTCATAAATAGGACAGAAGATATTCATTTTACTCTATAGTGAAATTTTTTGGGTTTTTTCTTATATAAAACTGTCCAAAATATAGATTGAAATTTTTACTGTTTTTTCATATTGTAGACAATGAATATGAATTTTACTATCGAGTGAAACTTTTATAATATTTTTTATAAACTTTTATAATTTTTATAATGTTTTCATAAATAGAACAGCCGATATCCATTATACTCTATATATGGTTAAATTTTTGAGTTTTTTCATATATAAAACAACTAACATTACAGATTGAAATTTTTGATGTTTTTTTATATTGCAGAGAATCAATATTAATTTTACTCTAGAGTGAAATATTTATGATTTTGGTTCCTCATAGAGGACCCATTGTTTTAGGTGAAATTTTTATTTCTGATTTTTTGACATATGAGCAATTATTTTAAAAGTGATACTTAATTCGAGCCTGGAATCGTAAATTTTTTTTTTGAGGGCACATCGATATGACCCGTGTTTTCAGATAGTTTGAACCTTCAGAAAACCGAAAAATATCGTGAACAAGAAATCGGCGATAGGTGCCAAAAAGATTTTTTCACTTTTATGTCAAAAAACGTGTTTTTCGTATCTGAGCTACCCTAAATTTTTAAAATAACTTTTTAGGTAAAAAAACTTTTTTAAAATAGATAAGAAAATCTGATTGCCAGAGAAAAATCACTCCAGAAGAAAAAAAAACTTATCTTTTTACGATGAAATTTAGCCAAGTTATCGTCAATTTAAGATTTTGCTCAAATTCGTCTTAAAAAAGATTGAAATTTTATTGTAAAAAGCCTGTTTTTGAACCTTAAACATGCATTATTCGCTTGATTTTCATCGTAAAATAAAAATTTTTTTTTAAAAATCGATTAACTTTTTCTTGGCAATTCATTTCTTTAAGAAAAAAATTATTTTTATTGACAAAATTTAAATTTTTGGATCAAAAACTGTGTTAAGTAAATCTTGCTACTTACAGTTTTCAAAGGCTTTTGACCTAAAAATTGAAATTTGGTCAATAAAAATGATTTTTTTTCTTAAAGAAATGAATTGCCAGGAAAAAATTAATCGATTTAAAAAAAAAATTATTATTTTACGATGAAAATCAAGCGAATAATGCATGTTTAAGGTTTAGAAACAGGCTTTTTTCAATAAAATTTCAATCTTTTTTAAGACGAAATTGACGATAACTTGGCTAAATTTCATCGTAAAAAGATAAGTTTTTTTTTCTTCTGGAGTGGTTTTTCCCTGGCAATCAGATTTTCTTATCTATTTTAAAAATGTTTTTTTACCTAAAAAGTTATTTTAAAAATTTAGGGTAGCTCAGATACGAAAAACACGTTTTTTGACATAAAAGAGAAAAAATCTTTTTGGCACCTATCGCCGATTTCTTGTTCACGATTTTTTTCGGTTTTCTGATAGTTCAAACTATCTGAAAACACGGGTCATATCGATGTGCCCTCAAAAAAAAAATTTACGATTCCAGGCTCGAATTAAGTATCACTTTTAAAATAATTGCTCATATACGCACGTTTTGAGATCTCAGGATTCTAAATACCAGTTTTTAAAAAAATTATGTATGTGTGTGTATGTGACTGTATGTATGTAAGTATTAGAGTGGACCTATTTTTGGACTTTGTGGAAAAACTTTGCTCCCCGGGTTTTTTTGTGAAGTTTTAGTTATAAAAAGTTCCCAGTTCCAAGGATTTTGCTTTGGCCTTACAAAAACACGTGCCTGTAACCACATCAATTTTCCCATTTAAATAACATGGGAATTTTGAGTTTTTAGCTATACAAATTTTCACAAAAGCCAAAAAGCGTTTTAAAATGCTAATGTTTACTGGAAAACATACTTTTTTATGTTGTAAAGACATACAAACTGCCCTGCATTCATTCCAAAGGGAATTTCGGGGCTAGAAACGCAAATTTACATGTTTACTCAATCTTATAAAACAGGGTTTTTCGGTAATTTTCGATAAAAAGCTACAACCTCAAAAATTAACCAAAACACTTCTGGTTGGTTCACTTTTTTTGGTATAAGTGTCACCTTTCAAACGACGTAAACCGTGTATTTTTATCACTGATTCTCTCACCGCTATAGTCAATTAACCTATTGGTAATTTTTGACCCGAAAGGCCCAATTTTTAAATTTGTTTAAATTGCTTCCAAAATTGTAATTTTTAACAAAATTGAGTTTTATAGACCTTAAAAGTTTTCTGGAAGCTTCAAGTTTCCAAAAATTTTTTACTCGTCTCATTTCTTTAAATAGTTTTTAAGATATCGTTTTTCAAAGATAATGATGAAAATTGACTTTTTTTGAAAACCCTGAAATTGGGACTCGGTAAATTTGCATTTCTAGCCCCAAAATTCCTTTTGGAATGAATGCAGGGCGGTTTGTATGACTTTACAAAATATAAAAGTATGTTTTCCAGTAAAAATTAGCATTTTAAAACGCTTTTTGGCTTTTGTGAAAATTTGTATAGCTAAAAACTCAAAATTCCCATGTTATTTAAATGGGAAAATTGATGTGGTTACAGGCACGTGTTTTTGCAGGGCTAAAGCAAAATCCTTGGAACTGGGAACTTTTTATGACTAAAACTTCACAAAAAAACCCGGGGAGTAAAGTTTTTCCACAAAGTCCAAAAATAGGTCCACTCTAGTAAGTATGTATATAGCACTGTCTATATTATTTCATATTCAAATTTTTGAGTCATTTCATATATAAAACAAAAGAACTTCGGTGCAAACGGTGGAAAAAATGCTATAGAGTTGACGCTTTTTTTTTAATTTTAGCTCACGGCACAGAGTTACAACTGTTTAAAGCTAAGAAGTAAAAAATTTGAAAACTCAAAAATTGGTCATTTTCATCACTTCATATCTTAAAATGGTTTGTATTAAAATATAAAAACCAAAATGCTCTGTTTTTATGAAACGCATTTCTAAAGCCGCTTTTTTGTTGTTTTATATTTAATGTATTCATTAAAAAGAAATAGCAAAAAAAGACTTAGAGTCCGATTTATTGAGTTATTGGGTTTATTGATTGAAATAATAGTATTGAATTTAGCAGAAACTATACTTCACTTTCATTTTTTTTTCTAAAACAATCCTGTTTTATAGAAATGTTGTAATTTAAATTGTTTTTATGCAATAATAGCATTAAATTATTAGTATTGAATTTAGCAAAATATACCCAACTTTAATGTTTCCGAATATTGTCCGGTTTTATAGAAATCTTGTAATTTCAAATATTTTTATGCAATGATGGCATTGAAATATATGTATTAAATTTAGCATAATATATCCCGCTTTCAATTTTTTCGAATAATAGCCTGTTTTTTAGAACAGTTGTAATTTCAATTGCATTGAAATATTAGTAATTAATTTAACAGAAACTATACCTCACTTTAGTTTTATTTCGAAAAGTGTCCTTTTTTATAGAAAAGTTGTAATTTCAATCGTTTTCGTGCAATAATAGTATTGATATATTATAGTATTGAATTTATCAAAATATACCCAACTTAAATGTTTTTGAATTCCGTCGTGTTTTATAGAAATGTTGTAATTTCAAATGTTTTTATGCAATGATAGCATTGAAATATCAGTATTGAATTTAACAGAAATGATACCCCTCTTTAATATTTTTTTCGTTAACAACTTAAAAAGATAAACTCATATTGATTGTCCACAATTTAAAAAACATCTAAAAATTTTAATATATATTGTCGGGTGTTTTATATAAGAAAGAGCTTAAATAATTTCATTATATAAGGAAATGGATATCGCCTGTATTAAACATGAAAAAATAAAAATTTCGATAACACATATCGTATAGATAAATTTAAATTGATAGTACACAATTTAAAAAACTTCTAAAAATTTTAATATATTTTGTCGGATGTATCATAGCAGAAACTTTACGCTATTCTATATTTTTTTCGAATAGTGTCCTCTTTTATATGAAAGTTGGAATTTTAAATATTTTTATGCAATGATAGCATTAAAATTTTTTTATTGACTTTAGCAGAAACTATACACTATTTAAAATTTTTTTTATAATAGTGTCCTGTTTTATATGAAAATTGTATTTTTAAATATTTTTATGCAATGATTGCATTGATATTATTATTGACTTTAGCAGGAACTGTACGCCATTCTAAATTTTTTTCTAATAGTCTCCTGTTTTATACAAAAGTTGGATTTTTAAATATTTATATGCAATGATTGCATTGAAATATTTTTGTAATTTCAAATATTTTTATGCAATGATAGCATTGAAATATTTTTATTGACTTTAGCAGAAACTATACGCAATTTAAAATTTTTTTTGATTAGTTTCCTCTTTTATATAAACGTTGTAATTGCAAATATTTTTATGCAATGATTGCATTGCAATATTTTTATTGACTTTAGCAGAAACTATACGCCATTTTAAATTTTTTTCGATTAGTTTCCTGTTTTATATAAAAGTTGGAATTTCAAATATTTTTATGCAATGATAGCATTAAAAATTTTTTTTTGATTTTAACTGAAACTGTACATTGTGATGGCATATTTGCATTATGATTTAATTAATTAATAAGAAAAAAAAGAAATCTCAAAAATGTAAAAAATTATTGTGTGTGTACACATTTTTCAAAGCGACGCTGCTGGCCGGTCTGTATGTCTTTTTATTGTACACGTAATTTCTTAAACGAAAGGCGGAAATGCATCAATTAGGAGTATTTAAAACCCAAAAATTAAAAATGAATGCATTTCCACCTTCCGTTTAGGAAATCCAAAATAGACGCACGCATTTCTTCCTGCGCGTGGGCCATTCAGACCCTACGAAAAGTACACTGACCCCACGCATGGGAAGGTGTTTCAAGAAGAAGGGGCAATGACCGAGGCACTGAAATCGAGTGCATCTCTCGGTCATTCACTTCTGAACTTGAAATAGAAAAGGTCGTTCACTCGTTACTAAACTATTCAAAATTTTTGTATCCGGACTTTTAATTTTTTTGTATTTTCGAACTTAGAATTTTTAAATTTTTTATATTCAAATTGTGTAATTTTTAAATAAGTTTTTTTCTGTTCAATAAATAAGTTTCTTTCTGTTAATATTTTAATTTCTTCGTGCTTCATTTAAATTTTTTTCTTACATTATATTCCTAAATTCCTGTCATCAAACGAACGTGGCCTTATTTTTTTTTCATCGTCCACGTGGAGCAAAAAGGAACAAAAGTAAGTAAAATTTTCAATTCATTTATTAAGAATTTTATTCAAAATTCAAAACAAAATTTTCTTAATTCTATTCTCATGCAGATTGAAGAATCGTGCTCGCGACCTAACTAAATTTTTTTATTTCTTTAATTTTTTAAATTAAAATAAATTATTACTAAATAACTTAACGTTTTTCTTCTAATTCAATTTATTAATTTACGGGACATAATTGAAATTTTAAATCGTGAGTAGTGAGAGAAATTACGGCACTGGGCCTAGAAACCCAGTACGTGGCTCGAAAAACACACACACACGCATAATCTAAATTTTTAATATAAAAAAAATTCTAATTAAATAATTATAAATTATCTGCTAACCTAACATAACAGATAAATTTCTGGCATCCCTTGTGGGGACGATTCCACTCTGTGCTGCATAAGATAGAATAAAGGAAAGAGTTTTTATTTATTTTTCTTTTCAAAAAATAAATAAGTAAAAAAATTTTTTATTATTCATTTTCACAGTTTTTATTTTTCTTTTCTAACTAACAACTAACTCGAATCGCCATCGGCCCACGTGTCAGAGCGATTCGATTAAGCACACTAAAAACCTTCTCCAGGAACACGTTTAGCCATCGGCCGCTGTGCCAGCGCGGGCGTGACCTCCTGGACTCCAAAATCCTTCATCTTCAAATTTTTTCTATTTTTCTGACACACGTGGTTAGCCAAAATAGTTTTTTTTTTTTTTTTTTTTTTTTTCTCAAAAGATTTTTTAGAGCAGATCGCATATTGAAGGATCTGCGATTAAAAAAAAATATAATATTTAAATTTTTCAAAAGATTTTTTTCTTAAGAGCAGATTGCACATTGAAGGATCTGCGCTTGAAAAAAATAATTCCGTTTTTCAAAAGATTTTTTTTTCTCAAGAGCAGATCGCACGCTGAAGGATCTGCGATTGAAAAAATATAATAGTTAAATTTTTCAAAAGATTCTTTTTAAGAGCAGATCGCATATTGAAGGATCTGCGATTAACAAAAAAAAAAAAAAAAAAAAATAATAAATTATTTTTCAGAATTTGTTTTTAGTTTTCATTTTTAATTATTTTATTTTCGATCCAAATTTTGGACAAAGCTTTTAGACAAAATTAGCATTCTTTTCTTTAAAAATTAATTTTTATTTTTTATTTTTTCATTTTATAAAAAAAATTTTTTAGTTTTATTCTGTGTTAATAAAAAATTTTTTTTACTAGCTAAATTAAATTCGCCAGGATTACGTTCTAGCCATCGGTCAATGTGCCAGTGCTAACGTAATACCTGGTTTGCAAAATTTTTAGCTGAAATTTTTAGGAGATAAACAATTTAGAAAAAATTATGTTGAATTGAATGAATTAAAATTTTTATTTTATTTGCTAATTTTTAAATTGAAAATTATTTAATCAAATTTTTTTTCCTCAACTTTTAATTTTTATAAGGGTTAATATAAATTTATTTAAATTGGACCAAATTTTGCAATACTTGCCAATTATGTAAAGGACCCCATTTAGCTAAATTTTGCGCTATTTATTTGAATCAGGTTGAAAAAGCCAGTGTTAATCGTAATAGTTACCAAAAATATGAAAATTCTATACATTTTGATAGTTTTTCTAATCGAAACCATTATCAAAATGCATTTTCTCCTCCAAGTAACGTTCATTCTCAAAAATTTAAAAATACCAACAATTTAAATTTCCATAATCTTAATTCGCATAGTAGATATAATTTATAAAAAAATAATCAAAATGAAGCCTGTTATCAAAATTTTCAACCAAGTAATTTTATAAATCAAAATAATGACTAAAATTTGTTGCAAACAAAAATACTTATTAAAATAAATTTAATAAATCAGATAAGCAATATAATTATGAATTAAATCAGTATAAAAATAAAGTTTTTGCCCAAAATAAAGATTCGCATGATATCCTTGATTCTAAATTTCCATTATTTAATGATATAACTGAAGATAATAATAAAGCTACTACAAATTTACAACTAAGAGATAAAACAAAAATTTCAAAATTCGAATCTTTAACTAAATTAAAGTCAAATCAGATTTTCAACCATTATAGTAAAATAACTAATTCAAATTTTATTAAAAATCAGAAGATTCAGGTTTTTGAAAATCCAGATCCTAATATAGAAATCAAAGCAAATCCAGTAAAATTAGAAAATAGTAATGTTTTTGATAATACAGTTTCAAAGTATGATAAAAATAAATTTCATGTGTCCAGCTTAGTAATAGACTCTTGCTTAAAAACTTGTGACGATGAAACGAATTATGATGCTGATTCCGAAGATTTTTATAATGATAATGTTGAAAATAAAGTTGCAAAAATTAGTTTAAATAAATTTGATTCTTCTGTAAATTTAAAATCTAAATTAAAATCCGAAAATACAAATATTAATTCCTCTGAAAAATTGTTTTATTTTAGTATTGTTCAACGTTTGATGTATAGAAAAAATTTTAATTCTTTTAATAATTGCAATATAAATGTTTTTAAATTTCCCGCATACCCAATTATTCCAAAAGTAAGTTTAGAACAAAATTTTAGTAATCTAGAAAATTATAATAAAGTAAATTTCCCATTTTCTATTTTAGTATCTGATGATAAAACTGAAATATTTCCAGATAAATTAATTCAAGTAGACTCTCCTAATTCTAATTCTAAACAGTTTATCATCTCGGTTAGCAATTATTTCGTAAATGCAAATTTAGAAACGTTTAAAAGTTTAGTACTCAAGTCTTATTTTAAAAGCGTTTTTCAATATTTGCAAATTAATTACAATTTCTTTTGCGATAAACAGATTTTAAAAAAATTTATACTTCATAATTCGATTTATATTTTTTCGCATTTAAATGCATATTTAAATTTAACTAATAGTGCTCGTTTTGTTTTAAAAAAATTTGATTTTCAAATTTTTCAATTATTATAATAAACATAAAATTAAATGTTATATGACATTTCGCGCAAATAAATTCTATTTTATTTTTAAAATATTTTTGCACATTAGTTTCTAACCTTAAAATTTTAAATTTTAACATAAATATTCAAATATTTTAATAATCTTTTTAATTAATCATTTTAATTTACTTTTTAATTTGCTAATTTTAATTCCATAGTAAAAATAACTATTTTATTAGTTTCATGATTTTTTCTAACAAATGGTAATTTAATTCAAAAAATTTTTTATTTAAAAAAAAAATCTTTAGTGATATCAAGATTTTATTGTTAACTTATTATGACCTTTTATTTTAATTCTAATAATTTACAAAAATTTTCAACTAAAATAACATAAAATACAGAAAAGGCTTAACACTTTTCCATGTACTTGTTATATTGATAATTTTTAAAATATAATTTTATTAATTTAATTTAAAAAAATTTTTATTGACTTTTTCCTTTCTAGCCAATTTTATCATGTTTATTCTAAATTATTTATATGTAAAGCATTGTTTAAATTAGTAAATCAATATTCAAATAATTAATTTTAAGATTCCCTGATAATTGAAGACGTAGGATAAGGACTTTGAGAATCTTTTGTTTCGCTAAGAAATTACTACCTAATATGGCCATTTAAGGTTTTGATTTCCAAAAGAAATTTTAAGATTATCAAAAGAACTTTATACAATGTCATAAATTATTACTAGCCCTTTAAGCATAGATATTTTAGTTATTATTAATTTAGCTGTTAATTTTAGAGAATAAATTCATTTTAAATAGATTCTGGATGTTTATCCCAGACTTCTATGCATTTTTATTGTTGTCTATATGTTTTTTTTTCTGGACGTTTATCCCAGATTATTACTTTTAATTTTGTATGCCTATTGAATAAAAAAAAAAGTGACCGCTGAACTCAATCGAGTTAAGTCTATAAGTATTTATTTTGTTGTATTCCTGGACGATTATCCCAGGCTAGTTTTGTTATAAAAAATAAAAATTAATTGAAAAAGACCTCTGAACTCAATCGAGTTACGTCTAAACGTGTTTATTTTGTTGTTGTTCTGGACGATTATCCCAGACTAGTTTTGTTTAAAAAAAAAAAAAAAAAATTAAATTAAAATTAATTAAAAATGACCTCTGAACTCTGTCGAGTTAAGTCTATAAGTAATAATTTTGTTGGAATTCTGGACGATTATCCCAGAATAGTTTTGTTTTGAAAAATAATAATTAATTAAAAAAATGACCTCTGAACTGAAACGAGTTAAGTCTAAACGTAATAATTTAGTTGTAATTCTGGACGATTATCCCAGAATAGTTTTGTATTAAAAAAATTAAAAATTGATTTAAAAATGACCTCTGTACTTTTGTAAGTCACGTCATATCTTTTTGGATTATTAAAGAAAATTTAAGCTTAAGATTTAGGATTATATTTTTTTTGAATATTGGTTGAAATCTAAACACTGTGATATATATAAATCATTGAAATTTGTTTTTTTTAATATGATAATGATTATAATTGTGATTTTATTATTTATTGCCTATTTCACATTAATTTGCAAACATAATCTTTATTTTTGATTAAAGGTCACAATAATATACAATTTAACAAGTTACTAAATTTTCTTTTTTTTATAAAACTATCACGAAATAAATTTTTTTTTCATTTTAGTCTATCATACATTTTGAATTTATGTATTTTCAACATTTTTGATTTTTGTGTTAGATCCTAATGTCCTGCTTCCTATAAATTATATTTTGTCAAGGTCATAGTAGAAAACCTAATTATTTTAATTTTATTTTTGCAAATAGTATTAAAATTTTAATTTTTCAATCTTTTGAATTTTATTTTTGATTTCAAATTTACTAATTTGATTATACAAATGAAATAAATTATGAAATTTGATTCATTCAATAAACTCAACAAAAAAAAAATAAATTTTTCTTCCTAAGCTATGTCTTTCTGATTCTTATCTATTAGTTTTATTTAATGTTAATTTAATATTAATTTATCAGAAATATTGTCCTAAGAGTTGATAACAATATGCTTTTTAATAATTCATATTTTGAAGTATGATTATCATACTGATTACAAAATTTAAAGACATTGACTGATTTTAATAAAACAAAGATTTAAAATATCTTTAATTATTTATCTCTGTTTTTAAAATATCTTTAAAACAGAATCATCAAAATTTCCAATTTGATAAATCGCAAATTTCAATTCTTATTCATCAAAGCTCTTAGCGACATATTTCTGTTAAAGTTGGATAATTTTTAATTTTCTTTTACTAGATATTAATGCTATTTTATGTTTCAGATAAAAAAAATATATAAATAAATAAATATTTAATGATATTTTACTTTTAATTAAAATTAAAATTTTACATAAATTATTTTTACCGAATTTACAAACTTTTAACGCCAACGGTTTTAATTTTAACCAGTCTCTTTTTTTGTTTCAAATCTGCTTTTGTAACTGATTAATATCAATACAAACAATAAGATATTTTTGCTAATTTTTAAATTTATTATTTTAAGTTACAACAAATAGAAATTGTTCTGTGAGTTTGATGTAATTTAAAAACGTAAGTCTTAGAATCATTTACTGACAAATTCAAAGTTTAGATTTCGCGATAATAAACATTGAATTTGGCAGATCAAACACCAAACCCTATTCAGTCTCAAGATTAATTACAAGAGGTTCAAGAATCATTACTAGAGTCTCTGTGGGTCGCTAAATCATCAAACTAAGTTTATTTAAACGCTCAAAGTAAATTTTGTCAAGATTTCAAATTTCTGCAAATACATAAAATATTTACACAAAATCAGTTACAAATCAATTTTAATTAAATATCTCAACAATAGTTTTTGATCTCTTCATGATAACTAAAAGACACGAAACACCATTATTTATTAAAATTTTGTAAAATTCTCACATATTTTGATAGATTTAAGATTATTTGTATATGTTGTTTTTGTTTGTTAATTTTAAGTATGTTCAATTTTAGTTTTTAATCTAAATCACTTTTGAATTCCAAATTATAGAATAACTTATTTTATCATTCATTTTTTTTGTTAGTCTTAAGTTACCATAAGTGTTTTATGTCTTATCTAGTTAATAGTTATTAAAAAAAAAAACAAAAACAAAAAAAAAAAAAAAATAAAAAATAAAAAATTTTACCATTACAAAATAGTTAAGAGATTTTAATTATTTTAGCTATTAATTTGTTAAAGTATTAATCAATTTAATGTAAAAAGCTTTGAAATTATTTATATCAATAATAATGCGTTGTTTTAATTTTAATTTTTGTTTTAAATCATTTTATCTTTTCTTAATTTTTGGCATATTAATATTTATAACTATCTGATAAAGAATTTTACTATATCATCAATAAACGTTTTATACTAATTGGAGTTTTCACACATTGTTCAAAAACAAATAACAGTAGCAACAAAAATAAAATTGCTGTCAGCAAAGTTATTGAGAAATCAATAATCAACTTAAAAATCAAGAGGTTCTTTATGATTATCATTGAAGTACTCAACATCAATAATGATAACTCATCAAGCTCAAAATATCTACAAAAATAGTTAATTATCATACTAAGATATTTTTACACAGATTTCTGAAATTATTCTCTAATTTCTAGATCTTGTATTACTTCTTCATTGTTTTTATATCAGATTCGCCACAGTCAAAAGATGTCAACTTTAAAAGATTGTTCAAATAGCAATTTTATCAATAATTGTTTCAAGACTACTTATTATCGTGGATTACACAGCCATATTTATTTCAAATATTAAATTGAAAAGAAACCATTCACAACAGAAATGATTTATATTTGTTAAGGGAGCTAAATTGAATGGAAATGGGCCCTTCCTTTCATCAACAGCTAGCAAAAAAAAAAAAAAAAAAAAAAAAGAGAAATATATAATTCAAAAAATTTGCAAAACAAATCAAGAACTAGCAAAACATAACTATTAATTATTGCCTTAAATTCAGAAAATGTAATTGTTGTTTAAATTCGTAAGTTTTCAATTGTTAATTATTGCTATAATTCTTTCAGAGTTTTATTTATAAAATCACCTCATTTTACGGTTACTACACCATTCTTTAAGGCAATAGTAACCTTCTTAGTGGGGGGGTGTGATGGCATATTTGCATTATGATTTAATTAATTAATAAGAAAAAAAAGAAATCTCAAAAATGTAAAAAATTATTGTGTGTGTACACATTTTTCAAAGCGACGCTGCTGGCCGGTCTGTATGTCTTTTTATTGTACACGTAATTTCTTAAACGAAAGGCGGAAATGCATCAATTAGGAGTATTTAAAACCCAAAAATTAAAAATGAATGCATTTCCACCTTCCGTTTAGGAAATCCAAAATAGACGCACGCATTTCTTCCTGCGCGTGGGCCATTCAGACCCTACGAAAAGTACACTGACCCCACGCATGGGAAGGTGTTTCAAGGAGAAGGGGCAATGACCGAGGCACTGAAATCGAGTGCATCTCTCGGTCATTCACTTCTGAACTTGAAATAGAAAAGGTCGTTCACTCGTTACTAAACTATTCAAAATTTTTGTATCCGGACTTTTAATTTTTTTGTATTTTCGAACTTAGAATTTTTAAATTTTTTATATTCAAATTGTGTAATTTTTAAATAAGTTTTTTTCTGTTCAATAAATAAGTTTCTTTCTGTTAATATTTTAATTTCTTCGTGCTTCATTTAAATTTTTTTCTTACATTATATTCCTAAATTCCTGTCATCAAACGAACGTGGCCTTATTTTTTTTTCATCGTCCACGTGGAGCAAAAAGGAACAAAAGTAAGTAAAATTTTCAATTCATTTATTAAGAATTTTATTCAAAATTCCAAACAAAATTTTCTTAATTCTATTCTCATGCAGATTGAAGAATCGTGCTCGCGACCTAACTAAATTTTTTTATTTCTTTAATTTTTTAAATTAAAATAAATTATTACTAAATAACTTAACGTTTTTCTTCTAATTCAATTTATTAATTTACGGGACATAATTGAAATTTTAAATCGTGAGTAGTGAGAGAAATTACGGCACTGGGCCTAGAAACCCAGTACGTGGCTCGAAAAACACACACACACGCATAATCTAAATTTTTAATATAAAAAAAAATTCTAATTAAATAATTATAAATTATCTGCTAACCTAACATAACAACATCATTTTAAATTTTTTTCTAATAGTCTCCTGTTTTATAGAAAAGTTGGAATATCAATTATGTTTATGCAATGATAGCATTTAAATTTTTTTATTCACTTTAGCAAAAACTATACGCCATTATAAATTTTTTTTTAATAGTCAAACATTTTTATGCAGTGATTGAATTGAAATATTTTTGTAATTTCAAATATTTTTTGCAATGATAGCATTCAAATTTTTTTTTTGATTTTAGCTGAAACTGTACATCATTTAAAATTTTTTTCTAATAGTATCCTGTTTTATTTAAAAGTTGGAATTTTAAATATTTTTATGCCATGAGAGCATTGAAATTTTTTTATTGTCTTTAGCCGAAACTATACGCCATTTAAAATTTTTTTTGATTAGTTTCCTCTTTTATATAAAAGTTGTAATTGCAAATATTTTTATGCAATGATAGCATTTAAATTTTTTTTTGGACTTTAGGAGAAATTATACGCCATTCTAAATTTTTTTTTAATAGTCTACTGTTTTATACAAAATATGTAATTATAAATATTTTTATGCAATGATAGCATGGAAATTTTTTTATTGATTTTAGCAGAAACTATACGCCATTATAAATTTTTTTCTTATAGTCTCCTGTTTTATTTAAAAGTTGGAATTTCAAATATTTTTATGCAATGATTGCATTGAAATATTTTTGTAATTTCAAATATTTTTATGCAATGATAGCATTGAAATTTTTTTATTGACTTAAGCAGAAATTATACAACATTCTAAATTTTTTTTAATAGTCTTCTGTTTTATGAAAAAAAATTTTTAAAATTAAAAAAGTTCACTTTTTAGATATATTTTTAAAAATAACTAATAATTTTTACATACTGAAATTCATATTGGTTGTCTAGAATCTGATAAAATTATTAAAATTTCAATTTACACTGTTAGCAGTTTTACCTCGTATCAAAGAAAGAAAATAATAAAATATAGATATCGGCTGTTCCAAGTATAAAGAAAAAATTAAAAAAATTTCATTCCGTTGTTGCAAATATATTTGTCGTTTATAATATGAAAAATTCAGAAATATTTATCTTATAATTTCGGTGCTTCTATATTGTTAGGTAATTCCTATTGAAAAAAAAAAATAATAATTTAGATGTCGGCAGTCTTAGTTATGAAAAAATAAAAAAAAATATTTTAGATGTCGGCTGTTCTATGTATGAAAATATAAAAAAACAATAATAATTTAGATGTCGGCAGTCCAAGTTATGTAAAAATCAAAAAATAAATAATAATTTAGATGTCGGCAGTCTTATTTATGAAAATTCGAAAAAAAATTAATAATTTAGATTTCGGCAGTCTTAGTTATGACAAATTCGAAAAAAAATTAATAATTTAGATGTCGGCATTTTTAGTTATGAGAAAATAAAAAAAAAATATTTTAGATGTCGGCTGTCCTAGTTATGAAAAAATAAAAAAAAAATTTTAGATGTCGGCTGTCCTATGTATGAGAATATAAAAAAAAAATAATAATTTAGATGTCGGCATTTTTAGGTATAAAAAAAAAAAAAATAATTTGAATGTCGGCAGTCTTAGGGGCCGTTCATAAAATACGTAACACGAATTTGGGGTAGGAGGGGTCGCATAGCTTGTTATGGTCTTGTTACGCTTGAGGAGGGGTATGTCGTTAACAGTGTTACGTTACAAATGAATTTTTATTTATAAAAAAAGTTTAAATATACCGCTAATGCTAAGACACTTTAATATACTATTATGTATCTCCACGCGAGAGAACAATTTTGAGACATTTTTTATAATAAATTAGACCTTCACCCTTAAATTGGCCAAAACTACCCCCAAAATAGGTTTTTTTTTCAACCAAATTTTAAAGGCTTAGAGTGAATACAGCAAAAATGCCCTTTTTAGTGGTAGTTTTGACCAATTTAAAGGCAAGGCTCCAATTTCTCATAGAGAAAACCCCGATTTTCGTGATCAGCGACCCAAAAAACCTATAATAGACCAAATCTGATGGTGGCCGGAGACTTTACAACCCCCCCCCCCCTCCTTATTTTGACTGAAGTATTAGTTACCATTCAATTTAATGAAAAAATTATTAATTATTTAAATGTAGCAGTATTATAAAGAAATACTATTTATTTTAACAATATATAATTTTAAAACTGAAAATGAATTATATAAAATAAAAAAAAGAGCTTTTTTTAATTATAAGCAAAACTTAAAAATATTATTTTCATTATAATAAATTATATGTTGTATGTAAAATGAAGAATTTCATTACAAAAATAAAGAAAGTTAAAAAAAAAAATTTTTCTTACTTTTTTTTACAATAATTATGTTCGAAATTTATTTTATCGATGTTACGTAACGAAATCCTAGAGGTTGGAGGGGTCACATTATTTGTTACGGTGTGTTACAATAGAGGTAGAAGGTATCCAAAATGTTGAAATTTTGTGTTACGTATTTTATGAACGACCCCTTAGTTATGAAAAAATCGAAAAAAAAATAATAATTTAGATGTCGGCTGTCCTAGTTATGAGAAAATAAAAAAAAAATATTTTAGATGTCGGCTGTCCTATGTATGAAAAAAATTTAAAAAAAAATTGGTTCTACGTAGTTGTTTTTCTATTTCTCTTCAATGAATGCATTAAATAAAAAACCAAACAAAGTTCCTTTAGAAAATCGTTTATTATTTTTGTGTTCCATATTGACCAATATTAATATCTTTTAATTTAAATTTATGAAAGGAACGAATTAATAAAATATTATATTTTAATTTTTTGGCATTGGGTCTAAAATATGCCAAGAATTACAGTTTTGTTTGTCTATTATATATATACTACTTTGTGTATAGTAAAATAGTCATACTTTTTCAGTAATTAAAATGTTATTTGACTAACTATACATAAATATAAGTATATATATTGTGTTGTACTACCTAAACACAGATGAACATATACTGTAATTTCTCTCGAAAGAGAAATGATATACTAATGGTATATAAATGAGAATCATGAAAAGTTTAACATCTTGGTTTATCTAAAGAAGTATAGTAGTATACTTTACTGAGGATGGCTCGTACTACTATACAGAGCCGAAATAAACCATTTCAATTCTTTTAGGTCAGTAATAAGACTGACAAATAATTTTCCATCAATTTTATATAAAGCAATAATTATATTGTTATTTTTGTGTTCCATATTGACCAATATTAATATCTTTTAATTTAAATTTATGAAAGGAACGAATTAATAAAATATTATATATTAATAATGAATAATATTATTTAATAATTATGTATAATTATATAATTTTTTTTTTTTTTTTTTTTTTTTTTTTTTTTTATGGGAAATATGTGAATCTTACATCAGCCATGGAGTGTTTCCATAACCGCCCAGTTGTACAAAGCGTACAACTGAGAGACCACCGGCGAACGCGGTCGCCGGCTACGCCCCAGATTCTTACTGGATAAACACACTTTAAACCCCCCGCGCTTGTTTGTCCCAAACCGGAAATCCCTTTTCAGGTATAACTTCAGTTTGGGACGCGCAGCCTAGGCAGCTGGCCGCTGCCTTCCCCCCTGCCTAGGGGCAGGAGAGCTCTCTACGATAGAAAGCCCTTCTCCTTCTTCTCCAACAAGGTGGTCCTTACGTACTCTGCTACTTTGTTCCGATTTTCGGAACTCCGTAGCATTTCCGGCACCACCGTCTCCGGCCTCCAAATCGGGAAGGGCGGGCGCCCCTCCAAGTAGCGAACACATTCGAAAAATGTGTGCTCTACTGTATCATCCATGCCCGGACAGTGCAAGCACTCCTTTGTTGCTACCTTATGCCAATGCTTCAACATGACACGGAAGTACCCATGTCCAGTTAAGAACTGGGTAAGGTAGAAATCCACCTCCCCATGCTGTCGTCCCATCCATGCCTGCAGGTCTGAGATCAGTCTGCGCGTC
Organism: Anagrus nilaparvatae; assembly: GCA_022575985.1. Classification (NCBI taxonomy): domain Eukaryota; kingdom Metazoa; phylum Arthropoda; class Insecta; order Hymenoptera; family Mymaridae; genus Anagrus; species Anagrus nilaparvatae. Next base: position 1,325,491 of record JAKSXM010000129.1, read on the forward strand.
CACAGGGCATTTTTCTCTTGGTTCTTTTTGCATCGTTTCTTCCATGCTTTCATAGAGTTGAAGCGGGCATGAGTGGAAGCCACTTCGCGCTCTTCTACGCTCTCGTAGATGAATTTCCGCTCCAACGCTAGCAGGTCAATGGGTATCACCGAAGCAACAACCTGGATCGCCTCTAGAGATACCGTGTGGTATCCACAGGCGATCCTCACTGCCGCCTGCCTCTGTACCGACGATATTTTTCGTCTGTACTTGGCAGTTTCTGTGGTCTTCGCCCAGACTTCTGATCCATAGAGCAGGACAGAGTTGACGACTGACATCAGGAGCCTCCGCTTCCTTGGTTTTGGTCCCCCAATGTTGGCCATGAGCCTTGACAGGGAGGATGCGGCCGACGCTGCCTTTTCACACGACCTCTGAAATTGCTCCCAGAAGGTCAGCTTGTTATCAAGCTGAACTCCCAGGTATTTCACCGATGTTCTGGTTCGGATCGTGTGAGGGTTTCCGCCGTCGTCGATAATTACATCGAAGTCGGTAGGAACCCTTCGACGGGTCAGCAGTACGATCTCCGTTTTTGGGATCGCAAGCTGGAGCCCGTGATCGCCCATCCAGAGGTTGATCCGTCTCATGACTAGATTCAACCTCTCCTGGGTTACTTCCATGTCCCTGTCAGTTATGGTCAGGGCCACGTCGTCGGCGTACCCGATCAGGGAAACTCCTTCCGGGAGGTGGAAGCGCAACAAGCCATCGTAAAAGGCATTCCACAGGTCCGGTCCGAGAACCGAACCTTGTGCGATGCCTGCACTCAAAACCCTTTCACGCCTACCGTCGAGCGTGTCGTAGAGCAGTCTCCGGTCCCGCAGGTAATCCTTTAGTACGCTACCCAGATATCTGGGTATCCGAAATCGTACTCGAGGGACCGGATCATGTCATCCCACCTGGCCGAGTATAATTATATAATTATTATCATAAATTATTTATTTTTTAAAAATAAGTTTTGTACAAAAATATTTGTGAGAATTATTTTTTTTTATAAATAATTTTTTTTGCTAATGTTTTATATGTATTTTTCTGTAATTTTTAAATGGGTCTATGGTTTTCATTAATACATTATACGTTTTTTTAAAAATAATTAATTGTATTTATTATTTCATATCTCAATCAATTCCCTACTCCTATGATTTTTTTTTTAGATGTCTTTGTCTTTCTTTATTCCAGTACTTGTAAAAAAAAAATCAAAATAATAGTGTAATCCCTACTCCGACTCTTTTCCAAAAAACATTAATTTTTATATGAAAGAAGGAGACAGGTAATACTCAGGTGAAAGGTGCGGCGTATGCATTTAAGCATACATAAATGCATCAAATTATTAGAAATAAAACACATAAATCTTATATAATCTAATCGTTAAATCTTTTTTAAGTTCGGTTGGAAACTCGATTCGAGTTTCCAACATAAAGAAAACAAATACGTAATAAAATATTAACTAATACTCGCAAATAAAAACAATATAAAAATTATGTAAAAAGTAGGGATAAAACAATTCCCACTCAATTAAAATCAAAATATTACAATATATGTAAATAAGTCTATTACGCAACTATAATGAGAGAGGGAACACCGCGGCCTCGCAAAACCGAGGTGATCTAATAAATCGATACACGAAATATGATTATTGGGGGAATAACTCTCTTAAAGAGCAGTTTAAAATATTAAAGGACTCGCGACGCGTTTCTCTCACTATAAGCCTAATAGACTTATCATTTCTAATAAAAATATAAAACTTGAACTTAGAATAATTTTTGAGATATTTATTAAATTTAAGGGGACTTAGTTAAATTCCAGTAAATTTAAGAACTTAAACTTTTTATTTATTTTAATTTTTTTTTTGTATCTCAAAGATCATAAATCAAAATTTTTCTTTTTAAATTTCAATTTATTTAAATAAAATAAATTTATTTTTCTTGTATTTAATAGAGATCGTACTTATTCGTCCAAGAAGTCCTTATTAATTAAATAAATGATATAATGCATGAAACTCAACGTAAATTAAATTAATTAACTTTTTTTTTTTAAATATTCTTTTTCTCAACTCAATTATGTTCAAGGTTGGATGCTATAAGTAGGGGTTGTTGGATGTAAGATTAATTGGGCAAAGCGTCTCAATTGATTTTGGAAAATAAACTTTTCGATTTGACCTTGAGGCTGTCGGAAGGTTTCATCCGAATTAACCCTGAGAAGCGTCCCTCGGAGAGCATAAAATAACACTAACTAACAAACTAACTTATTCTTAAACTTAGTATATTAGTTACTAATATTACTCGTATGTGATCAGAGGTAAGGCATAAAGTCCAAGCTTCTGATCGTACAGTAAAGTATTGTATAAATTATATTTTAGTAGTCACTTACAACCAAATGCATATGATTTGATGAGAGCATAATGTCTCAAGTTGGATCTTGCTTTGGACCTTAGTTGCATTTTAAATATATGATTATTAATTCTAAATTTCCATTTCAGAAGTAAAAAGTAAATTGAGTAGTGTTCAAAGCAAGTTGTAATTAAAGTTGTGGCGATAAATCGCGGTAATTCGGGTAAAAACTAATGAGATAAAGTGCCGTTTAATCCCGTGTAAACGTGTACGTCGCAAAGGACTCAAATTTTTGGATCTCTTTCATCCCTACTACACCCTGATCCCAACGGTGATGATCAGTCGTTAGGTAGATTCTTTTATAGAAAAGTATAATTGTTATAAAAGGTGCGTTTTATTATAATTCAAAATGGAATTTTTAGTATAATAGTTGTTTAATAAAATGACTAAATAGTTGTTTAGTTTAATTTATTTTAGACGGTAAATGAATTTAATCCCGCGTAAATTTATTTACACATTAATAAATAATTTATTAATTGTTTTATGAATAAATAAAAAAGTGTTTTATTAGAAATCTAAATAAATGCGTGAGCACGTGCTGTACACAACTTTTATTTTATTTATTAATTTAGCTAAAACAAAATAAAAGATGCGTCCATATATGCTCATTTTTCATCGTTCATTTAGATAAAAGTTAATTATTGCATTTATTTAATGAAATAAATTTATATACGATTAATAACGCAACTTTTCCATAAAAATTCCATTTTGAATATTAATGAGCGTCACCTCACAATTTTTCTTCTATAAAAAAAAATCAAGGTCGACTAGATTGGGAGGGGTAAGAGGATGAAGGAAGAGTGGGTTGAGTCTTCTTTCAATTCTCTCTTCTGTTTTTTTTCTTTCTTCTGTTAAAAAATTTTTTAAACAAACGATTTTCTATTTTGCGGGCAAAACGTAGGTCTGGATACTTTTCCTGGAGCTGAATCACCTAGGATCAACCTCGCATCACTATCCAAAAATTAAAAAAAATCTGTAAAAAAAAGAATTCAGCATACTAGTTAGTCTTCAATCGATGCGCTTACAGATGCTAGGCTTGGGGCCAATGTTGATGTGTATTAGTTCAAATTATATTTGGTAAGTGATTTTAATTAGTTTGTAGTCCAATTTAATATTTTATAGTAATTTGAAGACTAATTTGTACGCTTAATTCTTTTTTTTACAGATTTTTTTAAATTTTTTGATAGTGAAGCGAGGTTGATCCTAGGTGATTCAGCTCCAGGGAAAAAATCTAGACCTACTTTTATGCTGTAATATGTTCATGTGGTCTAGGAGATGAAGATGTTCAAGTGGAAGCATGATGGTAAGATCTAATTTAATTTTTTTTAAATTTTACTATTCAATTTTTATATTTTTGCTGACTTTGTAAAGGTTGTAATGCGGTTATTATAATTAATAATGTGATTTTTATATTATTTAAATAAAATACTTAACCCTCAGAAGCACGGGTAGGGTCCAGCGGACCCCATGGTAGTTTTAAAAAACATGGCATTATCCTAAATCTATAATGGCACTTTCTGTATATTTTTGGTAATTTATTTTGGTAGTTGTATTACTCATCTACAACTATAAAAGCCCCAGAACATTATATGTATTGGTTGCATGCGCTTTGAAAAATTTTTTTGGGGTCTGCTAGACCCCCTCGTGTAGTTACGTATTATTTTTTGCTTTAAAAAAATTGTAATTTTGTAAATATTTTTTAATTATCTGATTAATAAATCAATGTTTTATGAAAATTCAATAAAAGAATGTTCTTTAAATAATTTAAACATTGCAAATATTGCCCAAAACCTATTTGGTGAGAAAATTGAAAATTTAATGCATAAAGTTTAGAAAACGCAATGGGCAAAGATATATACTTCGGGTATGCTTTCAAGGTTATAAAGAATATGATAGAAATGTGTTTCAATATTTGTGGAATTAGTTCATCATTTATTTTATATATTTTTTAAATAAAAAAACTATTTTAATTAAAAAAACTATGCATATAGAAAGTTTACAAAAAGGTGTCATTTTAATTCAAGGGAATAAATCATGTTTTTTTAATTTGAAATTTCTTAATTAAACTTCTTTAAAGTTTACTCTTTGGCAATTCCCGTTTAGTGGTTAAAATTTTATTTATAATTTTTTAAACCAATTTTATTGTTACTTAAAAAAATCACCCTTTTTATAATGCGAAGAAATTTTCTTTTTTTAATATCTTTAAACAGGCTAACAATTTTCAGTTTTTTATTTATAATCGCATAATTGAACTCTTCTGCGTTCTAAATAAAAAAAAAAAGTTGATTTTGGACCAATTTTGAAGGAATTATAGACTTACAAAGTCGCTGGGGTCCGCTAGACCCCTCCCCCTCTGCTCTAAAGTTTTCGGAAGGCACCCGTGCTGCTAAGGTTTAAAGTTGAATTTATATTTATAAGGATTTTCACTAGTGTGCTAACGTTAATTTTACTATTTATTCATTCGATACGTTAAATGGAATGATCTATATATATATATTAATTATTTATTCAATTTTATTATTATTTGTTCAATATTAATTTTCTGGCTCCCTTAACCGGTATGATTTTGTCTGCTGCTGGTACTATAAAATAATGCCGTAAACAGGAAAAGAGGGGAGGTATGCTAAGTCAATAAAACGTGTTTTTTTACTATGATAGTAAAACAGAGATAAAATGTAGAAATATTAAAGACTTTTTTATAAATAATATAATTTTAAAAATCTTTGTATATAATATTTAGGACATTATTTAGCATCGATTCACTAAAAAAAATCTCAAGTTTTTTGATTTTTGGCCTAACCTAAATTTTTCAAAAAATCAATTTATTCTCGGTGAAAAGTAGAAAATCAAAATATTGTTTATTGAATCGATGCTAAATAATGTCCTAATCATTATACTCAATGATTTTTAAAATCAGATTATTTTTAAAAAAGTCTTGAATAATTAAGTACCTTAAAAATTAATGAAATTTCAAATGCTAATATCTCCGTTACTAGTCAATAAATTTTGAAAATTATTTTTTTAATTTTAAGGGACACATAACATGATCAATGGCTAAAAATATTAAACATTTCAGAAGTTTTGATCTCCAGAAATTTTTACCCATAAAACTTTAAACGCGTTTTAAGCGCGAAACTACTTTTATTCAAATGGCCGCAATATGATCTCAGGATTGGCTGGTCCGATTTCAAAAAAAGGTGGTGGGTTTTATTACTGTAGATATACTACGCAACAATTTACCACTTTTTCATTAAAAAAATATTGGTTCCTCAATGAGGAACCATTGTGATAGGTCAAATTTTGATTTTTGATTTTTTGGCATATAAGCACGTTTTGGGACCTCAGGAAGTTAAAAAACCGGTTTTTAAAAAAAGTATGTATGTGTGTGTGTGTGTGTGTATGTAACCGGTAAAATTTCATTTTCATTTTTTCACAACCATTATGGAATTAATACCTAATTTTTTTTTCAAAAACTTTTTTATCAAAAAATCTCAAACTACTTATTTTTTTTTAATTTGGGAGTAATACCTCATTTATTTCCATGAAAGTACTTATATTTGAAAGTACGATTTTTACTTGATATGTCGAATCTGATAATTAATTTATTTGTATGAGAGTACTAGTTTTAGAAAGTTCGTTTATAGTAATTTTTTGGATCTGATACCAAATTTTTTCAAAAATTTTTTCTCAAAATTAAAAAAACAAAAAATTTAAAAAACCTGCAATATTTTTTTTTTTGGTGTAATACTTTATTTAGTTCTATGAAAGTACTCATATTTGAAAATATATTTTTTACTCGATATCTCGAATCTGATAATTAATTTTTTTTTAAATTTGGTCAAAAATTTTTGATCAATAAAAAAATACTTTTAAAAGTTAATAGAAATGTATGTATGATTGCATGCTTGTAATCGATGATATCAGTGGCATATTAATGTATTAAGATCATTGTTTGAGGAACTTTAGTGTCAGCTAGTTGGCAGGGTATTTTTTGCTTGCTTTAGGGGATGTTAAAGGGTAAAAAAGGGGGTCGATTTTCTTACTTTTCTTTCAGGCGCTCCCATTTTTTTATTTTATCAAATTTTTTTCAAAAAGTTGTAAATTGTCACGTAATAGACCTTCTTGTTAAGAATATTTTTGGTTTTTCTTTTTTTTAGAATGCCGTTTCCGAGATCATCTAGCGGCCATGCTTTTCAGGCCTCTACTTTGCTGCCCTCTATAAATGCTACTAATCATGATATTAAATATTTGTTTATTTTTTATTGAAGCTTAATTATTAATAACTAATTAAAAAAATTTATAAAGTCAATCATAATAAAATAGCTGAGAAATAAAATAAAATAAAGATCGATTTTTTTCATTTTCTAATCTAATCTACAACCTTAAACTAAGTGAGGGTGATTTGTATGGTCGGGTCTTTAAAAATGCCCCAAAGTGTTTTTTTCTGAAATAATTTTTCATGATTTTTTTTATTATTGCTGTAAAAACTTACATTAGCATGAAAAATTTTTTTCCTTTCAAGTCCGGATAGGAAAATTCCCTTGCTATCCGATTCCAAGGTCAAAAATTTTTTTCGAGTAGCGCATGCACGAGAAATTGCTAAGATAGGTTTTTTTTCATAAGTCAATTTCTCAAATGCCTATTAGTGAAAAATCTTCTAACCAGGCTTAAAATTTTTCTGAAACCTTATATTTTTCGGCAAAATAAAAATTTTGACGGGACAATGCTTTTTGGGAGCTCTAGATAAAAAAATAGCAGCTTTTAAAAGATCATTTTTTACAAATTTTAAATTTTCCGCCAAGTCACGTGACCAATCAAAAATCTGACCAAAAATTTGGATTCCGCAGGAAATTTTAAAGAAGAATATATCTTTTTATTTTTTCAAGAGCTTTCATGTTAAAACAGTGAAATAATAAAGAATTTTCTGATAAATTTTGAATAATTTGGTATAATTTAAAAAAAAAAATTCCTTAAAAAAATGAGATATTTTAATCTTCCAATTTAAAATTTTGCTGCTTTAACATAAACGCTCTTAAATAAATGAAAACGTATATCCTTATGTAAAATTTCCCGCGGAATCCAAATTTTTGGTCAGATATTTGATTGGTTACGTGACTTGGCGGGAAATTTGAAATTTGTAAAAAATTATCTTTTGAAAGCTGCTATTTTTTTATCTAGAGCTTCCAAAAAGCAGTATCCCATCAAAATTTTTATTTTGCCAAAAAATATAAGGTTTAAGAAAAATTTTAAGTCTGGTTAGATGATTTTTCACTAATAGGCATTTGAGAAATCGACTTAAAAAAAAAACAGCCTATCTTAGCGATTCCTCGCGCATGCGTTTCTCAAAAAAATTTTTGATTCCGGAATCGGATAGCCAGGGAAAGGACAATGTTAAAAATAGCTGATTTTTGAATTATCGGGGGGAACGCACGAATCATAAAAAAATCGATTGATTATTGTTAATTAGCATTAGAAATGACCCTAGAATACGTCAGATAGCTGGGGAAATATCGCCGTCCCCCCTAAATCGATATAAACTACCCTTAAGTAGCTTAAAAAAGATAATCATTAATTATTGTTATAAAATTTGATTAAAGTGAAAAGTATAAACAATATAAAAAGTGATTATTAACCAGAAAAATGTCATTTCCACCCCTAAAAATTAAAATACTGACTTTCAAAAGCTAATATCCAGCTTGTATTGACGTCCAAAATAGATCATGCTTAAATGTTCAAGGAAATGCCTACTGCTAGAAAAAAATTATAGATTATTGTCAGGAAATGCAAAAAGTGATACCAAGAGTACATTAAGTTACTGGGTTAATATTAGTTGTACCCCTAAATCAATATAAACTACCCTTAAACAGCTTAAATTATCAATTTTAGTTATAAAATTCGTATAAAATGAAAAAAATGCTTAAAAATGATTTGAACAAACAGTATATCAACATAAAAAGTGACTAGTAACTGTAAAGATATCCATTTCACCCCTAAAAATTAAAAAACCGACCTTCAAAAGCTAATATTAAGCTTATATTGACGTCCAAAATAGATAATGCTTAATTGTTCAAGGAAACGTCTACTGCTAGAAAAAATTATACATTATTGTCAGAAAAGGTAAAAAGTAGTACCAAAATTACATTAAGTGATTATATAATAGTTGTACCCCTAACTCCATATAAACTACCCTTAAACAGTTTAAAATACATAATTATCAGTTATAGTTATAAAATTCTAGGTATAAAACGAAAAAAATGCTTAAAAATTGTTTGAACAGACAGTATGTTTTGTATAGTTATAAACTTAATAAAAAGGATCATTCGGCCACTTATTGTGTTTACCAGAACGCACCACGAGGAGGCGATCCTTTTTACGTTCCACGTTTTTAAAAAATTTTTTTTATTTATTTTTTTTATTTTTTTTTTTAGTTTTTTTATTTTTTATATTTTTTATTTTTTAAGTTTTTTTTCTATGTACATTTTTTATGCTTTTTTATATGCTTTTATTTTAATTTAAAGACCTTTAAACTTTTATTATTCAGAGTTCTCTTCTGGTTCAATAAGATTTTCGTCGTCACTTAAGTCAAAAACTTCTGAATGATCGGGTGCTGTTGGAATATGCAGCAAATATCTTGCGTATCCGAAGAACCACAATAGTAGCATTACGTGAGAACAGCATCCAACAACTCTTTTCCCTACTTTACAAATACAAGTATGCCCTATTATGGCATCTACTGATTGTTTTGTTTTATCAATCAAAATAAAAACAAAATATTTCGTGCTTGAAGAGTGCCTTGAGTTGACTCGAACTTTTATAAGTAAAACATTTTTAGGGTCAATATTTATATTGTAGGACTCATAATTAATTTTTAGATTTTCTTTGGACACAAAAAATTCAAAGTCACCGTCTTCATTTATGTGATCTGAATAATAGTATGGTGCCATTTTCAATTGGTATGTACCACAACCATAAAATTCAAGGTCTTGCTTGTTAAGACGTGGAAATTCATCGAAAGAAGTTGATTCCATTCGTTCAAATGATGATCTACGCAAATGCAAATTCAAATCTGTTACTAGTTTTGAAAGCATATTATCCTGATTTAACAAGGTGATCATTCTTTTATCTATTTTGATATCAAAATCGCTACTAAAAATTGGAGTGAATGTTAAGTTATAGATAGCACATGCGATTAGAAAATCATCATACGCTGTTTCTACAACAGTATTTTAAATTGTATTTGCAAAATAATGATTTTTCCTATTTATTCTACCATTCACCACTACAGTTATGTAACGATTTTTTGTCACTATTCTGGATGTATTTGCTTGTTCAACTGTCAGTGGCTTTTTATGATCAGAGAATGCTGGAATCCTAGCTATAAAACCTTTTTTTTCTATTTCTTCTACTGAGTCACGAAAGCCTCTGTCTACGATAAAAACATCTTTATCCTGAAATTGTGTCCAAATGGGATGATCTAATAGTCCGTTAAGGATTGTTGCATCATTTTCGCTTCCAGGAAATGGTCCCCACACACCTGCAATTCTTCCATTAGGATAAACAGCCACCATTGGCTTTAAAAGATTGTAATGTTTATGAACAGACCAACTTTTTTTCTGAAAATGGAAATCAAAGCTCTTTTCAATTTTTAAGTAGGTTCCATCAAATATTATAGCTCCTTTATCAGCGGATCGTGTTTGAAGAATCTTTGATACTTCTGTTTGATTCGAAATAATAGAATCTCTAGACTCAGCAAAAGTCAAATATTTTTTTCTAAAATCCTGTAATAGAATATTTCGAATTGCTGTACAGTAGTTGCTTATTGTTTGCCTGGTAAAATTGTATTTGTTTTGCAACTCTTCAAAAGTGTATCCTCTTCAAATTCGAGATAAGTATAACCCTAGAGCCATCTCATTATTATGGGTTCGTATATCTTTAATAAAATCTAGAATTATTTTAAAAGAGTCATGATTTACACCAGTTTCAAAATGTAATTCTCTTGGTTGCATTTTTAAAAAAGATCGAGGCCTCAGTCTTGCTTCACGCTCCTCAATAACCATATTTTTTAAGGTGTATAAAAGAGATTTAACTTCTTCTGAATTCATAGATGCATTTGGTTGGTTAAAAGCGAAGGTTTCTGGAATATTTATTCCAAGATTGGTAACATGACCAATACAGATTTTGTTACCATAAGGTACATAAATATCGGTTTTTACAAAAATGTTAGCACATTCTTCTTTACTGAGCCGTCGAAGATTATCATTATTTTCACAGCCAAATAAACAGACATTATGATTTTTGCTCTTCTTTTTAATGTCTAAAATTATTTTATTATTTTCGACTAATTGAATTCTTGCAACTTCATCATTAACTGATTCAAATGAACAAGCTTCTGATCTTTCTTCATCAGAATGGTTATTATCAATACTATGCTGACGTTTTCTTTTCTTATAACACTTTGTGCATTCAAATTCTAACGGATTATCCGAAACTTCATGGTAATCGGATCCACCTTTCTTTTTAGATAGAGACTTATTGCAAACTCTACATTGCATTTTAAAAAAGATGAATTAAATGAATAATAAAATTCTATGAAAATCTTAAGTAAATTAAAAATATTTAAGTTTATTAAAAAAATGAAAAAGTTTTGAATACTTTTTTTTATTTTTGGATAATAATTGTAGTCTATGATTTGCGAATCACTTACATAAAAAATAAGTATAGAAATAAATATTTTTTATTTTTCATCAATTAATATTTTCGGAATAAATACATTCAAAAAAATATTTAAATTAAAAATAAATATCTTTTGAGAAAATTTTAAACAAAATGTTATAAAAATAGTTTTTTAAGGATTGTGCAGTTAATACAAATATTTAAATTCAAACCAATTTTTATAATAATAATTATTATTTCTAAAAATAAATTCAATAAAAAATTCTAAAATTAATTATTAGCGCTTGTAGCACACATAAAACTTCATTTTTCAAAAATTCTAAGAAAAATATATTAAATAGAAATTGTAAAACTCAATTTTTAATGTTTTTAAAATAGTTCATAGTGTTTTTAATCATTACCTAATAAAAAATATTCAGTTTTAACAAAAAGTATTTTATGGCGAAATGGGCATAATTACAGTTACTAATCACTTTTTATGTTGACATACTGTCTGTTCAAACCATTTTAAAACATTTTTTTCATTTTATACAAATCTCTCTTAATAACTATAATAGATGATTATGTGTCTTAAGCAGTTTAAGGGTAGTTTATATTAATTTAGGGGTACAACTTATATTAACCCAGTAATTAAATGTACTCTTGGTATCACTTTTTGCATTTCCTGACAACAATCTATAATTTTTTTCTAGCAGTAGGCGTTTCTTTGAACATTTAAGTATGATCTATTTTGGACGTCAATATAAGCTGGATATTAGCTTTTGAAAATCGGTTTTTTAATTTTTAGGGGTGGAATGGAGATTTTTACAGTTACTAGTCACTTTTTATATTCGCATACTATTTGTTCAAACCATTTTTAAGCATTTTTTTCTTTTTATACGCAATTTATATCTATAATTGATGATTTTGTGTTTTAAGCTGCTGAAGGGTAGTTTATATGATTTTAGGGGTTCAATTAAAACTTCCCCAGTTAGCTTATGTACTCTAGTATCATTTTTTGCATTTTCGGACAGTTATTTATAATTTTTTACTAGCAGTAGGCGTTCTTTTGAACAATGAAGCATTATTTATTTTTAACGTCAAAATAAGTTTACCATTAGCTTTTGAAAGTCGTTTTTATAATTTTCAGGGGTTGAAATGTCATGTTTCCGGTTAATTATCACTTTATATATTGTTATACTGTTAATTCAAATCATTTTAAAGTATATTTTTCACTTTAATCGAATTTTATAACAATAATTAATGATTATCTTTTTTAAGCTACTTAATGGTAGTTTATATCGATTTAGGGGGGGTGGCGACATTTCCCCAGCTATCTGACGTATTTTAGGGTCATTTTTAATGTTAATTAAGAATAATCAATCGATTTTTTTATGATTCGTGCGTTCCCCCTGATAAGTCAAAAATCAGCTATTTTTAACATTGTCCTTTCCTATCCGGATCTAAAAGGAAAAAAATTTTCATGCTAATGTAAGTTTTTTACAGCAATAATAAAAAAAATTATGACCATTTATGATCATTTTTCTTACTTTAATTACAAAACTCCAAAACACAAAAATGGCTGCCAAAAATCGAGATTTTGCTTGGGGAGGCTAAAAATTGGACTAGTGACTTATTTTTGGTAGTATTTTCAGAAAAAAACACTATGGTGCAGTTTTAAAGACCAGACCATACAAATCGCCCTTACTTCATTTAAATCTATCCATATTTAAGTTGAATCAAAATGTTAAAGTAATATAGTTAAGAAAAAAAAAATTTGTTAAAATAAGAAGTCATATACATTCAAAAAGTATAAAATGTAAAATTTAAAGAAAATAAAATGATGTTTAATGAAATGTGAATGAGATCTCTGGAAGAAGGGCATAAATAATTTTTGTTTACGCGAAATTTTACCTTGCCATCAGGATTAGAGGTGTATGGGTTTTATTTTCAAGTAATGTAATTGTTAGTAAAATATTAAGCTCGAAAACGTGTCACAGGAGTATCACCTGTGACCGGGGTAATTCGAATAAATATAAAATATTAAGTAAAGATATGAGATAGTTAATTGGAGTAAATCCTAAGTCAGCAATAATTAGTGATGGCCAGACGTTAGCTCGTAAGAATTAAGCGTGAGAAAGATTAATTTAGAAAAGACAGTAAAGTGTAATGAGCTTAATAATGTCTCCTGATTGGCGAGTTTAGTCCTGTCTATACCTAAAAATTTGCATCTTAGCCAATTAACAAAGAGGCGTCACTACTGATCGCAGGGGAAAAAAGAGTTAAATACACCACGGTGACCTGGAAGCATTTTATTATTCGATCAAAATGACAAAAAAAAACCGTATGGTGGAGTGTTTTCTACACTAAAAAATGTCTACGAATTTTCTCTCCGGGCCTTCTATCCAGCTACTTTAAGCGTTTGCTGTCAATATTTTCATATTTTCAAAATTGTCTTGATTTTTATAATGGATTTCCTTAAAATTGTGACCCTGAAAAACGAAAAAATTCGATTTTTGTCATATAAGACGTGGTAGAATTTCTGGGGAAAAAATATACAAGATCCTCTTGTAAATAATATTCAGAAAAACATATTTTGAAAACTAGTAACCCTTTATATTGGAATTCCTTAAAATTGGGACCCTGAAACACGACAAAAATTGATTTTTCTCATATAACAGGTGGTTAAAAGCGAAAATAAATGGTTTCATCGGATTTCTGGGGAAAAAATACATAAGTCACTTTAGTAAATAATATTTAGAAAATTTTATTTTGTAAACTAATAAACTTTTGTGATTGTTTTCCTTAAAATTGGGATCCTGAAACACGAAAAAAAATCGATTTTTCTCATATAAGAGGTAGTCAAAAGCTAAAATAAATGGTTTCTTTGGATTTCTGGGAAAAAATACATAATTCCCTTTAGTAATTTATATTCAGAAAAATTTATTTTGTAAACTAATAAACTTTTGTGATTGGTTTCCTTAAAATTGAGACCCTGAAACAAGAGAAAAATTGATTTTTCTCATATAAGACATGTTCAAAAGCTAAAATAAATAGTTTCATCGAATTACTGAGAAAAAACATACAAGACCCTTTTGTAAATAATATTCAGAAATACTTATTTTGAAAACTGCAAACCTTTTTTAATAGATTTCCCTAAAATTAAGACCCTAAAAACAAACAAAATCGATTTTTCTGCTATACAACTTGGTCAAAAGCTAAAATAAATGGTTTCATCGGATTCCTGGGGAAAAAATACTACGAGATATCAATTTGAACATAATCTAAAACAGTATTTAAATCCACTAGAAAAACTGAAAATTTTAAGAAAATCCCAATTTTGAGGAGACCAAAAAAAAACTTTCGAGAGCTATCGTGGGCTCGAAAATCGATGCTTTGGTCTAAATCCAACGAAAAACTTATTTTTTTTACTTATATTTTCCAGTTCTGCAGGCGCGTTAGGAATCCTGGATACTTGGAAAAAAAAACAGTCTTATAAAAAAATTCAAATCATCATTATTCAAATTATAAAAATATTGACAGCAAACGCTTAAAGTAGCTGGATAGAAAGTCCGGATAGAAAATTTAGACATTTTTTAGTGTAGAAAAGACCTCAACATACAGTTTTTTTTTTTCATTTTGATCGCATAATAAAACGGTTCCAGGTCACCGTGACACAGGAAAATCGCACCTGCAACAGAGATCTTACTATATCATTGTACTATACCAACCGTACAAGTTCATGTCCTATCCACGCCGGATGGAACACTGTCTTATATAAAAATTGGAATTTCAAATATTTTTATGCAATGATTGCATCGAAATATTTTTATTGACTTTAGCAGAAACTATACGCTATTCTAAATTTTTTTCGAATAGTGTCCTATTATATAAAAAAGTCATAATTTCAAAAATTTTTATGCAATGATAGAATTTGCTAAATATTACACTGTATAATAATACAAATATTAATATAAGTTTATAAGTATGCGTGCGTGTGTGCACAGAGAGAGCACAGAGTGTAAGCGCGTGCCTTTAGAAACGGCGCACAGTGCCGGCAGTCTTAGGACAACTATTGTGGTAGCAACACAAATATTTAATAAAGTTATTATTGTGCTTCTTAAATTAATCAGTTTTTATTTATTTAAAGTTATTTTATTTATTTACCACATCACCAAATCTAAGTTAAAAGTTCATTAATTATAAAAATACAGTCCACTATCCAACATTCTGGTTATATCGCTATTGAACAGCATTGAAATATTTTTATTGACTTTAGCGGAAATTATACGTAATCCTAAATTTTTTTCGATTAGTGTTCTGTTTTATATAAAAGTTGCAACTTAAAATATTTTAAAGCAATGATAGCATAGAAATATTTTTATTGACATATTAGCAGAAACTATACGCCATTCTAAAATTTTTTGAATAGTGTTGTGTTTTAAACAAAAGTTGGGAATTCAAATATTTTTATGCAATGTTTGCATTGAAATATTTTTATTGACTTTAGCAGAAACTTCACGCCATTCTAAATTTTTTTGAATAATGCACTGTTATATATAAAAATTAAGATTTCAAATATTTTTATGCAATGTTAACATTAAAATATTTTTATTGACTTTGGCAGAAACTATAAATCAATCTGAATGTTTTTCTAATAGTTTTGTGTTTTATACAAAAGTTGGAATTTCAAATATTTTTATGCAATGATTGCATTGAAATATTTTCATTGACTTTAGCAGAAACTTAACGCCATTCTAAATTTTTTTCTAATAGTCTCCTGTTTTATATGAAAATTGTAGTTTTAAAAATTTTTATGCAATGATTGTGTTACGTTTCCTGAGGTTTAATCGGAATACGTAATTAAAAAAATTAAATATAAATAAGTTTATTCTGGGGATATGAGTGCCCCAGGTATATTAAGTTATTTTGATGGTTAAAGTTGGTACTTAATCTGGGTATAGTTGTAGATGAGTTCGACTTAGCTGGTGAACCTAACCTGAGGCTAAGTTCGTAATTACAGGAGTTTTCACAATAATGACTGATAACTAATATGATTTGATATATAACTTCCACTTTATTGATTATAAGTATAAATAATAAAAACTGTCTAAGTCCTTAAGTCAAGAGAACTATAATAGAATCGTACTATTCAAATGAATTTTGGTGTGACTCTAATGAGTAGTGGTACCTTAATGAGTGGTGGTACTCTAATAAGCAATTTTAGCGCCTTAATGGCAATATATAATCTATTGTAAATCTGCCTATATTGCGAGATTTTGGGGCAGACGTCCAATACAAAAAAAAAAAGTATCTTTAAATCCAATTAACGAAGGCTTCCTTAATTATCACTAAGAATCGCGAGGTGAGATTTACGTTCCAAAATTGTCTCCTAACTCACGTCATAACTGACTTTTGGTCTCACGCTATTGTGGCAGGTCAGCATCAGCAAAAATGCATTTGTGGGTTCTTGTGCCGTCTGTGACGTTGATACGAATATTGGATGTACGGCGTATTATTCATATATATCAAATATTAGGAATATCAATTTTGACCAATCATAAGTAACATCTCCCTCCCCCCATTTCAATCATCCCGATTAGCTTAGGTCGGAAGATAGGGTTTACGGCAGGGTTGCAAAGGGGATGGCGATTATAATTTTAAAATTTTCTGTCCATTTTTTGTGTCAATAAATAAGATTATACAAGATAAGCACATAAAAATATTATTTTTAATTATTATTAGTGATTCTGTATAATTTTAAGATATATGTTTTATGATTATATATAATATGGTTATATATTATGATTATACATAATATAAAAGTTGTAAAAGTTTGATAATTGAAAAAAAATTTGTAAGTATTAAAGAAAAATTAAAAGTTTAAAAATGATTTTCAATTGTATAAGATATTTAGAGATTATTAGTTACAATGTAAGATAAGTAATAAAATAAAATTTTATAGTTTCAACAAAACGAAGGTGCCAGTAAGCTTCTTGAATTAATGCTTTGTGATAATCAAGTTGTTTATTTTAGTGCTGAATTTTCCTAAGCTGGAGTTATCTGAAATCAATTTAGAGAAATTAGTATTAAAACCCCCGAGACAGTATATACCAAAATCTTCGAATACATAGGGAGAGATTGTAATACTCGAAACAATAAAAAATAAAAAATTAAGATTTGAAAGTTTTATGATTTTTGAGCTAAAATTTTGCTTTTACAACTTTAATTTTGGTTTAAAAAATGTAGAAATTAATATCGGTTTGCCTTTCATTACATATAAAAAAAAAAAACGATTGGAATTTAAATTTTAAAACTACACAATTTCTAGTCTTGAATTTTGTCAATATTCGTAAAATTAAACAGGGTTAAAAACAACAATAATTTTAAGTTATTGGTTTAATATAACATTTATATTATGAATTTATCAGTTGATAGGAGAACAAAAATAATTTAATTTTTAAGTTATAAACATTTCATCAATTTTTATGATTTTGAAGTAATATTTTTCAATTTATAGGGTTAAAAATTGCAAAATTTTTACAATTTTGTTGTAATATAGTTTATAAAATATGAATGTATAAATTAATAAGAAAAATTATTAAATTGGTTTTAAAAATCATACAATATCAGCAAATTCTACGATTTTTGTAAAGAAATTTTATAACAGAAATTAAGCTAAAAGTAGCATTTTCTTTCGGTTATTGATAATAATATCTATAATTATGAGAGCAGTTGTTCGAAAACCAAAACAAGAATTGCATTATTTATATTAGTTGTGTTGCTTTTATGAAGTTCTATTTATCCATTAGAACCTGCGGAGAAATAATTTTGGCCTGCATCTGGTTCAGAATTATTAATACTGATTATAGAGTCTTATATGAGATAACCGAAGATTTTATTTATTTTAGTTATTCTAGATAATCGAAACAAGATTTTACTTTTAGTTTAAAAGATTCTGTATCAAACTGGGATCCTGTAATACTGGAGTGTTAAAGTTTGTTTTTCCTAGTTCTATTTACTTATTAAAACTAAAAGATACAAACTTTATGATTCATACTATTCAGGTTTTTAATTTTAAACAGAAATTTTTAAGCTATACGTAACATCCTGTTTGGGTTATTGATAATATATAATTATAAGAGCAAATCCTCCAAAACCAAAACAAGAAATGCATTAATTAAATTAGTTGTGTTGCTTTTGTGTACTTCTATTTATTTATTAGAATCTATTGAGAAAAACGATACTTTTAGATATTAGTACTTTCATGGAAATGAATAAAAAAAGTTTATACATGCGTAATTCCACACAATATAATAAAAAACCAAAATTATTATGAAAAGAAATACAATACTTGTAATTTTGTGAGAAACAAGAAAGAAGATCGTATATATTGAACTAAAAAAATTATATATATAGGATTTCCCAAGCAATATAGAAAGAAAAGTCAAAAGAAATTCAAAAATTTGAACTTTATCGTCGAAATATAGGGTCTAAAAATAAAAAAATAAGTTATATGATCAAAAGTATAATATATTTAACTAAAAAAATTTTGTATATAGGATATTCCGTCAAAATTATACAAAAAACAAAATAATTGAAAAAAAATATGGAAAATTTGAAATTTTAAGTGCAATATATGTGGTCTAAAGGGGTATAAAGGTCTTTAATCTGTCTTATTATTAAGTTTCGTTCAAAATGCATCTAATTTTCTAATTCAACATGAATGCATTGGATTTTTTATGCGATATCGTCGAAAAAACGGTAAAAAAACGATAAAAAAACGAGTTTTTTGGAATTTTAACTGTGTCGAACCGGGTCTAGAAATCAAAAACCTTTTGGAAAAATTGTGTTTTTATGTTAGAAAAACTTATTTGAAATAAAATTTTGTGCAGTCCCCTTTCCAATATTTAATTTTGTAAAATAATTGATTTTTGAAATTCTTGAATTTAATTTTTGTTGTTCTAAGAAGGTAGTAGTGGTTCCAAAAATTATTTGATGAAAAATATATGCAATGGGACCATTGTAGCCAATTTTCAGGGTTTTTGGCAATGTCGTTCCAGAGAAAAAGTATGATAACTAAAAGAATAGGTTTTTGGACAGTTTTTTGACCGTTTTGGTGTCGGGGAGGGGTAGATGGACAAACGGGCAACGGTTACCACATTTTTTTTACCTCCAAAAACTTTTAAAATAGTTAATTTGAAAATCCAAGAACAGGGGCATTTCACTTATCTTAACCCGACATACCATTTTTCACTTATTTAGTTTTAACTGAACTTTAATAAATTTTTTTTAAAAACTTTTTTTTATAAAAGAAAAAGCTTTATTAACTTTTTGTGTGTCTTGGACGACTTTAAAAAAGAAAAACTGTATTTCACCATAGATAAAAAGTAAAATTTTCCACCAAATAATTGACCACTTAAAAACTTATAATGGCGGCCGTAAAAGATGATGTCGGTAATGTATTTATAAGAGATTCCACTAGATATTTAACTTAAGAAACTTTAGTCAATTTTTACTTTTTTTTGTATTTTATCTTAACTTATTTTAATTATTTGAAACTATTGATGAGAATAAATTGCATTATCTTGGTTGACAAAAAGTTTCTTTTATAAAATATATTATGCCACCATGCGGTTGATGATTATTTATTTGGTCACTGAGTTCTTTTTTTTTTTTAATAATTCTAGACGGCTACGATGGACCAGAATGTTGGATATTAGAGTCGTGGACTGTATTTTTTGTAATTAATTAAATAAATGATAAGAATAGGTCATGTGAAAATAAAACAACTGATTAATTTAGTAGCACAATAAACTATAACTTTATTTTAAAAAGATGAGACTAATATTACTGTAGTCCTGAAACTAAGCGCTGTGCTTCTTAAGACACGTGCTTAAACTCTCTTTGCCCACACGCACGCAAACTACGAAACTTATATAATTATGTATTATTACTATTTAATATAGTGCATTATTTTACACAGATATTCTAATATTTTTTGGTTTGCGACGCCGTATAACTGAATTCTACTTATTGGTTTAAGTTGGAGCTTTTAAACACTAAATTAATTTAATTATTTAATAAATGTACACGGGTCCCCTGAATAAGCGCCAACCTGAGATGCGCTGCGGTGTCGAGATTTCAAAGAATTCTTTTAATATACACTTACCTGAACTAGAAAAAGTGAATTTTAAAATAATCGCCCGGGCGCTTTTTGAAAAATGCTCAAAATTGAGCTTTTCGAAGCTGCCTATTCTTCTTTATTATCCCACCCCTTCTAGATATGCTCAAAAATTATGAGAAAAGAGTGACTTAAGTAAAATTTCCTCAGGAATTCGGTCCTGCCATTAGTTTTTCAAAATTTTCCCTGGAAAACCCGGAAAATGGAAAAATTCACTTTTTATTTTTAAAGTGCTGTAAATAAAAACCGAATCATATTTTTTCTTTAAAATTTGGGAGGAGACTTGTTTAAAAATATATTTTTTGGTGCCGTTCCTCACTCGATGTTATCGGCCATCTTTAAGCTCCAAATAACGTAAATTACACAAATTTTGATCGATTTTTCTCATTCTTTTGCAGTTTTGTAATGCGGTATTTTCGCATGTTAAAACAAAGAAAATTTATCATTATTTTCAATTATTTTCTTATTGATTTTTTTATCTTTTGAATTCCCCGCTACGTACCGTCCAAATACGAGTAATGACTCGTCATTAAAAGAAGAAACAACGGTACGGGCGGACAGGAATTTGGAGGGATTTTTCCTTCTTCTGCTAGCGAGAGCATGAAAAGTTACTGCTCCAAAATTAGATTTTTTATTTTTATTCAAAATATATATTTTTATATAAAATTTCACTAAGTTTTGAGAATTCTGATTTTATTATTATTTAAGAAAGTGTAATAATATAAAATTAACTAGTGTCAGTTTATATTAGTGTTTCTAATTATCTCCAAAAATTTACTAAAGGAGTCATAGCCTGTAAAGGAGCACGTGGGGATAATCATAATTTTAGAAAAGGATTTTATGAAGTTTCTTCATTTCTCTTTGTTATAAAAAGGTATTGTGCACACAAAATTCATATGAGCTCATCGCGACAATATTCTTTTATTATAAATTGTTAAAAATTGAAATCACGTTAGATTTAAAGTAGTGTAAGTGTATGTATGTGAGTGTACACGGGAGTCGACACCGTGATACCTAACGTTACATTCATATGCTATATATGTATATATATTCACATATATATAGATATATATTCATATGTATATAACTTTCCCCCATTATTATATATAAATAATTTTCTTTTTTATTATCAATAAATTTATATTTTCAATTATATAAATAAATTCTAAATTATTTAAAAGTCCTCTATCCTTCTGCATGTTGCCCTCGTATATATGTGAGTCAATGTACACACACATATTCATCAACAGGTAATTCCCCCGTATACAATATTAAAATATTTTTTTACGTAACAATTTGTTTATTAATTGCATATTAGTTTAATAATTTTGATTAGTTAATAATAAACAAATCGTTACAAACATGGCATCCCTTAAAGTTCGAAACACGACCTTTGAATTTAAAAAAAAGGATTAGAAATACATATACATTGCAGTGCTTATACAATACTCGGCACACTGAGTAGAAAAAGTAGTTGTACTGATGATAGTTTTTTTGAAATTTTTTTTAACTTTTCTTAAATTTTTTAAACTTTTTTTAATATTTTCTAATTTTTTTAATTAAAAATTAGTGGCATCCATCTTTTACATGCACATGCATACGGATTTAGGTCTTTTCTTGGAAAATTTATAAGAAACTTAAATCTCTTTTTGAAAATTTATAATTTAATCTTTTTTTAATTAAATTAACAAGAGAAAAAACTTACAATTAATAGGTTAATATATAATTAATCAATTAACAACTAAATAAAACATATTTAATTAAAAATATATCAATTTTAACTCATTTTAAAAAAGTTAGTCACAGAGTGAAAAGCCCTATATCGGTAAATTACGATTTTGTTTTTCTCAACACTGGTGAAAGACCATATAAATGTTCTTTGAGAAATAGCTTCTTTGCACACTAGTGAAGAACCTTACAAAGTTAAAACATAAAATTAAAAAAAAAAAAAAATTTTTCTTAACACTAGTGAAAAACCATACAAATGTAAACCTTTTCTCTTGTTACAAAATTCATATAATATAAGTCTTTTTTTGATACTTTAACTGTGAATTAGCATATTTTAGACCAATAATAGTATTATTTAAATAATAATACAATAAATAAAGAAATTGTTTAAACAATTATAATAAATAATAATAAAAATTACCCAAAATTGTTTAAACTCTTTCAAAAGGTATGAGTGAGTATTTTTAATACAATAATTATTTATTGATAAACATTTATAAAATATTATTTATTATTTTATTATATAATTTTTGTTAACATAAATTTTTTTATTATTATTATTTATTATTACCAATTGTATATTATAAAAAGGTAATAAATTATTTTCGCGATTTTCTTTGATTTCTCGCCGAATAAAAGTTTTATAATTAAAAATAATTGTAAATCTGTTCGTGACTGGCAAAATTTGTTCGTCCCAGCGTTTTACTACCGCGTTTCGAACTCTTATATTTTTTTTTCATATAGCTAATAATTATTTTGAAAATTAATTAAGAATGGATACAAGTGGCCAAAATGGGTCAAATAATGACCTTCGTGAAAATGAAATAATTGGGAATAGAATGAGCCCTAAAACTATGGCTAATATCTCGGCGTGGATATTTATGCTGGATGACGAAAGGGTAGATACTATCCTAGGAAATTTAAATCTAATTAAGGATTGGTCCCTGTATATGAAAATGGAGCGTTTACGTTCAAACTTATTGGGACAATATAACCCAGAAGATTTTGAGCAAACAGCTGAACAAGTAGATGAATCTGAATGGGAAGCGCGCAGAATTTCAACCATAGAAAACTGCCTTCAAGAGACAGTACAAGCAATAGCTGATGATATGAATACAAGAAGGAACACCATCTTCGGTACTGCCCCAAAACATAGTACACCAACTGGTTCTGACGCGAATCTCATTCAGAACAAGATGACAAATCAAATTACTGATACACCGTTCAGTAAATTTGTTAGTCAAGAACGTAACGCCCCATATAATTTTTTAAATAGCCAAGGGACTCCATTAACCACTACTACATCCACAACAACAACTACAACAACAATTACTTCATCAGCTAACAATACTATGCCACAAATGACTACACCTCATCTACCATCCAGCACACATATCCCGCAAAAATCTGTTCAATTTCAGAACACGTTTACATGTGATAGGCCTTTTACACCACACTTGCCAAATATTTACCCAAATATTAACCCCTATAATATTAATTCGCACCCTGGCGATATAAACACATATAATTATATGGCAAATCAAGCGGCGATGGCTTGGGGAGGAGGTAACCCTGCTTACAGGACTCAAGAAGCTTGGCCAATGCAACAACCAAATCTACAGCCAAATATGCAGGCAGGTTGGACCACAGGTCCTCAAGATTATTCAAGAGCGGCTCCTAGTTATGGAGCAGGGCCTACTTACCCCAACTATAGCCATTTTCAATACCCAGGGTACGCACAATATCAATGGCCACAGGCCCACACTCTTTCGAACAATCAGTATAGTTTCAACACAAGTAGGACAAGGGACTTGGGTGAAATTGTTCGGAGGTGGGGGGTTACCTTATGCGGTGATAAGACAGCAAGTGTGGAAGATTTTCTGGTAGACATAGAAAGAAGAGCCCGTTTAGCTCTCCTAACGCCAGAAGAATTATTATTAGCTATACCTGAAGCATTAAAAGGTGTAGCCAAAACATGGTATACAGCCTTAGCTTCGACCAGCACAATATGGGGAGAATTTTGTGCTTTGGAGAGAAAACATTTTGGAGCAGGTTCAGATTTCCAGCAAAAATTGGAGTTTGAGATCCTGAGTCGTACACAAGGTGCCAAGGAGCCTGTAAAAGAATACATATGGAACATTTTAGCCATAGCACAGAAATTCTCGCCCCCAATGACTGAAAATAAAAAGATGGAGTACCTGTATAGGAATTTTAGGCCCGATATAAAGCAAAGGATGCGTACTAATAAATTTTTTAGCATGGAAGACTTGATTGAGCAAGCTACCGATGCAGAGACGCTCCTTCATGCTATGGAAATGTACAGGGAACCTCCAGCTCCGGATAAGTCACTATTACCGGAGTATGCTAGTAAATTATCAAAAAGCAAGAGCAAACTCAGTGTAGACGAAATTAAGCACATTGCTACACAAGTTTCGGCAATTATGCAAGAAAACATCTTGAGTATGCGAGAAACCAGGACTAGCAAAGATGCTCGTAGAAGCAGAAACTCATCTGATTCAGAAGGTTCAAATGCAAGCAACTCTAGCAGAAGAAAGAAAAATTATAAGAAGAAAAGTTTTCAAAATAAAGCAGTGACCTCTGAATCAGGTAGGACCAATTACGCTGGTAAGAGTGATGGTAATTCTGGCCAGCAAAATCAAAATTTCAGCCAGAATACCAATGAACAATATAATGTTCAATCTCGTGGAGGAGGCCAATACCGTGGTAATGCCCGGGGAAGAGGTGCTCCAAGAGGCCAGGGAGGTTTCAACAGCCCACCTCCAAGCTGTTTAAATTGTAAAAAACAGGGCCATCTTAGGACTAATTGTCCAGAGCCTATCACAATAAAATGTGATGATTGTGGTCGGGCAGGGGTAACCAAGCATCAGTGCCCAGACTGCGACAAACAAACTCAAGACCAGCAACAACAAAAAAACTAAAAAAAGAGGAAGTACAGGTCCTTATTTCCTCAGAAAATACTAAACGGACCATGGATTCCAGTACACCCCAGAGAGAAGTTACCGATTGTGCGGAGACGTCCAATCAAAATTCTCGGAACTCCTCTAGGTGGTGGGTAAAAATGGACATTCAGGGCCGAAAAATCAGTTGTCTTTTGGACAGTGGCTCAGGAAGAACTATCATGGGACCAGTGGCTTATGGAATAGCAGAAGAAAATAATATCCCACTGAAAGAATGTATTGGGCAAGGCGTCCGAGTAGTTAACGGAAACTTTGCTCCAATATTTAATACAGCAGAATTTAATTTCAAACTGGGCACCTGTACCAAGAAGGCTGATGTTTTGATAATGCCTACTCTCACCAATATGTGTATATTGGGAGGTGAGCTCATGAGAGAGTTTAAAATTGTTTTGCACTCTCATGAAAACTGCATTGAAGCAGAAGGGTTGTCAGGCAAAACACCCATTGATGTAGGCAGTATTGAAGTTCAGGGAGAGCAAGTAGGCCTATCATTGCCCTCCGATGAACAAATAGAGCAACTGAATGAGTTGCTAGATAAGTTGATCCCCATAGGATCAGATGAATTGGGTTGCACAAAAATTTGTGAGCACGTAATAGATGTGCAAGGCGCCACACCCATTCGTCAAAAATGTTATCCGGTCTCTAAAAGACTGGAAGCAGAAATGCACCGTCAAGTCGATGACTTGTTAAAAAAAGGTGTAATTGTGCCCTCAAATAGTGAGTGGGCCAGCCCAATAGTCTTAGTGCGCACAGACTTTGTTGATAAAAATACGGGCGAAACAAGGACAAAATATAGGATGTGTATTGATTATCGTCAGGTCAATAAGGTGTCAAAAGGGGATGCTTACCCCCTCCCCAACATGGAGCAGATGTTAAATAGGCTCCAGAAAGCACGGTACTTCAGTACTTTGGACCTTTCAATGGCTTATCATCAGATTCCCATGGCCAAACATTGTCAACACATCACAGCATTTGTAGTTCCAGGTAAAGGTCTATTTGAATGGACCAGGATGCCGTTTGGTTTAAAAGGAGCAAGTTCTACCTTTCAAAGAGCTATTCAAAAACTCATTACTCCGGATATGGCTCCATTTGTAATGGTCTACATAGATGACGTCATCATTGCCACTGAAACCTGGGAACTACATATATACTGGTTAGAGATAACTATTGTAAAAATCACTGAAGCCGGTTTTACAATAAATCGAGAAAAGAGTGTCTTTGGGAGAAGTGAAGTAAAATTTTTAGGATTTTTGGTTAATACCGGAGGAACGGGCTTAGATCCAGATAAAGTCAAGCCAATAGTTGAATTTCCTGTCCCAAAGAACCTCAAACAAGTAAGAAGATTTTTAGGAATGGCTTCTTGGTTTAGAAAATTCATTCCAAACTTTGCAAGTATCTCAGAACCATTGGTTGATCTTACCCGCAACGTACCATTCGTTTGGGACGACTCATGCCAAGAGGCGTTTGAAACTTTAAAAGAGAAACTCACGTCGGTTCCAATACTCGGAAGGCCTGATTTCGAAGAACAATTCATAATCGAGACAGATGCATCTCTGACGGGAATGGCAGAGGTATTAATGCAGAAAATCAAAGGAGAAGATAGAGTAATTGCGTAAGCCAGCAAAATACTGTCTGCCGCCAAAAGAAATTATTCTGTAACGGAAGTCGAGTGTCTAGCCATATTATTTGGAATTCGGAAATATCCCGATCAGAATCAACCTCGGCATGTGGCACGGCGTTAGCTAGGCACTTGCTAGTTCTAGGTAGAACTAGGTAGAATCTAGCTAACGCCGCGCCACATGCCGAGGTTGATTCTGATCGGGTATAGATGTTATGTTGAAGGCGAACATTTTAAGGTTGTGACCGATCACCACTCCTTGAAATGGTTAATGAATCTCCGTAATCCAGCAGGACGCCTTGCACGTTGGACACTCGAAATTCAACAATATGACTTCGAAGTTATACATCGTAAGGGTACAGAACATGTAGTACCTGACTGTTTATCCCGAGCATATGAAGACGACGAGGTTCAGGTCTCAGCAGTAGAGTTTTTGCAAGAAACCAATGACAAGTGGTACATCGAAAAATTCAAGGATGTTTATGAAAAACCCAAAGAAAATAGAGACTGGAAAATTGTAGGCGGGCTGTTATATGTCTACAGACCAGATCCTACGCTTGCAGCCATAAGAGATGATGACTATGACTGGAAATTAGTTATTCCTGCAGAGAAGAGGAAAGCTGTACTAGAAGAATGTCATAATAGTGCCCAAGGTGGACATATGGGTCAGAAAAAGACATATCATAGAGTTACATCTCTGTATTATTGGCCAAAAGTGCACAGAGACGTAATTAAATAGTTATCTAATTACTGACAGGGGGAGTGAATACGTAAATCAAAAAATGATTAAGATTTGCGAAAAACATAAAATTGAACACACAAGGACTCCTCCTGCGCATGCGCAAGCGGATCCTGTCGAGAGAATCAACCAGACACTTAAAACCATGATTAGAGCTTACATAACCCCTGATCACCGCACTTGGGATGTTGATTTAGCACAACGCGTTTGGACATACAATACCAATATCCATGAAAGTACTGGTTACTCACTTTTCTTTTTGTGTAATGGAAGACACCCAACGCTCTCACCAACAGTAAGAAGAGACGCAGAAAGTGAAGCCATCCAAAAAAGATGTGAAGACATCGAGAATTTAAAAAGGGTAAGACAAATAGCGAGGGAAAACCAGAAAGAGAGTACAGATAGACAAGCCAAGTATTACAATCAAAAAAGAAGACCACATGATTTTCAAGTAGGAGATGTGGTATTGGTCAAGAATATTGTATTGTCCAAAAAGTCAAGTAACATAGTAGGAGGTTTAGCTCCCAAGCGTCGCGGGGATTACGTTATTGTAAGACAATTAGGAGATAATATGTTCGAGGTCGCTGACTGCAACGGGGAAGTAGTAGGAGAATTTCAAACTGGTCAACTAGAGCATTTGGTACCCGAATATACAGGTTTTGAGGGGGGAGAGTCGTCAACTTCACAGTTGCCAAGTAAAGAAGGAGTAGGAGTGACGACTAACTCTCCCGGAAAATATGTAAAAATAAATAAAAAGAAGAAAAAACAGGGACCAAAACGTAAGACTATCTTAGCCCCAGCAGCAGCTCCAAGATTTCAAGAAGATGACATCAGCAACGATCAGTCAGTTGACTCTCAACATATTACCCCAACCGAAACGCGAACTAGGAAACGCCCTTAGGGTAGTAAAAACGCGAAGCGGGAATTACCGGGCGAAGCCAGTCACGTTACGGATAATAGGTTAACCCGGGCCCAAGCAAAGGCCCGTGGTATTAAAATATAAATACCTTAATAAAGAGAAAATAACAATGAAAATGAGAAAACACAATGAAAATAATTTAACTATATTTAGTTATCTTACAAAGAAACTAAAGTTGAAATATAATTTTCAGATGGGTGATCCAAGGCTGGTGGTTAGGGTAGAGGCTAGCTCACCGTTAAGCACCTATATTAGTTTTGGTCCGGCGGAGCAGGAGCAAGAATTGCCAGATGGGAGGATGGCATTTGTGCTTCCTATTTTTATCACAGTACCAGTGGACGAGATAGGTCTGATCGATGGAAATGCATTGATGCGTACCACAAGGGCCCAGAAAGACCTACCTCTCCCATGCGATAGAACTCAGGCAGCACAAATCACTGAAATTGACGAAGAGGACAATAATAGCATTGCTCCGTCAGGATCCATCACGGAAGAAAATCACGATCCATCTGACTTGGTAGATCAAGAAGTCACAGTAACCATGGAGAACATCCATGTCCAAGACAAAAGGGATAGTCAAGATGAGACCCTGCACACGGAGGATGTCGAACATCTAACAGTAGCTGCTCCGGTAACTTCTCTTAACGTCCAACTGATGAATGATCCCGTTTATGAAAGGATCCAAAAGGATGATTATTATATCAGGAAGATTTGGAAGTTAAGGAATGAATTTCAAAATTATTATCAGGCTAAGCAGTGGGTTAAAGAATTATTGCAAGCAGATTACGATAAGATGGGTCGCAAGGCTCGGAAAACATATCACAGAAAATTGGAAATGGCCAGAAAAGAAGTTGAGAAGTTGAGAGATAAGATTCAAGAAATGTTAAAGGTGTATGAACACAATCTTCATCCCTTCTATAGAAAGTACTTAAATCCTCCACGTCATCACTTAGAAGAATAAATGAAAAGAAGGAGTATTAGAAGTTTGAGTACCGGGGTGTAATGCGGTATTTTCGCATGTTAAAACAAAGAAAATTTATCATTATTTTCAATTATATTCTTATTGATTTTTTTATCTTTTGAATTCCCCGCTACGTACCGTCCAAATACGAGTAATGACTCGTCATTAAAAGAAGAAACAACGGTACGGGCGGACAGGAATTTGGAGGGATTTTTCCTTCTTCTGCTAGCGAGAGCATGAAAAGTTACTGCTCCAAAATTAGATTTTTTATTTTTATTTAAAATATATATTTTTATATAAAATCTCACTAAGTTTTGAGAATTCTGATTTTATTATTATTTAAGAAAGTGTAATAATATAAAATTACCTAGTGTCAGTTTATATTAGTGTTTCTAATTATCTCCAAAAATTTACTAAAGGAGTCATAGCCTGTAAAGGAGCACGTGGGGATAATCATAATTTTAGATAAGGATTTTATGAAGTTTCTTCATTTCTCTTTGTTATAAAAAGGTATTGTGCACACAAAATTCATATGAGCTCATCGCGACAATATTCTTTTATTATAAATTGTTAAAAATTGAAATCACATTAGATTTAAAGTAGTGTAAGTGTATGTATGTGAGTGTACACGGGAGTCGACACCGTGATACCTAACGTTACATTCATATGCTATATATGTATATATATTCACATATATATAGATATATATTCATATGTATATAACTTTCCCCCATTATTATATATAAATAATTTTCTTTTTTATTATCAATAAATTTATATTTTCAATTATATAAATAAATTCTAAATTATTTAAAAGTCCTCTATCCTTCTGCATGTTGCCCTCGTATATATGTGAGTCAATGTACACACACATATTCATCAACTGGTAATTCCCCCGTATACAATATTAAAATATTTTTTTATGTAACAATTTGTTTATTAATTGCATATTAGTTTAATAATTTTGATTAGTTAATAATAAACCAATCGTTACAGTTTTATTGGGTTTTCAGGCATTTGGTGACCTTATATACCTAAAATAAGGTCGAATTCAGATTCCCAGGGAACTTTTACAAATGCCCTAGATATATTAAATTTTATTTTATTTTTAAATACTGTTACGTATCCTGAGGTTTTATCCGGGATACGTAAATATAAATAATTATGAATATAAATTTATCCTGGGGATATGAGTGCCCCAGGTATATTATATAAGTTGGTTTGGTGTAGTTATTATTTGGTTGGTTTATAGTTGATGTATTTGTAGATGAGTTCGGGTTCGATCTAAGCTGGATGAACCTAACCTGAGGCTAAGTTCTTAATTACAGAAGGAATTGTCACTTACACAATAATAACTGATAACTGATTTGATATAAAACTTTCACTTTATTGATTATAAGTAAATATAATAAAACTGTCTAAGTCTCAAAGTCAAGTAATTAAAGGTAGAACTGTAATAGAGTGGTAAGACTCTAAACGAAAGATAGTATTCTAATGCACGGTTTGGGCGCCTGAAGGGCAATATATAATCTAATATGAATCTGCCCATATTCCAAGATTTTGAGGGAGACGTCCAATACAAAAAAGCGTCGGTCTCGTCACGTCCAATTAGCGAAGGCGTCCCTAATTATTACCGAGAATCGCGAGGTGGGATTTATGCAGTTTATAACGCCTAAATCCCTCCTAATTTACGTCATAGTTGACTTTTGGTCCCACGCTATTGTGCTAGATCAGCAACAGCGGAAATGCACCTGCGCGTTCCTATTTCGTCTGTAATATTAATACAGCTATCGGATATAGGGTTTACTATTTATATATATATCAAATGTTAGGCATATCAATTTTGACCTACCATACGTAACATCTCCCTCCCTTCATTCCAATCGTCCCGATTGGGTCAGGTGGGGGAGATGGGGTTGAAGGCAGGGTTCCAAGGGGGTCGTAAATTTTAGAATTTTCTGTCAATAGTCAATGTCAATACATAATTATATAATATAAGTACATAATATAAAATTTTGATTAAATATTGATTTTATATAATTTTAAGATCTATTTTCTAAGATTATATATAATGTGAAAAATATTTAATTAAAAATTGTAAATATAAAATTAGTAAAATATTAAAACCTTAATTCTTATAGAAAATTTTAAAGTAGTAAAAAAAATCCAAAAACTTAATTATAATAAATAGTTAAATTGAAACTTGGTTTCTAAAAAAGTAGTAAATTGAACTTAATTTCTATAAAATTATAAAAGTGATAAAATTGAAAACTTAATTTCTATAAAAATTATAAAATGAAAAACTTAATTTTTATGAAATTTATAAATTGAAAAACTTAATTTCTATAAAAAATTATAAATTGAAAAACTTAATTTTATGAAATTTATAAATTGAAAAACTTAATTTCTATAAAAAACTATAAATTGAAATCTTAATTTTTTTTGAATTTGTCCCGATTGGTTTAGGTGGGGTAGATGGGGTTGATGGTCGGGATAAAAAGGGGTGGATAATTTTAAAATTTTCAATACAATAAAACTTACAATGATTGAAATACAAAATTCTTAAAATACTTAAACTAAAAAATTGATAAAATAATAAAAAGATTTTTAAAATAGAGATAAAATATTGGTAATCATACTTAAAGATGATCATAATGATCGTTTAACGGATTTTTAATAATGATTATACAATTATTTGCAATTTTAAAAATTTATAAAAACGATAAATATATAAGACAAATTATATATAAAAATAATTAAAGAAAAGAAATTTCGGCAGGATTCCTTATGAAAAAAAAATTTGTGTAATAAAGTTACATAAATAAAAAATATTAATATTAGTAGATTTGATAGTACAGATAAATTGATTACAAAATTCTATGACTAATTCTAATTTTATTTATTGTGTAAATAAATATATTGAAATTTAAGAAAATTTAATTATGTAGTTTTATAAGTATAAAATCGCATTTTTATTTTTATGAAAATTGATTATATTTAAAATTGTATTTAAAACTATATATGTATGAAATCCCTAAAAACTTAAGACTAATTTTTGTACCCTGAAAAAAATTTCTTTTTTCTTTTGTTTCCGCAATCTCTGAGACATTGTGTATTATTATAGCAAGGATTAACACATGTTAGTAAAAGTTAAATCAATATTAAATTTTCAATGTGCTAATTGTTTTAAAAATAAGCTTTTTTTTTTTTTTTTTTTTTTTTTGAATTTTAGCTTAGAAAAATAAATGGATTAATATCGTTAAAAACATTTTATATCTGTAATGATGTTAATAAATTGTTATTAAATATTTGTAATAAATTTTCGGTTTTTGCAAAAATTATATTTGTTTTTAGTATATTATTATTATAAGGAATGGTAAATAATATTAGAATTTCAATTTCAAGCTTACGTTCAAATGATAATTCTAAGATTTTTTCTTTTCGGATAAAATTCGGCAAAATAAAATTTTTTTTTTTTTTTTTTTTTTTTTTTTTTTGAAAGTATATGTATTCAGAGTATTTGGATCATGTTTCACATCATGGTGTAGAATATTACGGAAGTAAATAGGCATGAGGAAGAAAAAAAGATATATGAAAATGAGATTAGCATGCAATTGTATTTAAGATAATATTAAAATTTAATATTTAAATGAAATTTACACTGTTGTCATATAGCGAATATGATAAAAAAAAATAAGTAGCTTAAGAAAAATAAAAACTAATTGATTTTTATTATTTATTTTTATTATTTCAAAACTTTAAATTATTTTGAATATTTGTGGGGAAAAATCTCGGGAAAAATTTGCTTCTGCGATTTTAATGTTGATAAATTTAGTTTAGTACAAGAAAATTAATTTTGCACTTACTGATGGGCATAAAAAATGCAGTTAGTTTTTAAATTTTAAAAATTTTGCTATTTTCTTAATTTTTATGAATGAAAATTCTTATTAGCTAAGGTCAATAGCTGTAAACTACATATAAAGAAAAATTTTTATAAATAAAAAGTTTTCGTTTAATATAAGTCAATTATTTAATTAAATATGTCATAAACTTAAAGTTAGGTATAAAAATGAAGTTAATTTTTAAATTTACAAATTTTTAGTATTTTATGATTTTTGCCCTTAAAGAAAGTTTTTGCTAGATTGATTTTGGTAATATTGTAGTATTTAGTTTATTACTGATAAGATTTACCGATAGATATAAAAAATGCAGTTAAATATTGGTTTCGGAAAATTTCAGTATTTTATCGTTTTTGCCCTAAAAAATGGTTTTTGCAAGGTTACTTTTTGTAATGTCATGAAAATTTTAGTTGAATATGAGTTAATTAATCAAAGATTTACCGATAGGTATAAAAAATGCAGTTAAATTTTGGGTTTGGAAAATTCCATTAAACGGTAATTATAAGTCATGCTATAAAAAAAAATAAAACATTTTATTGAATATAAGTTAATTTAATAGATTTAATTATTAAAAATAAATTATATTTATTGTAATTTAATAAAAATTCAATTTTAATAAATTTTTTTATTTTTTTATTTTTTTTTTTTTTAATAACAAATTTATTGAGAGTTGTAAAAATGAAGTTAATTTTTAAATTTGTAAACGTTAGTTATTTTTAAATTTTTGCGCTGAAAATTGCTTTTGGAACGTTAAATTTGGCAATATTTTGATAATTTAGAGTTTAGCATGAGTCAATTGATCTTGATTTTATCAATAGATGTAAAAAATGTAGTTAATTTTTAAAATTTCAGTGTTTTAAGATTTTTGCGCTAAAAAAAAAATGGTTTTGCAACGCTAATTTCTGCAATATTTCGATTTATTAAATATAATATTAGTTAATTTATTATAAATACATCAACAGGTCAAAAAAATCTATAGTTTACATTAGAATTTGTAGAGTTTGATTATTTTTAATTTTTGCATTGAAAAAAATTGTTTTGTGTATTCGGCTCAGATTATATTACGGAAGTAGATAAGCATAAGAAAGAAAAAAAAATTATATCTAAAGGCATTTAGCGTGAAATTTCATTCAAAGTTTATATTTACAATGTTGTCATATGAAATTAATAAAATAAGTAAAATATGTAAAACATAAAATATCATTTTGTTCTGTAAATTAAGTGTATTTTCTGTGTATATGCAGTGTACATTCTAAAAAAATAAAAAAAATCAAATATCAAATTTAATTTAAATTTCTTTCCAGGTACAAACTTTTAATACATTAAAAAGTTTGGTTATAGTACATTAATATCATAATAAAAAAATAAAAATTGTTTTTTCTGATGATTTTAATGTTTAGTTATTTATTTATTCATTTATTTATCTTTCTGCCTTCAATAAAAAATAAAAAATAATATTCATATTATATAATATATTTTTATTTCATTCTTAGTAATTATGTGTCAGTTTTTTTTTTTATAAATTTCTCCTTTGACTTAATCTCTTTTCTGCATGCTACACATTTTTCTATTATTTTATTTCAATTACTTACATACTATTAACTTAAATACTATTTAATCATTATATTTTCATTTTATTATTTAATATTATGATTGGATTTTTTTCTTTTGTTAACAAAATAACATCAATTTATAGAGCAAACATTATTGAGCTTCAGTTACATCTCTCGTATTTCCTCGGGACCTCACTCTGAAACGGAGAGTATAAACTTGCTGAGCTGTGCTGCAGCTATTTGTTAACTGTTCGTTCCAGAGTAAATCGCTTCCCTGCAATTAGGCCCAGTTATATTTTTTTTGCTTTAGATTATATGTAAGGGCCATTCACCTCTCTTCCCAGATTCAGGAATCTAGCTCACCCCACGATAATGCGAGGGCCATTCATCCTTAAATCTAGGGATCGAAGATCTAGCTCACCCCACAAGTTCGATCCAAACAATTATTTTCAACTGGGAAAAATCCCGAGCAGTTTAGGGGAGAAAAGAAATTTATATAAATTTTTACCTTTCATAATTATAATTTTTTCTTTTGTAATGAAAAAAAAGTATACTTTTGTGTTTGTAAAATTATTTATCAACAATATATAGGTGAAATTTAATTTATCGTATTATTTACCGCTTTTTCTTTGAAAAATAAAAAAAAATAAATAAACAAATAAAAACAACAATAACTTTTGAAAATTAATTTTTTTGGCTTAAAAAAAATTTTGTTTTTAATGTTTTTCAAAAATTTATATTCGTTTATTAATTTTAAGACAAAATAAGAGAAAAAAGGGAATGATAACCAAGAATGTACTCAAATACAATTAAAAAAGCATTTTATGTTTGTGAATTGTGTATAGACGTATTTTAAGTATGTATAATTTAATAATTTAATAATGATTTTTGGTATTTTATTTTTACTTATAATATTGCGTTTTTTTTCTGAGTAAATTAAATTCGTTTTGGCTAAAGTTGAAATTAATATCGGTTTGCTGATTAGAATAAAAATTTTAAAATAATTGTGAATTTTTTTTTTGATTTTTGGCCTAGAACTTTGCCTTCAAAAGGTCAATTTCAGCGAATTTAGATTAATTTTGGTTTAAAAGCGTTGTAATTAATATCGGTTTGTTGTTCATTATGCAAAAAATCAATTGTAATTTAAATTATCAGAATTATTAAATGTTTAATTTTTGGCCTTTATAGGGTCAATTCGAGCGAAATTAGATTAATTTTAGATTAAAAGCATTAAAATTTATATCGGTTAGCTATTCATTATATAAAAAATCAATTAGGATTTAGATTTTAAGAATTGTGAAATTATTAGATTTTTGGCCTAGACTTTTGCGTTTATAAGGTCAATTTTAGCAAAATTAATTAAATTTTGGTTTAAAAACGTTAAAATTAATATCGGTTAGCTGTTCATTATATAAAAAAATTAATTAGGATTTAAATTTTAAGAATTGTGAAATTTTTAGATTTTTGGCCTAAAATTTTGCGTTTATAAGGTCAACTTTAGAGAAATTAATTAAATTTTGGTTTAAAAGCGTTAAAATTAATATCGGTTAGCCTCTCATTATATAAAAAATCAATTAGGATTTAAATTTTAAGAATTGTGAAATTTTTAGATTTTTGGCCTAAAATTTTGCGTTTATAAAGTCAATTTTAGCCAATTTAATTAAATTTTGGTTTAAAAGCGTTAAAATTAATATCGGTTAGCCTCTCATTGTATAAAAAATCAATTAGGATTTAAATTTTAAGATAAGTGAAAGTTTTAAATTTTTGGCCTAAAATTTTGCGTTTATAAAGTCAATTTTAGCCAATTTAATTAAATTTTGGTTTAAAAGCGTTAAAATTAATATCGGTTAGCCTCTCATTATATAAAAAATCAATTAGGATTTAAATTTTAAGAATTGTGAAATTTTTAGATTTTTGGCCTAAAATTTTGCGTTTATAAAGTCAATTTTAGCCAATTTAATTAAATTTTGGTTTAAAACCGTTAAAATTAATATTGGTTAGCTGTTGATTTATATAAAAAATAGATTTTAAAATTTTGAAATTGCGTATTCGTAATATCCGAAAAAAGTCGGATGGTTGAAGTATATAGTTTTGTATATATATTTATACTAAGGTTCTATAAAAAATATTTTAGAATTTGGATACGTAAAGCCAATGTATTTTTAGGCGTCGCAAAATAATAAAGTTTAAAAATATATATTGTGAATATAATATATTTTTTTAATGAAAAAATTTAAAAAAAAATTGTTTTGCCGTAATAAGGGTAAAAAAGGATTTTGATAAGTAATCTTCAAAGCTTATTCTAAAAAAATTTTACAGATTTTCATTTTTTTAAAAAACTTATATGTCTCAGAGGTTTACGAAAGAAAGAAAAAAGAAAGTTTTATTAAAGGGCACTTATCTATTGGATAAAGCTGCTGGGCACTGCTTGGATTGCTGCTATACGGCTTAGCACTGCATGGCTGGCTGTTACACGGGTTAATACTGCTTGGCTTGCTGCTATACGGCTTAGCACTGCATGGCTGGCTGTTACACGGGTTAATACTGCTTGGCTTGCTGCTATACGGCTTAGCACTGCTTGGCTGGCTGTTACACGGCTTAATACTGCTTGGCTTGCTGCTTGATATGTCTTGGCACTGCTTGACTTTCTGCTTGGTAATAAATAGCTTGGCTTACAGCTTGGTTTACAGATGGATAGAAATACTGCGATGGTCCAGATATTCATTATATTAGCTAGATAGCTTGGCTTATGGTTTCAATAAACAGCTTGGCTTACGGCTTGCGGCAAGAGTAGATTCCAGAGATGGTGAGATATGGTATAACGGCTTTAAATTTTTCCAATGCTCTAATGATTTTGATTGATTACAGTAGATTTCTTCTTTGAATCCAATAGTGTATTTTGTTTATACTATTACTTTATTGTCACATTTATCTATTGACGTTATTTTGTGATTAAAAATTTTTAATTTTTCTTTATTTGAGTCCTTTTTTGCTTTTTGGCAAAAGCGAAATCCTTTTTTTGCCATAAAATTAATTATCTTGATAGGTAATAAGCTCT
Organism: Anagrus nilaparvatae; assembly: GCA_022575985.1. Lineage (NCBI taxonomy): Eukaryota > Metazoa > Arthropoda > Insecta > Hymenoptera > Mymaridae > Anagrus > Anagrus nilaparvatae. Next base: position 1,363,203 of record JAKSXM010000129.1, read on the forward strand.
TATTCCTTCTTACCAGCTTTCCTTTCGGGGAGCCAATTTATGTTACGTATCCTGAGGTTTTATCCGGGATACGTAAATATAAATAATTATGAATATAAATTTATCCTGGGGATATGAGTGCCCCAGGTATATTATATAAGTTGGTTTGGTGTAGTTATTATTTGGTTGGTTTATAGTTGATGTATTTGTAGATGAGTTCGGGTTCGATCTAAGCTGGATGAACCTAACCTGAGGCTAAGTTCTTAATTACAGAAGGAATTGTCACTTACACAATAATAACTGATAACTGATTTGATATAAAACTTTCACTTTATTGATTATAAGTAAATATAATAAAACTGTCTAAGTCTCAAAGTCAAGTAATTAAAGGTAGAACTGTAATAGAGTGGTAAGACTCTAAACGAAAGATAGTATTCTAATGCACGGTTTGGGCGCCTGAAGGGCAATATATAATCTAATATGAATCTGCCCATATTCCAAGATTTTGAGGGAGACGTCCAATACAAAAAAGCGTCGGTCTCGTCACGTCCAATTAGCGAAGGCGTCCCTAATTATTACCGAGAATCGCGAGGTGGGATTTATGCAGTTTATAACGCCTAAATCCCTCCTAATTTACGTCATAGTTGACTTTTGGTCCCACGCTATTGTGCTAGATCAGCAACAGCGGAAATGCACCTGCGCGTTCCTATTTCGTCTGTAATATTAATACAGCTATCGGATATAGGGTTTACTATTTATATATATATCAAATGTTAGGCATATCAATTTTGACCTACCATACGTAACAATACCCTGGTTTGCAAAATTTCAAATATATCAAAAATGTAATGTTTTTTATTTTTCTCAATTTTTTCACTTTTTTAACTCTTTTTTTTAATTATCGTTCTATATATATAACTTTGTTTACCGAAAATAAGTTTGAATTCGGATTCCCAGGGAAATAATATATAAATAATATTTTTCAAATATAGAATTATAAAATAAAATTTAAACATAAAATTAAATTAGTTTTTTTATTTATTTTTTTTTATTATTTTAAATTATTGTTATTTTTAAAATATTGCAAACCAGGGTATCTAAAAATAAAATTAATTTTAATATATCTAGGGCTTTTTTAAAAGTTCCCTGGAAGTTTGAATTCGACTTTATGTTAGGTATATATGGTCTCCAAATGCCTGAAAATCCAATAAAACTGCAAAAGAATGAGAAAAATCGATCAAAATTCGTGTAATTTACATTATTTGGAGGTTAAAGATGGCCGATAACATCGAGTGAGGAACGGCACCAAAAAATATATTTATAAACAAATCTCCTCCCATTTTCTGGGTTTTTCAGGGAAAATTTTGAAAAACTAATGGCAGGACCAAATTCCTGAGGAAATTTTACTAAAGTCACTCTTTTCTCATAATTTTTGAGCATATCTAGAAGGGGTGGGATAATAAAGAAGAATGGGCAGCTTAGAAAAGCTCAATTTTGAGCTTTTTTTAAAAAGCACCCGGGCGATTATATCAAAACTCACTTTTTCTAGTTCAGGAAAGTGTATATTAAAAGAATTCTTTGAAATCTCGACACCGCAGCGCATCTCAGGTTAGCGCGCATTCAGGGGACCCGTGTGTAATCAGATAAATAATTTAGTAAAAAATTTACCGCAGTTATTTAAATATTAAGATTTTATGAAATTTAAATGAATGGACCGAAAACGGAGATCGTACTGTTAACCGGCCAAAGGATTCCCACCGTAATTGACATAAGCGTCGACAATGGCGGAAGTGATCCTCACATGATCGACACCAAAAAATTGGAGAAGTATCTAAGAGTCCTGCTAGACACAAAACTGAGCTTCTGAGAACAATTTCAAAAAACTTGTGAAAAGGCTGCGTCGGTTGCATCTTCCCTATCAAAGCTGATGGCTAACATAGGTGAACGTAGAAAAGATAAAAGATTCCTCATATCAGGTTTGGGTGGATGCTGCCGAAATCAAAAAGTACAGACAGAATATTGGAAACTCTTCGTATTCGCAGGTAATCGTATTCGCGGATTCAAATATACGCGATTCTTCAAAATATACTGGGATTCTTTTTTCGCGGATTTGAATTTGGTATTACGCGGTTTTGTATCAATGTTCACATTTATTAATTTTTTTTCAGAAGATTTTTGGTTATAAACATTATTAAAATTTCTTTTTTGGCTAATTAAAATAATTTAAAAACATTTATTAAATTTTTTTTCAGATTATTTTACTTGTCAATAAAATAATTTTCTATCAAATGATATGATTTTTATATAGTTTAACTAAAATATTTAAAGTTACTTTACATTTATAAGGATTTTTACCAATGTGTTACCGTTACGTTTATTACTTATTTATTTAATACTTTAAATGGAATGATCTGTATATACTAATATTTTCTTATTATTTATTCAACATTAATTTTCTGGCTTCCTTACCTGCTATGATTTCGTCTGCTGCACCAAATATAAAATAATGTCATAAACAGGAAAAGGGGAGAGGTAAGCTAAGTCAATAATAGGATTTATTTGAGTTTAATTATATGATATAATAAATAATTGAAAAGATTATATAGAAAATAATTACAAAATTGAATCTATTTGGCCAATCTAAATTTCTTAATAATATTAGGTTTAGAAAACAACATGGCATAAAAGCCGGGAGAGAGCAGCCAACTTTGATGTTTGCTCGAGCGCCGACATAATTGTATTTACGGGCATTTGCAAATAATATAAAATAATTCATGAAAATAAAATAAAATAGACTCATCTCGTATATACGATTATGCCCACGCTTAGATGCAAAGTTTATGCACCTCAATTATTTTCACTCTCTTACTCATAAATATATATAATAGCGAAATTAAGTAATTTATAATAATTTACTAACCGCCGAGCTAGCTATAAAATAAAATTATTTACTTTGCTTTTAATGTATTTACGATGAATAAACTTGACTACTTTGTCTCTCTTAATAGCCTTGAAATACTGTTGATCATTTTAATTAATTTGCTTATTAGAAAAAATATGGCGTACAACAAGTTAACACTGATTTTATAAAGTTATATAAAAAATCAAAAACAATAACTGATTAATGATAAGCTAATTAGCCACTTGTTATGTATGTTAGTTGTATGGTCTGGCCAGTATTGATGTCAGTTGCTTTCACCCTTCTGTTCTGGCTATACTTGGTTCCCCTGGACCCCGTAGGATATGTTTTTGGAAAGGAAACAGAAATTAGACTCGTAGTTGATTATGATATCCTTTATTTCCTTTTGTTCAACAAAGACCTTTTTATAATCTAACAGGAATACTGATTACGCCCGGATATAGATACAATATATTTTAATGACCCGAAGTAGATGTTTACGATCACGAGCCTGATCCGTCTGTCAGTCGTGATAACTCCGAAGTGCCTTCCTTGTGGCTCATGACTGGCTTATATAGCGTTTTGTATGGGGGTTGATAATGGGTTCGGTTCGTAGCAAATATGGCAGTTAATTCTCCGATTGGTTTATGTTAACGCGTCTCTTGGGGGAGTGTGCTATTATCGCGTCTATGATTGGTCGCAAGTAATATGTGCTTGCGAGGTTGCTATAGCAACGCTTATAGAAGGGTGAAATGGTCTTTTCAATAGAATTTAGGAAGTTTATTCATTTCAATGAGTTCTTTTCCGGAAGGGTGGTTTTCTATAGACTGAGATTAAAAGACTCCTTTGAAGTATTATTCACATATATTATGGTAATTGTTTGGGTGGTTTTCTATAGACTGAGTTTGATGGTTTTCTATAGGTTGATATTAAATACAAAGACTCCTTTGAATTATTATTCATATATGTTATGGTAATTGTTTGGGCGGTTTTCTATAGACTGAGTTTGATGGTTTTCTATAGGTTGATATTAAATACAAAGACTCCTTTTGATGAATTTATTCACATATGTTATAGTAATTGTTTGGGTGGTTTTCTATAGGTTGATATTATATGAAAAGATTCCTTTGAAGTATAATTCACATATGTTATAGGGTTGTTTTCTATAGACTGAGATTGATTGATGTGTGTGGTTATATTTGTAATACGGTTTGGAAGTCGAAAAATTATATCTACTAACTATAATCGCCATGCCATATGGTAGGGGTTAATGTATTAAGGCAAAAATATTGAAATCTTAGGACGTTAATCCGGTCAATTAATCAGGTCACCTGACCTGAGCAAATTACAGGCAAAAGAGGGAGGTTAACAATATTTTTGGACACCTAGGTCTTTCTTGAAAAATAGATTTACAATAAATATTGGATTTTTATAATTCTAATTTGAATTGATATAATAATATAAGTCATATAAAGTTTAGATAATTGAAGGTTATACATATTTTTATATATTATTATTATTATTATTATTTTTTTTTGTTTTTTTTTTTTTTTTTTTGTTGTTTTTTTTTTTTTTTTTTTTTTTTTTTTTTGTGTGTGTTTAATTTGAGAAAAAAAAAATTGAAAAATTAGACAGATATTTAATTATACTTTACTTGATTCAAGTATTTATATGAACGTATAAAATTATTATTAAGATGACGTCAAAATTTTGAATAACGCATCTGCTTTTCGATAGTATCATATCACAATACCCTTTTTATTGAGCGAAATTAAAATAGTCCATAAATTAATTAACCTTTATTCTCATTAATTCCAAAAGGAATTTTTATGTGTTTTATTTATCACCGAGCAAATATTATTTTATAACGTGGGATATGTGAGAGAAAAGAGGAAGAAAAAAAAAATTTACCATAGGGCTTGACGTGTTTCATATTTTCCTTTAATAATTGCTGACCAAACGTCTATAACATTTATAATATTTTTTTAAAATAGGAAGTTTAAAATTTCGGATCTTATATATATAAATTTGTCATAAAAAAATTTGCCTTAATTTGGCATATCAAAATCTAGATCATTATATTTTAATAATTACTTTAATAATTGCTGACCAAACGTCTATAACATTTATAATATTTTTAAGATAGGAAGTTTAAAATTTCAGATCTTATTTAAATATAAATTTGTCATGAAAAATAAAAATTGCCTTAATTTGGCATATCAAAATCTTGATCATTATATTTTAATAATTTTAAAGATATTATTCCTATCGGAAGTAGTTTAATTGAATAAAAAGTAGTTCGACCCTATTATTTTATTAGCAATAATTTTTAAATTTTTCGACCATCACAAAATTTCAATATTACAATCATATTAAATCAAATGATTTATATATATGTTGGCATATGCTATAAGCTTAATTATCGCTCTCTTTTTCTTATCTTAGCTCTTTTGATTTATTTATACACATTTCTTCAATCTATTTATTTCAGGGTGGGATTTACTTAAAATTGGGTAATCTATTTAACTTTAGTTTTTGACATTTACATATGTTTCTTTTACATAGTGATTTATGTATAAATAATTTGAGATGGGAGATTACAAGATTTATTGGATAATAAAAAAAAATAAAATTGATAGTTCAAAGTTACCTCCCGTAACCTTGTAAAATTGCTCTGAAATTAAAAAAAAATTATTCATTTAAATTATTAAGTAAATATATTTAAAATCCGGTTAATGTATATACTAATGCTTATCAATTTTCATTCATAGAAAAGAGAAAAAAAAAAGAACTTTCATTATCAGTTTTATTAAAATATCAGAAATTTACTCCTCCATATATGTCAAAATTATTCTGAATTTTATTATCATCAATAGTTTTCCGTTTATAATTTTTAAAAAAATATTAGTTATCATATTAATATCTATCTACTGAAATTTTTGCACTAATATGCAAACCTTCACATATTTTCTTATAAAAATGCACTAATTTAAAATAGTAATTTTTACTCAAATTCATTTTCTGTATACATTCTGGTAACATTACTGTATTAACATAAACGAAAATTAATCAAATAGTCACCATTTATTTATCAATTTATTTACCTCATACATTTACAGCCTCTATAGGCCAATACCTAAATAATAAAATATAAATATCAATTTTTTTTTAATATAAAAATATATTATTTTAATACTCAATTAAATTATTTTGACTAGATAATAACTTAAAAAAAATTTCCAAAACCAATAAGTTTACAAAAGAATGTAAAAAAAATAAAAATACAAATTTAGTAAAGAAATGATTTTAAATTTAAAAGTATAAGGATTCATGAAAGATTGTGTATTAAAGGGAAAAGTATTGTTAATCGGATATATTTGGCTCATTATTGCTCTTTTTTTTTCACAATGTCGTAGAACAAATTTCCGACTAACATAAGTATTGATTTAACAAAATTTATTCCTATGCTTTGAGTGTCTGTCACTCATATCTATTAATTAATTTTCAAGAAAGAAGGAAAAAAAAAATTTTATTAGGGGAATAACCACTATATCATAAGGTTAAACTTTTTCCATATATAAAGAATTTTAAACTTAGTTTTACTAATTATTACAAGGGTGAGAAAGTGTATTACACGATTTTACCAGATTCTCATGAAAAACGTAATTAAATTTTAATTAATTTCAATTTTTAAAAAAAAATTCTTAATTTAAAAAAAAATTCTCACACTAAGATCGTTTAAAATAATTGTAAAATAGGAAAACAAAATGGGTTTAAGTTCATAAATAACGAAAGGGGCGAAAACAAAAGCCTTTACCAAATTCTCTGAAATACATGAAAACTAGAAAAATTCGTGTATTACGGTCGTATGTAACGATTTTGGTTTTCAAAAAAAAAATTTTAAGTTATTTTTACCCTGTAATTATATGCAACAATGTAATAAATTGATGTAAAAGGTTCATAATGAAGATTTTACACACTAAAAAAAAAATTAACAAAAAAAAAACTTGTTCAGACTTTAAAAGGCATTTTCATTTTCAATTTTGTAAGATATCTTCTTCAAAAAAAAGAAAATGATCTATTTATTAAAGGAAAACTACCAATTGCAGGAAAAAAAAAATATAAATTTTCGTTAATATAAATCAGGAAACTCTGGAGAATTTTATCAAATTACGTATGTCAATATTTACTATTGAACGACATCCGACGGTAAATTGTAATCGCAAACCTGTAATGGAAAATAAAAAGGCATCCAATTTTACATTAATCCAAACCAAAATTCATCAGTTTGGTTCATATCATTATATTAATTTTGTTCACTAATAATATCCACAAAAAAACTTAAAATAAATCGGAAATGAAGAAAACAAATATATGAGAAAACACAATGGTAAACAACATTTCATTTCACTTGTGAATTGTGTATTTTACCAATAATTTTGCTTAAAAAAACTATAAGTCATAATTAATATTATAACATTTACCGAAATAATCAAAGGAATTAATAATCTTTGAAGAAATAAATCCGTACATTCGAATATTCTATACAATCATAAATATTTTAAACAATGATATAATGTTGGAAAAAAAAATTTTAGAGCTTTTTATTTTATATAATGACATAGCGTTCTTTTCGTAAAATCAAAGATAAAACAAAAATTGCAGACAGTCTTTTTGATTATACTATTAAGTTTTGTAAAATCTCGTTAGTGTTGCGTCTTTGTCGAGCCGAGTTAATGAAACCGTGGGTATTAATTTAGATAGAAGCGACAACTATATGTTAAAATAATGAAACCAGGGACAATAAAATTATATTTAATAATATTTTCCCGTATCTGTATAGTTCAAGTAGAATAATAATTTTTAACTAATTTTAAACTCAACTTAGCATATAAAAAAATATCCAAAAAAAAATACTCAAATTTATTCTTTATCTTACATAATTCGTTCAGATATTATTTGAAAAAAAACCGGAAAAAAAATTCATGCCAAAAAAAAAATTGATTGTGCATATTTGAATTCTATAATGTTGAATTATTACTAAACTATATTTTTATCAAGATTATTTGTCCGAAATTTTGCATATTCATTACTTAGAACCATCATGTTCCATTTTATTCAAACAAAAAAAATTTTCTTCCTAGGGGTCTATATGGACATTCTTGTGTTATTTATGTAAAACCCAAAACAAGACTTTTATGGAGACTAAAAACTAAAGTTATATTATCATTGTTGTGTCAACAACTGATGTCCAAAACATATATTGCATCATTCCATTAATTATTAAATAAATAATAGAATAAAACTACCCAAAATAACTAAAAATTTTTTATTTAATAAATTAACAACTTTTATATATTAAGTTAGTGTAAAGTGGATATTGTTATTATAGTTATTTATTTTAGTTTTATTCAGAAAAACTTTAGTATCAGTTCATGAATCAGATTCCAAGCAAGGAAAAAAAATAAAAATTATACATTCATATAGAATCAGATTGCAAAAACCTTCCCATTTATTCTTTATGTAATTTTCTTAGGTACAATTAGCTTGAAAAGTACAATAATAAATCCCAGCTCCCTGAAACTTGATCCGCTGTTTCAGATTCATTTGAGGTGAAATACTTAGGATTATATCCAGAAAAAGTTGGACAATATTTAATCAATATTAAGCTAAAGCTGGAAAAGTTTTCATCTTTACTGTTGGTCATGGAGTTTCAAGTGTAATTCTCATGAGAAAATATTTAAGCGTTATTGTTGCTATGGAGTAGCAATTTAAAAAAAAATATTCTTTTAATCACCTATGTATTTTAATCCAAACTTGTGCTTCTCTTTTTTTTTACTATAATAAATCCCATTCCAACCAATCTTCTGTACTCAATCAAAATAGTTTCAGTGAATAAACATTCTTTTTAGTTAATTTTTCATTAACCGATACTTTCATAAAATCTCATGCACAATATATAAATGAAATCCATTCATAGTTTGTAAATCACATTAATAAGTTAAATTGCTATTTGAATTCAAACTTGTAATATGGCGTTACAGTATATATGGATCTCAGAAAAACTGCATCGCATGCTTCAATAAGCCAGATAAACTAATCTTTAACCATCGCATATCCATTTTGAACCCAAAATGAAAGTTGCTATAAAAACTCAGTGAAAAATACTTTAAATTTAAAATTAAAAAGAAATTATTAAAATATTAAATCATTAAATATTAAATTATCAAACTATCAGAACATTCACAACCACATTGAAACGTGAAGTAAATTGTCTTATAGTTTAGAATTTTTCTAAAACCATAACTCAGTGCTACCTAAAAATATAAAATTTATTGAAGTTTCAATTATTTCTCTATATCAGGGCAAGTAGTTCTTAATTTTAAAAATAGTTATGTAGATTTTTATCATAATATTAACATATTTCATGAAACTTCTGTGCAAAAGGGAAAAGTAAATAACTTTAAAATAATGTTAACTGAATAATTGAAATGGCGTTATTTTTAGGGTTTTTGAGCAGAGTTTGTTTTGTAGTGTACATATAATATTGAAAGAGAGAAAAAAAAAAAATAAAAATAAACTTAGTTATTTAATGGTTAGATTAATTAATTAATTAAACCAAAAAATAACAATATAGAGAGAAATTATTTTTAAAGGATCTCGGGCAAAGCTTTTCTCTCCATAATCAAACCTGCATTAGGTATTTTCAAAGAAACCATTTCATCAAAGTTACCAGCCAAAGAATACTCTACCTAGACCCAAAAAAAAAATTTAAAGTTCAAAACTAAATACCAATCGAATTTGTTCTCATTTCTCTGAAACAGTTTTGATTTTCTTTCCTACGATAGGATTAGTATTAGAGAGAAAAAGAAAATTGTAACTGATACCATGCATGCATAAAAAAAAAAACTCAGAAACAAATTTGTAATAGCCAATACAGGAATAGTTCAATAAACAACAAAAAAAAAAATAAAACACCATGTTTAATAGTTAATGTGTGCATAAAAGAAATTTATTTGTTAATATTTGGTATATTAAAATAAAATGTGTCTTTAAAGGGTTTTTATTTATTAATAATTCAGTAGATAAAATTCTATTGCTATTTCTTTTTTTTTTATTTTACCGATGTCATAAAAGATTATTACTATTATTTAGATAGATTTAGTCAACCAGGCATTAATTGTTATAAATAGCATACATTAATATCATTCAGTATAAACCATAATTAGCTATTCGTCACCATAGTTAAATGACCAATGAGGTAATCAGGTCTCTTTTTTTTTATAAAACAGGCACCAGTGGGAAATGCCAAGAGATCATTATATCAGAAAACCCCTTTTTGAAATTAAATCAAGATATGGTACTGGGATAAAAAAATCATTTATATTTTTTGAAAACTGAAAGTATTAACCGAAAATTACTCTAAAATAGGCTATGGAATATCCAAAGCAATACCAAAATTATTTATAAAAGTCTTTTTTTTTTAATTTTTTTTGAAAATTACTTATAGTATTTCCCCAAAAATATATTCAAACTAAAATTTCAGTAAGATAGCACTAAAAAAAAACAACAATAAAATTTTTACGTGAAATACTTGATTCCATCCTAAGACTATTTCTTTATATTTCCATAAGGTTAAAAGGTCACAAATTGCAACTTTATACTATTTTCATTTTTTTTGTACATCATATGTATCTATTTTTTTGTAATAATCCGAAATTTTCATTAAGATATATGAAACATGCATGTATTATAGGTATGAACAAGTTTGTAGTCCGTTGTTAGTAATATAATACTCATCTGTTTCCTACATCTTAGGACGATAAATGGACATTGATTAAAAAAAAACTACATTACCACTAGTATTTGGTGGGAAATTGTAGTTCTTCTATCGTAATTCAATGGACAGGTCTAAAATATTTTTATGCAATGTAAAATTTTAATTTGTTTGTCATGTTATAAATACCCAAAAAAAAATTTGTTATTTAAATTTTTGAACTACAGCTACATCAATGAAACTAGGGGTTTATAAATTTATAAAAACATCAGTAATAATAAAAAAAAACTAACTACTCTGATTATATTTAGTATAATATTTCTCATTAACTGTAACCATAAAAAAATTTTGATATAATCAAAAGAAAATAGAATCTCTAAAGTTTGGGTATCTAAAAAAAAATTCTCTTGTTCATGATTTATTTATTAGATTCAAAAAAAAATTTTATAAATAAGGGAAAATCTACATGAAGGTATCTTTCAGTCATTTCGTCTAGTCCGTCTATAAAATTACTTATCGTTCATTACTTTTAAAAAAAAAAGGAACTTTAACGTCCAAGGAACTCAAAATACGGCAAAATTAGTTAACTTTTGGATTTTTATTTTTGTGGTAATTTTTTTAAACAAATAGAGAAAAAAAAATCTTTTATAGCAACATTTTAGGTAACTCGCTTTTCTTTTATTAATCATTGAATATGAAAAATGAATGTTCAATAGTATTGTTATTCTTAATCTAAATCAGAATATAAGTGTAAATTTAGTCAATTATTTTTAGAAAATTTGAATTTTATCATAAAATTACTTAAACAGAAACTAATGAGAAACTGTGTATACATGTAAGCAAGAAAAATACCCTGCCAACTAGCTGGCATTACTATAAAATGAACTATCTTAAACTAATATTCTCATAGAAATAAATTATGTACTACATCCAAAAAAAAATTAATATTTTTTTATTTTTTTATGACAAAAAAAAATTTCTTTGGGAAAACATTCAAAAAAAAATTAAGTATCCGATTCAATATATAGATTAAAACCATACTTTCAAATATAAGTACTTTCGTGGAAATAAATTAGGTATTACATCCAATTTTGAAAAAATACCTCGAGCTTTTTTTTTTTTTTTTTTGGTAAAAAAAAACTATTTTATGAGAGAGAAAAAAAAAATTATTTCTTTTAGCTTCCTGGGGTTTCAAAACGTGCTTATATACCAAAAAAATCAAAATTCGAAATTTGACTTGTCACAATGGTTCCTCTTTGAGAAACCGAAAAAAAAAGTAAAACTGTGAGGGTTCCTGCATATATGAAAGTTTTTATGTTAATTTATATCAACACAAAATTTCATACTCAATCAATTCCCATCGTCAATCTCTCTCAGATGTTTAAACAAATATGGAAAGTGTTATATTTCTCGACATGAAGTTAAATGCAAAATAAAATTTACTTCTAGGACACAAAGAATCTGTACACCTCTTTTTTTTTTATTTTTAAGAGATAAGTTTAGAATCCCTTTTCTTTTATGTAGTTATAAAACATTAAATCATGTTAGATAGAATAATTTTCATATATTGACATCGTAAAATTCATTACATATTATAATTGTTCGTAAAAAAAAATTTTATCAAATAAAAGAAAACCTATTTTTAATCGATAGTGTAAGAAATTTTGTTGAAAAGGAAAGAAAAAGATTTTGAATGAAAGGCTAGTTTATAGAACATAGAGCAACCATTGAAATTTATTAGATTTTAGTTTAGGAAGGTATAGAATTCGTGTATATTCCAATATTTTGAATCAAAAATAAAAATTTCTTTTTTTTTGAGAAGGAAAAAAAAAATATTTTTCTACGAGGGAAAATATTGTTAAATTATTCAGATCGAAACAAAATTCTTAGAGCTAAAAAAAAAATTTGTTTCTAGTATCTCAAATGAACACATGAAAGAAAGATTTATGTTCTACTAGGCAAAACAGAATTCAATTTCGTTATTAAAATTTAGGGTAAACTTCTGTTTCCCTTTTTTTGATTCAATAAAAAAAATTCTGTCCCCAAAAAAAAATTCGGTCAAATATAATCCACCAAAAACAAGGCCCCATGTTGTAGGTCTTTATTAACCCTTTCATTTTGTGTAACCAAACCGTATCTTTTGTAGGTTGGAAATTAAGATGGCAGAAAATCATAAATTGGTTTATGAATGCAAGGTTAACGATGGCCGTGAAGTTAAATTGCTGGATATGGACGCCTTGATGCCAGTTATTGAATGGTCCTACTCTTGTTTCTTTAAGAAACTGATATCATCTTATGGTTTCTATCCCGCAAATCAATTCTTTACGATTGAACTTTATCCCAGATTTCGGGATTTCGTTCAGTTAGTACTCGTTTCAAGGATCCTAGTTCGTTATCCACATGAAATTCACGATCGCCGCTTATTGCGTACCGTAAAGTACTTTCATGAATTCCCTCTACCCTTTGGAATAATGATGGAAATGAGCCGGTTGGAAAGAAAAACATCAATCGCTTACACCGTTGAAGCCGGTGTCGAAGGATGGCCTAATGGTGTTATGTGGGAAAAGCGTAAGGTTGGCTCCCTTATGACTGTATCCTTCTTTCTAGAGGAGTGCCATAAACGATATTTAATGCATTTGATAAAGTTGTCATGAAACGAGAAAACAAAATTGTAGTATGTAATTTGTTTTCAAAATAATATCTTGAAAATTATAGTAATCGAAAATAATAAAAAAAAATTGTATGATTTAACCCAATTTCAATGTGTAAGATGTGATTACATAATAAAAAAAAATTTTATTTAATCATAAAAAAAAACTTATTTATATTTTTCCTTGTTTTCCTGTACGTAATATATTTGTCATACATATAAGAATTATTCAGTCTATAAAGAAAAATTCCTCTTGAACGAACAGTAAAACCGCGCGAATCTCATGAGTCCATTTATCATTTATTATTTTTTTTTTCAGTAATTATTTCGTAACACTAAACAAATAAGTAAAATACGATATACTTTTATCCTTATAACAAATTAAACTTGGGAAAATGAAAAGTTTATGATATATTTTATTATATATTATTTTTTTATAGATTATGAATTTCCTTTAATATATTGTGAAAAATGAGAACTTAATTAATTTAAGAATATATAATTGATATATATATATGAATATAGAGTAGTTGTTTATACTGGAAAATGTAATATTATTCATTATTAAGTTTAGGCTAATATTTACTTATTACCATAAATAGAGTTATAATGTTAGGGTTATATATGTGTTAACTAAAAGAAAGCTTCTAATTTTACCTAATTAAGTATTTTGTAACCGCCTCATATCTATAGGTTGCAAAAGTATGTTTGAGAACAACTGGGAAATATTTTAGTCAACTTATTAATTATCATAATACTAAATATTTAATAAATAAAGTTACCGCCATTACTAACATTGAGAAATGTTAAGAGATACTACAATTACAGGATACATATTTTGCGCCAATAATTAAAATATACACTTATGTAAGATAAATTATGACCATAAATGAGATATTAACGATTATTTTTATTTTTATAATATAAAAGTATTATTCTTACTAGTCCTATTCATTAAAATAATAATATATCTTAATTTTATATAATATGATTCTAAGTACAGATGATATAATGTTTGTAGCTTAAAATTTAATATATATATTTTTTTTTATTTTTTTTATAATATTATTTTATATTTTTTTTTATTATTTTCTTTAAATAAATATATTTTTTTTATTTTTTTTTTTAATATATGTATTTTTTTATATTTTTTTTTATTACTATTTTTTTTAATGATTTATCATAAACAAGAAAGAGTTGTTCAGTTTATCTATTTTTATCATCATTTATGTTTCTTCATCATCATCTTCATTTTTAAATTCTTATCTATTCTAATATTTAATGAAAGATTTTATATCTCTCTTTTGAATATTTTGTTGACATCTTTTTTTTTGTATATTTTTAGCTTCTCTTCCTGTTTATCTCTTTTATGAGAGAAACGGAAAAGTGGGTAGCCCTTTTTATAAATTACTATACTAATAAAATGGTTAAATAAGATTAGAAAATACGTTATCAAGTTATAAGAATAAATATATTGAACATTATATGGGTACTTGATGTTAAAATATCTGTAATATATTCAGATCTTTAGTATATTTTTATTATGCCAAAAGAAAAGATCAAATTTTATTCTTACAAAAAGAAGAATAAAATGATAAATCATTAATTTAATTTAATGATTGATTTTTAATTAACTGCTCACAGCACGTCGATTATGTCTATGTCAAAATACTTGACTCATAGAATTCTTTTAAAATAAATAAAAAAAAATATTTATATATTAGTTTTGATTCTCAAAATTCAGTGTCTAAAATTACGGGTGTATTTTTGTTTCGATAGTGTAACCAGAAAGTAGGAGTGGAAAAGATTCCAAATTATTTTTTTTATATAGCTTATGATAAATTTATATACTACAATCTAAGTTATACAGGCTAAAATTGGAGATAAAAAAAAAACATTATGTTTATTAATGTTTAATGCTGATACTCTTAGTTTCAAATACAATAGTTATAAATGCAAGATTTTTTTTATATTTTTTTTTTAAATATTTTATACTTTTTTTTTTGTTGTTTTTTTTTAATTCTTTTTTTTTTGATATATAAATAGTAGATATAATATGATCAATATCAAATACTTTTTGCGAGTGTTATTTTCCTTAATTAAATATTTATATAAATAGTTATATAGAGTGAAAAAGGGATTTTAAGATATATAAAAAAAATTAGTTCTTGTATATAAAAGTGAACTTCTAGTTAATGTTAATACATGGTTATGGCTTATATATTAGTTCTCCTAATTACTTCATATAGTCTAGTCCTTGTGCAATATGACTGATAAATGTATGTATTATTTGGATAAAAAAAATTAAACTACTTTTATTATAATGTTATAAGTTGAATATAAATGTGATTAAATACATTTTTCTAATATCAGACTGAGTATTATTAATATACCGTGCTCTTTTGGAAAAAACATAATAACTCTTTTATGAAGCGATGTTTATATTACCGTGTCGTTTTATTAGTAAGATTATCATGTTCGTGATTCAATAAACATTATATTAAGCAAATTTCCTCATATAAAAATATTGCGATTTTATGTTTATGTAGTAATGTCTTTTTATTTTTATAGCGATGTTTATTTATGTTTGTAATTATGCAAACAGACACGGAAAATAATTTAAAGAGTTTAATCTGTGTAGACATTACTAATATATGTTTTTATCAAAGTCAAGCGCTGTTAATGAATCACTATATTCATATATTATTCATAGAAAATATTATTTCCTTTTTTTTTGATAAGCGATATTATATAAGTAAAACCCTTATTGAAGGGACTGAGGAAATCGGTTTTTTTTTAGTTCTGATATTCTACTAATATGATTAAATAGTTTATATATTTGAATATTCTAACCCATACCTACTACTACTACTACTTAAATATACTTATATATGTATGAATATAGTATTTATTAAGAGATAAAATTCATAGTTTTTTTTGATAAGACTGATAATGCTTGTAAAATGTTATCTGTATATCGTCGATACTTTACTATAATACCATAGATTATATATATATATATAGAGATTAATATATGTGAAGCCTAACATTACAATTTTTCTTAAAGAGATTTAAAATTTGTAAAAAATGAGATTTTACATATTAAAATGACAGTATTAATTATTTTTATTCATATTATGCTAAAATTATTATTAACTGCGATAATTAACTAGTTTACTTTTTATAATTATATGCGTATCTTAATTTATTCATCCATACAATAATGCTGACAAAATGCTGTTTTTCCAAACTAAAAAAAGTAATAATAATAATAAATGCTCAAAACTAAGTATTAATTAATATATGTTCTTAAACAATGAAAGTTGATTGTTATGGTTGATGTTAGTTTAAGTTGGTTAAACGTTACGTGGTGCAAAAGGTGGTAGTTGATTTGTTAGTTTTTAATTTTTGAATTTTATAAATATTTTACTTTTTTTTTATTTTTTTTTTATTATTTTTTTATTATATATATTTTTATATGTGCTTAAGGATAAAAGCCTCGGTAATCACTTATCTTCATAATAGATCATATAATAACAAAAAAAAAACTCATTGAGACCGCAGGGCCAATCCGTCCCTTACAATTGGTTAATTCCTTCCTCAGACCTGTAAGACTCATATTATATACCATTTTACTCCCGGAAAGTTATAAATAACTGTGTGTACGACAATGTAAGTGTATAGTCATAAACAAATAAAAAAAAATTCTTATGTGTATATAGGTAAAGGATTATCTTTGAACGTAAAACTAAAATCAATAGCTTTCCTATTCCAATCAAAATGGCCGAACATGTAGATATGGAAATGCAAATCACTGAGCACCGCGCAATACGGCGCGAATCAATAAACAACTTATCGTATTATTATGCCCATCGAGTTACTTCTCTCCACTTCAAGGAGGCAGGGGGTTACAGGGTAGATCTAGATAATGGGAATGTTTATTTGTCTAGCGAATTCGGGTTTGACAAATTAATCCAGACCATGTTGAGTTTGACCCAAATTCTCTACATTGCATTTGACGTGGACCATGATACCGACGATTGGCATTCCGTATGCTACTATACTTTGTTGATGAATATCGGGTGTATACATATAAATTTCGGTCGATTGGTGTTTCGGGAAAGGTATGCAATGTTAATGTTAGATAACCGCGAGAATTTAAGAACCATTATTTTCCATAAGGTAGAAATTAATTATCTAACATGGATGCCCAATTTCTTTGCGGCCATGCATATAACCGATTTAGAGGTTGACAATTTCACATTATCTTATGCGACCGGTGAAATGGAGGCCGAATTTCATTTGCCATTTTATCCTTTTGAACTCTTAAGTGTACGTGGAAATATCTCAGACCATTTATTAACCAACCAAGGGGAGACGTTACGAACACTATGTTTATCAAGTCCCATATACAATCCGTTTTTGCTGAATGACGTGGTTACCCTCTCGATTAGCAATCTCCGACACTTAACGTCTTTATGCCTACCTTTCAGTAACATAGCGGACCCTGATATCTCCATATTTTTCACCAATCTGACAAACTTGCAAGAACTGAACGTGAGTGGATGTGTTTTATTAACTTCCCAGGGACTGAGAGGTCTCAGATTATTGCCGCACTTAACGCATTTGTCTGTGGCATTCGTAGATATCGAATATGCAACTCTACAAATGCTACCCACTTTGTTGTATCTAGATGTTAGTTATCAAAATTTTGTAGAATTAAATGTGTTGCAGCTTATATCACATTTACCCAGAATAGAAATGGTTTTATGTGTATTTTCAGAACCCACTCACCAGCAATTACATGTTAATCTGCAACAATGGGGCATGTTCCTACACCGAGTTAACTCCCCTCCAATCAAAATATATTGTGATCCTTATACGATGCAGTTACTAGATAATCCTAACTACCGCGAGCACCGAATATATCCGCACTCCCCTTTTCACCCAGATACACCCAAATCCATACGGGAAAACGCTTCCAGGTATATATCCTGGTCTTCGTTTTTCTATCGGGAAAATAATCGCTGGACAAGGAACTTTCCTCATAGTCAAGGTATGCCTATTGAAAATCAGGAATTAATTATCGAAGAAATAAATCCAGTTTAAATTTAATTTTAATTTTAAATTTAATTCAGTTTTAAAACAAATCAAATAAAACCAAAGTATATGAAATTATTATTATTAAACTTTAAACTGTGTAAAAATAATAAAAATAATTATAAATTAAAGTGTGATTCAGCTAAATCCATTGTATCTTGTTGTTTCTACCAATTTATCCCTATAATTCCTTTTCCTTATTCGGTATTATATAAAAAGGACTGTATGTACCAGAGAGAAAAAAAATTAGTCCCCAGAACAAAAACAAAAGAATAATATTAAACCTTTTCAGGTAGTAAAAAAAACTATAACAATGGAAATATTTAACGTTTATGGTAATGAGGATGTTGACTTGTCCATCATAGACACCATCGTTTTCACAGATGAAGTCCATAGCATTTGCGTAGTAGAACGATCAATACATCTTTGTATACGCACGATGTCTGTGCTTACTATTTATGAATATATATGCCGATTGTCTCGCGTATGTCATGTCATCTTTGATATTAGGCAGGATCATCCTGATTGGTCAGAAATTTTAATTTATTGTGTCTCAACCTACAATTACCTTAAAGAGTTGGAATTTGGGATGTTGATTTTTAGGGAAAAACATTCCATTATTCTAACCAAATTTTCTAACAGTTTGGAAACCCTATCCATTCACAATATAGAAGAAAATTATGTTGATTGGTTTGCCGGGTTTTTGGGCCGGATGAATTTTCAGACCCTAAATATTAATCAATTTACTATTCATAGATCTAATGGCGGTTCTATTAAATACCCTTTCCCATTTTTCAATTATAAATTTCAAAATATAAAAGTAACAGGGGAAGCCTACATAACTTTCTCAAATGATACTCAGATACTCCTAACGATGGCACCCTCAGGAAACG